>OZ010640.1:6727361-8061877 GCA_963932165.1 Pimpla rufipes
TGTAGTACAAAAAGCCATCCCCGAGAGGGGGTGGAATAAACGTAAAAAAAAAAAAAAAAGAAAAAATACCCCATTGTTCACCCGTTACTTCCCCATTAATTTTAGGTTAGTTTTAATAGCGTCCCCCCTCGACTATTGATCTACATAGGGACGGAGGCGGTTTGCATGCACCGTCGTCATCTTCCGTCCCTTTTTTATTTCGTAGTCGACGTCGCCTCTTCTCGCCGTCACGAGAAACGGGCCCGTCCACACCGGCGAGAGCTTCGCGGCCCGACCTCGACGCACGGTGTCATCGTGCAGGAGCACGTGGTCTCCAACCCGGTACTCGGTCTCTCTTGCTCGCACGTCGTACGCCAGCTTGGCTCGTTCCTTCGCGCTGCGGAGATTGTCGCGGGCTATAGCCCAGGCGGCCCGCAGTCGCTCGCGTAGCTCGCTGGCGTAGTCGTGGTGAGTGTAGGTGAGGCGCGGCTCACGTTTCACCGACGTGGGCAGCTCGGCCTCTCGGCCGTATACCAATACATGCGGCGAGAGCCCCGTGGCTGTGTGAGGGGTGGTGTTGTATGTGAACATCGCATACGGCAGCCACTCATCCCAGTCGCACTGGTCCTCGCTGATAAAATTCTTCAGGTATTCAGCCAGGGTCCGGTGCGATCTTTCGAGTGCTCCGTTGCTCTCGGGATGGTAAGCTGTTGTCTGGATCTTCTTTATCCGCAGCAGCTTACATGCTTCTTTAAACGTAGCACTGAGGAAGTTGGTGCCTCGGTCGGACAGGATGATCTCCGGCGTTCCATGCCGGCAGATTATTTCCTCGACGAGGGCCCTCGCCACGGTTTGGGCCTCCTGGTTTGGTAAGGCCACGGCAGCGCTGAACTTGGTGAGGGCGTCCTGAAAGGTGAGTATGTTTTTGTTTCCTCGATGGGTTTCAGGTAGCGGACCCACGATGTCAACAGCTACCTTCTGGAAGGCTCGATCGGGCGTGTCAGTGATGACCATTGGCGCCCGATTCTTGACCTTCAACTTATTTTTCTGACATTTGGCGCAGGCGGAAATGTAATTTTCTACCTCCTTCTTCATGCCCGGCCAGTTGTACGTGGCGCGAATACGCTTCAGTGTCCGTTTCACCCCCTGGTGTCCACCCAGGGGCGCACTGTGATATTCGCGAAGTATTTCTGGCCGGTCACTTACGGGCGGACAAGTGACGGCTCGGTCATCCTCGCCCGAGCTGTCAGTTGCCTCGCTGGGCCCCGAGCACGTGCTCGCGCCGTCCCCGCTCCCCTCACTCCGGGCGTCGCGCGGGCTTGGTCGGCCGCTTGCACGTATGCTCGTGCCGTCCCCGCTCCCCTCATTCCGGGCGTCGCGCGGGCCCGGTCGGCCGCTAGCACGTATGCTCGTGCCGTCCCCGCTCCCCTCATACCGGCCATCGCGCTGGCGTGCCTGGTTGCTGGGCGACGCAGAGCACGTGGTAGCGCCGTCCTTCTCGCTCTCCTCATACCGGCCATCGCGCTGGCGTGCCTGGTTGCTGGGCGACGCAGAGCACGTGGTAGCGCCGTCCTTCTCGCTCTCCCGCGCGGGCAGAGGCTCTCCCGCTCTCGCCTGTAGTCCAGCGGTAGAGCGAGCGCGACCGTGCGTGACGGCTGGTATAGCGCTGTCCCTCTCGGCAGCGCTCTCCGTCTCCTCGGGTCTCCGCTTTGTGCGGGTCTTCGCGCCGTCCCCACTCCGGCCGCTCGGCCCCGCTGCCTCGTCGCAAGGGCCCTGCCGGCGGTCGGGCGTCTGGACTCTCTCCCTCTCTCTCAACCTCGCGCTTGCCTCCTCTCGCGCTCTCTCTCTCTCTCGCGCG
Source organism: Pimpla rufipes (assembly GCA_963932165.1). NCBI lineage: Eukaryota > Metazoa > Arthropoda > Insecta > Hymenoptera > Ichneumonidae > Pimpla > Pimpla rufipes. The sequence goes on from OZ010640.1 coordinate 6,729,199, forward strand.
CTTGCTTCTTCCCGCGCGCTTGCTTCTTCTCGCGCGCTAGCTTCCTCCATCTCTCTCGCACGCGCACGGGTCATGATGAAAATGCGGCTAAGCGCGTCGGCGTTGGTATTTCTTTTCCCAGCTTTGTATTCCACCTCAAATTCGTGCTCTGACAATTTGATTTTCCATCTCATGAGCCGGGAACCTGGGTCTTTCTGACTAAACAACCAGGTGAGCGGCTGATGGTCCGTGATTACCTTGAACCGTGTACCGTAGATGTACGGACGGAATTGCGCGATAGCCCACACTATCGCGAGCAGCTCTCTCTCGGTGGTGCTGTAATTTAACTCCGCCTTCGAGAGCGTGCGGCTCGCGTAGCATATTGGCAGGTCCTCGCCGACCTTGCCTTGCGATAATATCGCCCCGATGGCCTTTCCCGACGCGTCGGTCGTTACCAGGAATTGCTTCTCGAAGTCCGGGTATTGTAGCACTGGAGCCGTGGTCAGAGCTGTTTTTAATTCTTCGAACGCAGCATCTCGTACCGCCGTCCACTCAAAGACGGTGTTTTTCTTTATCAGCTCCGTCAGTGGTTTGGCAATTTCCGAGAAATTCTTTATGAACTTTCGGTAGTAGCCGGCTAGCCCGAGAAACGACTGTACTTGCTTCACGCTTCTCGGCACCGGGTAATTTCGGACTGCTTCGAGTTTGACGGGATCTGCTCGCACGCCTTCCTTGGAAATTATGTGTCCTAGGTATGTTGTTTCCTTCCGCAGAAATTGACATTTCCCGGGCTGGACAGAGAGGTTCGCTTCTTTCAGTCGCCGAAAAACCTCCTCAAGTCGCTCGTTGTGCTCTCGCAGATTTTTACCGTATACCACAATGTCGTCCAGGTAAACGTAACATTTTATTCCCTGGATGCCGGCAAGAACGGAATTCATCAGCCGCTGAAATGTGGGGGGCGCGTTTTTCAACCCGAAGGGCATTCGATTGTACTCAAAATGCCCGTTCGGCGTCGAAAAGGCCGTCTTCTCCTTATCCTCGCTCGCCATTGGGATCTGATGAAACCCCGAGGCGAGGTCGAGGGTGGAAAAGTAGTGCGCTTTCCCCAGCTGATCCAGTATTTCCGTGATGTTCGGCAGGGGATACGAGTCGCCGACGGTTACTTCGTTTAATTTGCGGAAGTCCACGACTACTCGCATTCGCTGCACCCCCGCCGCGTCGGGTTTTTTGGCCACCACCAGCAGAGGAGCGTTCCACTGGCTGCGGCTCGGCTGGATTATTCCGTCAGCCAGCATCTCCTCCATCTGCCGCTCGACTTCCCGTTTGTGCATTTCTGGAAGTCGATACGGCGGCACCTTTATCGGCCTCGCACCGCTTTTTAGGGGGATGTTGTGTACCACGGCGTGTGTGCACGGCAGAACGTCCCCCTTTAAGTGGAAAATCCGCTCATATCGATTCACTATTTTCAGGAGTTCGTCTCGTTCCTCGCTGTTGAGGTGACTCAGGCTGAGCTCCTTTTCCAATCGCTCCAGTCGCTGAGCCCCCCTTTCCACCTGCACCGGGCTTACGAGCAGTGCCTTGGCGTTCGCGTCGAGCTCGGCCTCGGTTATCTCGACCGGCTCAAGTGTCACCGTCGGCCGCTCTATCACCACCTCGTGCTTGGTAGTGTTGGCGAGGCTCACCACACAGCTATTCCCTCGTGGTGGTGTGTAGCACGCGCCGAGTATCACGCCTTTGCTCACCTCCGTACGCGAGACTAAACCGACGTATTTACTTGTCGTCGCGACGTAGGCTATTTTTTCCGAGCGAGGCGCAATCGTTATTTTCGAGCGTCCGTCTATTAGCGGCATGCTGTGGCCGAATAATTTAAAAGTTTCGCCGCTGAGGATGTCGGCCTTATGTTTTTTAATAAAGTCCATCCCCAGCAGCCCGTGTACAGCCAACGGCACGTCGTCCGGCACGACGTAAAACCAATGCTGCACGGATACTCTCGGTGTTTTCAGCGTAATTTCGGCCTTGCAGAGAGGAGAAAATTTACTCCCCCCTGCCCCCTGCAACTCAGCGTCGCTGTCCGCGATTCGCGCCTCGGCCTTCAAGCAGCTGTATTTTACGATGCTGCATTGGGCTCCGGTGTCAGCCTTGAGGGTCAAGAGCTCGCGAGCGGCAGTAGGGCAAGCGATATCGAAGTCAGCGGCGGTGTCGCCCGCCGTATCGCTCGCGGCCGGGAGCGTTATCTGCAATACTCGCAGCGTCTCTTTCTCGGCCGCGGCCGTCTCGCTCCGGCCTTGCGCTACGTGCCGGACAGCCAGTGTGTTGACCTGCAGCGTGCCCAGCGTACGCGCGGCCCCGCTGCTGACGTTGCTCTTGGCGGCCATGCTGGATGCCTGAGGCTTATCGTTCCCCCCCGGCTGATTATTCGCCGCTTTATTTTGCTGCTGCTGTCCTTGGCCGTTTTCCTTCTTCTTCTTCAGCCTCTTCCGGCACTCCTGCCAGGTGTGGCCCTTGATTTTGCAGTACGTGCAAATGATGTCCACCTGATTTATTTTTTTATCGTTTGGACCGGCCATTGGCAGGCTCATGCGGCCCGATTTCCGCGTGCAGTCTCGGGCCAGGTGCCCCGCATTTCCGCAGTTGTAGCAGGTCTTTGCCCCCTGCGCCGGAGCTGCTGTTGATCGCCGGTTGTTGTGATTCTGACCGGCGGCGCCGCCCTTCGGCTGCACCATGTTGCTGATTTCGATCGCCCCGGCGATCGATTCGTGCAGTGTGGCGAAATTTCGCGAGCGAACGAGAATTTGGACCTGCCCGTGCAGACCGTTCTCGAAATTCGCCTGGCCGCACTTCCGCGTGACTTCCTCGATAGTCAGCGCGTCACGCTCGGACGAGACGACACCGCAGAGTTTCTCGATCACCTCGATCGTGAGTTTTTCTGTCCGAGCTGCGTACGCGGCGATGTCCTCGCCCTGTCCCTGGCGGAGGGCGTTGAACTCCAACTGTAGGGCGGCCAGGGACTTGCGCTGCCCGTACAGCGATTCCAGTTCGGTTTTGAGCTCGCTCACCGAATTTATGGTTTTGTGCTTGAGCTCACGGGTGGCTTGGCCCCCGATTTTGCTGCTCAGCACAAGCTTCAGCAGTATACCGTGCCTGCTTGGAGAAACCATTTCGAACACGGTCTCGCAGCTGGTGATGAAGCCGTCGAGCTCCGTGGGCTTGCTTCCATCGAAACTCTTGATATTTTTTAAAGCCAGCCCCAAATCGAGTGTGTCCGCGTCCCGTCTTGGGGGGTAGTTCGGCGCGTCCGGGTGATAACCGTACGGCGGCTCCCAGCCGTTCTGGGCCGGGGAACCCCGCGAGTTCCTGTTCGGCGGGACCGGCGGATTACCCGTTGCGCCCGGCGTGTTACCCGAGGCGCCCGGCGGATTTCCCGGAGCGCCCGGCGGATTTCGCCCCCCCGCGAGGGAGGGCCCCCCTATTTGCCCTCTTAGGGCTTGTAGCTCGACCGTGAGGGTGGCAACCTGCTCCTGCAGACGGCAGATGAGGTCTACCTCGTCGCCCCTCATCCCCTGCAGGGCCTGCGCCACCCTCCGCCTCGCGCTCGCCCTGGGGTCGACCTCCCGAACCGTTGTTTGCTCCTCACGGATCCGCCTCTCCTCCATCGTCTCCAGACGATAGCTGTCGTCTCCGTCGTCCTCTGACCGACCGGGCCCTTGAGGGTAGGGCCCCGCTGCGCCCGCAGCAGCCCCCCGGTTGGCGGTGTCCAGCTGGGCGCGGAGCTCCTCGATGCCCTGGTCGACCATCGCGTTGGTTACGCGTCGCGTGTCATCCCTGCGGGGATCCATCAGGCTGTCGTCGGGGCCGCCGAACGCGGTATCCCGGACGGTGTTGACGCCGAAAGGCGCACGCAAACTAGCGGCTAACGCCGCTTCTGTGGCCGCTGGTAGTCGCCCTGTCGGCGAATTTTCCAGCAGGGCCCGCCGGGTCCGGAATGTGATGTCGTGAACCGCGGCCTCTAACCCGGTGGTCGGGGTAACGGGCTCAGCCGGCAAGGTCGAGTCCTCCGAATTCGCCCTCCTTTTCGGCAACGAGGCTCGACCTCCGGGCATGTGTTGGCCCCCCGGGATCACCCGCGCTTCCCCTCGCGTTTATTTTATTTTTATTTTAATTATGATGGACAGTGGTTGGTGTTAGCCTGGCCTCCTGTCTTTCGCGAATTAATACTGTGAATCCGCGTAAGTTGCTACAAACTTATTTGGATTCACAAGTAAGGGTCTCGGTTTTTATTAACGAGAGATCTGGGCTCGCGGGCTCAGTCCCACGGGTTTACGCGATTTTTTTTTTTTTTTTTTTGTTTTTTTTCGAGAATTTTCCCCCTTTTTGGCTCTGGTATATGTTTTTTTTACACAAAAAAAAAACCCTAGCACATGTACATAACAATCGCCACTTACAGAATTAGCATCCCTGCCATGGCGCTGTTGGTCGTCAGGGCTGTCGTCCTCGGTGCCGTGTTGGCCTGGACGTTGACCCCTGGCTGCGGCGTCTGGATGTCCTTGGTCGGCCCGATCGTCCTCTTCGGCGTGGTCGACCCTTTATCCTCGTCCGTCGGTAGCTCTCGTCGCCGGCGGTCCTCGGCCAACGAGTGTATCGGTCGCGTCCTCCTGGTCGCGCTCTCGATCGTCTGACGGTCTGACGTCTGCGTGTCAAACCGCACCAGGTCCTTTGCCCCAACGTCTGCGTGTCGGGTTTGACTCTGGGTTTATTTTCGTGCGAGGGAAATGTGGCCCTCCGACACGAGATCTTTCGCCTCAAGATTATCCTCGTGGCGTGTCCGGTTGGCTTACGGCAGATCCCACCGCTGCCACCAAAATGTTGTGCCCGGCGACTCGGTAATTGATCAGGTTACCAGTCGGTGGGTAATTGTTGTTTATTCGGGATCGTTCGCCGATTAAAGAGTTGGACTCACGCGAACTCGGGTTTACCAGTTAGACAATTTATTTGAGAGTAAGATATTTCTGTGTTACAGTTTCTGTTTCTATTCGTTTTACAATTCGTGGGTACCCGAGTCTAAGAGGAGCCTGACTGCTCAGCTCCGAGTCTGGTCTTCGACTGTCGGTGAATTGCAGTGGATCGCTGCGATTCACCGAAAATCGGTGCGTAAGCATTTCGTGTCAATTCGCCCGATTTCAACATCGGCGAATTCCGGCACGCGCTCGATCGTTCACCCCGACCGGGCGTTCGATTGAGCAACTGAAATTTCGAAACGGAATTCAAATATTCCGGGGTGCAACAGAGGTTAGGTAATATTTTTGTTTTGCCATCTACATATTTGGGTAGTCCTAGATATATGCATCAAAATTATCAAGATGCAATGGCTATTGTTAGAGCAATTGGTCGGCCAGATTTGTTTATAACAATGACGTGTAATCCAAAGTGGCCGGAACTAGAAAGAATATTAAGTAAATTTCCACAGGGTACAACATGTAATGACATTCCAAACATTACAGTCCGTTTATTTTATGCTAAGCTGCGAGCACTTTTGGCGAATATTATAAGTGGGAAATTATTCGGAAATATATTAGCATATATTTGTACAATAGAATTTAAAAAACGCAGCCTTCCTCACGCTCATATGTTATTCGTGATGGATTATAAAAGCAAATTAACAACTCCGGAAAATATTGATAAATACATAAGCGCAGAAATTCCGTCAATCGATAATGAATTACAAGAATTGGTGATATATTTATTGGTGATTGGTCCATATATTATATGGACCTCATACTGATTATTCTCCCTGTTACGATAAAGAAAAACAAATATGTACAAAAAAATGTCGTAAACAATTTTGTGATAACACAGAATTTGAGAAAATGGCTTTCCTAAATACAGACGTAGAGATAATCGTAATGCTGGTCATGTATACAATAAAAAAATCAATAATAATTTTATAGCAGTGGATAATTCCATGGTAGTTCCATATAACCCAGAAATATTGGCTAAATATAAATGCCATTGCAATGTTGAATATTGTGCTTCTATTATGAATGTTAAGTATATTTATGCGTACTTACACAAAGGACACGATCGAGCATATTTAAAAGTACACCAAAAAAACAAAAAAGTTGATACGAAAATGTATGATGAAATTTTAGATTATATTGATAGTCGTTACATTAGTCCTGTGGAAGCTGCTTGGCGTATAGAGGAACTACCACTTTCTGATAGATCACATCCCATTATTCGTTTAGGAGTTCATTTAGAAAACCAACAAAATAACATATTTGAAGAAAACAAAGAGGGAGAAGATTTGATGAAAAATGAAACAACTTTAACTGCATGGTTTAAACTTAATAGATTTGATGAAAACGCACGTAAATACATTTATGTAAACATTCCAGAACATTACGTGTTCAATTTACAGAAAAAATATGGGAAAAGCGTGGTATATTTTCAAGAGCAATCGGTCGAGTTGTCAGTGTTAGTCCAAAAGATGTAGAACGTTTCCATTTGAAATTAATATTACACCGTATTAAATGTGGAACGTGTTTTAAAGATTTAAAAACTTATGAAAATGTAACTTACAATACATTTAAAGAAACAGCAATTGCTATGGGTTTAGTTGAAAGCGATAAGGAAATGTTTAACATTTTTGAAGAAGCGTGTGCTATCATGATGCCTACAGAGTTGCGTAAATTTTTTGCTTTGTTTCTTATTTCTGATAACTTTATATTATCGCGAGAAATTTGGAATAAATTTAAAGAATACTTTTGTGAAGGTTTTCGAGAAAACAACGAAAATAAATCCCTACAAGAAATAAATAAAATTTAAAAATCAGAAAACATGCGATGCTCGGACTTTGGACTTCCGGAACCTGATAATGATTTTTTAGATATAATAATAATAATAATAATAATGTTTATTGCTTTCGTAGAATACAAAAGATTCTTACAGCAAGGGGGAATGTACACTTCAGCGCACGCAGATTGACAATTCCTGAGTAAAACTTATTCGTTTAGCGCGAATGAACGCAGCCTTAAAGCTCGTGTTGTAAAATAAAACATTTTCTTAATCGCTTCGATACTTTGCGCGGAAAATAGAAAGTTAACGTTCTCGAGTTCAATAGGTCTACCCATGTAACAGCTGCGGTACGGCTCATAAACTGGGCAGAACAGAAAAAGATGCTCTAACGTCTCAAATTCGTTCCTGTTACACACTTGACACAGCTGGTTGGGGTCAATCTTATATAATACTTTATTAAAGACAAAGGTATTTACAATGAAATTCGCGAGACGGACCTGTGCCACTACGCGCTTCATGGCCAGAGAACAACGAGCCCTAAGATAAAACGCTGGACCAAAGTCTTCTAGACTTCTGGGAATCAAAATCTGGAGGGATGACGTTCTAAAGTAGTCCTCGAGGTCTTTACTAGCCAGTAGTTGTTTGTATGCAGAAAAGAAGCTGGTTTTGGCACCCACCCAGTCACTCGCATTTGGACTCGACAGAAGTCCAGCAAAACCGATTTCAGAGATTATATCTTTCAGCTGCGAAACCCAATTGTACTTCCGCGGTCCAACGTTATTGTTTGATAGCTCGACTACTCTGAGAAAGATTATTTTTGGCAATCTATCGTCGTTCATTTTGAGCACTTTCTCAACCCAGCCCCAGGTCAGGCGCATGGCGCGATAAGAGATTCTCACGAGGCCCAATTCAGTTCTCAGAGCAAATCCCGGGGTGTTTTTCGGTAACAACAGTAGCTTTTTGAAGAAGTGTAGTTGCGCACGTTCAATTAGATCGAAATAATTTAAACCCCACACAGGCACGCCGTAAAGGAGGGTCGCAGTTACCATACTGTCAAACAATTTAATCTTGCTTTCCCAAGAGTCAGATTGACCTCTAGTTAGAATGGAGAGCACAGCACCAGTAGCTAATTTTGCCTTTTCACTTGCTGCATTTGCCGCTTGTAGACCACATGTGGTGCTGGAGATGGGGATGCCCAAGTAATTGTACGAAGAGACCACCTCTAGTTTCTCGCCTTTATACAAAAATGTATTTTGTGCAATTCTACCTCCGCGTTGGAAGGTTAGAACCTTCGTCTTCGAGATATTTACTGTCAATTCATTTTCGTTGCAGTATTCTTCTAGCGCACGAATTTTCTTTTTCAAGTCTACTGGGGAGTGCGAAAATATGACCGCGTCATCGGCGTAGAGAAGTAAAAGGAGGTCGTTACGGCCGTCTATATTGAGTCCCCTTAGCCCGTTCCTCCTAAGGCTGAGCTCCATGTCAGCAATGTATAAGATAAAAAGTAAGGGGCTGAGCACCTCACCTTGGAGAACTCCTTCTGTGGCCTCAAAACTGGTCGAGAGCTTGTTGAAAATTTTGATTTGCACTGCCGCCTTATCGTAAAGGTTTTTTATGACCCTAACAATTTTCGTGCTAACACCGAGCTCACCAAGTTTTCTCCATAGTCTGCCATGTGGAACTGTGTCAAAGGCACGCTTGAAATCGTTGAATTGCGCATACACCGTGTTACCTTCGTGTCTAAGCTGCATTTGAATGCATGTTGTGAGTGAAAAAATGTTGTCAAGGCACTCCCGACCCTCTCTAAAACCAGTTTGACACTCCGGTAGACGTTGGGATTGTTCAACCCAAGAAGAGAGCCGATCGCAAATAATTTGTGTGAACAGTTTCGTTGTGTTACTCACAAGAGCGATGCCGCGATAATTAGCGGGGTCACTCTTGAGCCCCTTTTTGTGCAACATTGTCAAAGCAACTTTCGCCCACAAGTCCGGGACCGTACCGGAATTTAATATGCAATTGAACATAGACAGCGTGTAGTCAATCCAGTTTGGTGTGAGATTTTTCAGGAATTCGTTCGAAACCTGGTCAAGCCCCGGGGCCTTACCATTTTTGTATCTGTTTATGCACCGATTTAATTCGTCGAGTGTGATCTCCGCATCAAGGGCTGGATTGGCCACTTCGACTAACGATGAATCGTCTATTACTATTCTCGGCGGGTATATATTCGAATAGAAGTCTTCCCATTGTTCAACAGTAACGCCGGCGCTGTTTCTTTTTTTGAACGTGCATTCTCTAACAGTCTTCCAAAATTCTGCGGAGTTCTTAACGTTGGCAAGCTTATTTCTAATATCTCTTTTGTACTTACTTTTTTGTTTCTAATCAACGTCACGTACTTGGATTTGGAGGCGAAATAATCAGATGTATCACTAAATTTACGCAGTTTACAGATTTTCAACGCGCTCTTCGCCGCCTTTTTCGATTCTTGAACCTCCGTGTCATACCACGGTTTGTTACCCGGGGTTACTCCCGTCATCGGACTACACGAAGTTGTGAAAACCATATTAGCCTGCTTCGCAGCGTCACAGATAGCCTCCAAAAAATTTGAATACTGTTCCTCGCAGGAGGTACTGGCGTGAACGAGACTGACGCGACTAGAGGCTTGTAAGGCAGCACGAAAGGCAACAGCAGATTCCGGAATCCATTTCCCTTTATATACCGCGATAGGTGGAGACGACTTCTTATGTGTGCGTACATTGATATCGCACCAAGGCAAATTGATCTTAAGAGAGACCGGAAAATGGTCGGACGGAGAGATCTCGCTCACCACATACAAATCGGCGATCGAATCAAGGCCCTGAAAATTCACCCATACCAGATCGATGACGCTCTGCCCGACTTTACTACTGTACGTGAATTGTCCCGGGGTATCGCTCGGCGCTCTCCCGTTGATTAGAATGAAGCCGTTCAGCTTCATGAAGTCCAAAAGCGCTGGTCCTCGGGCGTTCGGGATTTTGTCGGACGATTCCCTTCGTCGTGATAGCACTGTGCCGTCCCCGAGTTCTTCAGGAAGCTCATCGTCGGTTTCTCCCATCCTCGCGTTAAAATCGCCGCCAATGACGAACATTTCTGTCCCGTATTTTTCCTGAATGTCCGTGATCGTCATTTGCAGCACCTCCAACATCGGGTCAAAGTCGAGACTGGGCTTGAAATAAACTGTTCCAACGATGATCTTGAAGTTTCCGTAGCTCACGAGACCGAAAATCCATCAGTTGCATTTTTCAATAAGTGTCCAATGAAGATTGTTTTTAACTAGAACAGCGAGTCCGCCACTTGCGCGTCCGACACTGTGCTCCCTCAGTGCATTTGCCCAACTGCCCTTAAACTCAGATAGATGCGCCGGTAAACGGTCAGGATCGTAGTCGAGCCAGGTCTCAGACAAACATAATACGTGCGCTGTCTTGGTAATTGACGAATGTTCTAAGTTTCTGAAACCATGCACGTTCCAGAACGCGATGTCGAGGGAGTTGCAGCGTAGTTTTTTGGCACTGGCTGAGGATCACCACGGGTTGCCGGTTGTGTATTCGATTGTGGCGTTTTCTTCTTGGTGTTGTTCCTGTTTTTGTCCTCAGCGACGAAATCTTGCGCTTCAGGGCTCCAGTAAAACTCGGTCCCGTCAATCTGCAATGAGTGCTGGTTGAATTTGACTTGCTTGCCGAGTCCTCTCTCGATCTTGGCACGCGAGCGAATTTTGTACGCCGTATCTCGTTCCTTCTGTGTAAGATCGCTTTCAATAAAAATACCATTCCCGGAGTTTTCTTTTTTCGTCTTCATTATAGCCGATTTAGTTGACTCAGAGTCCAGCGTCACCAGGGCAACTTTGTTGCCCTTCCTAAGGAGCTTGATTGACCGGATTTTCACCTCTGGGTTTTCGAGGTTTAAGTTCGCGACCAGAAACTGCGTTGTCTTCTCTTTAAAATCGCCGCTGTTCAACGACAAGCCTTTAATAATGATATTATTTCTTCTCAACGTTTTGTCTTGCCATTCGACTTTTTGGTGCAGCTTTTCGATCGTGGCGCGGATGTTTTGTTCTTCTCCAGTGTTCACTGTGTTGAAGCCCCGGCGTTCCTGTAGTTCGGCATTCATCTCACGAACTTCGACCTCTAAGCCGTCCATTCTCGTAGTGTGTCGAGATTCTAGCGCTGCTTCCCGTTTCTTGCTGTCTGCTCTGTCGAGTTTTATTTCCAGCTGCAGATTTTCGATTTTTTTGTTGAATTCCTTGCTTGAAGAGGTGAGATTGGCATTGAGGAGTTGAAATTGGTCTCTGTTGTCTTGCTTCATGTCCAGGATTTGTTTGGCCAGCCACTGAAATTGTTGTGCGTGTTACGTCAGGCCGTAACTTCGCGCTATTCGCACAAACGAACTCTTAGTTCAGTCATGGGTTTCGAGACTTCTGGCGAAAGGGGGCATTCGGTAAACAATTATACGAGCAACGGTCCCTGCAGGCCCCGGAAACTACAATATCTGTTAACAGATAGCGCTGGGTCAGTCGAGGTAAAAGAGTGCGGATGATGGTACAACAGGGCCCGATTTTTCAAAACACTAAGCTCTCTAGAAACTAGAGGCAACTGGGCGGGTCGGTTATCGACCGTCAGCCGCTGGCCTTGCGTTACCACGCCTCTTAACGATCCTCGATCACTCGTTGCAGCCGAACCCGCCTGTGGTTACAAAAAAGGGAAATAAAAGAAATCTACTTAGCCCTGATAGCTAGAAGATTATGAGAACACCGGGTGAATGCCCTACGTTCCACCAAAACCGTTGATTCATTTTTCGTCTCGGAAATCATGATTTGTGCGTAATGGAGTTATAGTCTGGCCAGATAACTAAAACTATTCTTCCGCTTTTCTTGAAGACCCCTGTAAATGCACAGATTAAAGAATAGGAGAATGCAACAAGACGAAATAATCAATGTCTCAAGGAACCTTTGGAACTCAAAAAACGGAGCCCCGTAAAATAAGGAGGCAAAAACGACTAAAATTGTCCATAAACAACTGTTAAGAATTATATAACTCTCCATGATAGTTTGTTAACATAAGAAAATGGTAAAAGGATTAATAGTTTATAAAATCGGGATTCATACATTTAAATACGGATAACTTTTAAAAGTTATAACATTCGGTAGGATAATTTGTTAACATAAGAAAATGGTAAAAGGATTAATAGTTTATAAAATTAGGATTAATACATTTAAAAACGGATAACTTTTAAAAGTTATAACATTCGGTAGGATAATTTGTTAACATAAGAAAATGGTAAAAGGATTAATAGTTTATAAAATCGGGATCCGTACACCTAGATATGAATAACTTTGGAAAATTATAACATTCGGTAGGATACTTGTTAATATAAACAAAATGGTGGAAGGTTTAACAGTTTATAAAATTGGGATTCACACAGTTAGATACAGATGACGTCGCATAATCTTGAATAATTAAGAAAGTTAAGATACGGCCCCGCGAGAATATGGAGCTGCAATTTTATACAAAATTTATAACAACGCGTATTAGCAACGACAAGCGAAGATGAAGTTTCAACAACAAATTCGAGAATTACAGTCTGTAAATTCAAATCCGGGTCAACGCGATCTTGTTAAAAATTCATTCTTGTCGCCCGCAAAACCACTTAAAAAACACGGCAAGGACTCAGATAATGTATTCTATAGCAAACTTATAAACTTATAAGCGAAGAGGTCCAAATAAGGCAGCAACTAAATCGTTCCAACGAAAAGCGTGAACACCTGGTCGAAACATCGAGAAGACATTGACGAAAGAGGAAGTCGCAAATGTGGAGCCAGGGCAAGGGACAGGCGCGGGGGACGGGAGCCTAACATGAGATAGGGAGTCGAAGATCACGTGGGTACTACCCCTACCATCGCTCAATCAAAAGACAAGGGACCCAATCATATAAAAAGACAAAAGGGTATCGACAAATAGACAGTGCGCCCCGAAAATTAGATCTGCCCACACCGAATCTCTGCCCGAGCATAGACTGAAACTTTAAAATCGAATTAACGACGAATTTCTGTCCGACCGCGGATTTAGGAAAAAATCATTTAAATCGACCGCGGACTTAGAAAAAATCATTTAAATCGACCGCGGACTTAGAAAAAATCATTTAAATCGACCGCGGACTTAGAAAAAAATCACCTCCGAATTTAAATCGTATCGCGGACTTAGAAGAAAATCGGCTCCGAATTTAAATCGTATCGCGGACTTAGAAGAAAATCACCTCCGAATTTAAATCGTATCGCGGACTTAGAAGAAAATCGGCTCCGAATTTAAATCGTATCGCGGACTTAGAAGAAAATCACCTCCGAATTTAAATCGTATCGCGGACTGAGGAAAATTCAGCTCCGAACTTAAAATCGTATCACGGACTTAGGAAATTTCGAGCTCCAATCATAATCGAATTTTAATCCGACCGCGGATTTAGATCCATTCCGTTCATCGCTAAGATTTTCATGTTTTCGTAATTCGAACCTTTGTCCTAAACGGGGACTTAGGAGTTCATAGACTTAAATAAGACTCTACAGTTTTGTATTCTCGGGCTTCGATAATTTTGTATTTTATTTTATAATTGTAGAGGCGGTACGTGGAGGGCGACAATAAGTATAAAGTACTTTCGGTAAGTATTGAACGAAGTTTTATTACGAGAGAATTATTTATAACAAAAAGTGACGTGCGTTCGGTCGCGTGCCGCGACGACGAGTGCTGGAGGCGCGCGGGAGAGATGGCCGCGCGCGCGGGGACGGTGAAACTGAAAAAGAGGGCGCTCGCGCGCGTTCGTCCCCGGAAGCGGATACGGCGAGTGCTGCCGTGGTGACGCGCCATGCGAAGGAGCACGGCGCGATGTTCGAATCGGACAGCCGAGCGTCAATACTCCCCCTCGATTCGGAACGTCGCAGTCATGGATTTTCAATCTTCGCGAGTCCGAGAAGATCCATGCATTTGACGTGCTTCATCTTCGGCACACCTTTCGTTAAGATGTCGGCTGCCATTTCTTCGGTGGGCGTATAGTCGATCCTGATCTTGCCTGACTCCAGAACTTCTCGAACGTAGTGATGGCGGACGTCGATATGCTTGCTTCTGTTGTGATAGACAGGATTCTCGGCTAATTTCCTGGCGCCGTTGTTGTCGCAATGTATCGTGATTTCTCCCGTTTCAGGAGAACCAAGATCCTCGAGTAGTTGTCTCAAGTATGTAGCCTCTTTTGACGCTTCGGAAAGCGCCATATACTCCGCTTCCGTTGACGATAGGGCTACCGTCTTCTGCTTGCGAGCCTCCCATGTAATGGGGCTTCCTCCGAGAATGAAAACGTGACCGGTGTACGAACGTCTGTCGTTGGGGCAGTTGGCCCAATCGGCGTCGACGTACGCGTGGAGGGGAAGTCCGGTTCGTCGAAATTTGAGACCTACGTCTCGTGTACCCTGTAGATACCTTAGCACTCGTTTTGCTGCAGTCCAATGCTCGGTTCTGAAACAGCTGCAGAATTGGCTGAGGTAACTAACGGCATATGAAATGTCGGGGCGCGTGCACACTGCCAAATACATGAGTGCGCCGACGAGCTCACGATAGGGAAGCTTCTTTTCTTCCGGACGCGGGTCCTCTTCGTGTCTTTCTAATTTCGTCCCGGGTTCGAGAGGTGTGCAGACCGACTTCGAGTCCTGCATTTCGAACCGCTGTAGTATATCACGAATATGCCCTGTTTGACGAACGGTGATCTCGTTTCCACGTTGCGAGAACTCCATCCCAAGGCAGTACTCCACCGCGCCGAGATCTGAAACTTCAAACTTGCTCGACAGATATCGTCCGAAATCGGAGGTTTCTTTGCTGTTGCGTGAGGCGACGAGTATATCGTCTACGTAGATGGAGATCAAAAGCAAATTTTCTCCACTTCCCTTCACGAAAACGCACGGATCCGCAGAGGACTTCCTCGCACCGTAATTCGTGAGTTCGCGACTGATCCGCTCGTACCAGCAACGTCCAGATTGCCGCAATCCGTATAGGGCTCTCTTCAACAGACATACCTTGTCACCGCTGCTGATTTCTCGGAGCATCCGTTCAGCTTTCTTTCCAACGTCGCTGTCGAGGGGTTGAGTTTGAACGATCCATTCCAGAGCCTCCTCCGTGTACTTAGGGATCTCCATGAAGACCATTTCTTCGAGTTTTCCGTTCAGGTAAGCAGTCGTGATGTCGAACTGATTCACCTTCATCCCGAGTTCGACGGCAAGTGCCAATATGGCTCGGATGGATCCGAGTCGCGCCACGGGCGCAAACGTCTCGTAAAAATCGACTCCGTAACTCTGCGCGAATCCTCGGGCGACCAGGCGAGCTTTTCGGCGCGCAATCGTTCCGTCTTGCGTGTGCTTGTTGCGTAATACGATCCGGCCGCCAATCGTCTTTTGATCCTTTGGTCTGTCCGTGATGACCCACGTATCGTTCTTGACTATCGATGTGATTTCTGCTGCGATCGCCTCGAACCATTCGTCAGCGTGAGGTCCTCGCATGGCCTGTTCCAGTGGTATCTCCGCCAGATATGAGACCTCTTCGACGTAGCTGGCCTCATGGTACTCTTTTCGAGGTCTCCCCCTCGAGCCGGTTCTCACTATTCGAGGTCTTCCTCGACCTCTTTTCGGTACGGCGTTGCTCTCCTGCGACCTCGTGTTCTGCTCGTCCGTCGGGTTTTCCGGTTCACTGTGATCAGCTTCGTTCGGTGGATTTTCCGGTTCACGATGTTCAGCCTCGTTCAGTGGATCCACCGCGTCGATGTGTTCAGCCTCGTTTTCGACATTGTTGTTCGTTCGAGGGTTCGTTAGAGGAAACGTTCTCTCTATTTCCATGGCATTCTCTTCGAATTTCCCGTCGTCGTTTCCGAGTAGCTCTCTCGATGTTCCAACGAACTTCACGTCTCTGGCGATATTTATACGCCGTTCGTCCGGTAACCAGATGCGATATCCCTTGGACTCATCCGAGTAACCGACGAACACGCCCTTTTTCGCGCGTGATTCGAGCTTCCCCTTTGACGGTCTTAGATCTGCGATGAATACCTGAGATCCGAAAGTTCTGAAGTAACTTACGTTCGGGATCCTTCCGGTCCAAATCTCGTGAGCCGTTCTTCCGTTGAGACTACTTGACGGACACCGATTTCGAATATGATTCGCCGTGTTGACTGCCTCGCCCCAGAAGGATTGAGGTAGTTGAGATTCGATTAGGAGACACCTCGTCGCGTCCATGAGAGTGCGATTTCGTCTTTCGGCGACTCCATTTTGTTGCGGCGTGTAAGCCGTTGTCAACCTTCGTCGGATGCCGTTGGACCTGAGAAAATTATCAAAATTCTCGTTAACATACTCTCCTCCGTTGTCTGACTGGAGCGTTTGTATTTTGCACCCGTGACGATTTTCCCATGACGCCTTAATCTCCTTGAACGCATCGAGCACTTCGTTCTTTCGCTTCAACAGGCGAATCTCGCCCCATCTGGAGTGGTCGTCTATGAATGTCGCGACATATCGCGCTCCTCCGTTGGATTCGATTCTCATTGGTCCCATCACGTCGCTGTGCACGATTTCCAGCAATTTCGTATCCCTGTTCGAACGTTTCGGGAACGGGGTTCTCGTCATTTTGCCACGTTGACAAGTTTCGCAATCCGCTTCCAGCTGCGTATTTCCGAGATTCATTCCTTCCACAGCGCCGTTGCGGTCACATTCAACGAGATCGCGAATGTTTAAATGTCCCATTCGTTGATGCCATTCGTTCTTCGATTGCTTCTTACTTGATCCGTCGATAGCTTCGGCTCTTGCAGTGTATTCTCCGGCTTCCTCGCGTATGCAATAGAGTCCGTTCCTTCGTTCAGCGATTAGCAACGAATTTCCCTTTTCGTCGGTGATTTCGGCTCTCTCCTTGTTGAACGTTACTGAGTAGCCTCGGTCAGCGATTTTTCCTACGGATAGTAAATTTGTACGTAATCCGGGCACTCGTAGTACGTCACGTACGTTCACGTTCTTCGTTCGACCATCGACGTTTGTGGTTATCGCCACAGGACCTTTTCCCTCGATTGGTGTGGATGCACTTTCTCCGGCTAGCATCACCCTTCCGTCGCACGGTGTGAGCGTACTTACAAATTTTGCATCGTCATTTCCCATGTGCGACGTACAGCCGCTGTCCAAGCACCACTGATTTTCGTTTCGAGGGGCCTCACAATCGGCCACGAGTGTGCGTTCCGTTAACACGTGCAGACTTACTTCGTCGGCTTTATTTGCCCGGTCGGATTCCTTCATCGTCTCCGTGCAGTCGACAGCCTTGTGTCCCACTTTTCTGCAACGATGACACCGGTATTTGAAAGACGTACCTTTTGAGTTATTTCCGTGTTTAGGAACATCCTTGGATTCCTCGTCGTTCTTCTGCATCGTTTTTCGGGGCCTAGTCGGTTGTTTCCGTGCGAACATCGCGTTCGATTCACCCGTGCGCGTCTCGTTTTTTCTTGCGTCGTGTTCCTCGACGATTTTTACGCGCAGCGCTTCGAGGTTAGGTAGCTCGTCGCGTGACTCGATAGCGCATCTGAAGTTTTCGAAACTTGACGGAAGACTGTAAAGTAACATTACTGTTAGCAAGTCGCAGTTAATTTCGATTTCCAACTCGTTTAATTTATCGACCGTGTCGAAGAATTTTCGGAGATGTTCTCGCACGTCGTCGTTGTCGGCCATTTTGTGAAGCGTGAGTTGTTTTAAGAGCGTTGCCTTACGTGCGGGACCGGTCGATTGATAGATCGACTTGAGCTTCGCCCATACCTCTCTCGACGTCTCGCAGCCCTTTATCTGCTTGAGCTCAGATGGTTTAATCGATAAAACAATATCCGACTTTGCTTTTCGATCTTCTACTTGCCATCTACTTGCTCTCTCCGTCGATGCCGCGTCTCCCGCGATGATTTCCGGCTTGACATTATCACCGTTGACGAACCCCCACGCGTCGTTTTTCACCAGGATGGCTTCCATCTGGATTTTCCAGGTGTCGTAATTCTCTTTGTTCAAGAGTTCGATCCTCACTACGTTCGACGATGCCATTTCCGCAGATGCGTCTTTCAGTCTTTATATTTCACTTATTATCACTCCCGATATTTCCGATCTGGGCCCATAACCTGTAGAGGCGGTACGTGGAGGGCGACAATAAGTATAAAGTACTTTCGGTAAGTATTGAACGAAGTTTTATTACGAGAGAATTATTTATAACAAAAAGTGACGTGCGTTCGGTCGCGTGCCGCGACGACGAGTGCTGGAGGCGCGCGGGAGAGATGGCCGCGCGCGCGGGGACGGTGAAACTGAAAAAGAGGGCGCTCGCGCGCGTTCGTCCCCGGAAGCGGATACGGCGAGTGCTGCCGTGGTGACGCGCCATGCGAAGGAGCACGGCGCGATGTTCGAATCGGACAGCCGAGCGTCAATAATAATTTCGCACGCTTCGTATTTTGAGAAACTTGGACATCCGAACTCTGAATTTGTTACACCACGAGATGCCGATATTCGTGAACATCATCACGATTAATTACATGTTAACACCCTTTGTTGTGAAAAATCGGTTTATTTAATTTCCTCGTTTTACGAATAAAATTCGACGGTTGCATTCTTAAATTCAGTGTCACAGTTTCTTTACGATCGTGTCCTTCCCATCTGCAGCAACAGCATCCAGTTCAACACAAAAAGGGTAAGTGAAATTTTTAATTATATCGGTGAAATTTCGTACGCGCATTGTCTCGAGCCATCATCACATCATCATCATCTCAGACCTCAGTCAAATTCCCTTTAGAGAAGCATTCGCAGCTCGTCCCCGAGTAATTTTCCGAAAGGTTAGACTCGAAACAGAGCTTGCGCGTTTAGTGTACTTCGTCAGATGTGGTATAGGGAGGAGCCTTCCTTCTTGACCAGAGCACGGGTAAATCACGCTGAACCGCACTAACACGTGTAAAATTGTCGCTCGAGTAAAATCCACAACAATTTTGACGTAACATGCGGGGTGGACAAGAATCGAGCCGTTTTGCTCATTAACTAGGGGAATTTCCTCACTTTCGAAGTCTTTTGCTTCGTCTTCCTTGGTCGGGCATTCAATCGTCTGTTCTGCGTTGTGTGACGAAGCGTTACCAGGAGTGCAGTAAACATCGAGGCCAGGAGAGTCAGTAGCGTTTTTTGTATTGTTCTCCTGGTTTGCACGCGCGCTTCCAATCTGATTTTCGGGTGAACGGGATGTCATGTTAGATTTTTTGAATGCGTTAGGCGAATCAGTTAGAGACGTCTCACCCGAAATTTCCTCTAAATCTCTTTTACGTTTGGTGAACATAAACTCCTTTAGCGAACACTCGGAATTGCGTCTCTCCCGCCGCAAAATTGCATTTGTCGTCGGTCTTCCGCGCGTTGATTTGACAGGTGTGCTGTTTATCGGTTGAGTCTCTGCGACTCGGTCGGTACCGCAGATAACTTCCGTGCCCTCCGTGTCATGCGGTCGCTCCGAAGTTGTTGCGGCAGTCCGCGCTCTAGTGACGGCGCTATTGTCCAGCCTGACGACGTCCCCGGCTTTAACCTCCATCACGGAACAACCGACAAAATAAGCAAAGCACAGCCGCAGGCAGCCGGGCTCCGGTCAACATTAATATTTTTTGGAGTCAGAGTGGGTTCAGAAAATAGCCAAACCTGATTTTACAGCCTCTAGCCTTTGATACTCCGAAGAATTCTCTCACTCACCCAGAGGCAGAACGTAGCAGTGTTTACGCTTAACGTGCACCGAAGCGCCGCGATTTTTTAGATATAGATAGCGAAAAAGAAAAATAACTAATGTTGTCACATGAAAGAGTCTCAAAAATTAATCGCGCTATTAAATGCTGATCAAATACGTATATTTAATCGTATAATTAAAGGCAGTCATAAGATGATTTACATTGATGGGCCTGGAGGTACAGGAAAAACTTTTCTTAATAAAGTATTAATTCATTATTTCTCTGCAAATGGAAAAAAAGTACTGGCCATAGCATGGACAGGCATTGCGTCAATTTTACTACCGGGAGGAATGACAAGTCACAAAACATTTAAATTGCCTTTGGGTTTAAGCAATATACAGACTTCATGTTTAAAATATGAACATGAAAAGAAGAGATTAAGAGAATGTGATGTTATAATTTGGGATGAAGCCTCTATGATACCAAAAAAGGCATTAGAAATTGTTGACAAAACTCTTCGTGATTGTTGCAAAATCTAGCTCCCATTTGCAGGAAAATTGATTATATTGGGTGGCGATTTTCGACAAATTCTTCCGGTCGTTAAAAACAGAACAAAGTTTAATATTATCAATGATACAATAACATTTTCAAGCATATGGCATTTATTTACAAAACTAAAATTAAAAAAGAATATGCGTTCAAGCGATAATCAATTTTCAGCATTTTTACTAAAAATTGGAAAAGGCAATAAATATTCATTAGAAATACCAGAAAATTGGAAAACTAAAGACATTTGTACAGCCATATATGGCTCGATAATTAATGAAAAAGATGATTTATCAAATCGTATTATTTTAGCCTGCCATAATGATGATGTTTATCGATTAAATGATAAAATATTAAAAAAAATAAAAAACAAATGAAGAATATATTATAGTTTTGACTATGCCAAACACAAAGGAGTTGATCAGGCCGATATTGACGTTGATTTAAATTATCCAATACTTAAATTCGTTGAGATTTCCAGGGCTAGGGTCCATAAATTGACTTTAAAAGTCGGGGCAACTGTAATGCTTATTAGAAATTTAAGTACAAAAGAAGGATTTTGTAATGGAACCAGAATGAAAATTATTGCATTATATAAATTTAATATAAAAGTAGAAATAATTACAGGTACACAAGCAGGTAATTGTGTTTTTATCCCAAGAATAATATTAGATACTGGAGAATTTTCTTCTCTTCCATTTATTCTATATCGAAGACAATTTCCTATTGTTCTGGCATTCGCAATCACTATTAACAAGTCTCAAGGACAAAGTTTAAACAAAGTTGGTTTATATTTTCGACGACCTTTATTTTCTCATGGACAATTATACGTGGCATTGTCAAGGTGTAAAAATGCAAATCAATTATATATTGAGAATGATTCAGATGATCTGGATGAAATAAAGAATGTTGTATGGAAAGAAGTTTTCCAATAAATAATAATGTGTGTGTATGTTTTGGTACTTCTATTGCCTGGTGCGCCAATATTATTTATCTGGCAGCTGTGCGCCAACATTATTTATCTGGCAGCTGTGCGCCAATATTAGTTATCTGGCAGCTGTGCGCCAATATTATTTATATGGCAGCTGTGCGCCAATATTATTAATCTGGCAGCTGTGCGCCAATATTATTAATCTGGCAGCTGTGCACCAATATTATTAATCTGGCAGCTGTGCGCCAATATTTTTAATCTGGCAGCTGTGCGCCAATATTATTAATCTGGCAGCTGTGCGCCAATATTATTTATCGGGCAGCTGTGCGCCAGTGGCAGCTGTGCGCCAATATTATTTATCTGGCAGTTGTGCGCCAGTGGCAGCTGTGTGCCAATATTATTTATCTGGCAGTAGTGCGCCAGTGGCAGCTGTGCGCCAATATCTCACTTTTCAAATACTCGAAATAGTTCGTAACGTTTATTAATCCCTCTATATTATAAAAAGATCTCGCCGCCGCCGCCGCCGCCGCCGCCGCTGTGTAGGACACCCCCCCCAGCCCGGATTTTTTCTAAGTCCCCCCTATGACCCCCAGCCCGGATTTTTTCTAAAAGATAACGGTTACCATGGCAGCCATGGTTAGGTAGGGTTAAGTTAATCAGGGTTAGGTTAGGTAGGTTTAAGGTGTCGAGAAGGGGGGGGGGGGGGCTTCGCGCGCTCCCCCCTCCCTTGACGCCGTAAACCTGCTTAATCTAACCCTGATTAACTTAACCCTACCTATCTTAACTGTACCTAATTTAATCCTACCTAACTTGACCCTACCTAATTTAACTCTGCCTAACTTAACCCTATCTAACTTAACCCTATCTAACTTAACCCTACCTAACTTAACCCTACCGAACTGAACCCTACCTAACTTAACCCTATCTAACTTAACCCTACCTAACTGAACCCTACCTAACTTAACCCTACCTAACTTATCCCTACCTAACTTAACCCTACCTAACTTAACGCTACCTAACTTAATTCTATCTAACTTAACCCTACCTAACTTAAACCTACATAATTTAATCCTACCTATCACGGGACCCACATCCCTCAGAACCCCTATCCCTCGGGACGGTCTTCCCATCGCTCAGAATCCATATCCACCGGGACCCCCCTCTCGGTCTTCAGATCCCCACCCCTTAAGGGTGGTTTCGGCTTGGGGCTCGGAAGCGGTAGCAGAACAGCAACCGGGAGCAAGAAGAACAAAACAAAAAAAACAAAAAAAACCTAGTATGGGGGAAGTATCGGTAGCGCCTGAGTGTTACCCGCGGTTTCCTGTCGAGAGCCAATCTATCTTTGCGGGTAACTCGAGATCTGCGCGAACGCTTAATGTCGCAGCACGAGAAATAACTCTTTTCTTCCGGACGGACAACGAAAAGAAAGGTAAAGAAAGCATAACGATACCATCGTGAGAATGAATCCTTCCGACGGTCGTTCGTTGGGGCCTTTCCTTCCTGGCCACGTCGTGATCGGGTCCGAAGTCCGACGTTCTCCGGTCCATCTGAATCGGGGCCTTGGTCCGTGTCCCTCTTCCGAGAACGGGGTTTCGTGTCCCACCTGGCAGGAGCTGAGGTCTGGGGCCTACCTACGGGAGTTGGGTCTTTCGACCCATATTGCGAGAGCTGAGGCCTGGGGCCTGTTTTACGGTAGCTGGGTCTTTCGACCCACGTTGCGAGAACTGAGGCCTGGGGCCTGTTTTACGGTAGCTGGGTCTTTCGACCCACGTTGCGAGAACTGAGGCGTAGGGCCCATTCACGGGAGCTGGGCTTCTCTGCCCACGTTGCTGGGGCTTGGGGCCTGTTTACGGGAGCTTGAGGTCTATTGGGCCTCCATCGGGAACCGGGGAACGCTCGGCTTACTGGGCCGAGTCGTCCGTGGCTTCACTCGGGGCCGCCGAGTCGTCCATGGCCTCTGGTGGGGCCACTGGGTCGCCCGCGGCCCCTTGTGGGGCCGTCACGGGAGCTGGCGGGGAGGCAACCTCCCCTGAGACGGCCGTCCTCGGGCCTCGCGGTCTTCGAGACCTGGGTCTCTCGGCCCGCATGGCCCTCAGCTCGTCCCGCGGGACGTTGCGTCCTAGCAGCGGGACGTAGGGCCCTTCCCGCCTCCAGCCCTGGCTGCACGCCGGGCAGGTGCGGAGAG
This sequence comes from Pimpla rufipes, assembly GCA_963932165.1. Classification (NCBI taxonomy): domain Eukaryota; kingdom Metazoa; phylum Arthropoda; class Insecta; order Hymenoptera; family Ichneumonidae; genus Pimpla; species Pimpla rufipes. The sequence goes on from OZ010640.1 coordinate 6,752,382, forward strand.
TCTTCCCCTTCCGTCCGCACCGGCGGCAGAATACCGCGGTGGGTGGACCTAGGGGGCACTGCGAGTAGATATGCCCCACTTCCCCGCAACTATAACAGGCCCGTTCTAGGACCCGTCTGCGGGCGGCGGGAGGCCCCGTCGGTGGCCGGGGGTCGGTAGCGGCCGGCGATCGCGAGGTCACCCTCGCGGATGACCGTTCCGTGACGGGAGCTTGCGGTTCCGGCAGACCGCGAGGCGGCTGCGGCCTTGGTGGGGCCGAGGTCGGGCCCCGTCTCGGGATGCGGGGGATCGCGCCTCTCGACGAACCCGCCGCTGCGGCAGCGTACGTAGCTGGCTTCGCGGGGGCCTTAGGACCCCTCGCTTGACCAGACCGCGCGAGATCTTCGAGGCGGATTAACCGCCACGCCGGGCGCGGGTCGACCGGGGCGTTGATCCCGGTGGTGACCGGCTCGGTCGGGATCACCCGGGGTAGGCCCGAGGGACCTGGTACGGCTGGGTCCGCGACCATCGGATCCGGCGAGCCGGGCGATTGGTCGCGGGGGTCCCGTTCGGGCGAGAGCTGGGCCGAGTCTTCGACCATCGGAATGGGGGACCCGGGAGGTTGGTTCAGAGAACCCGGTTCGGTTCCCCGGGCCGACTCCTCCGGATCGCTCGGGAGCGTGGCCTGATCTACGGCTCCCCGGCCAGGCAGTTCAGGCGATCGGCTCAGGGGATCCTGGGCCATCTCGCCGATCACCCCGACCAAGGCGCCGGCCGCGGCGGTATCCTGCTCGCCGAGGCTCACCAGGGTGGCTGCGCACGCCTGGATCATCGCCATATTCGGCGGGGCTGGTTCGCGAGGCTGCTGGAGAGCTGTGGCGCTCTTCACCAGCTCGTCGAACCACGTGACGTCGTCACTTGGTCCCGCCATCTCGTAGTCCGAGCCAGGGGTCGACATCGTCAGTAATCTGAAAAGAAAACTGAGTGGTTAGGCCGGTACCTCCGGCGGTCGATGGGGTCTCAGCTCTCGAATAATTGCTCCCCACGGATCGCCTGTCGAGATCACCTCGTTGTAGCGGGAGCGCACGGAACAAAAGTACCGGAGACGAGAGCCGGAGCCGATAAAATCTGAATAAAAAAACTTTTTGACCCCAAATCCAAATAGTTGGTCGAGAACTCGATTGCGACGTGGTCCGTTAAGGCGAGCAGGGAATCCGTTGTATCCCTGCAAGATCGCCGGAGCGAACTCTGGTCACGCGTGATCCTGGTATCCCAACTGTACCGGGAGAATTCGGGAAAATCGCTATTTCAAGATTATTTCCGAGGTCGAGAACTCGAACGGAATACTTTTCCTCACTAGGAACGGTAACTCGCGTGAATTTCCCCGCCGGAATCGGAAAATCGAATCTTCCCTTGGACGGTAACGCGGAAAAATCACTTTGGTCGGAAACGCGGCTCGGGAGCGAATTAGCGCACCACAAAAAAAAATGGAACAACCAATTTTTCTGAAAAATCGGGGTTGTACGGCGCAAAAGTACCCGCGGTGCGAAAACGGAGTTTTTCGCACCCGTTCGGCGGAACACCACCACGAGAGCTTCGGGGTTGTCGCTTTTCTCAAAAGCGTCCCCCCCCCTCGACGAGAACGCGAGCAAACTTGTGAGCGAGATCTCGAATTTGTTAATTCGTCGGGCGATCCGTGAAAGCGTGGAAAAAAGTGAGCCGAGAACCAATAATTATTGCGGAAACGTACTTACCAAAGCGGCACGAAAAATTCGTAGCGTATAAATTTCGGAGGGTACACGAGAGCGTAAGCGCGCAGTTCGAAGATTCACGATGAAGTGATTTCGAGAGCGCCGATTTCGGTTACCGAGAGCCGAAATTGATCCTGGTAGGGATTTCTCGAAATCGAAAAAAAATTGTTTGTTCGACTTCGACACGTTACTTGTAACGGCCGAAGCCTGAACAATAGGGAGATTAACGGTAGCGTCGCTCACGCGTGACGGACGCACGTGCGAAACGGGAGGGGGTGCGGGATCGCGAAACTTCGAAAATTTTAATTTTCGAAACTTTCGCGAAATCGTCCGATATCCCCCACTATTTGTGGGCGGGAGCGCCCACAAAAAAAAATAATTCTTTTTAGTTCCGGGCGAAATCTCAAACAAAACTGAGAAAACAAAAAAAATTAAAAGCAATTTTTATTTAGCCGAGAACGGCGAGATATATCCCGAACGGGAGCGCCGAGTCGAGACCGGCGAATTCGGGAGCGCGAGGGAACAAGAAAAAAAAATTCCAAATTAACAAAAACAAAACAAAAAAAAATAAAAAAAATTGTTCCATAAAATATCGAGACCGTACGGGAGCGGCTATTTATTGGCGACGCCCCACGTTGGGCGCCATTTGTGACGTATTTTTCATGAGCGGAAGCGCGAACGCCATAATCAAAAAACCAAAAAAACCGAAACGTCACCTTCGGCCGTCCGCCCTCGCTTGCGCGTCCGCAAACCCGGTGGCGCCAGTCAATTTTTGTTTCACCGGAATTAACAAACCGGTATGTCCGAGGAATCGAGGTGCGCAGACTCGATTCCAAACAAAAATAGAAATAAATCGAAAGTCTGGAGCAAAACTAACGATCGAGAACAATCATTAACGAAACCGGTAACTTAGTTAATTTTTGTGGACGCGTAAAATTAACAAACGCAACTGGATGCACTCGCGAGAGCGAACGGTTGCGGAATTGCACGGCCGCTCAGGCTGCTAGGTTGTGGTAGAGAGGGTCGAGGTAATGGTCCAATAAATAGCCTAATGCGAAAACATAACTAAACGCGAACTCTAATCATCGAGTGAAATTCCGTAAACCGGATAAATAATAATCCTCGATTATTATTATCGCGGCGAAAACTCACGGGAAACGCGAAAAATCGTGATCGGGGTCGCGAGGATCGAACACCTGGCGAGAACGGCGATCGAAAATAATTCGATCGCCGAAGAAAAACAATCGGGAACGACTCACCAGCTGACCCTGGACGGCGACGGCGACACGAACGATATCCCAGGGCGGAGCGGCGGGTGCACGGAACGCGGCGCACGGCTGCGCCGCACGGCATCACTGCGCGCGAACACTGCTCGTTCGAGATAGGGCTCGAACGAAAAAATCACTCACTAGTTTTTCGAATTTTCGAATTTCTCGAATTTTTCGAATTTTTCGAAATGCGGGAACTGCATCTTCACGATGCACGGAACACGATGCACCGAACTGCATTTTGTTTGCCGTAGAGACGGCGCGAGAACACAACGATTTCTCTTGCGAAATCGAGCACGAGATCGCGAACGCAAAATCACACGCGAGAACGGGCGTACGGGCGAGCGCGTGGCCCGAGGACCGTACGCGAGCGAGCGAGACAGACAGAAAAACTGTCAACACGGGAGCGCGCGTTAATACCGCGAGACACCTCGGCGGTGGCCCGCGATCGACTGCCTAATATACGTGATCGCCTTGACCGCGCAATTATCATTATTTCCAGATTCCCTTGCCCGGGAGCTACTGCCCTCACTCTTATCGCCGAATAATCGTACGAGAGCGCATTTCTGCCGGTAACTCGTGACGTATCCGCGCGAGCGCTTCCCTCAACGCTTAGCGCGAGAGCGGGCGATTACGCTACTCTCAACGAAGGGCACGAGGGCTACTCCGCCCTCTGCCCAAACACAAAACTACCCGCTCTCCAGCGCAGTGCATTTTTCGCCTCTCAGGGCGCCGGATTTACACCGGACTCTCGCTGCACCGCGCGAACAGTCGTCGGTACGCTCTTCTCTGTTGGGATGCTCGGTTCGTTGAGCTCTCGTCCCCGCAACAGAGTCGAGCGACCGACCCGCAACTCCAACATATCGCGAAACTGACGGGATCGACAAACGAAGGGAACGTGGCGATACGAGGAGCGACAGCCCCGGAACTTAACAATACGATAAAAATGCTCGAAATCACCGGTACTTAAATCTTGTGACCGTGATTCTGAAAAATCACGTCACAACACAAACGACTTTATAAAGTCGGTTGGCTCCGTCAGCTCGCTTGTCATATCCCCGAGAAGGTTTCCGAGCGGTGGCACCCATTCATCTGCTTCACCGGTGCTGACAAAAATCACCGAGTCGGTATCGTAATACAGCACGCGTCTTCTCAGCCGCTCGAGATAGCTGTAAAGTTTTAGGCGAGCCTGAGCTGTCGTGTACGCCGCGATAACCACACTAGTTTGTGCAGAGGGTACCACGGCCTCGTCGATACACGACCAATTCGCGTACATTACACGATCGTTAACCGGCAATAGACGATGGACCTCTTTGTCATTGTCGCCGAGAAGCAGCAACAATTGCTCGCGGCTATTGACGACCGTTGTCTGCGTCAAGTTAGACCTCTGCCCAAATTTTTCCCAAAACGAATTTAGGCAGAGCTTTTCTACGGCCCGCAGTCCCGGATTCTTTGCGATTTTCTCGCTGTCGAGGCGTATACACTCGGCACGCTCGTACTCCTCGACGTAGCGTGCCTTAGATTTCTCATCCGTGCACTCTGCGGGCCAGTCGCTAGCCTCTTGTTTAATACGTAAAAACGTATTAATGTAGTCGACAAAGAGGCCCCCCTCGCGTGTTACGGGGTCGTACTGAGTCATCTCGTAGGCCGAGATGATCGAGATTTTTTCCACCACGTATCCCATCTCGATGGCCTTTCGCACCTCGTCCACGACCCATGTGCCTGTGAACGAGCAGTCAGCCGTGTCCTCGTGAGAACATGCTGTCTGCGCTCTTTCCTCGGTGCAGGTACGGCACAGAGGAAACAGCAGCTTTCCGTGCATGCGAACAGGTAGCACAGGGTGGAAGAGGCCCCGAGGAGGTAACACTGTGCACATGATCAGCCCGTTGACCGTCGTGCCTAAGGCGTCAAGCGAGCCATTCAACAATCGTTCGCACTCTGTATCCACGTATATCTTTGGGTGGCCCTTCGGGAAGCGGCCAACCTTTGAGATGTACGGATACAGCGAGCAGATATCGATATAATTGATTCGCTCGTTTGGCGCTGCGTCGTACACAGTCATAGTGTTACCTGTACGACCGCCGTAAAACCCATCGCGAGGGTTCAACGTTTCCGTCTGCAAACGCGGATGGTTAAGCAGACATTCGTTTATTGCCGGGTTTGATTGACGCAACGCCGCGAATTCGCATTCCCACATCGTTTCGAGCTGATAGTCTGATGCACGAATTTTTGCGTCAATCGCAAGGGTGCGCTCATAGCGGGCCTCATATGTCTCCGCATTGGCACGTGATTTTAACGTGCGATTGTCGGGAAAACATCGAGGACTGCCATGCCAATAACACCCGTGAAATTGGAACACAAAACGATCGTCACCGAGCTGCAGGTAGCCGTCAATGAGTGGGCCCTCAGGTAGCCGAAATTCTCGACCCCTAGTCGCGTGAACGATCTCGTGCCCCAGACAATTCTCGACCCTCAGAAGCCACGCGTTGGCCTGTCTCGAGTGCTGTTCCGCGAGCCTATACCCGCCGTTCGAAATGAGTCCGATTGTATTGGGCTTGAGGAAGTTGCGCCTAAACACTTTGGAGTAGGCCGATGCGATTATCGCCGCCTCTGTGAATGGACAAACATTGCCCGCTTCAATGAAGATTCTCCGAAATTCCTTGCAGGCGCGTCGAAGAATATCGACGTCGAGCGAGCAATATTTTTCAATTTCTGCAAAGTAGTCAAAATCTTCACCGGTCGCTGCTCACGCGGTGTGCCAGGCGTAACATTCCTCTCGCTCAAGCGGACATCTTGTGTCAGGCGAGTAGAACTCGGGTGCAGGTAGAGTACCTCGGTAGCCTTGGTTGGCTTGCGTATTAAAAAGGTGCGGGAAGTAACCCTTGCCCATTTTATCCGCGAAACCAAAGGCACCAGGAAGAGAACACTGAGACGCATGTGAAAGTAATTCAGGCTGTCAATGAAAGCAGTGCTTCCGAGCCGCATCGAAATGATCGCGTTACCCGTGAGAATTAATTCCGGGAGCCCGAGATCGCTACAACTCTCGACCACATGACGCAATACGAATTGCGCGTCGAAGGCCTTGGCATTGTGTGCGATGCACACTATTTTCCGGAACGCTGTCGAGCGACGTACGGCCAGATTCACCAACTCCTCGACGGGCGATCTTCGAAAGACGTGTTTTCGAACACCGCACCATACACAGGGGTCGTTGAACTCCACATCTTCGACGGTTTCGAGACACACCTCGCACAGCTGTTGTGCAACGCAGAGTGTCACGATGTGCTCACGCCGATCGTCACCCAGCGCTGCAGTATACGGCTCGTCCTGGCGTGTCCCGAAATCGTAGAAAATAAATAAGGTCTGCGGTTTTGCGTCTGACGCGATCTTTCGTGGGGCCAGAGGCTGCATGTAGCAGTGCTCATTGTACCCATGCGGAGTACGGCACAGCTTGCAAAATGATTTCCCGCAATCGTGAGCGCGCTGTATGGTGTCAACGAGCTTGGAGCATTGTCGACAAAAGCGAACCGTTTGACACACGGTTTTGCGCTCGGTGTGCGGCGTTTTGAGTCGACGTTCGCGCGGCTTCAAATGATTTTCAAAGCAAACAGCGCTGAGAAAGAACCGATTGCATTCCTCGCACTCCCACTTATCGCCGTTGTCGCCGCAGTCATCGTCCGTAGATCTGACCGCGCACGGCGGCGATGAGTAGCAGCGCGGGCAAGTGCTCGTGCACTTGTGCTGGTGTTAATGACGGTACGAAGAATTACACGGTATGCAATAATTCCTCGTACCGCCTGCAGCTAAAAGATTCGTTATCGGGCTGTAATGACTTTCTTCATTAAAATACGCGATATTTACAACTGTTTGCGCCTGTGTGCTTTGAAATTGTTTTTGACCGTCGAAAATCGGTTCGACCCCGCTACCCAGAGACGCCCAGTCGTACACCATTATAGCGACTTTCGAAGCCATAAAGTGCTGCTGGAACGCTTCGATCTCAGGTAGCCCGCACCCCGTCGCTGGCATCGTGACGTTCGCCTCGCTGACAAGTTTGTTTGCCTCGCACCTCTGAAGCTTCGATTTTTTATGACGTATTCGGTCATAAAAATTCTTAGCTTCTGCCGTGCGCTCGTGTTTGCGCCGCGAATTAGCAAGGGCCACCACGAGCGATCGAGGGAAACACAAATTGTCCGCGTTGTCGATAGCCACTACCGAACGATTTTTGTCGATTTTCTCAGCCAAGCTTCCAGCGCCCTTAACCATTTCAACGTACGTCACTGTGAAAACGAGCGTGTCGTAAACCGAAAGGATTCGGGCGCTCTGGTTGACGTTACAAAGAAGTTCCCACAATTGCGAATAATCAAAGCGCTATATTGGCCTCAAAGATAGCCCCGCGATACCATCGGTCATCCCCTCGGCCATGAACCCTACGCCTATCATATCATTCGACGCATGACCCGAAATAAAATGTGCTTGAATATCGCGAATCGCATTGTGCACCCACGAGATCGGGTTAATACCGGCCGGTGGTGAAGCCAACACGACATCGGTTTGCACGCTAGTTGTTTTGAAGCGCGGCGAAACACAGACCCTCGGTTGACCTAAAATTCTAAACCGATATCCGGCGGGCGCGACAACGTTGTTATCGTCAACGACACTCGCGCTTCCTCTACCGCCCGGGCCGCGAAGGCAGCCCTTTTTTCCTACACATTTTTATACAACACACTGTCGTTCCTACACATCGGTTTCTCCACAAAATCTATCCTGCAAGCGACGTTTTGTACACATTTTTTAACATCACACGAGTTTTACAATACATTTCGGTACTACACATTTTGATTCTACACAGTTATTTCTATACAATCCGTTCAAACACACTCAGTTTACCGCACAAACCGATGCAGCACACTCTCAAACGACACAGCCGTTACTACACAAACCTCCTTATTCACGCTGCTATTCCCTCACGTTTTTATACTCCACGCGCTCTTTACGTTACATTTTTATACTACACATTTTGATCCTACACATTGATTTCGACACAAACGTTATTAACCACGAGGTGATTACTGCACAATTTGAATACACACCATAGCTAAACGAGACTTTTATGTCCACCACAAATTAATCCTGCACATCTCGTTCCACACGCATTCATTACTGCACACGCTTTTTGCTGCACAAATCGCATAGCCACGCGGTGGTTGCTACGCGTTTTTATCCTTCACAAATTATCCGCCACAAGTTTCTCATTTCAGTGATATCGGCAACGAACGACGGCTGCGCGCAGCCGTCAGTCGTTGTTTATATATCTACGTATTTAAACAGCGAATTATGTGAATAATTCTTATAAACAGCTATTTTTACAATGGTTTTTCAGCCGAATGGAAGATAGTTCTTAGGTATTATCGATGTCATTAGCGGTGTCGTGGTTATGTTATTGCGTGCGAAACTAAATAAAAATTCTGAACGAAGCAAGAGTCATTTTTGCCAATAAAATGTTTGTCAATATTGAAACCTGGTGATTTGTTAATAGAGAAAAAACAAATTAAGTGCCTATTACGTTAGACCGAAATATTCGAGACGCACCTACTCCACTGACACCAAAAAAGAGGAAGAATTCGTTAGAAGAAACAATTCATTCTGGAGCGAAAATTTTAAGAATAAATTTCACTAAGTTTCTTTCTTTATTCTCATGGTAATATTTTTCCTAATCAGTGAGCAGGAATTTCTATTGTATGCTTACACGCATAAGGGTTTCCTCTAATCGATGATCAGGAATTTCCATTCAAACCTTCTACGCGCAAGGTTTTCAGAGGAAAACCTTATGCGTAGAAGGTTCGAAAGGAAATTCCTGCTCACCGATTAGAGAATTGGTGAGCAGGAATTTCTATTCAAGGCTTCTTCGCATAAGGAATTTCTATGTGATGTAACACGGGAAAATCCCGTGCCTTCAAACCAACGCCCAGCTCAGCCGCTCGACGACTCCACGACCGATCCGCAGGGCCATAATTTATCAAATATTTATTTTTCCTAATATTTTATTTTATGTTCCCGCTTATTTTATTATTTCGCCGAGAATTGACGCCGTCGCCGGGGTGAACCCGTACCGACGAGTCTGCGCGGGAGAGAGAACGACGCTGGAACGCCGCAGCAGCCTTGTCGCTACGTCTCTGGACGCTCGGCGTAGTCGAACTTCCCGCCGCCGCCGCCGCCGCCGCCGCCTAGAGAAGCGGAGTCGTCCATATCTCGCGCCACTAACGCCAACTGTGGTGCGAGCGATCTTCGTCGCCGAGATCGAACGGCTGCCTGGCAGCGCAGAGTTGGCCGCCTGCTTGCCGGTCAGCGTAATTAGGCGGAGAGGGGATTATACGCCCCGTGCGTGCGTGCGAGCGAGACCTCGAGGCACTTCCCGAGGAATCGTCGAGCGACGAGCTGGAGCGAGCACGCGTGAAGCCTCAGCGTAGCGACAGGAGCCCGGGATCGTAACGACAGCAACGACGAGATTTCCCGCAGCCGATCCCGCGGACATTCGACTCGACGCCGGAAGATATGGTAGCGACGGGTGAGCCCCGCCGTGCGGAGTCACGATATCATTACTTGTTTGTCGTCCCTTTTCCGGTCCTTCTGACCAACCGCCACCGCGGGTCTTGCAAAGCCCGAGGTAAGTAATAAAATAAAAACGAAGCGAAGGTACGCGACGGCTGTGTCGACAGGTCTCTCGCACGTCGTCCGCCGCGCTGAGACCCTCGCGCCCGGGCGCCGATTTCCGCATCCCGCCCACGAGGTTCGGGATGGGAAAATTAGACAGCCGGGACAGCGCGGGATACGCCGGGAGAGGCCTGCGCTACCGGGCGACCCTGCGGTAAATGGCGCGCGTGAAAACGACCACGCGAACGGTCGTACGGTCGCGGGAAGTCGCCCGTCTCGGATGGTATATTTTGTTACCGGTCGGGACGTAAAACAGTAGAATCAGTGTGCGAGAAGGGGGACGATGCGCGTCTGTACAATTGTGCCCTATTTTCTGTTTGTTACCTGTGTCCGATTTTTGCGATCGTCTCCCGTTCCGCCGCGAGTGTGAGCGTGTCAGTGTGTGTGTCTGGCGAGGGCCGCGGCGTGCGCGGTGACTCGCGACCTTGCGAGGTCCGGCGTGTTTGACGCCGAGCGACGGACACGGGGAATAATTTATATTTTGTTTAACCACATGCAGTTGCGGGAATCCTAATTTAATTGATCTTCTTTGTTTGTTAATGTCTTAAATAAATTGCATTGTTAATTCCCGCAAATTTGAATCCTAAGCGAATTATTATTTATTATTTGACCATCCCGAGATCGCCGACTCATGAATCCCGCCACTCTACAATCTCGACGGCTGCGGCTAGTCCGGCAAACGCAGCTTGGTCCGTCAATACCGCGAGTTCTTCCCGGCGCGAAAGCGCCTGGCGCCCATGGGAAAATAAAGGAAAGAGCTCGCCGGACTTTAGCTTTGTAGAGCTTGTTTTTTTTTAATTACTTGGGAAAAGCTACTACAGTGAATCTTCTACGCATAAGGAATTTCTATGTGAATCTTCTACGCATAAGGTTTTCCGTATCGGTGAGCAGGATTTTCCAGTCTATGGTGCTGAAACTGCTGAGGTATTGTTTGTAATGACAATTCTTACACTTGTACACTAAAAAATATTGGTCCGCTTGCAAATGAGACTTTATGCAGACATTTTGGTTTACACCGATGCAACTTAAAAGCAATGTCAAGTCAAATATGGAGAAACAACTTGACCGATAAACCATTTTTTTAGATTTACTATAAAATATATATACTAACTTCCAAAATCATCATTTTTATGTAATGCGAGACAGGTTGCCAGAACTTAAGGAAAATCAATTAAATCTTTTTTTTAATGCGTTTTTATTAATATCGCTCGGTATATTCGCTGGGTCCATAATAAAACTATAATAAATATAAATGCAACGGTACATTTATCAACGGTCTCTCTCTCTCCTCTCACTCTCTCTCTCTCTCTCTCTCTCTCTTTCTCTCTCTCTCTCTCTCTCAATTACGCAAAAAACGTTTTAACACGTTGTTGTATGAGCTGACGGCACAACGGGCATGACGTTGCATAAGCACGATGGCGATCGTCGCAACGAGCGCATACAATTAAATGCCCGCAGGGCAGGTACAACGTCGTAGGTCGACTCCTGAAACAAATTGAGCACGGTCTCAACTCACACGGAGAGAAATCCGCCTGCTGTTGTAGCAAAAGTCCGTTTGCTACTCGTTCATCTGCTGCCGTAGCAAATCAAAATGCTACTGTAGCAAAAATTATGTACCGATAGCAAAAGCACGTCTGCTATCGGTACATAACAAACTATGAGCTGCCGTTGCATGAGTGATTTGCTGGCAGAACAAAATCTGTTTGCAAAGCTAGCAAATCATTTATTTGCTACGACAACTCGGCGGTTATTTGTTAATTTGACACCTACTTTGCTGGCAAACGCTAAAACTGTAATACGGATCTATAAGTATATGTATATACGCGCTCGCTGGGATAATGTTAGAAAATACAAAATCAAGTCAAAATTTCGCGGTTGCAACAAATATTTATTTATTAATAATTATCTTTGGGAACAATACATGAATGTATAAAAATATACAACGCAGAACACTTTTTAAAAACAGGTAATATCAGGAACATTGCATATATAATTCAAATAGTGTAACGCAGAATTACGTATAATTCACCATTAGCCATCATGTGGGCGTACAGAGGTAGCGGGTCAACTAAGTTCGTTGGTTTCACAGATACTTGCTTTGGAGTTGACTCGACTTCATAACCCATCACGTGTTCATTAAAACCTAATGTCGTATAGCGATTACAAATAAATAACGGACAGTCTCGCATCTCATCAAAAACTAAAATACTCTTTATTTCCCCGAAAATCGGTGACAAGTCTTCTGTACCAATAATCAGTATCATTTTGGGTTTGAATACTGTACCTTTGTACTCAACCCAATTAGCCGAAAAGCATCGCGCTATATCACGTGTTTCCAGAGGAAGAGTACTATAAAAATATACACTAGAATCTAATTTCAGAAAGTTACCCGAGCCAACAACCATCGGAGGCAGTATACTTTGATTTTCTAATAATCTGGAACACATCGTTAACTGATTCTTTACAGCTACAGAGTGGCATATGTTGACTCGTGACATGTTAACAGAAGCTGGACCAGTTAATTCTCGGTGCCTGGCTTCGAACCGGATAGATGATAAATTTGCGATTGGACCACTTTGACGAATGATTTCGGGAGAATGGGTGAAAATATGAAATTTCGGTTTGAGGGTTTCACCGGTTAAATCGATATATAACAGGTGATGCTCTCTGATCAACACTTCTAAAAGCGATTCCATTTCTTCCGAAAGTCTTCTAGCGCGGGCAACGTCGAGAATCTGACGCAATAAAACCCACAACTTCCAGAAAGGATTCGTCTCCGATACAAGGTCACCTATGATTACGCCGAAAAGTTTTACAAAGCACAACATTTCTGCAGCTGTCATTTTCAGCTTTTTGTTTTCTTTTTTTAGACGGTCTTCTGATACGAAAGGCGGCTTGTTAGAGCTATCAATTAGACCGTAATTAAACATGAGTAGTCTATTATTTAACGTTTCGAGATCAAATTCTTTGTACCTGCCCGCCGTGAGCGCTCGAATAATCGGTATCATATCGTAATGACACATCCCTTCGCGAATATCATGCATTTCGTCGACAGTGAAAGGAGTGGTGAAAATGTTGTTATGATTAAAGCCCAGTACGCGTCTCTAGACGTCCCTGGGAACTACTTAACACCCTGAAAATGTTGTTATAATTAAAGCCCAGTACGCGTCTCTAGACGTCCCTGGGAACTACTTAACACCCTGAAAATGTTGTTATGATTAAAGCCCAGTACGCGTCTCTAGATGTCCCTGGGAACTACTAAATGACCTGAAAGTAATGTTATGATTAATGCCCAGTACGCGTCTCTAGACGTATCTGGGAACTACCTAAAACCCTGAAAATATTATGATTAAAGCCCAGTATGAGTCTCTAGACGTCACTGGGAACAACTTAAATGACCTGAAAGTAATGTTATGATTAAAGCCCAGTACGCGTCTCTAGACGTCCCCGGGAACTTCTTAAATCCCTGAAAATGTTATAATTACAGCCCAGTACGCGTCTCTAGACGTCCCTGGGAACTACTTAACACCCTGAAAATGTTGTTATGATTAATGCCCAGTACGCGTCCCTAGACGTCCCTGGGAACTACTAAATGACCTGAAAGTAATGTTATGATTAAGCCCAGTACGCGTCACTAGACGTCCCGGGAAACTACTAAATGACCTGAAAGTAATGTTATGATTAAGCGCAGTACGCGTCTCTAGACGTCCCTGGGAACTACCAAATGACCTGAAAGTAATGTTATGAATAAAGCCCAGTACGCGTCTCTAGAAAAATTCCATTGGTGCTCGGCCGGGATTCGAACCCAGGACTCACGACGTGCAAGTCGCCACGGCGTGCAAGGAGCTCTATCCACTGTGCCACTGCCTCTCCCTCGTTATTTAATTATCCACTCCCATTAATTCTAGACTATTAGCTTTACCGAGACTGCACCACGTGGAGGTTGTCTAGCTAGCAGTCCTTTTTTTTCATTTTTTTTTTGGTTTTCTTGGGTTTTTTTTCATTTTTTTTTGTTTTCTTGTTTTTTTTCATTTTTTTTGGTTTTCTTGGTTTTTTTTCTTCATTTTTTGGGTTTTTGTTTTTTTTTGTTTTTTTTTTTTTCATTTTTTTTTCTTTTCTTTTTTTTTGCCCTTTTTCTTTTTTCTTTTCTTTTTTTTTGTCCTTTTTTTTTTGTTTCGATTTTAGCGATGCTGCCGTTTTTCATGGAATTTAAAATTGTCGATTCTGCGGAATCGCTGTCCGCACGTTCGGCAAACAAACTTCGGCGATTTATGTTGGTTCCGTTGATGCCGCAGCATGTTCTGCCTATTAGTGAATTCCGCCGAGCATCGTGAGCATTTGTGCGATATCTTTTTTATGAGGTAGGGCCTCTTTTTTGGCGGCGTTTCGCCGTCGTCGAAGCTGAGCTTCCGCTCAGCTTCGAGATCTAGAACATTTCATAATGCATACAGAATTTAGTCCCTGCATTTTCGGCGAAACGCTACTTCAAAAGTTTTGGTAAAATGTCTTACCAGCACGTACGAGATCCGCTTCATAGCGATTTCTCTGTATTCCACGACTTCGTCGTATGTAAAGTATTCCGTCGTATCGTTCTGATTCAGATCGAATATATCGTGGAGAATTTTCTGAAAGTGGAATTATATCGAAAATCATTCATTTGGGGTACGTTACGTTTCGGCGCGAGCTGATTCGGCACTGGGACGTTTTTACAGCGCCGATCTGTTTCCTCCGTTTGCTAGTTTCAGCGTCATGAATCAATGATACTACAGTATTTTTTTAATATGGATATTTAACTTACTCGCGACAGCCGGGCAACGAACATACACTGATGTAATCCACATGCGTTTCCATCTCTCTGAACCAGCGATCTTAATTCCTGAAAGAATCATATGAATGAATTATATGACCTTACGTTAACCCTGTGATTTTAATCTCTCTATCTACGAACTCACTCGTATGCGATCCAGATTCGGAATAGCGGTCCGTAGATTCCTTTCAATCGTGGCCCGCACCCCAGGAGGCAAATGTTGCGGGAGGCTATCGTAAATAACGCAGTTTCTGAAAAACAAAAAGAACACTCATTAATACATTTTTTTCACACACCTGCATGCAAAGTGCGCGCGCACTTTGCATGCGCACCAATCGACATTTTTTTATTTGCTTGTTAATACTTACGTTTTGTTGCCGTTTCTACAGAAAAGGTATCCTGTGTAGTGGCTGGAATTATAAGAGCAGATTAATGCAAATTATAATTTTGCAGAGGCCGGAGCGGCGCTGCAATTTTGAATTCTATGAAATACGTACTTCATTGTTCCCCCACACATATAAAACAGTTTGTATTTCCGGTTTATTTCCCACAGCCGATCGATATTCATTTTGACGAGTGCGGCGTTACTCGTGTTCTCCTCCGTCAGCGTCGTTAAAACCATAAATGGTACGACGTGGACGGAGAGGTTGACTGTTCGAAGCGACGCCGATTCCACCTCCATCAAGAAATTGACGGCGTCGTCTACTAGGCAGTTCTTCGCCGCGACGTCCGCCACATCGTTCCATGAAAGGAACCTGGCCAGGGACCGAACCTCCGACGACCACGACGACATTTCCCCCATGTTGGGAAATAAATCCTTCGATGGCTACAAATAAGGCGGAAAATTTAAATAGTCAAAGTATGTATTTCCCAGATTCAATTCTATCTCCTCGACGGATAATTTCCCAAAACATTGTCTCGTGATAACATACGGTTATTGTCGTGTAGCGTTCACGGTCTGCTCGTCCCTGTTTGGTCTGGTCTTGCATCTAAAATGTGACAAGATGAAGCCACAAAGAAAAAACAAAGGTTAAACGTGTTTTTAGCTTGCAGGCTCAATGGACTGTATTTTTGTAAGACTTGTCAATGTTACTCACGGGCGTCGATGTCGCGGCGTTCTGCCCGTCCTGTGCGCGCTGGTAACTGTGGAAAGAGATTGTTCTCAACTATAAGTTCAATTTAATATCGAGTACCAATAAATGAAAAAGATACAATACCTGGCCTGAAGCTGATGTTGCGGGATCGGCAGACGAAGCTCAGATAATGCGGATGCAACAGATACGTTCGTCCTGAACATGTAAGATTTATTTATTTCAATAAGTGGAATTACATTCTGGAATCTGCCCGAATACGGAAATAAGATATGACTCACATAAAGGACGGCATTGAAGTGTTCATGATGTTAAACTGTAGAGAGCTGTAATGAAACAATTAGTCATCCTATTTATTACGATTTCAGCATTATTTCAAAGGCTTAGAACGTATTTAAGCCTTCGAGGTAACCTATCATAACACCATATCCTCAGAGCCCTTGCTGTTATTAAGTCTACGACAATGATTATATTCTATTTACTTCTCGTTAATTGATAACAATTCTAGAAACTGATTTAAAAAGAAATAACGACCAACGAAGGACTTGATACTTACGGATTTTCTTCGACCTCGTCGATAGAATCTCGATTCTCGGCTCTTGACATGTAACAAATAAAATTTAACTAAACAACGTTGGTTTGTCGACATATTTTTATGGCATTTCAATGTACATGATTTCAAATTGTTAATACGTACGGTTCTTCACTCTCGGCCTCCGGTAACCGTATCACTGGCAGTGGCAGAGCCACCTCTTGCTCGTCTCTGAAATAGATGGGATCGTATTAAAGAAGGGTCAAAAGCCAAGAAGGCTGGAAGAAAGGGCAAGGAATAACGACCAACGAAGGACTTGATACTTACGGATTTTCTTCGACCTCGTCCATAGAATCTCGATTCTCGGCTCTTGACATGTAACAAATAAAATTTAAGTATAGAACGTTGGTTTGTCGACATATTTTTATGGCATTTCAATGTACATGATTTCAAATTATTAATACGTACGGTTCTTCACTCTCGGCCTCCGGTAAAAGTATCAATGGCGGTTTCAGAGCCACCTCTTGCTCGTCTCTGAAATAGACGGGATCGTATTAAAGAAGGGTCAAAAGCCAAGAAGGCTGGAAGAAAGGGCAAGGAATAACGACCAACGAAGGACTTGATACTTACGGATTTTCTTCGACCTCGTCCATAGAATCTCGATTCTCGGCTCTTGACATGTAACAAATAAAATTTAAGTATAGAACGTTGGTTTGTCGACATATTTTTATGGCATTTCAATGTACATGATTTCAAATTGTTAATACGTACGGTTCTTCACTCTCGGCCTCCGGTAAAAGTATCAATGGCGGTTTCAGAGCCAACATGGAATGACGGAATGTCGTTTAACGCGCTACGTGCTTTGATACCGGTCGCGCTGAAGTCATTTAGTTTCAAATCTGCTTCGTAGGTTACTTTATCTCGCAACATTTCTGGCAAAACGCTCGTTGCGCTTTGAGTGTCCTTTTTAATCATTTTGCAAAACCGGCAAAAGAAATTTGCCGAAAAAGATTCCACGAAATCTAACATACTATTCAGACCGAGATTATCCCCCAAAAACAAACCGGTCACGAAATAGACGCGTTGCGGCCCTTGTGTACTATTGACGATAATGCCTTCCGACTCCAAATATATTAATTCGCGTATCAGTGGCTTCAATACTTTCGCGTTTTTGTATGTCGACCTTGCGTGGCTTTCGAAGAGAAGCACAAGAAACAAGTTTTTCAACGCGGAGCGGCACTCGGGGGGCAAACACGCGATAGAAACATAAACAGCTCCGAGCTTCCCGCTGTGATGTCCTAAAGGGTTGTTTACCTCGACGTCGTCGAAAAAAACGAAAATCGGCAAAACTATGTCGCTTTTATTATACGTCGATCTCTTATCCGCCCATAATTTACCTTGCACGAAGTTCTCTAACATAGTCGATTCAGAAAGACTATTCATATAAGTCAAAGTGTCGCTTAAAGCATTTGGCAATTCGAAAAAAAAATTTAGTGTTCGTCGTAACGGGATAAACTGCCCAGTAATTTTAACGTCGACTTCGTAAATGCTGCCGTCTCGCGCTTTGGGAGCCTTCGTTTCGCCAATTTCATAGGGTACCGGTTCAATATAGTGTCCAGAATTTTCGAAATGCGTAATTCTTAAATACTCCGTCTCGAGATGTTTAAAGGGATTTGCCAACTGATTAAACAGTCGTTCGATCTCTCCGATAAGATCGTCCTGCGTCCCGATTTCAACTAATGTCTGAAGTACTTTCGATTTAATCGTTTCCACGAGTCCGCCGTCAAAAAAACCTCTTAAATAATCGATAATTGTTTGTACGAGATTTCGTGGGAGCCGCGGATTGCCGTACAGTTTTGCCACGAAGTTTTCCGCAGTCATTTTTATCGACGATATTAAATCTACCGGCGAAATATCGGGTGATTGTGCGACCGCGACTTCTTCGACTTCCATATTTACATTCTCCCTACTGACAGGCAAAGCCAAATCGTTATTTTCATTACGCGGTAATAAGGGCTCTTCTAAAACTACTAGAGTATGAGCTGACTGGAGGTGTTTCCGATATGAATTTTTTGACCCGAATACCCGATCACACGACTCCTCTCCACAGCGATACGCAGAACTGTCGAGAGTTTTGTGAGAAGCTTTCAAATGTACGAAAAGACTTCGGATACAAAGCAGAATTTGGTGGCACTCGGAGCACTTAGGCATTTTGGCTTTGTACTTTGACAACGGCGCTTAAACGTGAGCGTATTCGTGTAGTAGCTTTTCTAAGTCGCCGCAGTAGGTTTCGAACTGCTTGTTGTACGGCAACTCGTAAATCGCTCGCTGAAGAAATTGCCACATCGACTGGGCCTCTGGAGGATACTGGGCATCCAGCGCGTGCATGCTTTTAAACACAACGTCGACTGCTTTGAGTGGCGACTCCACCTCATACCGAATATCTGCATCCAAATTGACGAAGCACTGCTCAATCTGGTCGAATGTTGGACCAACGATAACAGCGGTGGGCTGCAGTTGACATCCGAATCGTTTCAACCTGTCTCGGCGCTCGTTCAACTTCACGTCCAAGTCTCCGATTACCTGTAAATTATTGAAACAGATATTATTATATCTGTGCTAATGCTACCAAATTTTCGTGCATTAAAATCAATAATTCCTATTTTTTTGAAGTCCTATTTCTCCGAATCTATGATTATTAGAGTGATAAAAATGCATTATTGTTCTTCTGAAAACGAAATTTACGTAAAAAGGCCAATAATATAATATTTTAATATTTAATATTTTTAAATATTTTTAACATTAAAAAATATAAAAATAATATAATATTAAAATATTTAATATTTTCTTATTATTGCATTGCAGTGTATACTTACTTTGACATGAAGAAGAAACGCTTCCTGCATTTCCACTTTTGACGGCCGCCAATTCGGAACCGTCTTCGTTTGTTTCCTCGCTGTAATCACCCGGAAGATTTTGCTTATATGTATCAACACGTAAGTGATTTGCGCCGCCGGATCCACAATTGATGCGGCAAGTTCAGCTTGAGTTTTCGGGAGTTTCTTTAGCGCGAATCTTCGCAGCTTTTGGCCACGACGCGTACAATTTCTTCGAGCTATCGGGGTATACCGAATCGAAGTCTATTTCCAACTGAAATTACAACGTCAGAATTTATTTTATAGCCTGTAATATCCGCGAAAAGAAAACTAATGTTAAACATACCAGCTCATATGCTCTCTCGTGTTTTTTGAATACCGGGTATTGCTTCAGGTATTCTCCTACCCCAAGATTAGTCTGCAATAAGATTCTTCTCCGCTCGCTTGAACATTCTCGCCACTTGTTGATTATTGCAGCCCACGGACCATCGTTATTCTGCAGCCACAGAATGACATCTTGTTTGTCTTCGGAAATCCCAGCAATTTGCTCCTCGTTCGAGTCGACTAAAATTTACAATTGCCTGTTAATTAACCCGTCGAATAACAGCTGAAATTGTATGCGCTTTTTCTTAAAAATTTAATTTACCTGTATCTGCGTCGCTTTCACGCCGCGTGCCTCAAGAACTAGCCCTGCGTCCTTTCCTTCCGCCCGGGATATCGCCACTTTTCATATACTTTCGTCTCGTGTTAGTCCAGCGTGAATACAACTTTCCTTTTCCCGTCACGAATTTTCCGACGCGATCAATCAGCACCCATGTACACTATAAATAATAAAGATACATTTTGAAATCGGATTAAAAAAAATTTATTGCTTTTTTAAAATAATTATTTATCGTACTTTAGTCTCGGTCGGAAAAGTTTTCACGATTTGATCAGCCAAGAAAAGGAAACGTTCGGCCGATATACTGAAAGAAAAAAAAATGATATTTCATTTTCAGAATCGCCGAAAAATCACTTTAATAATCTCTGTTAGCTACCGTGCATCGAGATGATCCTTCAGTTCATGGTCGATAATGATCGATGCTATGGAGTCTCTATCCCCGTCCCGCAGTTCTTTCTTATCCTCGTAGATGTTGCAAATAGCTTGACCTGCGGCGGTGGCTCGTAAGAGCTGATTCAGATCCTGACAAATTTAAAATAATTGATTAAAAAGTTCCATCAATTTCAACAGCATAAATATATTCGATATCCTTGTAGACCTATGTACAAAAACAAATATACGTACAAGTTCAGCGTAGTCACTTCGGCATTGCGGAAAATTATCCGCAGCACCGACCGATGCCGAAGGTGTCGTTGCAACGCGCTGTTCCTCGTCATTTGCCGCCGGAGAGATTGTCGAAAGGAGGATGTCGAAGTCTGTAGCATCCACGTCGATTGGGTGTGCGTCAAAGACTGCTTTAGTACCTAGAATAATATAATTATAATAAAACAAAAATTAATAAATAATTATGGTTACTATGTTATTAAAACAAAATTTAATATTTCTATTTACCAGCACTGGCTACCTCACACGTGTGAGATTCTTCAAATGACTGACTGAGCTAGAGACAAAAGTTAATTGCAGTTATTATTTTCAATTTCAATATTTACCTAAATTGTTTATTATTATTAATATATTTTGTAGATATAATTATTACCGATGTTGTAATATTTGCGTGTTCTTTTTTCAAGTTTATCTTGAATCGCAGTCGCTCCAACGGGTCGCTTATTATTTCAATTAATAATTCGTCGTTGATTATCAACAGCAAGTCCTCCGTGATGTCGATGTCTGCAAATAAAAATGATATCGCGAGTTACACACTGAAAAACGTAAACAAAACTCATAAACAGCGCCGTGCTGTTCGCGACACGATCGCCCGTGGCAAAACAGCGGTTTACGACATTGTAACGCGAAACCGTCTTCAAAAAAACGTCGCGAACTGCACGAACGTCGCAAACTTCAACGATCGGACGCTAATTATTCATGAAGAAAACGTCGCCGAAAAATCGGCAAATTTTCTTTTGCTGTTTGTCGAGACACTGCTGCGTCCTCGTGATATTCAGGTTAAAATTTTGGTAAAAAAATGTTAAATATTATAACCAAAAATCTCACGCGATACGGTGATGTCTGAACGGCAAGTATTTAAAGAAAATTTATCGACTTCCGTACGACGTTCCGCGTCTCGTGATTTTTTTAGGTTAACATTTTTGCCAAAAATGTTAAACAATGTAACCTAAAAATATCCCAAGATGCGGTAGCGTCTCAGCGACAAGTATTGAGACGAGTATTAACCTGAAAATATCACGAGTTTCGCGTGCGGTAGCGTCTCAGCGACAAGTATTGAGACGAGTATTAACCTGAAAATATCACGAGTTTCGAGTCTCGTGATATTTTCAGGTTATAGGGCGGTTTCCTCGATACCGATTAATAAAAATAACTTACCTTCAAATTTCCGGACGGTGCTTTCCTCCAAGCCCCAACGACGAAGTCTCTCCGCCACCGTCTCGCGATCGTTCGTCTCGCGATCGTTCGTCTTCTCGTCACCCATGCTCGCACCATTAACTGCGAAACCTTCGACTGCCGCGCGTCGGCCCGTTGTCGAAGCGTCTCGAAGCGTTCGCGCCGCGATGTAAACAAACGTCGGGCGTTCGGACACGCAACAGTACGCGCGTGCTCTCTCGCTCTTTCTCTCTCTCCCTCTTTCCCTCTCACACGCACCAAACGGAAAATGGCACGGTGTGCTTAGAAATTTTCGCACCAGTAAATAAATATATAATATCTGATTCCCCATTTTTTCTATCTATCTCGCGCTATATTCTACCTCTACTGATATGCTATTTAGATATTATAAATTATCAAGTTCTCGGTAGCACAGTCGGTAGCGGTAGCGTGTTAGGAAATTAGGTAGGCAGGTTGTATAGGTTCGAATCCCTGTATAGGTAGGAAAAAATTTTCTTCGACAAAAACCATTATCCCCATGTACTATCACTGGCAACGTCTCAGGAAATAATCCTTGAGGCGAAAAATATATTTTTCTAATTTTTATTTTTAATTATTATAATTTGGCTTGCGCAACAACAATAACATGGATTGCAGACGTTAAGAGTTACGCTAGCAAACAAAGAAGTTATTGTAACCAACGATTTGCTACAATCACTTTTTGTTTTGCTATTGCAGCAAATAATCTAACGCTACGACAGCAAATAAATGTATGCTGCCGCAGCAAACGCTGTTTGCTTGGCTAGCAAATCAAACGGTAGCAAAAGACATTTGCTACGGCAAATGTCTTTTGCCGGTTTTGTTAAAATGTCGGTGTTTTGTGTTGTTATGTCGGTTTTGTTAAAATCTTATGTTGTCACTATTTTAGCAAACAAATTTTGCTGCAGGAGCACGGGGCATGTTGTAACAACACGAACTTTTCTCTCCGTGCAAGATCGGCTTCTTCCTCGCCGTCAGATTCGACACGCGCGCGACGACGGCCTCGAACGATTGCGGGTGCGGGTGGTGCATTCGGAACAACAGGCGCAGCGGGCGCCGCTGGTATTGCCGCGTTCTGTGGCTCGACTTCATCACCAGCATTGGGTTCCAAGACTGAAAATGATAACACAACACAACTATAATTATCGAATGTTCCTTTTGTCGGTTGTGAACAATTTTTGTTACAACATGCACGATGAACGAACCTAGATTAAAATCGTTGTCATCGTCGTCGTCGCTCGAAATGACGGCCACGTCGGGAATATCCTCGACATCGTCGACGTCAGGATTATCGTTCAACAGATTTTCTTGTACCCTGGTCGGTGGCTCGGGGGGATGTTCAGGTTCCACGCGTTGCCGTCCTTCGTTGTTAGCTGCATTAGTGAAAATACTTGATTACATCGATGATGAGCACGAGAAAATGAAGAAAATTATAAATAAATAAACGTCTAAGTAAGTAGTTCGTTATGAGCACTTTTCATGTGAAGTACTCACCGTGTACTTCACCGTATGCGTCGACGATTGCAGCGGCCAAGGGGTTGCCGTTGCCCACAGGAAAGTCAGCTCGTACGGGCAAATCGGCGTGGTTCGGTTCATCTCCACGAGCTGCAAAAAAAATTGAATTTACTGTATTTTTAAGAAAATATAGTGTATCGCCAGATTTTTAATTTTTGTTGTTGTTAAATACCCACCCTGACGCATATAATCGACGGCCTCCATCGCTCGCCTGCGTCGCGGTATTACCGCCATACGTAGAAATTCGTCTACACTAATTCTGCAAATGAAAAAGTTGAATATTATAATATCGAATGTGGCCGTTATCGGTGCAAAATAAAACCGTATTACAACGTAAAAAACTGAGACATTCTCGTCAAGAATGCTGACCGTCCCGCGACCAACTCCTCTTGCTGGTAAGCCAATCTCGCGTCTTCGTGACGTTGCCGAGCTCTACGGCCTCGCCGAATTCGTTCACCACGTTGCAATCTCCGAAAGTCGAGGTCCTGGCCGGCAATCAGCGTGTTGAGTTTGCCTAGAGCGTGAAAAATGATTTTCTTCAGAATAATAAATAAAAATTCAACGCGGCTGGAAATAGTCTTTCAAATATTGGAAATCAATAATAATAGTTATACGTACGAAGAAAAATCCAGACATTCGGGTGACTACTCCCAAGCCTCCCACAAATATATTTGTTAAATGTCTCGCAAATATTGTTTGTACGAGTCGGTGCTCTTCCCACCGATATGACATCGCCCAGGGGGACCCACTGACGACGAAAGTAATGCATCATCTGCAGTACTCTGGGATGCTGCAATGCCATGCGATCTGCAGCGGCTTCCATGCTGGCAAGAGCTTCTGCTTGACGCTCGACGGGCAGTAGTGGTAAAAACCATTGTAAAAATAGCTGTTTATAAGAATTATTCACATAATTCGCTGTTTAAATACGTAGATATATAAACAACGACTGACGGCTGCGCGCAGCCGTCGTTCGTTGCTGATATCACTGAAATGAGAACCTCTGTCGCCGAGATAAAATGCCCCGAGTTCTACTTTACCGACGAGAACTATTCTCTCGAGTAGATACCGACATGCTACTGTGTAGTATCAAAGGGTGCAGGAAAAACTTGTGGCGGATAATTTGTGAAGGATATAAACACGTAGCAACCACCGCGTGGCTATGCGATTTGTGCAGCAAAAAGCGTGTGCAGTAATGAATGCGTGTGGAACGAGATGTGCAGGTTTAATTTGTGGTGGACATAAAAGTCTCGTTTAGCCATGGTGTGTATTCAAATTGTGCAGTAATCGCCTCGTGGTTAATAACGTTTGTGTCGAGATCAATGTGTAGGATCAAAACGTGTAGTATAAAAATGTAACATAAAGAGCGCGTGGAGTATAAAAACGTGAGGGAATAGCAGCGTGAATAAGGAGGTTTGTGTAGTAACGGCTGTGTCGTCTGAGAGTGTGCTGCATCGGTTTGTGCGGTAAACTGAGTGTGTTTGAACGGATTGTATAGAAATAACTGTGTAGAATCAAAATGTGTAGTACCGAAATGTATTGTAAAACTCGTGTGATGTTAAAAAATGTGTACAAAACGTCGCTTGCAGGATAGATTTTGTGGAGAAACCGATGTGTAGGAACGACAGTGTGTTGTATAAAAATGTGTAGGAAAAAAGGGCTGCCGCCGCGAAGCTCAGCGTCGCCATTGCGAGGCTCATCGACGTCGTCGCCGCCGCCGCCGCCGCCGCCGCCGCCGCCGCCGCCGCCGCCGCCGCCGCCGCCGCCGCCGCCGTCGTCGTCGTCGTCGTCGTCGTCGTCGTCGTCGTCGTCGTCGTCGTCGTCGTCGTCGTCGTCGTCGTCGTCGTCGTCGTCGTCGTCAACGCCAATAATAGGCATGTCGGCCACCCGTGGGGGATTGCCCTCTCGGACAGCTCTCACATACGGGACACGATGCTCGTTCGCGGGCTCGACGATGATGACCTCGTTGCCGACGTCAGGAACAGCGTGATCGTTCTCGGGCTCCTCGACGACGAACACCCCGGGTCCAGGAGATAGCTGATTCTCCTCCTCATCACCGTCGACAATCATTTCCTCGGAGCCGAATCCCGAATCAGCGATGTCGGCAGTCACGTCGCTGTCGCTGTCGCTCTCGTCCAGCAGCAGCCGCTCCCAGATGCCCTCAGGGTACACGACCTGCTGGGGCTCGGCGTCTATCTCCGCAGCCTCAGCCTCGTTAAAAATTCGCGGCGCACGCCTGGCCGCTACAGCGGGCCCACGCTGGAACGGTGCATCCTCGATTTCACGCACATTAACAACGCCGTGCACCGGCTCGGGTGACGCAGGAAGCGCAATGTCCGCGGGTGCATCCTCCACGGGCATTCGAGCCTCGTCGTCGCCTCCGTTGTCAGCGTCATCGTTGTCCTCCGCCTCTGTCTCCTCCGATGATTCGTAAGCAGGGCTGAACAACGCCTGCTGTGCACAGAACTCGGCGCTCATAAGCGCTCCTGCGACGGGCAGACGGTCGAGGTTGCGCTCGCGAACAACCTCGCACGCAATAATCACGGCGTACGCCGATGCTTCAAAAGCATTATGCTCATGCGCTCGAGCAATAACGCGCATTGGCAACCGTCGCAGAATCGAGCGAAACTGTCGTTGCACGTCACGGAGGCACATAACACGACAATCTCTAGCCCAAAGAAGCGTACATTTGCGCGCAATCACAGGGCTCCTGATTTTAACTAACCCCACCGTTTTGAGCACGGCTTTGATTAAATCGCGAGCACGGTCACTCTGCATTTTATTTTTTAATAAAACGCTAACACGATCACACGCACACACTGTTACTGTTCTGTCACAAACAGTAAATGAACAACACTTCGCTGAAGCAGCACAAAGTCCGCTAAGGCTCACTTGACACTTAACGAGAACTCAAAACAAAACTGGAGACAGAGTTGGAGCGCACAATGCGCGGCGAAGTGTCGCTGGTGAAGTCTGAAGCCCGATTAAACAGACTCTGTCTTTCCAAATTCACCATACTTCTAACCACACCTTCACAAACAAATTTAGCGTCGCAAATGAGGTGGAAGGAGGCTTAAACTGGCTTTGGAAGGTAAACATTGGCCAAAGCTCTAAGCCAATGCTTTTGAGGGATCTTTTGGCTCATCGATAACAGCGAGGCAGACGGTCAGCAAAATGCCGAGCTGACCATGGCGTTCCACACCCCTTGTAAAAAAAGTTCGAACACCCGCAATCAGCATAAAAACAATACAGCATCTCGCGGAGATGTCTTAAAGATTGACAGCGACCTTCGGTGGAGCCATCGATACTTTCCTCATAGTCGCCCGCCGCGGTACCCCCTGGAAAACCCTTCGCTGACCCTGCTGTCTATACAGGTAGCCGCGAAAAACCCCGACACCTCGACGTAGACAATGACACGACACGCGACAGCCGGTTAGCGACACCACAACCCCCTTAAACAGACCACCGTGAATCCCTTTGTTATCGATAGATATCCATTACAAGTTTTATTACCGCCAGACCTACACTATTTTATCTTTAATTTATACAACAGCAGGACTATAGCACGTCAAACCATTGCCTCGTGGCGGCAGATCGCTATCTCCCCCATCGATAGACAACGATTTTCCACCGTTCAAAATTCCTACGACTAAGAAGGAGAATCTGAACAGGTGTCACACACACACACACACACTCACACACACCAATCGGACTACCCTGAAATATCTGTTAACAAGCAATCTGTTGCTTCTTACACACATCTGGTGAATCCAGCGCTGTATTTACACCTGTACACAACAGCTAACCGGTCTCACCCCCACCTTTTGACAACAGGTGTGACATATCGAGGGTCGTGGGTCTAGTCCACCGTGAAGCGCATATATAAACACCCCTATAAAACTAGAAAGCGGCAGTCGGCCCGTGACTTCAGTAAAGACCGTTTTCGCGATATTACGCAGCCTTTTATCCTCGACGCTTCACCGCACGGCCTATTGTTCAACATGAGTCAGAGTATCACATCCGAAGATCAGCGCGTCAGCGATCTGCAGATTTTAACCATGTACCGCGTGCTGTCGGACATCGAAAAGAAACGCCTCGAAGGACCCCTAATTCTCGGAACTTTGTACGGACTCAACCAGTCCGAGACGAAGAGGGTGAGCGTCGGCCTACAACCGCGAGCCGATGGAAGTATACATCCGATCGTAAAAGTGCAGAACAATAACACGAATGGTGGTATTGTTTTCGAGGCTAAGGATTGGACTCTACTGCAAGCGCATCTTCCCGATTTATCGAAGTATTTTGCCGATGGGCAAAAGGTCGTCTGGGGATCGGGCTGGCGCACTCCGGCGCCGATATACATCGCGGACTGCGAGATACTCTTCACGACAAGCTACGGGTCGAAATCTATTGTGTTTGATCGTCGTGTTGAAGAAACACAAGTTGATGAGGTGACCGAGAGTCAGCTGGAACCCGAGCAACCACCGAAGAAGAAACGCAAGAATTATTCACCCGCTGTGGTGATGCAGAAACCATCGTACGACGGGCTGCTGCAGATAATGGTGTGCACCGACGAGCGCTTCAGACGACTTCAAAGGAACACCGCACATGTTCAGAAGTGCGCCGAAGTACTTTGCTCCGAATTACTGCTGCATATTCCGGCTAACGAAACACACGAAAAAATCAACGAACAACGCGTTAAAGAATTGATAAAAAATAATTTCAAATCTTTGAAAGACGCCGTACAGAATAGCATGGATGCTGAATTTGTCGAACTCACGTTCGGCATCGTGTTCCTCGAGCTCACCGTATTGTGCACCGCGTTTATAACACACGACCTGCGGAAAGTACTTGCGGTGAAAAATCAGGAGACAACCCAATGAAGACAAACCCTGTAAATATGAGTGTTCTGTGTCTGTTTATAAGCGAAGCCCCCGCGACAATCTATATAATTTCTCATTTGTATCATACAACGACGGCAGTCATAATCATCATCATCGTATCATATTGTAATTACCTATAAGATGTACTTTAATTTTAATACTTTGGCTCTTTTCGTAACAATCCTGTATCTGTAAACTTCTCTGTCTTCGTGTACGACGGTCTAATAAAATTACTTATGTGAAAATCTAATTTTATTTCACGACTTACCTTCCCGAACAAAATTACCATCAACCACACAGCGAAAACCGGCAGGAAAATTCTGTTTCACCATTTGTAATACTTATCCACCTGGAAAACTTACCATCGAAAATCGTGAGTTACCGATCATAGGCTAAAAATCTACAATACGGACGGCTGCTGCTGCACGATCGCGCTCGATTTTACCTCGAAAAACTGACGCGGCGGACAAAATCTCAACCGACCAATCAGCGCGCGGGAAATCACCTCCACGGGCTTAATAGCCAACCAGCGCACGGGGAATCAAGGCCCACGCCAGACGCCCCCACTCACAGCCGTCGCGGCGCTCGGAGAAGACGACACAGGGAAAATTCTCCCGAAGGAGTGGGGCGCTGGGGAAAAGGGGACCTAGCAACCAACCCACGCTCGGGGAATTATGCTAATCAGTCCCACCACCGCTCAAACATTACAGGGAATATTTTCCCGAAAGAGTGGGGAGAAGAGGGGATTTTTAGACCAATGAAATCTCGGGGAATTATGCTAATTACTGCCACCTCCTCTCAAACATTACAGGGAAAATTTTTCCGAAGGAGTGGGGAGGAGTGGGGATTTTTAGACCAATCAGAACTCGGAGAATTTACCCCCACTCTTCCCCCCTCCCTCTGTCTAGCACCGGCGCCAGGGGCCTAGACAGGGGCAGGTATGGGGAGGGGGAAGTGTCGTCTCCGTATACCCGCCCCTTACTACTTCCGTTATCGGGGAAATCGGGCTTGCAGGTGGGCAGTAAATCTTGGTGTATGTCGTGTCAATGTTATCTTGGAGGAATTCACTATGAGTTTTCCACAGTCTGGGGTCTGAAGCCCATATGGAGGATATAACTGGTGGTGTTGGTGTGGGGATGTCAATTGAAATCAACCTGTATTCGTAACGAAAATAATCTTCGACTCTTTTTATTTTTAGTTTCCCGGAATATATCAACTGAAGTTTTTAATTAATTTGTAAAATGTGCGTGTGTTTCTGTACGATATTTAGATACGACTTCGTTTTTCTATAAAAAAAAATTCCATTGAAAGTTTCCGTTTTACTTACGAAGCATCGAGATTTGTTCAATAATTATTCAAAGGATTGTAAAGGTCGTGGGATATGTGTCTGAGTAAGAAGAGCCAGTGAGTTCAGTTGGTGAGAGAAGTACCTTAAGTCTGTCGGGTCTGGGACGTCGATCTGGCCACGTAGAATAATTTTACTTTCTATTCGTCTTTTGAGCTTGGTATTTTCCTGAGGGATCTTCTCAGTTGAGGTTTTGATACCGAGTTCCTTTTCCGGTTGATTTTTTTCAAAGAAAGTTTTTTCAAAAATTGTTCTTTTATAATTATATTAATAAGTTCTTGAGTGACGGCTTCTAATTCAACAATACGCATGTGAAGCTCTACTAGTTTTTCCAAAGTGTCCATGTAATATATTGAGTAGTTGTTACAAAATTTCAAAGTCAAATCATTGTAAATCGCAAGATGGTTCAGGCCTGTCAAATTATTTAAAGAAGCACTCTTATGATCCCGGACGAGCCCCCAAAAATGTGTTACGTCAAAAGTGTCGTAGATTTTATTCGAGCGACAATTTTACACGTATTAGTGCGGTTCAGCGTGATTTACCCGTGCTCTGGTCAAGAAGGAAGGCTCCTCCCTATACCACATCTGACGAAGTACACTAAACGCGCAAGCTCTGTTTCGAGTCTAACCTTTCGGAAAATTACTCGAGGACGAGCTGCGAATGCTTCTCTAAAGGGAATTTGACTGAGGTCTGAGATGATGATGATGTGATGATGGCTCGAGACAATGCGCGAACTAAATTTCACTAATATAATTAAAAATGTCACTTACCCCTTTTGCGTTGAACTGGATGCTGATGCTGCAGATGGGAAGGACACGATCGTAAAGAAACTGTGACACTGAATTTAAGAATGCAACCGTCGAATTTTATTCGTAAAACGACGAAATTAAATAAACCGATTTTTCTCAACAACGGATGTTAACATGTAATTAATCGTGATGATGTCCACAAATATCGGCACCTCGTGGTGTAACAAATTTCAGAGTTCGGATGTACAAATTTCTCAAAATACGAAGCGTGCGAAATTATACAATAAAATACAAAATTATCGAAGCCCGAGAATACAAAACTGTAGAGTCTTATACAATTCTATAAACTCCTAAGTCCCCGTTTAGGACAAAGGTTCGAATTATGAAAAATGAAAATCTTAGCGAAGAACAGAATGGTTCTAAGTCCGCGGTCGGATTAAAATTCGATGATGATTGAAGCTCGAAATTTTCTAAGTCCGTGAAACGATTTTAAATTCGGAGCTGATTTTTCCTAAGCCCGCGATACACTTTAAATTCGGAGCTGATTTTTTTTTCTAAGTCCGCGGTACGATTTAAATTCAGAGCTGATTTTTTTCTAAGTCCGCGGTACGATTTAAATTCGGATCTGATTTTTTTCTAAGTCCGCGGTAGGACAGAAATTCGTCGTTAATTCGATTTTAAAGTTTCGGTCTATGCTCGGGCAGAGATTCGACGTGGGTAGATCTAATTTTCGGGACGCACAGTCTATTGTCGATAACCTTTTCGTCTTTTTATATGATTGGGTCCTTTGTCTACCGTTTGATTGAGTGATGGTAGGGGTAGTGCCTACGTGATATTCAACTCCCTATCTCGCGAGCTAGAGGAGCACACCGCGCCTTGCAGGTCGCGCGTGCCTCGCGGCCCCCGCGCCTGTCCCTTGCTCTGGCTCCAAATTTACGACTTCCTCTCGTCAATGTTTCTCGGTATTTCGACCAGGTATTCACGCTCTTCGTTGGTACGATTTAATTTCTGCCTTATTTGGATCTCTTCACTTATAAGTTTTGTAAGTTTATTACCGAATAAATTATCTGATTCCTTTCCGTGTCTTTTAAGTGGTTTCGCTGAATGACAAAAATGAGTTCTCAACAATATCACGTTGACCAGAATTTGAATTTACATAGGAGGTCATACAGACTGTAATTCTCGTATTTATTGTTGAAAGTTCATCTTCGCTTTTTGTTTCTAATATACGTTGTTATAAATTTTGTATAAAATTACAGCTCCATATTCTCGCGGGAACGTATCTTAACTTTAGTAATTATCCAAGATTATGCGACGTCATTAGTATCTAACTGTGTGATTCCCAATTTTATAAACCGTTAAACCTTTCACGATTTTTTTATATTAACAAGTATCCTACCGAATGTTATAATTTTTTAAAGTTATCCGTATTTAGGTGTATGAATCCCGATTTTATAAGCTATTAATCCTTTTACCATTTTCTTATGTTAACAAATTATCATGGTGAGTTATATAATTCTTAACAGTTGTTCGTGGACAATTTAGTCGTTTTGCCTCCTTATCTTACGGGGCTCCGTCTTTTGAGTTCCAAAGGTTCCTTGAGACATTGATTATTTCTTGTTGCATTCTCCTATTCTTTAATCTGTGCATTTACAGGGGTCTTCAAGAAAAGCGGAAGAATAGTTTTAGTTATCTGGCCAGACTATAATTCCATCACGTACAAATAATGATTTCCGAGACGAAAAATGAAACGATCATTTTGGTGGAACGTAGGGCATTCAAACGGTGTTCACGTAATCTTCTAGCTCTCAGGGCTAAGTAGATTTCTTTTATTTCCTTTTTTGTGACCACAGGCGGGTTCGGCTGCAACGAGTGATCGAGGATCGTTAAGGGGCGTGGTAACGCAAGGCCCGCAGGCTGAAGGTCGATAACCGACCCGCCCGGTTGTCTCTAGTTTCGTCTATCGCCGCTCGCTCGAGTGGCGTATGTGACATTACTAGAGAGCTTAGTGTTTTGAAAAATCGGGCCCTGTTGTACCATCATCCGCACTCTTTTACCACGACTGACCCATCGGTATATGCTAACAGAAATTGTAGTTTCCGGGGACTGCAGGGACCGTTGCTCGTATAATTGTTTGCCGAATGCTCCCTTCCGCCAGAAGTCTCGGAACCCATGACTGAACTATGAGTTCGTTTGTGCGAATAGCGCGAAGTTACGGCCTGACGTAACAAGGTTTTTGAAACATTTCACCGAGTTGCGATCTCAGAAACGCTCGAAACACGCGATATCACGATTTCGGTGTTCTTCAATGTTTCGTTCGTTACAACGGTGCCAGACAACTTTTAACGCATGGATGTGGTGTATTTGAGTAGAATGAAGGTTTTTGCTCTTTTACACCTAGCTGTCATCTCAGAAACGCTCGAAACACGTGATATCACGATTTCGGTGTTCTTCAATGTTTCGTTCGTTACGACGGTGCCAGACAACTTTTAACGCATGGATGTGTTGTATTTGAGTAGAATGAAGGTTTTTGATACATTTACATCGAGCTGTGATCTCAGCACGCTCGTAACACGCGATATCTCGATTTCGGTGTTCTGCAATTTTTCGTTCGTTGCAGAAGCGCCAGACCACTTTTAACGCATGGATGTGGTGTATTTGAGTAGAATGTAGGATTTTGCTCTTTTACAACTTGCTGTGATCTCAGAAACGTTCGAAACACGCGATATAACGATTTCGGTGTTCTTCGATGTTTCGTTCATTACAGCGGTGCCAGACAACTTTTAACGCATGGATGTTGTGTATTTAAGTAGATTGAATGTTTTTGATACATTTACAACGCGTTGTGATCTCAAAAACGCTCGAAACACGATATATAACGATTTCGGTGTTCTTCGATGTTTCGTTCGTTACAGAAGCGCCAGACAACTTTTAACGCATGGATGTGTTGTATTTGAGTAGAATGAAGGTTTTTGATACATTTACATCGAGCTGTGATCTCAGACACGCTCGAAACACGCGATATCTCGATTTCGGTGTTCTTCAATTTTTCGTTCGTTGCAGAAGCGCCAGACCACTTTTAACGCATGGATGTGGTGTATTTGAGTAGAATGAAGGTTTTTGCTCTTTTACACCTAGCTGTGATCTCAGAAACGCTCGAAACACGTGATATCACGATTTCGGCGTTCTTCAATGTTTCGTTCGTTACAACGGTACCAGACAACTTTTAACGCATGGATGTGTTGTATTTGAGTAGAATGAAGGTTTTTGATACATATACATCGAGCTGTGATCTCAGACAAGCTCGAAACACGCGATATCTCGATTTCGGTGTTGCTCAAAGTTTCGTTCGCTTCAGCGGTGCGAGACAACGTTTAATGTATGGATGTTATGTATTTGAGTCGAGTGAAGGGTTTTGATGCATTTACATCGAGCTGTGATCTCAGACACGCTCGAAACACGCGATATCTCGATTTCGGTGTTCTTCGATGTTTGGTTCGCTTCAGCGGTGCCAGACAACTTTTAACGCATGGATGTTGTGTATTTGAGTAGAATGAAGGTTTTTGATATATTTACATCGAGTTGTGATCTCAGAAACGCTCCAAACACGAGATATCTCGATTTCGGTATACTTTAATGTTTCGTTCGCTTCAGCGGTGTCAGGCAACATTAAACACATGAATGTGGTGTATGTGCGTAGAATAAATGTTTTTGATACATTTACATCGACCTGTGAAGTCAGATACGTTCGGAACACGAGATATAACGACTTTGGTGTTCTTCGATGTTTCGTTCGTCACAGAAGCGCCAGACAACTTTTAACGCATGGATGTTGTGTATTTGAGTAGAATGAAGGTTTTTTATACATTTACATCGAGCTGTGATCTCAGAAATACTCCAAACACGAGATATCTCGATTCGGTGTTCTTTCATGTTTCGTTCGCTTCAGCGGTGCCAGACAATTTTTAACGCATGGATGTGGTGTATTTGAGTAGAATGAAGGTTTTTGATACATTTACATCGAGCTGTGATCTCAGAAACGTTCGAAACACGCGATATCACGATTTCGGTGTTCTTCAATGTTTCGTTCGTTACAACGTGGCCAGACAACTTTTAACGCATCTATGTCGTGTATTTGAGTAGAATGAAGGTTTTTGCTCTTTTACACCTAGCTGTGATCTCAGACAAGCTCGAAACACGCGATATCTCGATTTCGGTGTTGCTCAAAGTTTCGTTCGCTTCAGCGGTGCGAGACAACGTTTAATGTATGGATGTTATGTATTTGAGTCGAGTGAAGGGTTTTGATGCATTTACATCGAGCTGTGATCTCAGACACGCTCGAAACACGCGATATCTCGATTTCGGTGTTCTTCGATGTTTGGTTCGCTTCAGCAGTGCTAGACAACTTTTGACGCATGGATGTTGTGTATTTGAGTAGAATGAAGGTTTATTATATATTAACATCGAGTTGTGATCTCAGAAACGCTCTAAACACGGGATATCTCGATTTCGGTATTCTTTAATGTTTCGTTCGCTTCAGCGGTGCCAGGCAACATTAAACACATGAATGTGGTGTATTTGCGTAGAATGAATGTTTTTGATACATTTACATCGACCTGTGAAGTCAGATACGCTCGGAACACGAGATATAACGATTTTGGTGTTCTTCGATATTTCGTTCGTCACAGAAGCGCCAGACAACTTTTAACGCGTGGATGTGGTGTATTTGAGTAGAATGAAGGTTTTTTTTATACATTTACATCGAGTTGTGATCTCAGAATCGCTCCAAACACGAGATATCTTGATTTCGGTATTTTTTTATGTTTCGTTCGCTTCAGCGGTCCCAGACAACTTTTAACGCATGGATGTTATGTATTTGAGTCGAATTAAGGTTTTTGATACATTTACATCGAGTTGTGATCTCAGATACGCTCGAAACACGCGATATCTCGATTTCGGTGTTCTTCAATTTTTCGTTAGTTACAGAAGCGCCAGACCACTTTTAACGCATGGATGTTGTGTATTTGAGTAGAATGAAGGTTTTTGATACATTTACATCGAGCTGTGATCTCAGAAACGCTCGAAACACGCGATATCACGATTTCGGTGTTCTTCGATGTTTGGTTCGCTTCAGCGGTGCGAGACACCGTTTAATGCATGAACGTTGTGTATTCGAGTAGAATAAAGGTTTTTGTTACATTTACAACGATTTATGATCTCAAAAACGCTCGAAACACGAGATATAACGATGTCGGTGTTCTTTGATGTTTCGTTCGTTACAGAAGCTCCAGACATCTTTTAACGCATGGATGTGTTGTATTTGAGTAGAATGAAGGTTTTTGCTCTTTAACACCTAGCTGTGATCTCAGAAACGCTCGGAACAGGCGATATCACGATTTCGGTATTCTTCGGTGTTTGGTTCGTTACAGCGGTGCCAGACAACTTTTAACGCATGGATGTGGTGAATTTTAGTAGAATGAAGGTTTTTGATACATTTACATCGAGCTGTGATCTCAGAAAAGTTCGAAACACGCGATATCACGATTTCGGTGTTCTTCAATTTTTCGTTCGTTACACCGGTGCCAGACAACTTTTAACGCATTGATGTGGTGTATTTGAGTAGAATGAAGGTTTTTGCTCTTTTACCCCTAGCTGTGATCTCAGAAACGCTCGAAACACGTGATATCACGATTTCGGTGTTCTTCAATGTTTCGTTCGTTACAACGGTACCAGACGACTTTTAACCCATGAATGTTGTATATTTGAGTAGAATCAAGGTTTTTGATACATATACATCGAGCTGTGATCTCAGAAGAGCTCGAAACACGCGATATCTCGATTTCGGTGTTGCTCAAAGTTTCGTTCGCTTCAGCGGTGCGAGACAACGTTTAATGTATGGATGTTATGTATTTGAGTCGAGTGAATGGTTTTGATGCATTTACATCGAGCTGAGATCTCAGACACGCTAGAAACACGCAATATATCGATTTCAGTGTTCCTCGATGTTTGGTTCGCTTCAGCGGTGCCAGACAACTTTTAACGTATGGATGTTGTGTATTTGAGTAGAATGAATGTTTTTGATACATTTACATCGACCTGTGAAGTCAGATACGCTCGGAACACGAGATATAACGATTTTGGTGTTCTTCGATGTTTCGTTCGTCACAGAAGCGCCAGACAACTTTTAACGCATGGATGTTGTGTATTTGAGTAGAATCAAGGTTTTTTATACATTTGCATCGAGCTGTGATCTCAGAAACGCTAGAAACACGAGATATCTAGATTTCGGTGTTCTTCAAGGTTTCGTTCGTTGCAGAAGCGCCAGACCACTTTTAACGCATGGATGTTATGTATTTGAGTCGAATTAAGGTTTTTGGTACATTTTCATCGAGCTGTGATCTCAGAAACGCTCGAAACACGCGATATCTCGACCTTC
Source organism: Pimpla rufipes (assembly GCA_963932165.1). Classification (NCBI taxonomy): domain Eukaryota; kingdom Metazoa; phylum Arthropoda; class Insecta; order Hymenoptera; family Ichneumonidae; genus Pimpla; species Pimpla rufipes. Next base: position 6,788,837 of record OZ010640.1, read on the forward strand.
GGTGTTCTGCAAGGTTTCGTTCGTTGCAGAAGCGCCAGACCACTTTTAACGCATGGATGTGGTGCATTTGAGTAGAATGAAGGTTTTTGCTCTTTTACACCTAGCTGTGATCTCAGTAACGCTCAAAACAGGCGATATCACGATTTCGGTGTTCTTCGATGTTTGGTTCGTTACAGCGGTGCCTGACAACTTTTAACGCATGGATGTGGTGTATTTGAGTAGAATGAAGGTTTTTGCTCTTTTACACTTAGCTGTGATCTCAGAAACGCTCGAAACACGAGATATCTCGATTTCGGTGTGCTTTCATGTGTCGTTCGTTGCAGCGGTCCCAGACAACGTTTAACGCATGGATGTTATGTATTTGAGTCGAATTAAGGTTTTTGGTACATTTTCATCGAGCTGTGATCTCAGAAACGCTCGAAACACGCGATATCTCGACGTTCGGTGTTCTTCAAGGTTTTGTTCGTTGCAGAAGCGCCAGACCACTTTTAAAGCATGGATGTGGTGCATTTGAGTAGAATGAAGGTTTTTGCTCTTTTACACCTAGCTGTGATCTCAGTAACGCTCATAACAGGCGATATCACGATTTCGGTGTTCTTCGATGTTTGGTTCGTTACAGGGGTGCCAGACAACTTTTAACGCATGGATGTGGTGTATTTGAGTAGAATGAAGGTTTTTATACATTTACATCGAGCTGTGATCTCAGACGCGCTCGATACAGGCGTTATCTCGATTTCGGTGTTCATAAATTTTTCGTTCGTTGCAGTAGCGCCAGAACACTTTTAACGCATGGATGTGGTGTATTTGAGTAGAATGAAGGTTTTTGCTCTTTTACAACTTGCTGTGATCTCAGAAACGCTCGAAACACGCGATATAACGATTTCGGTGTTCTTCGATGTTTCGTTCATTACAGCGATGCCAGACAACTTTCAACGCATGGATGTTGTGTATTTGAGCAGAATAAAGGTTTTTGATACATTTACAACGCGTTGTGATCTCAAAAACGCTCGAAACACGACATATAACGATTTCGGTGTTCTTCGATGTTTCGTTCGTTACAGAAGCGCCAGACAAATTTTAACGCATGGATGTGTTGTATTTGAGTAGAATGAAGGTTTTTGGTACATTTACATCGAGCTGTGATCTCAGACACGCTCGAAACACGCGATATCTCGATTTCGGTGTTCTTCATTTTTTCGTTCGTTGCAGAAGCGCCAGACCACTTTTAACGCATGGATGTGGTGTATTTGAGTAGAATGAAGGTTTTTGCTCTTTTACACTTGTGTAACGGCCCGTCTTCACATAAGAAGACGATTCGAATGAGAGAAAAGCATAGGTGACATTAGCGCAGTGGTTAGCGCTCTGACTAAGGAATGGACATTCCGGGTTCGAGTCCCGGAGATCACCATATCTTTTCTCTCTTCGAAACTTCGCCAATTCATCCGCACGACCATCCTACACACATCTCCGAATTTTCGGCCCAGCCGTTACATGGTGTCAGAAGTTTTCGGGCCCACGATCCCCAATTGCGCCTTTGTACCGACGGAGGCGTACAGATAACCCCGGCCTGGCACTGAAGAGCTGCACCGCGGGACTCAACACGGCCGAGGGAAGAGGTCCGACGATGGAGATAGGCTTCGCGAGATCTACGACGCTCCACTGCAATCGCGTAACAGGCTACCTGCTCTGCGCCTTGTACCGATGGAGCGCAGCGTCTCCCCTGCAATCGCGTAATCGGACACCCGCTCTGCCCAGTCGACGAGGACGTCGAGTTCACTAAGGGGGAGTGTGTAACGGCCCGTCTTCACATAAGAAGACGATTCGAATGAGAGAAAAGCATAGGTGACATTAGCGCAGTGGTTAGCGCTCTGACTAAGGAATGGACATTCCGGGTTCGAGTCCCGGAGATCACCATATCTTTTCTCTCTTCGAAACTTCGCCAATTCATCCGCACGACCATCCTACACACATCTCCGAATTTTCGGCCCAGCCGTTACACTTGCTGTGATCTCAGAAACGCTCGAAACACGCGATATCACGATTTCGGTGTTCTTCAATGTTTCGTTCGTTACAACGGTGCCAGACAACTTTTAACGCACTGATGTGGTGTATTTGAGTAGAATGAAGGTTTTTGCTCTTTTACCCCTAGCTGTGATCTCAGAAACGCTCGAAACACGTGATATCACGATTTCGGTGTTCTTCAATGTTTCGTTCGTTACAACGGTACCAGACGACTTTTAACGCATGAATATTGTGTATTTGAGTAGAATCATGGTTTTTGATACACATACATCGAGCTGTGATCTCAGAAGAGCTCGAAACGCGGGATATCTCGATTTCGGTGTTCTTCAAGGTTTCGTTCGTTGCAGAAGCGCCGGACCACTTTTAACGCATGGATGTGGTGTATTTGAGTAGAATGAAGGTTTTTGCTCTTTTACACCTAGCTGTGATCTCAGTAACGCTCAAAACAGGCGATATTACGATTTCAGTGTTCTTCGATGTTTGGTTCGTTACAGCGGTGCCAGGCAACTTTTAACGCATGGATGTGTTGTATTTGAGTAGAATGAAGGTTTTTGATACATTTACATCGAGCTGTGATCTCAGACGCGCTCGAAACAGGCGATATCTCGATTTCGGTGTTCATCAATTTTTCGTTCGTTGCAGAAGCGCCAGACCACTTTTAAGGCATGGATGTGGTGTATTTGAGTAGAATGACGGTTTTTGCTCTTTTACAACTTGCTGTGATCTCAGAAACGCTCGAAACACGCGATATAACGATTTCGGTGTTTTTCGATGTTTCGTTCATTACAGCGGTGCCAGACCACTTTTAACGCATGGATGCTGTGTATTTGAGCAGAATGAATGTTTTTGATACATTTACAACTTGCTGTGATCTCAGAAACGCTCGAAACACGCGATATAACGATTTCGGTGTTTTTCGATGTTTCGTTCATTACAGCGGTGCCAGACCACTTTTAACGCATGGATGCTGTGTATTTGAGCAGAATGAATGTTTTTGATACATTTACAACGCGTTGTGATCTCAAAAACGCTCGAAACACGTTATATAACGATTTCGGTGTTCTACGATGTTTCGTTCGTTACAGAAGCGCCAGACAACTTTTAACGCATGGATGTGTTGTATTTGAGTAGAATGAAGGTTTTTGATACATATACATCGAGCTGTGATCTCAGACATGCTCGAAACACGCGATATCTCGATTTCGGTGTTCTTCAATGTTTCGTTCGTTGCAGAAGCGCCAGACCACTTTTAACGCATGGATGTGGTGTATTTGAGTAGAATGAAGGTTTTTGAAACATTTACATCGAGCTGTGATTTCAGACACGCTCGAAACACGCGATATCTTGATTTCGGTGTTCTTCAAGGTTTCGTTCGTTGCAGAAGCGCCAGACCACTTTTAACGCATGGATGTGGTGTATTTGAGTAGAATGAAGGTTTTTGCTCTTTTACACCTATCTGTGATCTCAGTAACGCTCAAAACAGGTGATATCACGATTTCGGTGTTCTTCGATGTTTGGTTCGTTACAACGGTGTCAGACAACTTTTAACGCATGGATGTGGTGTATTTGAGTAGAATGAAGGTTTTTGCTCTTTTACACTTAGCTGTGATCTCAGAAACGCTCGAAACACGCGATATCACGATTTCGGTGTTCTTGGATGTTTGGTTCGTTACAGCGGGGCCAGACAACTTTTAACGCATGGATATGGTGTATTTGAGTAGAATGAAGGGTTTTGCTCTTTTACACCTAGCTGTGATCTCAGAAACGCTCCAAACACGAGATATCTCGATTTCGGTGTGCTTTCGTGTGTCGTTCGCTGCAGCGGTCCCAGACAACTTTTAACGCATGGATGTTATGTATTTGAGTCGAATTAAGGTTTTTGGTTCATTTTCATCGAGGTGTGATCTCAGAAACGCTCGAAACACGCGATATCTCGACCTTCGGTGTTCTGCAAGGTTTCGTTCGTTGCAGAAGCGCCAGACCACTTTTAACGCATGGATGTGGTGCATTTGAGTAGAATGAAGGTTTTTGCTCTTTTACACCTAGCTGTGATCTCAGTAACGCTCAAAACAGGCGATATCACGATTTCGGTGTTCTTCGATGTTTGGTTCGTTACAGCGGTGCCAGACAACTTTTAACGCATGGATGTGGTGTATTTGAGTAGAATGAAGTTTTTTATACATTTACTTCGAGATGTGATCTCAGACGCGCTCGATACAGGCGATATCTCGATTTCGGTGTTCATAAATTTTTCGTTCGTTGCAGAAGCGCCAGACCACTTTTAACGCATGGATGTGGTGTATTTGAGTAGAATGAAGGTTTTTGCTCTTTTACAACTTGCTGTGAACTCAGAAACGCTCGAAACACGCGATATAACGATTTCGGTGTTCTTCGATGTTTCGTTCAATACAGCGGTGCCAGACAACTTTTAATGCATGGATGTTGTGTATTTGAGCAGAATGAATGTTTTTGATACATTTAAAACGCGTTGTGATCTCAAAAACGCTCGCAACACGCGATATCACGATTTCGGTGTTCTTCAATGTTTCGTTCGTTACAACGGTGCCAGACAACTTTCAACGCATGGATGTGGTGTATTTGAGTAGAATGAAGGTTCTTGCTCTTTTACACGTAGCTGTGATCTCAGAAACGCTCGAAACACGCGATATCACGATTTCGGTGTTCTTCAATGTTTCGTTCGTTACAACGGTGCCAGACAACTTTTAACGCATGGATGTGGTGTATTTGAGTAGAATGAAGGTTTTTGCTCTTTTACACCTAGCTGTCATCTCAGAAACGCTCGAAACACGTGATATCACGATTTCGGTGTTCTTCAATGTTTCGTTCGTTACGACGGTGCCAGACAACTTTTAACGCATGGATGTGTTGTATTTGAGTAGAATGAAGGTTTTTGATACATTTACATCGAGCTGTGATCTCAGCACGCTCGTAACACGCGATATCTCGATTTCGGTGTTCTGCAATTTTTCGTTCGTTGCAGAAGCGCCAGACCACTTTTAACGCATGGATGTGGTGTATTTGAGTAGAATGTAGGATTTTGCTCTTTTACAACTTGCTGTGATCTCAGAAACGTTCGAAACACGCGATATAACGATTTCGGTGTTCTTCGATGTTTCGTTCATTACAGCGGTGCCAGACAACTTTTAACGCATGGATGTTGTGTATTTAAGTAGATTGAATGTTTTTGATACATTTACAACGCGTTGTGATCTCAAAAACGCTCGAAACACGATATATAACGATTTCGGTGTTCTTCGATGTTTCGTTCGTTACAGAAGCGCCAGACAACTTTTAACGCATGGATGTGTTGTATTTGAGTAGAATGAAGGTTTTTGATACATTTACATCGAGCTGTGATCTCAGACACGCTCGAAACACGCGATATCTCGATTTCGGTGTTCTTCAATTTTTCGTTCGTTGCAGAAGCGCCAGACCACTTTTAACGCATGGATGTGGTGTATTTGAGTAGAATGAAGGTTTTTGCTCTTTTACACCTAGCTGTGATCTCAGAAACGCTCGAAACACGTGATATCACGATTTCGGCGTTCTTCAATGTTTCGTTCGTTACAACGGTACCAGACAACTTTTAACGCATGGATGTGTTGTATTTGAGTAGAATGAAGGTTTTTGATACATATACATCGAGCTGTGATCTCAGACAAGCTCGAAACACGCGATATCTCGATTTCGGTGTTGCTCAAAGTTTCGTTCGCTTCAGCGGTGCGAGACAACGTTTAATGTATGGATGTTATGTATTTGAGTCGAGTGAAGGGTTTTGATGCATTTACATCGAGCTGTGATCTCAGACACGCTCGAAACACGCGATATCTCGATTTCGGTGTTCTTCGATGTTTGGTTCGCTTCAGCGGTGCCAGACAACTTTTAACGCATGGATGTTGTGTATTTGAGTAGAATGAAGGTTTTTGATATATTTACATCGAGTTGTGATCTCAGAAACGCTCCAAACACGAGATATCTCGATTTCGGTATACTTTAATGTTTCGTTCGCTTCAGCGGTGTCAGGCAACATTAAACACATGAATGTGGTGTATGTGCGTAGAATAAATGTTTTTGATACATTTACATCGACCTGTGAAGTCAGATACGTTCGGAACACGAGATATAACGACTTTGGTGTTCTTCGATGTTTCGTTCGTCACAGAAGCGCCAGACAACTTTTAACGCATGGATGTTGTGTATTTGAGTAGAATGAAGGTTTTTTATACATTTACATCGAGCTGTGATCTCAGAAATACTCCAAACACGAGATATCTCGATTCGGTGTTCTTTCATGTTTCGTTCGCTTCAGCGGTGCCAGACAATTTTTAACGCATGGATGTGGTGTATTTGAGTAGAATGAAGGTTTTTGATACATTTACATCGAGCTGTGATCTCAGAAACGTTCGAAACACGCGATATCACGATTTCGGTGTTCTTCGATGTTTGCTTCGCTTCAGCGGTGCGAGACAACGTTTAATGCATGAATGTTGTGTATTTGTGTAGAATAAAGGTTTTTGATACATTTACAACGAGTTGTGATCTCGAAAACGCTCGAAACACGCGATATAACGATTTCGGTGTTCTTCGATGTTTCGTTCATTACAGCGGTGCCAGACAACTTTTAACGCATGGATGTGTTGTATTTGAGTAGAATGAAGGTTTTTGATACATTTACATCGAGCTGCGATCTCAGACACGCTCGAAACACGCGATATCACGATTTCGGTGTTCTTCAATGTTTCGTTCGTTACAACGTGGCCAGACAACTTTTAACGCATCTATGTCGTGTATTTGAGTAGAATGAAGGTTTTTGCTCTTTTACACCTAGCTGTGATCTCAGACAAGCTCGAAACACGCGATATCTCGATTTCGGTGTTGCTCAAAGTTTCGTTCGCTTCAGCGGTGCGAGACAACGTTTAATGTATGGATGTTATGTATTTGAGTCGAGTGAAGGGTTTTGATGCATTTACATCGAGCTGTGATCTCAGACACGCTCGAAACACGCGATATCTCGATTTCGGTGTTCTTCGATGTTTGGTTCGCTTCAGCAGTGCTAGACAACTTTTGACGCATGGATGTTGTGTATTTGAGTAGAATGAAGGTTTATTATATATTAACATCGAGTTGTGATCTCAGAAACGCTCTAAACACGGGATATCTCGATTTCGGTATTCTTTAATGTTTCGTTCGCTTCAGCGGTGCCAGGCAACATTAAACACATGAATGTGGTGTATTTGCGTAGAATGAATGTTTTTGATACATTTACATCGACCTGTGAAGTCAGATACGCTCGGAACACGAGATATAACGATTTTGGTGTTCTTCGATATTTCGTTCGTCACAGAAGCGCCAGACAACTTTTAACGCGTGGATGTGGTGTATTTGAGTAGAATGAAGGTTTTTTTTATACATTTACATCGAGTTGTGATCTCAGAATCGCTCCAAACACGAGATATCTTGATTTCGGTATTTTTTTATGTTTCGTTCGCTTCAGCGGTCCCAGACAACTTTTAACGCATGGATGTTATGTATTTGAGTCGAATTAAGGTTTTTGATACATTTACATCGAGTTGTGATCTCAGATACGCTCGAAACACGCGATATCTCGATTTCGGTGTTCTTCAATTTTTCGTTAGTTACAGAAGCGCCAGACCACTTTTAACGCATGGATGTTGTGTATTTGAGTAGAATGAAGGTTTTTGATACATTTACATCGAGCTGTGATCTCAGAAACGCTCGAAACACGCGATATCACGATTTCGGTGTTCTTCGATGTTTGGTTCGCTTCAGCGGTGCGAGACACCGTTTAATGCATGAACGTTGTGTATTCGAGTAGAATAAAGGTTTTTGTTACATTTACAACGATTTATGATCTCAAAAACGCTCGAAACACGAGATATAACGATGTCGGTGTTCTTTGATGTTTCGTTCGTTACAGAAGCTCCAGACATCTTTTAACGCATGGATGTGTTGTATTTGAGTAGAATGAAGGTTTTTGCTCTTTAACACCTAGCTGTGATCTCAGAAACGCTCGGAACAGGCGATATCACGATTTCGGTATTCTTCGGTGTTTGGTTCGTTACAGCGGTGCCAGACAACTTTTAACGCATGGATGTGGTGAATTTTAGTAGAATGAAGGTTTTTGATACATTTACATCGAGCTGTGATCTCAGAAAAGTTCGAAACACGCGATATCACGATTTCGGTGTTCTTCAATTTTTCGTTCGTTACACCGGTGCCAGACAACTTTTAACGCATTGATGTGGTGTATTTGAGTAGAATGAAGGTTTTTGCTCTTTTACCCCTAGCTGTGATCTCAGAAACGCTCGAAACACGTGATATCACGATTTCGGTGTTCTTCAATGTTTCGTTCGTTACAACGGTACCAGACGACTTTTAACCCATGAATGTTGTATATTTGAGTAGAATCAAGGTTTTTGATACATATACATCGAGCTGTGATCTCAGAAGAGCTCGAAACACGCGATATCTCGATTTCGGTGTTGCTCAAAGTTTCGTTCGCTTCAGCGGTGCGAGACAACGTTTAATGTATGGATGTTATGTATTTGAGTCGAGTGAATGGTTTTGATGCATTTACATCGAGCTGAGATCTCAGACACGCTAGAAACACGCAATATATCGATTTCAGTGTTCCTCGATGTTTGGTTCGCTTCAGCGGTGCCAGACAACTTTTAACGTATGGATGTTGTGTATTTGAGTAGAATGAATGTTTTTGATACATTTACATCGACCTGTGAAGTCAGATACGCTCGGAACACGAGATATAACGATTTTGGTGTTCTTCGATGTTTCGTTCGTCACAGAAGCGCCAGACAACTTTTAACGCATGGATGTTGTGTATTTGAGTAGAATCAAGGTTTTTTATACATTTGCATCGAGCTGTGATCTCAGAAACGCTAGAAACACGAGATATCTAGATTTCGGTGTTCTTCAAGGTTTCGTTCGTTGCAGAAGCGCCAGACCACTTTTAACGCATGGATGTTATGTATTTGAGTCGAATTAAGGTTTTTGGTACATTTTCATCGAGCTGTGATCTCAGAAACGCTCGAAACACGCGATATCTCGACCTTCGGTGTTCTGCAAGGTTTCGTTCGTTGCAGAAGCGCCAGACCACTTTTAACGCATGGATGTGGTGCATTTGAGTAGAATGAAGGTTTTTGCTCTTTTACACCTAGCTGTGATCTCAGTAACGCTCAAAACAGGCGATATCACGATTTCGGTGTTCTTCGATGTTTGGTTCGTTACAGCGGTGCCTGACAACTTTTAACGCATGGATGTGGTGTATTTGAGTAGAATGAAGGTTTTTGCTCTTTTACACTTAGCTGTGATCTCAGAAACGCTCGAAACACGAGATATCTCGATTTCGGTGTGCTTTCATGTGTCGTTCGTTGCAGCGGTCCCAGACAACGTTTAACGCATGGATGTTATGTATTTGAGTCGAATTAAGGTTTTTGGTACATTTTCATCGAGCTGTGATCTCAGAAACGCTCGAAACACGCGATATCTCGACGTTCGGTGTTCTTCAAGGTTTTGTTCGTTGCAGAAGCGCCAGACCACTTTTAAAGCATGGATGTGGTGCATTTGAGTAGAATGAAGGTTTTTGCTCTTTTACACCTAGCTGTGATCTCAGTAACGCTCATAACAGGCGATATCACGATTTCGGTGTTCTTCGATGTTTGGTTCGTTACAGGGGTGCCAGACAACTTTTAACGCATGGATGTGGTGTATTTGAGTAGAATGAAGGTTTTTATACATTTACATCGAGCTGTGATCTCAGACGCGCTCGATACAGGCGTTATCTCGATTTCGGTGTTCATAAATTTTTCGTTCGTTGCAGTAGCGCCAGAACACTTTTAACGCATGGATGTGGTGTATTTGAGTAGAATGAAGGTTTTTGCTCTTTTACAACTTGCTGTGATCTCAGAAACGCTCGAAACACGCGATATAACGATTTCGGTGTTCTTCGATGTTTCGTTCATTACAGCGATGCCAGACAACTTTCAACGCATGGATGTTGTGTATTTGAGCAGAATAAAGGTTTTTGATACATTTACAACGCGTTGTGATCTCAAAAACGCTCGAAACACGACATATAACGATTTCGGTGTTCTTCGATGTTTCGTTCGTTACAGAAGCGCCAGACAAATTTTAACGCATGGATGTGTTGTATTTGAGTAGAATGAAGGTTTTTGGTACATTTACATCGAGCTGTGATCTCAGACACGCTCGAAACACGCGATATCTCGATTTCGGTGTTCTTCATTTTTTCGTTCGTTGCAGAAGCGCCAGACCACTTTTAACGCATGGATGTGGTGTATTTGAGTAGAATGAAGGTTTTTGCTCTTTTACACTTGCTGTGATCTCAGAAACGCTCGAAACACGCGATATCACGATTTCGGTGTTCTTCAATGTTTCGTTCGTTACAACGGTGCCAGACAACTTTTAACGCACTGATGTGGTGTATTTGAGTAGAATGAAGGTTTTTGCTCTTTTACCCCTAGCTGTGATCTCAGAAACGCTCGAAACACGTGATATCACGATTTCGGTGTTCTTCAATGTTTCGTTCGTTACAACGGTACCAGACGACTTTTAACGCATGAATATTGTGTATTTGAGTAGAATCATGGTTTTTGATACACATACATCGAGCTGTGATCTCAGAAGAGCTCGAAACGCGGGATATCTCGATTTCGGTGTTCTTCAAGGTTTCGTTCGTTGCAGAAGCGCCGGACCACTTTTAACGCATGGATGTGGTGTATTTGAGTAGAATGAAGGTTTTTGCTCTTTTACACCTAGCTGTGATCTCAGTAACGCTCAAAACAGGCGATATTACGATTTCAGTGTTCTTCGATGTTTGGTTCGTTACAGCGGTGCCAGGCAACTTTTAACGCATGGATGTGTTGTATTTGAGTAGAATGAAGGTTTTTGATACATTTACATCGAGCTGTGATCTCAGACGCGCTCGAAACAGGCGATATCTCGATTTCGGTGTTCATCAATTTTTCGTTCGTTGCAGAAGCGCCAGACCACTTTTAAGGCATGGATGTGGTGTATTTGAGTAGAATGACGGTTTTTGCTCTTTTACAACTTGCTGTGATCTCAGAAACGCTCGAAACACGCGATATAACGATTTCGGTGTTTTTCGATGTTTCGTTCATTACAGCGGTGCCAGACCACTTTTAACGCATGGATGCTGTGTATTTGAGCAGAATGAATGTTTTTGATACATTTACAACTTGCTGTGATCTCAGAAACGCTCGAAACACGCGATATAACGATTTCGGTGTTTTTCGATGTTTCGTTCATTACAGCGGTGCCAGACCACTTTTAACGCATGGATGCTGTGTATTTGAGCAGAATGAATGTTTTTGATACATTTACAACGCGTTGTGATCTCAAAAACGCTCGAAACACGTTATATAACGATTTCGGTGTTCTACGATGTTTCGTTCGTTACAGAAGCGCCAGACAACTTTTAACGCATGGATGTGTTGTATTTGAGTAGAATGAAGGTTTTTGATACATATACATCGAGCTGTGATCTCAGACATGCTCGAAACACGCGATATCTCGATTTCGGTGTTCTTCAATGTTTCGTTCGTTGCAGAAGCGCCAGACCACTTTTAACGCATGGATGTGGTGTATTTGAGTAGAATGAAGGTTTTTGAAACATTTACATCGAGCTGTGATTTCAGACACGCTCTAAACACGCGATATCTTGATTTCGGTGTTCTTCAAGGTTTCGTTCGTTGCAGAAGCGCCAGACCACTTTTAACGCATGGATGTGGTGTATTTGAGTAGAATGAAGGTTTTTGCTCTTTTACACCTATCTGTGATCTCAGTAACGCTCAAAACAGGTGATATCACGATTTCGGTGTTCTTCGATGTTTGGTTCGTTACAACGGTGTCAGACAACTTTTAACGCATGGATGTGGTGTATTTGAGTAGAATGAAGGTTTTTGCTCTTTTACACTTAGCTGTGATCTCAGAAACGCTCGAAACACGCGATATCACGATTTCGGTGTTCTTGGATGTTTGGTTCGTTACAGCGGGGCCAGACAACTTTTAACGCATGGATATGGTGTATTTGAGTAGAATGAAGGGTTTTGCTCTTTTACACCTAGCTGTGATCTCAGAAACGCTCCAAACACGAGATATCTCGATTTCGGTGTGCTTTCGTGTGTCGTTCGCTGCAGCGGTCCCAGACAACTTTTAACGCATGGATGTTATGTATTTGAGTCGAATTAAGGTTTTTGGTTCATTTTCATCGAGGTGTGATCTCAGAAACGCTCGAAACACGCGATATCTCGACCTTCGGTGTTCTGCAAGGTTTCGTTCGTTGCAGAAGCGCCAGACCACTTTTAACGCATGGATGTGGTGCATTTGAGTAGAATGAAGGTTTTTGCTCTTTTACACCTAGCTGTGATCTCAGTAACGCTCAAAACAGGCGATATCACGATTTCGGTGTTCTTCGATGTTTGGTTCGTTACAGCGGTGCCAGACAACTTTTAACGCATGGATGTGGTGTATTTGAGTAGAATGAAGTTTTTTATACATTTACTTCGAGATGTGATCTCAGACGCGCTCGATACAGGCGATATCTCGATTTCGGTGTTCATAAATTTTTCGTTCGTTGCAGAAGCGCCAGACCACTTTTAACGCATGGATGTGGTGTATTTGAGTAGAATGAAGGTTTTTGCTCTTTTACAACTTGCTGTGAACTCAGAAACGCTCGAAACACGCGATATAACGATTTCGGTGTTCTTCGATGTTTCGTTCAATACAGCGGTGCCAGACAACTTTTAATGCATGGATGTTGTGTATTTGAGCAGAATGAATGTTTTTGATACATTTAAAACGCGTTGTGATCTCAAAAACGCTCGCAACACGCGATATCACGATTTCGGTGTTCTTCAATGTTTCGTTCGTTACAACGGTGCCAGACAACTTTCAACGCATGGATGTGGTGTATTTGAGTAGAATGAAGGTTCTTGCTCTTTTACACGTAGCTGTGATCTCAGAAACGCTCGAAACACGTGATATCACGATTTCGGTGTTCTTCAATGTTTCGTTCGTTACAACGGTGCCAGACAACTTTTAACGCATGGATGTGTTGTATTTGAGTAGAATGAAGGTTTTTGAAACATTTACATCGAGCTGTGATCTCAGACACGCTCGAAACACGCGATATCTCGATTTCGGTGTTCTTCAATTTTTCGTTCGTTGCAGAAGCGCCAGACCACTTTTAACGCATGGATGTGGTGTATTTGAGTAGAATGAAGGTTTTTGCTCTTTTACACTTAGCTGTGATCTCAGAAACGCTCGAAACACGCGACATCACGATTTCGGTGTTCTTCAATGTTTCGTTCGTTACAACGGTGCCAGACAACTTTTAACGCATTGATGTAGTGTATTTGAGTAGAATGAAGGTTTTTGCTCTTTTACCCCTAGCTGTGATCTCAGAAACGCTCGAAACACGTGATATCACGATTTCGGTGTTCTTCAATGTTTCGTTCGTTACAACGGTACCAGACGACTTTTAACGCATGAATGTTGTATATTTGAGTAGAATCAAGGTTTTTGATACATATACATCGAGCTGTGATCTCAGAAGAGCTCGAAACACGCGATATCTCGATTTCGGTGTTGCTCAAAGTTTCGTTCGCTTCAGCGGTGCGAGACATCGTTTAATGTATGGATGTTATGTATTTGAGTCGAGTGAATGGTTTTGATGCATTTACATCGAGCTGTGATCTCAGACACGCTCGAAACACGCGATATATCGATTTCAGTGTTCCTCGATATTTGGTTCGCTTCAGCGGTGCCAGACAACTTTTAACGCATGGATGTTGTGTATTTGAGTAGAATGAAGGTTTTTGATACATTTACATCGACCTGTGAAGTCAGATACGCTCGGAACACGAGATATAACGATTTTGGTGTTCTTCGATGTTTCGTTCGTCACAGAAGCGCCAGACAACTTTTAACGCATGTATGTTGTGTATTTGAGTAGAATCAAGGTTTTTTATACATTTGCATCGAGCTGTGATCTCAGAAACGCTCCAAACACTAGATATCTCGATTTCGGTGTTCTTCAAGGTTTCGTTCGTTGCAGAAGCGCCAGACCACTTTTAACGCATGGATGTGGTGTGTTTGAGTAGAATGAAGGTTTTTGCTCTTTTACACCTAGCTGTGATCTCAGAAACGCTCGAAACACGCGATATCACGATTTCGGTGTTCTTCAATGTTTCGTTCGTTACAACGGTACCAGACAACTTTTAACGCATGGATGTTGTGTATTTGAGTAGAATCAAGGTTTTTTATACATTTACATCGAGCTGTGATCTCAGAAACGCTCCAAACACGCGATATCTCGATTTCGGTGTTCTTCAAGATTTCGTTCGTTGCAGAAGCGCCTTTGACGCATGGATGTGGTGTATTTGAGTAGAATGGAGGTTTTTGCTCTTTTACACCTAGCTGTGACCTCAGTAACGCTCAAAACAGGCGATATCACGATTTCGGTGTTCTTCGATGTTTGGTTCGTTACAGCGGTGCCAGACAACTTTTAACGCATGGATGTTGTGTAATTGAGTAGAATGAAGGTTTTTGATACATTTACATCGACCTGTGAAGTCAGATACGCTCGGAAAACGAGATATAACGATTTTGGTGTTCTTCGATGTTTCGTTCGTCACAGAAGCGCCAGACAACTTTTAACGCATGGATGTTGCGTATTTGAGTAGAATCAAGGTTTTCGATACATATACATCGAGCTGTGATCTCAGAAGAGCTTGAAACACGCGATATCTCGATTTCGGTGTTCTTCAATTTTTCGTTCGTTGCAAAAGCGCCAGACCACTTTTAATGCATGGATGTGGTGTATTTGAGTAGAATGAAGGTTTTTGCTCTTTTACACCTAGCTGTGATCTCAGAAATGCTCGAAACACGTGATATCACGATTTCGGTGTTCTTCAATGTTTCGTTCGTTACAACGGTACCAGACTACTTTTAACGCATGCATGTTGTGTATTTGAGTAGAATCAAGGTTTTTTATACATTTACTTCGAGCTGTGATCCCAGAAACGCTCCAAACACGAGATATCTCGATTTCGGTGTTCTTTCATGTGTCGTTCGCTTCAGCGGTCCCAGACAACTTTTAACGCATACATGTTATGTATTTGAGTCGAATTAAGGTTTTTGATACATTTACATCGAGCTGTGATGTCAGAAACGCTCGCAACACGCGATATCTCGATTTCGGTGTTGCTAAAAATTTCGTTCGCTTCAGCGGTGCGACACAACGTTTAATGTATGGATGTTATGTATTTGAGTCGAGTGAATGGTTTTGATGCATTTACATCGAGCTGTGATCTCAGACACGCTCGAAAAACGCGATATCACGATTTCGGTGTTCTTCAATGTTTCGTTCGTTACAACGGTGCCAGACAACTTTTAACGCATTGATGTGGTGTATTTGAGTAGAATGAAGGTTTTTGCTCTTCTACACCTAGCTGTGATCTCAGAAACGCTCGAAACACGTGATATCACGATTTCGGTGTTCTTCAATGTTTCGTTCGTTACAACGGTACCAGACGACTTTTAACGCATGAATGTTGTGTATTTGAGTAGAATCAAGGTTTTTGATGCATTTACATCGAGCTGTGATCTCAGACACGCTCGAAACACGCGATATATCGATTTCGGTGTTCCTCGATGTTTGGTTCGCTTCAGCGGTGCCAGACAACGTTTAATTGTTGAATCAGATTTTTGACCGCTGTTGTTTATTGGTGATGAAGGATTTCGGCAGAGGAACGGTCGTTGAAAGGAAAATCCAGAAATTACGTTTCGGCCCTTATCCGAGCCCTCTTCAGAAATATAATTCGTCCAATCTATAAATGTGATTACATGTGAAATAGACATTGTGAAATACAAATATTATTAACAATTTACAAATATTATTAGCAGTTCATTAAAGATATGTTATTATTAACGTTTTACTGAAATTATGTTGTTCGGAGTAAACACCAGCGACTCACCAATTCACATCAAGCAAAAGTGTCCTTCGACACCCTCCGCAGTACTCATTTATTTTACAAGATAAATGAGAAACTGGATTCTTGATGCCAATTGTTAGCCAAATCTTATTTTCCACAAAATTTATACCCTTAAGGGGAAAGAAAAAAAGGAAGAAAACTACTTTTATAGATCTTTTTCACCCTTTTTCAACCGGGTCCCCCGATTGAAACTTTTCACTCCTTGATGTTCGTGGAGCCCCAAAAGTCAGGTTAGGTGATCTGTTTGCACGAAAAAAATGGAATGTGATGAAAACTATGCAGCCAAATGTTCAAAATCTCACGAAGAAAATCACGCCAGAGACTCTCACCTGTTAACACTAACTGATTCTACATAAATATCTACATTTTTCTCAAAGTTTCAACCGGGGAAGCCGGTTGCACATGTCGACTCGCCGCTGATCAGCCGCACGAATAAACACCAGTGGCGGTCAACCATCTACCACACAGCAGTGAGCCCCAACCCCCAACGAAACTTTAAGGCGCATCCTAACGAACTTATAAGCTAACGGTATTTAACTTATCCTTAATGTTATATTTACAACTTTTATCAATAAAAACATATTATTTACATTTTACTCATAACTAATGCAAAAACCTTAAACGTGAAATACACGCGCGCAATGAGCCTGCCGACGAAAAAGCGAGTCCGACAGCCAAAAATTACCGGTTGGAAATATGACCGGAAAAACGACCCCACCGGTACATACGAAACCTGATAATCTTGGCCCTCGTTCCCCCCTCCTCCCGGTGATGAATCACGAAAAATTGTTGTTGTTTAATCTTTGCCTCACTAACAATGTGAGGCAAAGATTAAATGTCTAATGCACGCGCGCAATAACACAGCCGTCGAGAGGCGAGTCCGGTAGCCAAAAATTATCAGTTGGAAATTTGACCGAAAAATGACCCAATCGGTATATACGCGAAACTTGATAACTTTTGGCCACGGTCTCCCCTCTCACAGCAATGATTCGCAGAAAACAATTTCTAATTACTACAACAAATGTTAACTATTACTAATAAAAATTCACTTAATATTTACAAAACCGAGTTATAAATAATACTCAATCCTTCGATATCCGTTCTATAGTTGACCGAGTTATTATCTTTCTTAATCCAAATCATCTCTAACAACGTTCTTTTTAGCGATATCGGTTCAATCGCCAAGATTTTCACATCATCGAACCTAAACACATGATTATTCTCTCTCGCGTGCGCAGATAGCGCCGAGTGCTCTCGCGATAAATGGTTTAACCGACTCTTGTGTTCTTGTACTCGTACTTTCAGATAGCGTTGCGTTTGTCCGATGTACGTGGCTTAGCAAGCACCGCACGGAATGCTATAAACTACCCGAGACTGCATAAGTTTGGGGATTTTATCCTTCGTGGAACCGACTATCGAAAAAATATTATGACTATTATTAGTGACCAAGGTGACATCGAACTCTTTCAGCAATCTAATAAACGAATAATGTAAATGTTCAATGAACGGAAAGTTCATGAATCTTTTTGTGTCAAATACAAATTTTTCTGCCTCATCGTTACACATCGACTGACGTCTGATTCTAATGTATTTGTTAATAAAGTTAAGTGGATAGCAGTTACGAACTAACGTGTCCTGAATCAACGCCAAATTCTGTTGCCAGAATCTCTCGTGTGACAGTCTCAGTGCCCGATCCACTAACATGAAAACGATGCCTCTTTTCTGGCACATCGCATGACTCGAAAAAAAGTTGATGAATCTACCGGACCATGTCGGCTTTCTATACCAATTCGTGATGATTTTATTCCCCTCTCGAATCAGTAGCAAGTCCAAAAACGGAATTTTTCCGTCCACTTCATTTTCGATTGTGAATTGAAGTTTCGGGTGATACGAATTGAACGTTGTTAATATCGTCTGGATCTTATCGACCGGCAACGCAACAATAATGTCATCCACGTATCGCTTATACAGAGAAGGAGTGAAGTCCAGCTGCGCCAAACAACTCTCCTCCAAATCAATCATCACTATGTTACATAATATAGGTGCTAGTGGGGAACCCATGGGTAAACCAGACACCTGTTTGTAGATGTTGTTATTGAAGCTGAAATACGTGGATGACATTACTATTTCAATTGCTTTCTTCAATTCGTTTAGCAAGATACCCTCTCCGAATAAGGCTCTTCTTTTTTCCAAACTACGCATAACCAACTCGATGGGCACGTTGGTATAGAGGGAGGTAACGTCAAGCGACATGAGCACGTGAGATTCCGGCAACTCGAGCGTTGATACCAAAGATTTAAGCGTGAAGCTGTCCTTAATGTAAGAACTAGATTCGGCCACCTTGACATATTTGTTTATCTCTTTCTGAATAAAATCCGCAAATCTATGTGTTGGGCTATTGATGGAGGAAACGATCGGCCTCATCGGAAAATTAACTTTATGTATTTTCGGCAGCGTATACATTCTCGCCAAGTTCGTGCTGGTCGGTTTTAAGTACTCGTACACACCACTCTTGATGTATTTTATCCGCTTAAAGTTTCGTTGGGGGTTGGGGCTCACTGCTGTGTGGTAGATGGTTGACCGCCACTGGTGTTTATTCGTGCGGCTGATCAGCGGCGAGTCGACATGTGCAACCGGCTTCCCCGGTTGAAACTTTGAGAAAAATGTAGATATTTATGTAGAATCAGTTAGTGTTAACAGGTGAGAGTCTCTGGCGTGATTTTCTTCGTGAGATTTTGAACATTTGGCTGCATAGTTTTCATCACATTCCATTTTTTTCGTGCAAACAGATCACCTAACCTGACTTTTGGGGCTCCACGAACATCAAGGAGTGAAAAGTTTCAAACGGGGGACCCGGTTGAAAAAGGGTGAAAAAGATCTATAAAAGTAGTTTTCTTCCTTTTTTTCTTTCCCCTTAAGGGTATAAATTTTGTGGAAAATAAGATTTGGCTAACAATTGGCATCAAGAATCCAGTTTCTCATTTATCTTGTAAAATAAATGAGTACTGCGGAGGGTGTCGAAGGACACTTTTGCTTGATGTGAATTGGTGAGTCGCTCGTGTTTACTCCGAACAACATAATTTCAGTATAATGTTAATAATAACATATCTTTAATGAACTGCTAATAATATTTGTAAATTGTTAATAATATTTGTATTTCACAATGTCTATTTCACATGTAATCACATTTATAGATTGGACGAATTATATTTCTGAAGAGGGCTCGGATAAGGGCCGAAACGTAATTTCTGGATTTTCCTTTCAACGACCGTTCCTCTGCCGAAATCCTTCATCACCAATAGACAACGTTTAACGCATGGATGTTGTGTATATGAGTAGAATGAAGGTTTTTGATACATTTACATCGACCTGTGAAGTCAGATACGCTCCGAACACGAGATATAACGATTTTGGTGTTCTTCGATCTTTTGTTCGTCACAGAAGCGCCAGACAACTTTTAACGCAAGGATGTTGTGTATTTGAGTAAAATCAAGGTTTTGTAAACATTTACATCGAGCTGTGCTCTCCGAAACGCTCCAAACACGAGATATCTCGATTTCGGTGTTCATTCATGTTTCGTTCGCTTCAGCGGTCCCAGACAACTTTTAACGCTTGGATGTTATGCATTTGAGTCGAATGAAGGTTTTTGATACATTTACATCGAGCTGTGATCTCAGAAACGTTCGAAACACGCGATATCACGATTTCGGTGTTCTTCAACGTTTCGTTCGTTACAACGGTGCCAAACAACTTTTAACGCATGGATGTGGTGTATTTGAGTAGAATGAAGGTTTTTGCTCTTTTACAACTTGCTGTGATCTCAGAAACGCTCGAAACACGCGATATAACGATTTCGGTGTTCTTCGATGTTTGGTTCGCTTCAGCGGTGCCAGACAACTTTTAACGCATGGATGTGTTGTATTTGAGTAGAATGAAGGTTTTCGATACATTTACATCGAGCTGTGATCTCAGACAGGCTCGAAACACGCGATATATCGATTTCGGTGTTCTTCAATTTTTCGTTCGTTGCAGAAACGCCAGACCACTTTTAACGCATGGATGTGGTGTATTTGAGTAGAATGAAGGTTTTTGATACATTTGCATCGAGCTGTGATCTCAGAAACGCTCCAAACACGAGATATCTCGATTTCGGTGTGCTTTCATCTGTCGTTCGCTGCAGCGGTCCCAGACAACTTTTAACGCATGGATGTTATGTATTTGAGTCGAATTAATGTTTTCGATACATTTTCATCGAGCTGTGATCTCAGAAACGCTCGAAACACGCGATATCTCGACCTTCGGTGTTCTTCAAGGTTTCGTTCGTTACAGAAGCGCCAGACCACTTTTAACGCATGGATGTGGTGTATTTGAGTAGAATGAAGGTTTTTGCTCTTTTACACCTAGCTGTGATCTGAGTAACGCTCAAAACATTCGATATCACGATTTCGGTTATCTTCAATGTTTCGTTCGTTACAACGGTGCCAGACAACTTTTAAGGCATGGATGTGGTGTATTTGAGTAGAATCAAGGTTTTTTATACATTTACTTCGAGCTGTGATCTCAGAAACGCTCCAAACACGAGATATCTCGATTTCGGTGTTCTTTCATGTGTCGTTCGCTGCAGCGGTCCCAGTCAACTTTTAACCTATGGATGTGTTGTATTTCAGTAGAATGAAGGTTTTTGATACATTTACATCGAGCTGTGAACTCAGACGCGCTCGAAACAGGCGATATATCGATTTCGGTGTTCTTCAATTTTTCGTTCGTTGCAGAAGCGCCAGACCACTTTTAACGCTTGGATGTGGTGTATTTGAGTAGAATGAAGGTTTTTGCTCTTTTACACCTAGCTGTGATCTCAGAAACGCTCGAAACACGCGATATCACGATTTCGGTGTTCTTCAATGTTTCGTTCGTTACAACGGTGTCAGACAACTTTTAACGCATGGATGTTGTGTATTTGAGTAGAATGAAGGTTTTTGATACATTTACATCGACCTGTGAAGTCAGATACGCTCGGAACACGAGATATAACGATTTTGGTGTTCTTCGATGTTTCGTTCGTCACAGAAGCGCCAGACAACTTTTAACGCATGGATGTTGTGTATTTGAGTAGAATCAAGGTTTTTTATACATTTGCATCGAGCTGTGATCTCAGACACGCTCGAAACACGCGATATATCGATGTCGGTGTTCTTCGATGTTTGGTTCGCTTCAGCGGTGCCAGACAACTTTTAACGCATGGATGTTATGTATTTGAGTAGAATAAAGGTTTTTGATACATATACATCGAGCTGTGATCTCAGAAGAGCTCGAAACGCGCGATATCTCGATTTCGGTGTTCTTCAAGGTTTCGTTCGTTGCAGAAGCGCCGGACCACTTTTAACGCATGGATGTGGTGTATTTGAGTAGAATGAAGGTTTTTGCTCTTTTACACTTAGCTGTGATCTCAGAAACGCTCGAAACACGCGATATCACGATTTCGGTGTTCTTGGATGTTTGGTTCGTTACAGCGGGGCCAGACAACTTTTAACGCATGGATATGGTGTATTTGAGTAGAATGAAGGTTTTTGCTCTTTTACACCTAGCTGTGATCTCAGAAACGCTCCAAACACGAGATATCTCGATTTCGGTGTGCTTTCGTGTGTCGTTCGCTGCAGCGGTCACAGACAACTTTTAACGCATGGATGTTATGTATTTGAGTCGAATTAAGGTTTTTGGTACATTTTCATCGAGCTGTGATCTCAGAAACACGCGATATCTCGACCTTCGGTGTTCTGCAAGGTTTCGTTCGTTGCAGAAGCGCCAGACCACTTTTAACGCATGGATGTGGTGCATTTGAGTAGAATGAAGGTTTTTGCTCTTTTACACCTAGCTGTGATCTCAGTAACGCTCAAAACAGGCGATATCACGATTTCGGTGTTCTTCGATGTTTGGTTTTTTACAGCGGTGCCAGACAACTTTTAACGCATGGATGTGGTGTATTTGAGTAGAATGAAGGTTTTTGCTCTTTTACACTTAGCTGTGATCTCAGAAACGCTCGAAACACGCGATATCACGATTTCGGTGTTCTTCAATGTTTCGTTCGTTACAACGGTGCCAGACAACTTTTAACGCATTGATGTGGTGTATTTGAGTAGAATGAAGGTTTTTGCTCTTCTACACCTAGCTGTGATCTCAGAAACGCTCGAAACACGTGATATCACGATTTCGGTGTTCTTCAATGTTTCGTTCGTTACAACGGTACCAGACGACTTTTAACGCATGAATGTTGTGTATTTGAGTAGAATCAAGGTTTTTGATGCATTTACATCGAGCTGTGATCTCAGACACGCTCGAAACACGCGATATATCGATTTCGGTGTTCCTCGATGTTTGGTTCGCTTCAGCGGTGCCAGACAACTTTTAACGCATGGATGTTGTGTATTTGAGTAGAATGAAGGTTTTTGTTACATTTACATCGAGCTGTGATCTCAGACAAGCTCGAAACACGCGGTATATCGATTTCGGTGTTCTTCGATGTTTGGTTCGCTTCAGCGGTGCCAGACAACTTTTATTTTTATCGCTTGACAGCTTTTCTAACCTCGCACTTGACGACCCGAGAACATCAAGGGAGTCAGAAGTTTCAACCGGAGGACCCGGTTGCAGAACGAGTCGAATTTTCTTTTTTTCTCCCCATAAGGGCATCAGTTTTTCTTTCTTTAACTTCATTTTTGTCAACAACTAACATTAATGAATCCTGGCCTCATTCATCCTACAAAATAAATGAGCGCAGGGGCTGGTGTCGCAGGCACTATTGATTAATGCGTGTTGGTGAGTCGCTAGCTGGAATTATAAGAAATATTGGATATTAATCTTAGCGAACTGATATAGTTTTTGTTAAATAATCTGAGTGTATCCCATTTTCTATTACCTTTTGTATTTAATTATAGATGTCAAAAATATATTTCTGAGGAGGGCTCCGATGAGAGTCGAAACGTAATCACCTGGATTTCTTTACTGCGGACCGTTCCATGCCGAAACCCAACTTCCAATAGACAACTTTTAACGCATGGATGAGATACATTTACATCGACTTGTGAAGTCAGATACGCTCGGAACACAAGATATAACGATTTTGGTGTTCTTCGATGTTTCGTTCGTCACAGAAGCGCCAGAAAACTTTTAACGCATGGATGTTGTGTATTTGAGTAGAATCAAGGTTTTTTATACATTTGCATCGAGCTGTGATCTCAGAAACGCTCCAAACACGTGATATCATGATTTCGGTGTTCTTCAATGTTTCGTTCGCTACAACGGTACCAGACAACTTTTAACGCATGGATGTGTTGTATTTAAGTAGAATGAAGGTTTTTGATACATTTACATCGAGCTGTGATCTCAGACACGCTCGAAACACGCGATATATCGATTTCGGTGTTCCTCGATGTTTGGTTCGCTTCAGCGGTGCCAGACAACTTTTAACGCATGGATGTTGTGTATTTGAGTAGAATGAAGGTTTTTGATACATTTACATCGAGCTGTGATCTCAGACAAGCTCGAAACACGCGGTATATCGATTTCGGTGTTCTTCGATGTTTGGTTCGCTTCAGCGGTGCCAGACAACTTTTAACGCATGGATGAGATACATTTACATCGACTTGTGAAGTCATATACGCTCGGAACACAAGATATAACGATTTTGGTGTTCTTCGATGTTTCGTTCGTCACAGAAGCGCCAGACAACTTTTAACGCATGGATGTTGTGTATTTGAGTAGAGTCAAGGTTTTTTATACATTTGCATCGAGCTGTGATCTCAGAAACGCTCCAAACACGAGATATCTCGATTTCGGTGTGCTTTCATCTGTCGTTCGCTGCAGCGGTCCCAGACAACTTTTAACGCATGGATGTTATGTATTTGAGTCGAATTAAGGTTTTTGATACATTTACATCGAGCTGTGATCTCAGAAACGCTCGAAACACGCGATATCACGATTTCGGTGTTCTTCAAGGTTTCGTTCGTTGCAGAAGCGCCAGACCACTTTTAACGAATGGATGTTGTGTATTTGAGTAGAATGAAGGTTTTTGCTCTTTTACACCTAGCTGTGATCTCAGTAACGCTCAAAACAGGTGATATCACGATTTCGGTGTTCTTCGATGTTTGGTTCGTTACAGCGGTGCCAGACAACTTTTAACGCATGGATGTGGTGTATTTGAGTAGAATGAAGGTTTTTGATACATTTACATCGAGCTCTGATCTCAGACGCGCTCGAAACAGGCGATATCTCGATTTCGGTGTTCTTCAATTTTTCGTTCGTTGCAGAAGCGCCAGACCACTTTTAACGCATGGATGTGGTGTATTTGAGTAGAATGAAGGTTTTTGCTCTTTTACAACTTGCTGTGATCTCAGAAACGCTCGAAACACGCGATATAACGATTTCGGCGTTCTTCGATGTTTTGTTCATTACAGCGGTGCCAGACAACTTTTAAGGCATGGATGTTGTGTATTTGAGTAGAATGAATGTTTTTGATACATTTACAACGCGTTGTGATCTCAAAAACGCTCGAAAAACGATATATAATGATTTCGGTGTTATTCGATGTTTCGTTCGTTACAGAAGCGCCAGACAACTTTTAACGCATGGATGTGTTGTATTTGAGTAGAATGAAGGTTTTTGAAACATTTACATCGAGCTGTGATTTCAGACACGCTCGAAACACGCGATATCTCGATTTCGGTGTTCTTCAATTTTTCGTTCGTTGCAGAAGCGCCAGACCACTTTTAACGCATGGATGTGGTGTATTTGAGTAGAATGAAGGTTTTTGCTCTTTTACACTTAGCTGTGATCTCAGAAACGCTCGAAACACGCGATATCACGATTTCGGTGTTCTTCAATGTTTCGTTCGTTACAACGGTGCCAGACAACTTTCAACGCATGGATGTGGTGTATTTGAGTAGAATGAAGGTTTTTGCTCTTTTACACCTAGCTGTGATCTCAGAAACGCTCGAAACACGCGTTATCACGATTTCGGTGTTCTTCAATGTTTCGTTCGTTACAACGGTACCAGACGACTTTTAACGCATGGATGTGTTGTATTTGAGTAGAATGAATTTTTTTCATACATTTACATCGAGCTGTGATCTCAGAAACGCTCCAAACACGAGATATCTCGATTTCGGTGTTCATTCATGTTTCGTTCGCTTCAGCGGTCCCAGACAACTTTTAACGCATGGATGTTATGTATTTGAGTCGAATTAAGGTTTTTGATACATTTACATCGAGCTGTGATCTCAGAAACGCTCGAAACACGCGATATCACGATTTCGGTGTTCTTCAAGTTTTCGTTCGTTGCAGAAGCGCCAGACCACTTTTAACGAATGGATGTTGTGTATTTGAGTAGAATGAAGGTTTTTGATACATTTACATCGACCTGTGAAGTCAAATACGCTCGGAACACGAGATATAACGATTTTGGTGTTCTTCGATGTTTCGTTCCTCACAGAAGCGCCAGACAACTTTTAACGCATGGATGTGGTGTATTTGAGTAGAATGAAGGTTTTTGCTCTTTTACACCTAGCTGTGATCTCAGAAACGCTCGAAACACGCGATATCTCGATTTCGGTGTTCTTCAAGGTTTCGTTCGTTACAGAAACGCCAGACCACTTTTAACGCATGGATGTGGTGTATTTGGGTACAATCAAGGTTTTTTATACATTTACATCGAGTTGTGATCTCAGAAACGCTCCAAACACGAGATATCTCGATTTCGGTGTTCTTTCATGTGTCGTTCGCTTCAGCGGTCCCAGAAAACTTTTAACGCATGGATGTTATGTATTTGAGTAGAATGAAGGTTTTTGATACATATACCTCGAGCTGTGATCTCAGAAGAGCTCGAAACACGCGATATCTCGATTTCGGTGTTCTTCGATGTTTGGTTCGCTTCAGCGGTGCCAGACAACTTTTAACGCATGGATGTGTTGTATTTGAGTAGAATGAAGGTTTTTGATACATTTACATCGAGCTGTGATCTCAGACAGGCTCGAAACACGCGATATATCGATTTCGGTGTTCTTCAATTTTTCGTTCGTTGCAGAAACGCCAGACCACTTTTAACGCATGGATGTGGTGTATTTGAGTAGAATGAAGGTTTTTGATACATTTACATCGAACTGTGAAGTCAGATACGCTCGGAACACGAAATATAACGATTATGGTGTTCTTCGATGTTTCGTTCGTCACAGAAGCGCCAGACAACTTTTAACGCATGGATGTTGTGTATTTGAGTAGAATCAAGGTTTTTTATACATTTGCATCGAGCTGTGATCTCAGAAACGCTCCAAACACGAGATATCTCGATTTCGGTGTGCTTTCATCTGTCGTTCGCTGCAGCGGTCCCAGACAACTTTTAACGCATGGATGTTATGTATTTGAGTCGAATTAAGGTTTTCGATACATTTTCATCGAGCTGTGATCTCAGAAACGCTCGAAACACGCGATATCTCGATTTCGGTGTTGCTCAAAGTTTCGTTCGCTTCAGCGGTGCGAGACAACGTTCAATGTATGGATGTTATGTATTTGAGTCGAGTGAATGGTTTTGATGCATTTACATCGAGCTGTGATCTCAGACACGCTCGAAACACGCGATATATCGATTTCGGTGTTCCTCAATGTTTGGTTCGCTTCAGCGGTGCCAGACAACTTTTAACGCACGGATGTTGTGTATTTGAGTAGAATGAAGGTTTTTGATACATTTACATCGAGCTGTGAACTCAGACGCGCTCGAAACGCGCAATATCTCGATTTCGGTGTTCTTCAAGGTTTCGTTCGTTGCAGAAGCGCCGGACCACTTTTAACGCACGGATGTGGTGTATTTGAGTAGAATGAAGGTTTTTGCTCTTTTACACTTAGCTGTGATCTCAGAAACGCTCGAAACACGCGATATCACGATTTCGGTGTTCTTCGATGTTTGGTTCGTTACAGCGGTGCCAGACAACTTTTAACGCTTGGATGTGGTGTATTTGAGTAGAATGAAGGTTTCTGTTCTTTTACACCTTGCTGTGATCTCAGAAACGCTCGAAACACGTGTTATCACGATTTCGGTGTTCTTCAATGTTTCGTTCGTTACAACGGTGCCAGACGACTTTTAACGCATGGATGTGTTGTATTTGAGTAGAATGAAGGTTTTTGATACATATACATCGAGCTGTGATCTCAGAAGAGCTCGAAACACGCGATATCTCGATTTCGGTGTTGCCCAAAGTTTCGTTCGCTTCAGCGGTGCGAGAAAACGTTTAATGAATGGATGTTATGTATTTGAGTCGAGTGAATGGTTTTGATGCATTTACATCGAGCTGTGATCTCAGACACGCTCGAAACACGCGATATATCGACTTCGGTGTTCTTCGATGTTTGGTTCGCTTCAGCGGTGCCAGACAACTTTTAACGCATGGATGTTGTGTATTTGAGTAGAATGAATGTTTTTGATACATTTAGAACGCGTTGTGATCTCAAAAACGCTCGAAACACGATATATAACGATTTCGGTGTTCTTCGATGTTTCGTTCGTTACAGAAGGGCCAGACAACTTTTAACGCATGGATGTGTTGTATTTGAGTAGAATGAAGGTTTTTGATACATTTACATCGAGCTGTGATCTCAAACAGCGTTGTGAAATTTTTAATGTGAAAATAATGCATTATTTAATTAAAAAAAAAAATGGATAATGGGATTCGAATCCAGTACACATTACTTTTTTAATGAGTAATGGAACAGATATCCATCACCCATTATTTTTTTAATGTTTAATGGAACAGAGATCCATCACCCATTATTTTTTTAATTTTTAATGGAACAGAGATCCAGCAACCATTACTTTTTTAATGTTTAATGGAACATAGATCCAGCACCCATTTTTTTTTAATGTTTAATGGAGCAGCGAGGCGGCGCCCGTTACTTTTTTAATGTTTAATGGAACAGAGGTCCAGCACCCATTATTTTTTAAATGTTTAATGGAACAGAAATCCAGCATTCATTATTTTTTAATTTCTAATGGATCAGTGATACAGCTGCCATTACTTTTTTAATTAATAATGGAGCAGAGATCCAGCACACATTATTTTTTTAATGGAGCAGGTATTCATCACCCATTACTTTTTAAATATGTATATATTTTGATGTCCAGGTTGGCTTCCCCATAGTTTTCGATGTCCAGGTTGGTATCTCCATAGTTTTCGATGTCCAGGTTGGTTTCCCCATTGTTTTCGATGTCCAGGTTGGTATCTCCATAGTTTTCGATGTCCAGGTTGGTTTCCCCATAGTTTTCGATGTCCAGGTTGGTATCCCCATAGTTTTCGATGTCCAGGTTGATTTCCCCATGGTTTTCGATGTCCAGGTTGGTTTCCCCATAGTTTTCGATGCCCAGGTTGATTTCCCCATAGTTTACGACGTCCAGGTTGATTTCCCCATGGTTTTCGATGTCCAGGTTGATTTCCCCATGGTTTACGATGTCCAGGTTGATTTCCCCATGGTTTTCGATGTCCAGGTTGCTTTCCCTATAGTTTTCGATGTCCAGGTTGATTTCCCCATAGTTTTCGATGTCCAGGTTGGTTTCCCCATAGTTTTCGATGCCCAGGTTGATTTCCCCATAGTTTTCGATGTCCAGGTTGATTTCCCCATAGTTTTCGATGTCCCGGTTGATTTCCCCATGGTTTTCAATGTAAAGGTTGATTTCCCCATGGTTTTCGATGTCCAGGCTGATTTCCCCATGGTTTTCGATGTCCAGGTTGGTTTCCCCATATTTTTCGATGTCCAGGTGGATTTCCTAATGGTTTCCGATGTCCAGGTGGATTTCCTCATGGTTTTCGATGTTCACGTTGATTTCCCCATAGTTTTCGATGTCTACGTTTGTTTCCCCATAGTTTTCGATGTCCAGGTTAATTTTCCCATACTTTTCGATGTCTATTTTGATTTCACCATCGTTTTCGATGTCCAGATTGATTTCCCCATGGTTTTCGATGTCCAGGTTGGTTTCCCCATAGTTTTCGATGCCCAGGTTGATTTCCCCATGGTTTTCAATGTCCAGGTTGATTTCCCCATGGTTTTCGATGTCCAGGTTGATTTCCCCAAGGTTTTCGATGTCCAGGTTGATTTCCCCATGGTTTTCAATGTCCAGGTTGATTTCCCCATGGTTTTCGATGTCCAGGTTGATTTCCCCATGGTTTTCGATGTTCAGGTTGATTTCCCCATAGTTTTCGATGTCTACGTTTGTTTCCCCATAGTTTTCGATGTCCAGGTTAATTTTCCCATACTTTTCGATGTCTACGTTTGTTTCCCCATAGTTTTCGATGTCCAGGTTGATTTCCCCATGGTTTTCGATGTCCAGGTTGGTTTCCCCATAGTTTTCGATGCCCAGGTTGATTTCCCCATAGTTTTCGATGTCCCGGTTGATTTCCCCATGGTTTTCAATGTCCAGGTTGATTTCCCCATGGTTTTCGATGTCCAGGTTGATTTCCCCATGGTTTTCAATGTCCAGGTTGATTTCCCCATGGTTTTCGATGTCCAGGTTGATTTCCCCATGGTTTTCGATGTCCAGGTTGGTTTCCCCATAGTTTTCGATGTCCAGGTGGATTTCCTCATGGTTTTCGATGTTCAGGTTGATTTCCCCATGGTTTTCGATGTCCAGGTTGATTTCCCCATGGTTTACGATGTCCAGGTTGATTTCCCCATGGTTTTCGATGTCCAGGTTGCTTTCCCTATAGTTTTCGATGTCCAGGTTGATTTCCCCATAGTTTTCGATGTCCAGGTTGGTTTCCCCATAGTTTTCGATGCCCAGGTTGATTTCCCCATAGTTTTCGATGTCCAGGTTGATTTCCCCATAGTTTTCGATGTCCAGGTGGATTTCCTCATGGTTTCCGATGTCCAGGTTAATTTTCCCATACTTTTCGATGTCTACGTTTGTTTCCCCATAGTTTTCGATGTCCAGGTTGATTTCCCCATGGTTTTCGATGTCCAGGTTGGTTTCCCCATAGTTTTCGATGCCCAGGTTGATTTCCCCATAGTTTTCGATGTCCCGGTTGATTTCCCCATGGTTTTCAATGTCCAGGTTGATTTCCCCATGGTTTTCGATGTCCAGGTTGATTTCCCCATGGTTTTCAATGTCCAGGTTGATTTCCCCATGGTTTTCGATGTCCAGGTTGATTTCCCCATGGTTTTCGATGTCCAGGTTGGTTTCCCCATAGTTTTCGATGTCCAGGTGGATTTCCTCATGGTTTTCGATGTTCAGGTTGATTTCCCCATGGTTTTCGATGTCCAGGTTGATTTCCCCATGGTTTACGATGTCCAGGTTGATTTCCCCATAGTTTTCGATGTCCAGGTCGCTTTCCCTATAGTTTTCGATGTCCAGGTTGATTTCCCCATAGTTTTCGATGTCCAGGTTGGTTTCCCCATAGTTTTCGATGCCCAGGTTGATTTCCCCATAGTTTTCGATGTCCAGGTTGATTTCCCCATAGTTTTCGATGTCCCGGTTGATTTCCCCATGGTTTTCAATGTAAAGGTTGATTTCCCCATGGTTTTCGATGTCCAGGCTGATTTCCCCATGGTTTTCGATGTCCAGGTTGGTTTCCCCATAGTTTTCGATGTCCAGGTGGATTTCCTCATGGTTTCCGATGTCCAGGTGGATTTCCTCATGGTTTTCGATGTTCAGGTTGATTTCCCCATAGTTTTCGATGTCTACGTTTGTTTCCCCATAGTTTTCGATGCCCAGGTTGATTTCCCCATGGTTTTCAATGTCCAGGTTGATTTCCCCATGGTTTTCGATGTCCAGGTTGATTTCCCCATGGTTTTCGATGTCCAGGTTGATTTCCCCATGGTTTTCAATGTCCAGGTTGATGTCCCCATGGTTTTCGATGTCCAGGCTGATTTCCCCATGGTTTTCGATGTCCAGGTTGGTTTCCCCATAGTTTTCGATGTCCAGGTGGATTTCCTCATGGTTTCCGATGTCCATGTGGATTTCCTCATGGTTTTCGATGTTCAGGTTGATTTCGCCATAGTTTTCGATGTCTACGTTTGTTTCCCCATAGTTTTCGATGTCCAGGTTAATTTTCCCATACTTTTCGATGTCTATTTTGATTTCACCATCGTTTTCGATGTCCAGATTGATTTCCCCATGGTTTTCGATGTCCAGGTTGGTTTCCCCATAGTTTTCGATGCCCAGGTTGATTTCCCCATGGTTTTCAATGTCCAGGTTGATTTCCCCATGGTTTTCGATGTCCAGGTTGATTTCCCCATGGTTTTCGATGTCCAGGTTGATTTCCCCATGGTTTTCAATGTCCAGGTTGATGTCCCCATGGTTTTCGATGTCCACGTTGGTTTCCCCATAGTTTTCGATGTCCAGGTGGATTTCCTCATGGTTTTCGATGTTCAGGTTGATTTCCCCATAGTTTTCGATGTCTACGTTTGTTTCCCCATAGTTTTCGATGTCTACGTTTGTTTCCCCATAGTTTTCGATGTCCAGGTTAATTTTCCCATACTTTTCGATGTCTACGTTTGTTTCCCCATAGTTTTCGATGTCCAGGTTGATTTCCCCATGGTTTTCGATGTCCAGGTTGGTTTCCCCATAGTTTTCGATGCCCAGGTTGATTTCCCCATAGTTTTCGATGTCCCGGTTGATTTCCCCATGGTTTTCAATGTCCAGGTTGATTTCCCCATGGTTTTCGATGTCCAGGTTGATTTCCCCATGGTTTTCAATGTCCAGGTTGATTTCCCCATGGTTTTCGATGTCCAGGTTGATTTCCCCATGGTTTTCGATGTCCAGGTTGGTTTCCCCATAGTTTTCGATGTCCAGGTGGATTTCCTCATGGTTTTCGATGTTCAGGTTGATTTCCCCATACTTTTCGACGTTTAGGTTTGTTTCCCCATAGTTTTCGATGTCCAGGTTAATTTTCCCATACTTTTCAATGTCTATTTTGATTTCCCCATCGTTTTCGATGCCCAGGTTGATTTCCCCATAGTTTTCGATGTCCAGGTTGATTTCAACGTGGTTATCGAAAACTATGGAGAAATCACCCGGTCTATCCCTGTCTAACCCTGTCTAAACCTATCTAACCCCGTCTAACTCTGCGTAACTCTGCCTAACCCGGTCTAACCCTGTCTAATCCTGTCGAACTCTGCCCAACCCTGTTTAACCCAGTCTAACCCTGTCTAATTCTGCCTAACGCTGCCTAACCCTGTCTAACACTGTCTAACTGTGTCTAACTCTGCCTAATTCTGTCTAACCCTATGTAACGCTGTCTCACCCTGTCTGTAAAATCAACCTGGTCATCGAGATCTATAGGGAAATCAACCTGGTCATCGAGATCTATGGGGAAATCAACCTAGACATCGAAAACTATGGAGAAATCAACATGGACATCGAAAAGTATCGGAAAATCAAAGTGAACGTCGAAAACTATAGGGGAAACAACCTTGACATCGAAAACTATGGGGAAGCCAACCTGGACATCGAAAACTATGAGGAAATCAACCTGGACATCGAAAACTATGGCGAAAATAACCTGGACATCGAAAACTATGGGGAAACGAACCTGGACATCGAAAACCATGGGGAAATCAACCTGGACATCGAAAACTATGGGGAACCGAACCTGGGCATCGAAAACTATGGGGAAACCAACCTGGACATCGAAAACCATGGGGAAATCAACCTGGAGATCGAAAACCATGGGCAAATCAACCTGGACATCGAAAACTATGGGGAAATCAACCTGGACATCGAAAACTGTAGGGAAACCAACCTGGACATCGAAAACCATGGGGAAATCAACCTGGACATCGAAAACTATGGGGACATCAACCTGGACATCGAAAACTATGGCGATACAAACTTGGACATCGAAAACTACGGGGAAACCAACCTGGACATCGAAAACTATGGGGAAACCAACCTGGACATCGAAAAGTATGGGAAAATCAATCTGGACATCGAAAACTATGGAGATACCAACCTGGACATCGAAATATATACATATTCTAAAAGTAGTGGGTGATGAATTCCTGCTCCATTAAAAAAATAATGTCTGCTGGATCTCTGCTCCATTATCCATTAAAAAAGTAATGGCAGCTGTATCACTGCTCCATTAAAAATTAAAAAAATAATGAGTGCTGGATCTCTGTTCCATTAAACATTTAAAAAATAATGGGTGCTGGATCTCTGTTCCATTAAATATTAAAAAAGTAATGGGCGCCGCCTCGCTGCTCCATTAAACATTAGAAAAAAAATGGGTGCTGGATCTCTGTTCCATTAAACATTAGAAAAGTAATGGGAGCTGCATCGCTGCTCCATTAAACATTAAAAAAAAATGGGTGCTGGATCTATGTTCCATTAAACATTAAAAAAGTAATGGTTGCTGGATCTCTGTTCCATTAAAAATTAAAAAAATAATGGGTGATGGATCTCTGTTCCATTAAACATTTAAAAAATAATGGGTGATGGATCTCTGCTCCATTACTCATTAAAAAAGTAATGTGTAGTGGATTCGAATTCCATTATCCATTTTTAAAATAATGGGTTAAAAAAACGGTGATGCATTAAAAAAATAATGCATTGTCCCCAACTCTGGTTAAAAGTCGTCTGGTACCGTTGTAACGAACGAAACACTGAAGAACACCGAAATGGTGATATCACGTGTTTCGAGCGTTTCTGAGATCACAGCTCGATGTAAATGTATCAAAAACCTTCATTCTACTCAAATACAACACATCCATGCGTTAAAAGTTGTCTGGCGCTTCTGTAACGAACGAAACATCGAAGAACACCGAAATCGTTATATATCGTGTTTCGAGCGTTTTTGAGATCACAACGCGTTGTAAATGTATCAAAAACCTTCATTCTACTCAAATATACAACATCCATGCGTTAAAAGTTGTCTGATACCGCTGAAGCGAACCAAACATCGAGGAACACCGAAATCGATGTATCGCGTGTTTCGAGCGTGTCTGATATCACAGCTCGATGTAAATGCATCAAAACCATTCACTCGACTCAAATACATAACATCAATACATTAAACGTTGTCTCGCACCGCTGAAGCGAACGAAACTTTGAGCAACACAGAAATCGAGATATCGCGTGTTTCGAGCTCTTCTGAGATCACAGCTCGATGTATATGTATCAAAAACCTTCATTCTACTCAAATACAACACATCCATGCGTTAAAAGTCGTCTGGTACCGTTGTAACGAACGAAACATTGAAGAACACCGAAATCGTGATAACACGTGTTTCGAGCGTTTCTGAGATCACAGCTAGGTGTAAAAGAACAGAAACCTTCATTCTACTCAAATACACCACATCCAAGCGTTAAAAGTTGTCTGGCACCGCTGTAACGAACCAAACATCGAAGAACACCGAAATCGTGATATCGCGTGTTTCGAGCGTTTCTGAGATCACAGCTAAGTGTAAGAGAGCAAAAACCTTCATTCTACTCAAATACACCACATCCGTGCGTTAAAAGTGGTCCGGCGCTTCTGCAACGAACGAAACCTTGAAGAACACCGAAATCGAGATATTGCGCGTTTCGAGCTTGTCTGAGATCACAGCTCGATGTATATGTATCAAAAACCTTCATTCTACTCAAATACAACATGTTATACCGCCGAAACCCGGTTAGCTACTCCGAGCGCCGGCGTTGAGGGTTGACCTCAAGAATTATTTTGGGACTTAGTCAGTTAAGGGTTGGAACCCAAGTGATACACGAATATTTATATGAAACAATAATTTATTTCTTCCGAATTTAACAAAGTTAGTTTGTTTACACTTGGTATTTAACAATGTTTATATTGTTTATATATTTCAATTAAACAATGTTTATATTGTTTACACATTCTAATTAAAAACACTATAATTAAGTTATTCTGACCTTATTTGGTAAAATCCCTTGCTCGGATATTTACCCCGGACCAACCGTACAGTTCCAGGAGTCGATTATGACTGACGAGTGTCTGCTCTCTGGTCCTTATATACAGGTAAGAGAACAGACACCTCAGCATTTGCCCTAATTTCGGCAATCTCTGTTTATCTTTTACTGCTCTACATTCGGTACCGAAGATGCATCGAGTATCGTATGCATTAATACTATACGGTACGAGTATTACACCGATTGCCGAAATGCCGACTCAGCTGTATGGTCGGTAAGGCGACGGCGACGCTCGCCTGCACGCTCGCTGGCCTGGCCGCGCGCTCGCTTGCCCGCGCGCTCGCCTGCCCGCGCGCCCCCGCGCCCGCCTGCCTGCCTGCCCGCGCTGCCGCCGGCCCGCTGGCCGCGGCGCGTGTATGTCGATGTGTGCGTAGCGCCGCGAATCGACACTACCGTCGATGTGCGCGTAACGCCACGAATCGACATCATCGTCGATGTGTGCAATGCCGCACATCGACTTTATCGTTGTACCCTGGGCACAACATCCCTCCCCCCTTAAAAGAAAAGAAATTCTAATTTCTTTTCGCTCGTCTCCTGGCGAGCACCGTGATACCATTAAAATTTAACAAATTAATGTACTACTGGTTTAGAGTGGGGGTTACGAATTGAATTTACTTGTTTTCCCATGATAGTTAGATCATTTTTCATTAGTGGCGACAACCCACTAGAACGCGCTTCGACATACCTTAGCACCGCGCTTCTATAAAATAATTTAAACGCTAGTGAACGGCTCTGATGACATTCTACCGAATTTACCCATCAGTTTATTCGCTAAAATGCTGCGTCGTGAGGTCGATGCCCGATGCGGTCAATGCACTCGGTTGCGGAAACTCTTTTTCTGCTACCGAAGCTATTTAGTCCCTATATTAGCGGCAGTTCCGCGGCTCATTGTCATTAAGTCTTCGAATCGCAACGTGATCAGTGAAGTTCCCGATAACCGCATCGCCATGAGTCCTCCAGCAAAGGTAAGTTTCTTTCATTAGTAAAATTGAAAATCTAAATTGTCCTTTCCGTTCTTATTAACATGCTCTTTTTATACGACACTGGGCCCTTATTGGTACCCCTTTGTATTTTCATAACTTTAGTACGCAATAACTTTTTGCAATGAAAAATCACGTAGTATTGCTTAATGAGAAATTCTCTTGGCAATTTATGGGCTCACCCTTGAACTTTTTGATTAACTTGCATATTCCTTGGAAAAATCACTGCCATTTCCCGTATGGGGCGAAATTATTTTTCAAAATGGGTCCCACACGTAGTGGCGTAAACCCTGTAAACCGATATTTTTGGTTTCTTATTAGTTCATAATTATCCCGCTTATTTCCTTCCTTGGGTAGTTTTCACCCGCTACTCAGTTATTTATATTACCGGACGTAATCTACTGATTTTCCCCTTGCTAATTCTTATCGCTTTTTTGTAGAGATTCCGGTCCTCGTCAGCGACGTCGTCCTCAGGGCCTGGCGTTTCATCACGGCCCCCGGTTGGTTCCCATGCGACCCGTGGCCATCATCCGGGAGATCATCGTCGGACTTCGGCTGGGCGTCATTCGGCTTCTGGGCGTTGGTTGCCAGGAAGGACCGTCAACCACCCGGCTCGACCGGATGATGACAGCAAGGAGAATAACCGTCTCGACTGGTCACTGGAACCTGAGGCAGTACCATCGGCTCCAACGTGTCCGGAGGATGTCCGGCTCCCGACCTGCTCGCCCGATCCACCAGCAGGAGCTTTGGTTCCAGCAGAACCGAGGATCTTAGGGCCTCGGATCCGCATCCAGGATCCTGGTTTTCCGGGTCGCTCGTTCCGTGGACGCTTCGCTGGCGACTATATGGTCCGAGTGGGACACTATTTGGCTTCTGGAGCCTGGCTGGCCCCAGGTACTATCGTCCGTCCGGCGGGAGCAGAGAGAGACAGCGATGAGGATGGCGATGAGTGGGACTCGTAGTCCCTCCTGACGCAATTCTTATTCAAGCCGCCCTCTTATCTTGTATTTACCTCTATATAAATTTCAATAAATGGTTTTGACCGTATTTCTTGTTTTCCGCTCCGCAAACACCGTTATCCAAATTTCTCCCTTCCCTGGATTTTCTAGATAGGGTGAGCTTCTTGGTGCTTTTCCTCAATGTTGTCTGTCCATTAAGTTGTAGAACGGTATTCCATTGAACTTCCTGGGACGTGCGTGTGTCCCTGTTCGGACTTTCCATCCGCCATCTGGGTGCTCTTCATTAGCTCCAGGATTTTGTTTCTTTCAGTCGATTATTTCCCCATAAAGCGACTTTTCTGTTGGTTGCGTTGCTCGTCCATCTGCGGTTGATCGCAGCCACGCTGATGGATTTCTACCGACGTTCCACGTTCGTTGCCTGCTGGTGGACCACGTCGAGGTCTCCGTTGATGGAACTCGATTGCTTGACGGTTGCTGCTGATTCAATAATCTGCATATGTCACTCTTGGCCTTGGAGATTTGGGACTTCCGCTGGTCGAGGCTTTCCCAGCATACCCAAGCTGGTCAACAGGCTACACCAGCCCTGGTGACCTTCTTCGTATTGGTTGTTCGTGCTAACTAATATTCTGCACTCATGCCGATATTTCTGGAGGAAACGCGGCGTATGGCCCCTGTTGCGGGAGATACATTTTTTCCCCTGAGCCTAACTACAAAAATTCCACACTTTTTGTTTGGAACTTATTTTTCCCATGAACTAGTCCGTCAGCTTGCTTGGTGGCCACTCGCCTATTCGGGCTGATAATTGATGTTTTCCTTTTCATCCAATATCATAGTTCCCTGGCTGCTTGATGTGACTATTGTCCTGTAGTTCCCCATGACCCCGTCGTTTTTGGGTTTGCAGGTGCTTCTCACGTGTTACCCTGGGACGACTTTGTTCGATAGCCACAAACTCGCTATAGGCGACATACCTTGTTAACCAGGAGCTTCCTCCTCTCCTTCCAGGAGGGTAATTGTATAGCGAAATCCTGCTTGCTCGTAAGAGAAGGTTTTCCGTCTTTATTCTCCTTTAAGAATTGTTTTCCTGTCTTCATTCTTCGATTGAGGTTCATCTTCCCATCGGCCAACGTGCGTTGTTCACCATCCAGCTGTCCCACGGGTTCCCATATTTTCGTCGTATCCGTTGACGCTGGTGACGACGGCTGGATTTCGGTTATGGTGTGCCGAAGTTTTCGGGTTGAACAGCCCACACGTGTAGATTCTTGATTCTTCGAATTCCTGTTGCCATGCAGGTTCATTATCTTCCCGCGTTCGGAATATGGTTCGTGTTGTGACCATATAAGTTTGCGTCGGAACTCAAGTTCGGACGGTATGATTTCCATCCGGACGTGAATCCAGATTTTTCTGTCGTTGCCGAACCCCGTGATTCTCGATCTCGTCACTGCTGTCGTTGCATTGATTATTCGCTGGTCACAACTTTCCCGTTCATTTTATGTCTTCATCGTCCATTCTGCATGTCTTTGGTAGATAGGTAGTGGATCCGTTCCCTTAAGAAAGGTCTGACCCAAGTAGGCTTGAACATGGCCGTTTGTTTTATGGCGTGTTGCTCTGCCTCATTCAGAATTAAACCTTCACATTTTCCGGAATTTCTGAGCTCACTTTCCCCTTGGTAACGCTTTGCAACCGGATTTCCTCCTCCGAGTTTGTCAGAACGCGTTCGCTTCGTCTGTACTCCTTTGCTGTCATCTTTTTCCCCAATGACCGATCAGAAATTGTAGTTGTACAGTTTGGGTTGGGGGTGCGTCCATCTGAATGGTCGTTGCACGTGCCGTGCGTGCTGAGAAGCTCTTTACTGACTGTCCATAGAGCTAACGTCGTCGAACAATCAGAAGGCTTCCTATTCAGCTCCCAAATGCTCTATCTTTCGTTGTGTAATCTCTTCCCATTTAAGAGGATTCCATTAGTCTGTAGATGAACAACAGGTTATTTATTCTTATAAACCCTGGGCGTAGTCCTGGCATAGATACGCGGTTGCTTGCTCTTATCGTAGAGCCATGGGCGAGGTTGTTTTCCCCAATATCCATTTGCACCACGTGCGTTTGACGACGTGTCAAATAGATTTTATGGGTGTACGGCTGATCGTCGAGGTTGATATCAATTTTCCAGCCCCTCTTGCCCGTTATTCTCA
The DNA here is from genome assembly GCA_963932165.1 of Pimpla rufipes. Classification (NCBI taxonomy): domain Eukaryota; kingdom Metazoa; phylum Arthropoda; class Insecta; order Hymenoptera; family Ichneumonidae; genus Pimpla; species Pimpla rufipes. The sequence continues at coordinate 6,828,028 of OZ010640.1, forward strand.
AACCGAGTGTCTACTCTGCGGGATTTCCTCCGCGTGCCTCGGTCTGTGTTGAACCATTCGTACATTAGTACTGTTGGTATGCCGGTCGCACTACCTTCACGGTGTAACGAGATGTGCCAGGTCTGGGATAACTATTGCACCTTATTTCGAAGCGTAACTTCCGTAGTTTATTATCTTCCACTGCAGGGCATTTGCTGTCTGTAGATCATGCTGAGGTTTGTTTCCAGCTGCCCCGCATGTTCCCGGATAACCATCGTTGGTGATTCCAAGTCCACCATAGGCGTTTTACTCGAGGTTAATTTAATTTTCTCTGCTATGCAACGACTAAGATGATTTCTCACTCTTTCTGGCGATTCTGTCCCAGTTCCGTTCGTCTGGTTTCGCCTAAGCTCTTGGGTAGTAACGCAGGATTTTCCTCACGTCCAGATTATCGCTGTCCGAGCTGTCTTCGACCTTGTTGCCTCGGCTGTTCGTGCGCGCATTGTTTTTCTTCGTGGCTCGCACGTTGCCTCACCTGCTGGTGAGCATGCTGCCATCCTCGCGGCTTCGATGTATGGACAATACGAGTCTTCATCCCGCGACGTTGGACGGCGCGTGTCGCCCTTCCGTGGGGTGGTTATAGCGGCATGCTGCGCTACCACTTGGGTGCTGCCGACGCTGTTGTTTGTAGCTATCGCCACCTTTTGTCTTCCATGCGGTTGTGGTAAGCAGTCTTTCCCACCTTCGTATTCGTGGATGTGTCGTCACGTATACGGATTAGCAATTTGCCATATTTTTTCCTCTTGATCGGGATGATGATGTCCCTTTCCTAACCCCCTCCTCTGCATGTGTTTTGAACGAAGTCCGTCGATGTTGAGAGGGTGTCTAAGGATTCCGATTGGTTTCCACTATTTGTTTCTTGAGAAAATAGGCTGCTCTACACTTGCCACTTTTCACCAATGGTGGAGTATTGTATCGCCGCTCTAGCTTTACTTGGTGTGTCGGATTAGCAAATCATCATCTTTCGTACCCAGCGATAAGATGGCATTTGCGACGTTATGGTTGCCGCGATTATTTCCCAACAGGAAACTTGAAAATCCTCGCTGGTCGTCCATTGCGGCGAGTCGGCTTCTTTCGTGTTGCCTTATGATGTGTTACTCGGACTTGACTGTTCCGACAGTCCCTTCCGATGAGCGAGAGCTTCCAGTGGATCTCAGTTCCCAATTCTTCACTCTCTATTATGTGTCATCGCTCCGCATTACCTTTGTTTAAGGGCCTGTATCGTCCGTATGAGACCCATTCCTTTTCCTGGACATGTTCTCATGGTGGTGGATCTGTCTCCTCCATTGGTGTTCCTTGCCGAGACAATTTCGGGCTACCATGCTCCTATCCAGCGTTTGCCAAGTTGCAGGAGCGTCTTTCTCCAGGTCTGCTCAGACTTTCCCGGCGCCTTTTCCTTTCCGAAATTTCCTGGCGCCTTTGACCCTTTTCCCTTCCGAAATTTCCTGGCGTCGATGGCCAGTTTTCCGGGTTATGAATGCCATTGTGGTAGGGTACTGACTTAGTAATGTCATCGTTCCCAAACCCGTGTCGTTATTTTGTGGAGCGACACTTGTGGAATATCCCGTATGTGCGGGTTTCCCATTTTTTCTCATTCGCATTTTTTCTTTATTGTCCCTCTTTTGTGTGGGTACATACCTTCTTTTTAAGTGTTAATGCGAGGTGTACAATGTAAACGAATTTATCCGCGTAGTACATTGGACGTGAGTCTTTGGTTGTAGTTTCCTTAGAGAATGTATCATAACTCACGTTACCTTTCTTGTTGGGTCGGCGTCTTGGACACTTCTGATGCATCTGACCCCGACGAATCAGCTTAATACCGGTTCGCGGTGTTTTCCCAGCTGCTCGTCTTTTCGCTTTGATTTTTAAAAATCGTTTCCTGGATCGTAGTAGGCCACCATCTTCAATATGATGCGGTGTTCCGGCTTTTCCGTGCGCGGACGCTGATCCCTCTAGGAGTGCACGATATCTTCACCCGTGGCTCCTGTGTTAGGGTATTACTTTTTCCTTGTTTAGTCTTCTATGTCGCATGGACTTTGCTTCGGTACGAAGTTGTTTCTGGCCTACGCTTTGTTTTTTGGCATACGCCCTATCTTTTGGCATACGCCTTTTCCTTTTGGCATACGCCCTTTGTTTTGGTATACGCTGTTCCATTTTTGGCATACGCCATTTCATTTTCGGCATACGCCATTTCATTTTCGGCATACGCCATTTCTTTTTCGGCATACGCCATTTCATTTTCGCCACGATCCGTCTCGAGATTGTGGCGGAATCTTGGGTTTTCGGTGTGTGCCTGATATGGCGAACGTATTACCCCCTTTGTGCGTGCTCTTATTTCCATCGCACGATTTTCCATTGGCGTGTCTATTTCCCCGACATGTGCCTTCTCCGATACAGGGTTACCTTACCGGATTTTCTCATCTTTGTGGACGTTCGTCCTATTATTTGGTGCGGTGTCTCGGCGTACGCCTGGAAGAGTTTTCGCCTCCTCCCCGCTGAGGTTGAGTCACGCTTGTCCCTGATGTGGCCAAATAGCATGGCTCCATACCTTGCGCAGACGATGCTTGAGTCATACGCGTGTTCGATGGCTTGCTGCCGCTCGGAATTCGTGATATTTTAAGAGGTTCGGGTGTCCCGTAGGTCGATCAACCTCGATTCTCCCCTGTCGTCATGTACCAGGTCTATTGCTCTTCTATTACCTTGTGGCGAGACGTATTCATTTTATGCTGCGTGTTCCCGTAGTGTGACTGCATTTTTCCCCGCTGATCCAGGTGTTGTTTGTCAAAACTTCCCGTTCTGCACGTTTCACTATGCGGTCGCAATATTATTTTCACTTGACCGTAACTATAGCACAATCAGCGAGAAAATGCGCGTGTTCCATGTGGCACTCAACGTTGAATATTAACAGCGATTTTCACTTCATCATGCACTGTTAACTGTTCGTGTCTGTTAAATTGTTTTTTTACTCGGCCTTTAATTCACTTTAAAGCAAATTCATTTTTCCTTGAAATTTGTCTAGCAGGTTTGGTTATTTATTTATTTATTTATTTATTTCATCGGAGCGTGATTCTCCGGCTGAAAAGAGTTCTTTTAATTTTCGTTATACAACCTGCTGTCGATGACAATTTTTGTTGGCCTTCAACATTAGTTTTTTTTTTTTTTTTGATGCTACACACTTGGAAAAACGTTGCCACACTGTTGAGTAACACTTCACTTCATTTTATTTTCTTGTCTGACGGTCGTAAATTCTCTGTCTTTGTTCTATCTTCGCCTGTAGCTTTATCCGCTTCCTGCAGATAGTTGCGCTGTGACCTGGTTTTGTGCAGAAGGTACACATAATTTCCTCCTGCCTGACCCGTCGATTGGGCCCTGATGTCCGGAGATTATTGTGTCCCTCTTTCCGGTTACCCGCGTTCGAAACGCGACACATTTTTCCATATTTGTCGATTCCTTTGTTCGATGTCTTAGTTGAAGTTTGCACACGTTGCGGAACGTTTTTTTCTGACTTTCTGGTCATTTTTCCGACCTGCCGGGCTCCTACGTTGGAGTTATCCGGCCTCCGATGGAGTCGTTCTTTGACTTGGGCCTGCGTGCTTAACCTTGCCATGTTCTTTTCATGTTCGCGGCAAAACTCTTCAAACCTGAGTTCCAGTGCTTCCATCCGTCTTGTCAATGCGTCCCGAGGGTCTTCCGGTACCTGCGTCCGCAGATACTCAGCCTCCACTTCATCTGCCCAGTTGAAGTCGCACTGCTCGTTCTCTGAGGTGTCGTGATGTATTTGTGAATCCGCATACTCGGTTTCGGGTACCTCCTCACCGGTGGTATTTTCCCCATTTTGCCGCGCGATCTGTTCATTTGACAAGGTGGCCTCTGCCTCGGCTTCCATCTTTAAACGTTCTTCGAGTAGAAATATTTCCAATAATCTACTTTGACGAATCATTTTATCCAATTTACTGGCGCTTCCGGATTTATACTCAAGAACGTTATCCCTAAGTAAATTAGGTCAGTATTCTTTGTGGGTTGTCGTTCGAGCTGGTACGTCTTTGGCTAGCGATGAACTTGTTCACACAACTATGCCCTTGACTTCCTGTCGTATTTCAATGTACCTATTGAACTTTGTTTCCGTTGCACCAGGATTGGTGATCCCGTTCGGGTTTCGTCGTTGGCGGCTGCTGTACTGGCCTCGTATTTCGCCTCAGTTGCGCTCGTAGCGTGTAACTGGTTTGGCAATTATTTTTTGGTGAGTATTATGTGGTACCACTCGCTGTGTTTTCATACCACCTCCCGGGATGCCCTTTTTGCCCTTATGGCCTTGACCTTTGTAGTCGAGTTGGCTTCCCTTACTGAAACTGTCGTGACGCTTGGTGACGCCCTTCGAGGTTACTGCAGTTCCTCGGTTCCTACGGTTGGTCCTCCGTCAATTGCTCGGGTGACGGCTTGTCCAGTTAGATCGTTCTGATCGCTGGACTTCCCTTGAACCTTGGTTCCTTCGCTGGACTCTCTCTCACCGTGAGAGCCTCTTTCTTTACTGGTGTTACAGTAGCCGATGCTCACGTGAGGTTTCACGTTTGCAGGTTTTTTTTATGGTGTTTTAATTATCAGCGATGTTTATTATTTTTTAGTTCGTAATCACTCTGACTTTATCCCACCGCTGCCACCAATGTTATACCGCCGAAACCCGGTTAGCTACTCCGAGCGCCGGCGTTGAGGGTTGACCTCAAGAATTATTTTGGGACTTAGTCAGTTAAGGGTTGGAACCCAAGTGATACACGAATATTTATATGAAACAATAATTTATTTCTTCCGAATTTAACAAAGTTAGTTTGTTTACACTTGGTATTTAACAATGTTTATATTGTTTATATATTTCAATTAAACAATGTTTATATTGTTTACACATTCTAATTAAAAACACTATAATTAAGTTATTCTGACCTTATTTGGTAAAATCCCTTGCTCGGATATTTACCCCGGACCAACCGTACAGTTCCAGGAGTCGATTATGACTGACGAGTGTCTGCTCTCTGGTCCTTATATACAGGTAAGAGAACAGACACCTCAGCATTTGCCCTAATTTCGGCAATCTCTGTTTATCTTTTACTGCTCTACATTCGGTACCGAAGATGCATCGAGTATCGTATGCATTAATACCATACGGTACGAGTATTACACCGATTGCCGAAATGCCGACTCAGCTGTATGGTCGGTAAGGCGACGGCGACGCTCGCCTGCACGCTCGCTGGCCTGGCCGCGCGCTCGCTTGCCCGCGCGCTCGCCTGCCCGCGCGCCCCCGCGCCCGCCTGCCTGCCTGCCCGCGCTGCCGCCGGCCCGCTGGCCGCGGCGCGTGTATGTCGATGTGTGCGTAGCGCCGCGAATCGACATCATCGTCGATGTGTGCAATGCCGCACATCGACTTTATCGTTGTACCCTGGGCACAACAAACACATCCATGCGTTAAAAGTCGTCTGGTACCGTTGTAACGAACGAAACATTGAAGAACACCGAAATCGTGATATCGCGTGTTTCGAGCGTTTCTGAGATCACAGCTCGATGTATATGTATCAAAAACCTTCATTCTACTCAAATACAACACATCCATGCGTTAAAAGTTGTCTGGCGCTTCTGTAACGAACGAAAAATCGAAGAACACCGAAATCGTTATATATCGCGTGTTTCGAGCTTGTCTGAGATCACAGCTCGATGTATATGTATCAAAAACCTTCATTCCACTCAAATACAACACATCCATGCGTTAAAAGTCGCCTGGTACCGTTGTAGCGAACGAAACATTAAAGAACACCGAAATTGTGATATCACGTGTTTCGAGCGTTTCTGAGATCACAGCTAGGTGTAAAAGAGCAAAAACCTTCATTCTACTCAAATACACCACATCCATGCGTTAAAAGTGGTCTGGCGCTTCTGCAACGAACGAAACCTTGAAGAACACCAAAATCGTTATATCTCGCGTTTCGAGCGTATCTGACTTCACAGGTCGATGTAAAAGGGCAAAAACCTTCATTCTACTCAAATACACCACATCAATGCTTTAAAAGTGGTCTGGCGCTTCTGCAACGAAGGAAAAATTGAAGAACACCGAAATCGAGATATCGCGTGTTTCGAGCGTTTCTGAGATCAAAGCTCGATGTAAATGTATAAAAAACCTTGATTCTACTCAAATACTCAACATCCATGCGTTAAAAGTTGTCTGGCGCTTCTGTGACGAACGAAACATCGAAGAACACCAAAATCGTTATATCTCGCGTTCCGAGCGTATCTGACTTCACAGGTCGATGTAAAAGGGCAAAAACCTTCACTCTACTCAAATACACCACATCAATGCTATAAAAGTGGTCTGGCGCTTCTGCAACGAAGGAAAAATTGAAGAACACCGAAATCGAGATATCGCGTGTTTCGAGCGTGTCTGAGATCACAGCTCGATGTAAATGTATCAAAAACCTTCATTCTACTCAAATACAACACATCCATGCATTAAAAGTTGTCTGGCGCTTCTGCAACGAACGAAAAATTGAAGAACACTGAAATCGAGATGTCGCGTGTTTCGAGCGTGTCCGAGATCACAGCTCGATGAAAATGTATCAAAAACCTTCATTCTACTCAAATACACAACATCCATGCGTTAAAATTTGTCTGGCGCTTCTGTATCGAACGAAACATCGAAAAACACCGAAATCGTTATATATCGTGTTTCGAGCGTTTTTGAGATCACAACGCGTTGTAAATGTATCAAAAACATTCATTCTACTCAAATACAATACATCTATGCGTTAAAAGTTGTCTGGCACCGCTGTAATGAACGAAACATCGAAGAACACCGAAATCGTTATATCGCGTGTTTCGAGCGTTTCTGAGATCACAGCAAGTTGTAAAAGAGCAAAAACCTTCATTCTACTCAAATTCACCACATCCATGCGTTAAAAGTTGTCTGGCGCTTCTGCAACGAACGAAAAATTGAAGAACACCGAAATCGAGATATCGCCTGTTTCGAGCGCGTCTGAGATCACAGCTCGATGTAAATGTATCAAAAACCTTCATTCTACTCAAATACAACACATCCATGCGTTAAAAGTCGTCTGGTACCGTTGTAACGAACGAAACATTGAAGAACACCGAAATCGTGATATCGCGTGTTTCGAGCGTTTCTGAGATCACAGCTAAGTGTAAAAGAGCAAAAACCTTCATTCTACTCAAATACACCACATCCATGCGTTAAAAGATGTCTGGCACCGCTGAAGCGAACCAAACATCGAAGAACACCGAAATCGAGATATCGCGTGTTTCGAGCGTGTCTGAGATCACAGCTCGATGTAAATGCATCAAAACCATTCACTCGACTCAAATACATAACATTCATGCGTTAAAAGATGTCTGGCACCGCTGAAGCGAACCAAACATCGAAGAACACCGAAATCGAGATATCGCGTGTTTCGAGCGTGTCTGAGATCACAGCTCGATGTAAATGCATCAAAACCATTCACTCGACTCAAATACATAACATCCATACATTAAACGTTGTCTCGCACCGCTGAAGCGAACGAAACTTTGAGCAACACCGAAATCGAGATATCGCGTGTTTCGAGCTCTTCTGAGATCATAGCTCGATGTATATGTATCAGAAAACCTTCATTCTACTCAAATACAACACATCCATGCGTTAAAAGTCGTCTGGTACCGTTGTAACGAACGAAACATTGAAGAACACCGAAATCGTGATAACACGTGTTGCGAGCGTTTCTGAGATCACAGCTAGGTGTAAAAGAACAAAAACCTTCATTCTACTCAAATACACCACATCCATGCGTTAAAAGTTGTCTGGCACCGCTGTAACGAACCAAACATCGAAGAACACCGAAATCGTTATATCGCATGTTTCGAGCGTTTCTGAGATCACAGCTAAGTGTAAAAGAGCAAAAACCTTCATTCTACTCAAATACACCACATCCATGCGTTAAAAGTGGTCCGGCGCTTCTGCAACGAACGAAACCTTGAAGAACACCGAAATCGAGATATTGCGCGTTTCGAGCTCTTCTGAGATCACAGCTCGATGTATATGTATCAAAAACCTTCATTCTACTCAAATACAACACATCCATGCGTTAAAAGTTGTCTGGGACCGGTGCAGCGAACGACACATGAAAGAACACCGAAATCGAGATATCTCGTGTTTGGAGCGTTTCTGAGATCACAGCTCGATGCAAATGTATAAAAAAACCTTGATTCTACTCAAATACACAACATCCATGCGTTAAAAGTTGTCTGGCACCGCTGTAACGAACCAAACATCGAAGAACACCGAAATCGTGATATCGCCTGTTTTTTGAGCGTTACTGAGATCACAGCTATGTGTAAAAGAGCAAAAACCTTCATTCTACTCAAATACACCACATCCATGCGTTAAAAGTGGTCCGGCGCTTCTGCAACGAACGAAACCTTGAAGAACACCGAAATCGAGATATTGCGCGTTTCGAGCTCTTCTGAGATCACAGCTCGATGTATATGTATCAAAAACCTTCATTCTACTCAAATACAACACATCCATGCGTTAAAAGTCGTCTGGTACCGTTGTAACGAACGAAACATTGAAGAACACCGAAATCGTGATATCGCGTGTTTCGAGCGTTTCTGAAATCACAGCTAAGTGTAAAAGAGCAAAAACCTTCATTCTACTCAAATACACCACATCCATGCGTTAAAAGTGGTCCGGCGCTTCTGCAACGAACGAAACCTTGAAGAACACCGAAATCGAGATATTGCGCGTTTCGAGCGTGTCTGAAATCACAGCTCGATGTAAATGCATCAAAACCATTCACTCGACTCAAATACATAACATCCATACATTAAACGTTGTCTCGCAAGGCTGAAGCGAACGAAACTTTGAGCAACACCGAAATCGAGATATCGCGTGTTTCGAGCTCTTCTGAGATCACAGCTCGATGTATATGTATCAAAAACCTTCATTCTACTCAAATACATAACATCCATGCGTTAAAATTTGTCTGGGACCGCTGAAGCGAACGACACATGAAAGAACACCGAAATCGAGATATCTCGTGTTTGGAGCGTTTCTGAGATCACAGCTCGATGTAAATGTAAAAAAAGCTTGATTCTACTCAAATACACAACATCCATGCGTTAAAAGTTGTCTGGCGCTTCTGTGACGAACGAAACATCGAAGAACACCAAAATCGTTATATCTCGTGTTCCGAGCGTATCTGACTTCACAGGTCGATGTAAATGTATCAAAAACCTTCATTCTACTGAAATACACAACATCCATGCGTTAAAAGTTGTCTGGCACCGCTGAAGCGAACCAAACATCGAAGAACACCGAAGTCGATATATCGCGTGTTTCGAGCGTGTCTGAGATCACAGCTCGATGTAAATGCATCAAAACCATTCACTCGACTCAAATACATAACATCCATACATTAAACGTTTTCTCGCACCGCTGAAGCGAACGAAACTTTGGGCAACACCGAAATCGAGATATCGCGTGTTTCGAGCTGTTCTGAGATCACAGCTCGATGTATATGTATCAAAATCCTTCATTCTATACTCAAATACACCACATCCTTGCGTTGAAAGTTGTCTGGCACCGTTGTAACGAACGAAACATTGAAGAACACCGAAATCGTGATATCGCGTGTTTCGAGCGTTTCTGAGATCACAGCTAAGTGTAAAAGAGCAAAAACCTTCATTCTACTAAATACACCACATCCATGCGTTAAAAGTAGTCTGGCGCTTCTGCAACGAACGAAAAATTGAAGAACACCGCAATCGAGATATTGCGTGTTTCGAGCGTGTCTGAGATCACAGTGTTTCGAGCGTGTCTGAGATCACAGCTCGATGTAAATGTATCAAAAACCTTCATTCTACTGAAATACAACACATCCATGTGTTAAAAGTTGTCTGGGACCGGTGCAGCGAACGTCACATGAAAGAACCCCGAAATCGAGATATCTCGTGTTTGGAGCGTTTCTGAGATCACAGCTCGATGCAAATGTATAAAAAAACCTTGATTCTACTCAAATACACAACATCCATGCGTTAAAAGTTGTCTGGCACCGCTGTAACGAACCAAACATCGAAGAACACCGAAATCGTGATATCGCCTGTTTTGAGCGTTACTGAGATCACAGCTAGGTGTAAAAGAGCAAAAACCTTCATTCTACTCAAATACACCACACCCATGCGTTAAAAGTGGTCCGGCGCTTCTGCAACGAACGAAACCTTGAAGAACACCGAAATCGAGATATCGCGCGTTTCGAACTCTTCTGAGATCACAGCTCGATGTATATGTATCAAAAACCTTCATTCTACTCAAATACACCACATCCATGCGTTAAAAGTGGTCCGGCGCTTCTGCAACGAACGAAACCTTGAAGAACACCGAAATCGAGATATTGCGCGTTTCGAGCTCTTCTGAGATCACAGCTCGATGTATATGTATCAAAAACCTTCATTCTACTCAAATACAACACATCCATGCGTTAAAAGTTGTCTGGGACCGGTGCAGCGAACGACACATGAAAGAACACCGAAATCGAGATATCTCGTGTTTGGAGCGTTTCTGAGATCACAGCTCGATGCAAATGTATAAAAAAACCTTGATTCTACTCAAATACACAACATCCATGCGTTAAAAGTTGTCTGGCACCGCTGTAACGAACCAAACATCGAAGAACACCGAAATCGTGATATCGCCTGTTTTTTGAGCGTTACTGAGATCACAGCTATGTGTAAAAGAGCAAAAACCTTCATTCTACTCAAATACACCACATCCATGCGTTAAAAGTGGTCCGGCGCTTCTGCAACGAACGAAACCTTGAAGAACACCGAAATCGAGATATTGCGCGTTTCGAGCTCTTCTGAGATCACAGCTCGATGTATATGTATCAAAAACCTTCATTCTACTCAAATACAACACATCCATGCGTTAAAAGTCGTCTGGTACCGTTGTAACGAACGAAACATTGAAGAACACCGAAATCGTGATATCGCGTGTTTCGAGCTCTTCTGAGATCACAGCTCGATGTATATGTATCAAAAACCTTCATTCTACTCAAATACATAACATCCATGCGTTAAAATTTGTCTGGGACCGCTGAAGCGAACGACACATGAAAGAACACCGAAATCGAGATATCTCGTGTTTGGAGCGTTTCTGAGATCACAGCTCGATGTAAATGTAAAAAAAGCTTGATTCTACTCAAATACACAACATCCATGCGTTAAAAGTTGTCTGGCGCTTCTGTGACGAACGAAACATCGAAGAACACCAAAATCGTTATATCTCGTGTTCCGAGCGTATCTGACTTCACAGGTCGATGTAAATGTATCAAAAACCTTCATTCTACTCAAATACACAACATCCATGCGTTAAAAGTTGTCTGGCACCGCTGAAGCGAACCAAACATCGAAGAACACCGAAGTCGATATATCGCGTGTTTCGAGCGTGTCTGAGATCACAGCTCGATGTAAATGCATCAAAACCATTCACTCGACTCAAATACATAACATCCATACATTAAACGTTTTCTCGCACCGCTGAAGCGAACGAAACTTTGGGCAACACCGAAATCGAGATATCGCGTGTTTCGAGCTCTTCTGAGATCACAGCTCGATGTATATGTATCAAAATCCTTCATTCTATACTCAAATACACCACATCCTTGCGTTGAAAGTTGTCTGGCACCGTTGTAACGAACGAAACATTGAAGAACACCGAAATCGTGATATCGCGTGTTTCGAGCGTTTCTGAGATCACAGCTAAGTGTAAAAGAGCAAAAACCTTCATTCTACTAAATACACCACATCCATGCGTTAAAAGTAGTCTGGCGCTTCTGCAACGAACGAAAAATTGAAGAACACCGCAATCGAGATATTGCGTGTTTCGAGCGTGTCTGAGATCACAGCTCGATGTAAATGTATCAAAAACCTTCATTCTACTGAAATACAACACATCCATGTGTTAAAAGTTGTCTGGGACCGGTGCAGCGAACGTCACATGAAAGAACCCCGAAATCGAGATATCTCGTGTTTGGAGCGTTTCTGAGATCACAGCTCGATGCAAATGTATAAAAAAAACCTTGATTCTACTCAAATACACAACATCCATGCGTTAAAAGTTGTCTGGCACCGCTGTAACGAACCAAACATCGAAGAACACCGAAATCGTGATATCGCCTGTTTTGAGCGTTACTGAGATCACAGCTAGGTGTAAAAGAGCAAAAACCTTCATTCTACTCAAATACACCACACCCATGCGTTAAAAGTGGTCCGGCGCTTCTGCAACGAACGAAACCTTGAAGAACACCGAAATCGAGATATCGCGCGTTTCGAACTCTTCTGAGATCACAGCTCGATGTATATGTATCAAAAACCTTCATTCAACTCAAATACAACACATCCATGCGTTAAAAGTCGTCTGGTACCGTTGTAACGAACGAAACATTGAAGAACACCGAAATCGTGATATCGCGTGTTTCGAGCGTTTCTGAGATCACAGCTAAGTGTAAAAGAGCAAAAACCTTCTTTCTACTCAAATACACCACATCCATGCGTTAAAAGTGGTCTGGCGCTTCTGCAACGAACGAAAGATTGAAGAACACCGAAATCGAGATATCGCCTGTTTCGAGCGCGTCTGAGATCACAGCTCGATGTAAATGTATCAAAAACCTTCATTCTACTCAAATACACCACATCCATGCGTTAAAAGTGGTCTGGCGCTTCTGCAACGAACGAAACCTTGAAGAATACCGAAATCGTGCTATCGCGTGTTTCGAACGTTTCTGAGATCACAGCTCGATGTAAATGTCTCAAAAACCTTCATTCGACTCAAATACATAACATCCATGCGTTAAAAGATGTCTATTGGAATTGGGGTTTCGGCATCGAACGGTCCGTAGTAATAAATCCAAGCCAAATTTACGTTTCGACTCTCATCGGAGTCCTCCTCAGAAATATATATTCGACATCTGTAAATGATATACACAAAAATAATTGCAAGTGTGATAGAACCTAATTAATTATAATGAACAATATCAGTTAGCCAAAAATAATACCTAAATTAACAGTCATTTTAATGTAAAGCTAGCGACTCACCAACACACATCAATCAGTAGTGCCTGCGACACCAAAACTCTGCGCTCATTTACTTAGTAAGATACATGAGGCCTGGCCTCATTGATGCTAATTGCTGACGAAATATTATATAAAACAAAAACTGAAGCCCTTAAGGGGAAAGAAAGATCAAGAACAATAACTCGTTCTGCAACCGGGTCCTCCGGTTGAAACTTTTGACTCCCTTGTTGGTGACGGGTCGTCGAGTGTGAGGTTAGAGAAAACTGTAAAGCGCAAATTGAAATGTCACGAACGGGCGAGAAAGCCGAGAATGGTCTATTATAACGAAACAAACTTTTGCTCTCACCTCTTACTGTTTTTCACTGAATTTACCACTAATTAATTACATTTTTTACCAAAAGTTTCAACCGGAGAAGCCGGTTGCACGTGTTCGTCGCAGCTGATCCGCCGCGAGGATCTAGTTCAGTGCCGGTCGATTCACCGTATCGCCCCGGCCTACCGCTACGGAAAGGCGCGAAATCTCGAAAAAGAAAAGGCGCGAATTCTCGAAAAAGAAAAACCACAAAATTTTTTCCAAAAAAACATTCCCAACAGCAAAAACACGGCTGATGAACCCCCCCGAATCCAGTTCTTAGTAATAATAGGTGAGAACGAACGAATCTCAGTGGAGAGGTCGAAAACGACAAACAAACAACGGATCTCTGCTCGAAAACGACCGAAATTCAATTGAGCCAACTAATTATCCCTATAAAATTCACTATTTCCCAGCAATTAACAATAAGCAAGTGTGAAGCACTAATATCATAATTCCGCATGAATAACAAGATTATACAAAACAATTCACTGGGAGAAACAGCAATAACCAAAAGTTACAAGTTATATTACCAAATTTCCGGTCATTTACGGACAGAAATCCGTGTCAACAGCGCCTTAAGTATTAACGATCTCGACTACCTTATACATAATTTTTACACGTCGAGAATGGTGTATGTACCACAGATCTCTGCTCGCAAACGACCGAAATTCAAATCAACAAACTAATAATCCCCATAGAATTAACTATTCCCCAGTTATTAGCAAATAAGTCAGTGTGAAGCACTAATATCATTCATCCCTATATATAACAAGATCTCACAAAGCCATTCACTCAGAAAAACAACCCTAACCCAAAGTTACAAGTTATATTACCAAATTACCGGTCATTTTCGGACAGAGACCCGTGTTATTAGCTAAAAGATACGTGGACGATATTATAGTCGCGTTGCCCGAAGATCAGGTGCAGTCGATGTTAACAACTTTCAACTCGTATCACCCTAAACTCCAGTTCACGATTGAATATGAAGTAGATGGTAAAATTCCTTTCTTGGACCTGTTGCTAATTCGGGAGGACAGAAAGATCGTCACGAATTGGTATAGGAAACCAATGTGGTCGGGTAGATTTATCAATTTTTTCTCGAGTCATCCGTTGAAACAAAAAGTTGGCATTATTTATATGCTGGTGGATCGGGCGTTGAAATTGTCTCATCGTCGATTTTGGGAGCAGAATTTAGCTTTAATAGAGACAACTCTGATTCGCAACTGTTATGCGGTTAATTTCGTTCAAAAACACGTCAGAATAAGACGACAATTGATAATTAGTGAGGCGAAGCCTGTTGAGGACAAACCGGAGTTGGACTTGAAGAGAATGATGAATTTCCCCTTCATAGAACATTTACATTACCCATTGGTCAGGTTACTTCGAGAATTTGATATCCGGTTAATTACTAACAATAGTCATAACATTTTTTCCATAGTTGGTTCCACAAACGACAAAATTGAGAAGTTAAAGCAGTCCAAAGTAGTTTACAGTATTCCGTGTGGTAACTGCGATGCCACATACGTGGGACAGACGCAGCGTTATTTGAAAGTTAGGGTACAGGAACACATAAGTAGATTAAATCATTTGTCTCAGGAACACTCCGGGTTGTCCTCACACGCGAGATCAGCGAATCATGTTTTCAAGTTTGATGATGTTAAAATTTTGGCGATCGAACCTGTTTTGAGTAAGCGACTCATTTTAGAGATGATCTGGATCAAGAAGGAGCCGAATTCGGTAAATTACAGGACAGATATAGAGAGATTAAGTATTATTTACAATTCGGTAATTTAATGATTAAACGGGTTTTTGGAATTGACACCTGGGGTGGGCTGGTTTATTAATTAATTAAAGTTTGAGTCGGATGCATTAATTTATCGGTTGTTGTGAGCAAGCTCTGAGAAACAGGTGTCTCGGTCGGTAACTGCGTTCGGTAACGATGGTTGTGGTTGTTCCACTCGCCGTCGTACTGAGTTAGTTAGTTAATGTAGCATAATCATAGTGTATATATTAGGGTGTCCCAAAAAAAAATATATATTTTTTTTCGTCCGGCCACAGTCGCAAAAGTTGGATTATATCTAAACGAAGATTATCTCAAAATTTGAGGCTCGTAAAAAAATATTAACCGGTCGCTCACGATTTAAATTCCATTAATATATAAAAAAAATGATGTTGGCATGAAAAGTATTGGAAGATATTGATGAATCCGTTTCAAATTTAACAATAAAATTATCTGTTATATCCCAAAGACATCCATAAAATTTGGTAGTGATCCGTACAAATGTCCGGGAGATATGACGTTTGCAATAAGCACTAAATTGATTATTCATATATTTTGAATTATTTTAGCTAAAAAAATATTGGATAATATTGATCGATCAGCTTCAAATTTGATACTGTAACTATATTTTATATGACAAAGATATCCGAAAAATTTGGTTGCGATCCGAACACATTTTTCAGAGTTATTGTGTTTCCAGTGGAGGGGGCAGACAGACAAAAATTTACAAAACTTTTTCTCGGATTCTGGGTATAGATTAAAATTCAGGATGGGAAACAAAATTAATTATGAGCGGTGTAAGTCACTTGAGGACCATTTTTGTTCGGTTTTTTAATTTTTATTTGAAGTTAATTAATTACGTATAATTAATTCATTATAGTTCACATTCATGATTTTCTCGTGACAACGTCGGCTCTACTTTCTAGAAACGATGTTGAGGGTCTTTTTATTAGCGTTTGGATATTGTTGGTGGTGGCTTTTCACGACCTGCAAAAGAATTGCAAAAGATATTGCTACGAACGACGAGGAGCAAAAGCAATTTCTTTTGCAGGTCGTGAAAAGCCACCACCAACAATATCCAAACGCTAATAAAAAGACCCTCAACATCGTTTCTTGAAAGTAGAGCCGACGTTGTCACGAGAAAATCATGAATGTGAACTATAATGAATTAATTATACGTAATTAATTAACTTCAAATAAAAATTAAAAAACGGAACAAAAATGGTCCTCAAGTGACTTACACCGCTCATAATTAATTTTGTTTCCCATCCTGAATTTTAATCTATACCCAGAGTCCGAGAAAAAGTTTTGTAAATTTTTGTCTGTCTGCCCCCTCCACTGGAAACACAATAACTCTGAAAAATGTGTTCGGATCGCAACCAAATTTTGCGGATATCTTTGTCATATAAAATATACTTACAGTATCAAATTTGAAGCTGATCGATCAATATTATCCAATATTTTTTTAGCTAAAATCATTCAAAATATATGAATAATCAATTTAGTGCTTATTGCAAACGTCATATCTCCCGGACATTTGTACGGATCACTACCAAATTTTGTGGATGTCTTTGGGATATAACAGATAATTTTATTGTTAAATTTGAACCGGATTCATCAATATCTTCCAATACTTTTCATGCCAACATCATTTTTTTTATATATTAATGGAATTTAAATCGTGAGCGACCGGTTAATATTTTTTTACGAGCCTCAAATTTTGAGATAATCTTCGTTTAGATATAATCCAACTTTTGCGACTGTGGCCGGACGAAAAAAAATATATATATATTTTTTGGGACACCCTAGTATATATATCCTTTTTTACGTGTAAAAAGTATCTATAAGGCAAGAGAGATTGTTAACACTTAAGGCGCTAATAACACGGGTCTCTGTCCGAAAATGACCGGTAATTTGGTAATACAACTTGTAACTTTGGGTTAGGGTTGTTTTTCTGAGTGAATGGCTTTGTGAGATCTTGTTATATATAGGGATGAATGATATTAGTGCTTCACACTGACTTATTTGCTAATAACTGGGGAATAGTTAATTCTATGGGGATAATTAGTTTGTTGATTTGAATTTCGGTCGTTTGCGAGCAGAGATCTGTGGTACATACACCATTCTCGACGTGTAAAAATTATGTATAAGGTAGTCGAGATCGTTAATACTTAAGGCGCTGTTGACACGGATTTCTGTCCGTAAATGACCGGAAATTTGGTAATATAACTTGTAACTTTTGGTTATTGCTGTTTCTCCCAGTGAATTGTTTTGTATAACCTTGTTATTCATGCGGAATTATGATATTAGTGCTTCACACTTGCTTATTGTTAATTGCTGGGAAATAGTGAATTTTATAGGGATAATTAGTTGGCTCAATTGAATTTCGGTCGTTTTCGAGCAGAGATCCGTTGTTTGTTTGTCGTTTTCGACCTCTCCACTGAGATTCGTTCGTTCTCACCTATTATTACTAAGAAATGGATTCGGGGGGGGGGGGGGGGGGGGGGGGTTCATCAGCCGTGTTTTTGCTGTTGGGAATGTTTTTTTGGAAAAAATTTTGTGGTTTTTCTTTTTCGAGAATTCGCGCCTTTTCTTTTTCGAGAATTCGCGCCTTTCCGTAGCGGTAGGCCGGGGCGATACGGTGAATCGACCGGCACTGAACTAGATCCTCGCGGCGGATCAGCTGCGACGAACACGTGCAACCGGCTTCTCCGGTTGAAACTTTTGGTAAAAAATGTAATTAATTAGTGGTAAATTCAGTGAAAAACAGTAAGAGGTCAGAGCAAAAGTTTGTTTCGTTATAATAGACCATTCTCGGCTTTCTCGCCCGTTCGTGACATTTCAATTTGCACTTTACAGTTTTCTCTAACCTCACACTCGACGACCCGTCACCAACAAGGGAGTCAAAAGTTTCAACCGGAGGACCCGGTTGCAGAACGAGTTATTGTTCTTGATCTTTCTTTCCCCTTAAGGGCTTCAGTTTTTGTTTTATATAATATTTCGTCAGCAATTAGCATCAATGAGGCCAGGCCTCATGTATCTTACTAAGTAAATGAGCGCAGAGGGTTGGTGTCGCAGGCACTACTGATTGATGTGTGTTGGTGAGTCAATAGCTTTACATTAAAATGACTGTTAATTTAGGTATTATTTTTGGCTAACTGATATTGTTCATTATAATTAATTAGGTTCTATCACACTTGCTATTATTTTTGTGTATATCATTTATAGATGTCGAAAATATATTTCTGAGGAGGACTCCGATGAGAGTCGAAACGTAAATTTGGCTTGGATTTATTACTACGGACCGTTCGATGCCGAAACCCCAATTCCAATAAACAACAGCGGTCGAAACCAATTTCAACAATTAAAAGATGTCTGGCACCGCTGAAGCGAACCAAACATCGAAGAACACCGAAATCGAGATATCGCGTGTTTCGAGCATGTCTGAGATCACAGCTTGATGTAAATGCATCAAAACCATTCACTCGACTCAAATACATAACATCCATACATTAAACGTTGTCTCGCACCGCTGAAGCGAACGAAACTTTGAGCAACACCGAAATCGAGATATCGCGTGTTTCGAGCTTGTCTGAGATCACAGCTCGATGTATATGTATCAAAAATCTTCATTCCACTCAAATACAACACATCCATGCGTTAAAAGTCGCCTGGTACCGTTGTAGCGAACGAAACATTAAAGAACACCGAAATCGTGATATCACGTGTTTCGAGCGTTTCTGAGATCACAGCTAGGTGTAAAAGAGCAAAAACCTTCATTCTACTCAAATACACCACATCCATGCGTTGAAAGTGGTCTGGCGCTTCTGCAATGAACGAAAAATTGAAGAAGACCGAAATCGAGATATCGCGTGTTTCGAGCTCTTCTGAGATCACAGCTCGATGAATATGTATCAAAAACCTTGATTCTACTCAAATACACAACATCCATGCGTTAAAAGTCGTCTGGTACCGTTGTAACGAACGAAACATTGAAGAACACCGAAATCGTGATAACGCGTGTTTCGAGCGTTTCTGAGATCACAGCTCGATGTAAATGTATCAAAAACCTTCATTCTACTCAAATACAACACATCCAAGCGTTAAAAGTGGTCTGGCGCTTCTGCAACGAACGAAAAATTGAAGAAGACCGAAATCGAGATATCGCGTGTTTCGAGTTCTTCTGAGATCACAGCTCGATGTATATGTATCAAAAACCTTCATTCTACTCAAATACACAACATCCATGCGTTAAAATTTGTCTGGCGCTTTTGTGACGAACGAAACATCGAAGAACACCAAAATCGTTATATCTCGTGTTCCGAGCGTATCTGACTTCACAGGAAGATGTAAATGTATCAAAAACCTTCATTCTACTCAAATACACAACATCCATGCGTTAAAAGTTGTCTGGCACCGCTGAAGCCAACCAAACATCGAAGAACACCGAAGTCGATATATCGCGTGTTACGAGCGTGTCTGAGATCACAGCTCGATGTAAATGTAAAAAAAGCTTGATTCTACTCAAATACACCACATCCATGCGTTAAAAGTGGTCTGGCGCTTCTGCAACGAACGAAACATTGAAGAACACCGAAATCGTGATATCACGTGTTTCGAGCGTTTCTGAGATCACAGCTAGGTGTAAAAGAGCAAAAACCTTCATTCTACTCAAATACACCACATCCATGCGTTAAAAGTGGTCTGGCGCTTCTGCAACGAACGAAACCTTGAAGAACACCAAAATCGTTATATCTCGCGTTCCGAGCGTATCTGACTTCACAGGTCGATGTAAAAGGGCAAAAACCTTCATTCTCCTCAAATACACCACATCAATGCTTTAAAAGTGGTCTGGCGCTTCTGCAACGAAGGAAAAATTGAAGAACACCGAAATCGAGATATCGCGTGTTTCGAGCGTTTCTGAGATCACAGCTCGATGTAAATGTATAAAAAAAACTTGATTCTACTCAAATACACAACATCCATGCGTTAAAAGTTGTCTGGCGCTTGTGTGACGAACGAAACATCGAAGAATACCAAAATCGTTATATCTCGCGTTCCGAGCGGATCTGACTTCACAGGTCGATGTAAAAGGGCAAAAACCTTCATTCTACTCAAATACACCACATCAATGCTGTAAAAGTGGTCTGGCGCTTCTGCAACGAAGGAAAAATTGAAGAACACCGAAATCGAGATATCGCGTGTTTCGAGCGTGTCTGAGATCACAGCTCGATGTAAATGTATCAAAAACCTTCATTCTACTCAAATACAACACATCCATGCGTTAAAAGTTGTCTGGCGCTTCTGTAACGAACGAAACATAGAAGAACACCGAAATCGTTATATATCGTGTTTCGAGCGTTTTTGAGATCACAACGCGTTGTAAATGTATCAAAAACATTCATTCTACTCAAATACACCACATCCATGCGTTAAAAGTGGTCTGGCGCTTCTGCAATGAACGAAAAATTGAAGAAGACCGAAATCGAGATATCGCGTGTTTCGAGCTCTTCTGAGATCACAGCTCGATGTATATGTATCAAAAACCTTGATTCTACTCAAATACACAACATCCATGCGTTAAAAGTCGTCTGGTACCGTTGTAACGAACGAAACATTGAAGAACACCGAAATCGTGATAACGCGTGTTTCGAGCGTTTCTGAGATCACAGCTCGATGTAAATGTATCAAAAACCTTCATTCTACTCAAATACAACACATCCAAGCGTTAAAAGTGGTCTGGCGCTTCTGCAACGAACGAAAAATTGAAGAAGACCGAAATCGAGATATCGCGTGTTTCGAGCTCTTCTGAGATCACGGCTCGATGTATATGTATCAAAAACCTTCATTCTACTCAAATACACAACATCCATGCGTTAAAATTTGTCTGGCGCTTTTGTGACGAACGAAACATCGAAGAACACCAAAATCGTTATATCTCGTGTTCCGAGCGTATCTGACTTCACAGGAAGATGTAAATGTATCAAAAACCTTCATTCTACTCAAATACACAACATCCATGCGTTAAAAGTTGTCTGGCACCGCTGAAGCCAACCAAACATCGAAGAACACCGAAGTCGATATATCGCGTGTTTCGAGCGTGTCTGAGATCACAGCTCGATGTAAATGTAAAAAAAGCTTGATTCTACTCAAATACACCACATCCATGCGTTAAAAGTGGTCTGGCGCTTCTGCAACGAACGAAAAATTGAAGAACACCGAAATCGAGATATCGCGTGTTTCGAGCTCTTCTGAGATCACAGCTCGATGTATATGTATCAAAAACCTTGATTCTACTCAAATACACAACATCCATGCGTTAAAAGTCGTCTGGTACCGTTGTAACGAACGAAACATTGAAGAACACCGAAATCGTGATAACGCGTGTTTCGAGCGTTTCTGAGATCACAGCTAAGTGTAAAAGAGCAAAAACCTTCATTCTACTCAAATACACCACATCCATGCGTTAAAAGTGTTCCGGCGCTTCTGCAACGAACGAAACCTTGAAGAACACCGAAATCGAGATATTGCGCGTTTCGAGCTCTTCTGAGATCACAGCTCGATGTATATGTATCAAAAACCTTCATTCTACTCAAATACAACACATCCATGCGTTAAAAGTCGTCTGGTACCGTTGTAACGAACGAAACATTGAAGAACACCGAAATCGTGATATCGCGTGTTTCGAGCGTTTCTGAGATCACAGCTAAGTGTAAAAGAGCAAAAACCTTCATTCTACTCAAATACACCACATCCATGCGTTAAAAGTTGTCTGGCACCGTTGTAACGAACGAAACATTGAAGAACACCGAAATCGTGATATCACGTGTTTCGAGCGTTTCTGAGATCACAGCTAGGTGTAAAAGAGCAAAAACCTTCATTCTACTCAAATACACCACATCCATGCGTTAAAAGTGGTCTGGCGCTTCTGCAACGAACGAAACCTTGAAGAACACCAAAATCGTTATATCTCGCGTTCCGAGCGTATCTGACTTCACAGGTCGATGTAAAAGGGCAAAAACCTTCATTCTCCTCAAATACACCACATCAATGCTTTAAAAGTGGTCTGGCGCTTCTGCAACGAAGGAAAAATTGAAGAACACCGAAATCGAGATATCGCGTGTTTCGAGCGTTTCTGAGATCACAGCTCGATGTAAATGTATAAAAAAACCTTGATTCTACTCAAATACACAACATCCATGCGTTAAAAGTTGTCTGGCGCTTCTGTGACGAACGAAACATCGAAGAATACCAAAATCGTTATATCTCGCGTTCCGAGCGGATCTGACTTCACAGGTCGATGTAAAAGGGCAAAAACCTTCATTCTACTCAAATACACCACATCAATGCTTTAAAAGTGGTCTGGCGCTTCTGCAACGAAGGAAAAATTGAAGAACACGGACATCGTGATATCACGTGTTTCGAGCGTTTCTGAGATCACAGCTAGGTGTAAAAGAGCAAAAACCTTCATTCTACTCAAATACACCACATCCATGCGTTAAAAGTGGTCTGGCGCTTCTGCAACGAACGAAACCTTGAAGAACACCAAAAACGTTACATCTCGCGTTCCCAGCGTATCTGACTTCACAGGTCTATGTAAAAGGGCAAAAACCTTCATTCTACTCAAATACACCACATCAATGCTGTAAAAGTGGTCTGGCGCTTCTGCAACGAAGGAAAAATTGAAGAACACCGAAATCGAGATATCGCGTGTTTCGAGCGTGTCTGAGATCACAGCTCGATGTAAATGTATCAAAAACCTTCATTCTACTCAAATACAACACATCCATGCGTTAAAAGTTGTCTGGCGCTTCTGTAACGAACGAAACATCGAAGAACACCGAAATCGTTATATATCGTGTTTCGAGCGTTTTTGAGATCACAACGCGTTGTAAATGTATCAAAAACATTCATTCTACTCAAATACACAACATCCATGCGTTAAAAGTTGTCTGGCACCTGTTACGTCAGGCCGTAACTTCGTGCTACTCGCACAAACGCACTCATAGTTCAGTCATGGGTTTCGAGACTTCAGGTGAAAGGGGGCATTCGGCAGACAATAATACCAGCAACGGTCCCTGCAGGCCCCGGAAATTACAATATCTGTTGACAGATAGCGCTGGGGCAGTCGCGGTAAAAGTCGAGGTAAAAGAGTGCGGATGATGGTACAACAGGGCCCGATTTTTCGGAACACCAAGCTCTCTAGAAAGTGTCACCTACGCCCCTCGAGCGAGCGGGGATAGACGAAACTAGAGGCAGCGGGCGGGTCGGTTATCGACCGCCAGCCGCGGGCCTTGCGTGACCACGCCTCTCAACGATCCTCGATCACTCGTTGCAGCCGAGCCCGCCTGTGATCACAAAAAAGGGAAATAAAAGAACTCTACTTAGCCCTGAGAGCTCGAAGATTATTGGGGACACCGGGTGAATGCCCTACGGTCCACCAAAATCGTCGTTGCATTTTTCGTCTCGGAAATCATGATTTGGACATGACGGAATTATAATTTGGCCAAGTAATAAAAACTATTCTTCCGCTTTTCTTGAAGACCCCCGTAAATGCACAAATTAAAGAATAAGAGGATGCCACGAGACGAAATAATCAATGTCTCAAAGAACCTTTGGAACTCAAAAGACGGAGCCCCGTAAGATAACGAGGCAAAATGATTAAAAAGCCTATGAACAACCGTAAGGAATATATAATTCGACAAGATAATTTGTTAACATAAGAAAATGGTGAAAGAATTAATAGTCTATAAAATCGGGATACATACATTTAAATATGAATAACTTTTAAAAGTTATAACATTCGACATGAGAATTTGTGAACATAAGAAAACGGTAATTTGTTAACATAAGAAAATGGTAAAGGGATTAATAAGTTTATAAAATCGGGATTCATACATTTAAATACGGATAACTTTTGAAAAGTATAACATTCGGATGTATACTTGTTAATATAAACAAAAGGGTGAAAGGTTCAACAATTTATAAATTGGGATTTACACAATTAGAATAATTAAGAAAGTCAAGATACGTCCCCACGAGAATATGGAACTGCAATTTTATACAAAATTTATAACAACACGTATTAGCAACGACAAGCGAAGATGAACTTTCAACAAATTCGAGAATTACAGTCTGTAAATTCAAATCCGGGTCAATGCGATCTTGTTAAAAATTCAAGGACTCAGACAATGTACTCTATAGCAAACTTATAAACTTATAAGCGAAGAAGTCCAAATAAGGCAACAACGAAATAGTTCCAACGAAAAGCGTGAACACCTGGTCGAAACATCGAGAAGACATTGACGAAAGAGGAAGTCGTAAATGTGGAGCCAGGGCAAGGGACAGGCGCGGGGGGACGGGAGCCACGCGCGACGCGAAAAGTGCGGTGTCCTCCTCTAACATGAGCTAGGGAGTCGAAGATCACGTGGGTACTACCCCTACCATCGCTCAATCAAAAGAAAAGGGACCCAATCATATAAAAAGACAAAAGGGTATCGACAAGTAGACAGTGCGCCCCGAAAATTAGATCTGCCCACACCGAATCTCTGCCCGAGCATAGACAGAAACTTTAAAATCGAATTAACGACGAATTTCTGTCCGACCGCGGACTTAGAAAAAATCATTTAAATCGACCGCGGACTTAGAAAAAATCATTTAAATCGACCGCGGACTTAGAAAAAATCATTTAAATCGAACGCGGACTTAGAAAAAAAATCATTTAAATCGACCGCGGACTTAGAAAAAAATCATTTAAACCGACCGCGGACTTAGAAAAAAATCAGCTTCGAATTTAAATCATATCGCGGACTTAGAAGAAAATCAGCCCCGAATTTAAATCACATCGCGGACTTTGAAGAAAATCAGCTCCGAAATTAAATCGTAACACGGACTTAGAAAATTTCGAGCTCCAATCATCATCGAATTTTAATCCGACCGCGGACTTAGATTCATTCCGTTCTTCGCCAAGACTTTCATTTTTTTGTAATTCGAACCTTTGTCCTAAACGGGGACTTTCGAGTTCATAGACTTAAATAAGACTCAACAGTTTTGTATTCTCGGGCATCGACCAATTTTGTATTTTATTTTATAATTTCGCACGCTTCGTATTTTGAGAAATTTGTACATCCGAACTCTGAATTTTGTTACACCACGAGGTGCCGATATTTGTGAACATCATCACGATTAATTACATGTTAACATCTTTTATTGAGAAAAATCGGTTTATTTAATTTCCTCGTTTTACGAATAAAATTCGACGGTTGCAATCTTAAATTCAGTGTCACCGTTTCTTTACGATCGTGTCCTTCCCATCTGCAGCATCACCATCCAATTCAACACGAAAAGGGCAAGTGAAATTTTTAATTATATCGGTGAAATATCATCCGCGCATTGTCTCGAGCCATCATCACATCATCATCATCTCAGACCTCAGTCAGATTCCCTTTGGAGAAGCATTCGCAGCTCGTCCCCGAGTAATTTTCCGAAAGGTTAGACTCGAAACAGAGCTTGCGCATTTAGTGTACTTCGTCAGATGTGGTATAGGGAGGAGCCTTCCTTCTTGACCAGAGCACGGGTAATCACGCTGAACCGCACTAATACGTGTAAATTTGTCGCTCGAGTAAAATCAACGACACATTTGACGTACCACACCGCTGAAGCGAACCAAACATCGAAGAACACCGAAGTCGATATATCGCGTGTTTCGAGCGTGCCTGAGATCACAGCTCGATGTAAATGCATCAAAACCATTCACTCGACTCAAATACATAACATCCATACATTAAACGTTTTCTCGCACCGCTGAAGCGAACGAAACTTTGGGCAACACCGAAATCGAGATATCGCGTGTTTCGAGCTCTTCTGAGATCACAGCTCGATGTATATGTATCAAAAACCTTCATTCTACTCAAATACACCACATCCATGCGTTGAAAGTTGTCTGGCACCGTTGTAACGATCGAAACATTGAAGAACACCGAAATCGTGATAACGCGTGTTTCGAGCGTTTCTGAGATCACAGCTCGATGTAAATGTATCAAAAACCTTCATTCTACTCAAATACACCACATCCATGCGTTAAAAGTGGTCCGGCGCTTCTGCAACGAACGAAACCTTGAAGAACACCGAAATCGAGATATTGCGCGTTTCGAGCTCTTCTGAGATCACAGCTCGATGTATATGTATCAAAAACCTTCATTCTACTCAAATACAACACATCCATGCGTTAAAAGTCGTCTGGTACCGTTGTAACGAACGAAACATTGAAGAACACCGAAATCGTGATATCACGTGTTTCGAGCGTTTCTGAGATCACAGCTAAGTGTAAAAGAGCAAAAACCTTCATTCTACGCAAATACACCACATCCATGCGTTAAAAGTTGTCTGGCACCGCGGAAGCGAACCAAACATCGAAGAATACCGAAATCGAGATATCGCGTGTTTCGAGCTTGTCTGAGATCACAGCTCGATGTATATGTATCAAAAACCTTCATTCTACTCAACTACAACACATCCATGCGTTAAAAGTCGTCTGGTACCGCTGTAACGAACCAAACATCGAAGAACACCGAAATCTAGATATCTCGTGTTTGGAGCGTTTCTGAGATCACAGCTCGATGTAAATGTATCAAAAACCTTCATTCTACTCAAATACACAACATCCATGCGTTAAAAGTTGTCTGGCACCTCTGAAGCGAACCAAACATCGAGGAACACCGAAATCGATATATCGCGTGTTTCGAGCGTGTCTGAGATCACAGCTCGATGTAAATGCATCAAAACCATTCACTCGACTCAAATACATAACATCCATACATTAAACGTTGTCTCGCACCGCTGAAGCGAACGAAACTTTCAGCAACACCGAAATCGAGATATCGCGTTTTTCGAGCGTTTCTGAGATCACAGCTAAGTGTAAAAGATCAAAATCCTTCATTCTACTCAAATACACCACATCCATGCGTTAAAAGTTGTCTGGCACCGTTGTAACGGACGAAACATTGAAGAACACCGAAATCGTGATATCACGTGTTTCGAGCGTTTCTGAGATCACAGCTAGGAGTAAAAGAGCAAAAACCTTCATTCTACTCAAATACACCACACATCCATGCGTTAAAAGTGGTCTGGCGCTTCTGCAAAGAACGAAACCTTGAAGAACACCGAAATCGAGATATCGCGTGTTTCGAGCGTGTCGGAGATCACAGCTCGATGTAAATGTATCAAAAACCTTCATTCTACTCAAATACAACACATCCATGCGTTAAAAGTTGTCTGGCGCTTCTGTAATGAACGAAACATCGAAGAACACCGAAATCGTTATATATCGTGTTTCGAACGTTTTTGAGATCACAACGCGTTGTAAATGTATCAAAAACATTCATTCTGCTCAAATACACAACATCCATGCGTTAAAAGTTGTCTGGCACCGCTGTAATGAACGAAACATCGAAGAACACCGAAATCGTTATATCGCGTGTTTCGAGCGTTTTCGAGATCACAACTAGTTGTAAATGTATCAAAAACCTTTATTCTACACAAATACACATCATACATGCATTAAACGTTGTCTCGCACCGCTAAAGCGAAGCATACATCGAAGAAAACCGAAATCGTGATATCGCGTGTTTCGAACGTTTCTGAGATCACAGCTCGATGAAAATGTATCAAAAACCTTAATTCGGCTCAAATACATAACATCCATGCGTTAAAAGTTGTCTGGGACCGCTGCAGCGAACGACACATGAAAGCACACCGAAATCGAGATATCTCGTGTTTGGAGCGTTTCTGAGATCACAGCTCGATGCAAATATATAAAAAACCTTGATTCTACTCAAATACACAACATCCATACGTTAAAAGTTGTCTGGCACCGCTGAAGCGAACCAAACATCGAAGAACACCGAAATCGAGATATCGCGTGTTTCGAGCTCTTCTGAGATCACAGCTCGATGTATATGTATCAAAAACCTTGATTCTACTCAAATACACAACATCCATGCGTTAAAAGTCGTCTGGTACCGTTGTAACGAACGAAACATTGAAGACACCGAAATCGTGATAACGCGTGTTTCGAGCGTTTCGGAGATCACAGCTAAGTGTAAAAGAGCAAAAACCTTCATTCTACTCAAATACACCACATCCATGCGTTAAAAGTGGTCCGGCGCTTCTGCAACGAACGAAACCTTGAAGAACACCGAAATCGAGATATTGCGCGTTTCGAGCTCTTCTGAGATCACAGCTCGATGTATATGTATCAAAAACCTTCATTCTACTCAAATACAACACATCCATGCGTTAAAAGTCGTCTGGTACCGTTGTAACGAACGAAACATTGAAGAACACCGAAATCGTGATATCGCGTGTTTCGAGCGTTTGTGAGATCACAGCTAAGTGTAAAAGAGCAAAAACCTTCATTCTACTCAAATACACCACATCCATGCGTTAAAAGTGGTCCGGCGCTTCTGCAACGAACGAAACCTTGAAGAACACCGAAATCGAGATATTGCGCGTTTCGAGCTCTTCTGAGATCACAGCTCGATGTATATGTATCAAAAACCTTCATTCTACTCAAATACAACACATCCATGCGTTAAAAGTCGTCTGGTACCGTTGTAACGAACGAAACATTGAAGAACACCGAAATCGTGATATCGCGTGTTTCGAGCGTTTCTGAGATCACAGCTAAGTGTAAAAGAGCAAAAACCTTCATTCTACTCAAATACACCACATCCATGCGTTAAAAGTTGTCTGGCACCGCGGAAGCGAACCAAACATCGAAGAATACCGAAATCGAGATATCGCGTGTTTCGAGCTTGTCTGAGATCACAGCTCGATGTATATGTATCAAAAACCTTCATTCTACTCAACTACAACACATCCATGCGTTAAAAGTCGTCTGGTACCGCTGTAACGAACCAAACATCGAAGAACACCGAAATCTAGATATCTCGTGTTTGGAGCGTTTCTGAGATCACAGCTCGATGTAAATGTATCAAAAACCTTCATTCTACTCAAATACACAACATCCATGCGTTAAAAGTTGTCTGGCACCTCTGAAGCGAACCAAACATCGAGGAACACCGAAATCGATATATCGCGTGTTTCGAGCGTGTCTGAGATCACAGCTCGATGTAAATGCATCAAAACCATTCACTCGACTCAAATACATAACATCCATACATTAAACGTTGTCTCGCACCGCTGAAGCGAACGAAACTTTGAGCAACACCGAAATCGAGATATCGCGTTTTTCGAGCGTTTCTGAGATCACAGCTAAGTGTAAAAGAGCAAAATCCTTCATTCTACTCAAATACACCACATCCATGCGTTAAAAGTTGTCTGGCGCTTCTGCAACGAACGAAAAATTGAAGAACACCGAAATCGAGATATCTCGTGTTCCGAGCGTATCTGACTTCACAGGTCGATGTAAATGTTTCAAAAATCTTCTTTCTACTCAAATACACAACATCCATGCGTTAAAAGTTGTCTGGCACCGCTGAAGGGAACCAAACATCGAAGAACACCGAAGTCGATATATCGCGTGTTTCGAGCGTGTCTGAGATCACAGCTCGATGTAAATGCATCAAAATCATTCACTCGACTCAAATACATAACATCCATACATTAAACGTTTTCTCGCACCGCTGAAGCGAACGAAACTTTGGGCAACACCGAAATCGAGATATCGCGTGTTTCGAGCTCTTCTGAGATCACAGCTCGATGTATATGTATCAAAAACCTTCATTTTACTCAAATACACCACATCCTTGCGTTGAAAATTGTCTGGCAACGTTGTAACGAACGAAACATTGAAGAACACCGAAATCTAGATATCTCGTGTTTGGAGCGTTTCTGAGATCACAGCTCGATGTAAATGTACCAAAAACCTTCATTCTACTCAAATACACAACATCCATGCGTTAAAAGTTGTCTGGCACCGCTGAAGCGAACCAAACATCGAGGAACACCGAAATCGATTTATCGCGTGTTTCGAGCGTGTCTGATATCTCAGCTCGATGTAAATGCATCAAAACCATACACTCGATTCAAATACATAACATCCATACATTAAACGTTGTCTCCCACCGCTGAAGCGAACGAAACTTTGAGCAACACCGAAATCGAGATATCGCGTGTTTCGAGCTCTTCTGAGATCACAGCTTGATGTATATGTATCAAAAACATTGATTCTACTCAAATACACAACATCCATGCGTTAAAAGTCGTCTGGTACCGTTGTAACGAACGAAACATTGAAGAACACCGAATTCGTGATATCACGTGTTTCGAGCGTTTCTGAGATCACAGCTAAGTGTAAAAGAGCAAAAACCTTCATTCTAATCAAATACACCACATCCATGCGTTAAAAGTGGTCTGGCGCTTCTGCAACGAACGAAACATTGAAGAACACCGAAATCGTGATATCGCGTGTTTCGAACGTTTCTGAGATCACACCTCGATGTATATGTATCAAAAACCTTGATTCTAATCAAATACACCACATCCATGTGTTAAAAGTGGTCTGGCGCTTCTGCAACGAACGAAAAATTGAAGAACACCGAAATCGAGATATCGCGTGTTTCGAGTTCTTCTGAGATCACAGCTCGATGTATATGTATCAAAAACCTTGATTCTACTCAAATACACAACATCCATGCGTTAAAAGTGGTCTGGTACCGTTGTAACGAACGAAACATTGAAGAACACCGAAATCGTGATAACGCGTGTTTCGAGCGTTTCTGATATCACAGCTAAGTGTAAAAGAGCAAAAACCTTCATTCTACTCAAATACACCACATCCATGCGTTAAAAGTGGTCCGGCGCTTCTGCAACGAACGAAACCTTGAAGAACACCGAAATCGAGATATTGCGCGTTTCGAGCTCTTCTGAGATCACAGCTCGATGTATATGTATCAAAACCCTTCATTCTACTCAAATACAACACATACATGCGTTAAAAGTCGTCTGGTACCGTTGTAACGAACGAAACATTGAAGAACACCGAAATCGTGATATCGCGTGTTTCGAGCGTTTCTGAGATCACAGCTAAGTGTAAAAGAGCAAAAACCTTCTTTCTACTCAAATACACCACATCCATGCGTTAAAAGTAGTCTGGCGCTTCTGCAACGAACGAAAAATTGAAGAACACCGAAATCGAGATATCGCGTGTTTCGAGCTCTTCTGAGATCACAGCTCGATGTATATGTATCAAAATCCATCATTTTACTCAAATACAACACATCCATGCGTTAAAAGTCGTCTGGTACCGTTGTAACGAACGAAACATTGAAGAACACCGTAATCGTGATATCACGTATTTCGAGCGTTTCTGAGATCACAGCTAGGTGTAAAAGAGCAAAAACCTTCATTCTACTCAAATACACCACATCCATGCGTTGAAATTTGTCTGGCACCGTTGTAACGAACGAAACATTGAAGAAAACCGAAATCGTGATATCGCGTGTTTCGAGCGTTTCTGAGATCACAGCTAAGTGTAAAAGAGCAAAAACCTTCATTCTACTCAAATACACTACATCCATGCGTTAAAAGTGGTCTGGCGCTTCTGCAACGAACGAAAAATTGAAGAACACCGCAATCGAGATATTGCGTGTTTCGAGCGTGTCTGAGATCACAGCTCGATGTATATGTATCAAAAACCTTGATTCTACTCAAATACACAACATCCATGCGTTAAAAGTCGTCTGGTACCGTTGTAAAGAACGAAACATTGAAGAACACCGAAATCGTGATATCACGTGTTTCGAGCGTTTCTGAGATCACAGCTAGGTGCAAAAGAGCAAAAACCTTCATTCTACTCGAATACACCACATCCAAGCGTTAAAAGTGGTCTGGCGATTCTGCAACGAACGAAAAATTGAAGAACACCGAAATCGAGATATCGCCAGTTTCGAGCGCGTCTGAGATCACAGCTCGATGTAAATGTATCAAAAACCTTCATTCTACTGAAATACAACACATCCATGTGTTAAAAGTTGTCTGGGACCGGTGCAGCGAACGACACATGAAAGAACCCCGAAATCGAGATATCTCGTGTTTGGAGCGTTTCTGAGATCACAGCTCGATGCAAATGTATAAAAAAACCTTGATTCTACTCAAATACACAATATCCATGCGTTAAAAGTTGTCTGGCACCGCTGTAACGTACCAAACATCGAAGAACACCGAAATCGTGATATCGCCTGTTTTGAGCGTTACTGAGATCACAGCTAGGTGTAAAAGAGCAAAAACCTTCATTCTACTCAAATACACCACATCCATGCGTTAAAAGTGGTCTGGCGCTTCAGCAACGAACGAAAAATTGAAGAACACCGAAATCGAGATATCGCGTGTTTCGAGCTCTTCTGAGATCACAGCTCGATGTATATGTATCAAAAACCTTGATTCTACTCAAATACACAACATCCATGCGTTAAAAGTCGTCTGGTACCGTTGTAACGAACGAAACATTGAAGAACACCGAAATCGTGATAACGCGTGTTTCGAGCGTTTCTGAGATCACAGCTAAGTGTAAAAGAGCAAAAACCTTCATTCTACTCAAATACACCACATCCATGCGTTAAAAGTGGTCCGGCGCTTCTGCAACAAACGAAACCTTGAAGAACACCGAAATCGAGATATTGCGCGTTTCGAGCTCTTCTGAGATCACAGCTCGATGTATATGTATCAAAACCCTTCATTCTACTCAAATACAACACATACATGCGTTAAAAGTCGTCTGGTACCGTTGTAACGAACGAAACATTGAAGAACACCGAAATCGTGATATCGCGTGTTTCGAGCGTTTCTGAGATCACAGCTAAGTGTAAAAGAGCAAAAACCTTCATTCTACTCAAATACACCACATCCATGCGTTAAAAGTAGTCTGGCGCTTCTGCAACGAACGAAAAATTGAAGAACACCGAAATCGAGATATCGCGTGTTTCGAGCTCTTCTGAGATCACAGCTCGATGTATATGTATCAAAATCCATCATTTTACTCAAATACAACACATCCATGCGTTAAAAGTCGTCTGGTACCGTTGTAACGAACGAAACATTGAAGAACACCGTAATCGTGATATCACGTATTTCGAGCGTTTCTGAGATCACAGCTAGGTGTAAAAGAGCAAAAACCTTCATTCTACTCAAATACACCACATCCATGCGTTGAAATTTGTCTGGCACCGTTGTAACGAACGAAACATTGAAGAAAACCGAAATCGTGATATCGCGTGTTTCGAGCGTTTCTGAGATCACAGCTAAGTGTAAAAGAGCAAAAACCTTCATTCTACTCAAATACACTACATCCATGCGTTAAAAGTGGTCTGGCGCTTCTGCAACGAACGAAAAATTGAAGAACACCGCAATCGAGATATTGCGTGTTTCGAGCGTGTCCGAGATCACAGCTCGATGTATATGTATCAAAAACCTTGATTCTACTCAAATACACAACATCCATGCGTTAAAAGTCGTCTGGTACCGTTGTAAAGAACGAAACATTGAAGAACACCGAAATCGTGATATCACGTGTTTCGAGCGTTTCTGAGATCACAGCTAGGTGTAAAAGAGCAAAAACCTTCATTCTACTCGAATACACCACATCCAAGCGTTAAAAGTGGTCTGGCGATTCTGCAACGAACGAAAAATTGAAGAACACCGAAATCGAGATATCGCCAGTTTCGAGCGCGTCTGAGATCACAGCTCGATGTAAATGTATCAAAAACCTTCATTCTACTGAAATACAACACATCCATGTGTTAAAAGTTGTCTGGGACCGGTGCAGCGAACGACACATGAAAGAACCCCGAAATCGAGATATCTCGTGTTTGGAGCGTTTCTGAGATCACAGCTCGATGCAAATGTATAAAAAAACCTTGATTCTAGTCAAATACACAATATCCATGCGTTAAAAGTTGTCTGGCACCGCTGTAACGTACCAAACATCGAAGAACACCGAAATCGTGATATCGCCTGTTTTGAGCGTTACTGAGATCACAGCTAGGTGTAAAAGAGCAAAAACCTTCATTCTACTCAAATACACCACATCCATGCGTTAAAAGTGGTCCGGCGCTTCTGCAACGAACGAAACCTTGAAGAACACCGAAATCGAGATATTGCGCGTTTCGAGCTCTTCTGAGATCACAGCTCGATGTGTATGTATCAAAAACCTTGATTCTACTCAAATACACAACATCCATGCGTTAAAAGTCGTCTGGTACCGTTGTAACGAACGAAACATTGAAGAACACCGAAAACGTGATAACGCGTGTTTCGAGCGTTTCTGAGATCACAGCTAAGTGTAAAAGAGCAAAAACCTTCATTCTACTCAAATACACCAACATCCATGCGTTAAAATTTGGCTGGTACCGCGGAAGCGAACCAAACATCGAAGAACACCGAAATCGAGATATCGCGTGTTTCGAGCTTGTCTGAGATCACAGCTCGATGTATATGTATCAAAAACCTTCATTCTACTCAAATACAACACATCCATGCGTTAAAAGTCGTCTGGTACCGCTGTAACGAACCAAACATCGAAGAACACCGAAATCTAGATATCTCGTGTTTGGAGCGTTTCTGAGATCACAGCTCGATGTAAATGTATCAAAAACCTTCATTCTACTCAAATACACAACATCCATGAGTTAAAAGTTGTCTGGCACCGCTGAAGCGAACCAAACATCGAGGAACACCGAAATGGATATATCGCGTGTTTTGAGCGTGTCTGAGATCACAGCTCGATGTAAATGCATCAAAACCATTCACTCGACTCAAATACATAACATCCATACATTAAACGTTGTCTCGCACCGCTGAAGCGAACGAAACTTTGAGCAACACCGAAATCGAGATATCGCGTTTTTCGAGAGTTTCTGAGATCACAGCTAAGTGTAAAAGAGCAAAAACCTTCATTCTACTCAAATACACCACATCCATGCGTTAAAAGTGGTCTGGCGCTTCTGCAACGAACGAAAAATTGAAGAACACCGAAATCGAGATATCTCGTGTTCCGAGCGTATCTGACTTCACAGGTCGATGTAAATGTTTCAAAAATCTTCTTTCTACTCAAATACACAACATCCATGCGTTAAAAGTTGTCTGGCACCGCTGAAGGGAACCAAACATCGAAGAACACCGAAGTCGATATATCGCGTGTTTCGAGCGTGTCTGAGATCACAGCTCGATGGAAATGCATCAAAATCATTCACTCGACTCAAATACATAACATCCATACATTAAACGTTTTCTCGCACCGCTGAAGCGAACGAAACTTTGGGCAACACCGAAATCGAGATATCGCGTGTTTCGAGCTCTTCTGAGATCACAGCTCGATGTATATGTATCAAAAACCTTCATTTTACTCAAATACACCACATCCTTGCGTTGAAAATTGTCTGGCAACGTTGTAACGAACGAAACATTGAAGAACACCGAAATCTAGATATCTCGTGTTTGGAGCGTTTCTGAGATCACAGCTCGATGTAAATGTACCAAAAACCTTCATTCTACTCAAATACACAACATCCATGCGTTAAAAGTTGTCTGGCACCGCTGAAGCGAACCAAACATCGAGGAACACCGAAATCGATTTATCGCGTGTTTCGAGCGTTTCTGAGATCACAGCTAAGTGTAAAAGAGCAAAAACCTTCATTCTACTCAAATACACTACATCCATGCGTTAAAAGTGGTCTGGCGCTTCTGCAACGAACGAAAAATTGAAGAACACCGCAATCGAGATATTGCGTGTTTCGAGCGTGTCTGAGATCACAGCTCGATGTATATGTATCAAAAACCTTGATTCTACTCAAATACACAACATCCATGCGTTAAAAGTCGTCTGGTACCGTTGTAAAGAACGAAACATTGAAGAACACCGAAATCGTGATATCACGTGTTTCGAGCGTTTCTGAGATCACAGCTAGGTGCAAAAGAGCAAAAACCTTCATTCTACTCGAATACACCACATCCAAGCGTTAAAAGTGGTCTGGCGATTCTGCAACGAACGAAAAATTGAAGAACACCGAAATCGAGATATCGCCAGTTTCGAGCGCGTCTGAGATCACAGCTCGATGTAAATGTATCAAAAACCTTCATTCTACTGAAATACAACACATCCATGTGTTAAAAGTTGTCTGGGACCGGTGCAGCGAACGACACATGAAAGAACCCCGAAATCGAGATATCTCGTGTTTGGAGCGTTTCTGAGATCACAGCTCGATGCAAATGTATAAAAAAACCTTGATTCTACTCAAATACACAATATCCATGCGTTAAAAGTTGTCTGGCACCGCTGTAACGTACCAAACATCGAAGAACACCGAAATCGTGATATCGCCTGTTTTGAGCGTTACTGAGATCACAGCTAGGTGTAAAAGAGCAAAAACCTTCATTCTACTCAAATACACCACATCCATGCGTTAAAAGTGGTCTGGCGCTTCAGCAACGAACGAAAAATTGAAGAACACCGAAATCGAGATATCGCGTGTTTCGAGCTCTTCTGAGATCACAGCTCGATGTATATGTATCAAAAACCTTGATTCTACTCAAATACACAACATCCATGCGTTAAAAGTCGTCTGGTACCGTTGTAACGAACGAAACATTGAAGAACACCGAAATCGTGATAACGCGTGTTTCGAGCGTTTCTGAGATCACAGCTAAGTGTAAAAGAGCAAAAACCTTCATTCTACTCAAATACACCACATCCATGCGTTAAAAGTGGTCCGGCGCTTCTGCAACAAACGAAACCTTGAAGAACACCGAAATCGAGATATTGCGCGTTTCGAGCTCTTCTGAGATCACAGCTCGATGTATATGTATCAAAACCCTTCATTCTACTCAAATACAACACATACATGCGTTAAAAGTCGTCTGGTACCGTTGTAACGAACGAAACATTGAAGAACACCGAAATCGTGATATCGCGTGTTTCGAGCGTTTCTGAGATCACAGCTAAGTGTAAAAGAGCAAAAACCTTCATTCTACTCAAATACACCACATCCATGCGTTAAAAGTTGTCTGGCACCGCTGAAGCGAACCAAACATCGAAGAACACCGAAGTCGATATATCGCGTGTTTCGAGCGTGTCTGAGATCACAGCTCGATGTAAATGCATCAAAATCATTCACTCGACTCAAATACATAACATCCATACATTAAACGTTTTCTCGCACCGCTGAAGCGAACGAAACTTTGGGCAACACCGAAATCGAGATATCGCGTGTTTCGAGCTCTTCTGAGATCGCAGCTCGATGTATATGTATCAAAACCCTTCATTCTACTCAAATACAACACATCCATGCGTTAAAAGTCGTCTGGTACCGTTGTAACGAACGAAACATTGAAGAACACCGAAATCGTGATATCACGTATTTCGAGCGTTTCTGAGATCACAGCTAGGTGTAAAAGAGCAAAAACCTTCATTCTACTCAAATACACTACATCCATGCGTTGAAAGTTGTCTGGCACCTGTAACGGCCCGTCTTCATATAAGAAGACGATTCGAATGAGAGAAAAGTATAGGTGACATTAGCGCAGTGGTTAGCGCTCTGACTAAGGAATGAACATTCCGGGTTCGAGTCCCGGAGATCACCATATCTTTTCTCTCTTCGAAACTTCGCCAATGCATCCGCACTACCATCCTACACACATCCCCGAATTCTCGGCCCAGCCGTTACATGGTGTCAGAAGTTTTCGGGCCCACGATCCCCAATTGCGCCTTTGTACCGACGGAGGCGTACAGATGACCCCGGCCTGGCACTGAAGAGCTGCACCGCGGGACTCAACACGGCCGAGGGAAGAGGTCCGACGATGGAGATAGGCTTCGCGAGATCTACGACGCTCCACTGCAATCGCGTAACAGGCTACCTGCTCTGCGCCTTGTACCGATGGAGCGCAGCGTCTCCCCTGCAATCGCGTAATCGGACACCCGCTCTGCCCAGTCGACGAGGACGTCGAGTTCACTAAGGGGGAGTGTGTAACGGCCCGTCTTCATATAAGAAGACGATTCGAATGAGAGAAAAGTATAGGTGACATTAGCGCAGTGGTTAGCGCTCTGACTAAGGAATGAACATTCCGGGTTCGAGTCCCGGAGATCACCATATCTTTTCTCTCTTCGAAACTTCGCCAATGCATCCGCACTACCATCCTACACACATCCTCGAATTCTCGGCCCAGCCGTTACACACCGTTGTAACGAACGAAACATTGAAGAACACCGAAATCGTGATATCGCGTGTTTCGAGCATTTCTGAGATCACAGCTAAGTGTAAAAGAGCAAAAACCTTCATTCTACTCAAATACACCACATCCATGCGTTAAAAGTGGTCCGGCGCTTCTGCAACGAACGAAACCTTGAAGAACACCGAAATCGAGATATTGCGCGTTTCGAGCTCTTCTGAGATCACAGCTCGATGTATATGTATCAAAACCCTTCATTCTACTCAAATACAACACATACATGCGTTAAAAGTCGTCTGGTACCGTTGTAACGAACGAAACATTGAAGAACACCGAAATCGTGATATCGCGTGTTTCGAGCGTTTCTGAGATCACAGCTAAGTGTAAAAGAGCAAAAACCTTCATTCTACTCAAATACACCACATCCATGCGTTAAAAGTAGTCTGGCGCTTCTGCAACGAACGAAAAATTGAAGAACACCGAAATCGAGATATCGCGTGTTTCGAGCTCTTCTGACATCACAGCTCGATGTATATGTATCAAAATCCATCATTTTACTCAAATACAACACATCCATGCGTTAAAAGTCGTCTGGTACCGTTATAACGAACGAAACATTGAAGAACACCGTAATCGTGATATCACGTATTTCGAGCGTTTCTGAGATCACAGCTAGGTGTAAAAGAGCAAAAACCTTCATTCTACTCAAATACACCACATCCATGCGTTGAAATTTGTCTGGCACCGTTGTAACGAACGAAACATTGAAGAAAACCGAAATCGTGATATCGCGTGTTTCGAGTGTTTCTGAGATCACAGCTAAGTGTAAAAGAGCAAAAACCTTCATTCTACTCAAATACACTACATCCATGCGTTAAAAGTGGTCTGGCGCTTCTGCAACGAACGAAAAATTGAAGAACACCGCAATCGAGATATTGCGTGTTTCGAGCGTGTATGAGATCACAGCTCGATGTATATGTATCAAAAACCTTGATTCTACTCAAATACACAACATCCATGCGTTAAAAGTCGTCTGGTACCGTTGTAAAGAACGAAACATTGAAGAACACCGAAATCGTGATATCACGTGTTTCGAGCGTTTCTGAGATCACAGCTAGGTGCAAAAGAGCAAAAACCTTCATTCTACTCGAATACACCACATCCAAGCGTTAAAAGTGGTCTGGCGATTCTGCAACGAACGAAAAATTGAAGAACACCGAAATCGAGATATCGCCAGTTTCGAGCGCGTCTGAGATCACAGCTCGATGTAAATGTATCAAAAACCTTCATTCTACTGAAATACAACACATCCATGTGTTAAAAGTTGTCTGGGACCGGTGCAGCGAACGACACATGAAAGAACCCCGAAATCGAGATATCTCGTGTTTGGAGCGTTTCTGAGATCACAGCTCGATGCAAATGTATAAAAAAACCTTGATTCTACTCAAATACACAATATCCATGCGTTAAAAGTTGTCTGGCACCGCTGTAACGTACCAAACATCGAAGAACACCGAAATCGTGATATCGCCTGTTTTGAGCGTTACTGAGATCACAGCTAGGTGTAAAAGAGCAAAAACCTTCATTCTACTCAAATACACCACATCCATGCGTTAAAAGTGGTCTGGCGCTTCAGCAACGAACGAAAAATTGAAGAACACCGAAATCGAGATATCGCGTGTTTCGAGCTCTTCTGAGATCACAGCTCGATGTATATGTATCAAAAACCTTCATTCTACTCAAATACAACACATCCATGCGTTAAAAGTCGTCTGGTACCGTTGTAACGAACGAAACATTGAAGAACACCGAAATCGTGATAACGCGTGTTTCGAGCGTTTCTGAGATCACAGCTAAGTGTAAAAGAGCAAAAACCTTCATTCTACTCAAATACACCACATCCATGCGTTAAAAGTGGTCCGGCGCTTCTGCAACAAACGAAACCTTGAAGAACACCGAAATCGAGATATTGCGCGTTTCGAGCTCTTCTGAGATCACAGCTCGATGTATATGTATCAAAACCCTTCATTCTACTCAAATACAACACATACATGCGTTAAAAGTCGTCTGGTACCGTTGTAACGAACGAAACATTGAAGAACACCGAAATCGTGATATCGCGTGTTTCGAGCGTTTCTGAGATCACAGCTAAGTGTAAAAGAGCAAAAACCTTCATTCTACTCAAATACACCACATCCATGCGTTAAAAGTAGTCTGGCGCTTCTGCAACGAACGAAAAATTGAAGAACACCGAAATCGAGATATCGCGTGTTTCGAGCTCTTCTGAGATCACAGCTCGATGTATATGTATCAAAATCCATCATTTTACTCAAATACAACACATCCATGCGTTAAAAGTCGTCTGGTACCGTTGTAACGAACGAAACATTGAAGAACACCGTAATCGTGATATCACGTATTTCGAGCGTTTCTGAGATCACAGCTAGGTGTAAAAGAGCAAAAACCTTCATTCTACTCAAATACACCACATCCATGCGTTGAAATTTGTCTGGCACCGTTGTAACGAACGAAACATTGAAGAAAACCGAAATCGTGATATCGCGTGTTTCGAGCGTTTCTGAGATCACAGCTAAGTGTAAAAGAGCAAAAACCTTCATTCTACTCAAATACACTACATCCATGCGTTAAAAGTGGTCTGGCGCTTCTGCAACGAACGAAAAATTGAAGAACACCGCAATCGAGATATTGCGTGTTTCGAGCGTGTCTGAGATCACAGCTCGATGTATATGTATCAAAAACCTTGATTCTACTCAAATACACAACATCCATGCGTTAAAAGTCGTCTGGTACCGTTGTAAAGAACGAAACATTGAAGAACACCGAAATCGTGATATCACGTGTTTCGAGCGTTTCTGAGATCACAGCTAGGTGTAAAAGAGCAAAAACCTTCATTCTACTCGAATACACCACATCCAAGCGTTAAAAGTGGTCTGGCGATTCTGCAACGAACGAAAAATTGAAGAACACCGAAATCGAGATATCGCCAGTTTCGAGCGCGTCTGAGATCACAGCTCGATGTAAATGTATCAAAAACCTTCATTCTACTGAAATACAACACATCCATGTGTTAAAAGTTGTCTGGGACCGGTGCAGCGAACGACACATGAAAGAACCCCGAAATCGAGATATCTCGTGTTTGGAGCGTTTCTGAGATCACAGCTCGATGCAAATGTATAAAAAAAACCTTGATTCTAGTCAAATACACAATATCCATGCGTTAAAAGTTGTCTGGCACCGCTGTAACGTACCAAACATCGAAGAACACCGAAATCGTGATATCGCCTGTTTTGAGCGTTACTGAGATCACAGCTAGGTGTAAAAGAGCAAAAACCTTCATTCTACTCAAATACACCACATCCATGCGTTAAAAGTGGTCCGGCGCTTCTGCAACGAACGAAACCTTGAAGAACACCGAAATCGAGATATTGCGCGTTTCGAGCTCTTCTGAGATCACAGCTCGATGTGTATGTATCAAAAACCTTGATTCTACTCAAATACACAACATCCATGCGTTAAAAGTCGTCTGGTACCGTTGTAACGAACGAAACATTGAAGAACACCGAAAACGTGATAACGCGTGTTTCGAGCGTTTCTGAGATCACAGCTAAGTGTAAAAGAGCAAAAACCTTCATTCTACTCAAATACACCAACATCCATGCGTTAAAATTTGGCTGGTACCGCGGAAGCGAACCAAACATCGAAGAACACCGAAATCGAGATATCGCGTGTTTCGAGCTTGTCTGAGATCACAGCTCGATGTATATGTATCAAAAACCTTCATTCTACTCAAATACAACACATCCATGCGTTAAAAGTCGTCTGGTACCGCTGTAACGAACCAAACATCGAAGAACACCGAAATCTAGATATCTCGTGTTTGGAGCGTTTCTGAGATCACAGCTCGATGTAAATGTATCAAAAACCTTCATTCTACTCAAATACACAACATCCATGAGTTAAAAGTTGTCTGGCACCGCTGAAGCGAACCAAACATCGAGGAACACCGAAATGGATATATCGCGTGTTTTGAGCGTGTCTGAGATCACAGCTCGA
Source organism: Pimpla rufipes (assembly GCA_963932165.1). Taxonomy (NCBI): domain Eukaryota; kingdom Metazoa; phylum Arthropoda; class Insecta; order Hymenoptera; family Ichneumonidae; genus Pimpla; species Pimpla rufipes. Next base: position 6,870,558 of record OZ010640.1, read on the forward strand.
TGTAAATGCATCAAAACCATTCACTCGACTCAAATACATAACATCCATACATTAAACGTTGTCTCGCACCGCTGAAGCGAACGAAACTTTGAGCAACACCGAAATCGAGATATCGCGTTTTTCGAGAGTTTCTGAGATCACAGCTAAGTGTAAAAGAGCAAAAACCTTCATTCTACTCAAATACACCACATCCATGCGTTAAAAGTGGTCTGGCGCTTCTGCAACGAACGAAAAATTGAAGAACACCGAAATCGAGATATCTCGTGTTCCGAGCGTATCTGACTTCACAGGTCGATGTAAATGTTTCAAAAATCTTCTTTCTACTCAAATACACAACATCCATGCGTTAAAAGTTGTCTGGCACCGCTGAAGGGAACCAAACATCGAAGAACACCGAAGTCGATATATCGCGTGTTTCGAGCGTGTCTGAGATCACAGCTCGATGGAAATGCATCAAAATCATTCACTCGACTCAAATACATAACATCCATACATTAAACGTTTTCTCGCACCGCTGAAGCGAACGAAACTTTGGGCAACACCGAAATCGAGATATCGCGTGTTTCGAGCTCTTCTGAGATCACAGCTCGATGTATATGTATCAAAAACCTTCATTCTACTCAAATACACCACATCCTTGCGTTGAAAATTGTCTGGCACCGTTGTAACGAACGAAACATTGAAGAACACCGAAATCTAGATATCTCGTGTTTGGAGCGTTTCTGAGATCACAGCTCGATGTAAATGTACCAAAAACCTTCATTCTACTCAAATACACAACATCCATGCGTTAAAAGTTGTCTGGCACCGCTGAAGCGAACCAAACATCGAGGAACACCGAAATCGATTTATCGCGTGTTTCGAGCGTGTCTGATATCTCAGCTCGATGTAAATGCATCAAAACCATACACTCGATTCAAATACATAACATCCATACATTAAACGTTGTCTCCCACCGCTGAAGCGAACGAAACTTTGAGCAACACCGAAATCGAGATATCGCGTGTTTCGAGCTCTTCTGAGATCACAGCTTGATGTATATGTATCAAAAACATTGATTCTACTCAAATACACAACATCCATGCGTTAAAAGTCGTCTGGTACCGTTGTAACGAACGAAACATTGAAGAACACCGAATTCGTGATATCACGTGTTTCGAGCGTTTCTGAGATCACAGCTAAGTGTAAAAGAGCAAAAACCTTCATTCTAATCAAATACACCACATCCATGCGTTAAAAGTGGTCTGGCGCTTCTGCAACGAACGAAACATTGAAGAACACCGAAATCGTGATATCGCGTGTTTCGAACGTTTCTGAGATCACACCTCGATGTATATGTATCAAAAACCTTGATTCTAATCAAATACACCACATCCATGCGTTAAAAGTGGTCTGGCGCTTCTGCAACGAACGAAAAATTGAAGAACACCGAAATCGAGATATCGCGTGTTTCGAGTTCTTCTGAGATCACAGCTCGATGTATATGTATCAAAAACCTTGATTCTACTCAAATACACAACATCCATGCGTTAAAAGTGGTCTGGTACCGTTGTAACGAACGAAACATTGAAGAACACCGAAATCGTGATAACGCGTGTTTCGAGCGTTTCTGAGATCACAGCTAAGTGTAAAAGAGCAAAAACCTTCATTCTACTCAAATACACCACATCCATGCGTTAAAAGTGGTCCGGCGCTTCTGCAACGAACGAAACCTTGAAGAACACCGAAATCGAGATATTGCGCGTTTCGAGCTCTTCTGAGATCACAGCTCGATGTATATGTATCAAAACCCTTCATTCTACTCAAATACAACACATACATGCGTTAAAAGTCGTCTGCTACCGTTGTAACGAACGAAACATTGAAGAACACCGAAATCGTGATATCGCGTGTTTCGAGCGTTTCTGAGATCACAGCTAAGTGTAAAAGAGCAAAAACCTTCATTCTACTCAAATACACCACATCCATGCGTTAAAAGTAGTCTGGCGCTTCTGCAACGAACGAAAAATTGAAGAACACCGAAATCGAGATATCGCGTGTTTCGAGCTCTTCTGAGATCACAGCTCGATGTATATGTATCAAAATCCATCATTTAACTCAAATACAACACATCCATGCGTTAAAAGTCGTCTGGTACCGTTGTAACGAACGAAACATTGAAGAACACCGTAATCGTGATATCACGTATTTCGAGCGTTTCTGAGATCACAGCTAGGTGTAAAAGAGCAAAAACCTTCATTCTACTCAAATACACCACATCCATGCGTTGAAATTTGTCTGGCACCGTTGTAACGAACGAAACATTGAAGAAAACCGAAATCGTGATATCGCGTGTTTCGAGCGTTTCTGAGATCACAGCTAAGTGTAAAAGAGCAAAAACCTTCATTCTACTCAAATACACTACATCCATGCGTTAAAAGTGGTCTGGCGCTTCTGCAACGAACGAAAAATTGAAGAACACCGCAATCGAGATATTGCGTGTTTCGAGCGTGTCTGAGATCACAGCTCGATGTATATGTATCAAAAACCTTGATTCTACTCAAATACACAACATCCATGCGTTAAAAGTCGTCTGGTACCGTTGTAAAGAACGAAACATTGAAGAACACCGAAATCGTGATATCACGTGTTTCGAGCGTTTCTGAGATCACAGCTAGGTGCAAAAGAGCAAAAACCTTCATTCTACTCGAATACACCACATCCAAGCGTTAAAAGTGGTCTGGCGATTCTGCAACGAACGAAAAATTGAAGAACACCGAAATCGAGATATCGCCAGTTTCGAGCGCGTCTGAGATCACAGCTCGATGTAAATGTATCAAAAACCTTCATTCTACTGAAATACAACACATCCATGTGTTAAAAGTTGTCTGGGACCGGTGCAGCGAACGACACATGAAAGAACCCCGAAATCGAGATATCTCGTGTTTGGAGCGTTTCTGAGATCACAGCTCGATGCAAATGTATAAAAAAACCTTGATTCTACTCAAATACACAATATCCATGCGTTAAAAGTTGTCTGGCACCGCTGTAACGTACCAAACATCGAAGAACACCGAAATCGTGATATCGCCTGTTTTGAGCGTTACTGAGATCACAGCTAGGTGTAAAAGAGCAAAAACCTTCATTCTACTCAAATACACCACATCCATGCGTTAAAAGTGGTCTGGCGCTTCAGCAACGAACGAAAAATTGAAGAACACCGAAATCGAGATATCGCGTGTTTCGAGCTCTTCTGAGATCACAGCTCGATGTATATGTATCAAAAACCTTGATTCTACTCAAATACACAACATCCATGCGTTAAAAGTCGTCTGGTACCGTTGTAACGAACGAAACATTGAAGAACACCGAAATCGTGATAACGCGTGTTTCGAGCGTTTCTGAGATCACAGCTAAGTGTAAAAGAGCAAAAACCTTCATTCTACTCAAATACACCACATCCATGCGTTAAAAGTGGTCCGGCGCTTCTGCAACAAACGAAACCTTGAAGAACACCGAAATCGAGATATTGCGCGTTTCGAGCTCTTCTGAGATCACAGCTCGATGTATATGTATCAAAACCCTTCATTCTACTCAAATACAACACATACATGCGTTAAAAGTCGTCTGGTACCGTTGTAACGAACGAAACATTGAAGAACACCGAAATCGTGATATCGCGTGTTTCGAGCGTTTCTGAGATCACAGCTAAGTGTAAAAGAGCAAAAACCTTCATTCTACTCAAATACACCACATCCATGCGTTAAAAGTAGTCTGGCGCTTCTGCAACGAACGAAAAATTGAAGAACACCGAAATCGAGATATCGCGTGTTTCGAGCTCTTCTGAGATCACAGCTCGATGTATATGTATCAAAATCCATCATTTTACTCAAATACAACACATCCATGCGTTAAAAGTCGTCTGGTACCGTTGTAACGAACGAAACATTGAAGAACACCGTAATCGTGATATCACGTATTTCGAGCGTTTCTGAGATCACAGCTAGGTGTAAAAGAGCAAAAACCTTCATTCTACTCAAATACACCACATCCATGCGTTGAAATTTGTCTGGCACCGTTGAAACGAACGAAACATTGAAGAAAACCGAAATCGTGATATCGCGTGTTTCGAGCGTTTCTGAGATCACAGCTAAGTGTAAAAGAGCAAAAACCTTCATTCTACTCAAATACACTACATCCATGCGTTAAAAGTGGTCTGGCGCTTCTGCAACGAACGAAAAATTGAGGAACACCGCAATCGAGATATTGCGTGTTTCGAGCGTGTCTGAGATCACAGCTCGATGTATATGTATCAAAAACCTTGATTCTACTCAAATACACAACATCCATGCGTTAAAAGTCGTCTGGTACCGTTGTAAAGAACGAAACATTGAAGAACACCGAAATCGTGATATCACGTGTTTCGAGCGTTTCTGAGATCACAGCTAGGTGTAAAAGAGCAAAAACCTTCATTCTACTCGAATACACCACATCCAAGCGTTAAAAGTGGTCTGGCGATTCTGCAACGAACGAAAAATTGAAGAACACCGAAATCGAGATATCGCCAGTTTCGAGCGCGTCTGAGATCACAGCTCGATGTAAATGTATCAAAAACCTTCATTCTACTGAAATACAACACATCCATGTGTTAAAAGTTGTCTGGGACCGGTGCAGCGAACGACACATGAAAGAACCCCGAAATCGAGATATCTCGTGTTTGGAGCGTTTCTGAGATCACAGCTCGATGCAAATGTATAAAAAAACCTTGATTCTAGTCAAATACACAATATCCATGCGTTAAAAGTTGTCTGGCACCGCTGTAACGTACCAAACATCGAAGAACACCGAAATCGTGATATCGCCTGTTTTGAGCGTTACTGAGATCACAGCTAGGTGTAAAAGAGCAAAAACCTTCATTCTACTCAAATACACCACATCCATGCGTTAAAAGTGGTCCGGCGCTTCTGCAACGAACGAAACCTTGAAGAACACCGAAATCGAGATATTGCGCGTTTCGAGCTCTTCTGAGATCACAGCTCGATGTGTATGTATCAAAAACCTTGATTCTACTCAAATACACAACATCCATGCGTTAAAAGTCGTCTGGTACCGTTGTAACGAACGAAACATTGAAGAACACCGAAAACGTGATAACGCGTGTTTCGAGCGTTTCTGAGATCACAGCTAAGTGTAAAAAATGTAAGTGCAAAAACCTTCATTCTACTCAAATACACCAACATCCATGCGTTAAAATTTGGCTGGTACCGCGGAAGCGAACCAAACATCGAAGAACACCGAAATCGAGATATCGCGTGTTTCGAGCTTGTCTGAGATCACAGCTCGATGTATATGTATCAAAAACCTTCATTCTACTCAAATACAACACATCCATGCGTTAAAAGTCGTCTGGTACCGCTGTAACGAACCAAACATCGAAGAACACCGAAATCTAGATATCTCGTGTTTGGAGCGTTTCTGAGATCACAGCTCGATGTAAATGTATCAAAAACCTTCATTCTACTCAAATACACAACATCCATGAGTTAAAAGTTGTCTGGCACCGCTGAAGCGAACCAAACATCGAGGAACACCGAAATGGATATATCGCGTGTTTTGAGCGTGTCTGAGATCACAGCTCGATGTAAATGCATCAAAACCATTCACTCGACTCAAATACATAACATCCATACATTAAACGTTGTCTCGCACCGCTGAAGCGAACGAAACTTTGAGCAACACCGAAATCGAGATATCGCGTTTTTCGAGAGTTTCTGAGATCACAGCTAAGTGTAAAAGAGCAAAAACCTTCATTCTACTCAAATACACCACATCCATGCGTTAAAAGTGGTCTGGCGCTTCTGCAACGAACGAAAAATTGAAGAACACCGAAATCGAGATATCTCGTGTTCCGAGCGTATCTGACTTCACAGGTCGATGTAAATGTTTCAAAAATCTTCTTTCTACTCAAATACACAACATCCATGCGTTAAAAGTTGTCTGGCACCGCTGAAGGGAACCAAACATCGAAGAACACCGAAGTCGATATATCGCGTGTTTCGAGCGTGTCTGAGATCACAGCTCGATGGAAATGCATCAAAATCATTCACTCGACTCAAATACATAACATCCATACATTAAACGTTTTCTCGCACCGCTGAAGCGAACGAAACTTTGGGCAACACCGAAATCGAGATATCGCGTGTTTCGAGCTCTTCTGAGATCACAGCTCGATGTATATGTATCAAAAACCTTCATTCTACTCAAATACACCACATCCTTGCGTTGAAAATTGTCTGGCACCGTTGTAACGAACGAAACATTGAAGAACACCGAAATCTAGATATCTCGTGTTTGGAGCGTTTCTGAGATCACAGCTCGATGTAAATGTACCAAAAACCTTCATTCTACTCAAATACACAACATCCATGCGTTAAAAGTTGTCTGGCACCGCTGAAGCGAACCAAACATCGAGGAACACCGAAATCGATTTATCGCGTGTTTCGAGCGTGTCTGATATCTCAGCTCGATGTAAATGCATCAAAACCATACACTCGATTCAAATACATAACATCCATACATTAAACGTTGTCTCCCACCGCTGAAGCGAACGAAACTTTGAGCAACACCGAAATCGAGATATCGCGTGTTTCGAGCTCTTCTGAGATCACAGCTTGATGTATATGTATCAAAAACATTGATTCTACTCAAATTCACAACATCCATGCGTTAAAAGTCGTCTGGTACCGTTGTAACGAACGAAACATTGAAGAACACCGAATTCGTGATATCACGTGTTTCGAGCGTTTCTGAGATCACAGCTAAGTGTAAAAGAGCAAAAACCTTCATTCTAATCAAATACACCACATCCATGCGTTAAAAGTGGTCTGGCGCTTCTGCAACGAACGAAACATTGAAGAACACCGAAATCGTGATATCGCGTGTTTCGAACGTTTCTGAGATCACACCTCGATGTATATGTATCAAAAACCTTGATTCTAATCAAATACACCACATCCATGCGTTAAAAGTGGTCTGGCGCTTCTGCAACGAACGAAAAATTGAAGAACACCGAAATCGAGATATCGCGTGTTTCGAGTTCTTCTGAGATCACAGCTCGATGTATATGTATCAAAAACCTTGATTCTACTCAAATACACAACATCCATGCGTTAAAAGTGGTCTGGTACCGTTGTAACGAACGAAACATTGAAGAACACCGAAATCGTGATAACGCGTGTTTCGAGCGTTTCTGAGATCACAGCTAAGTGTAAAAGAGCAAAAACCTTCATTCTACTCAAATACACCACATCCATGCGTTAAAAGTGGTCCGGCGCTTCTGCAACGAACGAAACCTTGAAGAACACCGAAATCGAGATATTGCGCGTTTCGATCACTTCTGAGATCACAGCTCGATGTATATGTATCAAAAACCTTCATTCTACTCAAATACAACACATCCATGCGTTAAAAGTAGTCTGGTACCGTTGTAACGAACGAAACATTGAAGAACACCGAAATCGTGATATCGCGTGTTTCGAGCGTTTCTGAGATCACAGCTAAGTGTAAAAGAGCAAAAACCTTCATTCTACTCAAATACACCACATCCATGCGTTAAAAGTTGTCTGGCACCGCGGAAGCGAACCAAACATCGAAGAACACCGAAATCGAGATATCGCGTGTTTCGAGCTTGTCTGAGATCACAGCTCGATGTATATGTATCAAAAACCTTCATTCTACTCAAATACAACACATCCATGCGTTAAAAGTCTTCTGGTACCGCTGTAACGAACCAAACATCGAAGAACACCGAAATCTAGATATCTCGTGTTTGGAGCGTTTCTGAGATCACAGCTCGATGTAAATGTATCAAAAACCTTCATTCTACTCAAATACACAACATCCGTGCGTTAAAAGTTGTCTGGCACCGCTGAAGCGAACCAAACATCGAGGAACACCGAAATCGATATATCGCGTGTTTCGAGCGTGTCTGAGATCACAGCTCGATGTAAATGCATCAAAACCATTCACTCGACTCAAATTCATAACATCCATACATTAAACGTTGTCTCGTTGTCTGAAGCGAACGAAACTTTGAGCAACACCGAAATCGAGATATCGCGTTTTTCGAGCGTTTCTGAGATCACAGCTAAGTGTAAAAGAGCAAAAACCTTCATTCTACTCAAATACACCACATCCATGCGTTAAAAGTGGTCTGGCGCTTCTGCAACGAACGAAACATTGAAGAACACCGAAATCGAGATATCGCGTGTTTCGAGCTCTTCTGAGATCACAGCTCGATGTATATGTATCAAAAACCTTGATTCTACTCAAATACACAACATCCATGCGTTAAAAGTCGTCTGGTACCGTTGTAACGAACGAAACATTGAAGAACACCGAAATCGTGATATCGCGTGTTTCGAGCGTTTCTGAGATCACAGCTAAGTGTAAAAGAGCAAAAACCTTCATTCTACTCAAATACACCACATCCATGCGTTAAAAGTTGTCTGGCACCGCGGAAGCGAACCAAACATCGAAGAACACCGAAATCGAGATATCGCGTGTTTCGAGCTTGTCTGAGATCACAGCTCGATGTATATGTATCAAAAACCTTCATTCTACTCAACTACAACACATCCATGCGTTAAAAGTCGTCTGGTACCGCTGTAACGAACCAAACATCGAAGAACACCGAAATCTAGATATCTCGTGTTTGGAGCGTTTCTGAGATCACAGCTCGATGTAAATGTATCAAAAACCTTCATTCTACTCAAATACACAACATCCATGGGTTAAAAGTTGTCTGGCACCGCTGAAGCGAACCAAACATCGAGGAACACCGAAATCGATATATCGCGTGTTTCGAGCGTGTCTGAGATCACAGCTCGATGTAAATGCATCAAAACCATTCACTCGACTCAAATACATAACATCCATACATTAAACGTTGTCTCGCACCGCTGAAGCGAACGAAACTTTGAGCAACACCGAAATCGAGATATCGCGTTTTTCGAGCGTTTCTGAGACCACAGCTAAGTGTAAAAGAGCAAAAACCTTCATTCTACTCAAATACACCACATCCATGCGTTAAAAGTGGTCTGGCGCTTCTGCAACGAACGAAAAATTGAAGAACACCGAAATCGAGATATCTCGTGTTTGGAGCGTTTCTGAGATCACAGCTCGATGTAAATGTATCAAAAACCTTCATTCTACTCAAATACACAACATCCATGAGTTAAAAGTTGTCTGGCACCGCTGAAGCGAACCAAACATCGAGGAACACCGAAATCGATATATCGCGTGTTTCGAGCGTGTCTGAGATCACAGCTCGATGTAAATGCATCAAAAAGATTCACTCGACTCAAATACATAACATCCATACATTAAACGTTGTCTCGCACCGCTGAAGCGAACGAAACTTTGAGCAACACCGAAATCGAGATATCGCGTTTTTCGAGCGTTTCTGAGATCACAGCTAATTGTAAAGGAGCAAAAACCTTCATTCTACTCAAATACACCACATCCATGCGTTAAAAGTGGTCTGGCGCTTCTGCAACGAACGAAAAATTGAAGAACACCGAAATCGAGATATCTCGTGTTCCGAGCGTATCTGACATCACAGGTCGATGTAAATGTATCAAAAACCTTCTTTCTACTCAAATACACAACATCCATGCGTTAAAAGTTGTCTGGAACCGCTAAAGACAACCAAACATCGAAGAACACCGAAGTCGATATATCGCGTGTTTCGAGCGTGTCTGAGATCACAGCTCGATGTAAATGCATCAAAATCATTCACTCGACTCAAATACATAACATCCATACATTAAACGTTTTCTCGCACCGCTGAAGCGAACGAAACTTTGGGCAACACCGAAATCGAGATATCGCGTGTTTCGAGCTCTTCTGAGATCACAGCTCGATGTATATGTATCAAAAACCTTAATTCTACTCAAATACACCACATCCTTGCGTTGAAAGTTGTCTGGCACCGTTGTAACGAACGAAACATTGAAGAACACCGAAATCGTGATATCGCGTGTTTGGAGCGATTCTGAGATCACAGCTAAGTGTAAAAGAGCAAAAACCTTCATTCTACTCAAATACACCACATCCATGCGTTAAAAGTGGTCCGGCGCTTCTGCAACGAACGAAACCTTGAAGAACAACGAAATCGAGATATTGCGCGTTTCGAGCTCTTCTGAGATCACAGCTCGATGTATATGTATCAAAAACCTTCATTCTACTCAAATACAATACATCCATGCGTTAAAAGTCGTCTGGTACCGCGGAAGCGAACCAAACATCGAAGAACACCGAAATCGAGATATCGCGTGTGTCGAGCTTGTCTGAGATCACAGCTCGATGTATATGTATCAAAAACCTTCATTCTACTCACCTACAACACATCCATGCGTTAAAAGTCGTCTGGTACCGCTGTAACGAACCAAACATCGAAGAACACCGAAATCTAGATATCTCGTGTTTGGAGCGTTTCTGAGATCACAGCTCGATGTAAATGTATCAAAAACCTTCATTCTACTCAAATACACAACATCCATGCGTTAAAAGTTGTCTGGCACCGCTGAAGCGAACCAAACATCGAGGAACACCGAAATCGATATATCGCGTGTTTCGAGCTCTTCTGAGATCACAGCTCGATGTATATGTATCAAAAACCTTCATTCTACTCAAATACACCACATCCTTGCGTTGAAAGTTGTCTGGCACCGTTGTAACGAACGAAACATTGAAGAACACCGAAATCGTGATATCGCGTGTTTGGAGCGTTTCTGAGATCACAGCTAAGTGTAAAAGAGCAAAAACCTTCATTCTACTCAAATACACCACATCCATGCGTTAAAAGTGGTCCGGCGCTTCTGCAACGAACGAAACCTTGAAGAACACCGAAATCGAGATATTGCGCGTTTCGAGCTCTTCTGAGATCACAGCTCGATGTATATGTATCAAAAACCTTCATTCTACTCAAATACAACACATCCATGCGTTAAAAGTCGTCTGGTACCGTTGTAACGAACGAAACATTGAAGAACACCGAAATCGTGATAACGCGTGTTTCGAGCGTTTCTGAGATCACAGCTAAGTGTAAAAGAGCAAAAACCTTCATTCTACTCAAATACACCACATCCATGCGTTAAAAGTGGTCCGGCGCTTCTGCAACGAACGAAACCTTGAAGAACACCGAAATCGAGATATTGCGCGTTTCGAGCTCTTCTGAGATCACAGCTCGATGTATATGTATCAAAAACCTTCATTCTACTCAAATACAACACATCCATGCGTTAAAAGTCGTCTGGTACCGTTGTAACGAACGAAACATTGAAGAACACCGAAATCGTGATATCGCGTGTTTCGAGCGTTTCTGAGATCACAGCTAAGTGTAAAAGAGCAAAAACCTTCATTCTACTCAAATACACCACATCCATGAATTAAAAGTTGTCTGGCACCGCGGAAGCGAACCAAACATCGAAGAACACCGAAATCGAGATATCGCGTGTTTCAAGCTTGTCTGAGATCACAGCTCGATGTATATGTATCAAAAACCTTCATTCTACTCAACTACAACACATCCATGCGTTAAAAGTCGTCTGGTACCGCTGTAACGAACCAAACATCGAAGAACACCGAAATCTAGATATCTCGTGTTTGGAGCGTTTCTGAGATCACAGCTCGATGTAAATGTATCAAAAACCTTCATTCTACTCAAATACACAACATCCATGCGTTAAAAGTTGTCTGGCACCGCTGAAGCGAAGAACACCGAAACATTGAAGAACACCGAAATCGTGATAACGCGTGTTTCGAGCGTTTCTGAGATCACAGCTAAGTGTAAAAGAGCAAAAACCTTCATTCTACTCAAATACACCACATCCATGCGTTAAAAGTGGTCCGGCGCTTCTGCAACGAACGAAACCTTGAAGAACACCGAAATCGAGATATTGCGCGTTTCGAGCTCTTCTGAGATCACAGCTCGATGTATATGTATCAAAAACCTTCATTCTACTCAAATACAACACATCCATGCGTTAAAAGTCGTCTGGTACCGTTGTAACGAACGAAACATTGAAGAACACCGAAATCGTGATATCGCGTGTTTCGAGCGTTTCTGAGATCACAGCTAAGTGTAAAAGAGCAAAAACCTTCATTCTACTCAAATACACCACATCCATGAATTAAAAGTTGTCTGGCACCGCGGAAGCGAACCAAACATCGAAGAACACCGAAATCGAGATATCGCGTGTTTCAAGCTTGTCTGAGATCACAGCTCGATGTATATGTATCAAAAACCTTCATTCTACTCAACTACAACACATCCATGCGTTAAAAGTCGTCTGGTACCGCTGTAACGAACCAAACATCGAAGAACACCGAAATCTAGATATCTCGTGTTTGGAGCGTTTCTGAGATCACAGCTCGATGTAAATGTATCAAAAACCTTCATTCTACTCAAATACACAACATCCATGCGTTAAAAGTTGTCTGGCACCGCTGAAGCGAACCAAACATCGAGGAACACCGAAATCGATATATCGCGTGTTTCGAGCGTGTCTGAGATCACAGCTCGATGTAAATGCATCAAAACCATTCACTCGACTCAAATACATAACATCCATACATTAAACGTTGTCTCGCACCGCTGAAGCGAACGAAACTTTGAGCAACACCGAAATCGAGATATCGCGTTTTTCGAGGGTTTCTGAGATCACAGCTAAGTGTAAAAGAGCAAAAACCTTCATTCTACTCAAATACACCACATCCATGCGTTAAAAGTGGTCTGGCGCTTCTGCAAAGAACGAAAAATTGAAGAACACCGAAATCGAGATATCTCGTGTTCCGAGCGTATCTGACTTCACAGGTCGATGTAAATGTATCAAAAACCTTCTTTCTACTCAAATACACAACATCCATGCGTTAAAAGTTGTCTGGAACCGCTGAAGCGAACCAAACATCGAAGAACACCGAAGTCGATATATCGCGTGTTTCGAGCGTGTCTGAGATCACAGCTCGATGTAAATGCATCAAAATGATTCACTCGACTCAAATACATAACATCCTTACATTAAACGTTTTCTCGCACCGCTGAAGCGAACGAAACTTTGGGCAACACCGAAATCGAGATATCGCGTGTTTCGAGCTCTTCTGAGATCACAGCTCGATGTATATGTATCAAAAACCTTCATTCTACTCAAATACACCACATCCTTGCGTTGAAAGTTGTCTGGCACCGTTGTAACGAACGAAACATTGAAGAACACCGAAATCGTGATATCACGTATTTCGATCGTTTCTGAGATCACAGCTAGGTGTAAAAGAGCAAAAACCTTCATTCTACTCAAATACACCACATCCATGCGTTGAAAGTTGTCTGGCACCGTTGTAACGAACGAAACATTGAAGAACACCGAAATCGTTATATCGCGTGTTTCGAGCGTTTCTGAGATCACAGCTAAGTGTAAAAGAGCAAAAACCTTCATTCTACTCAAATACACCACATCCATGCGTTAAAAGTTGTCTGGCACCGCGGAAGCGAACCAAACATCGAAGAACACCGAAATCGAGATATCGCGTGTTTCGAGCTTGTCTGAGATCACAGCTCGATGTATATGTATCAAAAACCTTCATTCTACTCAACTACAACACATCCATGCGTTAAAAGTCGTCTGGTACCGCTGTAACGAACCAAACATCGAAGAACACCGAAATCTAGATATCTCGTGTTTGGAGCGTTTCTGAGATCACAGCTCGATGTAAATGTATCAAAAACCTTCATTCTACTCAAATACACAACATCCATGCGTTAAAAGTTGTCTGGCACCGCTGAAGCGAACCAAACATCGAAGAACACCGAAGTCGATATATCGCGTGTTTCGAGCGTGTCTGAGATCACAGCTCGATGTAAATGCATCAAAATCATTCACTCGACTTAAATACATAACATCCATACATTAAACGTTTTCTCGCACCGCTGAAGCGAACGAAACTTTGGGCAACACCGAAATCGAGATATCGCGTGTTTCGAGCTCTTCTGAGATCACAGCTCGATGGATATGTATCAAAAACCTTCATTCTACTCAAATACACCACATCCTTGCGTTGAAAGTTGTCTGGCACCGTTGTAACGAACGAAACATTGAAGAACACCGAAATCGTGATATCGCGTGTTTGGAGCGTTTCTGAGATCACAGCTAAGTGTAAAAGAGCAAAAACCTTCATTCTACTCAAATACACCACATCCATGCGTTAAAAGTAGTCTGGCGCTTCTGCAACGAACGAAAAATTGAAGAACACCGAAATCGAGATATCGCGTGTTTCGAGCTCTTCTGAGATCACAGCTCGATTTATATGTATAAAAAACCTTGATTTTACTCAAATACACAACATCCATGCGTTAAAAGTCGTCTGGTACCGTTGTAACGAACGAAACATTGAAGAACACCGAAATCGTGATAACGCGTGTGTAACGGCCCGTCTTCATATAAGAAGACGATTCGAATGAGAGAAAAGTATAGGTGACATTAGCGCAGTGGTTAGCGCTCTGACTAAGGAATGGACATTCCGGGTTCGAGTCCCCGGAGATCACCATATCTTTTCTCTCTTCGAAACTTCGCCAATTCATCCGCACTACCATCCTACACACATCCCCGAATTCTCGGCCTAGCCGTTACATGGTGTCAGAAGTTTTCGGGCCCACGATCCCCAATTGCGCCTTTGTACCGACGGAGGCGTACAGATGACCCCGGCCTGGCACTGAAGAGCTGCACCGCGGGACTCAAGACGGCCGAGGGAAGAGGTCCGACGATGGAGATAGGCTTCGCGAGATCTACGACGCTCCACTGCAATCGCGTAACAGGCTACCTGCTCTGCGCCTTGTACCGATGGAGCGCAGCGTCTCCCCTGCAATCGCGTAATCGGACACCCGCTCTGCCCAGTCGACGAGGACGTCGAGTTCACTAAGGGGGAGTGTGTAACGGCCCGTCTTCATATAAGAAGACGATTCGAATGAGAGAAAAGTATAGGTGACATTAGCGCAGTGGTTAGCGCTCTGACTAAGGAATGGACATTCCGGGTTCGAGTCCCCGGAGATCACCATATCTTTTCTCTCTTCGAAACTTCGCCAATTCATCCGCACTACCATCCTACACACATCCCCGAATTCTCGGCCTAGCCGTTACACGTGTTTCGAGCGTTTCTGAGATCACAGCTAAGTGTAAAAGAGCAAAAACCTTCATTCTACTCAAATACACCACATCCATGCGTTAAAAGTTGTCTGGCACCGCGGAAGCGAACCAAACATCGAAGAACACCGAAATCGAGATATCGCGTGTTTCGAGCTTGTCTGAGATCACAGCTCGATGTATATGTATCAAAAACCTTCATTCTACTCAACTACAACACATCCATGCGTTAAAAGTCGTCTGGTACCGCTGTAACGAACCAAACATCGAAGAACACCGAAATCTAGATATCTCGTGTTTGGAGCGTTTCTGAGATCACAGCTCGATGTAAATGTATCAAAAACCTTCATTCTACTCAAATACACAACATCCATGCGTTAAAAGTTGTCTGGCACCGCTGAAGCGAACCAAACATCGAGGAACACCGAAATCGATATATCGCGTGTTTCGAGCGTGTCTGAGATCACAGCTCGATGTAAATGCATCAAAACCATTCACTCGACTCAAATACATAACATCCATACATTAAACGTTGTCTCGCACCGCTGAAGCGAACGAAACTTTGAGCAACACCGAAATCGAGATATCGCGTTTTTCGAGCGTTTCTGAGATCACAGCTAAGTGTAAAAGAGCAAAAACCTTCATTCTACTCAAATACACCACATCCATGCGTTAAAAGTGGTCTGGCGCTTCTGCAACGAACGAAAAATTGAAGAACACCGAAATCGAGATATCTCGTGTTCCGAGCGTATTTGACTTCACAGGTCGATGTAAATGTATCAAAAACCTTCTTTCTACTCAAATACACAACATCCATGCGTTAAAAGTTGTCTGGAACCGCTGAAGCGAACCAAACATCGAAGAACACCGAAGTCGATATATCGCGTGTTTCGAGCGTGTCTGAGATCACAGCTCGATGTAAATGCATCAAAATCATTCACTCGACTCAAATACATAACATCCATACATTAAACGTTTTCTCGCACCGCTGAAGCGAACGAAACTTTGGGCAACACCGAAACCGAGATATCGCGTGTTTCGAGCTCTTCTGAGATCACAGCTCGATGTATATGTATCAAAAACCTTCATTCTACTCAAATACACCACATCCTTGCGTTGAAAGTTGTCTGGCACCGTTGTAACGAACGAAACATTGAAGAACACCGAAATCGTGATATCGCGTGTTTCGAGCGTTTCTGAGATCACAGCTAAGTGTAAAAGAGCAAAAACCTTCATTCTACTCAAATACACCACATCCATGCGTTAAAAGTAGTCTGGCGCTTCTGCAACGACCGAAAAATTGAAGAACACCGAAATCGAGATATCGCCTGTTTCGAGCGCGTCTGAGATCACAGCTCGATGTATATGTATCAAAAACCTTGATTCTACTCAAATACACAACATCCATGCGTTAAAAGTTGTCTGTCACCGCTGAAGCGAACCAAACATCGAGGAACACCGAAATCGATATATCGCGTGTTTCGAGCGTGTCTGAGATCACAGCTCGATGTAAATGCATCAAAACCATTCACTCGACTCAAATACATAACATCCATACATTAAACGTTGTCTCGCACCGCTGAAGCGAACGAAACTTTGAGCAACACCGAAATCGAGATATCGCGTTTTCCGAGCGTTTCTGAGATCACAGCTAAGTGTAAAAGAGCAAAAACCTTCATTCTACTCAAATACACAACATCCATGCTTTAAAATTGGTCTGGCGCTTCTGCAACGAAGGAAAAATTGAAGAACACCGAAATCGAGATATCGCGTGTTTCGAGCGTGTCTGAGATCACAGCTCGATGTAAATGTATCAAAAACCTTCATTCTACTCAAATACAACACATCCATGCGTTAAAAGTTGTCTGGCGCTTCTGTAACGAACGAAACATCGAAGAACACCTAAATCGTTATATATCGTGTTTCGAGCGTTTTTGAGATCACAACGCGTTGTAAATGTATCAAAAACATTCATTCTACTCAAATACACCACATCAATGCGTTAAAAGTTGTCTGGCACCGTTGTAACGAACGAAACATTGAAGAACACCGAAATCGGGATATAGCGTGTTTCGAGCGTGTCTGAGATCACAGCTCGATGTAAATGCATCAAAACCATTCACTCGACTCAAATACATAACATCCATACATTAAAAATTGTCTCGCACCGCTGAAGCGAACGAAACTTTCAGCAACACCGAAATCGAGATATCGCGTGTTTCGAGCTCTTCTGAGATCACAGCTCGATGTATATGTATCAAAAACCTTGATTCTACTCAAATACACCACATCAATGCGTTAAAAGTTGTCTGGCACCGTTGTAACGAACGAAACATTGAAGAACACCGAAATCGTGATATCGCGTGTTTCGAGCGTGTCTGAGATCACAGCTCGATGTAAATGCATAAAGACCATTCACTCGACTCAAATACATAACATCCATACATTAAACGTTGTCTCGCACCGCTGAAGCGAACGAAACTTTGAGCAACACCGAAATCGAGATATCGCGTGTTTCGAGCTCTTCTGAGATCACAGCTCGATGTATATGTATCAAAAACCTTGATTCTACTCAAATACGCAACATCAATGCGTTAAAAGTTGTCTGGCGCTTCTGTGACGAACGAAACATCGAAGAACACCAAAATCGTTATATCTCGTGTTCCGAGCGTATCTGACTTCACAGGTCGATGTAAATGTATCAAAAACCTTCTTTCTACTCAAATACTCAACATCCATGCGTTAAAAGTTGTCTGGCACCGCTGAAGCGAACCAAACATCGAAGAACACCGAAGTCGATATATCGCGTGTTTCGAGCGTGTCTGAGATCACAGCTCGATGTAAATGCATCAAAATCATTCACTCGACTCAAATACATAACATCCATACATTAAACGTTTTCTCGCACCGCTGAAGCGAACGAAACTTTGGGCAACACCGAAATCGAGATATCGCGTGTTTCGAGCTCTTCTGAGATCGCAGCTCGATGTATATGTATCAAAACCCTTCATTCTACTCAAATACAACACATCCATGCGTTAAAAGTCGTCTGGTACCGTTGTAACGAACGAAACATTGAAGAACACCGAAATCGTGATATCACGTATTTCGAGCGTTTCTGAGATCACAGCTAGGTGTAAAAGAGCAAAAACCTTCATTCTACTCAAATACACTACATCCATGCGTTGAAAGTTGTCTGGCACCTGTAACGGCCCGTCTTCATATAAGAAGACGATTCGAATGAGAGAAAAGTATAGGTGACATTAGCGCAGTGGTTAGCGCTCTGACTAAGGAATGAACATTCCGGGTTCGAGTCCCGGAGATCACCATATCTTTTCTCTCTTCGAAACTTCGCCAATGCATCCGCACTACCATCCTACACACATCCCCGAATTCTCGGCCCAGCCGTTACATGGTGTCAGAAGTTTTCGGGCCCACGATCCCCAATTGCGCCTTTGTACCGACGGAGGCGTACAGATGACCCCGGCCTGGCACTGAAGAGCTGCACCGCGGGACTCAACACGGCCGAGGGAAGAGGTCCGACGATGGAGATAGGCTTCGCGAGATCTACGACGCTCCACTGCAATCGCGTAACAGGCTACCTGCTCTGCGCCTTGTACCGATGGAGCGCAGCGTCTCCCCTGCAATCGCGTAATCGGACACCCGCTCTGCCCAGTCGACGAGGACGTCGAGTTCACTAAGGGGGAGTGTGTAACGGCCCGTCTTCATATAAGAAGACGATTCGAATGAGAGAAAAGTATAGGTGACATTAGCGCAGTGGTTAGCGCTCTGACTAAGGAATGAACATTCCGGGTTCGAGTCCCGGAGATCACCATATCTTTTCTCTCTTCGAAACTTCGCCAATGCATCCGCACTACCATCCTACACACATCCTCGAATTCTCGGCCCAGCCGTTACACACCGTTGTAACGAACGAAACATTGAAGAACACCGAAATCGTGATATCGCGTGTTTCGAGCATTTCTGAGATCACAGCTAAGTGTAAAAGAGCAAAAACCTTCATTCTACTCAAATACACCACATCCATGCGTTAAAAGTGGTCCGGCGCTTCTGCAACGAACGAAACCTTGAAGAACACCGAAATCGAGATATTGCGCGTTTCGAGCTCTTCTGAGATCACAGCTCGATGTATATGTATCAAAACCCTTCATTCTACTCAAATACAACACATACATGCGTTAAAAGTCGTCTGGTACCGTTGTAACGAACGAAACATTGAAGAACACCGAAATCGTGATATCGCGTGTTTCGAGCGTTTCTGAGATCACAGCTAAGTGTAAAAGAGCAAAAACCTTCATTCTACTCAAATACACCACATCCATGCGTTAAAAGTAGTCTGGCGCTTCTGCAACGAACGAAAAATTGAAGAACACCGAAATCGAGATATCGCGTGTTTCGAGCTCTTCTGAGATCACAGCTCGATGTATATGTATCAAAATCCATCATTTTACTCAAATACAACACATCCATGCGTTAAAAGTCGTCTGGTACCGTTATAACGAACGAAACATTGAAGAACACCGTAATCGTGATATCACGTATTTCGAGCGTTTCTGAGATCACAGCTAGGTGTAAAAGAGCAAAAACCTTCATTCTACTCAAATACACCACATCCATGCGTTGAAATTTGTCTGGCACCGTTGTAACGAACGAAACATTGAAGAAAACCGAAATCGTGATATCGCGTGTTTCGAGTGTTTCTGAGATCACAGCTAAGTGTAAAAGAGCAAAAACCTTCATTCTACTCAAATACACTACATCCATGCGTTAAAAGTGGTCTGGCGCTTCTGCAACGAACGAAAAATTGAAGAACACCGCAATCGAGATATTGCGTGTTTCGAGCGTGTATGAGATCACAGCTCGATGTATATGTATCAAAAACCTTGATTCTACTCAAATACACAACATCCATGCGTTAAAAGTCGTCTGGTACCGTTGTAAAGAACGAAACAATGAAGAACACCGAAATCGTGATATCACGTGTTTCGAGCGTTTCTGAGATCACAGCTAGGTGCAAAAGAGCAAAAACCTTCATTCTACTCGAATACACCACATCCAAGCGTTAAAAGTGGTCTGGCGATTCTGCAACGAACGAAAAATTGAAGAACACCGAAATCGAGATATCGCCAGTTTCGAGCGCGTCTGAGATCACAGATCGATGTAAATGTATCAAAAACCTTCATTCTACTGAAATACAACACATCCATGTGTTAAAAGTTGTCTGGGACCGGTGCAGCGAACGACACATGAAAGAACCCCGAAATCGAGATATCTCGTGTTTGGAGCGTTTCTGAGATCACAGCTCGATGCAAATGTATAAAAAAACCTTGATTCTACTCAAATACACAATATCCATGCGTTAAAAGTTGTCTGGCACCGCTGTAACGTACCAAACATCGAAGAACACCGAAATCGTGATATCGCCTGTTTTGAGCGTTACTGAGATCACAGCTAGGTGTAAAAGAGCAAAAACCTTCATTCTACTCAAATACACCACATCCATGCGTTAAAAGTGGTCTGGCGCTTCAGCAACGAACGAAAAATTGAAGAACACCGAAATCGAGATATCGCGTGTTTCGAGCTCTTCTGAGATCACAGCTCGATGTATATGTATCAAAAACCTTGATTCTACTCAAATACACAACATCCATGCGTTAAAAGTCGTCTGGTACCGTTGTAACGAACGAAACATTGAAGAACACCGAAATCGTGATAACGCGTGTTTCGAGCGTTTCTGAGATCACAGCTAAGTGTAAAAGAGCAAAAACCTTCATTCTACTCAAATACACCACATCCATGCGTTAAAAGTGGTCCGGCGCTTCTGCAACAAACGAAACCTTGAAGAACACCGAAATCGAGATATTGCGCGTTTCGAGCTCTTCTGAGATCACAGCTCGATGTATATGTATCAAAACCCTTCATTCTACTCAAATACAACACATACATGCGTTAAAAGTCGTCTGGTACCGTTGTAACGAACGAAACATTGAAGAACACCGAAATCGTGATATCGCGTGTTTCGAGCGTTTCTGAGATCACAGCTAAGTGTAAAAGAGCAAAAACCTTCATTCTACTCAAATACACCACATCCATGCGTTAAAAGTAGTCTGGCGCTTCTGCAACGAACGAAAAATTGAAGAACACCGAAATCGAGATATCGCGTGTTTCGAGCTCTTCTGAGATCACAGCTCGATGTATATGTATCAAAATCCATCATTTTACTCAAATACAACACATCCATGCGTTAAAAGTCGTCTGGTACCGTTGTAACGAACGAAACATTGAAGAACACCGTAATCGTGATATCACGTATTTCGAGCGTTTCTGAGATCACAGCTAGGTGTAAAAGAGCAAAAACCTTCATTCTACTCAAATACACCACATCCATGCGTTGAAATTTGTCTGGCACCGTTGTAACGAACGAAACATTGAAGAAAACCGAAATCGTGATATCGCGTGTTTCGAGCGTTTCTGAGATCACAGCTAAGTGTAAAAGAGCAAAAACCTTCATTCTACTCAAATACACTACATCCATGCGTTAAAAGTGGTCTGGCGCTTCTGCAACGAACGAAAAATTGAAGAACACCGCAATCGAGATATTGCGTGTTTCGAGCGTGTCTGAGATCACAGCTCGATGTATATGTATCAAAAACCTTGATTCTACTCAAATACACAACATCCATGCGTTAAAAGTCGTCTGGTACCGTTGTAAAGAACGAAACATTGAAGAACACCGAAATCGTGATATCACGTGTTTCGAGCGTTTCTGAGATCACAGCTAGGTGTAAAAGAGCAAAAACCTTCATTCTACTCGAATACACCACATCCAAGCGTTAAAAGTGGTCTGGCGATTCTGCAACGAACGAAAAATTGAAGAACACCGAAATCGAGATATCGCCAGTTTCGAGCGCGTCTGAGATCACAGCTCGATGTAAATGTATCAAAAACCTTCATTCTACTGAAATACAACACATCCATGTGTTAAAAGTTGTCTGGGACCGGTGCAGCGAACGACACATGAAAGAACCCCGAAATCGAGATATCTCGTGTTTGGAGCGTTTCTGAGATCACAGCTCGATGCAAATGTATAAAAAAACCTTGATTCTAGTCAAATACACAATATCCATGCGTTAAAAGTTGTCTGGCACCGCTGTAACGTACCAAACATCGAAGAACACCGAAATCGTGATATCGCCTGTTTTGAGCGTTACTGAGATCACAGCTAGGTGTAAAAGAGCAAAAACCTTCATTCTACTCAAATACACCACATCCATGCGTTAAAAGTGGTCCGGCGCTTCTGCAACGAACGAAACCTTGAAGAACACCGAAATCGAGATATTGCGCGTTTCGAGCTCTTCTGAGATCACAGCTCGATGTGTATGTATCAAAAACCTCGATTCTACTCAAATACACAACATCCATGCGTTAAAAGTCGTCTGGTACCGTTGTAACGAACGAAACATTGAAGAACACCGAAAACGTGATAACGCGTGTTTCGAGCGTTTCTGAGATCACAGCTAAGTGTAAAAGAGCAAAAACCTTCATTCTACTCAAATACACCAACATCCATGCGTTAAAATTTGGCTGGTACCGCGGAAGCGAACCAAACATCGAAGAACACCGAAATCGAGATATCGCGTGTTTCGAGCTTGTCTGAGATCACAGCTCGATGTATATGTATCAAAAACCTTCATTCTACTCAAATACAACACATCCATGCGTTAAAAGTCGTCTGGTACCGCTGTAACGAACCAAACATCGAAGAACACCGAAATCTAGATATCTCGTGTTTGGAGCGTTTCTGAGATCACAGCTCGATGTAAATGTATCAAAAACCTTCATTCTACTCAAATACACAACATCCATGAGTTAAAAGTTGTCTGGCACCGCTGAAGCGAACCAAACATCGAGGAACACCGAAATGGATATATCGCGTGTTTTGAGCGTGTCTGAGATCACAGCTCGATGTAAATGCATCAAAACCATTCACTCGACTCAAATACATAACATCCATACATT
This sequence comes from Pimpla rufipes, assembly GCA_963932165.1. Classification (NCBI taxonomy): domain Eukaryota; kingdom Metazoa; phylum Arthropoda; class Insecta; order Hymenoptera; family Ichneumonidae; genus Pimpla; species Pimpla rufipes. The sequence continues at coordinate 6,893,774 of OZ010640.1, forward strand.
AAACGTTGTCTCGCACCGCTGAAGCGAACGAAACTTTGAGCAACACCGAAATCGAGATATCGCGTTTTTCGAGAGTTTCTGAGATCACAGCTAAGTGTAAAAGAGCAAAAACCTTCATTCTACTCAAATACACCACATCCATGCGTTAAAAGTGGTCTGGCGCTTCTGCAACGAACGAAAAATTGAAGAACACCGAAATCGAGATATCTCGTGTTCCGAGCGTATCTGACTTCACAGGTCGATGTAAATGTTTCAAAAATCTTCTTTCTACTCAAATACACAACATCCATGCGTTAAAAGTTGTCTGGCACCGCTGAAGGGAACCAAACATCGAAGAACACCGAAGTCGATATATCGCGTGTTTCGAGCGTGTCTGAGATCACAGCTCGATGGAAATGCATCAAAATCATTCACTCGACTCAAATACATAACATCCATACATTAAACGTTTTCTCGCACCGCTGAAGCGAACGAAACTTTGGGCAACACCGAAATCGAGATATCGCGTGTTTCGAGCTCTTCTGAGATCACAGCTCGATGTATATGTATCAAAAACCTTCATTCTACTCAAATACACCACATCCTTGCGTTGAAAATTGTCTGGCACCGTTGTAACGAACGAAACATTGAAGAACACCGAAATCTAGATATCTCGTGTTTGGAGCGTTTCTGAGATCACAGCTCGATGTAAATGTACCAAAAACCTTCATTCTACTCAAATACACAACATCCATGCGTTAAAAGTTGTCTGGCACCGCTGAAGCGAACCAAACATCGAGGAACACCGAAATCGATTTATCGCGTGTTTCGAGCGTGTCTGATATCTCAGCTCGATGTAAATGCATCAAAACCATACACTCGATTCAAATACATAACATCCATACATTAAACGTTGTCTCCCACCGCTGAAGCGAACGAAACTTTGAGCAACACCGAAATCGAGATATCGCGTGTTTCGAGCTCTTCTGAGATCACAGCTTGATGTATATGTATCAAAAACATTGATTCTACTCAAATACACAACATCCATGCGTTAAAAGTCGTCTGGTACCGTTGTAACGAACGAAACATTGAAGAACACCGAATTCGTGATATCACGTGTTTCGAGCGTTTCTGAGATCACAGCTAAGTGTAAAAGAGCAAAAACCTTCATTCTAATCAAATACACCACATCCATGCGTTAAAAGTGGTCTGGCGCTTCTGCAACGAACGAAACATTGAAGAACACCGAAATCGTGATATCGCGTGTTTCGAACGTTTCTGAGATCACACCTCGATGTATATGTATCAAAAACCTTGATTCTAATCAAATACACCACATCCATGCGTTAAAAGTGGTCTGGCGCTTCTGCAACGAACGAAAAATTGAAGAACACCGAAATCGAGATATCGCGTGTTTCGAGTTCTTCTGAGATCACAGCTCGATGTATATGTATCAAAAACCTTGATTCTACTCAAATACACAACATCCATGCGTTAAAAGTGGTCTGGTACCGTTGTAACGAACGAAACATTGAAGAACACCGAAATCGTGATATCGCGTGTTTCGAGCGTTTCTGAGATCACAGCTAAGTGTAAAAGAGCAAAAACCTTCATTCTACTCAAATACACCACATCCATGCGTTAAAAGTAGTCTGGCGCTTCTGCAACGAACGAAAAATTGAAGAACACCGAAATCGAGATATCGCGTGTTTCGAGCTCTTCTGAGATCACAGCTCGATGTATATGTATCAAAATCCATCATTTTACTCAAATACAACACATCCATGCGTTAAAAGTCGTCTGGTACCGTTGTAACGAACGAAACATTGAAGAACACCGTAATCGTGATATCACGTATTTCGAGCGTTTCTGAGATCACAGCTAGGTGTAAAAGAGCAAAAACCTTCCTTCTACTCAAATACACCACATCCATGCGTTGAAATTTGTCTGGCACCGTTGTAACGAACGAAACATTGAAGAAAACCGAAATCGTGATATCGCGTGTTTCGAGCGTTTCTGAGATCACAGCTAAGTGTAAAAGAGCAAAAACCTTCATTCTACTCAAATACACTACATCCATGCGTTAAAAGTGGTCTGGCGCTTCTGCAACGAACGAAAAATTGAAGAACACCGCAATCGAGATATTGCGTGTTTCGAGCGTGTCTGAGATCACAGCTCGATGTATATGTATCAAAAACCTTGATTCTACTCAAATACACAACATCCATGCGTTAAAAGTCGTCTGGTACCGTTGTAAAGAACGAAACATTGAAGAACACCGAAATCGTGATATCACGTGTTTCGAGCGTTTCTGAGATCACAGCTAGGTGCAAAAGAGCAAAAACCTTCATTCTACTCGAATACACCACATCCAAGCGTTAAAAGTGGTCTGGCGATTCTGCAACGAACGAAAAATTGAAGAACACCGAAATCGAGATATCGCCAGTTTCGAGCGCGTCTGAGATCACAGCTCGATGTAAATGTATCAAAAACCTTCATTCTACTGAAATACAACACATCCATGTGTTAAAAGTTGTCTGGGACCGGTGCAGCGAACGACACATGAAAGAACCCCGAAATCGAGATATCTCGTGTTTGGAGCGTTTCTGAGATCACAGCTCGATGCAAATGTATAAAAAAACCTTGATTCTACTCAAATACACAATATCCATGCGTTAAAAGTTGTCTGGCACCGCTGTAACGTACCAAACATCGAAGAACACCGAAATCGTGATATCGCCTGTTTTGAGCGTTACTGAGATCACAGCTAGGTGTAAAAGAGCAAAAACCTTCATTCTACTCAAATACACCACATCCATGCGTTAAAAGTGGTCTGGCGCTTCAGCAACGAACGAAAAATTGAAGAACACCGAAATCGAGATATCGCGTGTTTCGAGCTCTTCTGAGATCACAGCTCGATGTATATGTATCAAAAACCTTGATTCTACTCAAATACACAACATCCATGCGTTAAAAGTCGTCTGGTACCGTTGTAACGAACGAAACATTGAAGAACACCGAAATCGTGATAACGCGTGTTTCGAGCGTTTCTGAGATCACAGCTAAGTGTAAAAGAGCAAAAACCTTCATTCTACTCAAATACACCACATCCATGCGTTAAAAGTGGTCCGGCGCTTCTGCAACAAACGAAACCTTGAAGAACACCGAAATCGAGATATTGCGCGTTTCGAGCTCTTCTGAGATCACAGCTCGATGTATATGTATCAAAACCCTTCATTCTACTCAAATACAACACATACATGCGTTAAAAGTCGTCTGGTACCGTTGTAACGAACGAAACATTGAAGAACACCGAAATCGTGATATCGCGTGTTTCGAGCGTTTCTGAGATCACAGCTAAGTGTAAAAGAGCAAAAACCTTCATTCTACTCAAATACACCACATCCATGCGTTAAAAGTAGTCTGGCGCTTCTGCAACGAACGAAAAATTGAAGAACACCGAAATCGAGATATCGCGTGTTTCGAGCTCTTCTGAGATCACAGCTCGATGTATATGTATCAAAATCCATCATTTTACTCAAATACAACACATCCATGCGTTAAAAGTCGTCTGGTACCGTTGTAACGAACGAAACATTGAAGAACACCGTAATCGTGATATCACGTATTTCGAGCGTTTCTGAGATCACAGCTAGGTGTAAAAGAGCAAAAACCTTCATTCTACTCAAATACACCACATCCATGCGTTGAAATTTGTCTGGCACCGTTGTAACGAACGAAACATTGAAGAAAACCGAAATCGTGATATCGCGTGTTTCGAGCGTTTCTGAGATCACAGCTAAGTGTAAAAGAGCAAAAACCTTCATTCTACTCAAATACACTACATCCATGCGTTAAAAGTGGTCTGGCGCTTCTGCAACGAACGAAAAATTGAAGAACACCGCAATCGAGATATTGCGTGTTTCGAGCGTGTCTGAGATCACAGCTCGATGTATATGTATCAAAAACCTTGATTCTACTCAAATACACAACATCCATGCGTTAAAAGTCGTCTGGTACCGTTGTAAAGAACGAAACATTGAAGAACACCGAAATCGTGATATCACGTGTTTCGAGCGTTTCTGAGATCACAGCTAGGTGTAAAAGAGCAAAAACCTTCATTCTACTCGAATACACCACATCCAAGCGTTAAAAGTGGTCTGGCGATTCTGCAACGAACGAAAAATTGAAGAACACCGAAATCGAGATATCGCCAGTTTCGAGCGCGTCTGAGATCACAGCTCGATGTAAATGTATCAAAAACCTTCATTCTACTGAAATACAACACATCCATGTGTTAAAAGTTGTCTGGGACCGGTGCAGCGAACGACACATGAAAGAACCCCGAAATCGAGATATCTCGTGTTTGGAGCGTTTCTGAGATCACAGCTCGATGCAAATGTATAAAAAAACCTTGATTCTAGTCAAATACACAATATCCATGCGTTAAAAGTTGTCTGGCACCGCTGTAACGTACCAAACATCGAAGAACACCGAAATCGTGATATCGCCTGTTTTGAGCGTTACTGAGATCACAGCTAGGTGTAAAAGAGCAAAAACCTTCATTCTACTCAAATACACCACATCCATGCGTTAAAAGTGGTCCGGCGCTTCTGCAACGAACGAAACCTTGAAGAACACCGAAATCGAGATATTGCGCGTTTCGAGCTCTTCTGAGATCACAGCTCGATGTGTATGTATCAAAAACCTTGATTCTACTCAAATACACAACATCCATGCGTTAAAAGTCGTCTGGTACCGTTGTAACGAACGAAACATTGAAGAACACCGAAAACGTGATAACGCGTGTTTCGAGCGTTTCTGAGATCACAGCTAAGTGTAAAAGAGCAAAAACCTTCATTCTACTCAAATACACCAACATCCATGCGTTAAAATTTGGCTGGTACCGCGGAAGCGAACCAAACATCGAAGAACACCGAAATCGAGATATCGCGTGTTTCGAGCTTGTCTGAGATCACAGCTCGATGTATATGTATCAAAAACCTTCATTCTACTCAAATACAACACATCCATGCGTTAAAAGTCGTCTGGTACCGCTGTAACGAACCAAACATCGAAGAACACCGAAATCTAGATATCTCGTGTTTGGAGCGTTTCTGAGATCACAGCTCGATGTAAATGTATCAAAAACCTTCATTCTACTCAAATACACAACATCCATGAGTTAAAAGTTGTCTGGCACCGCTGAAGCGAACCAAACATCGAGGAACACCGAAATGGATATATCGCGTGTTTTGAGCGTGTCTGAGATCACAGCTCGATGTAAATGCATCAAAACCATTCACTCGACTCAAATACATAACATCCATACATTAAACGTTGTCTCGCACCGCTGAAGCGAACGAAACTTTGAGCAACACCGAAATCGAGATATCGCGTTTTTCGAGAGTTTCTGAGATCACAGCTAAGTGTAAAAGAGCAAAAACCTTCATTCTACTCAAATACACCACATCCATGCGTTAAAAGTGGTCTGGCGCTTCTGCAACGAACGAAAAATTGAAGAACACCGAAATCGAGATATCTCGTGTTCCGAGCGTATCTGACTTCACAGGTCGATGTAAATGTTTCAAAAATCTTCTTTCTACTCAAATACACAACATCCATGCGTTAAAAGTTGTCTGGCACCGCTGAAGGGAACCAAACATCGAAGAACACCGAAGTCGATATATCGCGTGTTTCGAGCGTGTCTGAGATCACAGCTCGATGGAAATGCATCAAAATCATTCACTCGACTCAAATACATAACATCCATACATTAAACGTTTTCTCGCACCGCTGAAGCGAACGAAACTTTGGGCAACACCGAAATCGAGATATCGCGTGTTTCGAGCTCTTCTGAGATCACAGCTCGATGTATATGTATCAAAAACCTTCATTCTACTCAAATACACCACATCCTTGCGTTGAAAATTGTCTGGCACCGTTGTAACGAACGAAACATTGAAGAACACCGAAATCTAGATATCTCGTGTTTGGAGCGTTTCTGAGATCACAGCTCGATGTAAATGTACCAAAAACCTTCATTCTACTCAAATACACAACATCCATGCGTTAAAAGTTGTCTGGCACCGCTGAAGCGAACCAAACATCGAGGAACACCGAAATCGATTTATCGCGTGTTTCGAGCGTGTCTGATATCTCAGCTCGATGTAAATGCATCAAAACCATACACTCGATTCAAATACATAACATCCATACATTAAACGTTGTCTCCCACCGCTGAAGCGAACGAAACTTTGAGCAACACCGAAATCGAGATATCGCGTGTTTCGAGCTCTTCTGAGATCACAGCTTGATGTATATGTATCAAAAACATTGATTCTACTCAAATACACAACATCCATGCGTTAAAAGTCGTCTGGTACCGTTGTAACGAACGAAACATTGAAGAACACCGAATTCGTGATATCACGTGTTTCGAGCGTTTCTGAGATCACAGCTAAGTGTAAAAGAGCAAAAACCTTCATTCTAATCAAATACACCACATCCATGCGTTAAAAGTGGTCTGGCGCTTCTGCAACGAACGAAACATTGAAGAACACCGAAATCGTGATATCGCGTGTTTCGAACGTTTCTGAGATCACACCTCGATGTATATGTATCAAAAACCTTGATTCTAATCAAATACACCACATCCATGCGTTAAAAGTGGTCTGGCGCTTCTGCAACGAACGAAAAATTGCAGAACACCGAAATCGAGATATCGCGTGTTTCGAGTTCTTCTGAGATCACAGCTCGATGTATATGTATCAAAAACCTTGATTCTACTCAAATACACAACATCCATGCGTTAAAAGTGGTCTGGTACCGTTGTAACGAACGAAACATTGAAGAACACCGAAATCGTGATAACGCGTGTTTCGAGCGTTTCTGAGATCACAGCTAAGTGTAAAAGAGCAAAAACCTTCATTCTACTCAAATACACCACATCCATGCGTTAAAAGTGGTCCGGCGCTTCTGCAACGAACGAAACCTTGAAGAACACCGAAATCGAGATATTGCGCGTTTCGATCACTTCTGAGATCACAGCTCGATGTATATGTATCAAAAACCTTCATTCTACTCAAATACAACACATCCATGCGTTAAAAGTAGTCTGGTACCGTTGTAACGAACGAAACATTGAAGAACACCGAAATCGTGATATCGCGTGTTTCGAGCGTTTCTGAGATCACAGCTAAGTGTAAAAGAGCAAAAACCTTCATTCTACTCAAATACACCACATCCATGCGTTAAAAGTTGTCTGGCACCGCGGAAGCGAACCAAACATCGAAGAACACCGAAATCGAGATATCGCGTGTTTCGAGCTTGTCTGAGATCACAGCTCGATGTATATGTATCAAAAACCTTCATTCTACTCAAATACAACACATCCATGCGTTAAAAGTCTTCTGGTACCGCTGTAACGAACCAAACATCGAAGAACACCGAAATCTAGATATCTCGTGTTTGGAGCGTTTCTGAGATCACAGCTCGATGTAAATGTATCAAAAACCTTCATTCTACTCAAATACACAACATCCGTGCGTTAAAAGTTGTCTGGCACCGCTGAAGCGAACCAAACATCGAGGAACACCGAAATCGATATATCGCGTGTTTCGAGCGTGTCTGAGATCACAGCTCGATGTAAATGCATCAAAACCATTCACTCGACTCAAATTCATAACATCCATACATTAAACGTTGTCTCGTTGTCTGAAGCGAACGAAACTTTGAGCAACACCGAAATTGAGATATCGCGTTTTTCGAGCGTTTCTGAGATCACAGCTAAGTGTAAAAGAGCAAAAACCTTCATTCTACTCAAATACACCACATCCATGCGTTAAAAGTGGTCTGGCGCTTCTGCAACGAACGAAACATTGAAGAACACCGAAATCGAGATATCGCGTGTTTCGAGCTCTTCTGAGATCACAGCTCGATGTATATGTATCAAAAACCTTGATTCTACTCAAATACACAACATCCATGCGTTAAAAGTCGTCTGGTACCGTTGTAACGAACGAAACATTGAAGAACACCGAAATCGTGATAACGCGTGTTTCGAGCGTTTCTGAGATCACAGCTAAGTGTAAAAGAGCAAAAACCTTCATTCTACTCAAATACACCACATCCATGCGTTAAAAGTGGTCCGGCGCTTCTGCAACGAACGAAACCTTGAAGAACACCGAAATCGAGATATTGCGCGTTTCGAGCTCTTCTGAGATCACAGCTCGATGTATATGTATCAAAACCCTTCATTCTACTCAAATACAACACATACATGCGTTAAAAGTCGTCTGGTACCGTTGTAACGAACGAAACATTGAAGAACACCGAAATCGTGATATCGCGTGTTTCGAGCGTTTCTGAGATCACAGCTAAGTGTAAAAGAGCAAAAACCTTCATTCTACTCAAATACACCACATCCATGCGTTAAAAGTAGTCTGGCGCTTCTGCAACGAACGAAAAATTGAAGAACACCGAAATCGAGATATCGCGTGTTTCGAGCTCTTCTGAGATCACAGCTCGATGTATATGTATCAAAATCCATCATTTTACTCAAATACAACACATCCATGCGTTAAAAGTCGTCTGGTACCGTTGTAACGAACGAAACATTGAAGAACACCGAAATCGTGATATCACGTATTTCGAGCGTTTCTGAGATCACAGCTAGTGTGAAAGAGCAAAAACCTTCATTCTACTCAAATACACCACATCCTTGCGTTGAAATTTGTCTGGCACCGTTGTAACGAACGAAACATTGAAGAACACCGAAATCGTGATATCGCGTGTTTCGAGCGTTTCTGAGATCTGTTACATCCCAACCAATTCAGCGCCTAAAATAACGCAACCCTCCGACCACCGCTGCAACCCCGAAAAGGGCCCTGCAGTCGGTGGTCGATAAAAAGGGAAATTGACGTTTTAGGGTAAGGGCGCACAGATGGGGCTAGTAGCGAAGGAGGGGTATGAGGCCCTCCGCTAGTCCCCCGCCGAAGGGATACCCCACGCAACGACAGGGTACTGGGAGACGGCGGAGACTAACCAATGAGGAGCCCGGATCTCGCCCTCTTCCACCCCTAGTTTCTTCTCGCTAGCCTTAAAACATAGGAAAATCTTCGAGGAAGTGGGAGACGGGAGTTTTTCCGACCAATTAGGTACGAAGAAAACTGCCCTCTCCTAACCCTGCGTAACACTAGAAGCGGAAATCGATAGTATTTAAGAGCGCGATTTTTGTATTTTAAGTCAGTCGCAACATTTTTAAATCTCCGACAACATCTACTGAAACAGAGTAATAAACGAGTGGTAAGCTGAAAACTTATAAGTTTTCTGAAGTCATTTGGACTTAGTCGAATGTGCGAGGTCAACCCCCGACATTTCTTCTAAGTTCCTTTTTCCAGTTAGAGTATGCGAGGTAAACCCCGATACTTTAACATTCTACAAACTCCTCATTGAACAGAGTGTGCGAGGTCAACCCCCGACACTCTGACTCTTCCAATTCCTCTAAAGAGTGCGAGGTAAAATCAACGGAGACCTTAAAGATTTAATTCTGTGTACCTGGGACTTGGGCGAATGTGCGAGGTCAACCCCCGACATTTATTCTGAGTTTTCTCGTGCATTTGGTGTCCCGTAAAATAATCCACGACTCTTTCTTCCTTTAAATCCCCGAATAACTCAAATGGGCAAAAACCGGAAAAATGGTGGTCGTAAGAACCAACTCCGCAAACTCGCGAACATTTATCGTGGCGTTGTAAATACCGGTGAATATCATGGATATCTTACCACCGAATTTTGCGAAGACAGACAAATCAATCAAGAACCGGAAGTTCAATACAAACTCGTGAAATTGACGTACTTAATCAAGTTTCTTAAATCGAAACATATCCCCGAAACTGATCCGAGACACGCGTTTTATTCGAAATTAGAGACTTCAATTAACAATAACAATCAAATTGTTCAGCCCGCATCCCTGACTAATTAGCATTAGCTAAGGTCAAAAACAGGGCAATTCCAGTTACTCTCGGACGTAACATACATTTTTGGTGACAGCGGTGGGATGAAACAGAGCAATTTGATTTAAATCATGCCAATTGAACATACGCCAACGAAAAACGTTAATTTAAATAACTCAAACACGAGTGAACCAATTCCCAGTTCATCCACTGAGCCAACTCAGAATATTCCTAATCCTTCACCCCGAGATCCTTCAACATCCGACGAAATGCCTTTAGGACATTCACAAATTGTTTCGCTAAAAGACGCCGTTGAGGTCGTACTAAAATTCGACGGCAAAAATATTCCGGTTTATCACTTCATCGAAAGTTGTGAAGAAGCACTCGTGATGCTTCCTGCAAATGCCGAACAAAATTTAGTCAAATTAATTCGAACGAAAATCGTTGGCGAAGCAAAAAAATCGATTCAAGGCCACAAATTCGACACTCTTAGTACGCTCACAAAATTCCTAAAAGATTTGTATTCTCCTGCGAAAAGCGTAAATCAAATCCGTCGCGAACTCGGGACGCTAGTTCAATTCGAAAACGAGGACGTAATAAAATATATAAATCGAGTTCGTGAAATAGGCAACCAAATCCTTGAGGCCTACAAAAGTAATAACAACGGAGATCTTTCGGATGCAGATAAAGAATCGACCGAAAAAGAATGTATAGAGAGTTTTCTGGACGGCCTCAAGCCAAACATTCAACTAAGGATGAAAATATCCTACGACACGCTGACAGACGCAGGGACCGATGCAATTAAAATCGACAGAAAACAGACGGCCATAAACGAACTTCGACGGCACCAGCACACAGACAAACCGGGCCCCCGTAGAGAGACAGTAGGCGCAGTCACAGCGGCCACGGTAACGTGCCAGATATGTCAGCGCCCGGGCCACACAGCCCTTACGTGCTGGCATAGACAGCAAGGCGCCGGGCCCTCGCGACAAAGCAATGCGCAACCCACTCAAGGGCCTAATACGGCTCAGAGTTCCAAGCCTTCGGGTTCCGAGTCGAAATCGTGCCGATACTGTAAGAAGCCGGGTCACACGATCGAAGAATGTAGGAAACGAGAATTTAATAATCGACAGCGTGCACAGGGAAACTTCAACAGTCTCCCAAAATCCGGGGCGAAGCCGGAGACTCAGAACAAACCAGCCCCGCAGAAAACTCTCGTAGTGAAACAGAGGGATCAGGCTGCCGACGAGTCCGAGTAGCCTACGTAAAATTGAGACAGCGCTATCCTCCTCCGACTGTACGAATCGAGTCTTCAGATTTAGAATGTCCTGTCGAATTATTAGTCGATTCGGGTTCCGAACCTAATCTCGTGAAAAATGCATACGTTAAAACGGGATCGGCCATTGATACTCTAGATATCTTGGAACTGCACGGTATAACGGCGAACCACATAGAAACCCTAGGGTCATTCTCGGTAGACATCCTAGGAAGTCCAGTCGATTTTCATATCGTTGCAGACGATTTTCCGATAGAACCAGCAGGGATTTTAGGGAACGAATTTCTTCAAAAATATAAGGCAAACATCGACAGTAAAAGACATTGTTTAAGTTGGAGAGACATCGATTTAAAATTTTCAAGTCCAGAGATAGTGACAATTCCCGCCAGATCGATATCAACATTTTACGTAAGAGTAAAAAACGAAGAAATCAAGGAAGGGTATTTACCCAAATTAGAAATCGGAGAGAAAATCTACTTTGGGAGAGCGCTTGTCACAAATATTCAGGGTGTCGCGTACACCAAAATCTACAATACAAGAGAGGAAGACATTCAGGTTGAAGTCCCTACTCTAACTCTTCAAGAATTCGAGGAGTACGAAAACTCCACAAATTTTTCAAAATCGACAATTTCTAATTCGCCTACATCGGCAAAATCCACAAACTCGTCAAAATCGACAAATTCTAATTCGCCTACATCGGCAAAATCCACAAATTCTAAATCGACAAGCTCCACAGATTTGTCAAATTCGACAGATTTGATTCCTTCTAAATCGAACACGCTGTGCCTGGCAATCGAGCAACACGCCGAACAGGATAACCGTGTCGAAAAAATAAAAGGTCTACTCCGCCTCGATCACTTGAATTCCGAAGAAAAAGCGAGTGTAGACATTTTATTACGGGAAAGTGCTGAGCAATTTCACATTCCCGGAGATAAATTAGGGTGCACGACAAAGTTGGAACACCCTATCACAACAATCAACGAACGTCCCATAAACACACGTCAGTACCGCTATCCGCCGATTCACAAGGATGAAATTACACGGCAGGTCAAAGAACTTTATGACGAGGGGATTATCAAGTCTTCCCAGTCGCCATATAACAGTCCGGTATGGATTGTCCCTAAAAAACCGGACTCCAAAGGTAATAAACGTTGGAGAATGGTGTTGGATTACCGGGAGTTAAACGAAAAAACAATCGGGGATTCTTATCCCTTACCAAATATCACTGATATTTTGGATCAGCTCGGAGGAGCAAAATATTTCTCCGTGTTCGACCTCGCCTCCGGTTTTCACCAAATAAAGGTAAAACCCGAGGACAGCCATAAAACCGCTTTTTCAACTCCATTTGGGCACTACGAATTTTCTCGCATGCCCTTTGGATTGAAAAACGCACCAGCGACCTTTCAAAGGTTAATGGATCGAGTGTTAAGCGGATTACAAGGTATCGAATTGTTCGTATACCTAGATGATATTGTAATCTACGCATCCTCTCTCCAAGAACACGCAATAAAATATCGGAAATTGATAGCTCGTCTCACCGACGCAAATTTGAAGCTACAACCCGATAAATGCGAATTTTTACGCAAAGAGGTAACGTATCTAGGGCATTTAATAACCGAAGACGGAATTAAGCCAGATCCAAAGAAAATCGAGGCGGTAAAAAATTATCCGGCACCGAAAAATGTGAAAGGGGTTAGGCAGTTTCTAGGTTTCACAGGGTACTATCGACGATTTGTAAAAGGGTACTCAAAAATCGCGAAACCGATCACAAATTTGTTAAAAAAAGATGCACAGTTTTTGTGGGGAGAAAAGGAACAGGCTGCTTTTAAGGAACTAATCGAAATATTGTGCAGCGAGCCGATATTACAGCATCCAGATTTCACGAAACCCTTTTTGATAACGACAGACGCGTCTGGGTATGCAATCGGAGGCATACTATCTCAGGGGGAAATAGGCAAAGATTTGCCAATCGCGTATTTTTCTCGAACCTTGAACGACGCTGAAAAAAAATATGATACATACGAAAGAGAAGGTCTTGCAATTGTTCAAGCAGTTCTACATTTTAATCCGTACGTATACGGGAGGAAATTCACCGTTATCACGGATCATAAACCTCTAGTTTGGTTTAAAACCTCTAAAGATCCCACTTCTAGAATCTCAAAGTGGAGATTTAAACTCAAAAATCATGACTACGATATCGTGTATAAGGCTGGAAAATCAAACGTGAATGCAGATGCTTTATCTCGCAATCCAGCCGACCAACAAAAGGTCCACTGTGTCGAAACTATAAATTCAGTCGTTGTAGCAACTGCTACGGTTCACGAGGAACTAAAATCAAAAGAACAGCCGTTACGAAGAAGTACACGAGAAAGGAAAAAACCGCAAAGACTTCGCGACGAATTAGATAATCAAGCTAATCTCGCGGAACGTTCAAAAGAGGAAAATAAAGTAAAAAAACCAGTGAAGAACGCGACAAAACAGATTGATTTAGACGAAATTAAAAATCAATCGAGCGAAGAAGAGAGTGACAGTAGTATTGAAAGTGAAGATGAGACTAATAAAGTAGACAAAGATGACGATTCGATAGAAAACGACTTATCAGTAAGAAACGAAAACGAAACAACAACAGGATTGGAAAATCATAATGCGGTAGGGAAATTGCGATATCCGCAAAATATTTTAGAATCCAGGGATCAATTGTTTATGCGGAAGGATAATTACGCGTACTTTGTATACCTTGACGGAGAACCATGCGATACAGGATCTCAACGATTTAAGGAGCGTAATGAGCTGCCAAAATTTTCAAAACTAGAGCCAGGAGTAGCACAAGTAAAAGAGCATAAAAACAAACTCCACATTGCATTACCAATTCGACGTTTTAAGGAAGGCCTCTCGGTAGTAATGTCGGACATTGAGAAAACGCTGAGAAGTCTGGCCGAGATTTTAACGCACAGAAATCTTAAGACAATAAGTATCTCCAAGTCAGACGAAGTCGAGACCGTGGAGTGGAAAATAATTCGGAAGCATTTGTGTCAAATCGGAGAGACAATAAATGCTAAGATTATTATTTGCACGGGTTTAATTCAGTACGTAGACATCAGGAAACGCAATGAAATAATTAAGGAGATGCATTCGTCGGCAATCGGCGGACACAAAGGCGTTTCTAAAACATATAGCAGAATCAGACAACGCTATTATTGGGAAAACATGAAGTTGGATTTACAACACTTCATAAGAAATTGTTTAGCTTGCCAGTTAAAAAAACTAGTACGAGTAAAAAACAGAAATCCAATGGTGATAACCGATACTCCGAGAACAGCATTTGACAAGATTGCGATGGATATCGTCGGGCCTTTAGCCAAAACAAAAGATGAGAATGAATATATTCTCACAATCCAAGATCAATTAACAAAATACTCTTTAGCAATTCCACTTCCAAACGCAACAGCAGTCACGATAGGTAATGCCTTTGTGAAAAGATTTATTTGTATTTTTGGAGCACCGAGATCGGTACTCACCGATCAAGGCAGTAATTTCCTCAGTAAATTTTTGAAAAATCTGGCAAAACAATTCAAGATTCAACAATTTAAAACCACAGCATTTCATCCTCAATCCAATGGCTCCATCGAACGATCCCATCATGTCCTTGGGGAATATTTAAAACAATTTGCCGATCACGATAAAGAGTGGGACGAATGGTTGGACCTTGCAACTTTTTCCTATAATACGAGTACCCACGAAGGGACCAGGCATACGCCATTTGAACTCGTTTTTGGAAAGTTGGCAAGACTTCCGTCTAGTGATCCACCTATTGATGGACAAGAGATCACGTACGACGATTATCTCACGAAATTGGCAACACGATTACATGATCTTCAAGAATTAGCTCGAGAAAATTTGATTAGTGCAAAAGTCAAATCAAAAAGTTTTTATGACCGAAAAATAAAGCCGCAAACTTTGAAAATTGGCGACTTTGTATTTCTTCAAAAGGGGCCGAAGCCCGGAAAACTCGAAGACCATTATACTGGTCCTCATGAAGTTCTAGAAGTCAATGAAAAAGGAAACGTTAAAATTCAAATTAAAAGCAAATCTCGAGTCGTGAATATTAACAGACTTCGACTCTCTTATATCACGCCAATTTAAAACTAGTAACTTCATCGAAATAATTAAACTCTTTTATTTTCAGCAAACAAAAAAAAAGAGAGTTAAAGAGGGGAGAGAGAGCGGAAAATCCACCAAAGAAAAAAAAAATTTTGCATTATATAGAAGCCAAATATTTACAGAATTTTATTAATTGTTAAATAGTATAAGTAGTTCCTCAAGATGAAGGGTGTTTTCACCCTCATATTTTTGCTATGCAATATAACTTTTGCAACAGCGATCATTGGATACGATTGCGGGTCGTCCAACCTCAATATAACGACGCTCTCACTGATCGACGTGGGTGACTGTGATATACCCAAGCCAGAAATCATTGCAGATCCAGTCTATATTCAGTTGCTACAATTAAACGAATTCTCTCACAGCAAAGTCATCCAATGCAAAGTCGATATACACAGAATTATTTACCACTGTGGAATGAGCTCTCATGTATCGATTGTGGCGCACGGACAGCTCGAATATCTGTCAGATTTATCTCGAGATGCTTGTGAACAAGTACATGTCACAGGAATTTTTAGAATCGGTAATGCTCTTATCACAGATGTCAGGAAAAATCAAACAGCTTCCCGTAGTATCACGTTAGCAGGATCTCTGAAAAATGACGGAACTTGCCATGGCTCACAATATTCTGATCCGTATGGAAGCTGGGACGATGTAGTAGTACAGGGAGCCATAAAAATCACTTTAATGGAATACGAGGCAACTGTAAATCTTAATACTAATCGAATTATTCTAAGATCCGGAACGACGTGCCTGTTAACTGACCAACACTGCATTGATTTAGAAGGCGGACAGACCTTTTGGAATTCACTACCAGCCGACAATTGTAAATTCAATCGATACGATGTATTGTATGAAGGAATGGCGAAAAGAATTAAAGACACAGGTCATACTTTTCCCCAAACGGTCTACACGCTCTCAACGCAAGATGTGACATTCGCTTTGACAAAAAAATCTGAACAGTTGTTGTGTGGTTACACGTTAATTCGCACAGAACATCCGAAATTACTTATATTTGAAACCAGAAAAGGAGAGACGTTCGCGAAACAAAGACCAATAGCGGTAGAAAATTTAGATATATTTGCGTATATAAATTCGAAATTCATTTTTGTCAAAAAACACATTCGTAAACAAATTGCGCAACTTTATCTCGACGTTTTGACTCAACGGTGCAACCTGGAACAACAAGTGCTGAAGAATGCCCTAATCATCGCAACGCAGGCGCCGGACGAATTCGCCTATCATCTCATGAAGGGACCTGGTTACATGGCGGTTGTCGCGGGAGAGGTTGTGCACATTATCAAATGCATACCAGTCGACGTGAAAGTGAGAAGGACGGAGCAGTGTTACCATCAACTTCCAGTGTCCAGAGGGAACCAGAGCTTGTTCCTGTCTCCACGTACACATATCATCATGGAAGCAGGAGTAGAGTTTGCGTGTGACGCGTTACTCCCGACGCAGTATCTCTTGGCCGATTCATGGTATAAACTCCTACCAGGGCCAGTGCAGAGTCTCCCACCAATAATTATGAAACCGATGACAAAACCAACGTGGAAATACACAAATCCATCCTCGTTGGCAACCAGCGGAATCTACACAAAAGAAGACCTTGACAAACTTAGGGATCACATTATGTTCCCTGTCGAGAAGCCTGCAGTCCTGAACACCATCGCTCGAGGGATTTCTGGTCAGCCGATTCAGTCACAGGGCCTCGCATTTTCCAATATGCTGGGTACCGATGGATTGAAGAACCTTGCAGATTCGGTGTGGGACACCATATGGGGCCGATTCATCTTCTTTGGAACCGCTAGTGCTGGAGTCATCGGGATTATTTTCCTAATCCGTATCATCAAACTCATCGTGGATACTGTGATTCATGGTTATGCATTGCATACTGTGTATGGGTGGTCTCTCTATCTCATCGGAGCCATCTGGGATTCCGTCACGCATCTCCTCCTTCATCTGCGGAGACACATCAATGGACCACCAACTCAAGAAATCGACACTGCCGAGTCTCACGAAATGATTGAAATTCGTGTGCCAACCGCCCAAGACAACACTCCTGTAACCGCATCATCAACATCAGGGGCTTTTTCTCTACGGACCTGAAGGACAACGAGACCATCAAAGTCAAAAGCGTCGAGATACTTTTTCTTTTCTTATATAACATTTGTCCTTTTTCTTTACGAAATTTATGCATATTTTTAAGTTACTTAACCAAAAATTAAAACGTAAACCAAAGTTTGTTAATTAAGACATCATTCTGATTTAATTTTTTTTTTTTGTAACAAATGTCACCTAAATTTAACCGCTGACATTTGAATTTAAGGGGGGAGGTGTTACATCCCAACCAATTCAGCGCCTAAAATAACGCAACCCTCCGACCACCGCTGCAACCCCGAAAAGGGCCCTGCAGTCGGTGGTCGATAAAAAGGGAAATAGACGTTTTAGGGTAAGGGCGCACAGATGGGGCTAGTAGCGAAGGAGGGGTATGAGGCCCTCCGCTAGTCCCCCGCCGAAGGGATACCCCACGCAACGACAGGGTACTGGGAGACGGCGGAGACTAACCAATGAGGAGCCCGGATCTCGCCCTCTTCCACCCCTAGTTTCTTCTCGCTAGCCTTAAAACATAGGAAAATCTTCGAGGAAGTGGGAGACGGGAGTTTTTCCGACCAATTAGGTACGAAGAAAACTGCCCTCTCCTAACCCTGCGTAACACTAGAAGCGGAAATCGATAGTATTTAAGAGCGCGATTTTTGTATTTTAAGTCAGTCGCAACATTTTTAAATCTCCGACAACATCTACTGAAACAGAGTAATAAACGAGTGGTAAGCTGAAAACTTATAAGTTTTCTGAAGTCATTTGGACTTAGTCGAATGTGCGAGGTCAACCCCCGACATTTCTTCTAAGTTCCTTTTTCCAGTTAGAGTATGCGAGGTAAACCCCGACACTCTGACTCTTCCAATTCCTCTAAAGAGTGCGAGGTAAAATCAACGGAAACCTTAAAGATTTAATTCTGTGTACCTGGGACTTGGGCGAATGTGCGAGGTCAACCCCCGACATTTATTCTGAGTTTTCTCGTGCATTTGGTGTCCCGTAAAATAATCCACGACTCTTTCTTCCTTTAAATCCCCGAATAACTCAAATGGGCAAAAACCGGAAAAATGGTGGTCGTAAGAACCAACTCCGCAAACTCGCGAACATTTATCGTGGCGTTGTAAATACCGGTGAATATCATGGATATCTTACCACCGAATTTTGCGAAGACAGACAAATCAATCAAGAACCGGAAGTTCAATACAAACTCGTGAAATTGACGTACTTAATCAAGTTTCTTAAATCGAAACATATCCCCGAAACTGATCCGAGACACGCGTTTTATTCGAAATTAGAGACTTCAATTAACAATAACAATCAAATTGTTCAGCCCGCATCCCTGACTAATTAGCATTAGCTAAGGTCAAAAACAGGGCATTTCCAGTTACTCTCGGACGTAACAGATCACAGCTAAGTGTAAAAGAGCAAAAACCTTCATTCTACTCAAATACACTACATCCATGCGTTAAAAGTGGTCTGGCGCTTCTGCAACGAACGAAAAATTGAAGAACACCGAAATCGAGATATCGCCAGTTTCGAGCGCGTCTGAGATCACAGCTCGATGTAAATGTATCAAAAACCTTCATTCTACTGAAATACAACACATCCATGTGTTAAAAGTTGTCTGGGACCGGTGCAGCGAACGACACATGAAAGAACCCCGAAATCGAGATATCTCGTGTTTGGAGCGTTTCTGAGATCACAGCTCGATGCATATGTATAAAAAAACCTTGATTCTACTCAAATACACAACATCCATGCGTTAAAAGTTGCCTGGCACCGCTGTAACGAACCAAACATCGAAGAACACCGAAATCGTGATATCGCCTGTTTTGAGCGTTACTGAGATCACAGCTAGGTGTAAAAGAGCAAAAACCTTCATTCTACTCAAATAGACCACATCCATGCGTTAAAAGTGGTCCGGCGCTTCTGCAACGAACGAAACCTTGAAGAACACCGAAATCGAGATATTGCGCGTTTCGAGCTTGTCTGAGATCACAGCTCGATGTATATGTATCAAAAACCTTCATTCTACTCAAATACAACACATCCATGCGTTAAAAGTCGTCTGGTACCGTTGTAACGAACGAAACATTGAAGAAAACCGAAATCGTGATATCGCGTGTTTCGAGCGTTTCTGAGATCACAGCTAAGTGTAAAAGAGCAAAAACCTTCATTCTACTCAAATACACCACATCCATGCGTTAAAAGTGGTCTGGCGCTTCTGCAACGAACGAAAAATTGAAGAACACCGCAATCGAGATATTGCGTGTTTCGAGCGTGTCTGAGATCACAGCTCGATGTATATGTATCAAAAACCTTGATTCTACTCAAATACACAACATCCATGCGTTAAAAGTCGTCTGGTACCGTTGTAAAGAACGAAACATTGAAGAACACCGAAATCGTGATATCACGTGTTTCGAGCGTTTCTGAGATCACAGCTAGGTGTAAAAGAGCAAAAACCTTCATTCTACTCAAATACACCATATCCAAGCGTTAAAAGTGGTCTGGCGCTTCTGCAACGACCGAAAAATTGAAGAACACCGAAATCGAGATATCGCCTGTTTCGAGCGCGTCTGAGATCACAGCTCGATGTAAATGTATCAAAAACCTTCATTCTACTGAAATACAACACATCCATGTGTTAAAAGTCGTCTGGTACCGTTGTAACGAACGAAACATTGAAGAACACCGAAATCGTGATAACGCGTGTTTCGAGCGTTTCTGAGATCACAGCTAAGTGTAAAAGAGATAAAACCTTCATTCTACTCAAATACACCACATCCATGCGTTAAAAGTGGTCCGGCGCTTCTGCAACAAACGAAACCTTGAAGAACACCGAAATCGAGATATTGCGCGTTTCGAGCTCTTCTGAGATCACAGCTCGATGTATATGTATCAAAAACCTTCATTCTACTCAAATACAACACATCCATGCGTTAAAAGTCGTCTGGTACCGTTGTAACGAACGAAACATTGAAGAACACCGAAATCGTGATAACGCGTGTTTCGAGCGTTTCTGAGATCACAGCTAAGTGTAAAAGAGCAAAAACCTTCATTCTACTCAAATACACCACATCCGTGCGTTAAAAGTAGTCCGGCGCTTCTGCAACGAACGAAACCTTGAAGAACACCGAAATCGAGATATTGCGCGTTTCGAGCTCTTCTGAGATCACAGCTCGATGTGTATGTATCAAAAACCTTGATTCTACTCAAATACACAACATCCATGCGTTAAAAGTCGTCTGGTACCGTTGTAACGAACGAAACATTGAAGAACACCGAAAACGTGATAACGCGTGTTTCGAGCGTTTCTGAGATCACAGCTAAGTGGAAAAGAGCAAAAACCTTCATTCTACTCAAATACACCAACATCCATGCGTTAAAAGTTGTCTGGCACCGCGGAAGCGAACCAAACATCGAAGAACACCGAAATCGAGATATCGCGTGTTTCGAGCTTGTCTGAGATCACAGCTCGATGTATATGTATCAAAAACCTTCATTCTACTCAAATACAACACATCCATGCGTTAAAAGTCGTCTGGTACCGCTGTAACGAACCAAACATCGAAGAACACCGAAATCTAGATATCTCGTGTTTGGAGCGTTTCTGAGATCACAGCTCGATGTAAATGTATCAAAAACCTTCATTCTACTCAAATACACAACATCCATGAGTTAAAAGTTGTCTGGCACCGCTGAAGCGAACCAAACATCGAGGAACACCGAAATGGATATATCGCGTGTTTTGAGCGTGTCTGAGATCACAGCTCGATGTAAATGCATCAAAACCTTTCACTCGACTCAAATACATAACATCCATACATTAAACGTTGTCTCGCACCGCTGAAGCGAACGAAACTTTGAGCAACACCGAAATCGAGATATCGCGTTTTTCGAGAGTTTCTGAGATCACAGCTAAGTGTAAAAGAGCAAAAACCTTCATTCTACTCAAATACACCACATCCATGCGTTAAAAGTGGTCTGGCGCTTCTGCAACGAACGAAAAATTGAAGAACACCGAAATCGAGATATCTCGTGTTCCGAGCGTATCTGACTTCACAGGTCGATGTAAATGTTTCAAAAATCTTCTTTCTACTCAAATACACAACATCCATGCGTTAAAAGTTGTCTGGCACCGCTGAAGGGAACCAAACATCG
Organism: Pimpla rufipes; assembly: GCA_963932165.1. Lineage (NCBI taxonomy): Eukaryota > Metazoa > Arthropoda > Insecta > Hymenoptera > Ichneumonidae > Pimpla > Pimpla rufipes. The sequence goes on from OZ010640.1 coordinate 6,915,407, forward strand.
AAGAACACCGAAGTCGATATATCGCGTGTTTCGAGCGTGTCTGAGATCACAGCTCGATGTAAATGCATCAAAATCATTCACTCGACTCAAATACATAACATCCATACATTAAACGTTTTCTCGCACCGCTGAAGCGAACGAAACTTTGGGCAACACCGAAATCGAGATATCGCGTGTTTCGAGCTCTTCTGAGATCACAGCTCGATGTATATGTATCAAAAACCTTCATTCTACTCAAATACACCACATCCTTGCGTTGAAAATTGTCTGGCACCGTTGTAACGAACGAAACATTGAAGAACACCGAAATCTAGATATCTCGTGTTTGGAGCGTTTCTGAGATCACAGCTCGATGTAAATGCATCAAAACCATTCACTCGACTCAAATTCATAACATCCATACATTAAACGTTGTCTCGTTGACTGAAGCGAACGAAACTTTGAGCAACACCGAAATCGAGATATCGCGTTTTTCGAGCGTTTCTGAGATCACAGCTAAGTGTAAAAGAGCAAAAACCTTCATTCTACTCAAATACACCACATCCATGCGTTAAAAGTGGTCTGGCGCTTCTGCAACGAACGAAAAATTGAAGAACACCGCAATCGAGATATTGCGTGTTTCGAGCGTGTCTGAGATCACAGCTCGATGTAAATGTATCAAAAACCTTCATTCTACTGAAATACAACACATCCATGTGTTGAAAGTTGTCTGGGACCGGTGCAGCGAATGACACATGAAAGAACCCCGAAATCGAGATATCTCGTGTTTGGAGCGTTTCTGAGATCACAGCTCGATGTAAATGTATCAAAAACCTTCATTCTACTGAAATACAACACATCCATGCGTTAAAAGTTGTCTGGCACCGCTGTAACGAACCAAACATCGAAAAACACCGAAATCGTGATATCGCCTGTTTTGAGCGTTACTGAGATCACAGGTAGGTGTAAAAGAGCAAAAACCTTCATTTTACTCAAATACACCACATCCATGCGTTAAAAGTGGTCCGGCGCTTCTGCAACGAACGAAACCTTGAAGAACACCGAAATCGAGATATCGCGCGTTTCGAACTCTTCTGAGATCACAGCTCGATGTATATGTATCAAAAACCTTCATTCAACTCAAATACAACACATCCATGCGTTAAAAGTTGTCTGGTTCTTCTGTATCGAACGAAACATCGAAGAACACCGAAATCGTTATATATCGTGTTTCGAGCGTTTTTGAGATCACAACGCGTTGTAAATGTATCAAAAACCTTCATTCTACTCAAATACACAACATCTATGCGTTAAAAGTTGTCTGGCACCGCTGAAGCGAACCAAACATCGAGGAACACCGAAATCGATTTATCGCGTGTTTCGAGCGTGTCTGATATCTCAGCTCGATGTAAATGCATCAAAACCATACACTCGATTCAAATACATAACATCCATACATTAAACGTTGTCTCGCACCGCTGAAGCGAACGAAACTTTGTGCAACACCGAAATCGAGATATCGCGTGTTTCGAGCTCTTCTGAGATCACAGCTCGATGTATATGTATCAAAAACCTTGATTCTACTCAAATACGCAACAGCAATGCGTTAAAAGTTGTCTGGCGCTTCTGTGACGAACGAAACATCGAAGAACACCAAAATCGTTATATCTCGTGTTCCGAGCGTATCTGACTTCACAGGTCGATGTAAATGTATCAAAAACCTTCTTTCTACTCAAATACACAACATCCATGCGTTAAAAGTTGTCTGGCACCGCTGAAGCGAACCAAACATCGAAGAACACCGAAGTCGATATATCGCGTGTTTCGAGCGTGTCTGAGATCACAGCTCGATGTAAATGCATCAAAACCATACACTCGATTCAAATACATAACATCCATACATTAAACGTTGTCTCGCACCGCTGAAGCGAACGAAACTTTGAGCAACACCGAAATCGAGATATCGCGTGTTTCGAGCTCTTCTGAGATCACAGCTTGATGTATATGTATCAAAAACATTGATTCTACTCAAATACACCACATCCATGCGTTAAAAGTCGTCTGGTACCGTTGTAACGAACGAAACATTGAAGAACACCGAAATCGTGATAACGCGTGTTTCGAGCGTTTCTGAGATCACAGCTAAGTGTAAAAGAGCAAAAACCTTCATTCTACTCAAATACACCACATCCGTGCGTTAAAAGTAGTCCGGCGCTTCTGCAACGAACGAAACCTTGAAGAACACCGAAATCGAGATATTGCGCGTTTCGAGCTCTTCTGAGATCACAGCTCGATGTGTATGTATCAAAAACCTTGATTCTACTCAAATACACAACATCCATGCGTTAAAAGTCGTCTGGTACCGTTGTAACGAACGAAACATTGAAGAACACCGAAAACGTGATAACGCGTGTTTCGAGCGTTTCTGAGATCACAGCTAAGTGTAAAAGAGCAAAAACCTTCATTCTACTCAAATACACCAACATCCATGCGTTAAAAGTTGTCTGGCACCGCGGAAGCGAACCAAACATCGAAGAACACCGAAATCGAGATATCGCGTGTTTCGAGCTTGTCTGAGATCACAGCTCGATGTATATGTATCAAAAACCTTCATTCTACTCAAATACAACACATCCATGCGTTAAAAGTCGTCTGGTACCGCTGTAACGAACCAAACATCGAAGAACACCGAAATCTAGATATCTCGTGTTTGGAGCGTTTCTGAGATCACAGCTCGATGTAAATGTATCAAAAACCTTCATTCTACTCAAATACACAACATCCATGAGTTAAAAGTTGTCTGGCACCGCTGAAGCGAACCAAACATCGAGGAACACCGAAATGGATATATCGCGTGTTTTGAGCGTGTCTGAGATCACAGCTCGATGTAAATGCATCAAAACCATTCACTCGACTCAAATACATAACATCCATACATTAAACGTTGTCTCGCACCGCTGAAGCGAACGAAACTTTGAGCAACACCGAAATCGAGATATCGCGTTTTTCGAGAGTTTCTGAGATCACAGCTAAGTGTAAAAGAGCAAAAACCTTCATTCTACTCAAATACACCACATCCATGCGTTAAAAGTGGTCTGGCGCTTCTGCAACGAACGAAAAATTGAAGAACACCGAAATCGAGATATCTCGTGTTCCGAGCGTATCTGACTTCACAGGTCGATGTAAATGTTTCAAAAATCTTCTTTCTACTCAAATACACAACATCCATGCGTTAAAAGTTGTCTGGCACCGCTGAAGGGAACCAAACATCGAAGAACACCGAAGTCGATATATCGCGTGTTTCGAGCGTGTCTGAGATCACAGCTCGATGTAAATGCATCAAAATCATTCACTCGACTCAAATACATAACATCCATACATTAAACGTTTTCTCGCACCGCTGAAGCGAACGAAACTTTGGGCAACACCGAAATCGAGATATCGCGTGTTTCGAGCTCTTCTGAGATCACAGCTCGATGTATATGTATCAAAAACCTTCATTCTACTCAAATACACCACATCCTTGCGTTGAAAATTGTCTGGCACCGTTGTAACGAACGAAACATTGAAGAACACCGAAATCTAGATATCTCGTGTTTGGAGCGTTTCTGAGATCACAGCTCGATGTAAATGCATCAAAACCATTCACTCGACTCAAATTCATAACATCCATACATTAAACGTTGTCTCGTTGACTGAAGCGAACGAAACTTTGAGCAACACCGAAATCGAGATATCGCGTTTTTCGAGCGTTTCTGAGATCACAGCTAAGTGTAAAAGAGCAAAAACCTTCATTCTACTCAAATACACCACATCCATGCGTTAAAAGTGGTCTGGCGCTTCTGCAACGAACGAAAAATTGAAGAACACCGCAATCGAGATATTGCGTGTTTCGAGCGTGTCTGAGATCACAGCTCGATGTAAATGTATCAAAAACCTTCATTCTACTGAAATACAACACATCCATGTGTTGAAAGTTGTCTGGGACCGGTGCAGCGAATGACACATGAAAGAACCCCGAAATCGAGATATCTCGTGTTTGGAGCGTTTCTGAGATCACAGCTCGATGTAAATGTATCAAAAACCTTCATTCTACTGAAATACAACACATCCATGCGTTAAAAGTTGTCTGGCACCGCTGTAACGAACCAAACATCGAAAAACACCGAAATCGTGATATCGCCTGTTTTGAGCGTTACTGAGATCACAGGTAGGTGTAAAAGAGCAAAAACCTTCATTTTACTCAAATACACCACATCCATGCGTTAAAAGTGGTCCGGCGCTTCTGCAACGAACGAAACCTTGAAGAACACCGAAATCGAGATATCGCGCGTTTCGAACTCTTCTGAGATCACAGCTCGATGTATATGTATCAAAAACCTTCATTCAACTCAAATACAACACATCCATGCGTTAAAAGTTGTCTGGTTCTTCTGTATCGAACGAAACATCGAAGAACACCGAAATCGTTATATATCGTGTTTCGAGCGTTTTTGAGATCACAACGCGTTGTAAATGTATCAAAAACCTTCATTCTACTCAAATACACAACATCTATGCGTTAAAAGTTGTCTGGCACCGCTGAAGCGAACCAAACATCGAGGAACACCGAAATCGATTTATCGCGTGTTTCGAGCGTGTCTGATATCTCAGCTCGATGTAAATGCATCAAAACCATACACTCGATTCAAATACATAACATCCATACATTAAACGTTGTCTCGCACCGCTGAAGCGAACGAAACTTTGTGCAACACCGAAATCGAGATATCGCGTGTTTCGAGCTCTTCTGAGATCACAGCTCGATGTATATGTATCAAAAACCTTGATTCTACTCAAATACGCAACAGCAATGCGTTAAAAGTTGTCTGGCGCTTCTGTGACGAACGAAACATCGAAGAACACCAAAATCGTTATATCTCGTGTTCCGAGCGTATCTGACTTCACAGGTCGATGTAAATGTATCAAAAACCTTCTTTCTACTCAAATACACAACATCCATGCGTTAAAAGTTGTCTGGCACCGCTGAAGCGAACCAAACATCGAAGAACACCGAAGTCGATATATCGCGTGTTTCGAGCGTGTCTGAGATCACAGCTCGATGTAAATGCATCAAAACCATACACTCGATTCAAATACATAACATCCATACATTAAACGTTGTCTCGCACCGCTGAAGCGAACGAAACTTTGAGCAACACCGAAATCGAGATATCGCGTGTTTCGAGCTCTTCTGAGATCACAGCTTGATGTATATGTATCAAAAACATTGATTCTACTCAAATACACCACATCCATGCGTTAAAAGTCGTCTGGTACCGTTGTAACGAACGAAACATTGAAGAACACCGAAATCGTGATAACGCGTGTTTCGAGCGTTTCTGAGATCACAGCTAAGTGTAAAAGAGCAAAAACCTTCATTCTACTCAAATACACCACATCCGTGCGTTAAAAGTAGTCCGGCGCTTCTGCAACGAACGAAACCTTGAAGAACACCGAAATCGAGATATTGCGCGTTTCGAGCTCTTCTGAGATCACAGCTCGATGTGTATGTATCAAAAACCTTGATTCTACTCAAATACACAACATCCATGCGTTAAAAGTCGTCTGGTACCGTTGTAACGAACGAAACATTGAAGAACACCGAAAACGTGATAACGCGTGTTTCGAGCGTTTCTGAGATCACAGCTAAGTGTAAAAGAGCAAAAACCTTCATTCTACTCAAATACACCAACATCCATGCGTTAAAAGTTGTCTGGCACCGCGGAAGCGAACCAAACATCGAAGAACACCGAAATCGAGATATCGCGTGTTTCGAGCTTGTCTGAGATCACAGCTCGATGTATATGTATCAAAAACCTTCATTCTACTCAAATACAACACATCCATGCGTTAAAAGTCGTCTGGTACCGCTGTAACGAACCAAACATCGAAGAACACCGAAATCTAGATATCTCGTGTTTGGAGCGTTTCTGAGATCACAGCTCGATGTAAATGTATCAAAAACCTTCATTCTACTCAAATACACAACATCCATGAGTTAAAAGTTGTCTGGCACCGCTGAAGCGAACCAAACATCGAGGAACACCGAAATGGATATATCGCGTGTTTTGAGCGTGTCTGAGATCACAGCTCGATGTAAATGCATCAAAACCATTCACTCGACTCAAATACATAACATCCATACATTAAACGTTGTCTCGCACCGCTGAAGCGAACGAAACTTTGAGCAACACCGAAATCGAGATATCGCGTTTTTCGAGAGTTTCTGAGATCACAGCTAAGTGTAAAAGAGCAAAAACCTTCATTCTACTCAAATACACCACATCCATGCGTTAAAAGTGGTCTGGCGCTTCTGCAACGAACGAAAAATTGAAGAACACCGAAATCGAGATATCTCGTGTTCCGAGCGTATCTGACTTCACAGGTCGATGTAAATGTTTCAAAAATCTTCTTTCTACTCAAATACACAACATCCATGCGTTAAAAGTTGTCTGGCACCGCTGAAGGGAACCAAACATCGAAGAACACCGAAGTCGATATATCGCGTGTTTCGAGCGTGTCTGAGATCACAGCTCGATGTAAATGCATCAAAATCATTCACTCGACTCAAATACATAACATCCATACATTAAACGTTTTCTCGCACCGCTGAAGCGAACGAAACTTTGGGCAACACCGAAATCGAGATATCGCGTGTTTCGAGCTCTTCTGAGATCACAGCTCGATGTATATGTATCAAAAACCTTCATTCTACTCAAATACACCACATCCTTGCGTTGAAAATTGTCTGGCACCGTTGTAACGAACGAAACATTGAAGAACACCGAAATCTAGATATCTCGTGTTTGGAGCGTTTCTGAGATCACAGCTCGATGTAAATGCATCAAAACCATTCACTCGACTCAAATTCATAACATCCATACATTAAACGTTGTCTCGTTGACTGAAGCGAACGAAACTTTGAGCAACACCGAAATCGAGATATCGCGTTTTTCGAGCGTTTCTGAGATCACAGCTAAGTGTAAAAGAGCAAAAACCTTCATTCTACTCAAATACACCACATCCATGCGTTAAAAGTGGTCTGGCGCTTCTGCAACGAACGAAAAATTGAAGAACACCGCAATCGAGATATTGCGTGTTTCGAGCGTGTCTGAGATCACAGCTCGATGTAAATGTATCAAAAACCTTCATTCTACTGAAATACAACACATCCATGTGTTGAAAGTTGTCTGGGACCGGTGCAGCGAATGACACATGAAAGAACCCCGAAATCGAGATATCTCGTGTTTGGAGCGTTTCTGAGATCACAGCTCGATGTAAATGTATCAAAAACCTTCATTCTACTGAAATACAACACATCCATGCGTTAAAAGTTGTCTGGCACCGCTGTAACGAACCAAACATCGAAAAACACCGAAATCGTGATATCGCCTGTTTTGAGCGTTACTGAGATCACAGGTAGGTGTAAAAGAGCAAAAACCTTCATTTTACTCAAATACACCACATCCATGCGTTAAAAGTGGTCCGGCGCTTCTGCAACGAACGAAACCTTGAAGAACACCGAAATCGAGATATCGCGCGTTTCGAACTCTTCTGAGATCACAGCTCGATGTATATGTATCAAAAACCTTCATTCAACTCAAATACAACACATCCATGCGTTAAAAGTTGTCTGGTTCTTCTGTATCGAACGAAACATCGAAGAACACCGAAATCGTTATATATCGTGTTTCGAGCGTTTTTGAGATCACAACGCGTTGTAAATGTATCAAAAACCTTCATTCTACTCAAATACACAACATCTATGCGTTAAAAGTTGTCTGGCACCGCTGAAGCGAACCAAACATCGAGGAACACCGAAATCGATTTATCGCGTGTTTCGAGCGTGTCTGATATCTCAGCTCGATGTAAATGCATCAAAACCATACACTCGATTCAAATACATAACATCCATACATTAAACGTTGTCTCGCACCGCTGAAGCGAACGAAACTTTGTGCAACACCGAAATCGAGATATCGCGTGTTTCGAGCTCTTCTGAGATCACAGCTCGATGTATATGTATCAAAAACCTTGATTCTACTCAAATACGCAACAGCAATGCGTTAAAAGTTGTCTGGCGCTTCTGTGACGAACGAAACATCGAAGAACACCAAAATCGTTATATCTCGTGTTCCGAGCGTATCTGACTTCACAGGTCGATGTAAATGTATCAAAAACCTTCTTTCTACTCAAATACACAACATCCATGCGTTAAAAGTTGTCTGGCACCGCTGAAGCGAACCAAACATCGAAGAACACCGAAGTCGATATATCGCGTGTTTCGAGCGTGTCTGAGATCACAGCTCGATGTAAATGCATCAAAACCATACACTCGATTCAAATACATAACATCCATACATTAAACGTTGTCTCGCACCGCTGAAGCGAACGAAACTTTGAGCAACACCGAAATCGAGATATCGCGTGTTTCGAGCTCTTCTGAGATCACAGCTTGATGTATATGTATCAAAAACATTGATTCTACTCAAATACACCACATCCATGCGTTAAAAGTCGTCTGGTACCGTTGTAACGAACGAAACATTGAAGAACACCGAAATCGTGATAACGCGTGTTTCGAGCGTTTCTGAGATCACAGCTAAGTGTAAAAGAGCAAAAACCTTCATTCTACTCAAATACACCACATCCGTGCGTTAAAAGTAGTCCGGCGCTTCTGCAACGAACGAAACCTTGAAGAACACCGAAATCGAGATATTGCGCGTTTCGAGCTCTTCTGAGATCACAGCTCGATGTGTATGTATCAAAAACCTTGATTCTACTCAAATACACAACATCCATGCGTTAAAAGTCGTCTGGTACCGTTGTAACGAACGAAACATTGAAGAACACCGAAAACGTGATAACGCGTGTTTCGAGCGTTTCTGAGATCACAGCTAAGTGTAAAAGAGCAAAAACCTTCATTCTACTCAAATACACCAACATCCATGCGTTAAAAGTTGTCTGGCACCGCGGAAGCGAACCAAACATCGAAGAACACCGAAATCGAGATATCGCGTGTTTCGAGCTTGTCTGAGATCACAGCTCGATGTATATGTATCAAAAACCTTCATTCTACTCAAATACAACACATCCATGCGTTAAAAGTCGTCTGGTACCGCTGTAACGAACCAAACATCGAAGAACACCGAAATCTAGATATCTCGTGTTTGGAGCGTTTCTGAGATCACAGCTCGATGTAAATGTATCAAAAACCTTCATTCTACTCAAATACACAACATCCATGAGTTAAAAGTTGTCTGGCACCGCTGAAGCGAACCAAACATCGAGGAACACCGAAATGGATATATCGCGTGTTTTGAGCGTGTCTGAGATCACAGCTCGATGTAAATGCATCAAAACCATTCACTCGACTCAAATACATAACATCCATACATTAAACGTTGTCTCGCACCGCTGAAGCGAACGAAACTTTGAGCAACACCGAAATCGAGATATCGCGTTTTTCGAGAGTTTCTGAGATCACAGCTAAGTGTAAAAGAGCAAAAACCTTCATTCTACTCAAATACACCACATCCATGCGTTAAAAGTGGTCTGGCGCTTCTGCAACGAACGAAAAATTGAAGAACACCGAAATCGAGATATCTCGTGTTCCGAGCGTATCTGACTTCACAGGTCGATGTAAATGTTTCAAAAATCTTCTTTCTACTCAAATACACAACATCCATGCGTTAAAAGTTGTCTGGCACCGCTGAAGGGAACCAAACATCGAAGAACACCGAAGTCGATATATCGCGTGTTTCGAGCGTGTCTGAGATCACAGCTCGATGTAAATGCATCAAAATCATTCACTCGACTCAAATACATAACATCCATACATTAAACGTTTTCTCGCACCGCTGAAGCGAACGAAACTTTGGGCAACACCGAAATCGAGATATCGCGTGTTTCGAGCTCTTCTGAGATCACAGCTCGATGTATATGTATCAAAAACCTTCATTCTACTCAAATACACCACATCCTTGCGTTGAAAATTGTCTGGCACCGTTGTAACGAACGAAACATTGAAGAACACCGAAATCTAGATATCTCGTGTTTGGAGCGTTTCTGAGATCACAGCTCGATGTAAATGCATCAAAACCATTCACTCGACTCAAATTCATAACATCCATACATTAAACGTTGTCTCGTTGACTGAAGCGAACGAAACTTTGAGCAACACCGAAATCGAGATATCGCGTTTTTCGAGCGTTTCTGAGATCACAGCTAAGTGTAAAAGAGCAAAAACCTTCATTCTACTCAAATACACCACATCCATGCGTTAAAAGTGGTCTGGCGCTTCTGCAACGAACGAAAAATTGAAGAACACCGCAATCGAGATATTGCGTGTTTCGAGCGTGTCTGAGATCACAGCTCGATGTAAATGTATCAAAAACCTTCATTCTACTGAAATACAACACATCCATGTGTTGAAAGTTGTCTGGGACCGGTGCAGCGAATGACACATGAAAGAACCCCGAAATCGAGATATCTCGTGTTTGGAGCGTTTCTGAGATCACAGCTCGATGTAAATGTATCAAAAACCTTCATTCTACTGAAATACAACACATCCATGCGTTAAAAGTTGTCTGGCACCGCTGTAACGAACCAAACATCGAAAAACACCGAAATCGTGATATCGCCTGTTTTGAGCGTTACTGAGATCACAGGTAGGTGTAAAAGAGCAAAAACCTTCATTTTACTCAAATACACCACATCCATGCGTTAAAAGTGGTCCGGCGCTTCTGCAACGAACGAAACCTTGAAGAACACCGAAATCGAGATATCGCGCGTTTCGAACTCTTCTGAGATCACAGCTCGATGTATATGTATCAAAAACCTTCATTCAACTCAAATACAACACATCCATGCGTTAAAAGTTGTCTGGTTCTTCTGTATCGAACGAAACATCGAAGAACACCGAAATCGTTATATATCGTGTTTCGAGCGTTTTTGAGATCACAACGCGTTGTAAATGTATCAAAAACCTTCATTCTACTCAAATACAGAACATCTATGCGTTAAAAGTTGTCTGGCACCGCTGAAGCGAACCAAACATCGAGGAACACCGAAATCGATTTATCGCGTGTTTCGAGCGTGTCTGATATCTCAGCTCGATGTAAATGCATCAAAACCATACACTCGATTCAAATACATAACATCCATACATTAAACGTTGTCTCGCACCGCTGAAGCGAACGAAACTTTGTGCAACACCGAAATCGAGATATCGCGTGTTTCGAGCTCTTCTGAGATCACAGCTCGATGTATATGTATCAAAAACCTTGATTCTACTCAAATACGCAACAGCAATGCGTTAAAAGTTGTCTGGCGCTTCTGTGACGAACGAAACATCGAAGAACACCAAAATCGTTATATCTCGTGTTCCGAGCGTATCTGACTTCACAGGTCGATGTAAATGTATCAAAAACCTTCTTTCTACTCAAATACACAACATCCATGCGTTAAAAGTTGTCTGGCACCGCTGAAGCGAACCAAACATCGAAGAACACCGAAGTCGATATATCGCGTGTTTCGAGCGTGTCTGAGATCACAGCTCGATGTAAATGCATCAAAACCATACACTCGATTCAAATACATAACATCCATACATTAAACGTTGTCTCGCACCGCTGAAGCGAACGAAACTTTGAGCAACACCGAAATCGAGATATCGCGTGTTTCGAGCTCTTCTGAGATCACAGCTTGATGTATATGTATCAAAAACATTGATTCTACTCAAATACACCACATCCATGCGTTAAAAGTGGTCTGGCGCTTCTGCAACGAACGAAACATTGAAGATCACCGAAATCGAGATATCGCGTGTTTCGAGCGTGTCGGAGTTCACAGCTCGATGTAAATGTATCAAAAACCTTCATTCTACTCAAATACAATACATCCATGCGTTAAAAGTTGTCTGGCGATTCTGTATCGAACGAAACATCGAAGAACACCGAAATCGTTATATATCGTGTTTCGAGCGTTTTTGAGATCACAACGCGATGTAGATGTATCAAAAACCTTCATTCTACTCAAATACACAACATCCATGCGTTAAAAGTTGTCTGGCACCGCTGAAGCGAACCAAACATCGAGGAACACCGAAATCGATTTATCGCGTGTTTCGAGCGTGTCTGATATCTCAGCTCGATGTAAATGCATCAAAACCATACACTCGATTCAAATACATAACATCCATACATTAAACGTTGTCTCCCACCCCTGAAGCGAACGAAACTTTGAGCAACACCGAAATCGAGATATCGCGTGTTTCGAGCTCTTCTGAGATCACAGCTTGATGTATATGTATCAAAAACATTGATTCTACTCAAATACACAACATCCATGCGTTAAAAGTCGTCTGGTACCGTTGTAACGAACGAAACATTGAAGAACACCGAAATCGTGATATCACGTGTTTCGAGCGTTTCTGAGGTCACAGCTAGGTGTAAAAGAACAAAAACCTTCATTCTACTCAAATACACCACATCCATGCGTTAAAAGTGGTCTGGCGCTTCTGCAACGAACGAAACATTGAAGAACACCGAAATCGAGATATCGCGTGTTTCGAGCTCTTCTGAGATCACAGCTCGATGTATATGTATCAAAAACCTTGATTCTACTCAAATACACAACATCCATGCGTTAAAAGTCGTCTGGTACCGTTGTAACGAACGAAACATTGAAAAACACCGAAATCGTGATAACGCGTGTTTCGAGCGTTTCTGAGATCACAGCTAAGTGTAAAAGAGCAAAAACCTTCATTCTACTCAAATACACCACATCCATGCGTTAAAAGTGGTCCGGCGCTTCTGCAACGAACGAAACCTTGAAGAACACCGAAATCGAGATATTGCGCGTTTCGAGCTCTTCTGAGATCACAGCTCGATGTATATGTATCAAAACCCTTCATTCTACTCAAATACAACACATACATGCGTTAAAAGTCGTCTGGTACCGTTGTAACGAACGAAACATTGAAGAACACCGAAATCGTGATAACGCGTGTTTCGAGCGTTTCTGAGATCACAGCTAAGTGTAAAAGAGCAAAAACCTTCATTCTACTCAAATACACCACATCCATGCGTTAAAAGTGGTCCGGCGCTTCTGCAACGAACGAAACCTTGAAGAACACCGAAATCGAGATATTGCGCGTTTCGAGCTCTTCTGAGATCACAGCTCGATGTATATGTATCAAAACCCTTCATTCTACTCAAATACAACACATACATGCGTTAAAAGTCGTCTGGTACCGTTGTAACGAACGAAACATTGAAGAACACCGAAATCGTGATATCGCGTGTTTCGAGCGTTTCTGAGATCACAGCTAAGTGTAAAAGAGCAAAAACCTTCATTCTACTCAAATACACCACATCCATGCGTTAAAAGTAGTCTGGCGCTTCTGCAACGAACGAAAAATTGAAGAACACCGAAATCGAGATATCGCGTGTTTCGAGCTCTTCTGAGATCACAGCTCGATGTATATGTATCAAAATCCATCATTTTACTCAAATACAACACATCCATGCGTTAAAAGTCGTCTGGTACCGTTGTAACGAACGAAACATTGAAGAACACCGAAATCGTGATATCACGTATTTCGAGCGTTTCTGAGATCACAGCTAGGTGTAAAAGAGCAAAAAACTTCATTCTACTCAAATACACCACATCCATGCGTTGAAATTTGACTGGCACCGTTGTAACGAACGAAACATTGAAGAACACCGAAATCGTGATATCGCGTGTTTCGAGCGTTTCTGAGATCACAGCTAAGTGTAAAAGAGCAAAAACCTTCATTCTACTCAAATACACCACATCCATGCGTTAAAAGTGGTCTGGCGCTTCTGCAACGAACGAAAAATTGAAGAACACCGCAATCGAGATATTGCGTGTTTCGAGCGTGTCTGAGATCACAGCTCGATGTATATGTATCAAAAACCTTGATTCTACTCAAATACACAACATCCATGCGTTAAAAGTCGTCTGGTACCGTTGTAAAGAACGAAACATTGAAGAACACCGAAATCGTGATATCACGTGTTTCGAGCGTTTCTGAGATCACAGCTAGGTGTAAAAGAGCAAAAACCTTCATTCTACTCAAATACACCATATCCAAGCGTTAAAAGTGGTCTGGCGCTTCTGCAACGACCGAAAAATTGAAGAACACCGAAATCGAGATATCGCCTGTTTCGAGCGCGTCTGAGATCACAGCTCGATGTAAATGTATCAAAAACCTTCATTCTACTGAAATACAACACATCCATGTGTTAAAAGTTGTCTGGGACCGGTGCAGCGAACGACACATGAAAGAACCCCGAAATCGTGATATCACGTGTTTCGAGCGTTTCTGAGATCACAGCTAGGTGTAAAAGAGCAAAAACCTTCATTCTACTCAAATAGACCACATCCATGCGTTAAAAGTGGTCCGGTGCTTCTGCAACGAACGAAACCTTGAAGAACACCGAAATCGAGATATCGCGCGTTTCGAGCTCTTCTGAGATCACAGCTCGATGTGTATGTATCAAAAACCTTCATTCAACTCAAATACAACACATCCATGCGTTAAAAGTCGTCTGGTACCGTTGTAACGAACGAAACATTGAAGAACACCGAAATCGTGATATCGCGTGTTTCGAGCGTTTCTGAGATCACAGCTAAGTGTAAAAGAGCAAAAACCTTCATTCTACTCAAATACACCACATCCATGCGTTAAAAGTTGTCTGGCACCGCGGAAGTGAACCAAACATCGAAGAACACCGAAATCGAGATATCGCGTGTTTCGAGCTCTTCTGAGATCACAGCTCGATGTATATGTATAAAAAACCTTGATTCTACTCAAATACACAACATCCATGCGTTAAAAGTCGTCTGGTACCGTTGTAACGAACGAAACATTGAAGAACACCGAAATCGTGATAACGCGTGTTTCGAGCGTTTCTGAGATCACAGCTAAGTGTAAAAGAGCAAAAACCTTCATTCTACTCAAATACACCACATCCATGCGTTAAAAGTGGTCTGGCGCTTCTGCAACGAACGAAACATTGAAGAACACCGAAATCGTGATATCGCGTGTTTCGAACGTTTCTGAGATCACAGCTCGATGAAAAAGTATCAAAAACCTTCATTCTACTGAAATACAACACATCCATGTGTTGAAAGTTGTCTGGGACCGGTGCAGCGAACGACACATGAAAGAACCCCGAAATCGAGATATCTCGTGTTTGGAGCGTTTCTGAGATCACAGCTCGATGTAAATGTATCAAAAACCTTCATTCTACTGAAATACAACACATCCATGCGTTAAAAGTTGTCTGGCACCGCTGTAACGAACCAAACATCGAAAAACACCGAAATCGTGATATCGCCTGTTTTGAGCGTTACTGAGATCACAGCTAGGTGTAAAAGAGCAAAAACCTTCATTCTACTCAAATACACCACATCCATGCGTTAAAAGTGGTCCGGCGCTTCTGCAACGAACGAAACCTTGAAGAACACCGAAATCGAGATATCGCGCGTTTCGAACTCTTCTGAGATCACAGCTCGATGTATATGTATCAAAAACATTCATTCAACTCAAATACAACACATCCATGCGTTAAAAGTTGTCTGGCGCTTCTGTATCGAACGAAACATCGAAGAACACCGAAATCGTTATATATCGTGTTTCGAGCGTTTTTGAGATCACAACGCGTTGTAAATGTATCAAAAACCTTCATTCTACTCAAATACACAACATCCATGCGTTAAAAGTTGTCTGGCACCGCTGAAGCGAACCAAACATCGATGAACACCGAAATCGATTTATCGCGTGTTTCGAGCGTGTCTGATATCTCAGCTCGATGTAAATGCATCAAAACCATACACTCGATTCAAATACATAACATCCATACATTAAACGTTGTCTCGCACCGCTGAAGCGAACGAAACTTTGTGCAACACCGAAATCGAGATATCGCGTGTTTCGAGCTGTTCTGAGATCACAGCTCGATGTATATGTATCAAAAACCTTGATTCTACTCAAATACGCAACAGCAATGCGTTAAAAGTTGTCTGGCGCTTCTGTGACGAACGAAACATCGAAGAACACCAAAATCGTTATATCTCGTGTTCCGAGCGTATCTGACTTCACAGGTCGATGTAAATGTATCAAAAACCTTCTTTCTACTCAAATACACAACATCCATGCGTTAAAAGTTGTCTGGCACCGCTGAAGCGAACCAAACATCGAAGAACACCGAAGTCGATATATCGCGTGTTTCGAGCGTGTCTGAGATCACAGCTCGATGTAAATGCATCAAAACCATACACTCGATTCAAATACATAACATCCATACATTAAACGTTTTCTCGCACCGCTGAAGCGAACGAAACTTTGGGCAACACCGAAATCGAGATATCGCGTGTTTCGAGCTCTTCTGAGATCACAGCTCGATGTATATGTATCAAAAACCTTCATTCTACTCAAATACACCACATCCTTGCGTTGAAAATTGTCTGGCACCGTTGTAACGAACGAAACATTGAAGAACACCGAAATCTAGATATCTCGTGTTTGGAGCGTTTCTGAGATCACAGCTCGATGTAAATGCATCAAAACCATTCACTCGACTCAAATTCATAACATCCATACATTAAACGTTGTCTCGTTGACTGAAGCGAACGAAACTTTGAGCAACACCGAAATCGAGATATCGCGTTTTTCGAGCGTTTCTGAGATCACAGCTAAGTGTAAAAGAGCAAAAACCTTCATTCTACTCAAATACACCACATCCATGCGTTAAAAGTGGTCTGGCGCTTCTGCAACGAACGAAAAATTGAAGAACACCGCAATCGAGATATTGCGTGTTTCGAGCGTGTCTGAGATCACAGCTCGATGTAAATGTATCAAAAACCTTCATTCTACTGAAATACAACACATCCATGTGTTGAAAGTTGTCTGGGACCGGTGCAGCGAATGACACATGAAAGAACCCCGAAATCGAGATATCTCGTGTTTGGAGCGTTTCTGAGATCACAGCTCGATGTAAATGTATCAAAAACCTTCATTCTACTGAAATACAACACATCCATGCGTTAAAAGTTGTCTGGCACCGCTGTAACGAACCAAACATCGAAAAACACCGAAATCGTGATATCGCCTGTTTTGAGCGTTACTGAGATCACAGGTAGGTGTAAAAGAGCAAAAACCTTCATTTTACTCAAATACACCACATCCATGCGTTAAAAGTGGTCCGGCGCTTCTGCAACGAACGAAACCTTGAAGAACACCGAAATCGAGATATCGCGCGTTTCGAACTCTTCTGAGATCACAGCTCGATGTATATGTATCAAAAACCTTCATTCAACTCAAATACAACACATCCATGCGTTAAAAGTTGTCTGGTTCTTCTGTATCGAACGAAACATCGAAGAACACCGAAATCGTTATATATCGTGTTTCGAGCGTTTTTGAGATCACAACGCGTTGTAAATGTATCAAAAACCTTCATTCTACTCAAATACACAACATCTATGCGTTAAAAGTTGTCTGGCACCGCTGAAGCGAACCAAACATCGAGGAACACCGAAATCGATTTATCGCGTGTTTCGAGCGTGTCTGATATCTCAGCTCGATGTAAATGCATCAAAACCATACACTCGATTCAAATACATAACATCCATACATTAAACGTTGTCTCGCACCGCTGAAGCGAACGAAACTTTGTGCAACACCGAAATCGAGATATCGCGTGTTTCGAGCTCTTCTGAGATCACAGCTCGATGTATATGTATCAAAAACCTTGATTCTACTCAAATACGCAACAGCAATGCGTTAAAAGTTGTCTGGCGCTTCTGTGACGAACGAAACATCGAAGAACACCAAAATCGTTATATCTCGTGTTCCGAGCGTATCTGACTTCACAGGTCGATGTAAATGTATCAAAAACCTTCTTTCTACTCAAATACACAACATCCATGCGTTAAAAGTTGTCTGGCACCGCTGAAGCGAACCAAACATCGAAGAACACCGAAGTCGATATATCGCGTGTTTCGAGCGTGTCTGAGATCACAGCTCGATGTAAATGCATCAAAACCATACACTCGATTCAAATACATAACATCCATACATTAAACGTTGTCTCGCACCGCTGAAGCGAACGAAACTTTGAGCAACACCGAAATCGAGATATCGCGTGTTTCGAGCTCTTCTGAGATCACAGCTTGATGTATATGTATCAAAAACATTGATTCTACTCAAATACACCACATCCATGCGTTAAAAGTCGTCTGGTACCGTTGTAACGAACGAAACATTGAAGAACACCGAAATCGTGATAACGCGTGTTTCGAGCGTTTCTGAGATCACAGCTAAGTGTAAAAGAGCAAAAACCTTCATTCTACTCAAATACACCACATCCGTGCGTTAAAAGTAGTCCGGCGCTTCTGCAACGAACGAAACCTTGAAGAACACCGAAATCGAGATATTGCGCGTTTCGAGCTCTTCTGAGATCACAGCTCGATGTGTATGTATCAAAAACCTTGATTCTACTCAAATACACAACATCCATGCGTTAAAAGTCGTCTGGTACCGTTGTAACGAACGAAACATTGAAGAACACCGAAAACGTGATAACGCGTGTTTCGAGCGTTTCTGAGATCACAGCTAAGTGTAAAAGAGCAAAAACCTTCATTCTACTCAAATACACCAACATCCATGCGTTAAAAGTTGTCTGGCACCGCGGAAGCGAACCAAACATCGAAGAACACCGAAATCGAGATATCGCGTGTTTCGAGCTTGTCTGAGATCACAGCTCGATGTATATGTATCAAAAACCTTCATTCTACTCAAATACAACACATCCATGCGTTAAAAGTCGTCTGGTACCGCTGTAACGAACCAAACATCGAAGAACACCGAAATCTAGATATCTCGTGTTTGGAGCGTTTCTGAGATCACAGCTCGATGTAAATGTATCAAAAACCTTCATTCTACTCAAATACACAACATCCATGAGTTAAAAGTTGTCTGGCACCGCTGAAGCGAACCAAACATCGAGGAACACCGAAATGGATATATCGCGTGTTTTGAGCGTGTCTGAGATCACAGCTCGATGTAAATGCATCAAAACCATTCACTCGACTCAAATACATAACATCCATACATTAAACGTTGTCTCGCACCGCTGAAGCGAACGAAACTTTGAGCAACACCGAAATCGAGATATCGCGTTTTTCGAGAGTTTCTGAGATCACAGCTAAGTGTAAAAGAGCAAAAACCTTCATTCTACTCAAATACACCACATCCATGCGTTAAAAGTGGTCTGGCGCTTCTGCAACGAACGAAAAATTGAAGAACACCGAAATCGAGATATCTCGTGTTCCGAGCGTATCTGACTTCACAGGTCGATGTAAATGTTTCAAAAATCTTCTTTCTACTCAAATACACAACATCCATGCGTTAAAAGTTGTCTGGCACCGCTGAAGGGAACCAAACATCGAAGAACACCGAAGTCGATATATCGCGTGTTTCGAGCGTGTCTGAGATCACAGCTCGATGTAAATGCATCAAAATCATTCACTCGACTCAAATACATAACATCCATACATTAAACGTTTTCTCGCACCGCTGAAGCGAACGAAACTTTGGGCAACACCGAAATCGAGATATCGCGTGTTTCGAGCTCTTCTGAGATCACAGCTCGATGTATATGTATCAAAAACCTTCATTCTACTCAAATACACCACATCCTTGCGTTGAAAATTGTCTGGCACCGTTGTAACGAACGAAACATTGAAGAACACCGAAATCTAGATATCTCGTGTTTGGAGCGTTTCTGAGATCACAGCTCGATGTAAATGCATCAAAACCATTCACTCGACTCAAATTCATAACATCCATACATTAAACGTTGTCTCGTTGACTGAAGCGAACGAAACTTTGAGCAACACCGAAATCGAGATATCGCGTTTTTCGAGCGTTTCTGAGATCACAGCTAAGTGTAAAAGAGCAAAAACCTTCATTCTACTCAAATACACCACATCCATGCGTTAAAAGTGGTCTGGCGCTTCTGCAACGAACGAAAAATTGAAGAACACCGCAATCGAGATATTGCGTGTTTCGAGCGTGTCTGAGATCACAGCTCGATGTAAATGTATCAAAAACCTTCATTCTACTGAAATACAACACATCCATGTGTTGAAAGTTGTCTGGGACCGGTGCAGCGAATGACACATGAAAGAACCCCGAAATCGAGATATCTCGTGTTTGGAGCGTTTCTGAGATCACAGCTCGATGTAAATGTATCAAAAACCTTCATTCTACTGAAATACAACACATCCATGCGTTAAAAGTTGTCTGGCACCGCTGTAACGAACCAAACATCGAAAAACACCGAAATCGTGATATCGCCTGTTTTGAGCGTTACTGAGATCACAGGTAGGTGTAAAAGAGCAAAAACCTTCATTTTACTCAAATACACCACATCCATGCGTTAAAAGTGGTCCGGCGCTTCTGCAACGAACGAAACCTTGAAGAACACCGAAATCGAGATATCGCGCGTTTCGAACTCTTCTGAGATCACAGCTCGATGTATATGTATCAAAAACCTTCATTCAACTCAAATACAACACATCCATGCGTTAAAAGTTGTCTGGTTCTTCTGTATCGAACGAAACATCGAAGAACACCGAAATCGTTATATATCGTGTTTCGAGCGTTTTTGAGATCACAACGCGTTGTAAATGTATCAAAAACCTTCATTCTACTCAAATACACAACATCTATGCGTTAAAAGTTGTCTGGCACCGCTGAAGCGAACCAAACATCGAGGAACACCGAAATCGATTTATCGCGTGTTTCGAGCGTGTCTGATATCTCAGCTCGATGTAAATGCATCAAAACCATACACTCGATTCAAATACATAACATCCATACATTAAACGTTGTCTCGCACCGCTGAAGCGAACGAAACTTTGTGCAACACCGAAATCGAGATATCGCGTGTTTCGAGCTCTTCTGAGATCACAGCTCGATGTATATGTATCAAAAACCTTGATTCTACTCAAATACGCAACAGCAATGCGTTAAAAGTTGTCTGGCGCTTCTGTGACGAACGAAACATCGAAGAACACCAAAATCGTTATATCTCGTGTTCCGAGCGTATCTGACTTCACAGGTCGATGTAAATGTATCAAAAACCTTCTTTCTACTCAAATACACAACATCCATGCGTTAAAAGTTGTCTGGCACCGCTGAAGCGAACCAAACATCGAAGAACACCGAAGTCGATATATCGCGTGTTTCGAGCGTGTCTGAGATCACAGCTCGATGTAAATGCATCAAAACCATACACTCGATTCAAATACATAACATCCATACATTAAACGTTGTCTCGCACCGCTGAAGCGAACGAAACTTTGAGCAACACCGAAATCGAGATATCGCGTGTTTCGAGCTCTTCTGAGATCACAGCTTGATGTATATGTATCAAAAACATTGATTCTACTCAAATACACCACATCCATGCGTTAAAAGTCGTCTGGTACCGTTGTAACGAACGAAACATTGAAGAACACCGAAATCGTGATAACGCGTGTTTCGAGCGTTTCTGAGATCACAGCTAAGTGTAAAAGAGCAAAAACCTTCATTCTACTCAAATACACCACATCCGTGCGTTAAAAGTAGTCCGGCGCTTCTGCAACGAACGAAACCTTGAAGAACACCGAAATCGAGATATTGCGCGTTTCGAGCTCTTCTGAGATCACAGCTCGATGTGTATGTATCAAAAACCTTGATTCTACTCAAATACACAACATCCATGCGTTAAAAGTCGTCTGGTACCGTTGTAACGAACGAAACATTGAAGAACACCGAAAACGTGATAACGCGTGTTTCGAGCGTTTCTGAGATCACAGCTAAGTGTAAAAGAGCAAAAACCTTCATTCTACTCAAATACACCAACATCCATGCGTTAAAAGTTGTCTGGCACCGCGGAAGCGAACCAAACATCGAAGAACACCGAAATCGAGATATCGCGTGTTTCGAGCTTGTCTGAGATCACAGCTCGATGTATATGTATCAAAAACCTTCATTCTACTCAAATACAACACATCCATGCGTTAAAAGTCGTCTGGTACCGCTGTAACGAACCAAACATCGAAGAACACCGAAATCTAGATATCTCGTGTTTGGAGCGTTTCTGAGATCACAGCTCGATGTAAATGTATCAAAAACCTTCATTCTACTCAAATACACAACATCCATGAGTTAAAAGTTGTCTGGCACCGCTGAAGCGAACCAAACATCGAGGAACACCGAAATGGATATATCGCGTGTTTTGAGCGTGTCTGAGATCACAGCTCGATGTAAATGCATCAAAACCATTCACTCGACTCAAATACATAACATCCATACATTAAACGTTGTCTCGCACCGCTGAAGCGAACGAAACTTTGAGCAACACCGAAATCGAGATATCGCGTTTTTCGAGAGTTTCTGAGATCACAGCTAAGTGTAAAAGAGCAAAAACCTTCATTCTACTCAAATACACCACATCCATGCGTTAAAAGTGGTCTGGCGCTTCTGCAACGAACGAAAAATTGAAGAACACCGAAATCGAGATATCTCGTGTTCCGAGCGTATCTGACTTCACAGGTCGATGTAAATGTTTCAAAAATCTTCTTTCTACTCAAATACACAACATCCATGCGTTAAAAGTTGTCTGGCACCGCTGAAGGGAACCAAACATCGAAGAACACCGAAGTCGATATATCGCGTGTTTCGAGCGTGTCTGAGATCACAGCTCGATGTAAATGCATCAAAATCATTCACTCGACTCAAATACATAACATCCATACATTAAACGTTTTCTCGCACCGCTGAAGCGAACGAAACTTTGGGCAACACCGAAATCGAGATATCGCGTGTTTCGAGCTCTTCTGAGATCACAGCTCGATGTATATGTATCAAAAACCTTCATTCTACTCAAATACACCACATCCTTGCGTTGAAAATTGTCTGGCACCGTTGTAACGAACGAAACATTGAAGAACACCGAAATCTAGATATCTCGTGTTTGGAGCGTTTCTGAGATCACAGCTCGATGTAAATGCATCAAAACCATTCACTCGACTCAAATTCATAACATCCATACATTAAACGTTGTCTCGTTGACTGAAGCGAACGAAACTTTGAGCAACACCGAAATCGAGATATCGCGTTTTTCGAGCGTTTCTGAGATCACAGCTAAGTGTAAAAGAGCAAAAACCTTCATTCTACTCAAATACACCACATCCATGCGTTAAAAGTGGTCTGGCGCTTCTGCAACGAACGAAAAATTGAAGAACACCGCAATCGAGATATTGCGTGTTTCGAGCGTGTCTGAGATCACAGCTCGATGTAAATGTATCAAAAACCTTCATTCTACTGAAATACAACACATCCATGTGTTGAAAGTTGTCTGGGACCGGTGCAGCGAATGACACATGAAAGAACCCCGAAATCGAGATATCTCGTGTTTGGAGCGTTTCTGAGATCACAGCTCGATGTAAATGTATCAAAAACCTTCATTCTACTGAAATACAACACATCCATGCGTTAAAAGTTGTCTGGCACCGCTGTAACGAACCAAACATCGAAAAACACCGAAATCGTGATATCGCCTGTTTTGAGCGTTACTGAGATCACAGGTAGGTGTAAAAGAGCAAAAACCTTCATTTTACTCAAATACACCACATCCATGCGTTAAAAGTGGTCCGGCGCTTCTGCAACGAACGAAACCTTGAAGAACACCGAAATCGAGATATCGCGCGTTTCGAACTCTTCTGAGATCACAGCTCGATGTATATGTATCAAAAACCTTCATTCAACTCAAATACAACACATCCATGCGTTAAAAGTTGTCTGGTTCTTCTGTATCGAACGAAACATCGAAGAACACCGAAATCGTTATATATCGTGTTTCGAGCGTTTTTGAGATCACAACGCGTTGTAAATGTATCAAAAACCTTCATTCTACTCAAATACACAACATCTATGCGTTAAAAGTTGTCTGGCACCGCTGAAGCGAACCAAACATCGAGGAACACCGAAATCGATTTATCGCGTGTTTCGAGCGTGTCTGATATCTCAGCTCGATGTAAATGCATCAAAACCATACACTCGATTCAAATACATAACATCCATACATTAAACGTTGTCTCGCACCGCTGAAGCGAACGAAACTTTGTGCAACACCGAAATCGAGATATCGCGTGTTTCGAGCTCTTCTGAGATCACAGCTCGATGTATATGTATCAAAAACCTTGATTCTACTCAAATACGCAACAGCAATGCGTTAAAAGTTGTCTGGCGCTTCTGTGACGAACGAAACATCGAAGAACACCAAAATCGTTATATCTCGTGTTCCGAGCGTATCTGACTTCACAGGTCGATGTAAATGTATCAAAAACCTTCTTTCTACTCAAATACACAACATCCATGCGTTAAAAGTTGTCTGGCACCGCTGAAGCGAACCAAACATCGAAGAACACCGAAGTCGATATATCGCGTGTTTCGAGCGTGTCTGAGATCACAGCTCGATGTAAATGCATCAAAACCATACACTCGATTCAAATACATAACATCCATACATTAAACGTTGTCTCGCACCGCTGAAGCGAACGAAACTTTGAGCAACACCGAAATCGAGATATCGCGTGTTTCGAGCTCTTCTGAGATCACAGCTTGATGTATATGTATCAAAAACATTGATTCTACTCAAATACACCACATCCATGCGTTAAAAGTCGTCTGGTACCGTTGTAACGAACGAAACATTGAAGAACACCGAAATCGTGATAACGCGTGTTTCGAGCGTTTCTGAGATCACAGCTAAGTGTAAAAGAGCAAAAACCTTCATTCTACTCAAATACACCACATCCGTGCGTTAAAAGTAGTCCGGCGCTTCTGCAACGAACGAAACCTTGAAGAACACCGAAATCGAGATATTGCGCGTTTCGAGCTCTTCTGAGATCACAGCTCGATGTGTATGTATCAAAAACCTTGATTCTACTCAAATACACAACATCCATGCGTTAAAAGTCGTCTGGTACCGTTGTAACGAACGAAACATTGAAGAACACCGAAAACGTGATAACGCGTGTTTCGAGCGTTTCTGAGATCACAGCTAAGTGTAAAAGAGCAAAAACCTTCATTCTACTCAAATACACCAACATCCATGCGTTAAAAGTTGTCTGGCACCGCGGAAGCGAACCAAACATCGAAGAACACCGAAATCGAGATATCGCGTGTTTCGAGCTTGTCTGAGATCACAGCTCGATGTATATGTATCAAAAACCTTCATTCTACTCAAATACAACACATCCATGCGTTAAAAGTCGTCTGGTACCGCTGTAACGAACCAAACATCGAAGAACACCGAAATCTAGATATCTCGTGTTTGGAGCGTTTCTGAGATCACAGCTCGATGTAAATGTATCAAAAACCTTCATTCTACTCAAATACACAACATCCATGAGTTAAAAGTTGTCTGGCACCGCTGAAGCGAACCAAACATCGAGGAACACCGAAATGGATATATCGCGTGTTTTGAGCGTGTCTGAGATCACAGCTCGATGTAAATGCATCAAAACCATTCACTCGACTCAAATACATAACATCCATACATTAAACGTTGTCTCGCACCGCTGAAGCGAACGAAACTTTGAGCAACACCGAAATCGAGATATCGCGTTTTTCGAGAGTTTCTGAGATCACAGCTAAGTGTAAAAGAGCAAAAACCTTCATTCTACTCAAATACACCACATCCATGCGTTAAAAGTGGTCTGGCGCTTCTGCAACGAACGAAAAATTGAAGAACACCGAAATCGAGATATCTCGTGTTCCGAGCGTATCTGACTTCACAGGTCGATGTAAATGTTTCAAAAATCTTCTTTCTACTCAAATACACAACATCCATGCGTTAAAAGTTGTCTGGCACCGCTGAAGGGAACCAAACATCGAAGAACACCGAAGTCGATATATCGCGTGTTTCGAGCGTGTCTGAGATCACAGCTCGATGTAAATGCATCAAAATCATTCACTCGACTCAAATACATAACATCCATACATTAAACGTTTTCTCGCACCGCTGAAGCGAACGAAACTTTGGGCAACACCGAAATCGAGATATCGCGTGTTTCGAGCTCTTCTGAGATCACAGCTCGATGTATATGTATCAAAAACCTTCATTCTACTCAAATACACCACATCCTTGCGTTGAAAATTGTCTGGCACCGTTGTAACGAACGAAACATTGAAGAACACCGAAATCTAGATATCTCGTGTTTGGAGCGTTTCTGAGATCACAGCTCGATGTAAATGCATCAAAACCATTCACTCGACTCAAATTCATAACATCCATACATTAAACGTTGTCTCGTTGACTGAAGCGAACGAAACTTTGAGCAACACCGAAATCGAGATATCGCGTTTTTCGAGCGTTTCTGAGATCACAGCTAAGTGTAAAAGAGCAAAAACCTTCATTCTACTCAAATACACCACATCCATGCGTTAAAAGTGGTCTGGCGCTTCTGCAACGAACGAAAAATTGAAGAACACCGCAATCGAGATATTGCGTGTTTCGAGCGTGTCTGAGATCACAGCTCGATGTAAATGTATCAAAAACCTTCATTCTACTGAAATACAACACATCCATGTGTTGAAAGTTGTCTGGGACCGGTGCAGCGAATGACACATGAAAGAACCCCGAAATCGAGATATCTCGTGTTTGGAGCGTTTCTGAGATCACAGCTCGATGTAAATGTATCAAAAACCTTCATTCTACTGAAATACAACACATCCATGCGTTAAAAGTTGTCTGGCACCGCTGTAACGAACCAAACATCGAAAAACACCGAAATCGTGATATCGCCTGTTTTGAGCGTTACTGAGATCACAGGTAGGTGTAAAAGAGCAAAAACCTTCATTTTACTCAAATACACCACATCCATGCGTTAAAAGTGGTCCGGCGCTTCTGCAACGAACGAAACCTTGAAGAACACCGAAATCGAGATATCGCGCGTTTCGAACTCTTCTGAGATCACAGCTCGATGTATATGTATCAAAAACCTTCATTCAACTCAAATACAACACATCCATGCGTTAAAAGTTGTCTGGTTCTTCTGTATCGAACGAAACATCGAAGAACACCGAAATCGTTATATATCGTGTTTCGAGCGTTTTTGAGATCACAACGCGTTGTAAATGTATCAAAAACCTTCATTCTACTCAAATACAGAACATCTATGCGTTAAAAGTTGTCTGGCACCGCTGAAGCGAACCAAACATCGAGGAACACCGAAATCGATTTATCGCGTGTTTCGAGCGTGTCTGATATCTCAGCTCGATGTAAATGCATCAAAACCATACACTCGATTCAAATACATAACATCCATACATTAAACGTTGTCTCGCACCGCTGAAGCGAACGAAACTTTGTGCAACACCGAAATCGAGATATCGCGTGTTTCGAGCTCTTCTGAGATCACAGCTCGATGTATATGTATCAAAAACCTTGATTCTACTCAAATACGCAACAGCAATGCGTTAAAAGTTGTCTGGCGCTTCTGTGACGAACGAAACATCGAAGAACACCAAAATCGTTATATCTCGTGTTCCGAGCGTATCTGACTTCACAGGTCGATGTAAATGTATCAAAAACCTTCTTTCTACTCAAATACACAACATCCATGCGTTAAAAGTTGTCTGGCACCGCTGAAGCGAACCAAACATCGAAGAACACCGAAGTCGATATATCGCGTGTTTCGAGCGTGTCTGAGATCACAGCTCGATGTAAATGCATCAAAACCATACACTCGATTCAAATACATAACATCCATACATTAAACGTTGTCTCGCACCGCTGAAGCGAACGAAACTTTGAGCAACACCGAAATCGAGATATCGCGTGTTTCGAGCTCTTCTGAGATCACAGCTTGATGTATATGTATCAAAAACATTGATTCTACTCAAATACACCACATCCATGCGTTAAAAGTGGTCTGGCGCTTCTGCAACGAACGAAACATTGAAGATCACCGAAATCGAGATATCGCGTGTTTCGAGCGTGTCGGAGTTCACAGCTCGATGTAAATGTATCAAAAACCTTCATTCTACTCAAATACAATACATCCATGCGTTAAAAGTTGTCTGGCGATTCTGTATCGAACGAAACATCGAAGAACACCGAAATCGTTATATATCGTGTTTCGAGCGTTTTTGAGATCACAACGCGATGTAGATGTATCAAAAACCTTCATTCTACTCAAATACACAACATCCATGCGTTAAAAGTTGTCTGGCACCGCTGAAGCGAACCAAACATCGAGGAACACCGAAATCGATTTATCGCGTGTTTCGAGCGTGTCTGATATCTCAGCTCGATGTAAATGCATCAAAACCATACACTCGATTCAAATACATAACATCCATACATTAAACGTTGTCTCCCACCCCTGAAGCGAACGAAACTTTGAGCAACACCGAAATCGAGATATCGCGTGTTTCGAGCTCTTCTGAGATCACAGCTTGATGTATATGTATCAAAAACATTGATTCTACTCAAATACACAACATCCATGCGTTAAAAGTCGTCTGGTACCGTTGTAACGAACGAAACATTGAAGAACACCGAAATCGTGATATCACGTGTTTCGAGCGTTTCTGAGGTCACAGCTAGGTGTAAAAGAACAAAAACCTTCATTCTACTCAAATACACCACATCCATGCGTTAAAAGTGGTCTGGCGCTTCTGCAACGAACGAAACATTGAAGAACACCGAAATCGAGATATCGCGTGTTTCGAGCTCTTCTGAGATCACAGCTCGATGTATATGTATCAAAAACCTTGATTCTACTCAAATACACAACATCCATGCGTTAAAAGTCGTCTGGTACCGTTGTAACGAACGAAACATTGAAAAACACCGAAATCGTGATAACGCGTGTTTCGAGCGTTTCTGAGATCACAGCTAAGTGTAAAAGAGCAAAAACCTTCATTCTACTCAAATACACCACATCCATGCGTTAAAAGTGGTCCGGCGCTTCTGCAACGAACGAAACCTTGAAGAACACCGAAATCGAGATATTGCGCGTTTCGAGCTCTTCTGAGATCACAGCTCGATGTATATGTATCAAAACCCTTCATTCTACTCAAATACAACACATACATGCGTTAAAAGTCGTCTGGTACCGTTGTAACGAACGAAACATTGAAGAACACCGAAATCGTGATAACGCGTGTTTCGAGCGTTTCTGAGATCACAGCTAAGTGTAAAAGAGCAAAAACCTTCATTCTACTCAAATACACCACATCCATGCGTTAAAAGTGGTCCGGCGCTTCTGCAACGAACGAAACCTTGAAGAACACCGAAATCGAGATATTGCGCGTTTCGAGCTCTTCTGAGATCACAGCTCGATGTATATGTATCAAAACCCTTCATTCTACTCAAATACAACACATACATGCGTTAAAAGTCGTCTGGTACCGTTGTAACGAACGAAACATTGAAGAACACCGAAATCGTGATATCGCGTGTTTCGAGCGTTTCTGAGATCACAGCTAAGTGTAAAAGAGCAAAAACCTTCATTCTACTCAAATACACCACATCCATGC
Source organism: Pimpla rufipes (assembly GCA_963932165.1). Classification (NCBI taxonomy): domain Eukaryota; kingdom Metazoa; phylum Arthropoda; class Insecta; order Hymenoptera; family Ichneumonidae; genus Pimpla; species Pimpla rufipes. The sequence continues at coordinate 6,945,063 of OZ010640.1, forward strand.
GTTAAAAGTAGTCTGGCGCTTCTGCAACGAACGAAAAATTGAAGAACACCGAAATCGAGATATCGCGTGTTTCGAGCTCTTCTGAGATCACAGCTCGATGTATATGTATCAAAATCCATCATTTTACTCAAATACAACACATCCATGCGTTAAAAGTCGTCTGGTACCGTTGTAACGAACGAAACATTGAAGAACACCGAAATCGTGATATCACGTATTTCGAGCGTTTCTGAGATCACAGCTAGGTGTAAAAGAGCAAAAAACTTCATTCTACTCAAATACACCACATCCATGCGTTGAAATTTGACTGGCACCGTTGTAACGAACGAAACATTGAAGAACACCGAAATCGTGATATCGCGTGTTTCGAGCGTTTCTGAGATCACAGCTAAGTGTAAAAGAGCAAAAACCTTCATTCTACTCAAATACACCACATCCATGCGTTAAAAGTGGTCTGGCGCTTCTGCAACGAACGAAAAATTGAAGAACACCGCAATCGAGATATTGCGTGTTTCGAGCGTGTCTGAGATCACAGCTCGATGTATATGTATCAAAAACCTTGATTCTACTCAAATACACAACATCCATGCGTTAAAAGTCGTCTGGTACCGTTGTAAAGAACGAAACATTGAAGAACACCGAAATCGTGATATCACGTGTTTCGAGCGTTTCTGAGATCACAGCTAGGTGTAAAAGAGCAAAAACCTTCATTCTACTCAAATACACCATATCCAAGCGTTAAAAGTGGTCTGGCGCTTCTGCAACGACCGAAAAATTGAAGAACACCGAAATCGAGATATCGCCTGTTTCGAGCGCGTCTGAGATCACAGCTCGATGTAAATGTATCAAAAACCTTCATTCTACTGAAATACAACACATCCATGTGTTAAAAGTTGTCTGGGACCGGTGCAGCGAACGACACATGAAAGAACCCCGAAATCGTGATATCACGTGTTTCGAGCGTTTCTGAGATCACAGCTAGGTGTAAAAGAGCAAAAACCTTCATTCTACTCAAATAGACCACATCCATGCGTTAAAAGTGGTCCGGTGCTTCTGCAACGAACGAAACCTTGAAGAACACCGAAATCGAGATATCGCGCGTTTCGAGCTCTTCTGAGATCACAGCTCGATGTGTATGTATCAAAAACCTTCATTCAACTCAAATACAACACATCCATGCGTTAAAAGTCGTCTGGTACCGTTGTAACGAACGAAACATTGAAGAACACCGAAATCGTGATATCGCGTGTTTCGAGCGTTTCTGAGATCACAGCTAAGTGTAAAAGAGCAAAAACCTTCATTCTACTCAAATACACCACATCCATGCGTTAAAAGTTGTCTGGCACCGCGGAAGTGAACCAAACATCGAAGAACACCGAAATCGAGATATCGCGTGTTTCGAGCTCTTCTGAGATCACAGCTCGATGTATATGTATAAAAAACCTTGATTCTACTCAAATACACAACATCCATGCGTTAAAAGTCGTCTGGTACCGTTGTAACGAACGAAACATTGAAGAACACCGAAATCGTGATAACGCGTGTTTCGAGCGTTTCTGAGATCACAGCTAAGTGTAAAAGAGCAAAAACCTTCATTCTACTCAAATACACCACATCCATGCGTTAAAAGTGGTCTGGCGCTTCTGCAACGAACGAAACATTGAAGAACACCGAAATCGTGATATCGCGTGTTTCGAACGTTTCTGAGATCACAGCTCGATGAAAAAGTATCAAAAACCTTCATTCTACTGAAATACAACACATCCATGTGTTGAAAGTTGTCTGGGACCGGTGCAGCGAACGACACATGAAAGAACCCCGAAATCGAGATATCTCGTGTTTGGAGCGTTTCTGAGATCACAGCTCGATGTAAATGTATCAAAAACCTTCATTCTACTGAAATACAACACATCCATGCGTTAAAAGTTGTCTGGCACCGCTGTAACGAACCAAACATCGAAAAACACCGAAATCGTGATATCGCCTGTTTTGAGCGTTACTGAGATCACAGCTAGGTGTAAAAGAGCAAAAACCTTCATTCTACTCAAATACACCACATCCATGCGTTAAAAGTGGTCCGGCGCTTCTGCAACGAACGAAACCTTGAAGAACACCGAAATCGAGATATCGCGCGTTTCGAACTCTTCTGAGATCACAGCTCGATGTATATGTATCAAAAACATTCATTCAACTCAAATACAACACATCCATGCGTTAAAAGTTGTCTGGCGCTTCTGTATCGAACGAAACATCGAAGAACACCGAAATCGTTATATATCGTGTTTCGAGCGTTTTTGAGATCACAACGCGTTGTAAATGTATCAAAAACCTTCATTCTACTCAAATACACAACATCCATGCGTTAAAAGTTGTCTGGCACCGCTGAAGCGAACCAAACATCGATGAACACCGAAATCGATTTATCGCGTGTTTCGAGCGTGTCTGATATCTCAGCTCGATGTAAATGCATCAAAACCATACACTCGATTCAAATACATAACATCCATACATTAAACGTTGTCTCGCACCGCTGAAGCGAACGAAACTTTGTGCAACACCGAAATCGAGATATCGCGTGTTTCGAGCTGTTCTGAGATCACAGCTCGATGTATATGTATCAAAAACCTTGATTCTACTCAAATACGCAACAGCAATGCGTTAAAAGTTGTCTGGCGCTTCTGTGACGAACGAAACATCGAAGAACACCAAAATCGTTATATCTCGTGTTCCGAGCGTATCTGACTTCACAGGTCGATGTAAATGTATCAAAAACCTTCTTTCTACTCAAATACACAACATCCATGCGTTAAAAGTTGTCTGGCACCGCTGAAGCGAACCAAACATCGAAGAACACCGAAGTCGATATATCGCGTGTTTCGAGCGTGTCTGAGATCACAGCTCGATGTAAATGCATCAAAACCATACACTCGATTCAAATACATAACATCCATACATTAAACGTTGTCTCGCACCGCTGAAGCGAACGAAACTTTGAGCAACACCGAAATCGAGATATCGCGTGTTTCGAGCTCTTCTGAGATCACAGCTCGATGTATATGTATCAAAATCCATCATTTTACTCAAATACAACACATCCATGCGTTAAAAGTCGTCTGGTACCGTTGTAACGAACGAAACATTGAAGAACACCGAAATCGTGATATCACGTATTTCGAGCGTTTCTGAGATCACAGCTAGGTGTAAAAGAGCAAAAACCTTCATTCTACTCAAATACACCACATCCATGCGTTGAAATTTGTCTGGCACCGTTGTAACGAACGAAACATTGAAGAACACCGAAATCGTGATATCGCGTGTTTCGAGCGTTTCTGAGATCACAGCTAAGTGTAAAAGAGCAAAAACCTTCATTCTACTCAAATACACCACATCCATGCGTTAAAAGTGGTCTGGCGCTTCTGCAACGAACGAAAAATTGAAGAACACCGCAATCGAGATATTGCGTGTTTCGAGCGTGTCTGAGATCACAGCTCGATGTAAATGTATCAAAAACCTTCATTCTACTGAAATACAACACATCCATGTGTTGAAAGTTGTCTGGGACCGGTGCAGCGAATGACACATGAAAGAACCCCGAAATCGAGATATCTCGTGTTTGGAGCGTTTCTGAGATCACAGCTCGATGTAAATGTATCAAAAACCTTCATTCTACTGAAATACAACACATCCATGCGTTAAAAGTTGTCTGGCACCGCTGTAACGAACCAAACATCGAAAAACACCGAAATCGTGATATCGCCTGTTTTGAGCGTTACTGAGATCACAGGTAGGTGTAAAAGAGCAAAAACCTTCATTTTACTCAAATACACCACATCCATGCGTTAAAAGTGGTCCGGCGCTTCTGCAACGAACGAAACCTTGAAGAACACCGAAATCGAGATATCGCGCGTTTCGAACTCTTCTGAGATCACAGCTCGATGTATATGTATCAAAAACCTTCATTCAACTCAAATACAACACATCCATGCGTTAAAAGTTGTCTGGTTCTTCTGTATCGAACGAAACATCGAAGAACACCGAAATCGTTATATATCGTGTTTCGAGCGTTTTTGAGATCACAACGCGTTGTAAATGTATCAAAAACCTTCATTCTACTCAAATACACAACATCTATGCGTTAAAAGTTGTCTGGCACCGCTGAAGCGAACCAAACATCGAGGAACACCGAAATCGATTTATCGCGTGTTTCGAGCGTGTCTGATATCTCAGCTCGATGTAAATGCATCAAAACCATACACTCGATTCAAATACATAACATCCATACATTAAACGTTGTCTCGCACCGCTGAAGCGAACGAAACTTTGTGCAACACCGAAATCGAGATATCGCGTGTTTCGAGCTCTTCTGAGATCACAGCTCGATGTATATGTATCAAAAACCTTGATTCTACTCAAATACGCAACAGCAATGCGTTAAAAGTTGTCTGGCGCTTCTGTGACGAACGAAACATCGAAGAACACCAAAATCGTTATATCTCGTGTTCCGAGCGTATCTGACTTCACAGGTCGATGTAAATGTATCAAAAACCTTCTTTCTACTCAAATACACAACATCCATGCGTTAAAAGTTGTCTGGCACCGCTGAAGCGAACCAAACATCGAAGAACACCGAAGTCGATATATCGCGTGTTTCGAGCGTGTCTGAGATCACAGCTCGATGTAAATGCATCAAAACCATACACTCGATTCAAATACATAACATCCATACATTAAACGTTGTCTCGCACCGCTGAAGCGAACGAAACTTTGAGCAACACCGAAATCGAGATATCGCGTGTTTCGAGCTCTTCTGAGATCACAGCTTGATGTATATGTATCAAAAACATTGATTCTACTCAAATACACCACATCCATGCGTTAAAAGTGGTCTGGCGCTTCTGCAACGAACGAAACATTGAAGATCACCGAAATCGAGATATCGCGTGTTTCGAGCGTGTCGGAGTTCACAGCTCGATGTAAATGTATCAAAAACCTTCATTCTACTCAAATACAATACATCCATGCGTTAAAAGTTGTCTGGCGATTCTGTATCGAACGAAACATCGAAGAACACCGAAATCGTTATATATCGTGTTTCGAGCGTTTTTGAGATCACAACGCGATGTAGATGTATCAAAAACCTTCATTCTACTCAAATACACAACATCCATGCGTTAAAAGTTGTCTGGCACCGCTGAAGCGAACCAAACATCGAGGAACACCGAAATCGATTTATCGCGTGTTTCGAGCGTGTCTGATATCTCAGCTCGATGTAAATGCATCAAAACCATACACTCGATTCAAATACATAACATCCATACATTAAACGTTGTCTCCCACCCCTGAAGCGAACGAAACTTTGAGCAACACCGAAATCGAGATATCGCGTGTTTCGAGCTCTTCTGAGATCACAGCTTGATGTATATGTATCAAAAACATTGATTCTACTCAAATACACAACATCCATGCGTTAAAAGTCGTCTGGTACCGTTGTAACGAACGAAACATTGAAGAACACCGAAATCGTGATATCACGTGTTTCGAGCGTTTCTGAGGTCACAGCTAGGTGTAAAAGAACAAAAACCTTCATTCTACTCAAATACACCACATCCATGCGTTAAAAGTGGTCTGGCGCTTCTGCAACGAACGAAACATTGAAGAACACCGAAATCGAGATATCGCGTGTTTCGAGCTCTTCTGAGATCACAGCTCGATGTATATGTATCAAAAACCTTGATTCTACTCAAATACACAACATCCATGCGTTAAAAGTCGTCTGGTACCGTTGTAACGAACGAAACATTGAAAAACACCGAAATCGTGATAACGCGTGTTTCGAGCGTTTCTGAGATCACAGCTAAGTGTAAAAGAGCAAAAACCTTCATTCTACTCAAATACACCACATCCATGCGTTAAAAGTGGTCCGGCGCTTCTGCAACGAACGAAACCTTGAAGAACACCGAAATCGAGATATTGCGCGTTTCGAGCTCTTCTGAGATCACAGCTCGATGTATATGTATCAAAACCCTTCATTCTACTCAAATACAACACATACATGCGTTAAAAGTCGTCTGGTACCGTTGTAACGAACGAAACATTGAAGAACACCGAAATCGTGATAACGCGTGTTTCGAGCGTTTCTGAGATCACAGCTAAGTGTAAAAGAGCAAAAACCTTCATTCTACTCAAATACACCACATCCATGCGTTAAAAGTGGTCCGGCGCTTCTGCAACGAACGAAACCTTGAAGAACACCGAAATCGAGATATTGCGCGTTTCGAGCTCTTCTGAGATCACAGCTCGATGTATATGTATCAAAACCCTTCATTCTACTCAAATACAACACATACATGCGTTAAAAGTCGTCTGGTACCGTTGTAACGAACGAAACATTGAAGAACACCGAAATCGTGATATCGCGTGTTTCGAGCGTTTCTGAGATCACAGCTAAGTGTAAAAGAGCAAAAACCTTCATTCTACTCAAATACACCACATCCATGCGTTAAAAGTAGTCTGGCGCTTCTGCAACGAACGAAAAATTGAAGAACACCGAAATCGAGATATCGCGTGTTTCGAGCTCTTCTGAGATCACAGCTTGATGTATATGTATCAAAATCCATCATTTTACTCAAATACAACACATCCATGCGTTAAAAGTCGTCTGGTACCGTTGTAACGAACGAAACATTGAAGAACACCGAAATCGTGATATCACGTATTTCGAGCGTTTCTGAGATCACAGCTAGGTGTAAAAGAGCAAAAAACTTCATTCTACTCAAATACACCACATCCATGCGTTGAAATTTGACTGGCACCGTTGTAACGAACGAAACATTGAAGAACACCGAAATCGTGATATCGCGTGTTTCGAGCGTTTCTGAGATCACAGCTAAGTGTAAAAGAGCAAAAACCTTCATTCTACTCAAATACACCACATCCATGCGTTAAAAGTGGTCTGGCGCTTCTGCAACGAACGAAAAATTGAAGAACACCGCAATCGAGATATTGCGTGTTTCGAGCGTGTCTGAGATCACAGCTCGATGTATATGTATCAAAAACCTTGATTCTACTCAAATACACAACATCCATGCGTTAAAAGTCGTCTGGTACCGTTGTAAAGAACGAAACATTGAAGAACACCGAAATCGTGATATCACGTGTTTCGAGCGTTTCTGAGATCACAGCTAGGTGTAAAAGAGCAAAAACCTTCATTCTACTCAAATACACCATATCCAAGCGTTAAAAGTGGTCTGGCGCTTCTGCAACGACCGAAAAATTGAAGAACACCGAAATCGAGATATCGCCTGTTTCGAGCGCGTCTGAGATCACAGCTCGATGTAAATGTATCAAAAACCTTCATTCTACTGAAATACAACACATCCATGTGTTAAAAGTTGTCTGGGACCGGTGCAGCGAACGACACATGAAAGAACCCCGAAATCGTGATATCACGTGTTTCGAGCGTTTCTGAGATCACAGCTAGGTGTAAAAGAGCAAAAACCTTCATTCTACTCAAATAGACCACATCCATGCGTTAAAAGTGGTCCGGTGCTTCTGCAACGAACGAAACCTTGAAGAACACCGAAATCGAGATATCGCGCGTTTCGAGCTCTTCTGAGATCACAGCTCGATGTGTATGTATCAAAAACCTTCATTCAACTCAAATACAACACATCCATGCGTTAAAAGTCGTCTGGTACCGTTGTAACGAACGAAACATTGAAGAACACCGAAATCGTGATATCGCGTGTTTCGAGCGTTTCTGAGATCACAGCTAAGTGTAAAAGAGCAAAAACCTTCATTCTACTCAAATACACCACATCCATGCGTTAAAAGTTGTCTGGCACCGCGGAAGTGAACCAAACATCGAAGAACACCGAAATCGAGATATCGCGTGTTTCGAGCTCTTCTGAGATCACAGCTCGATGTATATGTATAAAAAACCTTGATTCTACTCAAATACACAACATCCATGCGTTAAAAGTCGTCTGGTACCGTTGTAACGAACGAAACATTGAAGAACACCGAAATCGTGATAACGCGTGTTTCGAGCGTTTCTGAGATCACAGCTAAGTGTAAAAGAGCAAAAACCTTCATTCTACTCAAATACACCACATCCATGCGTTAAAAGTGGTCTGGCGCTTCTGCAACGAACGAAACATTGAAGAACACCGAAATCGTGATATCGCGTGTTTCGAACGTTTCTGAGATCACAGCTCGATGAAAAAGTATCAAAAACCTTCATTCTACTGAAATACAACACATCCATGTGTTGAAAGTTGTCTGGGACCGGTGCAGCGAACGACACATGAAAGAACCCCGAAATCGAGATATCTCGTGTTTGGAGCGTTTCTGAGATCACAGCTCGATGTAAATGTATCAAAAACCTTCATTCTACTGAAATACAACACATCCATGCGTTAAAAGTTGTCTGGCACCGCTGTAACGAACCAAACATCGAAAAACACCGAAATCGTGATATCGCCTGTTTTGAGCGTTACTGAGATCACAGCTAGGTGTAAAAGAGCAAAAACCTTCATTCTACTCAAATACACCACATCCATGCGTTAAAAGTGGTCCGGCGCTTCTGCAACGAACGAAACCTTGAAGAACACCGAAATCGAGATATCGCGCGTTTCGAACTCTTCTGAGATCACAGCTCGATGTATATGTATCAAAAACATTCATTCAACTCAAATACAACACATCCATGCGTTAAAAGTTGTCTGGCGCTTCTGTATCGAACGAAACATCGAAGAACACCGAAATCGTTATATATCGTGTTTCGAGCGTTTTTGAGATCACAACGCGTTGTAAATGTATCAAAAACCTTCATTCTACTCAAATACACAACATCCATGCGTTAAAAGTTGTCTGGCACCGCTGAAGCGAACCAAACATCGATGAACACCGAAATCGATTTATCGCGTGTTTCGAGCGTGTCTGATATCTCAGCTCGATGTAAATGCATCAAAACCATACACTCGATTCAAATACATAACATCCATACATTAAACGTTGTCTCGCACCGCTGAAGCGAACGAAACTTTGTGCAACACCGAAATCGAGATATCGCGTGTTTCGAGCTGTTCTGAGATCACAGCTCGATGTATATGTATCAAAAACCTTGATTCTACTCAAATACGCAACAGCAATGCGTTAAAAGTTGTCTGGCGCTTCTGTGACGAACGAAACATCGAAGAACACCAAAATCGTTATATCTCGTGTTCCGAGCGTATCTGACTTCACAGGTCGATGTAAATGTATCAAAAACCTTCTTTCTACTCAAATACACAACATCCATGCGTTAAAAGTTGTCTGGCACCGCTGAAGCGAACCAAACATCGAAGAACACCGAAGTCGATATATCGCGTGTTTCGAGCGTGTCTGAGATCACAGCTCGATGTAAATGCATCAAAACCATACACTCGATTCAAATACATAACATCCATACATTAAACGTTGTCTCGCACCGCTGAAGCGAACGAAACTTTGAGCAACACCGAAATCGAGATATCGCGTGTTTCGAGCTCTTCTGAGATCACAGCTCGATGTATATGTATCAAAATCCATCATTTTACTCAAATACAACACATCCATGCGTTAAAAGTCGTCTGGTACCGTTGTAACGAACGAAACATTGAAGAACACCGAAATCGTGATATCACGTATTTCGAGCGTTTCTGAGATCACAGCTAGGTGTAAAAGAGCAAAAACCGTCATTCTACTCAAATACACCACATCCATGCGTTGAAATTTGTCTGGCACCGTTGTAACGAACGAAACATTGAAGAACACCGAAATCGTGATATCGCGTGTTTCGAGCGTTTCTGAGATCACAGCTAAGTGTAAAAGAGCAAAAACCTTCATTCTACTCAAATACACCACATCCATGCGTTAAAAGTGGTCTGGCGCTTCTGCAACGAACGAAAAATTGAAGAACACCGCAATCGAGATATTGCGTGTTTCGAGCGTGTCTGAGATCACAGCTCGATGTATATGTATCAAAAACCTTGATTCTACTCAAATACACAACATCCATGCGTTAAAAGTCGTCTGGTACCGTTGTAAAGAACGAAACATTGAAGAACACCGAAATCGTGATATCACGTGTTTCGAGCGTTTCTGAGATCACAGCTAGGTGTAAAAGAGCAAAAACCTTCATTCTACTCAAATACACCATATCCAAGCGTTAAAAGTGGTCTGGCGCTTCTGCAACGACCGAAAAATTGAAGAACACCGAAATCGAGATATCGCCTGTTTCGAGCGCGTCTGAGATCACAGCTCGATGTAAATGTATCAAAAACCTTCATTCTACTGAAATACAACACATCCATGTGTTAAAAGTTGTCTGGGACCGGTGCAGCGAACGACACATGAAAGAACCCCGAAATCGTGATATCACGTGTTTCGAGCGTTTCTGAGATCACAGCTAGGTGTAAAAGAGCAAAAACCTTCATTCTACTCAAATAGACCACATCCATGCGTTAAAAGTGGTCCGGCGCTTCTGCAACGAACGAAACCTTGAAGAACACCGAAATCGAGATATTGCGCGTTTCGAGCTTGTCTGAGATCACAGCTCGATGTATATGTATCAAAAACCTTCATTCTACTCAAATACAACACATCCATGCGTTAAAAGTCGTCTGGTACCGTTGTAACGAACGAAACATTGAAGAACACCGAAATCGTGATATCGCGTGTTTCGAGCGTTTCTGAGATCACAGCTAAGTGTAAAAAAGCAAAAACCTTCATTCTACTCAAATACACCACATCCATGCGTTAAAAGTGGTCCGGCGCTTCTGCAACGAACGAAACCTTGAAGAACACCGAAATCGAGATATTGCGCGTTTCGAGCTTGTCTGAGATCACAGCTCGATGTATATGTATCAAAAACCTTCATTCTACTCAAATACAACACATCCATGCGTTAAAAGTCGTCTGGTACCGTTGTAACGAACGAAACATTGAAGAAAACCGAAATCGTGATATCGCGTGTTTCGAGCGTTTCTGAGATCACAGCTAAGTGTAAAAGAGCAAAAACCTTCATTCTACTCAAATACACCACATCCATGCGTTAAAAGTGGTCTGGCGCTTCTGCAACGAACGAAAAATTGAAGAACACCGCAATCGAGATATTGCGTGTTTCGAGCGTGTCTGAGATCACAGCTCGATGTATATGTATCAAAAACCTTGATTCTACTCAAATACACAACATCCATGCGTTAAAAGTCGTCTGGTACCGTTGTAAAGAACGAAACATTGAAGAACACCGAAATCGTGATATCACGTGTTTCGAGCGTTTCTGAGATCACAGCTAGGTGTAAAAGAGCAAAAACCTTCATTCTACTCAAATACACCATATCCAAGCGTTAAAAGTGGTCTGGCGCTTCTGCAACGACCGAAAAATTGAAGAACACCGAAATCGAGATATCGCCTGTTTCGAGCGCGTCTGAGATCACAGCTCGATGTAAATGTATCAAAAACCTTCATTCTACTGAAATACAACACATCCATGTGTTAAAAGTCGTCTGGTACCGTTGTAACGAACGAAACATTGAAGAACACCGAAATCGTGATAACGCGTGTTTCGAGCGTTTCTGAGATCACAGCTAAGTGTAAAAGAGATAAAACCTTCATTCTACTCAAATACACCACATCCATGCGTTAAAAGTGGTCCGGCGCTTCTGCAACAAACGAAACCTTGAAGAACACCGAAATCGAGATATTGCGCGTTTCGAGCTCTTCTGAGATCACAGCTCGATGTATATGTATCAAAAACCTTCATTCTACTCAAATACAACACATCCATGCGTTAAAAGTCGTCTGGTACCGTTGTAACGAACGAAACATTGAAGAACACCGAAATCGTGATAACGCGTGTTTCGAGCGTTTCTGAGATCACAGCTAAGTGTAAAAGAGCAAAAACCTTCATTCTACTCAAATACACCACATCCATGCGTTAAAAGTGGTCCGGCGCTTCTGCAACGAACGAAACCTTGAAGAACACCGAAATCGAGATATCGCGCGTTTCGAACTCTTCTGAGATCACAGCTCGATGTATATGTATCAAAAACCTTCATTCAACTCAAATACAACACATCCATGCGTTAAAAGTCGTCTGGTACCGTTGTAACGAACGAAACATTGAAGAACACCGAAATCGTGATAACGCGTGTTTCGAGCGTTTCTGAGATCACAGCTAAGTGTAAAAGAGATAAAACCTTCATTCTACTCAAATACACCACATCCATGCGTTAAAAGTGGTCCGGCGCTTCTGCAACGAACGAAACCTTGAAGAACACCGAAATCGAGATATTGCGCGTTTCGAGCTCTTCTGAGATCACAGCTCGATGTATATGTATCAAAACCCTTCATTCTACTCAAATACAACACATACATGCGTTAAAAGTCGTCTGGTACCGTTGTAACGAACGAAACATTGAAGAACACCGAAATCGTGATATCGCGTGTTTCGAGCGTTTCTGAGATCACAGCTAAGTGTAAAAGAGCAAAAACCTTCATTCTACTCAAATACACCACATCCATGCGTTAAAAGTAGTCTGGCGCTTCTGCAACGAACGAAAAATTGAAGAACACCGAAATCGAGATATCGCGTGTTTCGAGCTCTTCTGAGATCACAGCTCGATGTATATGTATCAAAATCCATCATTTTACTCAAATACAACACATCCATGCGTTAAAAGTCGTCTGGTACCGTTGTAACGAACGAAACATTGAAGAACACCGAAATCGTGATATCACGTATTTCGAGCGTTTCTGAGATCACAGCTAGGTGTAAAAGAGCAAAAAACTTCATTCTACTCAAATACACCACATCCATGCGTTGAAATTTGACTGGCACCGTTGTAACGAACGAAACATTGAAGAACACCGAAATCGTGATATCGCGTGTTTCGAGCGTTTCTGAGATCACAGCTAAGTGTAAAAGAGCAAAAACCTTCATTCTACTCAAATACACCACATCCATGCGTTAAAAGTGGTCTGGCGCTTCTGCAACGAACGAAAAATTGAAGAACACCGCAATCGAGATATTGCGTGTTTCGAGCGTGTCTGAGATCACAGCTCGATGTATATGTATCAAAAACCTTGATTCTACTCAAATACACAACATCCATGCGTTAAAAGTCGTCTGGTACCGTTGTAAAGAACGAAACATTGAAGAACACCGAAATCGTGATATCACGTGTTTCGAGCGTTTCTGAGATCACAGCTAGGTGTAAAAGAGCAAAAACCTTCATTCTACTCAAATACACCATATCCAAGCGTTAAAAGTGGTCTGGCGCTTCTGCAACGACCGAAAAATTGAAGAACACCGAAATCGAGATATCGCCTGTTTCGAGTGCGTCTGAGATCACAGCTCGATGTAAATGTATCAAAAACCTTCATTCTACTGAAATACAACACATCCATGTGTTAAAAGTTGTCTGGGACCGGTGCAGCGAACGACACATGAAAGAACCCCGAAATCGTGATATCACGTGTTTCGAGCGTTTCTGAGATCACAGCTAGGTGTAAAAGAGCAAAAACCTTCATTCTACTCAAATAGACCACATCCATGCGTTAAAAGTGGTCCGGTGCTTCTGCAACGAACGAAACCTTGAAGAACACCGAAATCGAGATATCGCGCGTTTCGAGCTCTTCTGAGATCACAGCTCGATGTGTATGTATCAAAAACCTTCATTCAACTCAAATACAACACATCCATGCGTTAAAAGTCGTCTGGTACCGTTGTAACGAACGAAACATTGAAGAACACCGAAATCGTGATATCGCGTGTTTCGAGCGTTTCTGAGATCACAGCTAAGTGTAAAAGAGCAAAAACCTTCATTCTACTCAAATACACCAACATCCATGCGTTAAAAGTTGTCTGGCACCGCGGAAGCGAACCAAACATCGAAGAACACCGAAATCGAGATATCGCGTGTTTCGAGCTTGTCTGAGATCACAGCTCGATGTATATGTATCAAAAACCTTCATTCTACTCAAATACAACACATCCATGCGTTAAAAGTCGTCTGGTACCGCTGTAACGAACCAAACATCGAAGAACACCGAAATCTAGATATCTCGTGTTTGGAGCGTTTCTGAGATCACAGCTCGATGTAAATGTATCAAAAACCTTCATTCTACTCAAATACACAACATCCATGAGTTAAAAGTTGTCTGGCACCGCTGAAGCGAACCAAACATCGAGGAACACCGAAATGGATATATCGCGTGTTTTGAGCGTGTCTGAGATCACAGCTCGATGTAAATGCATCAAAACCATTCACTCGACTCAAATACATAACATCCATACATTAAACGTTGTCTCGCACCGCTGAAGCGAACGAAACTTTGAGCAACACCGAAATCGAGATATCGCGTTTTTCGAGAGTTTCTGAGATCACAGCTAAGTGTAAAAGAGCAAAAACCTTCATTCTACTCAAATACACCACATCCATGCGTTAAAAGTGGTCTGGCGCTTCTGCAACGAACGAAAAATTGAAGAACACCGAAATCGAGATATCTCGTGTTCCGAGCGTATCTGACTTCACAGGTCGATGTAAATGTTTCAAAAATCTTCTTTCTACTCAAATACACAACATCCATGCGTTAAAAGTTGCCTGGCACCGCTGAAGGGAACCAGACATCGAAGAACACCGAAGTCGATATATCGCGTGTTTCGAGCGTGTCTGAGATCACAGCTCGATGTAAATGCATCAAAATCATTCACTCGACTCAAATACATAACATCCATACATTAAACGTTTTCTCGCACCGCTGAAGCGAACGAAACTTTGGGCAACACCGAAATCGAGATATCGCGTGTTTCGAGCTCTTCTGAGATCACAGCTCGATGTATATGTATCAAAAACCTTCATTCTACTCAAATACACCACATCCTTGCGTTGAAAATTGTCTGGCACCGTTGTAACGAACGAAACATTGAAGAACACCGAAATCTAGATATCTCGTGTTTGGAGCGTTTCTGAGATCACAGCTCGATGTAAATGCATCAAAACCATTCACTCGACTCAAATTCATAACATCCATACATTAAACGTTGTCTCGTTGACTGAAGCGAACGAAACTTTGAGCAACACCGAAATCGAGATATCGCGTTTTTCGAGCGTTTCTGAGATCACAGCTAAGTGTAAAAGAGCAAAAACTTTCATTCTACTCAAATACACCACATCCATGCGTTAAAAGTGGTCTGGCGCTTCTGCAACGAACGAAAAATTGAAGAACACCGCAATCGAGATATTGCGTGTTTCGAGCGTGTCTGAGATCACAGCTCGATGTAAATGTATCAAAAACCTTCATTCTACTGAAATACAACACATCCATGTGTTGAAAGTTGTCTGGGACCGGTGCAGCGAATGACACATGAAAGAACCCCGAAATCGAGATATCTCGTGTTTGGAGCGTTTCTGAGATCACAGCTCGATGTAAATGTATCAAAAACCTTCATTCTACTGAAATACAACACATCCATGCGTTAAAAGTTGTCTGGCACCGCTGTAACGAACCAAACATCGAAAAACACCGAAATCGTGATATCGCCTGTTTTGAGCATTACTGAGATCACAGGTAGGTGTAAAAGAGCAAAAACCTTCATTTTACTCAAATACACCACATCCATGCGTTAAAAGTGGTCCGGCGCTTCTGCAACGAACGAAACCTTGAAGAACACTGAAATCGAGATATCGCGCGTTTCGAACTCTTCTGAGATCACAGCTCGATGTATATGTATCAAAAACCTTCATTCAACTCAAATACAACACATCCATGCGTTAAAAGTTGTCTGGTTCTTCTGTATCGAACGAAACATCGAAGAACACCGAAATCGTTATATATCGTGTTTCGAGCGTTTTTGAGATCACAACGCGTTGTAAATGTATCAAAAACCTTCATTCTACTCAAATACACAACATCTATGCGTTAAAAGTTGTCTGGCACCGCTGAAGCGAACCAAACATCGAGGAACACCGAAATCGATTTATCGCGTGTTTCGAGCGTGTCTGATATCTCAGCTCGATGTAAATGCATCAAAACCATACACTCGATTCAAATACATAACATCCATACATTAAACGTTGTCTCGCACCGCTGAAGCGAACGAAACTTTGTGCAACACCGAAATCGAGATATCGCGTGTTTCGAGCTCTTCTGAGATCACAGCTCGATGTATATGTATCAAAAACCTTGATTCTACTCAAATACGCAACAGCAATGCGTTAAAAGTTGTCTGGCGCTTCTGTGACGAACGAAACATCGAAGAACACCAAAATCGTTATATCTCGTGTTCCGAGCGTATCTGACTTCACAGGTCGATGTAAATGTATCAAAAACCTTCTTTCTACTCAAATACACAACATCCATGCGTTAAAAGTTGTCTGGCACCGCTGAAGCGAACCAAACATCGAAGAACACCGAAGTCGATATATCGAGTGTTTCGAGCGTGTCTGAGATCACAGCTCGATGTAAATGCATCAAAACCATACACTCGATTCAAATACATAACATCCATACATTAAACGTTGTCTCCCACCCCTGAAGCGAACGAAACTTTGAGCAACACCGAAATCGAGATATCGCGTGTTTCGAGCTCTTCTGAGATCACAGCTTGATGTATATGTATCAAAAACATTGATTCTACTCAAATACACAACGTCCATGCGTTAAAAGTCGTCTGGTACCGTTGTAACGAAGGAAACATTGAAGAACACCGAAATCGTGATATCACGTGTTTCGAGCGTTTCTGAGGTCACAGCTAGGGGTAAAAGAACAAAAACCTTCATTCTACTCAAATACACCACATCCATGCGTTAAAAGTGGTCTGGCGCTTCTGCAACGAACGAAACATTGAAGAACACCGAAATCGAGATATCGCGTGTTTCGAGCTCTTCTGAGATCACAGCTCGATGTATATGTATCAAAAACCTTGATTCTACTCAAATACACAACATCCATGCGTTAAAAGTCGTCTGGTACCGTTGTAACGAACGAAACATTGAAAAACACCGAAATCGTGATAACGCGTGTTTCGAGCGTTTCTGAGATCACAGCTAAGTGTAAAAGAGCAAAAACCTTCATTCTACTCAAATACACCACATCCATGCGTTAAAAGTGGTCCGGCGCTTCTGCAACGAACGAAACCTTGAAGAACACCGAAATCGAGATATTGCGCGTTTCGAGCTCTTCTGAGATCACAGCTCGATGTATATGTATCAAAACCCTTCATTCTACTCAAATACAACACATACATGCGTTAAAAGTCGTCTGGTACCGTTGTAACGAACGAAACATTGAAGAACACCGAAATCGTGATATCGCGTGTTTCGAGCGTTTCTGAGATCACAGCTAAGTGTAAAAGAGCAAAAACCTTCATTCTACTCAAATACACCACATCCATGCGTTAAAAGTAGTCTGGCGCTTCTGCAACGAACGAAAAATTGAAGAACACCGAAATCGAGATATCGCGTGTTTCGAGCTCTTCTGAGATCACAGCTCGATGTATATGTATCAAAATCCATCATTTTACTCAAATACAACACATCCATGCGTTAAAAGTCGTCTGGTACCGTTGTAACGAACGAAACATTGAAGAACACCGAAATCGTGATATCACGTATTTCGAGCGTTTCTGAGATCACAGCTAGGTGTAAAAGAGCAAAAACCTTCATTCTACTCAAATACACCACATCCATGCGTTGAAATTTGTCTGGCACCGTTGTAACGAACGAAACATTGAAGAACACCGAAATCGTGATATCGCGTGTTTCGAGCGTTTCTGAGATCACAGCTAAGTGTAAAGGAGCAAAAACCTTCATTCTACTCAAATACACCACATCCATGCGTTAAAACTGGTCTGGCGCTTCTGCAACGAACGAAAAATTGAAGAACACCGCAATCGAGATATTGCGTGTTTCGAGCGTGTCTGAGATCACAGCTCGATGTATATGTATCAAAAACCTTGATTCTACTCAAATACACAACATCCATGCGTTAAAAGTCGTCTGGTACCGTTGTAAAGAACGAAACATTGAAGAACACCGAAATCGTGATATCACGTGTTTCGAGCGTTTCTGAGATCACAGCTAGGTGTAAAAGAGCAAAAACCTTCATTCTACTCAAATACACCATATCCAAGCGTTAAAAGTGGTCTGGCGCTTCTGCAACGACCGAAAAATTGAAGAACACCGAAATCGAGATATCGCCTGTTTCGAGCGCGTCTGAGATCACAGCTCGATGTAAATGTATCAAAAACCTTCATTCTACTGAAATACAACACATCCATGTGTTAAAAGTTGTCTGGGACCGGTGCAGCGAACGACACATGAAAGAACCCCGAAATCGTGATATCACGTGTTTCGAGCGTTTCTGAGATCACAGCTAGGTGTAAAAGAGCAAAAACCTTCATTCTACTCAAATAGACCACATCCATGCGTTAAAAGTGGTCCGGTGCTTCTGCAACGAACGAAACCTTGAAGAACACCGAAATCGAGAT
The DNA here is from genome assembly GCA_963932165.1 of Pimpla rufipes. Taxonomy (NCBI): domain Eukaryota; kingdom Metazoa; phylum Arthropoda; class Insecta; order Hymenoptera; family Ichneumonidae; genus Pimpla; species Pimpla rufipes. Next base: position 6,963,577 of record OZ010640.1, read on the forward strand.
ATCGCGCGTTTCGAGCTCTTCTGAGATCACAGCTCGATGTGTATGTATCAAAAACCTTCATTCAACTCAAATACAACACATCCATGCGTTAAAAGTCGTCTGGTACCGTTGTAACGAACGAAACATTGAAGAACACCGAAATCGTGATATCGCGTGTTTCGAGCGTTTCTGAGATCACAGCTAAGTGTAAAAGAGCAAAAACCTTCATTCTACTCAAATACACCACATCCATGCGTTAAAAGTTGTCTGGCACCGCGGAAGTGAACCAAACATCGAAGAACACCGAAATCGAGATATCGCGTGTTTCGAGCTCTTCTGAGATCACAGCTCGATGTATATGTATAAAAAACCTTGATTCTACTCAAATACACAACATCCATGCGTTAAAAGTCGTCTGGTACCGTTGTAACGAACGAAACATTGAAGAACACCGAAATCGTGATAACGCGTGTTTCGAGCGTTTCTGAGATCACAGCTAAGTGTAAAAGAGCAAAAACCTTCATTCTACTCAAATACACCACATCCATGCGTTAAAAGTAGTCTGGCGCTTCTGCAACGAACGAAAAATTGAAGAACACCGAAATCGAGATATCGCGTGTTTCGAGCTCTTCTGAGATCACAGCTCGATGTATATGTATAAAAAACCTTGATTCTACTCAAATACACAACATCCATGCGTTAAAAGTCGTCTGGTACCGTTGTAACGAACGAAACATTGAAGAACACCGAAATCGTGATAACGCGTGTTTCGAGCGTTTCTGAGATCACAGCTAAGTGTAAAAGAGCAAAAACCTTCATTCTACTCAAATACACCACATCCATGCGTTAAAAGTGGTCCGGCGCTTCTGCAACGAACGAAACCTTGAAGAACACCGAAATCGATATATTGCGCGTTTCGAGCTTTTCTGAGATCACAGCTCGATGTATATGTATCAAAAACCTTCATTCTACTCAAATACACAACATCCATGCGTTAAAAGTTGTCTGGCACCGCTGAAGCGAACCAAACATCGAGGAACACCGAAATCGATATATCGCGTGTTTCGAGCGTGTCTGAGATCACAGCTCGATGTAAATGCATCAAAACCATTCACTCGACTCAAATACATAACATCCATACATTAAACGTTGTCTCGCACCGCTGAAGCGAACGAAACTTTGAGCAACACCGAAATCGAGATATCGCGTTTTTCGAGCGTTTCTGAGATCACAGCTAAGTGTAAAAGAGCAAAAACCTTCATTCTACTCAAATACACCACATCCATGCGTTAAAAGTGGTCTGGCGCTTCTGCAACGAACGAAAAAATGAAGAACACCGAAATCGAGATATCTCGTGTTCCGAGCGTATCTGACTTCACAGGTCGATGTAAATGTATCAAAAACCTTCTTTCTACTCAAATACACAACATCCATGCGTTAAAAGTTGTCTTGGTGGTGAAGGGTTTCGGCAGAGGAACGTTCCTCTGCCGAAACCCTTCACCACCAAGAAACGCAGCGGTCAAAACAAAATTTCAACAATTAAAAGTTGTCTGGCACCGCTGAAGCGAACCAAACATCGAAGAACACCGAAGACGATATATCGCCTGTTTCGAGCGTGTCTGAGATCACAGCTCGATGTAAATGCATCAAAATCATTCACTCGACTCAAATACATAACATCCATACATTAAACGTTTTCTCTCACCGCTGAAGCGAACGAAACTTTGGGCAACACCGAAATCGAGATATCGCGTGTTTCGAGCTCTTCTGAGATCACAGCTCGATGTATATGTATCAAAAACCTTCATTCTACTCAGATACACCACATCCTTGCGTTGAAAGTTGTCTGGCACCGTTGTAACGAACGAAACATTGAAGAACACCGAAATCGTAATAACGCGTGTTTCGAGCGTTTCTGAGATCACAGCTAAGTGTAAAAGAGCAAAAACCTTCATTCTACTCAAATACACCACATCCATGCGTTAAAAGTGGTCTGGCGCTTCTGCAACGAACGAAACCTTGAAGAACACCGAAATCGAGATATTGCGCGTTTCGAGCTCTTCTGAGATCACAGCTCGATGTATATGTATCAAAACCCTTCATTCTACTCAAATACAACACATACATGCGTTAAAAGTCGTCTGGTACCGTTGTAACGAACGAAACATTGAAGAACACCGAAATCGTGATATCGCGTGTTTCGAGCGTTTCTGAGATCACAGCTAAGTGTAAAAGAGCAAAAACCTTCATTCTACTCAAATACACCACATCCATGCGTTAAAAGTAGTCTGGCGCTTCTGCAACGAACGAAAAATTGAAGAACACCGAAATCGAGATATCGCGTGTTTCGAGCTCTTCTGAGATCACAGCTCGATGTATATGTATCAAAATCCATCATTTTACTCAAATACAACACATCCATGCGTTAAAAGTCGTCTGGTACCGTTGTAACGAACGAAACATTGAAGAACACCGAAATCGTGATATCACGTATTTCGAGCGTTTCTGAGATCACAGCTAGGTGTAAAAGAGCAAAAACCTTCATTCTACTCAAATACACCACATCCATGCGTTGAAATTTGTCTGGCACCGTTGTAACGAACGAAACATTGAAGAACACCGAAATCGTGATATCGCGTGTTTCGAGCGTTTCTGAGATCACAGCTAAGTGTAAAGGAGCAAAAACCTTCATTCTACTCAAATACACCACATCCATGCGTTAAAAGTGGTCTGGCGCTTCTGCAACGAACGAAAAATTGAAGAACACCGCAATCGAGATATTGCGTGTTTCGAGCGTGTCTGAGATCACAGCTCGATGTATATGTATCAAAAACCTTGATTCTACTCAAATACACAACATCCATGCGTTAAAAGTCGTCTGGTACCGTTGTAAAGAACGAAACATTGAAGAACACCGAAATCGTGATATCACGTGTTTCGAGCGTTTCTGAGATCACAGCTAGGTGTAAAAGAGCAAAAACCTTCATTCTACTCAAATACACCATATCCAAGCGTTAAAAGTGGTCTGGCGCTTCTGCAACGACCGAAAAATTGAAGAACACCGAAATCGAGATATCGCCTGTTTCGAGCGCGTCTGAGATCACAGCTCGATGTAAATGTATCAAAAACCTTCATTCTACTGAAATACAACACATCCATGTGTTAAAAGTTGTCTGGGACCGGTGCAGCGAACGACACATGAAAGAACCCCGAAATCGTGATATCACGTGTTTCGAGCGTTTCTGAGATCACAGCTAGGTGTAAAAGAGCAAAAACCTTCATTCTACTCAAATAGACCACATCCATGCGTTAAAAGTGGTCCGGTGCTTCTGCAACGAACGAAACCTTGAAGAACACCGAAATCGAGATATCGCGCGTTTCGAGCTCTTCTGAGATCACAGCTCGATGTGTATGTATCAAAAACCTTCATTCAACTCAAATACAACACATCCATGCGTTAAAAGTCGTCTGGTACCGTTGTAACGAACGAAACATTGAAGAACACCGAAATCGTGATATCGCGTGTTTCGAGCGTTTCTGAGATCACAGCTAAGTGTAAAAGAGCAAAAACCTTCATTCTACTCAAATACACCACATCCATGCGTTAAAAGTTGTCTGACACCGCGGAAGTGAACCAAACATCGAAGAACACCGAAATCGAGATATCGCGTGTTTCGAGCTCTTCTGAGATCACAGCTCGATGTATATGTATAAAAAACCTTGATTCTACTCAAATACACAACATCCATGCGTTAAAAGTCGTCTGGTACCGTTGTAACGAACGAAACATTGAAGAACACCGAAATCGTGATAACGCGTGTTTCGAGCGTTTCTGAGATCACAGCTAAGTGTAAAAGAGCAAAAACCTTCATTCTACTCAAATACACCACATCCATGCGTTAAAAGTAGTCTGGCGCTTCTGCAACGAACGAAAAATTGAAGAACACCGAAATCGAGATATCGCGTGTTTCGAGCTCTTCTGAGATCACAGCTCGATGTATATGTATAAAAAACCTTGATTCTACTCAAATACACAACATCCATGCGTTAAAAGTCGTCTGGTACCGTTGTAACGAACGAAACATTGAAGAACACCGAAATCGTGATAACGCGTGTTTCGAGCGTTTCTGAGATCACAGCTAAGTGTAAAAGAGCAAAAACCTTCATTCTACTCAAATACACCACATCCATGCGTTAAAAGTGGTCCGGCGCTTCTGCAACGAACGAAACCTTGAAGAACACCGAAATCGATATATTGCGCGTTTCGAGCTTTTCTGAGATCACAGCTCGATGTATATGTATCAAAAACCTTCATTCTACTCAAATACACAACATCCATGCGTTAAAAGTTGTCTGGCACCGCTGAAGCGAACCAAACATCGAGGAACACCGAAATCGATATATCGCGTGTTTCGAGCGTGTCTGAGATCACAGCTCGATGTAAATGCATCAAAACCATTCACTCGACTCAAATACATAACATCCATACATTAAACGTTGTCTCGCACCGCTGAAGCGAACGAAACTTTGAGCAACACCGAAATCGAGATATCGCGTTTTTCGAGCGTTTCTGAGATCACAGCTAAGTGTAAAAGAGCAAAAACCTTCATTCTACTCAAATACACCACATCCATGCGTTAAAAGTGGTCTGGCGCTTCTGCAACGAACGAAAAAATGAAGAACACCGAAATCGAGATATCTCGTGTTCCGAGCGTATCTGACTTCACAGGTCGATGTAAATGTATCAAAAACCTTCTTTCTACTCAAATACACAACATTCATGCGTTAAAAGTTGTCTTGGTGGTGAAGGGTTTCGGCAGAGGAACGTTCCTCTGCCGAAACCCTTCACCACCAAGAAACGCAGCGGTCAAAACAAAATTTCAACAATTAAAAGTTGTCTGGCACCGCTGAAGCGAACCAAACATCGAAGAACACCGAAGACGATATATCGCGTGTTTCGAGCGTGTCTGAGATCACAGCTCGATGTAAATGCATCAAAATCATTCACTCGACTCAAATACATAACATCCATACATTAAACGTTTTCTCTCACCGCTGAAGCGAACGAAACTTTGGGCAACACCGAAATCGAGATATCGCGTGTTTCGAGCTCTTCTGAGATCACAGCTCGATGTATATGTATCAAAAACCTTCATTCTACTCAGATACACCACATCCTTGCGTTGAAAGTTGTCTGGCACCGTTGTAACGAACGAAACATTGAAGAACACCGAAATCGTGATAACGCGTGTTTCGAGCGTTTCTGAGATCACAGCTAAGTGTAAAAGAGCAAAAACCTTCATTCTACTCAAATACACCACATCCATGCGTTAAAAGTGGTCTGGCGCTTCTGCAACGAACGAAACATTGAAGAACACCGAAATCGTGATATCGCGTGTTTCGAACGTTTCTGAGATCACAGCTCGATGAAAAAGTATCAAAAACCTTCATTCTACTCAAATACACAACATCCATGCGTTAAAAGTTGTCTGGCACCGCTGAAGCGAACCAAACATCGAAGAACACCGATGTCGATATATCGCGAGTTTCGAGCGTGTCTGAGATCACAGCTCGATGTAAATGCATCAAAACCATTCACTCGACTCAAATACATAACATCCATACATTAAACGTTTTCTCGCACCGCTGAAGCGAACGAAACTTTGGGCAACACCGAAATCGAGATATTGCGTGTTTCGAGCTCTTCTGAGATCACAGCTCGATGTATATGTATCAAAAACCTTCATTCTACTCAAATACACCACATCCATGCGTTGAAAGTTCTCTGGCACCGTTGTAACCAACGAAACATTGAAGAACACCGAAATCGTGATAACGCGTGTTTCGAGCGTTTCTGAGATCACAGCTAAGTGTAAAAGAGCAAAAACCTTCATTCTAATCAAATACACCACATCCATGCGTTAAAAGTTGTCTGGCGCTTCTGCAACGAACGAAAAATTGAAGAACACCGAAATCGAGATATCGCGTGTTTCGAGCTCTTCTGAGATCACACCTCGATGTATATGTATCAAAAACCTTGCTTCTAATCAAATACACCACATCCATGCGTTAAAAGTGGTCTGGCGCTTCTGCAACGAACGAAAAATTGAAGAACATCGAAATCGAGATATCGCGTGTTTCGAGCTCTTCTGAGATCACAGCTCGATGTATATGTATCAAAAACCTTGATTCTACTCAAATACACAACATCCATGCGTTAAAAGTGGTCTGGTACCGTTGTAACGAATGAAACATTGAAGAACACCGAAATCGTGATAACGCGTGTTTCGAGCGTTTCTGAGATCACAGCTAAGTGTAAAAGAGCAAAAACCTTTATTCTACTCAAATACACCACATCCATGCGTTAAAAGTGGTCCGGCGCTTCTGCAACGAACGAAACCTTGAAGAACACCGAAATCGAGATATTGCGCGTTTCGAGCTCTTCTGAGATCACAGCTCGATGTATATGTATCAAAAACCTTCATTCTACTCAAATACAACACATCCATGCGTTAAAAGTAGTCTGGTACCGTTGTAACGAACGAAACATTGAAGAACACCGAAATCGTGATATCGCGTGTTTCGAGCGTTTCTGAGATCACAGCTAAGTGTAAAAGAGCAAAAACCTTCATTCTACTCAAATACACCACATCCATGCGTCAAAAGTTGTCTGGCACCACGGAAGCGAACCAAACATCGAAGAACACCGAAATCGAGATATCGCGTGTTTCGAGCTTGTCTGAGATCACAGCTCGATGTATATGTATCAAAAACCTTCATTCTACTCAAATACAACACATCCATGCGTTAAAAGTCTTCTGGTACCGCTGTAACGAACCAAACATCGAAGAACACCGAAATCTAGATATCTCGTGTTTGGAGCGTTTCTGAGATCACAGCTCGATGTAATGTATCAAAAACCTTCATTCTACTCAAATACACAACATCCGTGCGTTAAAAGTTGTCTGGCACCGCTGAAGCGAACCAAACATCGAGGAACACCGAAATCGATATATCGCGTGTTTCGAGCGTGTCTGAGATCACAGTTCGATGTAAATGCATCAAAACCATTCACTCGACTCAAATACATAAAATCCATACATTAAACGTTGTCTCGTTGTCTGAAGCGAACGAAACTTTGAGCAACACCGAAATCGAGATATCGCGTTTTTCGAGCGTTTCTGAGATCACAGCTAAGTGTAAAAGAGCAAAAACCTTCATTCTACTCAAATACACCACATCCATGCGTTAAAAGTGGTCTGGCGCTTCTGCAACGAACGAAAAATTGAAGAACACCGCAATCGAGATATTGCGTGTTTCGAGCGTGTCTGAGATCACAGCTCGATGTAAATGTATCAAAAACCTTCATTCTACTGAAATACAACACATCCATGTGTTGAAAGTTGTCTGGGACCGGTGCAGCGAACGACACATGAAAGAACCCCGAAATCGAGATATCTCGTGTTTGGAGCGTTTCTGAGATCACAGCTCGATGTAAATGTATCAAAAACCTTCATTCTACTGAAATACAACACATCCATGCGTTAAAAGTTGTCTGGCACCTGTAACGGTTGCATAGTGCTATCGCTCCTCCGAACCGTGAGACTGCTTACCTCAGCATTCTCACGGTGTGGACCGAGCGCCGCGCAGCCACCGAGCGCGCGGCGGCGGCCCTTATCAGCGCGGAGTAACACCGCGCGGGGGACCAAGGGCCCCGAGAGCGTAGGAGAACTCTTTAGTTCTTCCTCGACCGCCTACGCATTCATCTCGTCACTTTTACTTGCACTCTCTATAATAAAGACCATTGTTCCACTTAAACCTATATATATTTCTTTCGGCATCCAACACCTGACCCGTTACATTGGTGTCAGAAGTGTGCGAACACGCAAACCACGCGCACAGAAAAAAAAAGAGAGCAAAATAAAAACAAAAACAAAAATCAAAAGTGAATAGTTTTGTGAAAAAGAGCAGAGTGACAAACAACAACAACAATAGCATCAACACCAGTTTCAACAATCCGCCAACCAGAACCAACCACATTTTTATAAAGAAGGAAGGAAGGAAGCGAAAAGTAAAGGGAAAAACGAAGGAAATTCACCAAAAACCGCAAAAGAACGAGGCGAATGCATTTCGGGAAAATTATAATACATCTACTGACAATGTAAGTACTTTTAAAAATCAAATTATAGCCTTTTAATAAATTTTGCATGAATTTATACGCATTTTTTACGCTTCCGCTTTGTCCCTTTATCCTCGGCGCGTGGCTAGCGCTGTCTTCGTCAGACGCGTGCGTTGCGAGCGAGCGTACGCCGCCTCGCCTACACGCGCTGCCGCTGACGCAACCGCGCGCACCCCCCTGCACTCACACACACGGCCGAAAGGCCGACGTCACCTCATTCATTGTCCCGGGACAAAGCGTATAGTGGCATTCAAAAGTAACAGGCCACTCGATAATTTTTGTGCCCTCCCCGAATTAAATATTTAAAACGCGAGAAACAGAATGTCCAGTTGCCTAGATTATTAATTAAATTCATTCGCCCCGAATAATAAAATTTAACTAGATATTGAGAGAAATACCCCAATAAAACCCCTTGCCTTACTTGTGAAATACAAACATTGGTAAATATTCTAATAACTAACGAAACGAGACAAAATTCACGAAAATTGGAAATTCCTCGAAAACATAAAATTTTAACTTCACATATGCGGAACGAATATTCCTCCTTCTCTTCCCAAAACCCAAACGACGATCAAGCCAACAACAACCATTTCTATGAATATTAAATAAACCAGAAAAATATTTTTTCTAAAAAACTCAAAAATTTCAACAAACTCATAAATAAATGAGAAAAATATTTTTTCCAAAAAACTCAAAATTTTCAACAAACTCATAAATAAACGAGAAAAATATTTTTTCCAAAAAACTCAAAATTTTCAACAAACTTATAAATAAACCAGAAAAATATTTTTTTCCAAAAAACTCAAAAATTTCAACAAACTCATAAATAAATGAGAAAAATATTTTTTCCAAAAACCCAAAAAATTTCAACAAACTCATAAATAAATGAGAAAAATATTTTTTCCAAAAAACTCAAAATTTTCAACAAACTCATAAATAAATGAGAAAAATATTTTTTCCAAAAAACTCAAAATTTTCAACAAACTCATAAATAAACGAGAAAAATATTTTTTCCAAAAAACTCAAAATTTTCAACAAACTTATAAATAAACCAGAAAAATATTTTTTCCAAAAAACTCAAAAATTTCAACAAACTCATAAATAAATGAGAAAAATATTTTTCCAAAAAACTCAAAATTTTCAACAAACTCATAAATAAACGAGAAAAATATTTTTTCCAAAAAACTCAAAATTTTCAACAAACTTATAAATAAACCAGAAAATATTTTTTCTAAAAATCTCAAAAATTTTAACAAACTCATAAATAAATGAGAAAAATATTTTTTCCAAAAAAACCTCAACATTTTCAACGAACTATAAATAAATAGAATTTTTTTTTTTTTTTTTTTTTTTCTCTCTCTCCCTCCCCCTTCCAAAAATTCAAATTTTTTTTTACCAACAATAATAAACAAATAGAATTTTTTTTTCTCTTTTTCGAAAAATTTCGAAACATCACAAAACCAACTACTATACATACAAAATAAAGACGAGATAAATTTTTTCGAATAACTCGAAATATCTCGAAACCCCGATTGCGACAACCCTCACGAACAACAGACAAACGAGATAAATTTTTTCGATTAAATCGAAATATCTCGGAACATCGATCACGACGCGTTCCTCGATCGTAAATAAATACAAGCGAAATAAACATTTTCCCTAAACGAAATAGGAAATAACGCGACTGATTATACCTTAACAATAATTACGTAGTCCTTGAAACTTATTAACAAAAAATAATATTTACAAACAAAAGATAGCCGACTTTTAGAAAAATCCGAAACACTAAATAGCATCATTCCAAAAAAAAATTTTTATAATACATTTTTTTTTGTTTGTCGACAAGTCACTTATTTTTCTATTATTATTAAACAATAATTTTTACAAAACAGATAAATAAACGTACACCCGAAACAATTTTTTTTTTGTGTGTCCTCTCGAAATAAAACTCTCGATTAAAATCTGGAAAATCAAAACATCACTACAAACTTCAAAAGAAGCTCCCCCCATTCTGCTCTTCAGGTACTACCAAACGGTAAAGAATTTGCAAATAGCAAATTAACCAAATAACTTCAAATATTTTTTTTTCCGAAACATTAACATCATACCACCTACAAGGACAGCGCGACCTTCGCGTTCAACAACGCCTTACGGCCAGTCCATGAGCCACGCAGATACGCAAGGCGAAGAAATGGCAAACAACAATAATAGCGTAACATTCCGCGATGTATATAACGCGATACCCTCATATGACGGGAAAAGCATCCCTGTCGAACATTTCACGCGCGCCTGCGAAAAGGCAAGACGCATATTACCCGAAACAGACCACACCCGATTCCTTGAAATGGTCCAATTCAAGCTATCAGGAAACGCACTCGAACTCGTAGACACAAAAACTTACGCAACAATAGCCGCACTCTTGCAAGATCTCAAGGAAAATTTCGGCAATCAAATAGAACTCCTGGATCTCGAGCTAGAATTAAAATCAATTTATCAAAAACGAGATGAACCAATAAGCGACTACGCTTCCCGGGTTAGAACCATCGAAAAACGCGTCATTGAGCGACTGAAGGAAGTGTACAACACGGTAGCCCAAGCCCAGTACCTCACAAACCGAACGGCGGAAGTTCAGAAAGCAGTAGTTAGGTCGTTTGTAAGAGGTCTGTGCGATAAAATCGGGCACCTCCTGATCCATCGCCAATTAGACACCCTCGAGGACGCGATAAAAGAAGCGAAAAGAACGGAACGAGAAATGGAACGAAGTAGGACTGTACATCGGAACGACTCAAACTCGGAAAGCACCGAAACAACACAACAAGCGAAAGTGCGATTTGCTGAAGCAAAAACCGAACCACGGAATCGCACTTATTGCGACTACCATAAAAGCGGTTCGCACTCAACCAGCGAATGCACAACCCTGCAAAACGTCGCGGAATACGTGAAACACTCGAAAAACGCACCTGATCGAAACAACTCGCGCGACCGATACCGCAATGATTCACGCGACCGGTACCGCAGCGATTCACGCGACCGATACCGCAATGATTCACGCGACCGGTACCGCAGCGACTCACGCGACCGATACCACAACAATCTGCGAGACAGGTACCGCAACAACTCGCGCAGCCGGTACCAAGATAACTATCGCGGCAATTCTCACGACAGATCCAGAAACGATTCCCACGGCAGACCATCCCGTGATAGATACCGCGACGACTCCCGTAACAGATACCGTGGAAACTCGAGAAGCAGATACCGCGACGATTCTCGGGACAGATACCGCGACGACTCGCGCAACAGATACCGTGACGACTCGCGCAACAGATACCGTGACGACTCGCGCAACAGACACCGTGGCGACTCGCGCGATCGGCGCAATGATTCAAAAGAAAGATCCTCACGCGACGACTCAAGGGACCGCAAACAGAAGGAGGACACCATCAGCGACCTCGCAAACAAATTGGCGAGCTTGACGCTAAAAAACTCGACAGCGGCTCCGCGGGACAGCGCGACGCGAGGCAAATCGGAAGAGCGCAACACGACGAATTAGAACAAGTCCACATGGTCATTACCAGGAAGGCCAAAGTTGCCCTCGGATCAACAGGAAGACGCAAGCCCCCAACAGTTATAATTGAATCTCCAGATCTACAAAACAACAGCGCTAAATTCCTCGTAGATACTGGATCTGAAATTAACCTCATCAAGGCAGAAGCAGTCCCGAACCACGTACAAATGGAAAGATGCATAGTATATGAACTCTCAGGCATCACGGATGGCATCGTCTTCACAACCGGCATGGTTATCATCGGGATAAAAAACCTTTTAATAGAATTTCAAGTAGTGGACAACGACTTTCCGATCGCACAAGAGGCCATTTTGGGAGACGCCTTCTTCAAAGGAACCCCGGCCGACATTCTGTATACAAAGTCATGCATTTCATTCGGCAATTATAACATCCCTTTCGAGACAAAAGAAAAGATCACGATTCCGGCGCGAACAAAATGCGTAATGTACGTTCGCGTAGACAGCACGTTGTCAGAAGGATACGTCCCACGACTGAACGCTGGCGAACGCCTCTACATCGGCGACGCAATTGTCAAAAACAATAACGGAATTGCATACTTGGCCGCAATCAACGATAACGACTTCAACATACACCTCGTAGTCCCATCCGTAGAGCTACAACCAATAGAACAAATTTACGAAATCCCAACCCCAGTATACCAACTTCCCAATCAGGACTGGGAGTGGCCGGCGCAATCCGAGGTAAACGGTTCTCATGACATTCGAGCCGAATACCATGCAGAAATCCGCACCGTGGCAACAAAGCAGGACAGATTTGAGGCTATAAAACCGCTCTTGCAGCTAGACGATCTAGATGTTAAAGAGAAGGAGCATGCACTCGATCTTGTCAAACAACACTCGCACTTGTTCGCCCTGCCCGGAGAACAGCTAGGTCACACCACCCTGGTTAAACATGAAATCCACACAACAGACGATAAGCCCATCAACACCAAACAATACCGATTTCCCGCAATCCACAAAGACGAAATCCACAAACAAGTCAACACCCTCCTAGACAAAAACATCATACAACCATCAATATCACCTTTTAATTCCCCAGTCTGGATAGTACCGAAAAAACCAGACAGCCAAGGCAATAAGAAATGGCGAATGGTAATAGATTTTCGCAAACTTAATGACAAAACCACCCCGGATGCGTACCCACTACCTAACATCGCGGAAATTCTCGACCAACTTGGCAACTCTCGTTATTTTACGGTGTTGGACTTGGCGTCAGGCTTCCACCAAATCGAGATGCATCCGGCGGACAAGGAGAAAACCGCATTTTCCACACCGAACGGCCATTACGAGTTTAACCGAATGCCGTTTGGTCTGAAAAACGGCCCAGCAACATTTCAACGCCTTATGGACATTGCATTAACCGGACTACAAGGCACCGACCTATTCGTCTATTTGGATGATATAGTGCTCTATGCCGCCTCACTCGACGACCACAGAAAGAAATTCGACAGGTTGGCAAACAGGCTAACTAACTCCGGACTAACACTCCAAACAGATAAATGCCTATTTCTCCGAAAAGAAGTAGCATATTTGGGACACCTAATAACACGAGACGGTGTAAAACCCAAACCGGATTTAGTCGAATCAATAGAACGATTTCCCATCCCGACAGACAAAAAGGGCATCGTGCAGTTTCACGCTCTCGCCAACTTCTACAGGCGTTTCATTCACAACTTCGCGGCGATAGCCATACCACTAACAAGGCAGTTGAAGAAGACAGCGAAATTTGAATGGACAGAAGAATGCCAAAAAGCGTTCGACTGCCTCAAAGCGAAACTCACCTGTTACCCTATCTTGCGTTACCCTGACCTCAGCAAACGATTCAAACTAACAACAGACGCATCACAGTACGCCATCGGCGCAGTGATCAGCCAGAAGCACGACGGATTTGATCACCCTGTCGGTTTCTACTCACGATCCCTGAGAAAAGCAGAAATAGCATACGACACACTGCAAAAAGAAGCCCTAGCAATTGTAAACGCAATCGAAAACTTCCAGTACTACTTGTACGGACGGAATTTCGACCTTGTCACGGACAACAGGGCACTAACCTACCTCGTCAAAAAACCGAATCCGCCGCAACAATTCCAGCGGTGGCAAGCAATGCTGAATAATTACAGCTATGAAATCCATCACAAACCTGGAAAAGACAACGTCGTTGCAGACGCACTTTCCAGAAACCCAATTTCGGTTCTACCAATAAGACCACGAGAAACGTCATCAAGCGATTCGGCAGCGCACGAAACAAAAAGGCAGAAAACACACAACAGGAAACCAACAAAGGTTCGTGACCGTTCAACAACGGACGACAGCTCTGGAAATCCAGCAGCAAAGAAAAAACCGCGCGAGAACCAACAATCCACCGAATCGGAAGATGAAACAGAACCAGAAGAAATGCAAGCACTACCAAGAGAAAAAGAGAGTAAACATCCAAGCAACAATCCATCGATAGACGACGACAACTACGAATCAACAACGGAAGAGGAAGAACTCACAACAACAATTAGGTATAAGCTCGACGAAGAAGGAAGCCCAACGAGGCGCGACGAAACTACTACTAGCCCAACGAGGCACAAATCTACTACTAGCCCAGCGAGGCACAAACCTACTACTAGCCCAGCGAGGCACAAACCTACTACTAGCCCAGCGAGGCACAAATCTACTACTAGCCCAACGAGGCACAACCAATCGACTACAAAACAAAATGACGATATACAAGCTCGCGAACATGGAAAAGAATCAGGAAACGAGACAGCAACCGAGAAGGGAGGATCCACCAGACTCGGAAGCACACCGTCACCAGCACTAATCGGAGAGGCGCCTGGTGATCGAAGCGCAAGTGAACCGGCGGTACGTCCGACGTTCAGGTCGCCACCAACATCAAAACAACATAAAGACCTGAACGCGAAAGACGACGACCACCCGCAGCAAACGGTTCAACCCCAATTCCGCTCACCTCCAACACCAACAAAAGGAGAAAAAACTGCTGCGTCATTGTCAAAATGGAAAAAGATCACCGACAATCCAAGACACGTACAACTTGAGAGAGTCCCACCAACCAAAACAACCAAGAAGATTGACGAATCAGGTTACCTCTCACCAGAAGTGGACCAGGAATATTGGGACACACGAACACCGGAAGTGCCCTTGGCAAAATGGAAAGAAATCATCGACAATCCAGGACGCGTACAACTCGAGAGAATAGCACCACCGAGAACAACGAAGAAAATCTACGAATCAGGATATCTCTCACCAGAAATGGATCAAGATTATTGGGACTCACGGATACCGGAAGACGTGGAAAACAACAGACATTCCCCACCAGAAACAATGCAAGAACACCGGAAATTACAAGAGTCACCAATAAAAGACACTATAACGCAACAAGCACCGTCAACCCCACAACAGTATCCTCAAACACAAACACTACTATCACCTCAACCAGGTACATCATGGCAGACACCACCAACTCCACGGCATTTCCCGCAAATACAACCGGCGCTAACGTCACCGCAACCGGGAACTTCATGGCAAACATCACCCCGGCCAAGAACTGCACACCAACAGCCTAGCTCAAGGGTACCTCAGAAGAAAAACACATCATCATCATCAGAGGAACAATCAGACAGCGATGCGCCGTACCAGCCGACACAGTACTACAAGAAGCAGCTGTCCAAACGAAACACAACGCCAGCAACCAGAGCAACAAATGCGACGGATGATGTACCACTCAACGAGAACATCAACGTAACGCAGGACAATATATTAACTCGACAAAATACCATCGCTTATTTCCAGTCAGCCGACTGTAATACAGATACGATGATCGCACAATTGCTAGCCGAGAAAGGAGAAATGGACCAACAGTCACTCCTGACGGGCAATCCCGAAAGCGAACAAATCATCGTCACGCGTCAAAGAACAAGATGCTACATCACAATGTTCTGTAAGGAGAAATCAACCGACACGACGAGCTGGGCAGCAGTGAGGAAATGCATAAGAGGGCTTATGAAAGTGCTAAAACAAGAAAACCTCACCTCATGCACTATTTCAAAAGACCCAAAAATCATCGACGCGTTCCTATGGGACAATATAAAAAGAGAGCTACGACTACTCACACCAGGATCACAGAAAACGATCACCCTCTGCGAAGGCCTCATCAGTGTTCCACCAAGAGACCACAGGCAACAAATTATAAAAGAACTCCATGGATCAGCAATAGGAGGCCACAAAGGCATCGAGAAGACATATAAAAGAATCCTCACACAATACTACTGGAAAAACATGAAAGACGACATCCGAAATTACATAAAATATTGCATCGACTGTCAAAAGAACAAACTCGTCAGAATAAAAAACAAAGCTCCAATGGTAATCACCGACTCACCCGCTGAACCCTTCGATAAAATAGCAGTGGACATAGTAGGACCACTGCCCAAAACAAAGCACGGACATGAGTACATACTAACAATCCTCGACCTCTTTAGCAAATTTAGCATCGCGGTTCCATTAAAACAGCAGAGATCGCGAGACGTCGCGAAAGCAATAGCTACAACCCTCATCTCCACATTCGGAGCGCCCAGAGCGATCCTTTCGGACCAAGGCACGAATTTCATGTCTGACATGTTTAACGATTTTACGGAATTTTTCCAAATCCGGCGTTACAAGACATCGGCATACCACCCGCAATCCAACGGTGCTATAGAACGAAGCCACCACGTTCTGGCCGAATACCTTAAACACTTCATTGACGACAAACGCGATTGGGATGAGCTCCTGAATTACGCAACCCTCGCATACAATACAAGCGTCCACGAAAGCACGGGATACACACCGTATGAGTTAGTCTTCGGGAGAGTCGCGCGCACACCATCGGAATTTCCACCCCCCGAAAAAGTCATCACTTATGACGATTACATGGCAAGCCTTAATACCAATCTGCGAAAGGTCCAACAGCGAGCGTTAGAGAAAAGTTTACAGTACAAGGAAAGAACCAAGCGGTACTACGATAAACGTACAAAAGTACCCCAATTTCAACCCGGTCAATCAGTATTTCTAATCAAGGAACCAAGAAAAGGAAAATTCGACAGTAATTATTGTGGTCCCTACGAAATTATAGAAATCTTGGACAAACATAATATTAAGCTCAAAATCGATGACAATAAAACCAAAACTGTACATGTCGATAAAATTAAACCGGCATATGTTGCAGATGCCACGCCCACGCATTAAACGTGGGCGATTCGACGAAAATCGTCCCACTCGACCGGAACCCAGGACTATATTCGGAGCAAATTGCCACCCTTCGCCCATACCATACGACTTGGACACTTGTCACGTATACCAACACCCACGGACTGTCAACTAGACGAATACAGCTGCAAGATAACCTACGATCAGTGAAAGCGTACTGCAATAAATTAGGTTCATCATGTCTTATCGGAGGACAATTATCAACAACACAAACCCGTTTAGACACAATCAAAAGCTCCGAGATGATCCTAGATCAACTAATTCCCAGCTATACGCAGAATAGGAGAAAACGCGCACCTTTCGAATTCGTAGGAAAAGTCAACAAAATTCTGTTTGGAACCATGGATAGCGACGACGCAAGAAGAATTACAGAACAAATAGAGTCGCTAGGAAACAACACAATTGATATGGCAGAAATTCTCCGGAATCAAACACACATAGTAAGATCAGGATTCGACGTAACGAACAGACAAATAAAATCATTGGCAAAATTACTAGACGCAGAATCAAACCGAGTACAAAGCGAACTTTTAGCGCTCAAAGAAGAGACTCATATCATAGAACGTAACCAGAGAGCCATACAGTTTATAACGCGTATCGAAGAAGATCTCACGGAATTGGAAATGGATATAGACACACTCATAAACGCAGTCCTTTTCGCAAAAACAGGGCAAATACACCCAAAAATAATAACCAGCAAAACAATACTTTCGAGTGCTGAGATCATCATGAGAGAATCTCCAAACACAGAATTCCCAATTCCGTTAGACCAGAAGTACGTACCCGAATTATTAAAACTCACAGAATTGGCCGTGTTTCACAGCAAAGAGAAGTTGATATATACCATCAGAATTCCGTTGTTAGACCTAACCCCATACAAGCTATACCAACATTTATCGATACCTGTACGACAAATCACCGCAATCTCGAAGTTCGCGTTTATCAAACCGACATATCAATTCACAGCTATCTCCGAGGACTTCGAAAACTATTTCCACCTTCAGTCATTGGAAAAATGTAAATTTTCATCACCCCGTTACATATGCGAACAAATCAACCCAACACAGCGTGTAAACAACGAAGCCAACTGTGAAATTCAACTCATATCTGACCTTCAATTTAAAGACATCGAGATTTGCGACATAAGATTAAAAACCCTTCGTCAAACATACTGGTCCAGAATTCCGAACACCAACGCATGGCTATTCGCGGCACCGAAGCCTGAAAGCCTGTATGTAACTTGCGATACTCAGGACTCAAGCATCAAAACCATACAAAGCTCCGGCATTCTGCAAGTCTCACCTAGTTGTCGAGCAAAAACGAAAACCGCACAGTTAACGCCATCAATAGAAATCACTTCTTCAGTAAACCTCAATTTTTCAAGCACACTCGTCTTAAATATAACGGAAATTGTCCAAAAATCCATCCAGGCCATAGCACCATTAAACATAACGCAAGTCTTAATAGAAACCGAACATTTTGCACGTCTGATTGAGCCCAATAACGTCGACAGCGATCTATCAAAGAACGAAATGTCATTAAAAACTATCCTTGCAAGAGCGAAAGACATGGTAAAAACACAACACACAAATAACAGACTATCAACAATTGAATCCACGTTAAAATACACCGGTATCTCTGCAATTTCTGCTGTAATACTAGGCATCGTCGGATGGAAATTCTCCGTTTTCAGTAAAATAATCAAACTATTCAGATTCTTGTCTTGCATAACCAACGGCACCAAGCCAAACACGATTGCGAACGACCAAATTATGGAATTGCAACCGAGGCAGTCGTCTCGACGACCTGCACAGATTCAGGAATCCAATGTACCCCTATCACTTCCTCAGGTCACGATCATAAACGAACAACCCCGTAATGAACAAGCACTACCACTTGCCATAACGTATCGCGACCAGATACCATAACTGGACAGCGGGACATTCTGTTTCAACCATCCCCACAAAGATAAAATAAGCAGCTACCTATATCGCATAACATCCCGCTTACTGCACGCTGAATAACTAACAACCTAACACAAACCACAGTACAATTAGCACAGCTACAGCAACAAGACAATACACTACCAACAACTGACAATTATTGAGTGATGCAACATTTCCCAGGAAGGGAAGCGCCCACAGGAAGTGAGCGCATGAGACAACCCCTGATAAGGCCACCCTCAAATTGGGAAAAACAAAAACAATAATTCGAAAATACATATAAATAAATTCTCTAGCTAAAACAAACATGGAGACCACGGGAAAGTCAGCGCAGATCCAGTGCCCCTTCTGCCTGAAGAATGGGCTCCTGGGACGACTGGCGACGCACACCAGGGAGTGCAAAATGCGAATCGCCCCGAGCGTATCGGAGCGCCCGGAGCAGGACGCACCCTGCAAACTTTGCGGGAGCGTTTTTCCGCTGAAACGTATGCTGGCCCACCTGGACCTGTGTGCGGCCTACTGGATCAAGGCCGGCGTAGTACCGGTAGCGATAAACCCGAAGACAACAACACCAAAAACAACAGCAACGAAGACGACAACAACAACAAAGATGACAGCACTAAAACAAGGACAACCACTGACCAAAATAGCTGCAAACTTGACGAGACCGACTGAACCGGCAGCCGTAACAAAACAACTACAACAAGTTAGCCTGACGGAACCAACAAAAACAACAACAACAAAACCACTCGACTCAACCAAACCGACAACAACAAACACAACCAACAGACAGACTAACGAAATGGAACCAACAACATCGCGAACAAAAGGACAACACCAACATACACACAGACGCAACATTAAACTAGAGCCAGAGAGCCCCGAAGAAGACGACGATGAGTCGAGCTCATCGGAGGAAGAGGTACGGGAGCTAAAAAAGCCAAAAGTGCAGACGCTGTCAAGCTCTTCATCATCGGAATCATCCGACGGAGAGGATAAGGCGGCAGCGTCAGAAGACCAGGCCACAACGGCGGGATTGACAGAAGACCTGCTAATGAGCTGGCTGGAGCAGCAGGACGAGGCGACGATAACGCGCGTGTGGCAGAGAGTGAACGCCATCAAATTTTTGTTGGAGAATAAGGACCTCGCGAAGAGAGTCCTGCGAAAATAAACAAAGCCACACAGGACGGAAACACAAACACACCCATAAACGACAACAAATTTTTACTTATTTTAATTTTTTTTTCTTCCCTTTTCGACCAAACACAATCATACATAAAGACAAACCACAAAACCACGTACACAACAATTAGACGAAAAGACACCATTCATTCCCACTCAATGTTACCATTATTACCATTTTACTATATACTCCACATGTAATCATAATCTTAAGTATACTATCCTTATTATTATTATATACAATTTTCATACTTTATACCCCTTTTTAAACAAGCACTATATAACCTTAGCATAGTACACTATAACCCATACATATAATCATAATTTTTAAGACACGTAATTTGATAAGTTCTCATTTATATTTTTTTTTTACTGCATTGCACGCAGGAAACACATATGTAACCATAGTTTAAGCACCGGTATTAGTTGCATCGACGTACTTCTTTTGTTCTTTTTTTTTCTAAATTTCTTTCTTTTGCAAACATGCGCAAATTTAGGCATGGGAATATACGCTTTTTTTTACAAAATGGCATTCACAATTTTTTTTCCCTCTCCTCCCCTCTAACCCTAGCGCAGACCAATAATTCCACAATACAGCCAAACCCACCACATCCAAATAACACGCCATTACCTACTAACTTCCCCTGAAACTAATCAATTTAGACTGTTCCAGAATCTACAACAGCCTCGAGATAATTACTAAACCACTAAACAAAATAAAAGGAAATAGAGAATTTACAGGAGATAAAGGATAATCACTACTACAAATATGGGAAAAAGGAACTCAAGGAATAATCATACGGATCAATCACTAAACCGAAAAAAAAATGTTTACAACAACCAGTCATGGACCCAACCGTATCATTCATTGCATACGTCATAAAACAACCCAAACCCAACCTAATCCACATAACAAACCGCACCCACTAACACAAAAATAATGTCTAACTTAGTTAGTTTCAGAAAAGCAACCAATACTCCGAAGGAGAAACAGGACAAATTTTGGAACCCTCTAACAGTACCAACCCAACCAAAATAGATAATATCCCAATTTGGAAACCGACACCTTAACAAGGAAGGAGCAACGATTTGCCAACAACCATACCACAGCTTCTGCAACCCCCATATACACAAACCAACAAATACCGACGAAACAAACTCAACATAAAGTAAACCCAAAAACGACCATCAAAACATTAAACACACGTCAGAATCTAAAAACACCCGACTTTTTTTACAAAAAATTTTTTCATTGTATAGAATCTAACCATTTTATTGTATAGAATCACACCCGAATATAAAAGAAAATGTACAAGAAAATTGTAAGCAACAAGAGAGAATACTTAAAGATAAAAGAGAGAAATTAGACCAAAAAAAAAAAGTAGAGCCAATACGAAATGTAAACAAGAAAAGCGCACACCTTTTGAATTATATAGAGTCACTAAAACACCCTAACGATGCGGAGCATCGTTCTGAAAGAGGGGGTGTGTAACGGTTGCATAGTGCTATCGCTCCTCCGAACCGTGAGACTGCTTACCTCAGCATTCTCACGGTGTGGACCGAGCGCCGCGCAGCCACCGAGCGCGCGGCGGCGGCCCTTATCAGCGCGGAGTAACACCGCGCGGGGGACCAAGGGCCCCGAGAGCGTAGGAGAACTCTTTAGTTCTTCCTCGACCGCCTACGCATTCATCTCGTCACTTTTACTTGCACTCTCTATAATAAAGACCATTGTTCCACTTAAACCTATATATATTTCTTTCGGCATCCAACACCTGACCCGTTACACACCGCTGTAACGAACCAAACATCGAAAAACACCGAAATCGTGATATCGCCTGTTTTGAGCGTTACTGAGATCACAGCTAGGTGTAAAAGAGCAAAAACCTTCATTCTACTCAAATACACCACATCCATGCGTTAAAAGTGGTCTGGCGCTTCTGCAACGAACGAAAAAATGAAGAACACCGAAATCGAGATATCTCGTGTTCCGAGCGTATCTGACTTCACAGGTCGATGTAAATGTATCAAAAACCTTCTTTCTACTCAAATACACAACATCCATGCGTTAAAAGTTGTCTTGGTGGTGAAGGGTTTCGGCAGAGGAACGTTCCTCTGCCGAAACCCTTCACCACCAAGAAACGCAGCGGTCAAAACAAAATTTCAACAATTAAAAGTTGTCTGGCACCGCTGAAGCGAACCAAACATCGAAGAACACCGAAGACGATATATCGCGTGTTTCGAGCGTGTCTGAGATCACAGCTCGATGTAAATGCATCAAAATCATTCACTCGACTCAAATACATAACATCCATACATTAAACGTTTTCTCTCACCGCTGAAGCGAACGAAACTTTGGGCAACACCGAAATCGAGATATCGCGTGTTTCGAGCTCTTCTGAGATCACAGCTCGATGTATATGTATCAAAAACCTTCATTCTACTCAGATACACCACATCCTTGCGTTGAAAGTTGTCTGGCACCGTTGTAACGAACGAAACATTGAAGAACACCGAAATCGTGATAACGCGTGTTTCGAGCGTTTCTGAGATCACAGCTAAGTGTAAAAGAGCAAAAACCTTCATTCTACTCAAATACACCACATCCATGCGTTAAAAGTGGTCTGGCGCTTCTGCAACGAACGAAACATTGAAGAACACCGAAATCGTGATATCGCGTGTTTCGAACGTTTCTGAGATCACAGCTCGATGAAAAAGTATCAAAAACCTTCATTCTACTCAAATACACAACATCCATGCGTTAAAAGTTGTCTGGCACCGCTGAAGCGAACCAAACATCGAAGAACACCGATGTCGATATATCGCGAGTTTCGAGCGTGTCTGAGATCACAGCTCGATGTAAATGCATCAAAACCATTCACTCGACTCAAATACATAACATCCATACATTAAACGTTTTCTCGCACCGCTGAAGCGAACGAAACTTTGGGCAACACCGAAATCGAGATATTGCGTGTTTCGAGCTCTTCTGAGATCACAGCTCGATGTATATGTATCAAAAACCTTCATTCTACTCAAATACACCACATCCATGCGTTGAAAGTTGTCTGGCACCGTTGTAACCAACGAAACATTGAAGAACACCGAAATCGTGATAACGCGTGTTTCGAGCGTTTCTGAGATCACAGCTAAGTGTAAAAGAGCAAAAACCTTCATTCTAATCAAATACACCACATCCATGCGTTAAAAGTTGTCTGGCGCTTCTGCAACGAACGAAAAATTGAAGAACACCGAAATCGAGATATCGCGTGTTTCGAGCTCTTCTGAGATCACACCTCGATGTATATGTATCAAAAACCTTGCTTCTAATCAAATACACCACATCCATGCGTTAAAAGTGGTCTGGCGCTTCTGCAACGAACGAAAAATTGAAGAACATCGAAATCGAGATATCGCGTGTTTCGAGCTCTTCTGAGATCACAGCTCGATGTATATGTATCAAAAACCTTGATTCTACTCAAATACACAACATCCATGCGTTAAAAGTGGTCTGGTACCGTTGTAACGAATGAAACATTGAAGAACACCGAAATCGTGATAACGCGTGTTTCGAGCGTTTCTGAGATCACAGCTAAGTGTAAAAGAGCAAAAACCTTCATTCTACTCAAATACACCACATCCATGCGTTAAAAGTGGTCCGGCGCTTCTGCAACGAACGAAACCTTGAAGAACACCGAAATCGAGATATTGCGCGTTTCGAGCTCTTCTGAGATCACAGCTCGATGTATATGTATCAAAAACCTTCATTCTACTCAAATACAACACATCCATGCGTTAAAAGTAGTCTGGTACCGTTGTAACGAACGAAACATTGAAGAACACCGAAATCGTGATATCGCGTGTTTCGAGCGTTTCTGAGATCACAGCTAAGTGTAAAAGAGCAAAAACCTTCATTCTACTCAAATACACCACATCCATGCGTCAAAAGTTGTCTGGCACCACGGAAGCGAACCAAACATCGAAGAACACCGAAATCGAGATATCGCGTGTTTCGAGCTTGTCTGAGATCACAGCTCGATGTATATGTATCAAAAACCTTCATTCTACTCAAATACAACACATCCATGCGTTAAAAGTCTTCTGGTACCGCTGTAACGAACCAAACATCGAAGAACACCGAAATCTAGATATCTCGTGTTTGGAGCGTTTCTGAGATCACAGCTCGATGTAATGTATCAAAAACCTTCATTCTACTCAAATACACAACATCCGTGCGTTAAAAGTTGTCTGGCACCGCTGAAGCGAACCAAACATCGAGGAACACCGAAATCGATATATCGCGTTTTTCGAGCGTGTCTGAGATCACAGTTCGATGTAAATGCATCAAAACCATTCACTCGACTCAAATACATAAAATCCATACATTAAACGTTGTCTCGTTGTCTGAAGCGAACGAAACTTTGAGCAACACCGAAATCGAGATATCGCGTTTTTCGAGCGTTTCTGAGATCACAGCTAAGTGTAAAAGAGCAAAAACCTTCATTCTACTCAAATACACCACATCCATGCGTTAAAAGTGGTCTGGCGCTTCTGCAACGAACGAAAAATTGAAGAACACCGCAATCGAGATATTGCGTGTTTCGAGCGTGTCTGAGCTCACAGCTCGATGTAAATGTATCAAAAACCTTCATTCTACTGAAATACAACACATCCATGTGTTGAAAGTTGTCTGGGACCGGTGCAGCGAACGACACATGAAAGAACCCCGAAATCGAGATATCTCGTGTTTGGAGCGTTTCTGAGATCACAGCTCGATGTAAATGTATCAAAAACCTTCTTTCTACTCAAATACACAACATCCATGCGTTAAAAGTTGTCTTGGTGGTGAAGGGTTTCGGCAGAGGAACGTTCCTCTGCCGAAACCCTTCACCACCAAGAAACGCAGCGGTCAAAACAAAATTTCAACAAT
The DNA here is from genome assembly GCA_963932165.1 of Pimpla rufipes. Classification (NCBI taxonomy): domain Eukaryota; kingdom Metazoa; phylum Arthropoda; class Insecta; order Hymenoptera; family Ichneumonidae; genus Pimpla; species Pimpla rufipes. The sequence continues at coordinate 6,988,625 of OZ010640.1, forward strand.
TAAAAGTTGTCTGGCACCGCTGAAGCGAACCAAACATCGAAGAACACCGAAGACGATATATCGCGTGTTTCGAGCGTGTCTGAGATCACAGCTCGATGTAAATGCATCAAAATCATTCACTCGACTCAAATACATAACATCCATACATTAAACGTTGTCTCGTTGTCTGAAGCGAACGAAACTTTGAGCAACACCGAAATCGAGATATCGCGTTTTTCGAGCGTTTCTGAGATCACAGCTAAGTGTAAAAGAGCAAAAACCTTCATTCTACTCAAATACACCACATCCATGCGTTAAAAGTGGTCTGGCGCTTCTGCAACGAACGAAAAATTGAAGAACACCGCAATCGAGATATTGCGTGTTTCGAGCGTGTCTGAGATCACAGCTCGATGTAAATGTATCAAAAACCTTCATTCTACTGAAATACAACACATCCATGTGTTGAAAGTTGTCTGGGACCGGTGCAGCGAACGACACATGAAAGAACCCCGAAATCGAGATATCTCGTGTTTGGAGCGTTTCTGAGATCACAGCTCGATGTAAATGTATCAAAAACCTTCTTTCTACTCAAATACACAACATCCATGCGTTAAAAGTTGTCTTGGTGGTGAAGGGTTTCGGCAGAGGAACGTTCCTCTGCCGAAACCCTTCACCACCAAGAAACGCAGCGGTCAAAACAAAATTTCAACAATTAAAAGTTGTCTGGCACCGCTGAAGCGAACCAAACATCGAAGAACACCGAAGACGATATATCGCGTGTTTCGAGCGTGTCTGAGATCACAGCTCGATGTAAATGCATCAAAATCATTCACTCGACTCAAATACATAACATCCATACATTAAACGTTTTCTCTCACCGCTGAAGCGAACGAAACTTTGGGCAACACCGAAATCGAGATATCGCGTGTTTCGAGCTCTTCTGAGATCACAGCTCGATGTATATGTATCAAAAACCTTCATTCTACTCAGATACACCACATCCTTGCGTTGAAAGTTGTCTGGCACCGTTGTAACGAACGAAACATTGAAGAACACCGAAATCGTGATAACGCGTGTTTCGAGCGTTTCTGAGATCACAGCTAAGTGTAAAAGAGCAAAAACCTTCATTCTACTCAAATACACCACATCCATGCGTTAAAAGTGGTCTGGCGCTTCTGCAACGAACGAAACATTGAAGAACACCGAAATCGTGATATCGCGTGTTTCGAACGTTTCTGAGATCACAGCTCGATGAAAAAGTATCAAAAACCTTCATTCTACTCAAATACACAACATCCATGCGTTAAAAGTTTTCTGGTACCGCTGTAACGAACCAAACATCGAAGAACACCGAAATCTAGATATCTCGTGTTTGGAGCGTTTCTGAGATCACAGCTCGATGTAATGTATCAAAAACCTTCATTCTACTCAAATACACAACATCCGTGCGTTAAAAGTTGTCTGGCACCGCTGAAGCGAACCAAACATCGAGGAACACCGAAATCGATATATCGCGTGTTTCGAGCGTGTCTGAGATCACAGTTCGATGTAAATGCATCAAAACCATTCACTCGACTCAAATACATAAAATCCATACATTAAACGTTGTCTCGTTGTCTGAAGCGAACGAAACTTTGAGCAACACCGAAATCGAGATATCGCGTTTTTCGAGCGTTTCTGAGATCACAGCTAAGTGTAAAAGAGCAAAAACCTTCATTCTACTCAAATACACCACATCCATGCGTTGAAAGTGGTCTGGCGCTTCTGCAACGAACGAAAAATTGAAGAACACCGCAATCGAGATATTGCGTGTTTCGAGCGTGTCTGAGATCACAGCTCGATGTAAATGTATCAAAAACCTTCATTCTACTGAAATACAACACATCCATGTGTTGAAAGTTGTCTGGGACCGGTGCAGCGAACGACACATGAAAGAACCCCGAAATCGAGATATCTCGTGTTTGGAGCGTTTCTGAGATCACAGCTCGATGTAAATGTATCAAAAACCTTCATTCTACTGAAATACAACACATCCATGCGTTAAAAGTTGTCTGGCACCGCTGTAACGAACCAAACATCGAAAAACACCGAAATCGTGATATCGCCTGTTTTGAGCGTTACTGAGATCACAGCTAGGTGTAAAAGAGCAAAAACCTTCATTCTACTCAAATACACCACATCCATGCGTTAAAAGTGGTCCGGCGCTTCTGCAACGAACGAAACCTTGAAGAACACCGAAATCGAGATATCGCGCGTTTTGAACTCTTCTGAGATCACAGCTCGATGTATATGTATCAAAAACCTTCATTCAACTCAAATACAACACATCCATGCGTTAAAAGTTGTCTGGCGCTTCTGTATCGAACGAAACATCGAAGAACACCGAAATCGTTATATATCGTGTTTCGAGCGTTTTTGAGATCACAACGCGTTGTAAATGTATCAAAAACCTTCATTCTACTCAAATACACAACATCCATGCGTTAAAAGTTGTCTGGCACCGCTGAAGCGAACCAAACATCGATGAACACCGAAATCGATTTATCGCGTGTTTCGAGCGTGTCTGATATCTCAGCTCGATGTAAATGCATCAAAACCATACACTCGATTCAAATACATAACATCCATACATTAAACGTTGTCTCGCACCGCTGAAGCGAACGAAACTTTGTGCAACACCGAAATCGAGATATCGCGTGTTTCGAGCTGTTCTGAGATCACAGCTCGATGTATATGTATCAAAAACCTTGATTCTACTCAAATACGCAACAGCAATGCGTTAAAAGTTGTCTGGCGCTTCTGTGACGAACGAAACATCGAAGAACACCAAAATCGTTATATCTCGTGTTCCGAGCGTATCTGACTTCACAGGTCGATGTAAATGTATCAAAAACCTTCTTTCTACTCAAATACACAACATCCATGCGTTAAAAGTTGTCTGGCACCGCTGAAGCGAACCAAACATCGAAGAACACCGAAGTCGATATATCGCGTGTTTCGAGCGTGTCTGAGATCACAGCTCAATGTAAATGCATCAAAACCATACACTCGATTCAAATACATAACATCCATACATTAAACGTTGTCTCGCACCGCTGAAGCGAACGAAACTTTGAGCAACACCGAAATCGAGATATCGCGTGTTTCGAGCTCTTCTGAGATCACAGCTCGATGTATATGTATCAAAATCCATCATTTTACTCAAATACAACACATCCATGCGTTAAAAGTCGTCTGGTACCGTTGTAACGAACGAAACATTGAAGAACACCGAAATCGTGATATCACGTATTTCGAGCGTTTCTGAGATCACAGCTAGGTGTAAAAGAGCAAAAACCTTCATTCTACTCAAATACACCACATCCATGCGTTGAAATTTGTCTGGCACCGTTGTAACGAACGAAACATTGAAGAACACCGAAATCGTGATATCGCGTGTTTCGAGCGTTTCTGAGATCACAGCTAAGTGTAAAAGAGCAAAAACCTTCATTCTACTCAAATACACCACATCCATGCGTTAAAAGTGGTCTGGCGCTTCTGCAACGAACGAAAAATTGAAGAACACCGCAATCGAGATATTGCGTGTTTCGAGCGTGTCTGAGATCACAGCTCGATGTATATGTATCAAAAACCTTGATTCTACTCAAATACACAACATCCATGCGTTAAAAGTCGTCTGGTACCGTTGTAAAGAACGAAACATTGAAGAACACCGAAATCGTGATATCACGTGTTTCGAGCGTTTCTGAGATCACAGCTAGGTGTAAAAGAGCAAAAACCTTCATTCTACTCAAATACACCATATCCAAGCGTTAAAAGTGGTCTGGCGCTTCTGCAACGACCGAAAAATTGAAGAACACCGAAATCGAGATATCGCCTGTTTCGAGCGCGTCTGAGATCACAGCTCGATGTAAATGTATCAAAAACCTTCATTCTACTGAAATACAACACATCCATGTGTTAAAAGTTGTCTGGGACCGGTGCAGCGAACGACACATGAAAGAACCCCGAAATCGTGATATCACGTGTTTCGAGCGTTTCTGAGATCACAGCTAGGTGTAAAAGAGCAAAAACCTTCATTCTACTCAAATAGACCACATCCATGCGTTAAAAGTGGTCCGGTGCTTCTGCAACGAACGAAACCTTGAAGAACACCGAAATCGAGATATCGCGCGTTTCGAGCTCTTCTGAGATCACAGCTCGATGTGTATGTATCAAAAACCTTCATTCAACTCAAATACAACACATCCATGCGTTAAAAGTCGTCTGGTACCGTTGTAACGAACGAAACATTGAAGAACACCGAAATCGTGATATCGCGTGTTTCGAGCGTTTCTGAGATCACAGCTAAGTGTAAAAGAGCAAAAACCTTCATTCTACTCAAATACACCACATCCATGCGTTAAAAGTTGTCTGGCACCGCGGAAGTGAACCAAACATCGAAGAACACCGAAATCGAGATATCGCGTGTTTCGAGCTCTTCTGAGATCACAGCTCGATGTATATGTATAAAAAACCTTGATTCTACTCAAATACACAACATCCATGCGTTAAAAGTCGTCTGGTACCGTTGTAACGAACGAAACATTGAAGAACACCTAAATCGTGATAACGCGTGTTTCGAGCGTTTCTGAGATCACAGCTAAGTGTAAAAGAGCAAAAACCTTCATTCTACTCAAATACACCACATCCATGCGTTAAAAGTAGTCTGGCGCTTCTGCAACGAACGAAAAATTGAAGAACACCGAAATCGAGATATCGCGTGTTTCGAGCTCTTCTGAGATCACAGCTCGATGTATATGTATAAAAAACCTTGATTCTACTCAAATACACAACATCCATGCGTTAAAAGTCGTCTGGTACCGTTGTAACGAACGAAACATTGAAGAACACCGAAATCGTGATAACGCGTGTTTCGAGCGTTTCTGAGATCACAGCTAAGTGTAAAAGAGCAAAAACCTTCATTCTACTCAAATACACCACATCCATGCGTTAAAAGTGGTCTGGCGCTTCTGCAACGAACGAAAAAATGAAGAACACCGAAATCGAGATATCTCGTGTTCCGAGCGTATCTGACTTCACAGGTCGATGTAAATGTATCAAAAACCTTCTTTCTACTCAAATACACAACATCCATGCGTTAAAAGTTGTCTGGCACCGCTGAATCGAACCAAACATCGAAGAACACCGATGTCGATATATCGCGAGTTTCGAGCGTGTCTGAGATCACAGCTCGATGTAAATGCATCAAAACCATTCACTCGACTCAAATACATAACATCCATACATTAAACGTTTTCTCGCACCGCTGAAGCGAACGAAACTTTGGGCAACACCGAAATCGAGATATTGCGTGTTTCGAGCTCTTCTGAGATCACAGCTCGATGTATATGTATCAAAAACCTTCATTCTACTCAAATACACCACATCCATGCGTTGAAAGTTGTCTGGCACCGTTGTAACGAACGAAACATTGAAGAACACCGAAATCGTGATAACGCGTGTTTCGAGCGTTTCTGAGATCACAGCTAAGTGTAAAAGAGCAAAAACCTTCATTCTAATCAAATACACCACATCCATGCGTTAAAAGTGGTCTGGCGCTTCTGCAACGAACGAAAAATTGAAGAACACCGAAATCGAGATATCGCGTGTTTCGAGTTCTTCTGAGATCACACCTCGATGTATATGTATCAAAAACCTTGATTCTAATCAAATACACCACATCCATGCGTTAAAAGTGGTCTGGCGCTTCTGCAACGAACGAAAAATTGAAGAACATCGAAATCGAGATATCGCGTGTTTCGAGCTCTTCTGAGATCACAGCTCGATGTATATGTATCAAAAACCTTGATTCTACTCAAATACACAACATCCATGCGTTAAAAGTGGTCTGGTACCGTTGTAACGAATGAAACATTGAAGAACACCGAAATCGTGATAACGCGTGTTTCGAGCGTTTCTGAGATCACAGCTAAGTGTAAAAGAGCAAAAACCTTCATTCTACTCAAATACACCACATCCATGCGTTAAAAGTGGTCCGGCGCTTCTGCAACGAACGAAACCTTGAAGAACACCGAAATCGAGATATTGCGCGTTTCGAGCTCTTCTGAGATCACAGCTCGATGTATATGTATCAAAAACCTTCATTCTACTCAAATACAACACATCCATGCGTTAAAAGTAGTCTGGTACCGTTGTAACGAACGAAACATTGAAGAACACCGAAATCGTGATATCGCGTGTTTCGAGCGTTTCTGAGATCACAGCTAAGTGTAAAAGAGCAAAAACCTTCATTCTACTCAAATACACCACATCCATGCGTTAAAAGTTGTCTGGCACCGCGGAAGCGAACCAAACATCGAAGAACACCGAAATCGAGATATCGCGTGTTTCGAGCTTGTCTGAGATCACAGCTCGATGTATATGTATCAAAAACCTTCATTCTACTCAAATACAACACATCCATGCGTTAAAAGTCGTCTGGAACCGCTGTAACGAACCAAACATCGCAGAACACCGAAATCTAGATATCTCGTGTTTGGAGCGTTTCTGAGATCACAGCTCGATGTAAATGTATCAAAAACCTTCATTCTACTCAAATACACAACATCCGTGCGTTAAAAGTTGTCTGGCACCGCTGAAGCGAACCAAACATCGAGGAACACCGAAATCGATATATCGCGTGTTTCGAGCGTGTCTGAGATCACAGCTCGATGTAAATGCATCAAATCCATTCACTCGACTCAAATACATAACATCCATACATTAAACGTTGTCTCGTTGTCTGAAGCGAACGAAACTTTGAGCAACACCGAAATCGAGATATCGCGTTTTTCGAGCGTTTCTGAGATCACAGCTAAGTGTAAAAGAGCAAAAACCTTCATTCTAATCAAATACACCACATCCATGCGTTAAAAGTGGTCTGGCGCTTCTGCAACGAACGAAACATTGAAGAACACCGAAATCGTGATATCGCGTGTTTCGAACGTTTCTGAGATCACAGCTCGATGAAAAAGTATCAAAAACCTTCATTCTACTCAAATACACAACATCCATGCGTTAAAAGTTGTCTGGCACCGCTGAAGCGAACCAAACATCGAAGAACACCGAAGTCGATATATCGCGTGTTTCGAGCGTGTCTGAGATCACAGCTCGATGTAAATGCATCAAAACCATTCACTCGACTCAAATACATAACATCCACACATTAAACGTTTTCTCGCACCGCTGAAGCGAACGAAACTTTGGGCAACACCGAAATCGAGATATTGCGTGTTTCGAGCTCTTCTGAGATCACAGCTCGATGTATATGTATCAAAAACCTTCATTCTACTCAAATACACCACATCCATGCGTTGAAAGTTGTCTGGCACCGTTGTAACGAACGAAACATTGAAGAACACCGAAATCGTGATATCGCGTGTTTCGAGCGTTTCTGAGATCACAGCTAAGTGTAAAAGAGCAAAAACCTTCATTCTACTCAAATACACCACATCCATGCGTTAAAAGTTGTCTGGCACCGCGGAAGCGAACCAAACATCGAAGAACACCGAAATCGAGATATCGCGTGTTTCGAGCTTGTCTGAGATCACAGCTCGATGTATATGTATCAAAAACCTTGATTCTACTCAAATACACAACATCCATGCGTTAAAAGTCGTCTGGTACCGTTGTAACGAACGAAACATTGAAGAACACCGAAATCGTGATAACGCGTGTTTCGAGCGTTTCTGAGATCACAGCTAAGTGTAAAAGAGCAAAAACCTTCATTCTACTCAAATACACCACATCCATGCGTTAAAAGTAGTCTGGCGCTTCTGCAACGAACGAAAAATTGAAGAACACCGAAATCGAGATATCGCGTGTTTCGAGCTCTTCTGAGATCACAGCTCGATGTATATGTATAAAAAACCTTGATTCTACTCAAATACACAACATCCATGCGTTAAAAGTCGTCTGGTACCGTTGTAACGAACGAAACATTGAAGAACACCGAAATCGTGATAACGCGTGTTTCGAGCGTTTCTGAGATCACAGCTAAGTGTAAAAGAGCAAAAACCTTCATTCTACTCAAATACACCACATCCATGCGTTAAAAGTGGTCCGGCGCTTTTGCAACGAACGAAACCTTGAAGAACACCGAAATCGATATATTGCGCGTTTCGAGCTTTTCTGAGATCACAGCTCGATGTATATGTATCAAAAACCTTCATTCTACTCAAATACACAACATCCATGCGTTAAAAGTGGTCTGGCGCTTCTGCAACGAACGAAAAAATGAAGAACACCGAAATCGAGATATCTCGTGTTCCGAGCGTATCTGACTTCACAGGTCGATGTAAATGTATCAAAAACCTTCTTTCTACTCAAATACACAACATCCATGCGTTAAAAGTTGTCTTGGTGGTGAAGGGTTTCGGCAGAGGAACGTTCCTCTGCCGAAACCCTTCACCACCAAGAAACGCAGCGGTCAAAACAAAATTTCAACAATTAAAAGTTGTCTGGCACCGCTGAAGCGAACCAAACATCGAAGAACACCGAAGACGATATATCGCGTGTTTCGAGCGTGTCTGAGATCACAGCTCGATGTAAATGCATCAAAATCATTCACTCGACTCAAATACATAACATCCATACATTAAACGTTTTCTCTCACCGCTGAAGCGAACGAAACTTTGGGCAACACCGAAATCGAGATATCGCGTGTTTCGAGCTCTTCTGAGATCACAGCTCGATGTATATGTATCAAAAACCTTCATTCTACTGAGATACACCACATCCTTGCGTTGAAAGTTGTCTGGCACCGTTGTAACGAACGAAACATTGAAGAACACCGAAATCGTTATAACGCGTGTTTCGAGCGTTTCTGAGATCACAGCTAAGTGTAAAAGAGCAAAAACCTTCATTCTACTCAAATACACCACATCCATGCGTTAAAAGTGGTCTGGCGCTTCTGCAACGAACGAAACATTGAAGAACACCGAAATCGTGATATCGCGTGTTTCGAACGTTTCTGAGATCACAGCTCGATGAAAAAGTATCAAAAACCTTCATTCTACTCAAATACACAACATCCATGCGTTAAAAGTTGTCTGGCACCGCTGAAGCGAACCAAACATCGAAGAACACCGATGTCGATATATCGCGAGTTTCGAGCGTGTCTGAGATCACAGCTCGATGTAAATGCATCAAAACCATTCACTCGACTCAAATACATAACATCCATACATTAAACGTTTTCTCGCACCGCTGAAGCGAACGAAACTTTGGGCAACACCGAAATCGAGATATTGCGTGTTTCGAGCTCTTCTGAGATCACAGCTCGATGTATATGTATCAAAAACCTTCATTCTACTCAAATACACCACATCCATGCGTTGAAAGTTGTCTGGCACCGTTGTAACGAACGAAACATTGAAGAACACCGAAATCGTGATAACGCGTGTTTCGAGCGTTTCTGAGATCACAGCTAAGTGTAAAAGAGCAAAAACCTTCATTCTAATCAAATATACCACATCCATGCGTTAAAAGTGGTCTGGCGCTTCTGCAACGAACGAAAAATTGAAGAACACCGAAATCGAGATATCGCGTGTTTCGAGCTCTTCTGAGATCACACCTCGATGTATATGTATCAAAAACCTTGATTCTACTCAAATACACAACATCCATGCGTTAAAAGTGGTCTGGTAACGTTGTAACGAATGAAACATTGAAGAACACCGAAATCGTGATAACGCGTGTTTCGAGCGTTTCTGAGATCACAGCTAAGTGTAAAAGAGCAAAAACCTTCATTCTACTCAAATACACCACATCCATGCGTTAAAAGTGGTCCGGCGCTTCTGCAACGAACGAAACCTTGAAGAACACCGAAATCGAGATATTGCGCGTTTCGAGCTCTTCTGAGATCACAGCTCGATGTATATGTATCAAAAACCTTCATTCTACTCAAATACAACACATCCATGCGTTAAAAGTAGTCTGGTACCGTTGTAACGAACGAAACATTGAAGAACACCGAAATCGTGATATCGCGTGTTTCGAGCGTTTCTGAGATCACAGCTAAGTGTAAAGAGCAAAAACCTTCATTCTACTCAAATACACCACATCGATGCGTTAAAAGTTGTCTGGCACCGCGGAAGCGAACCAAACATCGAAGAACACCGAAATCGAGATATCGCGTGTTTCGAGCTTGTCTGAGATCACAGCTCGATGTATATGTATCAAAAACCTTCATTCTACTCAAATACAACACATCCATGCGTTAAAAGTCGTCTGGTACCGTTGTAACGAACGAAACATTGAAGAACACCGAAATCGTGATAACGCGTGTTTCGAGCGTTTCTGAGATCACAGCTAAGTGTAAAAGAGCAAAAACCTTCATTCTACTCAAATACACCACATCCATGCGTTAAAAGTGGTCCGGCGCTTCTGCAACGAACGAAACCTTGAAGAACACCGAAATCGATATATTGCGCGTTTCGAGCTTTTCTGAGATCACAGCTCGATGTATATGTATCAAAAACCTTCATTCTACTCAAATACACAACATCCATGCGTTAAAAGTTGTCTGGCACCGCTGAAGCGAACCAAACATCGAGGAACACCGAAATCGATATATCGCGTGTTTCGAGCGTGTCTGAGATCACAGCTCGATGTAAATGCATCAAAACCATTCACTCGACTCAAATACATAACATCCATACATTAAACGTTGTCTCGCACCGCTGAAGCGAACGAAACTTTGAGCAACACCGAAATCGAGATATCGCGTTTTTCGAGCGTTTCTGAGATCACAGCTAAGTGTAAAAGAGCAAAAACCTTCATTCTACTCAAATACACCACATCCATGCGTTAAAAGTGGTCTGGCGCTTCTGCAACGAACGAAAAAATGAAGAACACCGAAATCGAGATATCTCGTGTTCCGAGCGTATCTGACTTCACAGGTCGATGTAAATGTATCAAAAACCTTCTTTCTACTCAAATACACAACATCCATGCGTTAAAAGTTGTCTTGGTGGTGAAGGGTTTCGGCAGAGGAACGTTCCTCTGCCGAAACCCTTCACCACCAAGAAACGCAGCGGTCAAAACAAAATTTCAACAATTAAATGTTGTCTGGCACCGCTGAAGCGAACCAAACATCGAAGAACACCGAAGACGATATATCGCGTGTTTCGAGCGTGTCTGAGATCACAGCTCGATGTAAATGCATCAAAATCATTCACTCGACTCAAATACATAACATCCATACATTAAACGTTTTCTCTCACCGCTGAAGCGAACGAAACTTTGGGCAACACCGAAATCGAGATATCGCGTGTTTCGAGCTCTTCTGAGATCACAGCTCGATGTATATGTATCAAAAACCTTCATTCTACTGAGATACACCACATCCTTGCGTTGAAAGTTGTCTGGCACCGTTGTAACGAACGAAACATTGAAGAACACCGAAATCGTGATAACGCGTGTTTCGAGCGTTTCTGAGATCACAGCTAAGTGTAAAAGAGCAAAAACCTTCATTCTACTCAAATACACCACATCCATGCGTTAAAAGTGGTCTGGCGCTTCTGCAACGAACGAAACATTGAAGAACACCGAAATCGTGATATCGCGTGTTTCGAACGTTTCTGAGATCACAGCTCGATGAAAAAGTATCAAAAACCTTCATTCTACTCAAATACACAACATCCATGCGTTAAAAGTTGTCTGGCACCGCTGAAGCGAACCAAACATCGAAGAACACCGATGTCGATATATCGCGAGTTTCGAGCGTGTCTGAGATCACAGCTCGATGTAAATGCATCAAAACCATTCACTCGACTCAAATACATAACATCCATACATTAAACGTTTTCTCGCACCGCTGAAGCGAACGAAACTTTGGGCAACACCGAAATCGAGATATTGCGTGTTTCGAGCTCTTCTGAGATCACAGCTCGATGTATATGTATCAAAAACCTTCATTCTACTCAAATACACCACATCCATGCGTTGAAAGTTGTCTGGCACCGTTGTAACGAACGAAACATTGAAGAACACCGAAATCGTGATAACGCGTGTTTCGAGCGTTTCTGAGATCACAGCTAAGTGTAAAAGAGCAAAAACCTTCATTCTAATCAAATACACCACATCCATGCGTTAAAAGTGGTCTGGCGCTTCTGCAACGAACGAAAAATTGAAGAACACCCAAATCGAGATATCGCGTGTTTCGAGCTCTTCTGAGATCACACCTCGATGTATATGTATCAAAAACCTTGATTCTAATCAAATACACCACATCCATGCGTTAAAAGTGGTCTGGCGCTTCTGCAACGAATGAAAAATTGAAGAACATCGAAATCGAGATATCGCGTGTTTCGAGCTCTTCTGAGATCACAGCTCGATGTATATGTATCAAAAACCTTGATTCTACTCAAATACACAACATCCATGCGTTAAAAGTGGTCTGGTACCGTTGTAACGAATGAAACATTGAAGAACACCGAAATCGTGATAACGCGTGTTTCGAGCGTTTCTGAGATCACAGCTAAGTGTAAAAGAGCAAAAACCTTCATTCTACTCAAATACACCACATCCATGCGTTAAAAGTGGTCCGGCGCTTCTGCAACGAACGAAACCTTGAAGAACACCGAAATCGAGATATTGCGCGTTTCGAGCTCTTCTGAGATCACAGCTCGATGTATATGTATCAAAAACCTTCATTCTACTCAAATACAACACATCCATGCGTTAAAAGTAGTCTGGTACCGTTGTAACGAACGAAACATTGAAGAACACCGAAATCGTGATATCGCGTGTTTCGAGCGTTTCTGAGATCACAGCTAAGTGTAAAAGAGCAAAAACCTTCATTCTACTCAAATACACCACATCCATGCGTTAAAAGTTGTCTGGCACCGCGGAAGCGAACCAAACATCGAAGAACACCGAAATCGAGATATCGCGTGTTTTGAGCTTGTCTGAGATCACAGCTCGATGTATATGTATCAAAAACCTTCATTCTACTCAAATACAACACATCCATGCGTTAAAAGTCGTCTGGAACCGCTGTAACGAACCAAACATCGAAGAACACCGAAATCTAGATATCTCGTGTTTGGAGCGTTTCTGAGATCACAGCTCGATGTAAATGTATCAAAAACCTTCATTCTACTCAAATACACAACATCCGTGCGTTAAAAGTTGTCTGGCACCCCTGAAGCGAACCAAACATCGAGGAACACCGAAATCGATATATCGCGTGTTTCGAGCGTGTCTGAGATCACAGCTCGATGTAAATGCATCAAATCCATTCACTCGACTCAAATACATAACATCCATACATTAAACGTTGTCTCGTTGTCTGAAGCGAACGAAACTTTGAGCAACACCGAAATCGAGATATCGCGTTTTTCGAGCGTTTCTGAGATCACAGCTAAGTGTAAAAGAGCAAAAACCTTCATTCTAATCAAATACACCACATCCATGCGTTAAAAGTTGTCTGGCGCTTCTGTGACGAACGAAACATCGAAGAACACCAAAATCGTTATATCTCGTGTTCCGAGCGTATCTGACTTCACAGGTCGATGTAAATGTATCAAAAACCTTCCTTCTACTCAAATACACAACATCCATGCGTTAAAAGTTGTCTGGCACCGCTGAAGCGAACCAAACATCGAAGAACACCGAAGTCGATATATCGCGTGTTTCGAGCGTGTCTGAGATCACAGCTCGATGTAAATGCATCAAAACCATACACTCGATTCAAATACATAACATCCATACATTAAACGTTGTCTCGCACCGCTGAAGCGAACGAAACTTTGAGCAACACCGAAATCGAGATATCGCGTGTTTCGAGCTCTTCTGAGATCACAGCTCGATGTATATGTATCAAAATCCATCATTTTACTCAAATACAACACATCCATGCGTTAAAAGTCGTCTGGTACCGTTGTAACGAACGAAACATTGAAGAACACCGAAATCGTGATATCACGTATTTCGAGCGTTTCTGAGATCACAGCTAGGTGTAAAAGAGCAAAAACCTTCATTCTACTCAAATACACCACATCCATGCGTTGAAATTTGTCTGGCACCGTTGTAACGAACGAAACATTGAAGAACACCGAAATCGTGATATCGCGTGTTTCGAGCGTTTCTGAGATCACAGCTAAGTGTAAAAGAGCAAAAACCTTCATTCTACTCAAATACACCACATCCATGCGTTAAAAGTGGTCCGGTGCTTCTGCAACGAACGAAACCTTGAAGAACACCGAAATCGAGATATCGCGCGTTTCGAGCTCTTCTGAGATCACAGCTCGATGTGTATGTATCAAAAACCTTCATTCAACTCAAATACAACACATCCATGCGTTAAAAGTCGTCTGGTACCGTTGTAACGAACGAAACATTGAAGAACACCGAAATCGTGATATCGCGTGTTTCGAGCGTTTCTGAGATCACAGCTAAGTGTAAAAGAGCAAAAACCTTCATTCTACTCAAATACACCACATCCATGCGTTAAAAGTTGTCTGGCACCGCGGAAGCGAACCAAACATCGAAGAACACCGAAATCGAGATATCGCGTGTTTCGAGCTTGTCTGAGATCACAGCTCGATGTATATGTATCAAAAACCTTCATTCTACTCAAATACAACACATCCATGCGTTAAAAGTCGTCTGGAACCGCTGTAACGAACCAAACATCGAAGAACACCGAAATCTAGATATCTCGTGTTTGGAGCGTTTCTGAGATCACAGCTCGATGTAAATGTATCAAAAACCTTCATTCTACTCAAATACACAACATCCGTGCGTTAAAAGTTGTCTGGCACCGCTGAAGCGAACCAAACATCGAGGAACACCGAAATCGATATATCGCGTGTTTCGAGCGTGTCTGAGATCACAGCTCGATGTAAATGCATCAAATCCATTCACTCGACTCAAATACATAACATCCATACATTAAACGTTGTCTCGTTGTCTGAAGCGAACGAAACTTTGAGCAACACCGAAATCGAGATATCGCGTTTTTCGAGCGTTTCTGAGATCACAGCTAAGTGTAAAAGAGCAAAAACCTTCATTCTAATCAAATACACCACATCCATGCGTTAAAAGTTGTCTGGCGCTTCTGTGACGAACGAAACATCGAAGAACACCAAAATCGTTATATCTCGTGTTCCGAGCGTATCTGACTTCACAGGTCGATGTAAATGTATCAAAAACCTTCCTTCTACTCAAATACACAACATCCATGCGTTAAAAGTTGTCTGGCACCGCTGAAGCGAACCAAACATCGAAGAACACCGAAGTCGATATATCGCGTGTTTCGAGCGTGTCTGAGATCACAGCTCGATGTAAATGCATCAAAACCATACACTCGATTCAAATACATAACATCCATACATTAAACGTTGTCTCGCACCGCTGAAGCGAACGAAACTTTGAGCAATACCGAAATCGAGATATCGAGTGTTTCGAGCTCTTCTGAGATCACAGCTCGATGTATATGTATCAAAATCCATCATTTTACTCAAATACAACACATCCATGCGTTAAAAGTCGTCTGGTACCGTTGTAACGAACGAAACATTGAAGAACACCGAAATCGTGATATCACGTATTTCGAGCGTTTCTGAGATCACAGCTAGGTGTAAAAGAGCAAAAACCTTCATTCTACTCAAATACACCACATCCATGCGTTGAAATTTGTCTGGCACCGTTGTAACGAACGAAACATTGAAGAACACCGAAATCGTGATATCGCGTGTTTCGAGCGTTTCTGAGATCACAGCTAAGTGTAAAAGAGCAAAAACCTTCATTCTACTCAAATACACCACATCCATGCGTTAAAAGTTGTCTGGCACCGCGGAAGTGAACCAAACATCGAAGAACACCGAAATCGAGATATCGCGTGTTTCGAGCTCTTCTGAGATCACAGCTCGATGTATATGTATAAAAAACCTTGATTCTACTCAAATACACAACATCCATGCGTTAAAAGTCGTCTGGTACCGTTGTAACGAACGAAACATTGAAGAACACCGAAATCGTGATAACGCGTGTTTCGAGCGTTTCTGAGATCACAGCTAAGTGTAAAAGAGCAAAAACCTTCATTCTACTCAAATACACCACATCCATGCGTTAAAAGTAGTCTGGCGCTTCTGCAACGAACGAAAAATTGAAGAACACCGAAATCGAGATATCGCGTGTTTCGAGCTCTTCTGAGATCACAGCTCGATGTATATGTATGAAAAACCTTCATTCTACTCAAATACACAACATCCATGCGTTAAAAGTTGTCTGGCACCGCTGAAGCGAACCAAACATCGAGGAACACCGAAATCGATATATCGCGTGTTTCGAGCGTGTCTGAGATCACAGCTCGATGTAAATGCATCAAAACCATTCACTCGACTCAAATACATAACATCCATACATTAAACGTTGTCTCGCACCGCTGAAGCGAACGAAACTTTGAGCAACACCGAAATCGAGATATCGCGTTTTTCGAGCGTTTCTGAGATCACAGCTAAGTGTAAAAGAGCAAAAACCTTCATTCTACTCAAATACACCACATCCATGCGTTAAAAGTGGTCTGGCGCTTCTGCAACGAACGAAAAATTGAAGAACACCGAAATCGAGATATCGCGTGTTTCGAGCTTGTCTGAGATCACAGCTCGATGTATATGTATCAAAAACCTTCATTCTACTCAACCACAACACATCCATGCGTTAAAAGTCGTACCGCTGTAACGAACCAAACATCGAAGAACACCGAAATCTAGATATCTCGTGTTTGGAGCGTTTCTGAGATCACAGCTCGATGTAAATGTATCAAAAACCTTCATTCTACTCAAATACACCACATCCTTGCGTTGAAAGTTGTCTGGCACCGTTGTAACGAACGAAACATTGAAGAACACCGAAATCGTGATATCGCGTGTTTCGAGCGTTTCTGAGATCACAGCTAAGTGTAAAAGAGCAAAAACCTTCATTCTACTCAAATACACCACATCCATGCGTTCAAAGTAGTCTGGCGCTTCTGCAACGAACGAAAAATTGAAGAACACCGAAATCGAGATATCGCGTGTTTCGAGCTCTTCTGTGATCACAGCTCGATGTATATGTATCAAAAACCTTCATTCTACTCAAATACAACACATCCATGCGTTAAAAGTCGTCTGGTACCGTTGTAACGAACGAAACATTGAAGAACACCGAAATCGTGATATCGCGTGTTTCGAGCGTTTCTGAGATCACAGCTAAGTGTAAAAGAGCAAAAACCTTCATTCTACTCAAATACACCACATCCATGAATTAAAAGTTGTCTGGCACCGCGGAAGCGAACCAAACATCGAAGAACACCGAAATCGAGATATCGCGTGTTTCGAGCTTGTCTGAGATCACAGCTCGATGTAAATGCATCAAAACCATTCACTCGACTCAAATACATAACATCCATACATTAAACGTTGTCTCGCACCGCTGAAGCGAACGAAACTTTGAGCAACACCGAAATCGAGATATCGCGTTTTTCGAGCGTTTCTGAGATCACAGCTAAGTGTAAAAGAGCAAAAACCTTCATTCTACTCAAATACACCACATCCATGCGTTAAAAGTGGTCTGGCGCTTCTGCAACGAACGAAAAATTGAAGAACACCGAAATCGAGATATCTCGTGTTCCGAGCGTATCTGACTTCACAGGTCGATGTAAATGTATCAAAAACCTTCTTTCTACTCAAATACACAACATCCATGCGTTAAAAGTTGTCTGGAACCGCTGAAGCGAACCAAACATCGAAGAACACCGAAGTCGATATATCGCGTGTTTCGAGCGTGTCTGAGATCACAGCTCGATGTAAATGCATCAAAATCATTCACTCGACTCAAATACATAACATCCATACATTAAACGTTGTCTCGCACCGCTGAAGCGAACGAAACTTTGAGCAACACCGAAATCGAGATATCGCGTTTTTCGAGCGTTTCTGAGATCACAGCTAAGTGTAAAAGAGCAAAAACCTTCATTCTCCTCAAATACACCACATCCATGCGTTAAAAGTAGTCTGGCGCTTCTGCAACGAACGAAAAATTGAAGAACACCGAAATCGAGATATCGCGTGTTTCGAGCTCTTCTGAGATCACAGCTCGATGTATATGTATAAAAAACCTTGATTCTACTCAAATACACAACATCCATGCGTTAAAAGTCGTCTGGTACCGTTGTAACGAACGAAACATTGAAGAACACCGAAATCGTGATAACGCGTGTTTCGAGCGTTTCTGAGATCACAGCTAAGTGTAAAAGAGCAAAAACCTTCATTCTACTCAAATACACCACATCCATGCGTTAAAAGTGGTCCGGCGCTTCTGCAACGAACGAAACCTTGAAGAACACCGAAATCGAGATATTGCGCGTTTCGAGCTCTTCTGAGATCACAGCTCGATGTATATGTATCAAAAACCTTCATTCTACTCAAATACAACACATCCATGCGTTAAAAGTCGTCTGGTACCGTTGTAACGAACGAAACATTGAAGAACACCGAAATCGTGATATCGCGTGTTTCGAGCGTTTCTGAGATCACAGCTAAGTGTAAAACAGCAAAAACCTTCATTCTACTCAAATACACCACATCCATGCGTTAAAAGTCGTCTGGTACCGCTGTAACGAACCAAACATCGAAGAACACCGAAATCTAGATATCTCGTGTTTGGAGCGTTTCGGAGATCACAGCTCGATGTAAAAGAGCAAAAACCTTCATTCTACTCAAATACACCACATCCATGCGTTAAAAGTTGTCTGGCATCGCGGAAGTGAACCAAACGACGAAGAACACCGAAATCGAGATATCGCGTGTTTCGAGCTTGTCTGAGATCACAGCTCGATGTATATGTATAAAAAACCTTCATTCTACTCAACTACAACACATCCATGCGTTAAAAGTCGTCTGGTACCGCTGTAACGAACCAAACATCGAAGAACACCGAAATCTAGATATCTCGTGTTTGGAGCGTTTCTGAGATCACAGCTCGATGTAAATGTATCAAAAACCTTCATTCTACTCAAATACACAACATCCATGCGTTAAAAGTTGTCTGGCACCGCTGAAGCGAACCAAACATCGAGGAACACCGAAATCGAGATATCGCGTGTTTTGAGCTCTTCTGAGATCACAGCTCGATGTATATGTATCAAAAACCTTCATTCTACTCAAATACACCACATCCTTGCGTTGAAAGTTGTCTGGCACCGTTGTAACGAACGAAACATTGAAGAACACCGAAATCGTGATATCGCGTGTTTCGAGCGTTTCTGAGATCACAGCTAAGTGTAAAAGAGCAAAAACCTTCATTCTACTCAAATACACAACATCCATGCGTTAAAAGTTGTCTGGCACCGCTGAAGCGAACCAAACATCGAGGAACACCGAAATCGATATATCGCGTGTTTCGAGCGTGTCTGAGATCACAGCTCGATGTAAATGCATCAAAACCATTCACTCGACTCAAATACATAACATCCATACATTAAACGTTGTCTCGCACCGCTGAAGCGAACGAAACTTTGAGCAACACCGAAATCGAGATATCGCGTTTTTCGAGCGTTTCTGAGATCACAGCTAAGTGTAAAAGAGCAAAAACCTTCATTCTACTCAAATACACCACATCCATGCGTTAAAAGTGGTCTGGCGCTTCTGCAACGAACGAAAAATTGAAGAACACCGAAATCGAGATATCGCGTGTTTCGAGCTTGTCTGAGATCACAGCTCGATGTATATGTATCAAAAACCTTCATTCTACTCAACTACAACACATCCATGCGTTAAAAGTCGTACCGCTGTAACGAACCAAACATCGAAGAACACCGAAATCTAGATATCTCGTGTTTGGAGCGTTTCTGAGATCACAGCTCGATGTAAATGTATCAAAAACCTTCATTCTACTCAAATACACCACATCCTTGCGTTGAAAGTTGTCTGGCACCGTTGTAACGAACGAAACATTGAAGAACACCGAAATCGTGATATCGCGTGTTTCGAGCGTTTCTGAGATCACAGCTAAGTGTAAAAGAGCAAAAACCTTCATTCTACTCAAATACACCACATCCATGCGTTAAAAGTAGTCTGGCGCTTCTGCAACGAACGAAAAATTGAAGAACACCGAAATCGAGATATCGCGTGTTTCGAGCTCTTCTGTGATCACAGCTCGATGTATATGTATCAAAAACCTTCATTCTACTCAAATACAACACATCCATGCGTTAAAAGTCGTCTGGTACCGTTGTAACGAACGAAACATTGAAGAACACCGAAATCGTGATATCGCGTGTTTCGAGCGTTTCTGAGATCACAGCTAAGTGTAAAAGAGCAAAAACCTTCATTCTACTCAAATACACCACATCCATGAATTAAAAGTTGTCTGGCACCGCGGAAGCGAACCAAACATCGAAGAACACCGAAATCGAGATATCGCGTGTTTCGAGCTTGTCTGAGATCACAGCTCGATGTATATGTATCAAAAACCTTCATTCTAATCAACTACAACACATCCATGCGTTAAAAGTCGTCTGGTACCGCTGTAACGAACCAAACATCGAAGAACACCGAAATCTAGATATCTCGTGTTTGGAGCGTTTCGGAGATCACAGCTCGATGTAAATGTATCAAAAACCTTCATTCTACTCAAATACACAACATCCATGCGTTAAAAGTTGTCTGGAACCGCTGAAGCGAACCAAACATCGAAGAACACCGAAGTCGATATATCGCGTGTTTCGAGCGTGTCTGAGATCACAGCTCGATGTAAATGCATCAAAATCATTCACTCGACTCAAATACATAACATCCATACATTAAACGTTGTCTCGCACCGCTGAAGCGAACGAAACTTTGAGCAACACCGAAATCGAAATCGAGATATCGCGTTTTTCGAGCGTTTCTGAGATCACAGCTAAGTGTAAAAGAGCAAAAACATTCATTCTCCTCAAATACACCACATCCATGCGTTAAAAGTAGTCTGGCGCTTCTGCAACGAACGAAAAATTGAAGAACACCGAAATCGAGATATCGCGTGTTTCGAGCTCTTCTGAGATCACAGCTCGATGTATATGTATAAAAAACCTTGATTCTACTCAAATACACAACATCCATGCGTTAAAAGTCGTCTGGTACCGTTGTAACGAACGAAACATTGAAGAACACCGAAATCGTGATAACGCGTGTTTCGAGCGTTTCTGAGATCACAGCTAAGTGTAAAAGAGCAAAAACCTTCATTCTACTCAAATACACCACATCCATGCGTTAAAAGTGGTCCGGCGCTTCTGCAACGAACGAAACCTTGAAGAACACCGAAATCGATATATTGCGCGTTTCGAGCTCTTCTGAGATCACAGCTCGATGTATATGTATCAAAAACCTTCATTCTACTCAAATACAACACATCCATGCGTTAAAAGTCGTCTGGTACCGTTGTAACGAACGAAACATTGAAGAACACCGAAATCGTGATATCGCGTGTTTCGAGCGTTTCTGAGATCACAGCTAAGTGTAAAAGAGCAAAAACCTTCATTCTACTCAAATACACCACATCCATGAATTAAAAGTTGTCTGGCACCGCGGAAGCGAACCAAACATCGAAGAACACCGAAATCGAGATATCGCGTGTTTCGAGCTTGTCTGAGATCACAGCTCGATGTATATGTATCAAAAACCTTCATTCTACTCAACTACAACACATCCATGCGTTAAAAGTCGTCTGGTACCGCTGTAACGAACCAAACATCGAAGAACACCGAAATCTAGATATCTCGTGTTTGGAGCGTTTCGGAGATCACAGCTCGATGTAAATGTATCAAAAACCTTCATTCTACTCAAATACACAACATCCATGCGTTAAAAGTTGTCTGGCACCGCTGAAGCGAACCAAACATCGAGGAACACCGAAATCGATATATCGCGTGTTTCGAGCGTGTCTGAGATCACAGCTCGATGTAAATGCATCAAAACCATTCACTCGACTCAAATACATAACATCCATACATTAAACGTTGTCTCGCACCGCTGAAGCGAACGAAACTTTGAGCAACACCGAAATCGAGATATCGCGTTTTTCGAGCGTTTCTGAGATCACAGCTAAGTGTAAAGAGCAAAAACCTTCATTCTACTCAAATACACCACATCCATGCGTTAAAAGTGGTCTGGCGCTTCCGCAACGAACGAAAAATTGAAGAACACCGAAATCGAGATATCTCGTGTTCCGAGCGTATCTGACTTCACAGGTCGATGTAAATGTATCAAAAACCTTCTTTCTACTCAAATACACAACATCCATGCGTTAAAAGTTGTCTGGAACCGCTGAAGCGAACCAAACATCGAAGAACACCGAAGTCGATATATCGCGTGTTTCGAGCGTGTTTGAGATCACAGCTCGATGTAAATGTATCAAAATCATTCACTCGACTCAAATACATAACATCCATACATTAAACGTTTTCTCGCACCGCTGAAGCGAACGAAACTTTGGGCAACACCGAAATCGAGATATCGCGTGTTTCGAGCTCTTCTGAGATCACAGCTCGATGTATATGTATCAAAAACCTTCATTCTACTCAAATACACCACATCCTTGCGTTGAAAATTGTCTGGCACCGTTGTAACGAACGAAACATTGAAGAACACCGAAATCTAGATATCTCGTGTTTGGAGCGTTTCTGAGATCACAGCTCGATGTAAATGCATCAAAACCATTCACTCGACTCAAATTCATAACATCCATACATTAAACGTTGTCTCGTTGACTGAAGCGAACGAAACTTTGAGCAACACCGAAATCGAGATATCGCGTTTTTCGAGCGTTTCTGAGATCACAGCTAAGTGTAAAAGAGCAAAAACCTTCATTCTACTCAAATACACCACATCCATGCGTTAAAAGTGGTCTGGCGCTTCTGCAACGAACGAAAAATTGAAGAACACCGCAATCGAGATATTGCGTGTTTCGAGCGTGTCTGAGATCACAGCTCGATGTAAATGTATCAAAAACCTTCATTCTACTGAAATACAACACATCCATGTGTTGAAAGTTGTCTGGGACCGGTGCAGCGAATGACACATGAAAGAACCCCGAAATCGAGATATCTCGTGTTTGGAGCGTTTCTGAGATCACAGCTCGATGTAAATGTATCAAAAACCTTCATTCTACTGAAATACAACACATCCATGCGTTAAAAGTTGTCTGGCACCGCTGTAACGAACCAAACATCGAAAAACACCGAAATCGTGATATCGCCTGTTTTGAGCGTTACTGAGATCACAGGTAGGTGTAAAAGAGCAAAAACCTTCATTTTACTCAAATACACCACATCCATGCGTTAAAAGTGGTCCGGCGCTTCTGCAACGAACGAAACCTTGAAGAACACCGAAATCGAGATATCGCGCGTTTCGAACTCTTCTGAGATCACAGCTCGATGTATATGTATCAAAAACCTTCATTCAACTCAAATACAACACATCCATGCGTTAAAAGTTGTCTGGTTCTTCTGTATCGAACGAAACATCGAAGAACACCGAAATCGTTATATATCGTGTTTCGAGCGTTTTTGAGATCACAACGCGTTGTAAATGTATCAAAAACCTTCATTCTACTCAAATACACAACATCCATGCGTTAAAAGTTGTCTGGCACCGCTGAAGCGAACCAAACATCGAGGAACACCGAAATCGATTTATCGCGTGTTTCGAGCGTGTCTGATATCTCAGCTCGATGTAAATGCATCAAAACCATACACTCGATTCAAATACATAACATCCATACATTAAACGTTGTCTCGCACCGCTGAAGCGAACGAAACTTTGTGCAACACCGAAATCGAGATATCGCGTGTTTCGAGCTCTTCTGAGATCACAGCTCGATGTATATGTATCAAAAACCTTGATTCTACTCAAATACGCAACATCCATGCGTTAAAAGTCGTCTGGTACCGTTGTAACGAACGAAACATTGAAAAACACCGAAATCGTGATAACGCGTGTTTCGAGCGTTTCTGAGATCACAGCTAAGTGTAAAAGAGCAAAAACCTTCATTCTACTCAAATACACCACATCCATGCGTTAAAAGTGGTCCGGCGCTTCTGCAACGAACGAAACCTTGAAGAACACCGAAATCGAGATATTGCGCGTTTCGAGCTCTTCTGAGATCACAGCTCGATGTATATGTATCAAAACCCTTCATTCTACTCAAATACAACACATACATGCGTTAAAAGTCGTCTGGTACCGTTGTAACGAACGAAACATTGAAGAACACCGAAATCGTGATATCGCGTGTTTCGAGCGTTTCTGAGATCACAGCTAAGTGTAAAAGAGCAAAAACCTTCATTCTACTCAAATACACCACATCCATGCGTTAAAAGTAGTCTGGCGATTCTGCAACGAACGAAAAATTGAAGAACACCGAAATCGAGATATCGCGTGTTTCGAGCTCTTCTGAGATCACAGCTCGATGTATATGTATCAAAATCCATCATTTTACTCAAATACAACACATCCATGCGTTAAAAGTCGTCTGGTACCGTTGTAACGAACGAAACATTGAAGAACACCGAAATCGTGATATCACGTATTTCGAGCGTTTCTGAGATCACAGCTAGGTGTAAAAGAGCAAAAACCTTCATTCTACTCAAATACACCACATCCATGCGTTGAAATTTGTCTGGCACCGTTGTAACGAACGAAACATTGAAGAACACCGAAATCGTGATATCGCGTGTGTCGAGCGTTTCTGAGATCACAGCTAAGTGTAAAGGAGCAAAAACCTTCATTCTACTCAAATACACCACATCCATGCGTTAAAAGTGGTCTGGCGCTTCTGCAACGAACGAAAAATTGAAGAACACCGCAATCGAGATATTGCGTGTTTCGAGCGTGTCTGAGATCACAGCTCGATGTATATGTATCAAAAACCTTGATTCTACTCAAATACACAACATCCATGCGTTAAAAGTCGTCTGGTACCGTTGTAAAGAACGAAACATTGAAGAACACCGAAATCGTGATATCACGTGTTTCGAGCGTTTCTGAGATCACAGCTAGGTGTAAAAGAGCAAAAACCTTCATTCTACTCAAATACACCATATCCAAGCGTTAAAAGTGGTCTGGCGCTTCTGCAACGACCGAAAAATTGAAGAACACCGAAATCGAGATATCGCCTGTTTCGAGCGCGTCTGAGATCACAGCTCGATGTAAATGTATCAAAAACCTTCATTCTACTGAAATACAACACATCCATGTGTTAAAAGTTGTCTGGGACCGGTGTAGCGAACGACACATGAAAGAACCCCGAAATCGTGATATCACGTGTTTCGAGCGTTTCTGAGATCACAGCTAGGTGTAAAAGAGCAAAAACCTTCATTCTACTCAAATAGACCACATCCATGCGTTAAAAGTGGTCCGGTGCTTCTGCAACGAACGAAACCTTGAAGAACACCGAAATCGTGATATCGCGCGTTTCGAGCTCTTCTGAGATCACAGCTCGATGTGTATGTATCAAAAACCTTCATTCAACTCAAATACAACACATCCATGCGTTAAAAGTCGTC
This sequence comes from Pimpla rufipes, assembly GCA_963932165.1. NCBI lineage: Eukaryota > Metazoa > Arthropoda > Insecta > Hymenoptera > Ichneumonidae > Pimpla > Pimpla rufipes. Next base: position 7,014,177 of record OZ010640.1, read on the forward strand.
TGGTACCGTTGTAACGAACGAAACATTGAAGAACACCGAAATCGTGATATCGCGTGTTTCGAGCGTTTCTGAGATCACAGCTAAGTGTAAAAGAGCAAAAACCTTCATTCTACTCAAATACACCACATCCATGCGTTAAAAGTTGTCTGGCACCGCGGAAGTGAACCAAACATCGAAGAACACCGAAATCGAGATATCGCGTGTTTCGAGCTCTTCTGAGATCACAGCTCGATGTATATGTATAAAAAAACCTTGATTCTACTCAAATACACAACATCCATGCGTTAAAAGTCGTCTGGTACCGTTGTAACGAACGAAACATTGAAGAACACCGAAATCGTGATAACGCGTGTTTCGAGCGTTTCTGAGATCACAGCTAAGTGTAAAAGAGCAAAAACCTTCATTCTACTCAAATACACCACATCCATGCGTTAAAAGTGGTCTGGCGCTTCTGCAACGAACGAAAAATTGAAGAACACCGCAATCGAGATATTGCGTGTTTCGAGCGTGTCTGAGATCACAGCTCGATGTAAATGTATCAAAAACCTTCATTCTACTGAAATACAACACATCCATGTGTTGAAAGTTGTCTGGGACCGGTGCAGCGAACGACACATGAAAGAACCCCGAAATCGAGATATCTCGTGTTTGGAGCGTTTCTGAGATCACAGCTCGATGTAAATGTATCAAAAACCTTCTTTCTACTCAAATACACAACATCCATGCGTTAAAAGTTGTCTTGGTGGTGAAGGGTTTCGGCAGAGGAACGTTCCTCTGCCGAAACCCTTCACCACCAAGAAACGCAGCGGTCAAAACAAAATTTCAACAATTAAAAGTTGTCTGGCACCGCTGAAGCGAACCAAACATCGAAGAACACCGAAGACGATATATCGCGTGTTTCGAGCGTGTCTGAGATCACAGCTCGATGTAAATGCATCAAAATCATTCACTCGACTCAAATACATAACATCCATACATTAAACGTTTTCTCTCACCGCTGAAGCGAACGAAACTTTGGGCAACACCGAAATCGAGATATCGCGTGTTTCGAGCTCTTCTGAGATCACAGCTCGATGTATATGTATCAAAAACCTTCATTCTACTCAGATACACCACATCCTTGCGTTGAAAGTTGTCTGGCACCGTTGTAACGAACGAAACATTGAAGAACACCGAAATCGTGATAACGCGTGTTTCGAGCGTTTCTGAGATCACAGCTAAGTGTAAAAGAGCAAAAACCTTCATTCTACTCAAATACACCACATCCATGCGTTAAAAGTGGTCTGGCGCTTCTGCAACGAACGAAACATTGAAGAACACCGAAATCGTGATATCGCGTGTTTCGAACGTTTCTGAGATCACAGCTCGATGAAAAAGTATCAAAAACCTTCATTCTACTCAAATACACAACATCCATGCGTTAAAAGTTTTCTGGTACCGCTGTAACGAACCAAACATCGAAGAACACCGAAATCTAGATATCTCGTGTTTGGAGCGTTTCTGAGATCACAGCTCGATGTAATGTATCAAAAACCTTCATTCTACTCAAATACACAACATCCGTGCGTTAAAAGTTGTCTGGCACCGCTGAAGCGAACCAAACATCGAGGAACACCGAAATCGATATATCGCGTGTTTCGAGCGTGTCTGAGATCACAGTTCGATGTAAATGCATCAAAACCATTCACTCGACTCAAATACATAAAATCCATACATTAAACGTTGTCTCGTTGTCTGAAGCGAACGAAACTTTGAGCAACACCGAAATCGAGATATCGCGTTTTTCGAGCGTTTCTGAGATCACAGCTAAGTGTAAAAGAGCAAAAACCTTCATTCTACTCAAATACACCACATCCATGCGTTGAAAGTGGTCTGGCGCTTCTGCAACGAACGAAAAATTGAAGAACACCGCAATCGAGATATTGCGTGTTTCGAGCGTGTCTGAGATCACAGCTCGATGTAAATGTATCAAAAACCTTCATTCTACTGAAATACAACACATCCATGTGTTGAAAGTTGTCTGGGACCGGTGCAGCGAACGACACATGAAAGAACCCCGAAATCGAGATATCTCGTGTTTGGAGCGTTTCTGAGATCACAGCTCGATGTAAATGTATCAAAAACCTTCATTCTACTGAAATACAACACATCCATGCGTTAAAAGTTGTCTGGCACCGCTGTAACGAACCAAACATCGAAAAACACCGAAATCGTGATATCGCCTGTTTTGAGCGTTACTGAGATCACAGCTAGGTGTAAAAGAGCAAAAACCTTCATTCTACTCAAATACACCACATCCATGCGTTAAAAGTGGTCCGGCGCTTCTGCAACGAACGAAACCTTGAAGAACACCGAAATCGAGATATCGCGCGTTTCGAACTCTTCTGAGATCACAGCTCGATGTATATGTATCAAAAACCTTCATTCAACTCAAATACAACACATCCATGCGTTAAAAGTTGTCTGGCGCTTCTGTATCGAACGAAACATCGAAGAACACCGAAATCGTTATATATCGTGTTTCGAGCGTTTTTGAGATCACAACGCGTTGTAAATGTATCAAAAACCTTCATTCTACTCAAATACACAACATCCATGCGTTAAAAGTTGTCTGGCACCGCTGAAGCGAACCAAACATCGATGAACACCGAAATCGATTTATCGCGTGTTTCGAGCGTGTCTGATATCTCAGCTCGATGTAAATGCATCAAAACCATACACTCGATTCAAATACATAACATCCATACATTAAACGTTGTCTCGCACCGCTGAAGCGAACGAAACTTTGTGCAACACCGAAATCGAGATATCGCGTGTTTCGAGCTGTTCTGAGATCACAGCTCGATGTATATGTATCAAAAACCTTGATTCTACTCAAATACGCAACAGCAATGCGTTAAAAGTTGTCTGGCGCTTCTGTGACGAACGAAACATCGAAGAACACCAAAATCGTTATATCTCGTGTTCCGAGCGTATCTGACTTCACAGGTCGATGTAAATGTATCAAAAACCTTCTTTCTACTCAAATACACAACATCCATGCGTTAAAAGTTGTCTGGCACCGCTGAAGCGAACCAAACATCGAAGAACACCGAAGTCGATATATCGCGTGTTTCGAGCGTGTCTGAGATCACAGCTCGATGTAAATGCATCAAAACCATACACTCGATTCAAATACATAACATCCATACATTAAACGTTGTCTCGCACCGCTGAAGCGAACGAAACTTTGAGCAACACCGAAATCGAGATATCGCGTGTTTCGAGCTCTTCTGAGATCACAGCTCGATGTATATGTATCAAAATCCATCATTTTACTCAAATACAACACATCCATGCGTTAAAAGTCGTCTGGTACCGTTGTAACGAACGAAACATTGAAGAACACCGAAATCGTGATATCACGTATTTCGAGCGTTTCTGAGATCACAGCTAGGTGTAAAAGAGCAAAAACCTTCATTCTACTCAAATACACCACATCCATGCGTTGAAATTTGTCTGGCACCGTTGTAACGAACGAAACATTGAAGAACACCGAAATCGAGATATTGCGTGTTTCGAGCGTGTCTGAGATCACAGCTCGATGTATATGTATCAAAAACCTTGATTCTACTCAAATACACAACATCCATGCGTTAAAAGTCGTCTGGTACCGTTGTAAAGAACGAAACATTGAAGAACACCGAAATCGTGATATCACGTGTTTCGAGCGTTTCTGAGATCACAGCTAGGTGTAAAAGAGCAAAAACCTTCATTCTACTCAAATACACCATATCCAAGCGTTAAAAGTGGTCTGGCGCTTCTGCAACGACCGAAAAATTGAAGAACACCGAAATCGAGATATCGCCTGTTTCGAGCGCGTCTGAGATCACAGCTCGATGTAAATGTATCAAAAACCTTCATTCTACTGAAATACAACACATCCATGTGTTAAAAGTTGTCTGGGACCGGTGCAGCGAACGACACATGAAAGAACCCCGAAATCGTGATATCACGTGTTTCGAGCGTTTCTGAGATCACAGCTAGGTGTAAAAGAGCAAAAACCTTCATTCTACTCAAATAGACCACATCCATGCGTTAAAAGTGGTCCGGTGCTTCTGCAACGAACGAAACCTTGAAGAACACCGAAATCGAGATATCGCGCGTTTCGAGCTCTTCTGAGATCACAGCTCGATGTGTATGTATCAAAAACCTTCATTCAACTCAAATACAACACATCCATGCGTTAAAAGTCGTCTGGTACCGTTGTAACGAACGAAACATTGAAGAACACCGAAATCGTGATATCGCGTGTTTCGAGCGTTTCTGAGATCACAGCTAAGTGTAAAAGAGCAAAAACCTTCATTCTACTCAAATACACCACATCCATGCGTTAAAAGTTGTCTGGCGCTTCTGCAACGAACGAAAAAATGAAGAACACCGAAATCGAGATATCTCGTGTTCCGAGCGTATCTGACTTCACAGGTCGATGTAAATGTATCAAAAACCTTCTTTCTACTCAAATACACAACATCCATGCGTTAAAAGTTGTCTGGCACCGCTGAATCGAACCAAACATCGAAGAACACCGATGTCGATATATCGCGAGTTTCGAGCGTGTCTGAGATCACAGCTCGATGTAAATGCATCAAAACCATTCACTCGACTCAAATACATAACATCCATACATTAAACGTTTTCTCGCACCGCTGAAGCGAACGAAACTTTGGGCAACACCGAAATCGAGATATTGCGTGTTTCGAGCTCTTCTGAGATCACAGCTCGATGTATATGTATCAAAAACCTTCATTCTACTCAAATACACCACATCCATGCGTTGAAAGTTGTCTGGCACCGTTGTAACGAACGAAACATTGAAGAACACCGAAATCGTGATAACGCGTGTTTCGAGCGTTTCTGAGATCACAGCTAAGTGTAAAAGAGCAAAAACCTTCATTCTAATCAAATACACCACATCCATGCGTTAAAAGTGGTCTGGCGCTTCTGCAACGAACGAAAAATTGAAGAACACCGAAATCGAGATATCGCGTGTTTCGAGTTCTTCTGAGATCACACAGCGATGTATATGTATCAAAAACCTTGATTCTAATCAAATACACCACATCCATGCGTTAAAAGTGGTCTGGCGCTTCTGCAACGAACGAAAAATTGAAGAACATCGAAATCGAGATATCGCGTGTTTCGAGCTCTTCTGAGATCACAGCTCGATGTATATGTATCAAAAACCTTGATTCTACTCAAATACACAACATCCATGCGTTAAAAGTGGTCTGGTACCGTTGTAACGAATGAAACATTGAAGAACACCGAAATCGTGATAACGCGTGTTTCGAGCGTTTCTGAGATCACAGCTAAGTGTAAAAGAGCAAAAACCTTCATTCTACTCAAATACACCACATCCATGCGTTAAAAGTGGTCCGGCGCTTCTGCAACGAACGAAACCTTGAAGAACACCGAAATCGAGATATTGCGCGTTTCGAGCTCTTCTGAGATCACAGCTCGATGTATATGTATCAAAAACCTTCATTCTACTCAAATACAACACATCCATGCGTTAAAAGTAGTCTGGTACCGTTGTAACGAACGAAACATTGAAGAACACCGAAATCGTGATATCGCGTGTTTCGAGCGTTTCTGAGATCACAGCTAAGTGTAAAAGAGCAAAAACCTTCATTCTACTCAAATACACCACATCCATGCGTTAAAAGTTGTCTGGCACCGCGGAAGCGAACCAAACATCGAAGAACACCGAAATCGAGATATCGCGTGTTTCGAGCTTGTCTGAGATCACAGCTCGATGTATATGTATCAAAAACCTTCATTCTACTCAAATACAACACATCCATGCGTTAAAAGTCGTCTGGAACCGCTGTAACGAACCAAACATCGAAGAACACCGAAATCTAGATATCTCGTGTTTGGAGCGTTTCTGAGATCACAGCTCGATGTAAATGTATCAAAAACCTTCATTCTACTCAAATACACAACATCCGTGCGTTAAAAGTTGTCTGGCACCGCTGAAGCGAACCAAACATCGAGGAACACCGAAATCGATATATCGCGTGTTTCGAGCGTGTCTGAGATCACAGCTCGATGTAAATGCATCAAATCCATTCACTCGACTCAAATACATAACATCCATACATTAAACGTTGTCTCGTTGTCTGAAGCGAACGAAACTTTGAGCAACACCGAAATCGAGATATCGCGTTTTTCGAGCGTTTCTGAGATCACAGCTAAGTGTAAAAGAGCAAAAACCTTCATTCTAATCAAATACACCACATCCATGCGTTAAAAGTGGTCTGGCGCTTCTGCAACGAACGAAACATTGAAGAACACCGAAATCGTGATATCGCGTGTTTCGAACGTTTCTGAGATCACAGCTCGATGAAAAAGTATCAAAAACCTTCATTCTACTCAAATACACAACATCCATGCGTTAAAAGTTGTCTGGCACCGCTGAAGCGAACCAAACATCGAAGAACACCGAAGTCGATATATCGCGTGTTTCGAGCGTGTCTGAGATCACAGCTCGATGTAAATGCATCAAAACCATTCACTCGACTCAAATACATAACATCCACACATTAAACGTTTTCTCGCACCGCTGAAGCGAACGAAACTTTGGGCAACACCGAAATCGAGATATTGCGTGTTTCGAGCTCTTCTGAGATCACAGCTCGATGTATATGTATCAAAAACCTTCATTCTACTCAAATACACCACATCCATGCGTTGAAAGTTGTCTGGCACCGTTGTAACGAACGAAACATTGAAGAACACCGAAATCGTGATATCGCGTGTTTCGAGCTTTTCTGAGATCACAGCTAAGTGTAAAAGAGCAAAAACCTTCATTCTACTCAAATACACCACATCCATGCGTTAAAAGTTGTCTGGCACCGCGGAAGCGAACCAAACATCGAAGAACACCGAAATCGAGATATCGCGTGTTTCGAGCTTGTCTGAGATCACAGCTCGATGTATATGTATCAAAAACCTTGATTCTACTCAAATACACAACATCCATGCGTTAAAAGTCGTCTGGTACCGTTGTAACGAACGAAACATTGAAGAACACCGAAATCGTGATAACGCGTGTTTCGAGCGTTTCTGAGATCACAGCTAAGTGTAAAAGAGCAAAAACCTTCATTCTACTCAAATACACCACATCCATGCGTTAAAAGTAGTCTGGCGCTTCTGCAACGAACGAAAAATTGAAGAACACCGAAATCGAGATATCGCGTGTTTCGAGCTCTTCTGAGATCACAGCTCGATGTATATGTATAAAAAACCTTGATTCTACTCAAATACACAACATCCATGCGTTAAAAGTCGTCTGGTACCGTTGTAACGAACGAAACATTGAAGAACACCGAAATCGTGATAACGCGTGTTTCGAGCGTTTCTGAGATCACAGCTAAGTGTAAAAGAGCAAAAACCTTCATTCTACTCAAATACACCACATCCATGCGTTAAAAGTGGTCCGGCGCTTTTGCAACGAACGAAACCTTGAAGAACACCGAAATCGATATATTGCGCGTTTCGAGCTTTTCTGAGATCACAGCTCGATGTATATGTATCAAAAACCTTCATTCTACTCAAATACACAACATCCATGCGTTAAAAGTGGTCTGGCGCTTCTGCAACGAACGAAAAAATGAAGAACACCGAAATCGAGATATCTCGTGTTCCGAGCGTATCTGACTTCACAGGTCGATGTAAATGTATCAAAAACCTTCTTTCTACTCAAATACACAACATCCATGCGTTAAAAGTTGTCTTGGTGGTGAAGGGTTTCGGCAGAGGAACGTTCCTCTGCCGAAACCCTTCACCACCAAGAAACGCAGCGGTCAAAACAAAATTTCAACAATTAAAAGTTGTCTGGCACCGCTGAAGCGAACCAAACATCGAAGAACACCGAAGACGATATATCGCGTGTTTCGAGCGTGTCTGAGATCACAGCTCGATGTAAATGCATCAAAATCATTCACTCGACTCAAATACATAACATCCATACATTAAACGTTTTCTCTCACCGCTGAAGCGAACGAAACTTTGGGCAACACCGAAATCGAGATATCGCGTGTTTCGAGCTCTTCTGAGATCACAGCTCGATGTATATGTATCAAAAACCTTCATTCTACTGAGATACACCACATCCTTGCGTTGAAAGTTGTCTGGCACCGTTGTAACGAACGAAACATTGAAGAACACCGAAATCGTGATAACGCGTGTTTCGAGCGTTTCTGAGATCACAGCTAAGTGTAAAAGAGCAAAAACCTTCATTCTACTCAAATACACCACATCCATGCGTTAAAAGTGGTCTGGCGCTTCTGCAACGAACGAAACATTGAAGAACACCGAAATCGTGATATCGCGTGTTTCGAACGTTTCTGAGATCACAGCTCGATGAAAAAGTATCAAAAACCTTCATTCTACTCAAATACACAACATCCATGCGTTAAAAGTTGTCTGGCACCGCTGAAGCGAACCAAACATCGAAGAACACCGATGTCGATATATCGCGAGTTTCGAGCGTGTCTGAGATCACAGCTCGATGTAAATGCATCAAAACCATTCACTCGACTCAAATACATAACATCCATACATTAAACGTTTTCTCGCACCGCTGAAGCGAACGAAACTTTGGGCAACACCGAAATCGAGATATTGCGTGTTTCGAGCTCTTCTGAGATCACAGCTCGATGTATATGTATCAAAAACCTTCATTCTACTCAAATACACCACATCCATGCGTTGAAAGTTGTCTGGCACCGTTGTAACGAACGAAACATTGAAGAACACCGAAATCGTGATAACGCGTGTTTCGAGCGTTTCTGAGATCACAGCTAAGTGTAAAAGAGCAAAAACCTTCATTCTAATCAAATACACCACATCCATGCGTTAAAAGTGGTCTGGCGCTTCTGCAACGAACGAAAAATTGAAGAACACCGAAATCGAGATATCGCGTGTTTCGAGCTCTTCTGAGATCACACCTCGATGTATATGTATCAAAAACCTTGATTCTAATCAAATACACAACATCCATGCGTTAAAAGTGGTCTGGCGCTTCTGCAACGAACGAAAAATTGAAGAACATCGAAATCGAGATATCGCGTGTTTCGAGCTCTTCTGAGATCACAGCTCGATGTATATGTATCAAAAACCTTGATTCTACTCAAATACACAACATCCATGCGTTAAAAGTGGTCTGGTAACGTTGTAACGAATGAAACATTGAAGAACACCGAAATCGTGATAACGCGTGTTTCGAGCGTTTCTGAGATCACAGCTAAGTGTAAAAGAGCAAAAACCTTCATTCTACTCAAATACACCACATCCATGCGTTAAAAGTGGTCCGGCGCTTCTGCAACGAACGAAACCTTGAAGAACACCGAAATCGAGATATTGCGCGTTTCGAGCTCTTCTGAGATCACAGCTCGATGTATATGTATCAAAAACCTTCATTCTACTCAAATACAACACATCCATGCGTTAAAAGTAGTCTGGTACCGTTGTAACGAACGAAACATTGAAGAACACCGAAATCGTGATATCGCGTGTTTCGAGCGTTTCTGAGATCACAGCTAAGTGTAAAAGAGCAAAAACCTTCATTCTACTCAAATACACCACATCCATGCGTTAAAAGTTGTCTGGCACCGCGGAAGCGAACCAAACATCGAAGAACACCGAAATCGAGATATCGCGTGTTTCGAGCTTGTCTGAGATCACAGCTCGATGTATATGTATCAAAAACCTTCATTCTACTCAAATACAACACATCCATGCGTTAAAAGTCGTCTGGTACAGTTGTAACGAACGAAACATTGAAGAACACCGAAATCGTGATAACGCGTGTTTCGAGCGTTTCTGAGATCACAGCTAAGTGTAAAAGAGCAAAAACCTTCATTCTACTCAAATACACCACATCCATGCGTTAAAAGTGGTCCGGCGCTTCTGCAACGAACGAAACCTTGAAGAACACCGAAATCGATATATTGCGCGTTTCGAGCTTTTCTGAGATCACAGCTCGATGTATATGTATCAAAAACCTTCATTCTACTCAAATACACAACATCCATGCGTTAAAAGTTGTCTGGCACCGCTGAAGCGAACCAAACATCGAGGAACACCGAAATCGATATATCGCGTGTTTCGAGCGTGTCTGAGATCACAGCTCGATGTAAATGCATCAAAACCATTCACTCGACTCAAATACATAACATCCATACATTAAACGTTGTCTCGCACCGCTGAAGCGAACGAAACTTTGAGCAACACCGAAATCGAGATATCGCGTTTTTCGAGCGTTTCTGAGATCACAGCTAAGTGTAAAAGAGCAAAAACCTTCATTCTACTCAAATACACCACATCCATGCGTTAAAAGTGGTCTGGCGCTTCTGCAACGAACGAAAAAATGAAGAACACCGAAATCGAGATATCTCGTGTTCCGAGCGTATCTGACTTCACAGGTCGATGTAAATGTATCAAAAACCTTCTTTCTACTCAAATACACAACATCCATGCGTTAAAAGTTGTCTTGGTGGTGAAGGGTTTCGGCAGAGGAACGTTCCTCTGCCGAAACCCTTCACCACCAAGAAACGCAGCGGTCAAAACAAAATTTCAACAATTAAATGTTGTCTGGCACCGCTGAAGCGAACCAAACATCGAAGAACACCGAAGACGATATATCGCGTGTTTCGAGCGTGTCTGAGATCACAGCTCGATGTAAATGCATCAAAATCATTCACTCGACTCAAATACATAACATCCATACATTAAACGTTTTCTCTCACCGCTGAAGCGAACGAAACTTTGGGCAACACCGAAATCGAGATATCGCGTGTTTCGAGCTCTTCTGAGATCACAGCTCGATGTATATGTATCAAAAACCTTCATTCTACTGAGATACACCACATCCTTGCGTTGAAAGTTGTCTGGCACCGTTGTAACGAACGAAACATTGAAGAACACCGAAATCGTGATAACGCGTGTTTCGAGCGTTTCTGAGATCACAGCTAAGTGTAAAAGAGCAAAAACCTTCATTCTACTCAAATACACCACATCCATGCGTTAAAAGTGGTCTGGCGCTTCTGCAACGAACGAAACATTGAAGAACACCGAAATCGTGATATCGCGTGTTTCGAACGTTTCTGAGATCACAGCTCGATGAAAAAGTATCAAAAACCTTCATTCTACTCAAATACACAACATCCATGCGTTAAAAGTTGTCTGGCACCGCTGAAGCGAACCAAACATCGAAGAACACCGATGTCGATATATCGCGAGTTTCGAGCGTGTCTGAGATCACAGCTCGATGTAAATGCATCAAAACCATTCACTCGACTCAAATACATAACATCCATACATTAAACGTTTTCTCGCACCGCTGAAGCGAACGAAACTTTGGGCAACACCGAAATCGAGATATTGCGTGTTTCGAGCTCTTCTGAGATCACAGCTCGATGTATATGTATCAAAAACCTTCATTCTACTCAAATACACCACATCCATGCGTTGAAAGTTGTCTGGCACCGTTGTAACGAACGAAACATTGAAGAACACCGAAATCGTGATAACGCGTGTTTCGAGCGTTTCTGAGATCACAGCTAAGTGTAAAAGAGCAAAAACCTTCATTCTAATCAAATACACCACATCCATGCGTTAAAAGTGGTCTGGCGCTTCTGCAACGAACGAAAAATTGAAGAACACCCAAATCGAGATATCGCGTGTTTCGAGCTCTTCTGAGATCACACCTCGATGTATATGTATCAAAAACCTTGATTCTAATCAAATACACCACATCCATGCGTTAAAAGTGGTCTGGCGCTTCTGCAACGAACGAAAAATTGAAGAACATCGAAATCGAGATATCGCGTGTTTCGAGCTCTTCTGAGATCACAGCTCGATGTATATGTATCAAAAACCTTGATTCTACTCAAATACACAACATCCATGCGTTAAAAGTGGTCTGGTACCGTTGTAACGAATGAAACATTGAAGAACACCGAAATCGTGATAACGCGTGTTTCGAGCGTTTCTGAGATCACAGCTAAGTGTAAAAGAGCAAAAACCTTCATTCTACTCAAATACACCACATCCATGCGTTAAAAGTTGTCTGGCACCGCGGAAGCGAACCAAACATCGAAGAACACCGAAATCGAGATATCGCGTGTTTTGAGCTTGTCTGAGATCACAGCTCGATGTATATGTATCAAAAACCTTCATTCTACTCAAATACAACACATCCATGCGTTAAAAGTCGTCTGGAACCGCTGTAACGAACCAAACATCGAAGAACACCGAAATCTAGATATCTCGTGTTTGGAGCGTTTCTGAGATCACAGCTCGATGTAAATGTATCAAAAACCTTCATTCTACTCAAATACACAACATCCGTGCGTTAAAAGTTGTCTGGCACCCCTGAAGCGAACCAAACATCGAGGAACACCGAAATCGATATATCGCGTGTTTCGAGCGTGTCTGAGATCACAGCTCGATGTAAATGCATCAAATCCATTCACTCGACTCAAATACATAACATCCATACATTAAACGTTGTCTCGTTGTCTGAAGCGAACGAAACTTTGAGCAACACCGAAATCGAGATATCGCGTTTTTCGAGCGTTTCTGAGATCACAGCTAAGTGTAAAAGAGCAAAAACCTTCATTCTAATCAAATACACCACATCCATGCGTTAAAAGTTGTCTGGCGCTTCTGTGACGAACGAAACATCGAAGAACACCAAAATCGTTATATCTCGTGTTCCGAGCGTATCTGACTTCACAGGTCGATGTAAATGTATCAAAAACCTTCCTTCTACTCAAATACACAACATCCATGCGTTAAAAGTTGTCTGGCACCGCTGAAGCGAACCAAACATCGAAGAACACCGAAGTCGATATATCGCGTGTTTCGAGCGTGTCTGAGATCACAGCTCGATGTAAATGCATCAAAACCATACACTCGATTCAAATACATAACATCCATACATTAAACGTTGTCTCGCACCGCTGAAGCGAACGAAACTTTGAGCAACACCGAAATCGAGATATCGCGTGTTTCGAGCTCTTCTGAGATCACAGCTCGATGTATATGTATCAAAATCCATCATTTTACTCAAATACAACACATCCATGCGTTAAAAGTCGTCTGGTACCGTTGTAACGAACGAAACATTGAAGAACACCGAAATCGTGATATCACGTATTTCGAGCGTTTCTGAGATCACAGCTAGGTGTAAAAGAGCAAAAACCTTCATTCTACTCAAATACACCACATCCATGCGTTGAAATTTGTCTGGCACCGTTGTAACGAACGAAACATTGAAGAACACCGAAATCGTGATATCGCGTGTTACGAGCGTTTCTGAGATCACAGCTAAGTGTAAAAGAGCAAAAACCTTCATTCTACTCAAATACACCACATCCATGCGTTAAAAGTGGTCCGGTGCTTCTGCAACGAACGAAACCTTGAAGAACACCGAAATCGAGATATCGCGCGTTTCGAGCTCTTCTGAGATCACAGCTCGATGTGTATGTATCAAAAACCTTCATTCAACTCAAATACAACACATCCATGCGTTAAAAGTCGTCTGGTACCGTTGTAACGAACGAAACATTGAAGAACACCGAAATCGTGATATCGCGTGTTTCGAGCGTTTCTGAGATCACAGCTAAGTGTAAAAGAGCAAAAACCTTCATTCTACTCAAATACACCACATCCATGCGTTAAAAGTTGTCTGGCACCGCGGAAGCGAACCAAACATCGAAGAACACCGAAATCGAGATATCGCGTGTTTCGAGCTTGTCTGAGATCACAGCTCGATGTATATGTATCAAAAACCTTCATTCTACTCAAATACAACACATCCATGCGTTAAAAGTCGTCTGGAACCGCTGTAACGAACCAAACATCGAAGAACACCGAAATCTAGATATCTCGTGTTTGGAGCGTTTCTGAGATCACAGCTCGATGTAAATGTATCAAAAACCTTCATTCTACTCAAATACACAACATCCGTGCGTTAAAAGTTGTCTGGCACCGCTGAAGCGAACCAAACATCGAGGAACACCGAAATCGATATATCGCGTGTTTCGAGCGTGTCTGAGATCACAGCTCGATGTAAATGCATCAAATCCATTCACTCGACTCAAATACATAACATCCATACATTAAACGTTGTCTCGTTGTCTGAAGCGAACGAAACTTTGAGCAACACCGAAATCGAGATATCGCGTTTTTCGAGCGTTTCTGAGATCACAGCTAAGTGTAAAAGAGCAAAAACCTTCATTCTAATCAAATACACCACATCCATGCGTTAAAAGTTGTCTGGCGCTTCTGTGACGAACGAAACATCGAAGAACACCAAAATCGTTATATCTCGTGTTCCGAGCGTATCTGACTTCACAGGTCGATGTAAATGTATCAAAAACCTTCTTTCTACTCAAATACACAACATCCATGCGTTAAAAGTTGTCTTGGTGGTGAAGGGTTTCGGCAGAGGAACGTTCCTCTGCCGAAACCCTTCACCACCAAGAAACGCAGCGGTCAAAACAAAATTTCAACAATTAAAAGTTGTCTGGCACCGCTGAAGCGAACCAAACATCGAAGAACACCGAAGACGATATATCGCGTGTTTCGAGCGTGTCTGAGATCACAGCTCGATGTAAATGCATCAAAATCATTCACTCGACTCAAATACATAACATCCATACATTAAACGTTTTCTCTCACCGCTGAAGCGAACGAAACTTTGGGCAACACCGAAATCGAGATATCGCGTGTTTCGAGCTCTTCTGAGATCACAGCTCGATGTATATGTATCAAAAACCTTCATTCTACTGAGATACACCACATCCTTGCGTTGAAAGTTGTCTGGCACCGTTGTAACGAACGAAACATTGAAGAACACCGAAATCGTGATAACGCGTGTTTCGAGCGTTTCTGAGATCACAGCTAAGTGTAAAAGAGCAAAAACCTTCATTCTACTCAAATACACCACATCCATGCGTTAAAAGTAGTCTGGCGCTTCTGCAACGAACGAAAAATTGAAGAACACCGAAATCGAGATATCGCGTGTTTCGAGCTCTTCTGAGATCACAGCTCGATGTATATGTATAAAAAACCTTGATTCTACTCAAATACACAACATCCATGCGTTAAAAGTCGTCTGGTACCGTTGTAACGAACGAAACATTGAAGAACACCGAAATCGTGATAACGCGTGTTTCGAGCGTTTCTGAGATCACAGCTAAGTGTAAAAGAGCAAAAACCTTCATTCTACTCAAATACACCACATCCATGCGTTAAAAGTGGTCCGGCGCTTTTGCAACGAACGAAACCTTGAAGAACACCGAAATCGATATATTGCGCGTTTCGAGCTTTTCTGAGATCACAGCTCGATGTATATGTATCAAAAACCTTCATTCTACTCAAATACACAACATCCATGCGTTAAAAGTGGTCTGGCGCTTCTGCAACGAACGAAAAAATGAAGAACACCGAAATCGAGATATCTCGTGTTCCGAGCGTATCTGACTTCACAGGTCGATGTAAATGTATCAAAAACCTTCTTTCTACTCAAATACACAACATCCATGCGTTAAAAGTTGTCTTGGTGGTGAAGGGTTTCGGCAGAGGAACGTTCCTCTGCCGAAACCCTTCACCACCAAGAAACGCAGCGGTCAAAACAAAATTTCAACAATTAAAAGTTGTCTGGCACCGCTGAAGCGAACCAAACATCGAAGAACACCGAAGACGATATATCGCGTGTTTCGAGCGTGTCTGAGATCACAGCTCGATGTAAATGCATCAAAATCATTCACTCGACTCAAATACATAACATCCATACATTAAACGTTTTCTCTCACCGCTGAAGCGAACGAAACTTTGGGCAACACCGAAATCGAGATATCGCGTGTTTCGAGCTCTTCTGAGATCACAGCTCGATGTATATGTATCAAAAACCTTCATTCTACTGAGATACACCACATCCTTGCGTTGAAAGTTGTCTGGCACCGTTGTAACGAACGAAACATTGAAGAACACCGAAATCGTGATAACGCGTGTTTCGAGCGTTTCTGAGATCACAGCTAAGTGTAAAAGAGCAAAAACCTTCATTCTACTCAAATACACCACATCCATGCGTTAAAAGTGGTCTGGCGCTTCTGCAACGAACGAAACATTGAAGAACACCGAAATCGTGATATCGCGTGTTTCGAACGTTTCTGAGATCACAGCTCGATGAAAAAGTATCAAAAACCTTCATTCTACTCAAATACACAACATCCATGCGTTAAAAGTTGTCTGGCACCGCTGAAGCGAACCAAACATCGAAGAACACCGATGTCGATATATCGCGAGTTTCGAGCGTGTCTGAGATCACAGCTCGATGTAAATGCATCAAAACCATTCACTCGACTCAAATACATAACATCCATACATTAAACGTTTTCTCGCACCGCTGAAGCGAACGAAACTTTGGGCAACACCGAAATCGAGATATTGCGTGTTTCGAGCTCTTCTGAGATCACAGCTCGATGTATATGTATCAAAAACCTTCATTCTACTCAAATACACCACATCCATGCGTTGAAAGTTGTCTGGCACCGTTGTAACGAACGAAACATTGAAGAACACCGAAATCGTGATAACGCGTGTTTCGAGCGTTTCTGAGATCACAGCTAAGTGTAAAAGAGCAAAAACCTTCATTCTAATCAAATACACCACATCCATGCGTTAAAAGTGGTCTGGCGCTTCTGCAACGAACGAAAAATTGAAGAACACCGAAATCGAGATATCGCGTGTTTCGAGCTCTTCTGAGATCACACCTCGATGTATATGTATCAAAAACCTTGATTCTAATCAAATACACCACATCCATGCGTTAAAAGTGGTCTGGCGCTTCTGCAACGAACGAAAAATTGAAGAACATCGAAATCGAGATATCGCGTGTTTCGAGCTCTTCTGAGATCACAGCTCGATGTATATGTATCAAAAACCTTGATTCTACTCAAATACACAACATCCATGCGTTAAAAGTGGTCTGGTAACGTTGTAACGAATGAAACATTGAAGAACACCGAAATCGTGATAACGCGTGTTTCGAGCGTTTCTGAGATCACAGCTAAGTGTAAAAGAGCAAAAACCTTCATTCTACTCAAATACACCACATCCATGCGTTAAAAGTTGTCTGGCACCGCGGAAGCGAACCAAACATCGAAGAACACCGAAATCGAGATATCGCGTGTTTTGAGCTTGTCTGAGATCACAGCTCGATGTATATGTATCAAAAACCTTCATTCTACTCAAATACAACACATCCATGCGTTAAAAGTCGTCTGGAACCGCTGTAACGAAGCAAACATCGAAGAACACCGAAATCTAGATATCTCGTGTTTGGAGCGTTTCTGAGATCACAGCTCGATGTAAATGTATCAAAAACCTTCATTCTACTCAAATACACAACATCCGTGCGTTAAAAGTTGTCTGGCACCCCTGAAGCGAACCAAACATCGAGGAACACCGAAATCGATATATCGCGTGTTTCGAGCGTGTCTGAGATCACAGCTCGATGTAAATGCATCAAATCCATTCACTCGACTCAAATACATAACATCCATACATTAAACGTTGTCTCGTTGTCTGAAGCGAACGAAACTTTGAGCAACACCGAAATCGAGATATCGCGTTTTTCGAGCGTTTCTGAGATCACAGCTAAGTGTAAAAGAGCAAAAACCTTCATTCTAATCAAATACACCACATCCATGCGTTAAAAGTTGTCTGGCGCTTCTGTGACGAACGAAACATCGAAGAACACCAAAATCGTTATATCTCGTGTTCCGAGCGTATCTGACTTCACAGGTCGATGTAAATGTATCAAAAACCTTCCTTCTACTCAAATACACAACATCCATGCGTTAAAAGTTGTCTGGCACCGCTGAAGCGAACCAAACATCGAAGAACACCGAAGTCGATATATCGCGTGTTTCGAGCGTGTCTGAGATCACAGCTCGATGTAAATGCATCAAAACCATACACTCGATTCAAATGCATAACATCCATACATTAAACGTTGTCTCGCACCGCTGAAGCGAACGAAACTTTGAGCAACACCGAAATCGAGATATCGCGTGTTTCGAGCTCTTCTGAGATCACAGCTCGATGTATATGTATCAAAATCCATCATTTTACTCAAATACAACACATCCATGCGTTAAAAGTCGTCTGGTACCGTTGTAACGAACGAAACATTGAAGAACACCGAAATCGTGATATCACGTATTTCGAGCGTTTCTGAGATCACAGCTAGGTGTAAAAGAGCAAAAACCTTCATTCTACTCAAATACACCACATCCATGCGTTGAAATTTGTCTGGCACCGTTGTAACGAACGAAACATTGAAGAACACCGAAATCGTGATATCGCGTGTTTCGAGCGTTTCTGAGATCACAGCTAAGTGTAAAAGAGCAAAAACCTTCATTCTACTCAAATACACCACATCCATGCGTTAAAAGTAGTCTGGCGCTTCTGCAACGAACGAAAAATTGAAGAACACCGAAATCGAGATATCGCGTGTTTCGAGCTCTTCTGAGATCACAGCTCGATGTATATGTATAAAAAACCTTGATTCTACTCAAATACACAACATCCATGCGTTAAAAGTCGTCTGGTACCGTTGTAACGAACGAAACATTGAAGAACACCGAAATCGTGATAACGCGTGTTTCGAGCGTTTCTGAGATCACAGCTAAGTGTAAAAGAGCAAAAACCTTCATTCTACTCAAATACACCACATCCATGCGTTAAAAGTGGTCCGGCGCTTTTGCAACGAACGAAACCTTGAAGAACACCGAAATCGATATATTGCGCGTTTCGAGCTTTTCTGAGATCACAGCTCGATGTATATGTATCAAAAACCTTCATTCTACTCAAATACACAACATCCATGCGTTAAAAGTGGTCTGGCGCTTCTGCAACGAACGAAAAAATGAAGAACACCGAAATCGAGATATCTCGTGTTCCGAGCGTATCTGACTTCACAGGTCGATGTAAATGTATCAAAAACCTTCTTTCTACTCAAATACACAACATCCATGCGTTAAAAGTTGTCTTGGTGGTGAAGGGTTTCGGCAGAGGAACGTTCCTCTGCCGAAACCCTTCACCACTAAGAAACGCAGCGGTCAAAACAAAATTTCAACAATTAAAAGTTGTCTGGCACCGCTGAAGCGAACCAAACATCGAAGAACACCGAAGACGATATATCGCGTGTTTCGAGCGTGTCTGAGATCACAGCTCGATGTAAATGCATCAAAATCATTCACTCGACTCAAATACATAACATCCATACATTAAACGTTTTCTCTCACCGCTGAAGCGAACGAAACTTTGGGCAACACCGAAATCGAGATATCGCGTGTTTCGAGCTCTTCTGAGATCACAGCTCGATGTATATGTATCAAAAACCTTCATTCTACTGAGATACACCACATCCTTGCGTTGAAAGTTGTCTGGCACCGTTGTAACGAACGAAACATTGAAGAACACCGAAATCGTGATAACGCGTGTTTCGAGCGTTTCTGAGATCACAGCTAAGTGTAAAAGAGCAAAAACCTTCATTCTACTCAAATACACCACATCCATGCGTTAAAAGTGGTCTGGCGCTTCTGCAACGAACGAAACATTGAAGAACACCGAAATCGTGATATCGCGTGTTTCGAACGTTTCTGAGATCACAGCTCGATGAAAAAGTATCAAAAACCTTCATTCTACTCAAATACACAACATCCATGCGTTAAAAGTTGTCTGGCACCGCTGAAGCGAACCAAACATCGAAGAACACCGATGTCGATATATCGCGAGTTTCGAGCGTGTCTGAGATCACAGCTCGATGTAAATGCATCAAAACCATTCACTCGACTCAAATACATAACATCCATACATTAAACGTTTTCTCGCACCGCTGAAGCGAACGAAACTTTGGGCAACACCGAAATCGAGATATTGCGTGTTTCGAGCTCTTCTGAGATCACAGCTCGATGTATATGTATCAAAAACCTTCATTCTACTCAAATACACCACATCCATGCGTTGAAAGTTGTCTGGCACCGTTGTAACGAACGAAACATTGAAGAACACCGAAATCGTGATAACGCGTGTTTCGAGCGTTTCTGAGATCACAGCTAAGTGTAAAAGAGCAAAAACCTTCATTCTAATCAAATACACCACATCCATGCGTTAAAAGTGGTCTGGCGCTTCTGCAACGAACGAAAAATTGAAGAACACCGAAATCGAGATATCGCGTGTTTCGAGCTCTTCTGAGATCACACCTCGATGTATATGTATCAAAAACCTTGATTCTAATCAAATACACCACATCCATGCGTTAAAAGTGGTCTGGCGCTTCTGCAACGAACGAAAAATTGAAGAACATCGAAATCGAGATATCGCGTGTTTCGAGCTCTTCTGAGATCACAGCTCGATGTATATGTATCAAAAACCTTGATTCTACTCAAATACACAACATCCATGCGTTAAAAGTGGTCTGGTAACGTTGTAACGAATGAAACATTGAAGAACACCGAAATCGTGATAACGCGTGTTTCGAGCGTTTCTGAGATCACAGCTAAGTGTAAAAGAGCAAAAACCTTCATTCTACTCAAATACACCACATCCATGCGTTAAAAGTTGTCTGGCACCGCGGAAGCGAACCAAACATCGAAGAACACCGAAATCGAGATATCGCGTGTTTTGAGCTTGTCTGAGATCACAGCTCGATGTATATGTATCAAAAACCTTCATTCTACTCAAATACAACACATCCATGCGTTAAAAGTCGTCTGGAACCGCTGTAACGAACCAAACATCGAAGAACACCGAAATCTAGATATCTCGTGTTTGGAGCGTTTCTGAGATCACAGCTCGATGTAAATGTATCAAAAACCTTCATTCTACTCAAATACACAACATCCGTGCGTTAAAAGTTGTCTGGCACCCCTGAAGCGAACCAAACATCGAGGAACACCGAAATCGATATATCGCGTGTTTCGAGCGTGTCTGAGATCACAGCTCGATGTAAATGCATCAAATCCATTCACTCGACTCAAATACATAACATCCATACATTAAACGTTGTCTCGTTGTCTGAAGCGAACGAAACTTTGAGCAACACCGAAATCGAGATATCGCGTTTTTCGAGCGTTTCTGAGATCACAGCTAAGTGTAAAAGAGCAAAAACCTTCATTCTAATCAAATACACCACATCCATGCGTTAAAAGTTGTCTGGCGCTTCTGTGACGAACGAAACATCGAAGAACACCAAAATCGTTATATCTCGTGTTCCGAGCGTATCTGACTTCACAGGTCGATGTAAATGTATCAAAAACCTTCCTTCTACTCAAATACACAACATCCATGCGTTAAAAGTTGTCTGGCACCGCTGAAGCGAACCAAACATCGAAGAACACCGAAGTCGATATATCGCGTGTTTCGAGCGTGTCTGAGATCACAGCTCGATGTAAATGCATCAAAACCATACACTCGATTCAAATACATAACATCCATACATTAAACGTTGTCTCGCACCGCTGAAGCGAACGAAACTTTGAGCAACACCGAAATCGAGATATCGCGTGTTTCGAGCTCTTCTGAGATCACAGCTCGATGTATATGTATCAAAATCCATCATTTTACTCAAATACAACACATCCATGCGTTAAAAGTCGTCTGGTACCGTTGTAACGAACGAAACATTGAAGAACACCGAAATCGTGATATCACGTATTTCGAGCGTTTCTGAGATCACAGCTAGGTGTAAAAGAGCAAAAACCTTCATTCTACTCAAATACACCACATCCATGCGTTGAAATTTGTCTGGCACCGTTGTAACGAACGAAACATTGAAGAACACCGAAATCGTGATATCGCGTGTTTCGAGCGTTTCTGAGATCACAGCTAAGTGTAAAAGAGCAAAAACCTTCATTCTACTCAAATACACCACATCCATGCGTTAAAAGTGGTCCGGTGCTTCTGCAACGAACGAAACCTTGAAGAACACCGAAATCGAGATATCGCGCGTTTCGAGCTCTTCTGAGATCACAGCTCGATGTGTATGTATCAAAAACCTTCATTCAACTCAAATACAACACATCCATGCGTTAAAAGTCGTCTGGTACCGTTGTAACGAACGAAACATTGAAGAACACCGAAATCGTGATATCGCGTGTTTCGAGCGTTTCTGAGATCACAGCTAAGTGTAAAAGAGCAAAAACCTTCATTCTACTCAAATACACCACATCCATGCGTTAAAAGTTGTCTGGCACCGCGGAAGCGAACCAAACATCGAAGAACACCGAAATCGAGATATCGCGTGTTTCGAGCTTGTCTGAGATCACAGCTCGATGTATATGTATCAAAAACCTTCATTCTACTCAAATACAACACATCCATGCGTTAAAAGTCGTCTGGAACCGCTGTAACGAACCAAACATCGAAGAACACCGAAATCTAGATATCTCGTGTTTGGAGCGTTTCTGAGATCACAGCTCGATGTAAATGTATCAAAAACCTTCATTCTACTCAAATACACAACATCCGTGCGTTAAAAGTTGTCTGGCACCGCTGAAGCGAACCAAACATCGAGGAACACCGAAATCGATATATCGCGTGTTTCGAGCGTGTCTGAGATCACAGCTCGATGTAAATGCATCAAATCCATTCACTCGACTCAAATACATAACATCCATACATTAAACGTTGTCTCGTTGTCTGAAGCGAACGAAACTTTGAGCAACACCGAAATCGAGATATCGCGTTTTTCGAGCGTTTCTGAGATCACAGCTAAGTGTAAAAGAGCAAAAACCTTCATTCTAATCAAATACACCACATCCATGCGTTAAAAGTTGTCTGGCGCTTCTGTGACGAACGAAACATCGAAGAACACCAAAATCGTTATATCTCGTGTTCCGAGCGTATCTGACTTCACAGGTCGATGTAAATGTATCAAAAACCTTCCTTCTACTCAAATACACAACATCCATGCGTTAAAAGTTGTCTGGCACCGCTGAAGCGAACCAAACATCGAAGAACACCGAAGTCGATATATCGCGTGTTTCGAGCGTGTCTGAGATCACAGCTCGATGTAAATGCATCAAAACCATACACTCGATTCAAATACATAACATCCATACATTAAACGTTGTCTCGCACCGCTGAAGCGAACGAAACTTTGAGCAATACCGAAATCGAGATATCGCGTGTTTCGAGCGTGTCTGAGATCACAGCTCGATGTAAATGCATCAAAACCATTCACTCGACTCAAATACATAACATCCATACATTAAACGTTGTCTCGCACCGCTGAAGCGAACGAAACTTTGAGCAACACCGAAATCGAGATATCGCGTTTTTCGAGCGTTTCTGAGATCACAGCTAAGTGTAAAAGAGCAAAAACCTTCATTCTACTCAAATACACCACATCCATGCGTTAAAAGTGGTCTGGCGCTTCTGCAACGAACGAAAAATTGAAGAACACCGAAATCGAGATATCGCGTGTTTCGAGCTTGTCTGAGATCACAGCTCGATGTATATGTATCAAAAACCTTCATTCTACTCAACCACAACACATCCATGCGTTAAAAGTCGTACCGCTGTAACGAACCAAACATCGAAGAACACCGAAATCTAGATATCTCGTGTTTGGAGCGTTTCTGAGATCACAGCTCGATGTAAATGTATCAAAAACCTTCATTCTACTCAAATACACCACATCCTTGCGTTGAAAGTTGTCTGGCACCGTTGTAACGAACGAAACATTGAAGAACACCGAAATCGTGATATCGCGTGTTTCGAGCGTTTCTGAGATCACAGCTAAGTGTAAAAGAGCAAAAACCTTCATTCTACTCAAATACACCACATCCATGCGTTAAAAGTAGTCTGGCGCTTCTGCAACGAACGAAAAATTGAAGAACACCGAAATCGAGATATCGCGTGTTTCGAGCTCTTCTGTGATCACAGCTCGATGTATATGTATCAAAAACCTTCATTCTACTCAAATACAACACATCCATGCGTTAAAAGTCGTCTGGTACCGTTGTAACGAACGAAACATTGAAGAACACCGAAATCGTGATATCGCGTGTTTCGAGCGTTTCTGAGATCACAGCTAAGTGTAAAAGAGCAAAAACCTTCATTCTACTCAAATACACCACATCCATGAATTAAAAGTTGTCTGGCACCGCGGAAGCGAACCAAACATCGAAGAACACCGAAATCGAGATATCGCGTGTTTCGAGCTTGTCTGAGATCACAGCTCGATGTAAATGCATCAAAACCATTCACTCGACTCAAATACATAACATCCATACATTAAACGTTGTCTCGCACCGCTGAAGCGAACGAAACTTTGAGCAACACCGAAATCGAGATATCGCGTTTTTCGAGCGTTTCTGAGATCACAGCTAAGTGTAAAAGAGCAAAAACCTTCATTCTACTCAAATACACCACATCCATGCGTTAAAAGTGGTCTGGCGCTTCTGCAACGAACGAAAAATTGAAGAACACCGAAATCGAGATATCTCGTGTTCCGAGCGTATCTGACTTCACAGGTCGATGTAAATGTATCAAAAACCTTCTTTCTACTCAAATACACAACATCCATGCGTTAAAAGTTGTCTGGAACCGCTGAAGCGAACCAAACATCGAAGAACACCGAAGTCGATATATCGCGTGTTTCGAGCGTGTCTGAGATCACAGCTCGATGTAAATGCATCAAAATCATTCACTCGACTCAAATACATAACATCCATACATTAAACGTTGTCTCGCACCGCTGAAGCGAACGAAACTTTGAGCAACACCGAAATCGAGATATCGCGTTTTTCGAGCGTTTCTGAGATCACAGCTAAGTGTAAAAGAGCAAAAACCTTCATTCTCCTCAAATACACCACATCCATGCGTTAAAAGTAGTCTGGCGCTTCTGCAACGAACGAAAAATTGAAGAACACCGAAATCGAGATATCGCGTGTTTCGAGCTCTTCTGAGATCACAGCTCGATGTATATGTATAAAAAACCTTGATTCTACTCAAATACACAACATCCATGCGTTAAAAGTCGTCTGGTACCGTTGTAACGAACGAAACATTGAAGAACACCGAAATCGTGATAACGCGTGTTTCGAGCGTTTCTGAGATCACAGCTAAGTGTAAAAGAGCAAAAACCTTCATTCTACTCAAATACACCACATCCATGCGTTAAAAGTGGTCCGGCGCTTCTGCAACGAACGAAACCTTGAAGAACACCGAAATCGAGATATTGCGCGTTTCGAGCTCTTCTGAGATCACAGCTCGATGTATATGTATCAAAAACCTTCATTCTACTCAAATACAACACATCCATGCGTTAAAAGTCGTCTGGTACCGTTGTAACGAACGAAACATTGAAGAACACCGAAATCGTGATATCGCGTGTTTCGAGCGTTTCTGAGATCACAGCTAAGTGTAAAAGAGCAAAAACCTTCATTCTACTCAAATACACAACATCCATGCGTTAAAAGTTGTCTGGCACCGCGGAAGCGAACCAAACATCGAAGAACACCGAAATCGAGATATCGCGTGTTTTGAGCTTGTCTGAGATCACAGCTCGATGTATATGTATCAAAAACCTTCATTCTACTCAAATACAACACATCCATGCGTTAAAAGTCGTCTGGAACCGCTGTAACGAACCAAACATCGAAGAACACCGAAATCTAGATATCTCGTGTTTGGAGCGTTTCTGAGATCACAGCTCGATGTAAATGTATCAAAAACCTTCATTCTACTCAAATACACAACATCCGTTAAAAGTTGTCTGGCACCCCTGAAGCGAACCAAACATCGAGGAACACCGAAATCGATATATCGCGTGTTTCGAGCGTGTCTGAGATCACAGCTCGATGTAAATGCATCAAATCCATTCACTCGACTCAAATACATAACATCCATACATTAAACGTTGTCTCGTTGTCTGAAGCGAACGAAACTTTGAGCAACACCGAAATCGAGATATCGCGTTTTTCGAGCGTTTCTGAGATCACAGCTAAGTGTAAAAGAGCAAAAACCTTCATTCTAATCAAATACACCACATCCATGCGTTAAAAGTTGTCTGGCGCTTCTGTGACGAACGAAACATCGAAGAACACCAAAATCGTTATATCTCGTGTTCCGAGCGTATCTGACTTCACAGGTCGATGTAAATGTATCAAAAACCTTCCTTCTACTCAAATACACAACATCCATGCGTTAAAAGTTGTCTGGCACCGCTGAAGCGAACCAAACATCGAAGAACACCGAAGTCGATATATCGCGTGTTTCGAGCGTGTCTGAGATCACAGCTCGATGTAAATGCATCAAAACCATACACTCGATTCAAATACATAACATCCATACATTAAACGTTGTCTCGCACCGCTGAAGCGAACGAAACTTTGAGCAACACCGAAATCGAGATATCGCGTGTTTCGAGCTCTTCTGAGATCACAGCTCGATGTATATGTATCAAAATCCATCATTTTACTCAAATACAACACATCCATGCGTTAAAAGTCGTCTGGTACCGTTGTAACGAACGAAACATTGAAGAACACCGAAATCGTGATATCACGTATTTCGAGCGTTTCTGAGATCACAGCTAGGTGTAAAAGAGCAAAAACCTTCATTCTACTCAAATACACCACATCCATGCGTTGAAATTTGTCTGGCACCGTTGTAACGAACGAAACATTGAAGAACACCGAAATCGTGATATCGCGTGTTTCGAGCGTTTCTGAGATCACAGCTAAGTGTAAAAGAGCAAAAACCTTCATTCTACTCAAATACACCACATCCATGCGTTAAAAGTGGTCCGGTGCTTCTGCAACGAACGAAACCTTGAAGAACACCGAAATCGAGATATCGCGCGTTTCGAGCTCTTCTGAGATCACAGCTCGATGTGTATGTATCAAAAACCTTCATTCAACTCAAATACAACACATCCATGCGTTAAAAGTCGTCTGGTACCGTTGTAACGAACGAAACATTGAAGAACACCGAAATCGTGATATCGCGTGTTTCGAGCGTTTCTGAGATCACAGCTAAGTGTAAAAGAGCAAAAACCTTCATTCTACTCAAATACACCACATCCATGCGTTAAAAGTTGTCTGGCACCGCGGAAGCGAACCAAACATCGAAGAACACCGAAATCGAGATATCGCGTGTTTCGAGCTTGTCTGAGATCACAGCTCGATGTATATGTATCAAAAACCTTCATTCTACTCAAATACAACACATCCATGCGTTAAAAGTCGTCTGGAACCGCTGTAACGAACCAAACATCGAAGAACACCGAAATCTAGATATCTCGTGTTTGGAGCGTTTCTGAGATCACAGCTCGATGTAAATGTATCAAAAACCTTCATTCTACTCAAATACACAACATCCGTGCGTTAAAAGTTGTCTGGCACCGCTGAAGCGAACCAAACATCGAGGAACACCGAAATCGATATATCGCGTGTTTCGAGCGTGTCTGAGATCACAGCTCGATGTAAATGCATCAAATCCATTCACTCGACTCAAATACATAACATCCATACATTAAACGTTGTCTCGTTGTCTGAAGCGAACGAAACTTTGAGCAACACCGAAATCGAGATATCGCGTTTTTCGAGCGTTTCTGAGATCACAGCTAAGTGTAAAAGAGCAAAAACCTTCATTCTAATCAAATACACCACATCCATGCGTTAAAAGTTGTCTGGCGCTTCTGTGACGAACGAAACATCGAAGAACACCAAAATCGTTATATCTCGTGTTCCGAGCGTATCTGACTTCACAGGTCGATGTAAATGTATCAAAAACCTTCCTTCTACTCAAATACACAACATCCATGCGTTAAAAGTTGTCTGGCACCGCTGAAGCGAACCAAACATCGAAGAACACCGAAGTCGATATATCGCGTGTTTCGAGCGTGTCTGAGATCACAGCTCGATGTAAATGCATCAAAACCATACACTCGATTCAAATACATAACATCCATACATTAAACGTTGTCTCGCACCGCTGAAGCGAACGAAACTTTGAGCAATACCGAAATCGAGATATCGCGTGTTTCGAGCGTGTCTGAGATCACAGCTCGATGTAAATGCATCAAAACCATTCACTCGACTCAAATACATAACATCCATACATTAAACGTTGTCTCGCACCGCTGAAGCGAACGAAACTTTGAGCAACACCGAAATCGAGATATCGCGTTTTTCGAGCGTTTCTGAGATCACAGCTAAGTGTAAAAGAGCAAAAACCTTCATTCTACTCAAATACACCACATCCATGCGTTAAAAGTGGTCTGGCGCTTCTGCAACGAACGAAAAATTGAAGAACACCGAAATCGAGATATCGCGTGTTTCGAGCTTGTCTGAGATCACAGCTCGATGTATATGTATCAAAAACCTTCATTCTACTCAACCACAACACATCCATGCGTTAAAAGTCGTACCGCTGTAACGAACCAAACATCGAAGAACACCGAAATCTAGATATCTCGTGTTTGGAGCGTTTCTGAGATCACAGCTCGATGTAAATGTATCAAAAACCTTCATTCTACTCAAATACACCACATCCTTGCGTTGAAAGTTGTCTGGCACCGTTGTAACGAACGAAACATTGAAGAACACCGAAATCGTGATATCGCGTGTTTCGAGCGTTTCTGAGATCACAGCTAAGTGTAAAAGAGCAAAAACCTTCATTCTACTCAATTACACCACATCCATGCGTTAAAAGTAGTCTGGCGCTTCTGCAACGAACGAAAAATTGAAGAACACCGAAATCGAGATATCGCGTGTTTCGAGCTCTTCTGTGATCACAGCTCGATGTATATGTATCAAAAACCTTCATTCTACTCAAATACAACACATCCATGCGTTAAAAGTCGTCTGGTACCGTTGTAACGAACGAAACATTGAAGAACACCGAAATCGTGATATCGCGTGTTTCGAGCGTTTCTGAGATCACAGCTAAGTGTAAAAGAGCAAAAACCTTCATTCTACTCAAATACACCACATCCATGAATTAAAAGTTGTCTGGCACCGCGGAAGCGAACCAAACATCGAAGAACACCGAAATCGAGATATCGCGTGTTTCGAGCTTGTCTGAGATCACAGCTCGATGTAAATGCATCAAAACCATTCACTCGACTCAAATACATAACATCCATACATTAAACGTTGTCTCGCACCGCTGAAGCGAACGAAACTTTGAGCAACACCGAAATCGAGATATCGCGTTTTTCGAGCGTTTCTGAGATCACAGCTAAGTGTAAAAGAGCAAAAACCTTCATTCTACTCAAATACACCACATCCATGCGTTAAAAGTGGTCTGGCGCTTCTGCAACGAACGAAAAATTGAAGAACACCGAAATCGAGATATCTCGTGTTCCGAGCGTATCTGACTTCACAGGTCGATGTAAATGTATCAAAAACCTTCTTTCTACTCAAATACACAACATCCATGCGTTAAAAGTTGTCTGGAACCGCTGAAGCGAACCAAACATCGAAGAACACCGAAGTCGATATATCGCGTGTTTCGAGCGTGTCTGAGATCACAGCTCGATGTAAATGCATCAAAATCATTCACTCGACTCAAATACATAACATCCATACATTAAACGTTGTCTCGCACCGCTGAAGCGAACGAAACTTTGAGCAACACCGAAATCGAGATATCGCGTTTTTCGAGCGTTTCTGAGATCACAGCTAAGTGTAAAAGAGCAAAAACCTTCATTCTCCTCAAATACACCACATCCATGCGTTAAAAGTAGTCTGGCGCTTCTGCAACGAACGAAAAATTGAAGAACACCGAAATCGAGATATCGCGTGTTTCGAGCTCTTCTGAGATCACAGCTCGATGTATATGTATAAAAAACCTTGATTCTACTCAAATACACAACATCCATGCGTTAAAAGTCGTCTGGTACCGTTGTAACGAACGAAACATTGAAGAACACCGAAATCGTGATAACGCGTGTTTCGAGCGTTTCTGAGATCACAGCTAAGTGTAAAAGAGCAAAAACCTTCATTCTACTCAAATACACCACATCCATGCGTTAAAAGTGGTCCGGCGCTTCTGCAACGAACGAAACCTTGAAGAACACCGAAATCGAGATATTGTGCGTTTCGAGCTCTTCTGAGATCACAGCTCGATGTATATGTATCAAAAACCTTCATTCTACTCAAATACAACACATCCATGCGTTAAAAGTCGTCTGGTACCGTTGTAACGAACGAAACATTGAAGAACACCGAAATCGTGATATCGCGTGTTTCGAGCGTTTCTGAGATCACAGCTAAGTGTAAAAGAGCAAAAACCTTCATTCTACTCAAATACACAACATCCATGCGTTAAAAGTTGTCTGGCACCGCTGAAGCGAACCAAACATCGAGGAACACCGAAATCGATATATCGCGTGTTTCGAGCGTGTCTGAGATCACAGCTCGATGTAAATGCATCAAAACCATTCACTCGACTCAAATACATAACATCCATACATTAAACGTTGTCTCGCACCGCTGAAGCGAACGAAACTTTGAGCAACACCGAAATCGAGATATCGCGTTTTTCGAGCGTTTCTGAGATCACAGCTAAGTGTAAAAGAGCAAAAACCTTCATTCTACTCAAATACACCACATCCATGCGTTAAAAGTGGTCTGGCGCTTCTGCAACGAACGAAAAATTGAAGAACACCGAAATCGAGATATCGCGTGTTTCGAGCTTGTCTGAGATCACAGCTCGATGTATATGTATCAAAAACCTTCATTCTACTCAACTACAACACATCCATGCGTTAAAAGTCGTACCGCTGTAACGAACCAAACATCGAAGAACACCGAAATCTAGATATCTCGTGTTTGGAGCGTTTCTGAGATCACAGCTCGATGTAAATGTATCAAAAACCTTCATTCTACTCAAATACACCACATCCTTGCGTTGAAAGTTGTCTGGCACCGTTGTAACGAACGAAACATTGAAGAACACCGAAATCGTGATATCGCGTGTTTCGAGCGTTTCTGAGATCACAGCTAAGTGTAAAAGAGCAAAAACCTTCATTCTACTCAAATACACCACATCCATGCGTTAAAAGTAGTCTGGCGCTTCTGCAACGAACGAAAAATTGAAGAACACCAAAATCGTTATATCTCGTGTTCCGAGCGTATCTGACTTCACAGGTCGATGTAAATGTATCAAAAACCTTCCTTCTACTCAAATACACAACATCCATGCGTTAAAAGTTGTCTGGCACCGCTGAAGCGAACCAAACATCGAAGAACACCGAAGTCGATATATCGCGTGTTTCGAGCGTGTCTGAGATCACAGCTCGATGTAAATGCATCAAAACCATACACTCGATTCAAATACATAACATCCATACATTAAACGTTGTCTCGCACCGCTGAAGCGAACGAAACTTTGAGCAACACCGAAATCGAGATATCGCGTGTTTCGAGCTCTTCTGAGATCACAGCTCGATGTATATGTATCAAAATCCATCATTTTACTCAAATACAACACATCCATGCGTTAAAAGTCGTCTGGTACCGTTGTAACGAACGAAACATTGAAGAACACCGAAATCGTGATATCACGTATTTCGAGCGTTTCTGAGATCACAGCTAGGTGTAAAAGAGCAAAAACCTTCATTCTACTCAAATACACCACATCCATGCGTTGAAATTTGTCTGGCACCGTTGTAACGAACGAAACATTGAAGAACACCGAAATCGTGATATCGCGTGTTTCGAGCGTTTCTGAGATCACAGCTAAGTGTAAAAGAGCAAAAACCTTCATTCTACTCAAATACACCACATCCATGCGTTAAAAGTGGTCCGGTGCTTCTGCAACGAACGAAACCTTGAAGAACACCGAAATCGAGATATCGCGCGTTTCGAGCTCTTCTGAGATCACAGCTCGATGTGTATGTATCAAAAACCTTCATTCAACTCAAATACAACACATCCATGCGTTAAAAGTCGTCTGGTACCGTTGTAACGAACGAAACATTGAAGAACACCGAAATCGTGATATCGCGTGTTTCGAGCGTTTCTGAGATCACAGCTAAGTGTAAAAGAGCAAAAACCTTCATTCTACTCAAATACACCACATCCATGCGTTAAAAGTTGTCTGGCACCGCGGAAGCGAACCAAACATCGAAGAACACCGAAATCGAGATATCGCGTGTTTCGAGCTTGTCTGAGATCACAGCTCGATGTATATGTATCAAAAACCTTCATTCTACTCAAATACAACACATCCATGCGTTAAAAGTCGTCTGGAACCGCTGTAACGAACCAAACATCGAAGAACACCGAAATCTAGATATCTCGTGTTTGGAGCGTTTCTGAGATCACAGCTCGATGTAAATGTATCAAAAACCTTCATTCTACTCAAATACACAACATCCGTGCGTTAAAAGTTGTCTGGCACCGCTGAAGCGAACCAAACATCGAGGAACACCGAAATCGATATATCGCGTGTTTCGAGCGTGTCTGAGATCACAGCTCGATGTAAATGCATCAAATCCATTCACTCGACTCAAATACATAACATCCATACATTAAACGTTGTCTCGTTGTCTGAAGCGAACGAAACTTTGAGCAACACCGAAATCGAGATATCGCGTTTTTCGAGCGTTTCTGAGATCACAGCTAAGTGTAAAAGAGCAAAAACCTTCATTCTAATCAAATACACCACATCCATGCGTTAAAAGTTGTCTGGCGCTTCTGTGACGAACGAAACATCGAAGAACACCAAAATCGTTATATCTCGTGTTCCGAGCGTATCTGACTTCACAGGTCGATGTAAATGTATCAAAAACCTTCCTTCTACTCAAATACACAACATCCATGCGTTAAAAGTTGTCTGGCACCGCTGAAGCGAACCAAACATCGAAGAACACCGAAGTCGATATATCGCGTGTTTCGAGCGTGTCTGAGATCACAGCTCGATGTAAATGCATCAAAACCATACACTCGATTCAAATACATAACATCCATACATTAAACGTTGTCTCGCACCGCTGAAGCGAACGAAACTTTGAGCAATACCGAAATCGAGATATCGCGTGTTTCGAGCGTGTCTGAGATCACAGCTCGATGTAAATGCATCAAAACCATTCTCTCGACTCAAATACATAACATCCATACATTAAACGTTGTCTCGCACCGCTGAAGCGAACGAAACTTTGAGCAACACCGAAATCGAGATATCGCGTTTTTCGAGCGTTTCTGAGATCACAGCTAAGTGTAAAAGAGCAAAAACCTTCATTCTACTCAAATACACCACATCCATGCGTTAAAAGTGGTCTGGCGCTTCTGCAACGAACGAAAAATTGAAGAACACCGAAATCGAGATATCGCGTGTTTCGAGCTTGTCTGAGATCACAGCTCGATGTATATGTATCAAAAACCTTCATTCTACTCAACCACAACACATCCATGCGTTAAAAGTCGTACCGCTGTAACGAACCAAACATCGAAGAACACCGAAATCTAGATATCTCGTGTTTGGAGCGTTTCTGAGATCACAGCTCAATGTAAATGTATCAAAAACCTTCATTCTACTCAAATACACCACATCCTTGCGTTGAAAGTTGTCTGGCACCGTTGTAACGAACGAAACATTGAAGAACACCGAAATCGTGATATCGCGTGTTTCGAGCGTTTCTGAGATCACAGCTAAGTGTAAAAGAGCAAAAACCTTCATTCTACTCAAATACACCACATCCATGCGTTAAAAGTAGTCTGGCGCTTCTGCAACGAACGAAAAATTGAAGAACACCGAAATCGAGATATCGCGTGTTTCGAGCTCTTCTGTGATCACAGCTCGATGTATATGTATCAAAAACCTTCATTCTACTCAAATACAACACATCCATGCGTTAAAAGTCGTCTGGTACCGTTGTAACGAACGAAACATTGAAGAACACCGAAATCGTGATATCGCGTGTTTCGAGCGTTTCTGAGATCACAGCTAAGTGTAAAAGAGCAAAAACCTTCATTCTACTCAAATACACCACATCCATGAATTAAAAGTTGTCTGGCACCGCGGAAGCGAACCAAACATCGAAGAACACCGAAATCGAGATATCGCGTGTTTCGAGCTTGTCTGAGATCACAGCTCGATGTAAATGCATCAAAACCATTCACTCGACTCAAATACATAACATCCATACATTAAACGTTGTCTCGCACCGCTGAAGCGAACGAAACTTTGAGCAACACCGAAATCGAGATATCGCGTTTTTCGAGCGTTTCTGAGATCACAGCTAAGTGTAAAAGAGCAAAAACCTTCATTCTACTCAAATACACCACATCCATGCGTTAAAAGTGGTCTGGCGCTTCTGCAACGAACGAAAAATTGAAGAACACCGAAATCGAGATATCTCGTGTTCCGAGCGTATCTGACTTCACAGGTCGATGTAAATGTATCAAAAACCTTCTTTCTACTCAAATACACAACATCCATGCGTTAAAAGTTGTCTGGAACCGCTGAAGCGAACCAAACATCGAAGAACACCGAAGTCGATATATCGCGTGTTTCGAGCGTGTCTGAGATCACAGCTCGATGTAAATGCATCAAAATCATTCACTCGACTCAAATACATAACATCCATACATTAAACGTTGTCTCGCACCGCTGAAGCGAACGAAACTTTGAGCAACACCGAAATCGAGATATCGCGTTTTTCGAGCGTTTCTGAGATCACAGCTAAGTGTAAAAGAGCAAAAACCTTCATTCTCCTCAAATACACCACATCCATGCGTTAAAAGTAGTCTGGCGCTTCTGCAACGAACGAAAAATTGAAGAACACCGAAATCGAGATATCGCGTGTTTCGAGCTCTTCTGAGATCACAGCTCGATGTATATGTATAAAAAACCTTGATTCTACTCAAATACACAACATCCATGCGTTAAAAGTCGTCTGGTACCGTTGTAACGAACGAAACATTGAAGAACACCGAAATCGTGATAACGCGTGTTTCGAGCGTTTCTGAGATCACAGCTAAGTGTAAAAGAGCAAAAACCTTCATTCTACTCAAATACACCACATCCATGCGTTAAAAGTGGTCCGGCGCTTCTGCAACGAACGAAACCTTGAAGAACACCGAAATCGAGATATTGCGCGTTTCGAGCTCTTCTGAGATCACAGCTCGATGTATATGTATCAAAAACCTTCATTCTACTCAAATACAACACATCCATGCGTTAAAAGTCGTCTGGTACCGTTGTAACGAACGAAACATTGAAGAACACCGAAATCGTGATATCGCGTGTTTCGAGCGTTTCTGAGATCACAGCTAAGTGTAAAAGAGCAAAAACCTTCATTCTACTCAAATACACAACATCCATGCGTTAAAAGTTGTCTGGCACCGCTGAAGCGAACCAAACATCGAGGAACACCGAAATCGATATATCGCGTGTTTCGAGCGTGTCTGAGATCACAGCTCGATGTAAATGCATCAAAACCATTCACTCGACTCAAATACATAACATCCATACATTAAACGTTGTCTCGCACCGCTGAAGCGAACGAAACTTTGAGCAACACCGAAATCGAGATATCGCGTTTTTCGAGCGTTTCTGAGATCACAGCTAAGTGTAAAAGAGCAAAAACCTTCATTCTACTCAAATACACCACATCCATGCGTTAAAAGTGGTCTGGCGCTTCTGCAACGAACGAAAAATTGAAGAACACCGAAATCGAGATATCGCGTGTTTCGAGCTTGTCTGAGATCACAGCTCGATGTATATGTATCAAAAACCTTCATTCTACTCAACTACAACACATCCATGCGTTAAAAGTCGTACCGCTGTAACGAACCAAACATCGAAGAACACCGAAATCTAGATATCTCGTGTTTGGAGCGTTTCTGAGATCACAGCTCGATGTAAATGTATCAAAAACCTTCATTCTACTCAAATACACCACATCCTTGCGTTGAAAGTTGTCTGGCACCGTTGTAACGAACGAAACATTGAAGAACACCGAAATCGTGATATCGCGTGTTTCGAGCGTTTCTGAGATCACAGCTAAGTGTAAAAGAGCAAAAACCTTCATTCTACTCAAATACACCACATCCATGCGTTAAAAGTAGTCTGGCGCTTCTGCAACGAACGAAAAATTGAAGAACACCGAAATCGAGATATCGCGTGTTTCGAGCTCTTCTGTGATCACAGCTCGATGTATATGTATCAAAAACCTTCATTCTACTCAAATACAACACATCCATGCGTTAAAAGTCGTCTGGTACCGTTGTAACGAACGAAACATTGAAGAACACCGAAATCGTGATATCGCGTGTTTCGAGCGTTTCTGAGATCACAGCTAAGTGTAAAAGAGCAAAAACCTTCATTCTACTCAAATACACCACATCCATGAATTAAAAGTTGTCTGGCACCGCGGAAGCGAACCAAACATCGAAGAACACCGAAATCGAGATATCGCGTGTTTCGAGCTTGTCTGAGATCACAGCTCGATGTATATGTATCAAAAACCTTCATTCTACTCAACTACAACACATCCATGCGTTAAAAGTCGTCTGGTACCGCTGTAACGAACCAAACATCGAAGAACACCGAAATCTAGATATCTCGTGTTTGGAGCGTTTCGGAGATCACAGCTCGATGTAAATGTATCAAAAACCTTCATTCTACTCAAATACACAACATCCATGCGTTAAAAGTTGTCTGGAACCGCTGAAGCGAACCAAACATCGAAGAACACCGAAGTCGATATATCGCGTGTTTCGAGCGTGTCTGAGATCACAGCTCGATGTAAATGCATCAAAATCATTCACTCGACTCAAATACATAACATCCATACATTAAACGTTGTCTCGCACCGCTGAAGCGAACGAAACTTTGAGCAACACCGAAATCGAAATCGAGATATCGCGTTTTTCGAGCGTTTCTGAGATCACAGCTAAGTGTAAAAGAGCAAAAACCTTCATTCTCCTCAAATACACCACATCCATGCGTTAAAAGTAGTCTGGCGCTTCTGCAACGAACGAAAAATTGAAGAACACCGAAATCGAGATATCGCGTGTTTCGAGCTCTTCTGAGATCACAGCTCGATGTATATGTATAAAAAACCTTGATTCTACTCAAATACACAACATCCATGCGTTAAAAGTCGTCTGGTACCGTTGTAACGAACGAAACATTGAAGAACACCGAAATCGTGATAACGCGTGTTTCGAGCGTTTCTGAGATCACAGCTAAGTGTAAAAGAGCAAAAACCTTCATTCTACTCAAATACACCACATCCATGCGTTAAAAGTGGTCCGGCGCTTCTGCAACGAACGAAACCTTGAAGAACACCGAAATCGATATATTGCGCGTTTCGAGCTCTTCTGAGATCACAGCTCGATGTATATGTATCAAAAACCTTCATTCTACTCAAATACAACACATCCATGCGTTAAAAGTCGTCTGGTACCGTTGTAACGAACGAAACATTGAAGAACACCGAAATCGTGATATCGCGTGTTTCGAGCGTTTCTGAGATCACAGCTAAGTGTAAAAGAGCAAAAACCTTCATTCTACTCAAATACACCACATCCATGAATTAAAAGTTGTCTGGCACCGCGGAAGCGAACCAAACATCGAAGAACACCGAAATCGAGATATCGCGTGTTTCGAGCTTGTCTGAGATCACAGCTCGATGTATATGTATCAAAAACCTTCATTCTACTCAACTACAACACATCCATGCGTTAAAAGTCGTCTGGTACCGCTGTAACGAACCAAACATCGAAGAACACCGAAATCTAGATATCTCGTGTTTGGAGCGTTTCGGAGATCACAGCTCGATGTAAATGTATCAAAAACCTTCATTCTACTCAAATACACAACATCCATGCGTTAAAAGTTGTCTGGCACCGCTGAAGCGAACCAAACATCGAGGAACACCGAAATCGATATATCGCGTGTTTCGAGCGTGTCTGAGATCACAGCTCGATGTAAATGCATCAAAACCATTCACTCGACTCAAATACATAACATCCATACATTAAACGTTGTCTCGCACCGCTGAAGCGAACGAAACTTTGAGCAACACCGAAATCGAGATATCGCGTTTTTCGAGCGTTTCTGAGATCACAGCTAAGTGTAAAGAGCAAAAACCTTCATTCTACTCAAATACACCACATCCATGCGTTAAAAGTGGTCTGGCGCTTCCGCAACGAACGAAAAATTGAAGAACACCGAAATCGAGATATCTCGTGTTCCGAGCGTATCTGACTTCACAGGTCGATGTAAATGTATCAAAAACCTTCTTTCTACTCAAATACACAACATCCATGCGTTAAAAGTTGTCTGGAACCGCTGAAGCGAACCAAACATCGAAGAACACCGAAGTCGATATATCGCGTGTTTCGAGCGTGTTTGAGATCACAGCTCGATGTAAATGTATCAAAATCATTCACTCGACTCAAATACATAACATCCATACATTAAACGTTTTCTCGCACCGCTGAAGCGAACGAAACTTTGGGCAACACCGAAATCGAGATATCGCGTGTTTCGAGCTCTTCTGAGATCACAGCTCGATGTATATGTATCAAAAACCTTCATTCTACTCAAATACACCACATCCTTGCGTTGAAAATTGTCTGGCACCGTTGTAACGAACGAAACATTGAAGAACACCGAAATCTAGATATCTCGTGTTTGGAGCGTTTCTGAGATCACAGCTCGATGTAAATGCATCAAAACCATTCACTCGACTCAAATTCATAACATCCATACATTAAACGTTGTCTCGTTGACTGAAGCGAACGAAACTTTGAGCA
The DNA here is from genome assembly GCA_963932165.1 of Pimpla rufipes. NCBI lineage: Eukaryota > Metazoa > Arthropoda > Insecta > Hymenoptera > Ichneumonidae > Pimpla > Pimpla rufipes. The sequence continues at coordinate 7,053,032 of OZ010640.1, forward strand.
ACACCGAAATCGAGATATCGCGTTTTTCGAGCGTTTCTGAGATCACAGCTAAGTGTAAAAGAGCAAAAACCTTCATTCTACTCAAATACACCACATCCATGCGTTAAAAGTGGTCTGGCGCTTCTGCAACGAACGAAAAATTGAAGAACACCGCAATCGAGATATTGCGTGTTTCGAGCGTGTCTGAGATCACAGCTCGATGTAAATGTATCAAAAACCTTCATTCTACTGAAATACAACACATCCATGTGTTGAAAGTTGTCTGGGACCGGTGCAGCGAATGACACATGAAAGAACCCCGAAATCGAGATATCTCGTGTTTGGAGCGTTTCTGAGATCACAGCTCGATGTAAATGTATCAAAAACCTTCATTCTACTGAAATACAACACATCCATGCGTTAAAAGTTGTCTGGCACCGCTGTAACGAACCAAACATCGAAAAACACCGAAATCGTGATATCGCCTGTTTTGAGCGTTACTGAGATCACAGGTAGGTGTAAAAGAGCAAAAACCTTCATTTTACTCAAATACACCACATCCATGCGTTAAAAGTGGTCCGGCGCTTCTGCAACGAACGAAACCTTGAAGAACACCGAAATCGAGATATCGCGCGTTTCGAACTCTTCTGAGATCACAGCTCGATGTATATGTATCAAAAACCTTCATTCAACTCAAATACAACACATCCATGCGTTAAAAGTTGTCTGGTTCTTCTGTATCGAACGAAACATCGAAGAACACCGAAATCGTTATATATCGTGTTTCGAGCGTTTTTGAGATCACAACGCGTTGTAAATGTATCAAAAACCTTCATTCTACTCAAATACACAACATCCATGCGTTAAAAGTTGTCTGGCACCGCTGAAGCGAACCAAACATCGAGGAACACCGAAATCGATTTATCGCGTGTTTCGAGCGTGTCTGATATCTCAGCTCGATGTAAATGCATCAAAACCATACACTCGATTCAAATACATAACATCCATACATTAAACGTTGTCTCGCACCGCTGAAGCGAACGAAACTTTGTGCAACACCGAAATCGAGATATCGCGTGTTTCGAGCTCTTCTGAGATCACAGCTCGATGTATATGTATCAAAAACCTTGATTCTACTCAAATACGCAACATCCATGCGTTAAAAGTCGTCTGGTACCGTTGTAACGAACGAAACATTGAAAAACACCGAAATCGTGATAACGCGTGTTTCGAGCGTTTCTGAGATCACAGCTAAGTGTAAAAGAGCAAAAACCTTCATTCTACTCAAATACACCACATCCATGCGTTAAAAGTGGTCCGGCGCTTCTGCAACGAACGAAACCTTGAAGAACACCGAAATCGAGATATTGCGCGTTTCGAGCTCTTCTGAGATCACAGCTCGATGTATATGTATCAAAACCCTTCATTCTACTCAAATACAACACATACATGCGTTAAAAGTCGTCTGGTACCGTTGTAACGAACGAAACATTGAAGAACACCGAAATCGTGATATCGCGTGTTTCGAGCGTTTCTGAGATCACAGCTAAGTGTAAAAGAGCAAAAACCTTCATTCTACTCAAATACACCACATCCATGCGTTAAAAGTAGTCTGGCGCTTCTGCAACGAACGAAAAATTGAAGAACACCGAAATCGAGATATCGCGTGTTTCGAGCTCTTCTGAGATCACAGCTCGATGTATATGTATCAAAATCCATCATTTTACTCAAATACAACACATCCATGCGTTAAAAGTCGTCTGGTACCGTTGTAACGAACGAAACATTGAAGAACACCGAAATCGTGATATCACGTATTTCGAGCGTTTCTGAGATCACAGCTAGGTGTAAAAGAGCAAAAACCTTCATTCTACTCAAATACACCACATCCATGCGTTGAAATTTGTCTGGCACCGTTGTAACGAACGAAACATTGAAGAACACCGAAATCGTGATATCGCGTGTTTCGAGCGTTTCTGAGATCACAGCTAAGTGTAAAGGAGCAAAAACCTTCATTCTACTCAAATACACCACATCCATGCGTTAAAAGTGGTCTGGCGCTTCTGCAACGAACGAAAAATTGAAGAACACCGCAATCGAGATATTGCGTGTTTCGAGCGTGTCTGAGATCACAGCTCGATGTATATGTATCAAAAACCTTGATTCTACTCAAATACACAACATCCATGCGTTAAAAGTCGTCTGGTACCGTTGTAAAGAACGAAACATTGAAGAACACCGAAATCGTGATATCACGTGTTTCGAGCGTTTCTGAGATCACAGCTAGGTGTAAAAGAGCAAAAACCTTCATTCTACTCAAATACACCATATCCAAGCGTTAAAAGTGGTCTGGCGCTTCTGCAACGACCGAAAAATTGAAGAACACCGAAATCGAGATATCGCCTGTTTCGAGCGCGTCTGAGATCACAGCTCGATGTAAATGTATCAAAAACCTTCATTCTACTGAAATACAACACATCCATGTGTTAAAAGTTGTCTGGGACCGGTGTAGCGAACGACACATGAAAGAACCCCGAAATCGTGATATCACGTGTTTCGAGCGTTTCTGAGATCACAGCTAGGTGTAAAAGAGCAAAAACCTTCATTCTACTCAAATAGACCACATCCATGCGTTAAAAGTGGTCCGGTGCTTCTGCAACGAACGAAACCTTGAAGAACACCGAAATCGTGATATCGCGCGTTTCGAGCTCTTCTGAGATCACAGCTCGATGTGTATGTATCAAAAACCTTCGTTCAACTCAAATACAACACATCCATGCGTTAAAAGTCGTCTGGTACCGTTGTAACGAACGAAACATTGAAGAACACCGAAATCGTGATATCGCGTGTTTCGAGCGTTTCTGAGATCACAGCTAAGTGTAAAAGAGCAAAAACCTTCATTCTACTCAAATACACCACATCCATGCGTTAAAAGTTGTCTGGCACCGCGGAAGTGAACCAAACATCGAAGAACACCGAAATCGAGATATCGCGTGTTTCGAGCTCTTCTGAGATCACAGCTCGATGTATATGTATAAAAAACCTTGATTCTACTCAAATACACAACATCCATGCGTTAAAAGTCGTCTGGTACCGTTGTAACGAACGAAACATTGAAGAACACCGAAATCGTGATAACGCGTGTTTCGAGCGTTTCTGAGATCACAGCTAAGTGTAAAAGAGCAAAAACCTTCATTCTACTCAAATACACCACATCCATGCGTTAAAAGTAGTCTGGCGCTTCTGCAACGAACGAAACATCGAAGAACACCGAAGTCGATATATCGCGTGTTTCGAGCGTGTCTGAGATCACAGCTCGATGTAAATGCATCAAAATCATTCACTCGACTCAAATACATAACATCCATACATTAAACGTTTTCTCGCACCGCTGAAGCGAACGAAACTTTGGGCAACACCGAAATCGAGATATCGCGTGTTTCGAGCTCTTCTGAGATCACAGCTCGATGTATATGTATCAAAAACCTTCATTCTACTCAAATACACCACATCCTTGCGTTGAAAATTGTCTGGCACCGTTGTAACGAACGAAACATTGAAGAACACCGAAATCTAGATATCTCGTGTTTGGAGCGTTTCTGAGATCACAGCTCGATGTAAATGCATCAAAACCATTCACTCGACTCAAATTCATAACATCCATACATTAAACGTTGTCTCGTTGACTGAAGCGAACGAAACTTTGAGCAACACCGAAATCGAGATATCGCGTTTTTCGAGCGTTTCTGAGATCACAGCTAAGTGTAAAAGAGCAAAAACTTTCATTCTACTCAAATACACCACATCCATGCGTTAAAAGTGGTCTGGCGCTTCTGCAACGAACGAAAAATTGAAGAACACCGCAATCGAGATATTGCGTGTTTCGAGCGTGTCTGAGATCACAGCTCGATGTAAATGTATCAAAAACCTTCATTCTACTGAAATACAACACATCCATGTGTTGAAAGTTGTCTGGGACCGGTGCAGCGAATGACACATGAAAGAACCCCGAAATCGAGATATCTCGTGTTTGGAGCGTTTCTGAGATCACAGCTCGATGTAAATGTATCAAAAACCTTCATTCTACTGAAATACAACACATCCATGCGTTAAAAGTTGTCTGGCACCGCTGTAACGAACCAAACATCGAAAAACACCGAAATCGTGATATCGCCTGTTTTGAGCGTTACTGAGATCACAGGTAGGTGTAAAAGAGCAAAAACCTTCATTTTACTCAAATACACCACATCCATGCGTTAAAAGTGGTCCGGCGCTTCTGCAACGAACGAAACCTTGAAGAACACTGAAATCGAGATATCGCGCGTTTCGAACTCTTCTGAGATCACAGCTCGATGTATATGTATCAAAAACCTTCATTCAACTCAAATACAACACATCCATGCGTTAAAAGTTGTCTGGTTCTTCTGTATCGAACGAAACATCGAAGAACACCGAAATCGTTATATATCGTGTTTCGAGCGTTTTTGAGATCACAACGCGTTGTAAATGTATCAAAAACCTTCATTCTACTCAAATACACAACATCTATGCGTTAAAAGTTGTCTGGCACCGCTGAAGCGAACCAAACATCGAGGAACACCGAAATCGATTTATCGCGTGTTTCGAGCGTGTCTGATATCTCAGCTCGATGTAAATGCATCAAAACCATACACTCGATTCAAATACATAACATCCATACATTAAACGTTGTCTCGCACCGCTGAAGCGAACGAAACTTTGTGCAACACCGAAATCGAGATATCGCGTGTTTCGAGCTCTTCTGAGATCACAGCTCGATGTATATGTATCAAAAACCTTGATTCTACTCAAATACGCAACAGCAATGCGTTAAAAGTTGTCTGGCGCTTCTGTGACGAACGAAACATCGAAGAACACCAAAATCGTTATATCTCGTGTTCCGAGCGTATCTGACTTCACAGGTCGATGTAAATGTATCAAAAACCTTCTTTCTACTCAAATACACAACATCCATGCGTTAAAAGTTGTCTGGCACCGCTGAAGCGAACCAAACATCGAAGAACACCGAAGTCGATATATCGCGTGTTTCGAGCGTGTCTGAGATCACAGCTCGATGTAAATGCATCAAAACCATACACTCGATTCAAATACATAACATCCATACATTAAACGTTGTCTCGCACCGCTGAAGCGAACGAAACTTTGAGCAACACCGAAATCGAGATATCGCGTGTTTCGAGCTCTTCTGAGATCACAGCTTGATGTATATGTATCAAAAACATTGATTCTACTCAAATACACCACATCCATGCGTTAAAAGTGGTCTGGCGCTTCTGCAACGAACGAAACATTGAAGATCACCGAAATCGAGATATTGCGTGTTTCGAGCGTGTCTGAGATCACAGCTCGATGTATATGTATCAAAAACCTTGATTCTACTCAAATACACAACATCCATGCGTTAAAAGTCGTCTGGTACCGTTGTAAAGAACGAAACATTGAAGAACACCGAAATCGTGATATCACGTGTTTCGAGCGTTTCTGAGATCACAGCTAGGTGTAAAAGAGCAAAAACCTTCATTCTACTCAAATACACCATATCCAAGCGTTAAAAGTGGTCTGGCGCTTCTGCAACGACCGAAAAATTGAAGAACACCGAAATCGAGATATCGCCTGTTTCGAGCGCGTCTGAGATCACAGCTCGATGTAAATGTATCAAAAACCTTCATTCTACTGAAATACAACACATCCATGTGTTAAAAGTTGTCTGGGACCGGTGCAGCGAACGACACATGAAAGAACCCCGAAATCGTGATATCACGTGTTTCGAGCGTTTCTGAGATCACAGCTAGGTGTAAAAGAGCAAAAACCTTCATTCTACTCAAATAGACCACATCCATGCGTTAAAAGTGGTCCGGTGCTTCTGCAACGAACGAAACCTTGAAGAACACCGAAATCGAGATATCGCGCGTTTCGAGCTCTTCTGAGATCACAGCTCGATGTGTATGTATCAAAAACCTTCATTCAACTCAAATACAACACATCCATGCGTTAAAAGTCGTCTGGTACCGTTGTAACGAACGAAACATTGAAGAACACCGAAATCGTGATATCGCGTGTTTCGAGCGTTTCTGAGATCACAGCTAAGTGTAAAAGAGCAAAAACCTTCATTCTACTCAAATACACCACATCCATGCGTTAAAAGTTGTCTGGCACCGCGGAAGTGAACCAAACATCGAAGAACACCGAAATCGAGATATCGCGTGTTTCGAGCTCTTCTGAGATCACAGCTCGATGTATATGTATAAAAAACCTTGATTCTACTCAAATACACAACATCCATGCGTTAAAAGTCGTCTGGTACCGTTGTAACGAACGAAACATTGAAGAACACCGAAATCGTGATAACGCGTGTTTCGAGCGTTTCTGAGATCACAGCTAAGTGTAAAAGAGCAAAAACCTTCATTCTACTCAAATACACCACATCCATGCGTTAAAAGTAGTCTGGCGCTTCTGCAACGAACGAAAAATTGAAGAACACCGAAATCGAGATATCGCGTGTTTCGAGCTCTTCTGAGATCACAGCTCGATGTATATGTATAAAAAACCTTGATTCTACTCAAATACACAACATCCATGCGTTAAAAGTCGTCTGGTACCGTTGTAACGAACGAAACATTGAAGAACACCGAAATCGTGATAACGCGTGTTTCGAGCGTTTCTGAGATCACAGCTAAGTGTAAAAGAGCAAAAACCTTCATTCTACTCAAATACACCACATCCATGCGTTAAAAGTGGTCCGGCGCTTCTGCAACGAACGAAACCTTGAAGAACACCGAAATCGATATATTGCGCGTTTCGAGCTTTTCTGAGATCACAGCTCGATGTATATGTATCAAAAACCTTCATTCTACTCAAATACACAACATCCATGCGTTAAAAGTTGTCTGGCACCGCTGAAGCGAACCAAACATCGAGGAACACCGAAATCGATATATCGCGTGTTTCGAGCGTGTCTGAGATCACAGCTCGATGTAAATGCATCAAAACCATTCACTCGACTCAAATACATAACATCCATACATTAAACGTTGTCTCGCACCGCTGAAGCGAACGAAACTTTGAGCAACACCGAAATCGAGATATCGCGTTTTTCGAGCGTTTCTGAGATCACAGCTAAGTGTAAAAGAGCAAAAACCTTCATTCTACTCAAATACACCACATCCATGCGTTAAAAGTGGTCTGGCGCTTCTGCAACGAACGAAAAAATGAAGAACACCGAAATCGAGATATCTCGTGTTCCGAGCGTATCTGACTTCACAGGTCGATGTAAATGTATCAAAAACCTTCTTTCTACTCAAATACACAACATCCATGCGTTAAAAGTTGTCTTGGTGGTGAAAGGTTTCGGCAGAGGAACGTTCCTCTGCCGAAACCCTTCACCACCAAGAAACGCAGCGGTCAAAACAAAATTTCAACAATTAAAAGTTGTCTGGCACCGCTGAAGCGAACCAAACATCGAAGAACACCGAAATCGAGATATTGCGTGTTTCGAGCGTTTCTGAGATCACAGCTCGATGTATATGTATCAAAAACCTTGATTCTACTCAAATACACAACATCCATGCGTTAAAAGTCGTCTGGTACCGTTGTAAAGAACGAAACATTGAAGAACACCGAAATCGTGATATCACGTGTTTCGAGCGTTTCTGAGATCACAGCTAGGTGTAAAAGAGCAAAAACCTTCATTCTACTCAAATACACCATATCCAAGCGTTAAAAGTGGTCTGGCGCTTCTGCAACGACCGAAAAATTGAAGAACACCGAAATCGAGATATCGCCTGTTTCGAGCGCGTCTGAGATCACAGCTCGATGTAAATGTATCAAAAACCTTCATTCTACTGAAATACAACACATCCATGTGTTAAAAGTTGTCTGGGACCGGTGCAGCGAACGACACATGAAAGAACCCCGAAATCGTGATATCACGTGTTTCGAGCGTTTCTGAGATCACAGCTAGGTGTAAAAGAGCAAAAACCTTCATTCTACTCAAATAGACCACATCCATGCGTTAAAAGTGGCCCGGTGCTTCTGCAACGAACGAAACCTTGAAGAACACCGAAATCGAGATATCGCGCGTTTCGAGCTCTTCTGAGATCACAGCTCGATGTGTATGTATCAAAAACCTTCATTCAACTCAAATACAACACATCCATGCGTTAAAAGTCGTCTGGTACCGTTGTAACGAACGAAACATTGAAGAACACCGAAATCGTGATATCGCGTGTTTCGAGCGTTTCTGAGATCACAGCTAAGTGTAAAAGAGCAAAAACCTTCATTCTACTCAAATACACCACATCCATGCGTTAAAAGTTGTCTGGCACCGCGGAAGTGAACCAAACATCGAAGAACACCGAAATCGAGATATCGCGTGTTTCGAGCTCTTCTGAGATCACAGCTCGATGTATATGTATAAAAAACCTTGATTCTACTCAAATACACAACATCCATGCGTTAAAAGTCGTCTGGTACCGTTGTAACGAACGAAACATTGAAGAACACCGAAATCGTGATAACGCGTGTTTCGAGCGTTTCTGAGATCACAGCTAAGTGTAAAAGAGCAAAAACCTTCATTCTACTCAAATACACCACATCCATGCGTTAAAAGTAGTCTGGCGCTTCTGCAACGAACGAAAAATTGAAGAACACCGAAATCGAGATATCGCGTGTTTCGAGCTCTTCTGAGATCACAGCTCGATGTATATGTATAAAAAACCTTGATTCTACTCAAATACACAACATCCATGCGTTAAAAGTCGTCTGGTACCGTTGTAACGAACGAAACATTGAAGAACACCGAAATCGTGATAACGCGTGTTTCGAGCGTTTCTGAGATCACAGCTAAGTGTAAAAGAGCAAAAACCTTCATTCTACTCAAATACACCACATCCATGCGTTAAAAGTGGTCCGGCGCTTCTGCAACGAACGAAACCTTGAAGAACACCGAAATCGATATATTGCGCGTTTCGAGCTTTTCTGAGATCACAGCTCGATGTATATGTATCAAAAACCTTCATTCTACTCAAATACACAACATCCATGCGTTAAAAGTTGTCTGGCACCGCTGAAGCGAACCAAACATCGAGGAACACCGAAATCGATATATCGCGTGTTTCGAGCGTGTCTGAGATCACAGCTCGATGTAAATGCATCAAAACCATTCACTCGACTCAAATACATAACATCCATACATTAAACGTTGTCTCGCACCGCTGAAGCGAACGAAACTTTGAGCAACACCGAAATCGAGATATCGCGTTTTTCGAGCGTTTCTGAGATCACAGCTAAGTGTAAAAGAGCAAAAACCTTCATTCTACTCAAATACACCACATCCATGCGTTAAAAGTGGTCTGGCGCTTCTGCAACGAACGAAAAAATGAAGAACACCGAAATCGAGATATCTCGTGTTCCGAGCGTATCTGACTTCACAGGTCGATGTAAATGTATCAAAAACCTTCTTTCTACTCAAATACACAACATCCATGCGTTAAAAGTTGTCTTGGTGGTGAAGGGTTTCGGCAGAGGAACGTTCCTCTGCCGAAACCCTTCACCACCAAGAAACGCAGCGGTCAAAACAAAATTTCAACAATTAAAAGTTGTCTGGCACCGCTGAAGCGAACCAAACATCGAAGAACACCGAAGACGATATATCGCGTGTTTCGAGCGTGTCTGAGATCACAGCTCGATGTAAATGCATCAAAATCATTCACTCGACTCAAATACATAACATCCATACATTAAACGTTTTCTCTCACCGCTGAAGCGAACGAAACTTTGGGCAACACCGAAATCGAGATATCGCGTGTTTCGAGCTCTTCTGAGATCACAGCTCGATGTATATGTATCAAAAACCTTCATTCTACTCAGATCCACCACATCCTTGCGTTGAAAGTTGTCTGGCACCGTTGTAACGAACGAAACATTGAAGAACACCGAAATCGTGATAACGCGTGTTTCGAGCGTTTCTGAGATCACAGCTAAGTGTAAAAGAGCAAAAACCTTCATTCTACTCAAATACACCACATCCATGCGTTAAAAGTGGTCTGGCGCTTCTGCAACGAACGAAACATTGAAGAACACCGAAATCGTGATATCGCGTGTTTCGAACGTTTCTGAGATCACAGCTCGATGAAAAAGTATCAAAAACCTTCATTCTACTCAAATACACAACATCCATGCGTTAAAAGTTGTCTGGCACCGCTGAAGCGAACCAAACATCGAAGAACACCGATGTCGATATATCGCGAGTTTCGAGCGTGTCTGAGATCACAGCTCGATGTAAATGCATCAAAACCATTCACTCGACTCAAATACATAACATCCATACATTAAACGTTTTCTCGCACCGCTGAAGCGAACGAAACTTTGGGCAACACCGAAATCGAGATATTGCGTGTTTCGAGCTCTTCTGAGATCACAGCTCGATGTATATGTATCAAAAACCTTCATTCTACTCAAATACACCACATCCATGCGTTGAAAGTTGTCTGGCACCGTTGTAACCAACGAAACATTGAAGAACACCGAAATCGTGATAACGCGTGTTTCGAGCGTTTCTGAGATCACAGCTAAGTGTAAAAGAGCAAAAACCTTCATTCTAACCAAATACACCACATCCATGCGTTAAAAGTTGTCTGGCGCTTCTGCAACGAACGAAAAATTGAAGAACACCGAAATCGAGATATCGCGTGTTTCGAGCTCTTCTGAGATCACACCTCGATGTATATGTATCAAAAACCTTGCTTCTAATCAAATACACCACATCCATGCGTTAAAAGTGGTCTGGCGCTTCTGCAACGAACGAAAAATTGAAGAACATCGAAATCGAGATATCGCGTGTTTCGAGCTCTTCTGAGATCACAGCTCGATGTATATGTATCAAAAACCTTGATTCTACTCAAATACACAACATCCATGCGTTAAAAGTGGTCTGGTACCGTTGTAACGAATGAAACATTGAAGAACACCGAAATCGTGATAACGCGTGTTTCGAGCGTTTCTGAGATCACAGCTAAGTGTAAAAGAGCAAAAACCTTCATTCTACTCAAATACACCACATCCATGCGTTAAAAGTGGTCCGGCGCTTCTGCAACGAACGAAACCTTGAAGAACACCGAAATCGAGATATTGCGCGTTTCGAGCTCTTCTGAGATCACAGCTCGATGTATATGTATCATAAACCTTCATTCTACTCAAATACAACACATCCATGCGTTAAAAGTAGTCTGGTACCGTTGTAACGAACGAAACATTGAAGAACACCGAAATCGTGATATCGCGTGTTTCGAGCGTTTCTGAGATCACAGCTAAGTGTAAAAGAGCAAAAACCTTCATTCTACTCAAATACACCACATCCATGCGTCAAAAGTTGTCTGGCACCACGGAAGCGAACCAAACATCGAAGAACACCGAAATCGAGATATCGCGTGTTTCGAGCTTGTCTGAGATCACAGCTCGATGTATATGTATCAAAAACCTTCATTCTACTCAAATACAACACATCCATGCGTTAAAAGTCTTCTGGTACCGCTGTAACGAACCAAACATCGAAGAACACCGAAATCTAGATATCTCGTGTTTGGAGCGTTTCTGAGATCACAGCTCGATGTAATGTATCAAAAACCTTCATTCTACTCAAATACACAACATCCGTGCGTTAAAAGTTGTCTGGCACCGCTGAAGCGAACCAAACATCGAGGAACACCGAAATCGATATATCGCGTGTTTCGAGCGTGTCTGAGATCACAGTTCGATGTAAATGCATCAAAACCATTCACTCGACTCAAATACATAAAATCCATACATTAAACGTTGTCTCGTTGTCTGAAGCGAACGAAACTTTGAGCAACACCGAAATCGAGATATCGCGTTTTTCGAGCGTTTCTGAGATCACAGCTAAGTGTAAAAGAGCAAAAACCTTCATTCTACTCAAATACACCACATCCATGCGTTAAAAGTGGTCTGGCGCTTCTGCAACGAACGAAAAATTGAAGAACACCGCAATCGAGATATTGCGTGTTTCGAGCGTGTCTGAGATCACAGCTCGATGTAAATGTATCAAAAACCTTCATTCTACTGAAATACAACACATCCATGTGTTGAAAGTTGTCTGGGACCGGTGCAGCGAACGACACATGAAAGAACCCCGAAATCGAGATATCTCGTGTTTGGAGCGTTTCTGAGATCACAGCTCGATGTAAATGTATCAAAAACCTTCATTCTACTGAAATACAACACATCCATGCGTTAAAAGTTGTCTGGCACCGCTGTAACGAACCAAACATCGAAAAACACCGAAATCGTGATATCGCCTGTTTTGAGCGTTACTGAGATCACAGCTAGGTGTAAAAGAGCAAAAACCTTCATTCTACTCAAATACACCACATCCATGCGTTAAAAGTGGTCTGGCGCTTCTGCAACGAACGAAAAAATGAAGAACACCGAAATCGAGATATCTCGTGTTCCGAGCGTATCTGACTTCACAGGTCGATGTAAATGTATCAAAAACCTTCTTTCTACTCAAATACACAACATCCATGCGTTAAAAGTTGTCTTGGTGGTGAAGGGTTTCGGCAGAGGAACGTTCCTCTGCCGAAACCCTTCACCACCAAGAAACGCAGCGGTCAAAACAAAATTTCAACAATTAAAAGTTGTCTGGCACCGCTGAAGCGAACCAAACATCGAAGAACACCGAAGACGATATATCGCGTGTTTCGAGCGTGTCTGAGATCACAGCTCGATGTAAATGCATCAAAAACCTTCATTCTACTCAGATACACCACATCCTTGCGTTGAAAGTTGTCTGGCACCGTTGTAACGAACGAAACATTGAAGAACACCGAAATCGTGATAACGCGTGTTTCGAGCGTTTCTGAGATCACAGCTAAGTGTAAAAGAGCAAAAACCTTCATTCTACTCAAATACACCACATCCATGCGTTAAAAGTGGTCTGGCGCTTCTGCAACGAACGAAACATTGAAGAACACCGAAATCGTGATATCGCGTGTTTCGAACGTTTCTGAGATCACAGCTCGATGAAAAAGTATCAAAAACCTTCATTCTACTCAAATACACAACATCCATGCGTTAAAAGTTGTCTGGCACCGCTGAAGCGAACCAAACATCGAAGAACACCGATGTCGATATATCGCGAGTTTCGAGCGTGTCTGAGATCACAGCTCGATGTAAATGCATCAAAACCATTCACTCGACTCAAATACATAACATCCATACATTAAACGTTTTCTCGCACCGCTGAAGCGAACGAAACTTTGGGCAACACCGAAATCGAGATATTGCGTGTTTCGAGCTCTTTTGAGATCACAGCTCGATGTATATGTATCAAAAACCTTCATTCTACTCAAATACACCACATCCATGCGTTGAAAGTTGTCTGGCACCGTTGTAACCAACGAAACATTGAAGAACACCGAAATCGTGATAACGCGTGTTTCGAGCGTTTCTGAGATCACAGCTAAGTGTAAAAGAGCAAAAACCTTCATTCTAATCAAATACACCACATCCATGCGTTAAAAGTTGTCTGGCGCTTCTGCAACGAACGAAAAATTGAAGAACACCGAAATCGAGATATCGCGTGTTTCGAGCTCTTCTGAGATCACACCTCGATGTATATGTATCAAAAACCTTGCTTCTAATCAAATACACCACATCCATGCGTTAAAAGTGGTCTGGCGCTTCTGCAACGAACAAAAAATTGAAGAACATCGAAATCGAGATATCGCGTGTTTCGAGCTCTTCTGAGATCACAGCTCGATGTATATGTATCAAAAACCTTGATTCTACTCAAATACACAACATCCATGCGTTAAAAGTGGTCTGGTACCGTTGTAACGAATGAAACATTGAAGAACACCGAAATCGTGATAACGCGTGTTTCGAGCGTTTCTGAGATCACAGCTAAGTGTAAAAGAGCAAAAACCTTCATTCTACTCAAATACACCACTTCCATGCGTTAAAAGTGGTCCGGCGCTTCTGCAACGAACGAAACCTTGAAGAACACCGAAATCGAGATATTGCGCGTTTCGAGCTCTTCTGAGATCACAGCTCGATGTATATGTATCAAAAACCTTCATTCTACTCAAATACAACACATCCATGCGTTAAAAGTAGTCTGGTACCGTTGTAACGAACGAAACATTGAAGAACACCGAAATCGTGATATCGCGTGTTTCGAGCGTTTCTGAGATCACAGCTAAGTGTAAAAGAGCAAAAACCTTCATTCTACTCAAATACACCACATCCATGCGTCAAAAGTTGTCTGGCACCACGGAAGCGAACCAAACATCGAAGAACACCGAAATCGAGATATCGCGTGTTTCGAGCTTGTCTGAGATCACAGCTCGATGTATATGTATCAAAAACCTTCATTCTACTCAAATACAACACATCCATGCGTTAAAAGTCTTCTGGTACCGCTGTAACGAACCAAACATCGAAGAACACCGAAATCTAGATATCTCGTGTTTGGAGCGTTTCTGAGATCACAGCTCGATGTAATGTATCAAAAACCTTCATTCTACTCAAATACACAACATCCGTGCGTTAAAAGTTGTCTGGCACCGCTGAAGCGAACCAAACATCGAGGAACACCGAAATCGATATATCGCGTGTTTCGAGCGTGTCTGAGATCACAGTTCGATGTAAATGCATCAAAACCATTCACTCGACTCAAATACATAAAATCCATACATTAAACGTTGTCTCGTTGTCTGAAGCGAACGAAACTTTGAGCAACACCGAAATCGAGATATCGCGTTTTTCGAGCGTTTCTGAGATCACAGCTAAGTGTAAAAGAGCAAAAACCTTCATTCTACTCAAATACACCACATCCATGCGTTAAAAGTGGTCTGGCGCTTCTGCAACGAACGAAAAATTGAAGAACACCGCAATCGAGATATTGCGTGTTTCGAGCGTGTCTGAGATCACAGCTCGATGTAAATGTATCAAAAACCTTCATTCTACTGAAATACAACACATCCATGTGTTGAAAGTTGTCTGGGACCGGTGCAGCGAACGACACATGAAAGAACCCCGAAATCGAGATATCTCGTGTTTGGAGCGTTTCTGAGATCACAGCTCGATGTAAATGTATCAAAAACCTTCATTCTACTGAAATACAACACATCCATGCGTTAAAAGTTGTCTGGCACCGCTGTAACGAACCAAACATCGAAAAACACCGAAATCGTGATATCGCCTGTTTTGAGCGTTACTGAGATCACAGCTAGGTGTAAAAGAGCAAAAACCTTCATTCTACTCAAATACACCACATCCATGCGTTAAAAGTGGTCTGGCGCTTCTGCAACGAACGAAAAAATGAAGAACACCGAAATCGAGATATCTCGTGTTCCGAGCGTATCTGACTTCACAGGTCGATGTAAATGTATCAAAAACCTTCTTTCTACTCAAATACACAACATCCATGCGTTAAAAGTTGTCTTGGTGGTGAAGGGTTTCGGCAGAGGAACGTTCCTCTGCCGAAACCCTTCACCACCAAGAAACGCAGCGGTCAAAACAAAATTTCAACAATTAAAAGTTGTCTGGCACCGCTGAAGCGAACCAAACATCGAAGAACACCGAAGACGATATATCGCGTGTTTCGAGCGTGTCTGAGATCACAGCTCGATGTAAATGCATCAAAAACCTTCATTCTACTCAGATACACCACATCCTTGCGTTGAAAGTTGTCTGGCACCGTTGTAACGAACGAAACATTGAAGAACACCGAAATCGTGATAACGCGTGTTTCGAGCGTTTCTGAGATCACAGCTAAGTGTAAAAGAGCAAAAACCTTCATTCTACTCAAATACACCACATCCATGCGTTAAAAGTGGTCTGGCGCTTCTGCAACGAACGAAACATTGAAGAACACCGAAATCGTGATATCGCGTGTTTCGAACGTTTCTGAGATCACAGCTCGATGAAAAAGTATCAAAAACCTTCATTCTACTCAAATACACAACATCCATGCGTTAAAAGTTGTCTGGCACCGCTGAAGCGAACCAAACATCGAAGAACACCGATGTCGATATATCGCGAGTTTCGAGCGTGTCTGAGATCACAGCTCGATGTAAATGCATCAAAACCATTCACTCGACTCAAATACATAACATCCATACATTAAACGTTTTCTCGCACCGCTGAAGCGAACGAAACTTTGGGCAACACCGAAATCGAGATATTGCGTGTTTCGAGCTCTTTTGAGATCACAGCTCGATGTATATGTATCAAAAACCTTCATTCTACTCAAATACACCACATCCATGCGTTGAAAGTTGTCTGGCACCGTTGTAACCAACGAAACATTGAAGAACACCGAAATCGTGATAACGCGTGTTTCGAGCGTTTCTGAGATCACAGCTAAGTGTAAAAGAGCAAAAACCTTCATTCTAATCAAATACACCACATCCATGCGTTAAAAGTTGTCTGGCGCTTCTGCAACGAACGAAAAATTGAAGAACACCGAAATCGAGATATCGCGTGTTTCGAGCTCTTCTGAGATCACACCTCGATGTATATGTATCAAAAACCTTGCTTCTAATCAAATACACCACATCCATGCGTTAAAAGTGGTCTGGCGCTTCTGCAACGAACAAAAAATTGAAGAACATCGAAATCGAGATATCGCGTGTTTCGAGCTCTTCTGAGATCACAGCTCGATGTATATGTATCAAAAACCTTGATTCTACTCAAATACACAACATCCATGCGTTAAAAGTGGTCTGGTACCGTTGTAACGAATGAAACATTGAAGAACACCGAAATCGTGATAACGCGTGTTTCGAGCGTTTCTGAGATCACAGCTAAGTGTAAAAGAGCAAAAACCTTCATTCTACTCAAATACACCACTTCCATGCGTTAAAAGTGGTCCGGCGCTTCTGCAACGAACGAAACCTTGAAGAACACCGAAATCGAGATATTGCGCGTTTCGAGCTCTTCTGAGATCACAGCTCGATGTATATGTATCAAAAACCTTCATTCTACTCAAATACAACACATCCATGCGTTAAAAGTAGTCTGGTACCGTTGTAACGAACGAAACATTGAAGAACACCGAAATCGTGATATCGCGTGTTTCGAGCGTTTCTGAGATCACAGCTAAGTGTAAAAGAGCAAAAACCTTCATTCTACTCAAATACACCACATCCATGCGTCAAAAGTTGTCTGGCACCACGGAAGCGAACCAAACATCGAAGAACACCGAAATCGAGATATCGCGTGTTTCGAGCTTGTCTGAGATCACAGCTCGATGTATATGTATCAAAAACCTTCATTCTACTCAAATACAACACATCCATGCGTTAAAAGTCTTCTGGTACCGCTGTAACGAACCAAACATCGAAGAACACCGAAATCTAGATATCTCGTGTTTGGAGCGTTTCTGAGATCACAGCTCGATGTAATGTATCAAAAACCTTCATTCTACTCAAATACACAACATCCGTGCGTTAAAAGTTGTCTGGCACCGCTGAAGCGAACCAAACATCGAGGAACACCGAAATCGATATATCGCGTGTTTCGAGCGTGTCTGAGATCACAGTTCGATGTAAATGCATCAAAACCATTCACTCGACTCAAATACATAAAATCCATACATTAAACGTTGTCTCGTTGTCTGAAGCGAACGAAACTTTGAGCAACACCGAAATCGAGATATCGCGTTTTTCGAGCGTTTCTGAGATCACAGCTAAGTGTAAAAGAGCAAAAACCTTCATTCTACTCAAATACACCACATCCATGCGTTAAAAGTGGTCTGGCGCTTCTGCAACGAACGAAAAATTGAAGAACACCGCAATCGAGATATTGCGTGTTTCGAGCGTGTCTGAGATCACAGCTCGATGTAAATGTATCAAAAACCTTCATTCTACTGAAATACAACACATCCATGTGTTGAAAGTTGTCTGGGACCGGTGCAGCGAACGACACATGAAAGAACCCCGAAATCGAGATATCTCGTGTTTGGAGCGTTTCTGAGATCACAGCTCGATGTAAATGTATCAAAAACCTTCATTCTACTGAAATACAACACATCCATGCGTTAAAAGTTGTCTGGCACCGCTGTAACGAACCAAACATCGAAAAACACCGAAATCGTGATATCGCCTGTTTTGAGCGTTACTGAGATCACAGCTAGGTGTAAAAGAGCAAAAACCTTCATTCTACTCAAATACACCACATCCATGCGTTAAAAGTGGTCCGGCGCTTCTGCAACGAACGAAACCTTGAAGAACACCGAAATCGAGATATCGCGCGTTTCGAACTCTTCTGAGATCACAGCTCGATGTATATGTATCAAAAACCTTCATTCAACTCAAATACAACACATCCATGCGTTAAAAGTTGTCTGGCGCTTCTGTATCGAACGAAACATCGAAGAACACCGAAATCGTTATATATCGTGTTTCGAGCGTTTTTGAGATCACAACGCGTTGTAAATGTATCAAAAACCTTCATTCTACTCAAATACACAACATCCATGCGTTAAAAGTTGTCTGGCACCGCTGAAGCGAACCAAACATCGATGAACACCGAAATCGATTTATCGCGTGTTTCGAGCGTGTCTGATATCTCAGCTCGATGTAAATGCATCAAAACCATACACTCGATTCAAATACATAACATCCATACATTAAACGTTGTCTCGCACCGCTGAAGCGAACGAAACTTTGTGCAACACCGAAATCGAGATATCGCGTGTTTCGAGCTGTTCTGAGATCACAGCTCGATGTATATGTATCAAAAACCTTGATTCTACTCAAATACGCAACAGCAATGCGTTAAAAGTTGTCTGGCGCTTCTGTGACGAACGAAACATCGAAGAACACCAAAATCGTTATATCTCGTGTTCCGAGCGTATCTGACTTCACAGGTCGATGTAAATGTATCAAAAACCTTCTTTCTACTCAAATACACAACATCCATGCGTTAAAAGTTGTCTGGCACCGCTGAAGCGAACCAAACATCGAAGAACACCGAAGTCGATATATCGCGTGTTTCGAGCGTGTCTGAGATCACAGCTCGATGTAAATGCATCAAAACCATACACTCGATTCAAATACATAACATCCATACATTAAACGTTGTCTCGCACCGCTGAAGCGAACGAAACTTTGAGCAACACCGAAATCGAGATATCGCGTGTTTCGAGCTCTTCTGAGATCACAGCTCGATGTATATGTATCAAAATCCATCATTTTACTCAAATACAACACATCCATGCGTTAAAAGTCGTCTGGTACCGTTGTAACGAACGAAACATTGAAGAACACCGAAATCGTGATATCACGTATTTCGAGCGTTTCTGAGATCACAGCTAGGTGTAAAAGAGCAAAAACCTTCATTCTACTCAAATACACCACATCCATGCGTTGAAATTTGTCTGGCACCGTTGTAACGAACGAAACATTGAAGAACACCGAAATCGTGATATCGCGTGTTTCGAGCGTTTCTGAGATCACAGCTAAGTGTAAAAGAGCAAAAACCTTCATTCTACTCAAATACACCACATCCATGCGTTAAAAGTGGTCTGGCGCTTCTGCAACGAACGAAAAATTGAAGAACACCGCAATCGAGATATTGCGTGTTTCGAGCGTGTCTGAGATCACAGCTCGATGTATATGTATCAAAAACCTTGATTCTACTCAAATACACAACATCCATGCGTTAAAAGTCGTCTGGTACCGTTGTAACGAACGAAACATTGAAGAACACCGAAATCGTGATATCGCGTGTTTCGAGCGTTTCTGAGATCACAGCTAAGTGTAAAAGAGCAAAAACCTTCATTCTACTCAAATACACCACATCCATGAATTAAAAGTTGTCTGGCACCGCGGAAGCGAACCAAACATCGAAGAACACCGAAATCGAGATATCGCGTGTTTCGAGCTTGTCTGAGATCACAGCTCGATGTATATGTATCAAAAACCTTCATTCTACTCAACTACAACACATCCATGCGTTAAAAGTCGTCTGGTACCGCTGTAACGAACCAAACATCGAAGAACACCGAAATCTAGATATCTCGTGTTTGGAGCGTTTCGGAGATCACAGCTCGATGTAAATGTATCAAAAACCTTCATTCTACTCAAATACACAACATCCATGCGTTAAAAGTTGTCTGGCACCGCTGAAGCGAACCAAACATCGAGGAACACCGAAATCGATATATCGCGTGTTTCGAGCGTGTCTGAGATCACAGCTCGATGTAAATGCATCAAAACCATTCACTCGACTCAAATACATAACATCCATACATTAAACGTTGTCTCGCACCGCTGAAGCGAACGAAACTTTGAGCAACACCGAAATCGAGATATCGCGTTTTTCGAGCGTTTCTGAGATCACAGCTAAGTGTAAAGAGCAAAAACCTTCATTCTACTCAAATACACCACATCCATGCGTTAAAAGTGGTCTGGCGCTTCCGCAACGAACGAAAAATTGAAGAACACCGAAATCGAGATATCTCGTGTTCCGAGCGTATCTGACTTCACAGGTCGATGTAAATGTATCAAAAACCTTCTTTCTACTCAAATACACAACATCCATGCGTTAAAAGTTGTCTGGAACCGCTGAAGCGAACCAAACATCGAAGAACACCGAAGTCGATATATCGCGTGTTTCGAGCGTGTTTGAGATCACAGCTCGATGTAAATGTATCAAAATCATTCACTCGACTCAAATACATAACATCCATACATTAAACGTTTTCTCGCACCGCTGAAGCGAACGAAACTTTGGGCAACACCGAAATCGAGATATCGCGTGTTTCGAGCTCTTCTGAGATCACAGCTCGATGTATATGTATCAAAAACCTTCATTCTACTCAAATACACCACATCCTTGCGTTGAAAATTGTCTGGCACCGTTGTAACGAACGAAACATTGAAGAACACCGAAATCTAGATATCTCGTGTTTGGAGCGTTTCTGAGATCACAGCTCGATGTAAATGCATCAAAACCATTCACTCGACTCAAATTCATAACATCCATACATTAAACGTTGTCTCGTTGACTGAAGCGAACGAAACTTTGAGCAACACCGAAATCGAGATATCGCGTTTTTCGAGCGTTTCTGAGATCACAGCTAAGTGTAAAAGAGCAAAAACCTTCATTCTACTCAAATACACCACATCCATGCGTTAAAAGTGGTCTGGCGCTTCTGCAACGAACGAAAAATTGAAGAACACCGCAATCGAGATATTGCGTGTTTCGAGCGTGTCTGAGATCACAGCTCGATGTAAATGTATCAAAAACCTTCATTCTACTGAAATACAACACATCCATGTGTTGAAAGTTGTCTGGGACCGGTGCAGCGAATGACACATGAAAGAACCCCGAAATCGAGATATCTCGTGTTTGGAGCGTTTCTGAGATCACAGCTCGATGTAAATGTATCAAAAACCTTCATTCTACTGAAATACAACACATCCATGCGTTAAAAGTTGTCTGGCACCGCTGTAACGAACCAAACATCGAAAAACACCGAAATCGTGATATCGCCTGTTTTGAGCGTTACTGAGATCACAGGTAGGTGTAAAAGAGCAAAAACCTTCATTTTACTCAAATACACCACATCCATGCGTTAAAAGTGGTCCGGCGCTTCTGCAACGAACGAAACCTTGAAGAACACCGAAATCGAGATATCGCGCGTTTCGAACTCTTCTGAGATCACAGCTCGATGTATATGTATCAAAAACCTTCATTCAACTCAAATACAACACATCCATGCGTTAAAAGTTGTCTGGTTCTTCTGTATCGAACGAAACATCGAAGAACACCGAAATCGTTATATATCGTGTTTCGAGCGTTTTTGAGATCACAACGCGTTGTAAATGTATCAAAAACCTTCATTCTACTCAAATACACAACATCCATGCGTTAAAAGTTGTCTGGCACCGCTGAAGCGAACCAAACATCGAGGAACACCGAAATCGATTTATCGCGTGTTTCGAGCGTGTCTGATATCTCAGCTCGATGTAAATGCATCAAAACCATACACTCGATTCAAATACATAACATCCATACATTAAACGTTGTCTCGCACCGCTGAAGCGAACGAAACTTTGTGCAACACCGAAATCGAGATATCGCGTGTTTCGAGCTCTTCTGAGATCACAGCTCGATGTATATGTATCAAAAACCTTGATTCTACTCAAATACGCAACATCCATGCGTTAAAAGTCGTCTGGTACCGTTGTAACGAACGAAACATTGAAAAACACCGAAATCGTGATAACGCGTGTTTCGAGCGTTTCTGAGATCACAGCTAAGTGTAAAAGAGCAAAAACCTTCATTCTACTCAAATACACCACATCCATGCGTTAAAAGTGGTCCGGCGCTTCTGCAACGAACGAAACCTTGAAGAACACCGAAATCGAGATATTGCGCGTTTCGAGCTCTTCTGAGATCACAGCTCGATGTATATGTATCAAAACCCTTCATTCTACTCAAATACAACACATACATGCGTTAAAAGTCGTCTGGTACCGTTGTAACGAACGAAACATTGAAGAACACCGAAATCGTGATATCGCGTGTTTCGAGCGTTTCTGAGATCACAGCTAAGTGTAAAAGAGCAAAAACCTTCATTCTACTCAAATACACCACATCCATGCGTTAAAAGTAGTCTGGCGCTTCTGCAACGAACGAAAAATTGAAGAACACCGAAATCGAGATATCGCGTGTTTCGAGCTCTTCTGAGATCACAGCTCGATGTATATGTATCAAAATCCATCATTTTACTCAAATACAACACATCCATGCGTTAAAAGTCGTCTGGTACCGTTGTAACGAACGAAACATTGAAGAACACCGAAATCGTGATATCACGTATTTCGAGCGTTTCTGAGATCACAGCTAGGTGTAAAAGAGCAAAAACCTTCATTCTACTCAAATACACCACATCCATGCGTTGAAATTTGTCTGGCACCGTTGTAACGAACGAAACATTGAAGAACACCGAAATCGTGATATCGCGTGTTTCGAGCGTTTCTGAGATCACAGCTAAGTGTAAAGGAGCAAAAACCTTCATTCTACTCAAATACACCACATCCATGCGTTAAAAGTGGTCTGGCGCTTCTGCAACGAACGAAAAATTGAAGAACACCGCAATCGAGATATTGCGTGTTTCGAGCGTGTCTGAGATCACAGCTCGATGTATATGTATCAAAAACCTTGATTCTACTCAAATACACAACATCCATGCGTTAAAAGTCGTCTGGTACCGTTGTAAAGAACGAAACATTGAAGAACACCGAAATCGTGATATCACGTGTTTCGAGCGTTTCTGAGATCACAGCTAGGTGTAAAAGAGCAAAAACCTTCATTCTACTCAAATACACCATATCCAAGCGTTAAAAGTGGTCTGGCGCTTCTGCAACGACCGAAAAATTGAAGAACACCGAAATCGAGATATCGCCTGTTTCGAGCGCGTCTGAGATCACAGCTCGATGTAAATGTATCAAAAACCTTCATTCTACTGAAATACAACACATCCATGTGTTAAAAGTTGTCTGGGACCGGTGTAGCGAACGACACATGAAAGAACCCCGAAATCGTGATATCACGTGTTTCGAGCGTTTCTGAGATCACAGCTAGGTGTAAAAGAGCAAAAACCTTCATTCTACTCAAATAGACCACATCCATGCGTTAAAAGTGGTCCGGTGCTTCTGCAACGAACGAAACCTTGAAGAACACCGAAATCGTGATATCGCGCGTTTCGAGCTCTTCTGAGATCACAGCTCGATGTGTATGTATCAAAAACCTTCATTCAACTCAAATACAACACATCCATGCGTTAAAAGTCGTCTGGTACCGTTGTAACGAACGAAACATTGAAGAACACCGAAATCGTGATATCGCGTGTTTCGAGCGTTTCTGAGATCACAGCTAAGTGTAAAAGAGCAAAAACCTTCATTCTACTCAAATACACCACATCCATGCGTTAAAAGTTGTCTGGCACCGCGGAAGTGAACCAAACATCGAAGAACACCGAAATCGAGATATCGCGTGTTTCGAGCTCTTCTGAGATCACAGCTCGATGTATATGTATAAAAAACCTTGATTCTACTCAAATACACAACATCCATGCGTTAAAAGTCGTCTGGTACCGTTGTAACGAACGAAACATTGAAGAACACCGAAATCGTGATAACGCGTGTTTCGAGCGTTTCTGAGATCACAGCTAAGTGTAAAAGAGCAAAAACCTTCATTCTACTCAAATACACCACATCCATGCGTTAAAAGTAGTCTGGCGCTTCTGCAACGAACGAAACATCGAAGAACACCGAAGTCGATATATCGCGTGTTTCGAGCGTGTCTGAGATCACAGCTCGATGTAAATGCATCAAAATCATTCACTCGACTCAAATACATAACATCCATACATTAAACGTTTTCTCGCACCGCTGAAGCGAACGAAACTTTGGGCAACACCGAAATCGAGATATCGCGTGTTTCGAGCTCTTCTGAGATCACAGCTCGATGTATATGTATCAAAAACCTTCATTCTACTCAAATACACCACATCCTTGCGTTGAAAATTGTCTGGCACCGTTGTAACGAACGAAACATTGAAGAACACCGAAATCTAGATATCTCGTGTTTGGAGCGTTTCTGAGATCACAGCTCGATGTAAATGCATCAAAACCATTCACTCGACTCAAATTCATAACATCCATACATTAAACGTTGTCTCGTTGACTGAAGCGAACGAAACTTTGAGCAACACCGAAATCGAGATATCGCGTTTTTCGAGCGTTTCTGAGATCACAGCTAAGTGTAAAAGAGCAAAAACTTTCATTCTACTCAAATACACCACATCCATGCGTTAAAAGTGGTCTGGCGCTTCTGCAACGAACGAAAAATTGAAGAACACCGCAATCGAGATATTGCGTGTTTCGAGCGTGTCTGAGATCACAGCTCGATGTAAATGTATCAAAAACCTTCATTCTACTGAAATACAACACATCCATGTGTTGAAAGTTGTCTGGGACCGGTGCAGCGAATGACACATGAAAGAACCCCGAAATCGAGATATCTCGTGTTTGGAGCGTTTCTGAGATCACAGCTCGATGTAAATGTATCAAAAACCTTCATTCTACTGAAATACAACACATCCATGCGTTAAAAGTTGTCTGGCACCGCTGTAACGAACCAAACATCGAAAAACACCGAAATCGTGATATCGCCTGTTTTGAGCGTTACTGAGATCACAGGTAGGTGTAAAAGAGCAAAAACCTTCATTTTACTCAAATACACCACATCCATGCGTTAAAAGTGGTCCGGCGCTTCTGCAACGAACGAAACCTTGAAGAACACTGAAATCGAGATATCGCGCGTTTCGAACTCTTCTGAGATCACAGCTCGATGTATATGTATCAAAAACCTTCATTCAACTCAAATACAACACATCCATGCGTTAAAAGTTGTCTGGTTCTTCTGTATCGAACGAAACATCGAAGAACACCGAAATCGTTATATATCGTGTTTCGAGCGTTTTTGAGATCACAACGCGTTGTAAATGTATCAAAAACCTTCATTCTACTCAAATACACAACATCTATGCGTTAAAAGTTGTCTGGCACCGCTGAAGCGAACCAAACATCGAGGAACACCGAAATCGATTTATCGCGTGTTTCGAGCGTGTCTGATATCTCAGCTCGATGTAAATGCATCAAAACCATACACTCGATTCAAATACATAACATCCATACATTAAACGTTGTCTCGCACCGCTGAAGCGAACGAAACTTTGTGCAACACCGAAATCGAGATATCGCGTGTTTCGAGCTCTTCTGAGATCACAGCTCGATGTATATGTATCAAAAACCTTGATTCTACTCAAATACGCAACAGCAATGCGTTAAAAGTTGTCTGGCGCTTCTGTGACGAACGAAACATCGAAGAACACCAAAATCGTTATATCTCGTGTTCCGAGCGTATCTGACTTCACAGGTCGATGTAAATGTATCAAAAACCTTCTTTCTACTCAAATACACAACATCCATGCGTTAAAAGTTGTCTGGCACCGCTGAAGCGAACCAAACATCGAAGAACACCGAAGTCGATATATCGCGTGTTTCGAGCGTGTCTGAGATCACAGCTCGATGTAAATGCATCAAAACCATACACTCGATTCAAATACATAACATCCATACATTAAACGTTGTCTCGCACCGCTGAAGCGAACGAAACTTTGAGCAACACCGAAATCGAGATATCGCGTGTTTCGAGCTCTTCTGAGATCACAGCTTGATGTATATGTATCAAAAACATTGATTCTACTCAAATACACCACATCCATGCGTTAAAAGTGGTCTGGCGCTTCTGCAACGAACGAAACATTGAAGATCACCGAAATCGAGATATTGCGTGTTTCGAGCGTGTCTGAGATCACAGCTCGATGTATATGTATCAAAAACCTTGATTCTACTCAAATACACAACATCCATGCGTTAAAAGTCGTCTGGTACCGTTGTAAAGAACGAAACATTGAAGAACACCGAAATCGTGATATCACGTGTTTCGAGCGTTTCTGAGATCACAGCTAGGTGTAAAAGAGCAAAAACCTTCATTCTACTCAAATACACCATATCCAAGCGTTAAAAGTGGTCTGGCGCTTCTGCAACGACCGAAAAATTGAAGAACACCGAAATCGAGATATCGCCTGTTTCGAGCGCGTCTGAGATCACAGCTCGATGTAAATGTATCAAAAACCTTCATTCTACTGAAATACAACACATCCATGTGTTAAAAGTTGTCTGGGACCGGTGCAGCGAACGACACATGAAAGAACCCCGAAATCGTGATATCACGTGTTTCGAGCGTTTCTGAGATCACAGCTAGGTGTAAAAGAGCAAAAACCTTCATTCTACTCAAATAGACCACATCCATGCGTTAAAAGTGGTCCGGTGCTTCTGCAACGAACGAAACCTTGAAGAACACCGAAATCGAGATATCGCGCGTTTCGAGCTCTTCTGAGATCACAGCTCGATGTGTATGTATCAAAAACCTTCATTCAACTCAAATACAACACATCCATGCGTTAAAAGTCGTCTGGTACCGTTGTAACGAACGAAACATTGAAGAACACCGAAATCGTGATATCGCGTGTTTCGAGCGTTTCTGAGATCACAGCTAAGTGTAAAAGAGCAAAAACCTTCATTCTACTCAAATACACCACATCCATGCGTTAAAAGTTGTCTGGCACCGCGGAAGTGAACCAAACATCGAAGAACACCGAAATCGAGATATCGCGTGTTTCGAGCTCTTCTGAGATCACAGCTCGATGTATATGTATAAAAAACCTTGATTCTACTCAAATACACAACATCCATGCGTTAAAAGTCGTCTGGTACCGTTGTAACGAACGAAACATTGAAGAACACCGAAATCGTGATAACGCGTGTTTCGAGCGTTTCTGAGATCACAGCTAAGTGTAAAAGAGCAAAAACCTTCATTCTACTCAAATACACCACATCCATGCGTTAAAAGTAGTCTGGCGCTTCTGCAACGAACGAAAAATTGAAGAACACCGAAATCGAGATATCGCGTGTTTCGAGCTCTTCTGAGATCACAGCTCGATGTATATGTATAAAAAACCTTGATTCTACTCAAATACACAACATCCATGCGTTAAAAGTCGTCTGGTACCGTTGTAACGAACGAAACATTGAAGAACACCGAAATCGTGATAACGCGTGTTTCGAGCGTTTCTGAGATCACAGCTAAGTGTAAAAGAGCAAAAACCTTCATTCTACTCAAATACACCACATCCATGCGTTAAAAGTGGTCCGGCGCTTCTGCAACGAACGAAACCTTGAAGAACACCGAAATCGATATATTGCGCGTTTCGAGCTTTTCTGAGATCACAGCTCGATGTATATGTATCAAAAACCTTCATTCTACTCAAATACACAACATCCATGCGTTAAAAGTTGTCTGGCACCGCTGAAGCGAACCAAACATCGAGGAACACCGAAATCGATATATCGCGTGTTTCGAGCGTGTCTGAGATCACAGCTCGATGTAAATGCATCAAAACCATTCACTCGACTCAAATACATAACATCCATACATTAAACGTTGTCTCGCACCGCTGAAGCGAACGAAACTTTGAGCAACACCGAAATCGAGATATCGCGTTTTTCGAGCGTTTCTGAGATCACAGCTAAGTGTAAAAGAGCAAAAACCTTCATTCTACTCAAATACACCACATCCATGCGTTAAAAGTGGTCTGGCGCTTCTGCAACGAACGAAAAAATGAAGAACACCGAAATCGAGATATCTCGTGTTCCGAGCGTATCTGACTTCACAGGTCGATGTAAATGTATCAAAAACCTTCTTTCTACTCAAATACACAACATCCATGCGTTAAAAGTTGTCTTGGTGGTGAAGGGTTTCGGCAGAGGAACGTTCCTCTGCCGAAACCCTTCACCACCAAGAAACGCAGCGGTCAAAACAAAATTTCAACAATTAAAAGTTGTCTGGCACCGCTGAAGCGAACCAAACATCGAAGAACACCGAAATCGAGATATTGCGTGTTTCGAGCGTTTCTGAGATCACAGCTCGATGTATATGTATCAAAAACCTTGATTCTACTCAAATACACAACATCCATGCGTTAAAAGTCGTCTGGTACCGTTGTAAAGAACGAAACATTGAAGAACACCGAAATCGTGATATCACGTGTTTCGAGCGTTTCTGAGATCACAGCTAGGTGTAAAAGAGCAAAAACCTTCATTCTACTCAAATACACCATATCCAAGCGTTAAAAGTGGTCTGGCGCTTCTGCAACTACCGAAAAATTGAAGAACACCGAAATCGAGATATCGCCTGTTTCGAGCGCGTCTGAGATCACAGCTCGATGTAAATGTATCAAAAACCTTCATTCTACTGAAATACAACACATCCATGTGTTAAAAGTTGTCTGGGACCGGTGCAGCGAACGACACATGAAAGAACCCCGAAATCGTGATATCACGTGTTTCGAGCGTTTCTGAGATCACAGCTAGGTGTAAAAGAGCAAAAACCTTCATTCTACTCAAATAGACCACATCCATGCGTTAAAAGTGGCCCGGTGCTTCTGCAACGAACGAAACCTTGAAGAACACCGAAATCGAGATATCGCGCGTTTCGAGCTCTTCTGAGATCACAGCTCGATGTGTATGTATCAAAAACCTTCATTCAACTCAAATACAACACATCCATGCGTTAAAAGTCGTCTGGTACCGTTGTAACGAACGAAACATTGAAGAACACCGAAATCGTGATATCGCGTGTTTCGAGCGTTTCTGAGATCACAGCTAAGTGTAAAAGAGCAAAAACCTTCATTCTACTCAAATACACCACATCCATGCGTTAAAAGTTGTCTGGCACCGCGGAAGTGAACCAAACATCGAAGAACACCGAAATCGAGATATCGCGTGTTTCGAGCTCTTCTGAGATCACAGCTCGATGTATATGTATAAAAAACCTTGATTCTACTCAAATACACAACATCCATGCGTTAAAAGTCGTCTGGTACCGTTGTAACGAACGAAACATTGAAGAACACCGAAATCGTGATAACGCGTGTTTCGAGCGTTTCTGAGATCACAGCTAAGTGTAAAAGAGCAAAAACCTTCATTCTACTCAAATACACCACATCCATGCGTTAAAAGTAGTCTGGCGCTTCTGCAACGAACGAAAAATTGAAGAACACCGAAATCGAGATATCGCGTGTTTCGAGCTCTTCTGAGATCACAGCTCGATGTATATGTATAAAAAACCTTGATTCTACTCAAATACACAACATCCATGCGTTAAAAGTCGTCTGGTACCGTTGTAACGAACGAAACATTGAAGAACACCGAAATCGTGATAACGCGTGTTTCGAGCGTTTCTGAGATCACAGCTAAGTGTAAGAGAGCAAAAACCTTCATTCTACTCAAATACACCACATCCATGCGTTAAAAGTGGTCCGGCGCTTCTGCAACGAACGAAACCTTGAAGAACACCGAAATCGATATATTGCGCGTTTCGAGCTTTTCTGAGATCACAGCTCGATGTATATGTATCAAAAACCTTCATTCTACTCAAATACACAACATCCATGCGTTAAAAGTTGTCTGGCACCGCTGAAGCGAACCAAACATCGAGGAACACCGAAATCGATATATCGCGTGTTTCGAGCGTGTCTGAGATCACAGCTCGATGTAAATGCATCAAAACCATTCACTCGACTCAAATACATAACATCCATACATTAAACGTTGTCTCGCACCGCTGAAGCGAACGAAACTTTGAGCAACACCGAAATCGAGATATCGCGTTTTTCGAGCGTTTCTGAGATCACAGCTAAGTGTAAAAGAGCAAAAACCTTCATTCTACTCAAATACACCACATCCATGCGTTAAAAGTGGTCTGGCGCTTCTGCAACGAACGAAAAAATGAAGAACACCGAAATCGAGATATCTCGTGTTCCGAGCGTATCTGACTTCACAGGTCGATGTAAATGTATCAAAAACCTTCTTTCTACTCAAATACACAACATCCATGCGTTAAAAGTTGTCTTGGTGGTGAAGGGTTTCGGCAGAGGAACGTTCCTCTGCCGAAACCCTTCACCACCAAGAAACGCAGCGGTCAAAACAAAATTTCAACAATTAAAAGTTGTCTGGCACCGCTGAAGCGAACCAAACATCGAAGAACACCGAAGACGATATATCGCGTGTTTCGAGCGTGTCTGAGATCACAGCTCGATGTAAATGCATCAAAATCATTCACTCGACTCAAATACATAACATCCATACATTAAACGTTTTCTCTCACCGCTGAAGCGAACGAAACTTTGGGCAACACCGAAATCGAGATATCGCGTGTTTCGAGCTCTTCTGAGATCACAGCTCGATGTATATGTATCAAAAACCTTCATTCTACTCAGATCCACCACATCCTTGCGTTGAAAGTTGTCTGGCACCGTTGTAACGAACGAAACATTGAAGAACACCGAAATCGTGATAACGCGTGTTTCGAGCGTTTCTGAGATCACAGCTAAGTGTAAAAGAGCAAAAACCTTCATTCTACTCAAATACACCACATCCATGCGTTAAAAGTGGTCTGGCGCTTCTGCAACGAACGAAACATTGAAGAACACCGAAATCGTGATATCGCGTGTTTCGAACGTTTCTGAGATCACAGCTCGATGAAAAAGTATCAAAAACCTTCATTCTACTCAAATACACAACATCCATGCGTTAAAAGTTGTCTGGCACCGCTGAAGCGAACCAAACATCGAAGAACACCGATGTCGATATATCGCGAGTTTCGAGCGTGTCTGAGATCACAGCTCGATGTAAATGCATCAAAACCATTCACTCGACTCAAATACATAACATCCATACATTAAACGTTTTCTCGCACCGCTGAAGCGAACGAAACTTTGGGCAACACCGAAATCGAGATATTGCGTGTTTCGAGCTCTTCTGAGATCACAGCTCGATGTATATGTATCAAAAACCTTCATTCTACTCAAATACACCACATCCATGCGTTGAAAGTTGTCTGGCACCGTTGTAACCAACGAAACATTGAAGAACACCGAAATCGTGATAACGCGTGTTTCGAGCGTTTCTGAGATCACAGCTAAGTGTAAAAGAGCAAAAACCTTCATTCTAACCAAATACACCACATCCATGCGTTAAAAGTTGTCTGGCGCTTCTGCAACGAACGAAAAATTGAAGAACACCGAAATCGAGATATCGCGTGTTTCGAGCTCTTCTGAGATCACACCTCGATGTATATGTATCAAAAACCTTGCTTCTAATCAAATACACCACATCCATGCGTTAAAAGTGGTCTGGCGCTTCTGCAACGAACGAAAAATTGAAGAACATCGAAATCGAGATATCGCGTGTTTCGAGCTCTTCTGAGATCACAGCTCGATGTATATGTATCAAAAACCTTGATTCTACTCAAATACACAACATCCATGCGTTAAAAGTGGTCTGGTACCGTTGTAACGAATGAAACATTGAAGAACACCGAAATCGTGATAACGCGTGTTTCGAGCGTTTCTGAGATCACAGCTAAGTGTAAAAGAGCAAAAACCTTCATTCTACTCAAATACACCACATCCATGCGTTAAAAGTGGTCCGGCGCTTCTGCAACGAACGAAACCTTGAAGAACACCGAAATCGAGATATTGCGCGTTTCGAGCTCTTCTGAGATCACAGCTCGATGTATATGTATCAAAAACCTTCATTCTACTCAAATACAACACATCCATGCGTTAAAAGTAGTCTGGTACCGTTGTAACGAACGAAACATTGAAGAACACCGAAATCGTGATATCGCGTGTTTCGAGCGTTTCTGAGATCACAGCTAAGTGTAAAAGAGCAAAAACCTTCATTCTACTCAAATACACCACATCCATGCGTCAAAAGTTGTCTGGCACCACGGAAGCGAACCAAACATTGAAGAACACCGAAATCGAGATATCGCCTGTTTCGAGCGCGTCTGAGATCACAGCTCGATGTAAATGTATCAAAAACCTTCATTCTACTGAAATACAACACATCCATGTGTTAAAAGTTGTCTGGGACCGGTGCAGCGAACGACACATGAAAGAACCCCG
This sequence comes from Pimpla rufipes, assembly GCA_963932165.1. Taxonomy (NCBI): domain Eukaryota; kingdom Metazoa; phylum Arthropoda; class Insecta; order Hymenoptera; family Ichneumonidae; genus Pimpla; species Pimpla rufipes. The sequence continues at coordinate 7,085,682 of OZ010640.1, forward strand.
AAATCGTGATATCACGTGTTTCGAGCGTTTCTGAGATCACAGCTAGGTGTAAAAGAGCAAAAACCTTCATTCTACTCAAATAGACCACATCCATGCGTTAAAAGTGGCCCGGTGCTTCTGCAACGAACGAAACCTTGAAGAACACCGAAATCGAGATATCGCGCGTTTCGAGCTCTTCTGAGATCACAGCTCGATGTGTATGTATCAAAAACCTTCATTCAACTCAAATACAACACATCCATGCGTTAAAAGTCGTCTGGTACCGTTGTAACGAACGAAACATTGAAGAACACCGAAATCGTGATATCGCGTGTTTCGAGCGTTTCTGAGATCACAGCTAAGTGTAAAAGAGCAAAAACCTTCATTCTACTCAAATACACCACATCCATGCGTTAAAAGTTGTCTGGCACCGCGGAAGTGAACCAAACATCGAAGAACACCGAAATCGAGATATCGCGTGTTTCGAGCTCTTCTGAGATCACAGCTCGATGTATATGTATAAAAAACCTTGATTCTACTCAAATACACAACATCCATGCGTTAAAAGTCGTCTGGTACCGTTGTAACGAACGAAACATTGAAGAACACCGAAATCGTGATAACGCGTGTTTCGAGCGTTTCTGAGATCACAGCTAAGTGTAAAAGAGCAAAAACCTTCATTCTACTCAAATACACCACATCCATGCGTTAAAAGTAGTCTGGCGCTTCTGCAACGAACGAAAAATTGAAGAACACCGAAATCGAGATATCGCGTGTTTCGAGCTCTTCTGAGATCACAGCTCGATGTATATGTATAAAAAACCTTGATTCTACTCAAATACACAACATCCATGCGTTAAAAGTCGTCTGGTACCGTTGTAACGAACGAAACATTGAAGAACACCGAAATCGTGATAACGCGTGTTTCGAGCGTTTCTGAGATCACAGCTAAGTGTAAAAGAGCAAAAACCTTCATTCTACTCAAATACACCACATCCATGCGTTAAAAGTGGTCCGGCGCTTCTGCAACGAACGAAACCTTGAAGAACACCGAAATCGATATATTGCGCGTTTCGAGCTTTTCTGAGATCACAGCTCGATGTATATGTATCAAAAACCTTCATTCTACTCAAATACACAACATCCATGCGTTAAAAGTTGTCTGGCACCGCTGAAGCGAACCAAACATCGAGGAACACCGAAATCGATATATCGCGTGTTTCGAGCGTGTCTGAGATCACAGCTCGATGTAAATGCATCAAAACCATTCACTCGACTCAAATACATAACATCCATACATTAAACGTTGTCTCGCACCGCTGAAGCGAACGAAACTTTGAGCAACACCGAAATCGAGATATCGCGTTTTTCGAGCGTTTCTGAGATCACAGCTAAGTGTAAAAGAGCAAAAACCTTCATTCTACTCAAATACACCACATCCATGCGTTAAAAGTGGTCTGGCGCTTCTGCAACGAACGAAAAAATGAAGAACACCGAAATCGAGATATCTCGTGTTCCGAGCGTATCTGACTTCACAGGTCGATGTAAATGTATCAAAAACCTTCTTTCTACTCAAATACACAACATCCATGCGTTAAAAGTTGTCTTGGTGGTGAAGGGTTTCGGCAGAGGAACGTTCCTCTGCCGAAACCCTTCACCACCAAGAAACGCAGCGGTCAAAACAAAATTTCAACAATTAAAAGTTGTCTGGCACCGCTGAAGCGAACCAAACATCGAAGAACACCGAAGACGATATATCGCGTGTTTCGAGCGTGTCTGAGATCACAGCTCGATGTAAATGCATCAAAATCATTCACTCGACTCAAATACATAACATCCATACATTAAACGTTTTCTCTCACCGCTGAAGCGAACGAAACTTTGGGCAACACCGAAATCGAGATATCGCGTGTTTCGAGCTCTTCTGAGATCACAGCTCGATGTATATGTATCAAAAACCTTCATTCTACTCAGATCCACCACATCCTTGCGTTGAAAGTTGTCTGGCACCGTTGTAACGAACGAAACATTGAAGAACACCGAAATCGTGATAACGCGTGTTTCGAGCGTTTCTGAGATCACAGCTAAGTGTAAAAGAGCAAAAACCTTCATTCTACTCAAATACACCACATCCATGCGTTAAAAGTGGTCTGGCGCTTCTGCAACGAACGAAACATTGAAGAACACCGAAATCGTGATATCGCGTGTTTCGAACGTTTCTGAGATCACAGCTCGATGAAAAAGTATCAAAAACCTTCATTCTACTCAAATACACAACATCCATGCGTTAAAAGTTGTCTGGCACCGCTGAAGCGAACCAAACATCGAAGAACACCGATGTCGATATATCGCGAGTTTCGAGCGTGTCTGAGATCACAGCTCGATGTAAATGCATCAAAACCATTCACTCGACTCAAATACATAACATCCATACATTAAACGTTTTCTCGCACCGCTGAAGCGAACGAAACTTTGGGCAACACCGAAATCGAGATATTGCGTGTTTCGAGCTCTTCTGAGATCACAGCTCGATGTATATGTATCAAAAACCTTCATTCTACTCAAATACACCACATCCATGCGTTGAAAGTTGTCTGGCACCGTTGTAACCAACGAAACATTGAAGAACACCGAAATCGTGATAACGCGTGTTTCGAGCGTTTCTGAGATCACAGCTAAGTGTAAAAGAGCAAAAACCTTCATTCTAACCAAATACACCACATCCATGCGTTAAAAGTTGTCTGGCGCTTCTGCAACGAACGAAAAATTGAAGAACACCGAAATCGAGATATCGCGTGTTTCGAGCTCTTCTGAGATCACACCTCGATGTATATGTATCAAAAACCTTGCTTCTAATCAAATACACCACATCCATGCGTTAAAAGTGGTCTGGCGCTTCTGCAACGAACGAAAAATTGAAGAACATCGAAATCGAGATATCGCGTGTTTCGAGCTCTTCTGAGATCACAGCTCGATGTATATGTATCAAAAACCTTGATTCTACTCAAATACACAACATCCATGCGTTAAAAGTGGTCTGGTACCGTTGTAACGAATGAAACATTGAAGAACACCGAAATCGTGATAACGCGTGTTTCGAGCGTTTCTGAGATCACAGCTAAGTGTAAAAGAGCAAAAACCTTCATTCTACTCAAATACACCACATCCATGCGTTAAAAGTGGTCCGGCGCTTCTGCAACGAACGAAACCTTGAAGAACACCGAAATCGAGATATTGCGCGTTTCGAGCTCTTCTGAGATCACAGCTCGATGTATATGTATCAAAAACCTTCATTCTACTCAAATACAACACATCCATGCGTTAAAAGTAGTCTGGTACCGTTGTAACGAACGAAACATTGAAGAACACCGAAATCGTGATATCGCGTGTTTCGAGCGTTTCTGAGATCACAGCTAAGTGTAAAAGAGCAAAAACCTTCATTCTACTCAAATACACCACATCCATGCGTCAAAAGTTGTCTGGCACCACGGAAGCGAACCAAACATCGAAGAACACCGAAATCGAGATATCGCGTGTTTCGAGCTTGTCTGAGATCACAGCTCGATGTATATGTATCAAAAACCTTCATTCTACTCAAATACAACACATCCATGCGTTAAAAGTCTTCTGGTACCGCTGTAACGAACCAAACATCGAAGAACACCGAAATCTAGATATCTCGTGTTTGGAGCGTTTCTGAGATCACAGCTCGATGTAATGTATCAAAAACCTTCATTCTACTCAAATACACAACATCCGTGCGTTAAAAGTTGTCTGGCACCGCTGAAGCGAACCAAACATCGAGGAACACCGAAATCGATATATCGCGTGTTTCGAGCGTGTCTGAGATCACAGTTCGATGTAAATGCATCAAAACCATTCACTCGACTCAAATACATAAAATCCATACATTAAACGTTGTCTCGTTGTCTGAAGCGAACGAAACTTTGAGCAACACCGAAATCGAGATATCGCGTTTTTCGAGCGTTTCTGAGATCACAGCTAAGTGTAAAAGAGCAAAAACCTTCATTCTACTCAAATACACCACATCCATGCGTTAAAAGTGGTCTGGCGCTTCTGCAACGAACGAAAAATTGAAGAACACCGCAATCGAGATATTGCGTGTTTCGAGCGTGTCTGAGATCACAGCTCGATGTAAATGTATCAAAAACCTTCATTCTACTGAAATACAACACATCCATGTGTTGAAAGTTGTCTGGGACCGGTGCAGCGAACGACACATGAAAGAACCCCGAAATCGAGATATCTCGTGTTTGGAGCGTTTCTGAGATCACAGCTCGATGTAAATGTATCAAAAACCTTCATTCTACTGAAATACAACACATCCATGCGTTAAAAGTTGTCTGGCACCGCTGTAACGAACCAAACATCGAAAAACACCGAAATCGTGATATCGCCTGTTTTGAGCGTTACTGAGATCACAGCTAGGTGTAAAAGAGCAAAAACCTTCATTCTACTCAAATACACCACATCCATGCGTTAAAAGTGGTCTGGCGCTTCTGCAACGAACGAAAAAATGAAGAACACCGAAATCGAGATATCTCGTGTTCCGAGCGTATCTGACTTCACAGGTCGATGTAAATGTATCAAAAACCTTCTTTCTACTCAAATACACAACATCCATGCGTTAAAAGTTGTCTTGGTGGTGAAGGGTTTCGGCAGAGGAACGTTCCTCTGCCGAAACCCTTCACCACCAAGAAACGCAGCGGTCAAAACAAAATTTCAACAATTAAAAGTTGTCTGGCACCGCTGAAGCGAACCAAACATCGAAGAACACCGAAGACGATATATCGCGTGTTTCGAGCGTGTCTGAGATCACAGCTCGATGTAAATGCATCAAAAACCTTCATTCTACTCAGATACACCACATCCTTGCGTTGAAAGTTGTCTGGCACCGTTGTAACGAACGAAACATTGAAGAACACCGAAATCGTGATAACGCGTGTTTCGAGCGTTTCTGAGATCACAGCTAAGTGTAAAAGAGCAAAAACCTTCATTCTACTCAAATACACCACATCCATGCGTTAAAAGTGGTCTGGCGCTTCTGCAACGAACGAAACATTGAAGAACACCGAAATCGTGATATCGCGTGTTTCGAACGTTTCTGAGATCACAGCTCGATGAAAAAGTATCAAAAACCTTCATTCTACTCAAATACACAACATCCATGCGTTAAAAGTTGTCTGGCACCGCTGAAGCGAACCAAACATCGAAGAACACCGATGTCGATATATCGCGAGTTTCGAGCGTGTCTGAGATCACAGCTCGATGTAAATGCATCAAAACCATTCACTCGACTCAAATACATAACATCCATACATTAAACGTTTTCTCGCACCGCTGAAGCGAACGAAACTTTGGGCAACACCGAAATCGAGATATTGCGTGTTTCGAGCTCTTTTGAGATCACAGCTCGATGTATATGTATCAAAAACCTTCATTCTACTCAAATACACCACATCCATGCGTTGAAAGTTGTCTGGCACCGTTGTAACCAACGAAACATTGAAGAACACCGAAATCGTGATAACGCGTGTTTCGAGCGTTTCTGAGATCACAGCTAAGTGTAAAAGAGCAAAAACCTTCATTCTAATCAAATACACCACATCCATGCGTTAAAAGTTGTCTGGCGCTTCTGCAACGAACGAAAAATTGAAGAACACCGAAATCGAGATATCGCGTGTTTCGAGCTCTTCTGAGATCACACCTCGATGTATATGTATCAAAAACCTTGCTTCTAATCAAATACACCACATCCATGCGTTAAAAGTGGTCTGGCGCTTCTGCAACGAACAAAAAATTGAAGAACATCGAAATCGAGATATCGCGTGTTTCGAGCTCTTCTGAGATCACAGCTCGATGTATATGTATCAAAAACCTTGATTCTACTCAAATACACAACATCCATGCGTTAAAAGTGGTCTGGTACCGTTGTAACGAATGAAACATTGAAGAACACCGAAATCGTGATAACGCGTGTTTCGAGCGTTTCTGAGATCACAGCTAAGTGTAAAAGAGCAAAAACCTTCATTCTACTCAAATACACCACTTCCATGCGTTAAAAGTGGTCCGGCGCTTCTGCAACGAACGAAACCTTGAAGAACACCGAAATCGAGATATTGCGCGTTTCGAGCTCTTCTGAGATCACAGCTCGATGTATATGTATCAAAAACCTTCATTCTACTCAAATACAACACATCCATGCGTTAAAAGTAGTCTGGTACCGTTGTAACGAACGAAACATTGAAGAACACCGAAATCGTGATATCGCGTGTTTCGAGCGTTTCTGAGATCACAGCTAAGTGTAAAAGAGCAAAAACCTTCATTCTACTCAAATACACCACATCCATGCGTCAAAAGTTGTCTGGCACCACGGAAGCGAACCAAACATCGAAGAACACCGAAATCGAGATATCGCGTGTTTCGAGCTTGTCTGAGATCACAGCTCGATGTATATGTATCAAAAACCTTCATTCTACTCAAATACAACACATCCATGCGTTAAAAGTCTTCTGGTACCGCTGTAACGAACCAAACATCGAAGAACACCGAAATCTAGATATCTCGTGTTTGGAGCGTTTCTGAGATCACAGCTCGATGTAATGTATCAAAAACCTTCATTCTACTCAAATACACAACATCCGTGCGTTAAAAGTTGTCTGGCACCGCTGAAGCGAACCAAACATCGAGGAACACCGAAATCGATATATCGCGTGTTTCGAGCGTGTCTGAGATCACAGTTCGATGTAAATGCATCAAAACCATTCACTCGACTCAAATACATAAAATCCATACATTAAACGTTGTCTCGTTGTCTGAAGCGAACGAAACTTTGAGCAACACCGAAATCGAGATATCGCGTTTTTCGAGCGTTTCTGAGATCACAGCTAAGTGTAAAAGAGCAAAAACCTTCATTCTACTCAAATACACCACATCCATGCGTTAAAAGTGGTCTGGCGCTTCTGCAACGAACGAAAAATTGAAGAACACCGCAATCGAGATATTGCGTGTTTCGAGCGTGTCTGAGATCACAGCTCGATGTAAATGTATCAAAAACCTTCATTCTACTGAAATACAACACATCCATGTGTTGAAAGTTGTCTGGGACCGGTGCAGCGAACGACACATGAAAGAACCCCGAAATCGAGATATCTCGTGTTTGGAGCGTTTCTGAGATCACAGCTCGATGTAAATGTATCAAAAACCTTCATTCTACTGAAATACAACACATCCATGCGTTAAAAGTTGTCTGGCACCGCTGTAACGAACCAAACATCGAAAAACACCGAAATCGTGATATCGCCTGTTTTGAGCGTTACTGAGATCACAGCTAGGTGTAAAAGAGCAAAAACCTTCATTCTACTCAAATACACCACATCCATGCGTTAAAAGTGGTCTGGCGCTTCTGCAACGAACGAAAAAATGAAGAACACCGAAATCGAGATATCTCGTGTTCCGAGCGTATCTGACTTCACAGGTCGATGTAAATGTATCAAAAACCTTCTTTCTACTCAAATACACAACATCCATGCGTTAAAAGTTGTCTTGGTGGTGAAGGGTTTCGGCAGAGGAACGTTCCTCTGCCGAAACCCTTCACCACCAAGAAACGCAGCGGTCAAAACAAAATTTCAACAATTAAAAGTTGTCTGGCACCGCTGAAGCGAACCAAACATCGAAGAACACCGAAGACGATATATCGCGTGTTTCGAGCGTGTCTGAGATCACAGCTCGATGTAAATGCATCAAAAACCTTCATTCTACTCAGATACACCACATCCTTGCGTTGAAAGTTGTCTGGCACCGTTGTAACGAACGAAACATTGAAGAACACCGAAATCGTGATAACGCGTGTTTCGAGCGTTTCTGAGATCACAGCTAAGTGTAAAAGAGCAAAAACCTTCATTCTACTCAAATACACCACATCCATGCGTTAAAAGTGGTCTGGCGCTTCTGCAACGAACGAAACATTGAAGAACACCGAAATCGTGATATCGCGTGTTTCGAGCGTTTCTGAGATCACAGCTAAGTGTAAAAGAGCAAAAACCTTCATTCTACTCAAATACACCACATCCATGCGTTGAAAGTTGTCTGGCACCGTTGTAACCAACGAAACATTGAAGAACACCGAAATCGTGATAACGCGTGTTTCGAGCGTTTCTGAGATCACAGCTAAGTGTAAAAGAGCAAAAACCTTCATTCTAATCAAATACACCACATCCATGCGTTAAAAGTTGTCTGGCGCTTCTGCAACGAACGAAAAATTGAAGAACACCGAAATCGAGATATCGCGTGTTTCGAGCTCTTCTGAGATCACACCTCGATGTATATGTATCAAAAACCTTGCTTCTAATCAAATACACCACATCCATGCGTTAAAAGTGGTCTGGCGCTTCTGCAACGAACAAAAAATTGAAGAACATCGAAATCGAGATATCGCGTGTTTCGAGCTCTTCTGAGATCACAGCTCGATGTATATGTATCAAAAACCTTGATTCTACTCAAATACACAACATCCATGCGTTAAAAGTGGTCTGGTACCGTTGTAACGAATGAAACATTGAAGAACACCGAAATCGTGATAACGCGTGTTTCGAGCGTTTCTGAGATCACAGCTAAGTGTAAAAGAGCAAAAACCTTCATTCTACTCAAATACACCACTTCCATGCGTTAAAAGTGGTCCGGCGCTTCTGCAACGAACGAAACCTTGAAGAACACCGAAATCGAGATATTGCGCGTTTCGAGCTCTTCTGAGATCACAGCTCGATGTATATGTATCAAAAACCTTCATTCTACTCAAATACAACACATCCATGCGTTAAAAGTAGTCTGGTACCGTTGTAACGAACGAAACATTGAAGAACACCGAAATCGTGATATCGCGTGTTTCGAGCGTTTCTGAGATCACAGCTAAGTGTAAAAGAGCAAAAACCTTCATTCTACTCAAATACACCACATCCATGCGTCAAAAGTTGTCTGGCACCACGGAAGCGAACCAAACATCGAAGAACACCGAAATCGAGATATCGCGTGTTTCGAGCTTGTCTGAGATCACAGCTCGATGTATATGTATCAAAAACCTTCATTCTACTCAAATACAACACATCCATGCGTTAAAAGTCTTCTGGTACCGCTGTAACGAACCAAACATCGAAGAACACCGAAATCTAGATATCTCGTGTTTGGAGCGTTTCTGAGATCACAGCTCGATGTAATGTATCAAAAACCTTCATTCTACTCAAATACACAACATCCGTGCGTTAAAAGTTGTCTGGCACCGCTGAAGCGAACCAAACATCGAGGAACACCGAAATCGATATATCGCGTGTTTCGAGCGTGTCTGAGATCACAGTTCGATGTAAATGCATCAAAACCATTCACTCGACTCAAATACATAAAATCCATACATTAAACGTTGTCTCGTTGTCTGAAGCGAACGAAACTTTGAGCAACACCGAAATCGAGATATCGCGTTTTTCGAGCGTTTCTGAGATCACAGCTAAGTGTAAAAGAGCAAAAACCTTCATTCTACTCAAATACACCACATCCATGCGTTAAAAGTGGTCTGGCGCTTCTGCAACGAACGAAAAATTGAAGAACACCGCAATCGAGATATTGCGTGTTTCGAGCGTGTCTGAGATCACAGCTCGATGTAAATGTATCAAAAACCTTCATTCTACTGAAATACAACACATCCATGTGTTGAAAGTTGTCTGGGACCGGTGCAGCGAACGACACATGAAAGAACCCCGAAATCGAGATATCTCGTGTTTGGAGCGTTTCTGAGATCACAGCTCGATGTAAATGTATTAAAAACCTTCATTCTACTGAAATACAACACATCCATGCGTTAAAAGTTGTCTGGCACCGCTGTAACGAACCAAACATCGAAAAACACCGAAATCGTGATATCGCCTGTTTTGAGCGTTACTGAGATCACAGCTAGGTGTAAAAGAGCAAAAACCTTCATTCTACTCAAATACACCACATCCATGCGTTAAAAGTGGTCCGGCGCTTCTGCAACGAACGAAACCTTGAAGAACACCGAAATCGAGATATCGCGCGTTTCGAACTCTTCTGAGATCACAGCTCGATGTATATGTATCAAAAACCTTCATTCAACTCAAATACAACACATCCATGCGTTAAAAGTTGTCTGGCGCTTCTGTATCGAACGAAACATCGAAGAACACCGAAATCGTTATATATCGTGTTTCGAGCGTTTTTGAGATCACAACGCGTTGTAAATGTATCAAAAACCTTCATTCTACTCAAATACACAACATCCATGCGTTAAAAGTTGTCTGGCACCGTTGTAACGAACGAAACATTGAAGAACACCGAAATCGTGATAACGCGTGTTTCGAGCGTTTCTGAGATCACAGCTAAGTGTAAAAGAGCAAAAACCTTCATTCTAATCAAATACACCACATCCATGCGTTAAAAGTGGTCTGGCGCTTCTGCAACGAACGAAAAATTGAAGAACACCGAAATCGAGATATCGCGTGTTTCGAGTTCTTCTGAGATCACACAGCGATGTATATGTATCAAAAACCTTGATTCTAATCAAATACACCACATCCATGCGTTAAAAGTGGTCTGGCGCTTCTGCAACGAACGAAAAATTGAAGAACACCGAAATCGAGATATCTCGTGTTCCGAGCGTATCTGACTTCACAGGTCGATGTAAATGTATGAAAAACCTTCTTTCTACTCAAATACACAACATCCATGCGTTAAAAGTTGTCTTGGTGGTGAAGGGTTTCGGCAGAGGAACGTTCCTCTGCCGAAACCCTTCACCACCAAGAAACGCAGCGGTCAAAACAAAATTTCAACAATTAAAAGTTGTCTGGCACCGCTGAAGCGAACCAAACATCGAAGAACACCGAAGACGATATATCGCGTGTTTCGAGCGTGTCTGAGATCACAGCTCGATGTAAATGCATCAAAATCATTCACTCGACTCAAATACATAACATCCATACATTAAACGTTTTCTCTCACCGCTGAAGCGAACGAAACTTTGGGCAACACCGAAATCGAGATATCGCGTGTTTCGAGCTCTTCTGAGATCACAGCTCGATGTATATGTATCAAAAACCTTCATTCTACTGAGATACACCACATCCTTGCGTTGAAAGTTGTCTGGCACCGTTGTAACGAACGAAACATTGAAGAACACCGAAATCGTGATAACGCGTGTTTCGAGCGTTTCTGAGATCACAGCTAAGTGTAAAAGAGCAAAAACCTTCATTCTACTCAAATACACCACATCCATGCGTTAAAAGTGGTCTGGCGCTTCTGCAACGAACGAAACATTGAAGAACACCGAAATCGTGATATCGCGTGTTTCGAACGTTTCTGAGATCACAGCTCGATGAAAAAGTATCAAAAACCTTCATTCTACTCAAATACACAACATCCATGCGTTAAAAGTTGTCTGGCACCGCTGAAGCGAACCAAACATCGAAGAACACCGATGTCGATATATCGCGAGTTTCGAGCGTGTCTGAGATCACAGCTCGATGTAAATGCATCAAAACCATTCACTCGACTCAAATACATAACATCCATACATTAAACGTTTTCTCGCACCGCTGAAGCGAACGAAACTTTGGGCAACACCGAAATCGAGATATTGCGTGTTTCGAGCTCTTCTGAGATCACAGCTCGATGTATATGTATCAAAAACCTTCATTCTACTCAAATACACCACATCCATGCGTTGAAAGTTGTCTGGCACCGTTGTAACGAACGAAACATTGAAGAACACCGAAATCGTGATAACGCGTGTTTCGAGCGTTTCTGAGATCACAGCTAAGTGTAAAAGAGCAAAAACCTTCATTCTAATCAAATACACCACATCCATGCGTTAAAAGTGGTCTGGCGCTTCTGCAACGAACGAAAAATTGAAGAACACCGAAATCGAGATATCGCGTGTTTCGAGCTCTTCTGAGATCACACCTCGATGTATATGTATCAAAAACCTTGATTCTAATCAAATACACCACATCCATGCGTTAAAAGTGGTCTGGCGCTTCTGCAACGAACGAAAAATTGAAGAACATCGAAATCGAGATATCGCGTGTTTCGAGCTCTTCTGAGATCACAGCTCGATGTATATGTATCAAAAACCTTGATTCTACTCAAATACACAACATCCATGCGTTAAAAGTGGTCTGGTAACGTTGTAACGAATGAAACATTGAAGAACACCGAAATCGTGATAACGCGTGTTTCGAGCGTTTCTGAGATCACAGCTAAGTGTAAAAGAGCAAAAACCTTCATTCTACTCAAATACACCACATCCATGCGTTAAAAGTGGTCCGGCGCTTCTGCAACGAACGAAACCTTGAAGAACACCGAAATCGAGATATTGCGCGTTTCGAGCTCTTCTGAGATCACAGCTCGATGTATATGTATCAAAAACCTTCATTCTACTCAAATACAACACATCCATGCGTTAAAAGTAGTCTGGTACCGTTGTAACGAACGAAACATTGAAGAACACCGAAATCGTGATATCGCGTGTTTCGAGCGTTTCTGAGATCACAGCTAAGTGTAAAAGAGCAAAAACCTTCATTCTACTCAAATACACCACATCCATGCGTTAAAAGTTGTCTGGCACCGCGGAAGCGAACCAAACATCGAAGAACACCGAAATCGAGATATCGCGTGTTTCGAGCTTGTCTGAGATCACAGCTCGATGTATATGTATCAAAAACCTTCATTCTACTCAAATACAACACATCCATGCGTTAAAAGTCGTCTGGTACCGTTGTAACGAACGAAACATTGAAGAACACCGAAATCGTGATAACGCGTGTTTCGAGCGTTTCTGAGATCACAGCTAAGTGTAAAAGAGCAAAAACCTTCATTCTACTCAAATACACCACATCCATGCGTTAAAAGTGGTCCGGCGCTTCTGCAACGAACGAAACCTTGAAGAACACCGAAATCGATATATTGCGCGTTTCGAGCTTTTCTGAGATCACAGCTCGATGTATATGTATCAAAAACCTTCATTCTACTCAAATACACAACATCCATGCGTTAAAAGTTGTCTGGCACCGCTGAAGCGAACCAAACATCGAGGAACACCGAAATCGATATATCGCGTGTTTCGAGCGTGTCTGAGATCACAGCTCGATGTAAATGCATCAAAACCATTCACTCGACTCAAATACATAACATCCATACATTAAACGTTGTCTCGCACCGCTGAAGCGAACGAAACTTTGAGCAACACCGAAATCGAGATATCGCGTTTTTCGAGCGTTTCTGAGATCACAGCTAAGTGTAAAAGAGCAAAAACCTTCATTCTACTCAAATACACCACATCCATGCGTTAAAAGTGGTCTGGCGCTTCTGCAACGAACGAAAAAATGAAGAACACCGAAATCGAGATATCTCGTGTTCCGAGCGTATCTGACTTCACAGGTCGATGTAAATGTATCAAAAACCTTCTTTCTACTCAAATACACAACATCCATGCGTTAAAAGTTGTCTTGGTGGTGAAGGGTTTCGGCAGAGGAACGTTCCTCTGCCGAAACCCTTCACCACCAAGAAACGCAGCGGTCAAAACAAAATTTCAACAATTAAATGTTGTCTGGCACCGCTGAAGCGAACCAAACATCGAAGAACACCGAAGACGATATATCGCGTGTTTCGAGCGTGTCTGAGATCACAGCTCGATGTAAATGCATCAAAATCATTCACTCGACTCAAATACATAACATCCATACATTAAACGTTTTCTCTCACCGCTGAAGCGAACGAAACTTTGGGCAACACCGAAGACGATATATCGCGTGTTTCGAGCGTGTCTGAGATCACAGCTCGATGTAAATGCATCAAAAACCTTCATTCTACTCAGATACACCACATCCTTGCGTTGAAAGTTGTCTGGCACCGTTGTAACGAACGAAACATTGAAGAACACCGAAATCGTGATAACGCGTGTTTCGAGCGTTTCTGAGATCACAGCTAAGTGTAAAAGAGCAAAAACCTTCATTCTACTCAAATACACCACATCCATGCGTTAAAAGTGGTCTGGCGCTTCTGCAACGAACGAAACATTGAAGAACACCGAAATCGTGATATCGCGTGTTTCGAACGTTTCTGAGATCACAGCTCGATGTAAATGCATCAAAACCATTCACTCGACTCAAATACATAACATCCATACATTAAACGTTTTCTCGCACCGCTGAAGCGAACGAAACTTTGGGCAACACCGAAATCGAGATATTGCGTGTTTCGAGCTCTTTTGAGATCACAGCTCGATGTATATGTATCAAAAACCTTCATTCTACTCAAATACACCACATCCATGCGTTGAAAGTTGTCTGGCACCGTTGTAACCAACGAAACATTGAAGAACACCGAAATCGTGATAACGCGTGTTTCGAGCGTTTCTGAGATCACAGCTAAGTGTAAAAGAGCAAAAACCTTCATTCTAATCAAATACACCACATCCATGCGTTAAAAGTTGTCTGGCGCTTCTGCAACGAACGAAAAATTGAAGAACACCGAAATCGAGATATCGCGTGTTTCGAGCTCTTCTGAGATCACACCTCGATGTATATGTATCAAAAACCTTGCTTCTAATCAAATACACCACATCCATGCGTTAAAAGTGGTCTGGCGCTTCTGCAACGAACAAAAAATTGAAGAACATCGAAATCGAGATATCGCGTGTTTCGAGCTCTTCTGAGATCACAGCTCGATGTATATGTATCAAAAACCTTGATTCTACTCAAATACACAACATCCATGCGTTAAAAGTGGTCTGGTACCGTTGTAACGAATGAAACATTGAAGAACACCGAAATCGTGATAACGCGTGTTTCGAGCGTTTCTGAGATCACAGCTAAGTGTAAAAGAGCAAAAACCTTCATTCTACTCAAATACACCACGTCCATGCGTTAAAAGTGGTCCGGCGCTTCTGCAACGAACGAAACCTTGAAGAACACCGAAATCGAGATATTGCGCGTTTCGAGCTCTTCTGAGATCACAGCTCGATGTATATGTATCAAAAACCTTCATTCTACTCAAATACAACACATCCATGCGTTAAAAGTAGTCTGGTACCGTTGTAACGAACGAAACATTGAAGAACACCGAAATCGTGATATCGCGTGTTTCGAGCGTTTCTGAGATCACAGCTAAGTGTAAAAGAGCAAAAACCTTCATTCTACTCAAATACCACATCCATGCGTCAAAAGTTGTCTGGCACCACGGAAGCGAACCAAACATCGAAGAACACCGAAATCGAGATATCGCGTGTTTCGAGCTTGTCTGAGATCACAGCTCGATGTATATGTATCAAAAACCTTCATTCTACTCAAATACAACACATCCATGCGTTAAAAGTCTTCTGGTACCGCTGTAACGAACCAAACATCGAAGAACACCGAAATCTAGATATCTCGTGTTTGGAGCGTTTCTGAGATCACAGCTCGATGTAATGTATCAAAAACCTTCATTCTACTCAAATACACAACATCCGTGCGTTAAAAGTTGTCTGGCACCGCTGAAGCGAACCAAACATCGAGGAACACCGAAATCGATATATCGCGTGTTTCGAGCGTGTCTGAGATCACAGTTCGATGTAAATGCATCAAAACCATTCACTCGACTCAAATACATAAAATCCATACATTAAACGTTGTCTCGTTGTCTGAAGCGAACGAAACTTTGAGCAACACCGAAATCGAGATATCGCGTTTTTCGAGCGTTTCTGAGATCACAGCTAAGTGTAAAAGAGCAAAAACCTTCATTCTACTCAAATACACCACATCCATGCGTTAAAAGTGGTCTGGCGCTTCTGCAACGAACGAAAAATTGAAGAACACCGCAATCGAGATATTGCGTGTTTCGAGCGTGTCTGAGATCACAGCTCGATGTAAATGTATCAAAAACCTTCATTCTACTGAAATACAACACATCCATGTGTTGAAAGTTGTCTGGGACCGGTGCAGCGAACGACACATGAAAGAACCCCGAAATCGAGATATCTCGTGTTTGGAGCGTTTCTGAGATCACAGCTCGATGTAAATGTATCAAAAACCTTCTTTCTACTCAAATACACAACATCCATGCGTTAAAAGTTGTCTTGGTGGTGAAGGGTTTCGGCAGAGGAACGTTCCTCTGCCGAAACCCTTCACCACCAAGAAACGCAGCGGTCAAAACAAAATTTCTACAATTAAAAGTTGTCTGGCACCGCTGAAGCGAACCAAACATCGAAGAACACCGAAGACGATATATCGCGTGTTTCGAGCGTGTCTGAGATCACAGCTCGATGTAAATGCATCAAAATCATTCACTCGACTCAAATACATAACATCCATACATTAAACGTTTTCTCTCACCGCTGAAGCGAACGAAACTTTGGGCAACACCGAAATCGAGATATCGCGTGTTTCGAGCTCTTCTGAGATCACAGCTCGATGTATATGTATCAAAAACCTTGATTCTACTCAAATACACAACATCCATGCGTTAAAAGTGGTCTGGTACCGTTGTAACGAATGAAACATTGAAGAACACCGAAATCGTGATAACGCGTGTTTCGAGCGTTTCTGAGATCACAGCTAAGTGTAAAAGAGCAAAAACCTTCATTCTACTCAAATACACCACTTCCATGCGTTAAAAGTGGTCCGGCGCTTCTGCAACGAACGAAACCTTGAAGAACACCGAAATCGAGATATTGCGCGTTTCGAGCTCTTCTGAGATCACAGCTCGATGTATATGTATCAAAAACCTTCATTCTACTCAAATACAACACATCCATGCGTTAAAAGTAGTCTGGTACCGTTGTAACGAACGAAACATTGAAGAACACCGAAATCGTGATATCGCGTGTTTCGAGCGTTTCTGAGATCACAGCTAAGTGTAAAAGAGCAAAAACCTTCATTCTACTCAAATACACCACATCCATGCGTCAAAAGTTGTCTGGCACCACGGAAGCGAACCAAACATCGAAGAACACCGAAATCGAGATATCGCGTGTTTCGAGCTTGTCTGAGATCACAGCTCGATGTATATGTATCAAAAACCTTCATTCTACTCAAATACAACACATCCATGCGTTAAAAGTCTTCTGGTACCGCTGTAACGAACCAAACATCGAAGAACACCGAAATCTAGATATCTCGTGTTTGGAGCGTTTCTGAGATCACAGCTCGATGTAATGTATCAAAAACCTTCATTCTACTCAAATACACAACATCCGTGCGTTAAAAGTTGTCTGGCACCGCTGAAGCGAACCAAACATCGAGGAACACCGAAATCGATATATCGCGTGTTTCGAGCGTGTCTGAGATCACAGTTCGATGTAAATGCATCAAAACCATTCACTCGACTCAAATACATAACATCCATACATTAAACGTTGTCTCGCACCGCTGAAGCGAACGAAACTTTGAGCAACACCGAAATCGAGATATCGCGTTTTTCGAGCGTTTCTGAGATCACAGCTAAGTGTAAAAGAGCAAAAACCTTCATTCTACTCAAATACACCACATCCATGCGTTAAAAGTGGTCTGGCGCTTCTGCAACGAACGAAAAATTGAAGAACACCGCAATCGAGATATTGCGTGTTTCGAGCGTGTCTGAGATCACAGCTCGATGTAAATGTATCAAAAACCTTCATTCTACTGAAATACAACACATCCATGTGTTGAAAGTTGTCTGGGACCGGTGCAGCGAACGACACATGAAAGAACCCCGAAATCGAGATATCTCGTGTTTGGAGCGTTTCTGAGATCACAGCTCGATGTAAATGTATCAAAAACCTTCATTCTACTGAAATACAACACATCCATGCGTTAAAAGTTGTCTGGCACCGCTGTAACGAACCAAACATCGAAAAACACCGAAATCGTGATATCGCCTGTTTTGAGCGTTACTGAGATCACAGCTAGGTGTAAAAGAGCAAAAACCTTCATTCTACTCAAATACACCACATCCATGCGTTAAAAGTGGTCCGGCGCTTCTGCAACGAACGAAACCTTGAAGAACACCGAAATCGAGATATCGCGCGTTTCGAACTCTTCTGAGATCACAGCTCGATGTATATGTATCAAAAACCTTCATTCAACTCAAATACAACACATCCATGCGTTAAAAGTTGTCTGGCGCTTCTGTATCGAACGAAACATCGAAGAACACCGAAATCGTTATATATCGTGTTTCGAGCGTTTTTGAGATCACAACGCGTTGTAAATGTATCAAAAACCTTCATTCTACTCAAATACACAACATCCATGCGTTAAAAGTTGTCTGGCACCGCTGAAGCGAACCAAACATCGATGAACACCGAAATCGATTTATCGCGTGTTTCGAGCGTGTCTGATATCTCAGCTCGATGTAAATGCATCAAAACCATACACTCGATTCAAATACATAACATCCATACATTAAACGTTGTCTCGCACCGCTGAAGCGAACGAAACTTTGTGCAACACCGAAATCGAGATATCGCGTGTTTCGAGCTGTTCTGAGATCACAGCTCGATGTATATGTATCAAAAACCTTGATTCTACTCAAATACGCAACAGCAATGCGTTAAAAGTTGTCTGGCGCTTCTGTGACGAACGAAACATCGAAGAACACCAAAATCGTTATATCTCGTGTTCCGAGCGTATCTGACTTCACAGGTCGATGTAAATGTATCAAAAACCTTCTTTCTACTCAAATACACAACATCCATGCGTTAAAAGTTGTCTGGCACCGCTGAAGCGAACCAAACATCGAAGAACACCGAAGTCGATATATCGCGTGTTTCGAGCGTGTCTGAGATCACAGCTCGATGTAAATGCATCAAAACCATACACTCGATTCAAATACATAACATCCATACATTAAACGTTGTCTCGCACCGCTGAAGCGAACGAAACTTTGAGCAACACCGAAATCGAGATATCGCGTGTTTCGAGCTCTTCTGAGATCACAGCTCGATGTATATGTATCAAAATCCATCATTTTACTCAAATACAACACATCCATGCGTTAAAAGTCGTCTGGTACCGTTGTAACGAACGAAACATTGAAGAACACCGAAATCGTGATATCACGTATTTCGAGCGTTTCTGAGATCACAGCTAGGTGTAAAAGAGCAAAAACCTTCATTCTACTCAAATACACCACATCCATGCGTTGAAATTTGTCTGGCACCGTTGTAACGAACGAAACATTGAAGAACACCGAAATCGTGATATCGCGTGTTTCGAGCGTTTCTGAGATCACAGCTAAGTGTAAAAGAGCAAAAACCTTCATTCTACTCAAATACACCACATCCATGCGTTAAAAGTGGTCTGGCGCTTCTGCAACGAACGAAAAATTGAAGAACACCGCAATCGAGATATTGCGTGTTTCGAGCGTGTCTGAGATCACAGCTCGATGTATATGTATCAAAAACCTTGATTCTACTCAAATACACAACATCCATGCGTTAAAAGTCGTCTGGTACCGTTGTAAAGAACGAAACATTGAAGAACACCGAAATCGTGATATCACGTGTTTCGAGCGTTTCTAAGATCACAGCTAGGTGTAAAAGAGCAAAAACCTTCATTCTACTCAAATACACCATATCCAAGCGTTAAAAGTGGTCTGGCGCTTCTGCAACGACCGAAAAATTGAAGAACACCGAAATCGAGATATCGCCTGTTTCGAGCGCGTCTGAGATCACAGCTCGATGTAAATGTATAAAAAACCTTGATTCTACTCAAATACACAACATCCATGCGTTAAAAGTCGTCTGGTACCGTTGTAACGAACGAAACATTGAAGAACACCTAAATCGTGATAACGCGTGTTTCGAGCGTTTCTGAGATCACAGCTAAGTGTAAAAGAGCAAAAACCTTCATTCTACTCAAATACACCACATCCATGCGTTAAAAGTGGTCTGGCGCTTCTGCAACGAACAAAAAATTGAAGAACATCGAAATCGAGATATCGCGTGTTTCGAGCTCTTCTGAGATCACAGCTCGATGTATATGTATCAAAAACCTTGATTCTACTCAAATACACAACATCCATGCGTTAAAAGTGGTCTGGTACCGTTGTAACGAATGAAACATTGAAGAACACCGAAATCGTGATAACGCGTGTTTCGAGCGTTTCTGAGATCACAGCTAAGTGTAAAAGAGCAAAAACCTTCATTCTACTCAAATACACCACGTCCATGCGTTAAAAGTGGTCCGGCGCTTCTGCAACGAACGAAACCTTGAAGAACACCGAAATCGAGATATTGCGCGTTTCGAGCTCTTCTGAGATCACAGCTCGATGTATATGTATCAAAAACCTTCATTCTACTCAAATACAACACATCCATGCGTTAAAAGTAGTCTGGTACCGTTGTAACGAACGAAACATTGAAGAACACCGAAATCGTGATATCGCGTGTTTCGAGCGTTTCTGAGATCACAGCTAAGTGTAAAAGAGCAAAAACCTTCATTCTACTCAAATACACCACATCCATGCGTCAAAAGTTGTCTGGCACCACGGAAGCGAACCAAACATCGAAGAACACCGAAATCGAGATATCGCGTGTTTCGAGCTTGTCTGAGATCACAGCTCGATGTATATGTATCAAAAACCTTCATTCTACTCAAATACAACACATCCATGCGTTAAAAGTCTTCTGGTACCGCTGTAACGAACCAAACATCGAAGAACACCGAAATCTAGATATCTCGTGTTTGGAGCGTTTCTGAGATCACAGCTCGATGTAATGTATCAAAAACCTTCATTCTACTCAAATACACAACATCCGTGCGTTAAAAGTTGTCTGGCACCGCTGAAGCGAACCAAACATCGAGGAACACCGAAATCGATATATCGCGTGTTTCGAGCGTTTCTGAGATCACAGCTAAGTGTAAAAGAGCAAAAACCTTCATTCTACTCAAATACACCACATCCATGCGTTAAAAGTGGTCTGGCGCTTCTGCAACGAACGAAAAATTGAAGAACACCGCAATCGAGATATTGCGTGTTTCGAGCGTGTCTGAGATCACAGCTCGATGTAAATGTATCAAAAACCTTCATTCTACTGAAATACAACACATCCATGTGTTGAAAGTTGTCTGGGACCGGTGCAGCGAACGACACATGAAAGAACCCCGAAATCGAGATATCTCGTGTTTGGAGCGTTTCTGAGATCACAGCTCGATGTAAATGTATCAAAAACCTTCTTTCTACTCAAATACACAACATCCATGCGTTAAAAGTTGTCTTGGTGGTGAAGGGTTTCGGCAGAGGAACGTTCCTCTGCCGAAACCCTTCACCACCAAGAAACGCAGCGGTCAAAACAAAATTTCTACAATTAAAAGTTGTCTGGCACCGCTGAAGCGAACCAAACATCGAAGAACACCGAAGACGATATATCGCGTGTTTCGAGCGTGTCTGAGATCACAGCTCGATGTAAATGCATCAAAATCATTCACTCGACTCAAATACATAACATCCATACATTAAACGTTTTCTCTCACCGCTGAAGCGAACGAAACTTTGGGCAACACCGAAATCGAGATATCGCGTGTTTCGAGCTCTTCTGAGATCACAGCTCGATGTATATGTATCAAAAACCTTGATTCTACTCAAATACACAACATCCATGCGTTAAAAGTGGTCTGGTACCGTTGTAACGAATGAAACATTGAAGAACACCGAAATCGTGATAACGCGTGTTTCGAGCGTTTCTGAGATCACAGCTAAGTGTAAAAGAGCAAAAACCTTCATTCTACTCAAATACACCACTTCCATGCGTTAAAAGTGGTCCGGCGCTTCTGCAACGAACGAAACCTTGAAGAACACCGAAATCGAGATATTGCGCGTTTCGAGCTCTTCTGAGATCACAGCTCGATGTATATGTATCAAAAACCTTCATTCTACTCAAATACAACACATCCATGCGTTAAAAGTAGTCTGGTACCGTTGTAACGAACGAAACATTGAAGAACACCGAAATCGTGATATCGCGTGTTTCGAGCGTTTCTGAGATCACAGCTAAGTGTAAAAGAGCAAAAACCTTCATTCTACTCAAATACACCACATCCATGCGTCAAAAGTTGTCTGGCACCACGGAAGCGAACCAAACATCGAAGAACACCGAAATCGAGATATCGCGTGTTTCGAGCTTGTCTGAGATCACAGCTCGATGTATATGTATCAAAAACCTTCATTCTACTCAAATACAACACATCCATGCGTTAAAAGTCTTCTGGTACCGCTGTAACGAACCAAACATCGAAGAACACCGAAATCTAGATATCTCGTGTTTGGAGCGTTTCTGAGATCACAGCTCGATGTAATGTATCAAAAACCTTCATTCTACTCAAATACACAACATCCGTGCGTTAAAAGTTGTCTGGCACCGCTGAAGCGAACCAAACATCGAGGAACACCGAAATCGATATATCGCGTGTTTCGAGCGTGTCTGAGATCACAGTTCGATGTAAATGCATCAAAACCATTCACTCGACTCAAATACATAAAATCCATACATTAAACGTTGTCTCGTTGTCTGAAGCGAACGAAACTTTGAGCAACACCGAAATCGAGATATCGCGTTTTTCGAGCGTTTCTGAGATCACAGCTAAGTGTAAAAGAGCAAAAACCTTCATTCTACTCAAATACACCACATCCATGCGTTAAAAGTGGTCTGGCGCTTCTGCAACGAACGAAAAATTGAAGAACACCGCAATCGAGATATTGCGTGTTTCGAGCGTGTCTGAGATCACAGCTCGATGTAAATGTATCAAAAACCTTCATTCTACTGAAATACAACACATCCATGTGTTGAAAGTTGTCTGGGACCGGTGCAGCGAACGACACATGAAAGAACCCCGAAATCGAGATATCTCGTGTTTGGAGCGTTTCTGAGATCACAGCTCGATGTAAATGTATCAAAAACCTTCATTCTACTGAAATACAACACATCCATGCGTTAAAAGTTGTCTGGCACCGCTGTAACGAACCAAACATCGAAAAACACCGAAATCGTGATATCGCCTGTTTTGAGCGTTACTGAGATCACAGCTAGGTGTAAAAGAGCAAAAACCTTCATTCTACTCAAATACACCATATCCAAGCGTTAAAAGTGGTCTGGCGCTTCTGCAACGACCGAAAAATTGAAGAACACCGAAATCGAGATATCGCCTGTTTCGAGCGCGTCTGAGATCACAGCTCGATGTAAATGTATAAAAAACCTTGATTCTACTCAAATACACAACATCCATGCGTTAAAAGTCGTCTGGTACCGTTGTAACGAACGAAACATTGAAGAACACCTAAATCGTGATAACGCGTGTTTCGAGCGTTTCTGAGATCACAGCTAAGTGTAAAAGAGCAAAAACCTTCATTCTACTCAAATACACCACATCCATGCGTTAAAAGTGGTCTGGCGCTTCTGCAACGAACAAAAAATTGAAGAACATCGAAATCGAGATATCGCGTGTTTCGAGCTCTTCTGAGATCACAGCTCGATGTATATGTATCAAAAACCTTGATTCTACTCAAATACACAACATCCATGCGTTAAAAGTGGTCTGGTACCGTTGTAACGAATGAAACATTGAAGAACACCGAAATCGTGATAACGCGTGTTTCGAGCGTTTCTGAGATCACAGCTAAGTGTAAAAGAGCAAAAACCTTCATTCTACTCAAATACACCACGTCCATGCGTTAAAAGTGGTCCGGCGCTTCTGCAACGAACGAAACCTTGAAGAACACCGAAATCGAGATATTGCGCGTTTCGAGCTCTTCTGAGATCACAGCTCGATGTATATGTATCAAAAACCTTCATTCTACTCAAATACAACACATCCATGCGTTAAAAGTAGTCTGGTACCGTTGTAACGAACGAAACATTGAAGAACACCGAAATCGTGATATCGCGTGTTTCGAGCGTTTCTGAGATCACAGCTAAGTGTAAAAGAGCAAAAACCTTCATTCTACTCAAATACACCACATCCATGCGTCAAAAGTTGTCTGGCACCACGGAAGCGAACCAAACATCGAAGAACACCGAAATCGAGATATCGCGTGTTTCGAGCTTGTCTGAGATCACAGCTCGATGTATATGTATCAAAAACCTTCATTCTACTCAAATACAACACATCCATGCGTTAAAAGTCTTCTGGTACCGCTGTAACGAACCAAACATCGAAGAACACCGAAATCTAGATATCTCGTGTTTGGAGCGTTTCTGAGATCACAGCTCGATGTAATGTATCAAAAACCTTCATTCTACTCAAATACACAACATCCGTGCGTTAAAAGTTGTCTGGCACCGCTGAAGCGAACCAAACATCGAGGAACACCGAAATCGATATATCGCGTGTTTCGAGCGTTTCTGAGATCACAGCTAAGTGTAAAAGAGCAAAAACCTTCATTCTACTCAAATACACCACATCCATGCGTTAAAAGTGGTCTGGCGCTTCTGCAACGAACGAAAAATTGAAGAACACCGCAATCGAGATATTGCGTGTTTCGAGCGTGTCTGAGATCACAGCTCGATGTAAATGTATCAAAAACCTTCATTCTACTGAAATACAACACATCCATGTGTTGAAAGTTGTCTGGGACCGGTGCAGCGAACGACACATGAAAGAACCCCGAAATCGAGATATCTCGTGTTTGGAGCGTTTCTGAGATCACAGCTCGATGTAAATGTATCAAAAACCTTCTTTCTACTCAAATACACAACATCCATGCGTTAAAAGTTGTCTTGGTGGTGAAGGGTTTCGGCAGAGGAACGTTCCTCTGCCGAAACCCTTCACCACCAAGAAACGCAGCGGTCAAAACAAAATTTCTACAATTAAAAGTTGTCTGGCACCGCTGAAGCGAACCAAACATCGAAGAACACCGAAGACGATATATCGCGTGTTTCGAGCGTGTCTGAGATCACAGCTCGATGTAAATGCATCAAAATCATTCACTCGACTCAAATACATAACATCCATACATTAAACGTTTTCTCTCACCGCTGAAGCGAACGAAACTTTGGGCAACACCGAAATCGAGATATCGCGTGTTTCGAGCTCTTCTGAGATCACAGCTCGATGTATATGTATCAAAAACCTTGATTCTACTCAAATACACAACATCCATGCGTTAAAAGTGGTCTGGTACCGTTGTAACGAATGAAACATTGAAGAACACCGAAATCGTGATAACGCGTGTTTCGAGCGTTTCTGAGATCACAGCTAAGTGTAAAAGAGCAAAAACCTTCATTCTACTCAAATACACCACTTCCATGCGTTAAAAGTGGTCCGGCGCTTCTGCAACGAACGAAACCTTGAAGAACACCGAAATCGAGATATTGCGCGTTTCGAGCTCTTCTGAGATCACAGCTCGATGTATATGTATCAAAAACCTTCATTCTACTCAAATACAACACATCCATGCGTTAAAAGTAGTCTGGTACCGTTGTAACGAACGAAACATTGAAGAACACCGAAATCGTGATATCGCGTGTTTCGAGCGTTTCTGAGATCACAGCTAAGTGTAAAAGAGCAAAAACCTTCATTCTACTCAAATACACCACATCCATGCGTCAAAAGTTGTCTGGCACCACGGAAGCGAACCAAACATCGAAGAACACCGAAATCGAGATATCGCGTGTTTCGAGCTTGTCTGAGATCACAGCTCGATGTATATGTATCAAAAACCTTCATTCTACTCAAATACAACACATCCATGCGTTAAAAGTCTTCTGGTACCGCTGTAACGAACCAAACATCGAAGAACACCGAAATCTAGATATCTCGTGTTTGGAGCGTTTCTGAGATCACAGCTCGATGTAATGTATCAAAAACCTTCATTCTACTCAAATACACAACATCCGTGCGTTAAAAGTTGTCTGGCACCGCTGAAGCGAACCAAACATCGAGGAACACCGAAATCGATATATCGCGTGTTTCGAGCGTGTCTGAGATCACAGTTCGATGTAAATGCATCAAAACCATTCACTCGACTCAAATACATAAAATCCATACATTAAACGTTGTCTCGTTGTCTGAAGCGAACGAAACTTTGAGCAACACCGAAATCGAGATATCGCGTTTTTCGAGCGTTTCTGAGATCACAGCTAAGTGTAAAAGAGCAAAAACCTTCATTCTACTCAAATACACCACATCCATGCGTTAAAAGTGGTCTGGCGCTTCTGCAACGAACGAAAAATTGAAGAACACCGCAATCGAGATATTGCGTGTTTCGAGCGTGTCTGAGATCACAGCTCGATGTAAATGTATCAAAAACCTTCATTCTACTGAAATACAACACATCCATGTGTTGAAAGTTGTCTGGGACCGGTGCAGCGAACGACACATGAAAGAACCCCGAAATCGAGATATCTCGTGTTTGGAGCGTTTCTGAGATCACAGCTCGATGTAAATGTATCAAAAACCTTCATTCTACTGAAATACAACACATCCATGCGTTAAAAGTTGTCTGGCACCGCTGTAACGAACCAAACATCGAAAAACACCGAAATCGTGATATCGCCTGTTTTGAGCGTTACTGAGATCACAGCTAGGTGTAAAAGAGCAAAAACCTTCATTCTACTCAAATACACCACATCCATGCGTTAAAAGTGGTCCGGCGCTTCTGCAACGAACGAAACCTTGAAGAACACCGAAATCGAGATATCGCGCGTTTCGAACTCTTCTGAGATCACAGCTCGATGTATATGTATCAAAAACCTTCATTCAACTCAAATACAACACATCCATGCGTTAAAAGTTGTCTGGCGCTTCTGTATCGAACGAAACATCGAAGAACACCGAAATCGTTATATATCGTGTTTCGAGCGTTTTTGAGATCACAACGCGTTGTAAATGTATCAAAAACCTTCATTCTACTCAAATACACAACATCCATGCGTTAAAAGTTGTCTGGCACCGCTGAAGCGAACCAAACATCGATGAACACCGAAATCGATTTATCGCGTGTTTCGAGCGTGTCTGATATCTCAGCTCGATGTAAATGCATCAAAACCATACACTCGATTCAAATACATAACATCCATACATTAAACGTTGTCTCGCACCGCTGAAGCGAACGAAACTTTGTGCAACACCGAAATCGAGATATCGCGTGTTTCGAGCTGTTCTGAGATCACAGCTCGATGTATATGTATCAAAAACCTTGATTCTACTCAAATACGCAACAGCAATGCGTTAAAAGTTGTCTGGCGCTTCTGTGACGAACGAAACATCGAAGAACACCAAAATCGTTATATCTCGTGTTCCGAGCGTATCTGACTTCACAGGTCGATGTAAATGTATCAAAAACCTTCTTTCTACTCAAATACACAACATCCATGCGTTAAAAGTTGTCTGGCACCGCTGAAGCGAACCAAACATCGAAGAACACCGAAGTCGATATATCGCGTGTTTCGAGCGTGTCTGAGATCACAGCTCGATGTAAATGCATCAAAACCATACACTCGATTCAAATACATAACATCCATACATTAAACGTTGTCTCGCACCGCTGAAGCGAACGAAACTTTGAGCAACACCGAAATCGAGATATCGCGTGTTTCGAGCTCTTCTGAGATCACAGCTCGATGTATATGTATCAAAATCCATCATTTTACTCAAATACAACACATCCATGCGTTAAAAGTCGTCTGGTACCGTTGTAACGAACGAAACATTGAAGAACACCGAAATCGTGATATCACGTATTTCGAGCGTTTCTGAGATCACAGCTAGGTGTAAAAGAGCAAAAACCTTCATTCTACTCAAATACACCACATCCATGCGTTGAAATTTGTCTGGCACCGTTGTAACGAACGAAACATTGAAGAACACCGAAATCGTGATATCGCGTGTTTCGAGCGTTTCTGAGATCACAGCTAAGTGTAAAAGAGCAAAAACCTTCATTCTACTCAAATACACCACATCCATGCGTTAAAAGTGGTCTGGCGCTTCTGCAACGAACGAAAAATTGAAGAACACCGCAATCGAGATATTGCGTGTTTCGAGCGTGTCTGAGATCACAGCTCGATGTATATGTATCAAAAACCTTGATTCTACTCAAATACACAACATCCATGCGTTAAAAGTCGTCTGGTACCGTTGTAAAGAACGAAACATTGAAGAACACCGAAATCGTGATATCACGTGTTTCGAGCGTTTCTAAGATCACAGCTAGGTGTAAAAGAGCAAAAACCTTCATTCTACTCAAATACACCATATCCAAGAGTTAAAAGTGGTCTGGCGCTTCTGCAACGACCGAAAAATTGAAGAACACCGAAATCGAGATATCGCCTGTTTCGAGCGCGTCTGAGATCACAGCTCGATGTAAATGTATAAAAAACCTTGATTCTACTCAAATACACAACATCCATGCGTTAAAAGTCGTCTGGTACCGTTGTAACGAACGAAACATTGAAGAACACCTAAATCGTGATAACGCGTGTTTCGAGCGTTTCTGAGATCACAGCTAAGTGTAAAAGAGCAAAAACCTTCATTCTACTCAAATACACCACATCCATGCGTTAAAAGTAGTCTGGCGCTTCTGCAACGAACGAAAAATTGAAGAACACCGAAATCGAGATATCGCGTGTTTCGAGCTCTTCTGAGATCACAGCTCGATGTATATGTATAAAAAACCTTGATTCTACTCAAATACACAACATCCATGCGTTAAAAGTCGTCTGGTACCGTTGTAACGAACGAAACATTGAAGAACACCGAAATCGTGATAACGCGTGTTTCGAGCGTTTCTGAGATCACAGCTAAGTGTAAAAGAGCAAAAACCTTCATTCTACTCAAATACACCACATCCATGCGTTAAAAGTGGTCCGGCGCTTCTGCAACGAACGAAACCTTGAAGAACACCGAAATCGATATATTGCGCGTTTCGAGCTTTTCTGAGATCACAGCTCGATGTATATGTATCAAAAACCTTCATTCTACTCAAATACACAACATCCATGCGTTAAAAGTTGTCTGGCACCGCTGAAGCGAACCAAACATCGAGGAACACCGAAATCGATATATCGCGTGTTTCGAGCGTGTCTGAGATCACAGCTCGATGTAAATGCATCAAAACCATTCACTCGACTCAAATACATAACATCCATACATTAAACGTTGTCTCGCACCGCTGAAGCGAACGAAACTTTGAGCAACACCGAAATCGAGATATCGCGTTTTTCGAGCGTTTCTGAGATCACAGCTAAGTGTAAAAGAGCAAAAACCTTCATTCTACTCAAATACACCACATCCATGCGTTAAAAGTGGTCTGGCGCTTCTGCAACGAACGAAAAATTGAAGAACACCGAAATCGAGATATCGCGTGTTTCGAGCTTGTCTGAGATCACAGCTCGATGTATATGTATCAAAAACCTTCATTCTACTCAACTACAACACATCCATGCGTTAAAAGTCGTACCGCTGTAACGAACCAAACATCGAAGAACACCGAAATCTAGATATCTCGTGTTTGGAGCGTTTCTGAGATCACAGCTCGATGTAAATGTATCAAAAACCTTCATTCTACTCAAATACACCACATCCTTGCGTTGAAAGTTGTCTGGCACCGTTGTAACGAACGAAACATTGAAGAACACCGAAATCGTGATATCGCGTGTTTCGAGCGTTTCTGAGATCACAGCTAAGTGTAAAAGAGCAAAAACCTTCATTCTACTCAAATACACCACATCCATGCGTTAAAAGTAGTCTGGCGCTTCTGCAACGAACGAAAAATTGAAGAACACCGAAATCGAGATATCGCGTGTTTCGAGCTCTTCTGTGATCACAGCTCGATGTATATGTATCAAAAACCTTCATTCTACTCAAATACAACACATCCATGCGTTAAAAGTCGTCTGGTACCGTTGTAACGAACGAAACATTGAAGAACACCGAAATCGTGATATCGCGTGTTTCGAGCGTTTCTGAGATCACAGCTAAGTGTAAAAGAGCAAAAACCTTCATTCTACTCAAATACACCACATCCATGAATTAAAAGTTGTCTGGCACCGCGGAAGCGAACCAAACATCGAAGAACACCGAAATCGAGATATCGCGTGTTTCGAGCTTGTCTGAGATCACAGCTCGATGTATATGTATCAAAAACCTTCATTCTACTCAACTACAACACATCCATGCGTTAAAAGTCGTCTGGTACCGCTGTAACGAACCAAACATCGAAGAACACCGAAATCTAGATATCTCGTGTTTGGAGCGTTTCGGAGATCACAGCTCGATGTAAATGTATCAAAAACCTTCATTCTACTCAAATACACAACATCCATGCGTTAAAAGTTGTCTGGAACCGCTGAAGCGAACCAAACATCGAAGAACACCGAAGTCGATATATCGCGTGTTTCGAGCGTGTCTGAGATCACAGCTCGATGTAAATGCATCAAAATCATTCACTCGACTCAAATACATAACATCCATACATTAAACGTTGTCTCGCACCGCTGAAGCGAACGAAACTTTGAGCAACACCGAAATCGAAATCGAGATATCGCGTTTTTCGAGCGTTTCTGAGATCACAGCTAAGTGTAAAAGAGCAAAAACATTCATTCTCCTCAAATACACCACATCCATGCGTTAAAAGTAGTCTGGCGCTTCTGCAACGAACGAAAAATTGAAGAACACCGAAATCGAGATATCGCGTGTTTCGAGCTCTTCTGAGATCACAGCTCGATGTATATGTATAAAAAACCTTGATTCTACTCAAATACACAACATCCATGCGTTAAAAGTCGTCTGGTACCGTTGTAACGAACGAAACATTGAAGAACACCGAAATCGTGATAACGCGTGTTTCGAGCGTTTCTGAGATCACAGCTAAGTGTAAAAGAGCAAAAACCTTCATTCTACTCAAATACACCACATCCATGCGTTAAAAGTGGTCCGGCGCTTCTGCAACGAACGAAACCTTGAAGAACACCGAAATCGATATATTGCGCGTTTCGAGCTCTTCTGAGATCACAGCTCGATGTATATGTATCAAAAACCTTCATTCTACTCAAATACAACACATCCATGCGTTAAAAGTCGTCTGGTACCGTTGTAACGAACGAAACATTGAAGAACACCGAAATCGTGATATCGCGTGTTTCGAGCGTTTCTGAGATCACAGCTAAGTGTAAAAGAGCAAAAACCTTCATTCTACTCAAATACACCACATCCATGAATTAAAAGTTGTCTGGCACCGCGGAAGCGAACCAAACATCGAAGAACACCGAAATCGAGATATCGCGTGTTTCGAGCTTGTCTGAGATCACAGCTCGATGTATATGTATCAAAAACCTTCATTCTACTCAACTACAACACATCCATGCGTTAAAAGTCGTCTGGTACCGCTGTAACGAACCAAACATCGAAGAACACCGAAATCTAGATATCTCGTGTTTGGAGCGTTTCGGAGATCACAGCTCGATGTAAATGTATCAAAAACCTTCATTCTACTCAAATACACAACATCCATGCGTTAAAAGTTGTCTGGCACCGCTGAAGCGAACCAAACATCGAGGAACACCGAAATCGATATATCGCGTGTTTCGAGCGTGTCTGAGATCACAGCTCGATGTAAATGCATCAAAACCATTCACTCGACTCAAATACATAACATCCATACATTAAACGTTGTCTCGCACCGCTGAAGCGAACGAAACTTTGAGCAACACCGAAATCGAGATATCGCGTTTTTCGAGCGTTTCTGAGATCACAGCTAAGTGTAAAGAGCAAAAACCTTCATTCTACTCAAATACACCACATCCATGCGTTAAAAGTGGTCTGGCGCTTCCGCAACGAACGAAAAATTGAAGAACACCGAAATCGAGATATCTCGTGTTCCGAGCGTATCTGACTTCACAGGTCGATGTAAATGTATCAAAAACCTTCTTTCTACTCAAATACACAACATCCATGCGTTAAAAGTTGTCTGGAACCGCTGAAGCGAACCAAACATCGAAGAACACCGAAGTCGATATATCGCGTGTTTCGAGCGTGTTTGAGATCACAGCTCGATGTAAATGTATCAAAATCATTCACTCGACTCAAATACATAACATCCATACATTAAACGTTTTCTCGCACCGCTGAAGCGAACGAAACTTTGGGCAACACCGAAATCGAGATATCGCGTGTTTCGAGCTCTTCTGAGATCACAGCTCGATGTATATGTATCAAAAACCTTCATTCTACTCAAATACACCACATCCTTGCGTTGAAAATTGTCTGGCACCGTTGTAACGAACGAAACATTGAAGAACACCGAAATCTAGATATCTCGTGTTTGGAGCGTTTCTGAGATCACAGCTCGATGTAAATGCATCAAAACCATTCACTCGACTCAAATTCATAACATCCATACATTAAACGTTGTCTCGTTGACTGAAGCGAACGAAACTTTGAGCAACACCGAAATCGAGATATCGCGTTTTTCGAGCGTTTCTGAGATCACAGCTAAGTGTAAAAGAGCAAAAACCTTCATTCTACTCAAATACACCACATCCATGCGTTAAAAGTGGTCTGGCGCTTCTGCAACGAACGAAAAATTGAAGAACACCGCAATCGAGATATTGCGTGTTTCGAGCGTGTCTGAGATCACAGCTCGATGTAAATGTATCAAAAACCTTCATTCTACTGAAATACAACACATCCATGTGTTGAAAGTTGTCTGGGACCGGTGCAGCGAATGACACATGAAAGAACCCCGAAATCGAGATATCTCGTGTTTGGAGCGTTTCTGAGATCACAGCTCGATGTAAATGTATCAAAAACCTTCATTCTACTGAAATACAACACATCCATGCGTTAAAAGTTGTCTGGCACCGCTGTAACGAACCAAACATCGAAAAACACCGAAATCGTGATATCGCCTGTTTTGAGCGTTACTGAGATCACAGGTAGGTGTAAAAGAGCAAAAACCTTCATTTTACTCAAATACACCACATCCATGCGTTAAAAGTGGTCCGGCGCTTCTGCAACGAACGAAACCTTGAAGAACACCGAAATCGAGATATCGCGCGTTTCGAACTCTTCTGAGATCACAGCTCGATGTATATGTATCAAAAACCTTCATTCAACTCAAATACAACACATCCATGCGTTAAAAGTTGTCTGGTTCTTCTGTATCGAACGAAACATCGAAGAACACCGAAATCGTTATATATCGTGTTTCGAGCGTTTTTGAGATCACAACGCGTTGTAAATGTATCAAAAACCTTCATTCTACTCAAATACACAACATCCATGCGTTAAAAGTTGTCTGGCACCGCTGAAGCGAACCAAACATCGAGGAACACCGAAATCGATTTATCGCGTGTTTCGAGCGTGTCTGATATCTCAGCTCGATGTAAATGCATCAAAACCATACACTCGATTCAAATACATAACATCCATACATTAAACGTTGTCTCGCACCGCTGAAGCGAACGAAACTTTGTGCAACACCGAAATCGAGATATCGCGTGTTTCGAGCTCTTCTGAGATCACAGCTCGATGTATATGTATCAAAAACCTTGATTCTACTCAAATACGCAACATCCATGCGTTAAAAGTCGTCTGGTACCGTTGTAACGAACGAAACATTGAAAAACACCGAAATCGTGATAACGCGTGTTTCGAGCGTTTCTGAGATCACAGCTAAGTGTAAAACAGCAAAAACCTTCATTCTACTCAAATACACCACATCCATGCGTTAAAAGTGGTCCGGCGCTTCTGCAACGAACGAAACCTTGAAGAACACCGAAATCGAGATATTGCGCGTTTCGAGCTCTTCTGAGATCACAGCTCGATGTATATGTATCAAAACCCTTCATTCTACTCAAATACAACACATACATGCGTTAAAAGTCGTCTGGTACCGTTGTAACGAACGAAACATTGAAGAACACCGAAATCGTGATATCGCGTGTTTCGAGCGTTTCTGAGATCACAGCTAAGTGTAAAAGAGCAAAAACCTTCATTCTACTCAAATACACCACATCCATGCGTTAAAAGTAGTCTGGCGCTTCTGCAACGAACGAAAAATTGAAGAACACCGAAATCGAGATATCGCGTGTTTCGAGCTCTTCTGAGATCACAGCTCGATGTATATGTATCAAAATCCATCATTTTACTCAAATACAACACATCCATGCGTTAAAAGTCGTCTGGTACCGTTGTAACGAACGAAACATTGAAGAACACCGAAATCGTGATATCACGTATTTCGAGCGTTTCTGAGATCACAGCTAGGTGTAAAAGAGCAAAAACCTTCATTCTACTCAAATACACCACATCCATGCGTTGAAATTTGTCTGGCACCGTTGTAACGAACGAAACATTGAAGAACACCGAAATCGTGATATCGCGTGTGTCGAGCGTTTCTGAGATCACAGCTAAGTGTAAAGGAGCAAAAACCTTCATTCTACTCAAATACACCACATCCATGCGTTAAAAGTGGTCTGGCGCTTCTGCAACGAACGAAAAATTGAAGAACACCGCAATCGAGATATTGCGTGTTTCGAGCGTGTCTGAGATCACAGCTCGATGTATATGTATCAAAAACCTTGATTCTACTCAAATACACAACATCCATGCGTTAAAAGTCGTCTGGTACCGTTGTAAAGAACGAAACATTGAAGAACACCGAAATCGTGATATCACGTGTTTCGAGCGTTTCTGAGATCACAGCTAGGTGTAAAAGAGCAAAAACCTTCATTCTACTCAAATACACCATATCCAAGCGTTAAAAGTGGTCTGGCGCTTCTGCAACGACCGAAAAATTGAAGAACACCGAAATCGAGATATCGCCTGTTTCGAGCGCGTCTGAGATCACAGCTCGATGTAAATGTATCAAAAACCTTCATTCTACTGAAATACAACACATCCATGTGTTAAAAGTTGTCTGGGACCGGTGTAGCGAACGACACATGAAAGAACCCCGAAATCGTGATATCACGTGTTTCGAGCGTTTCTGAGATCACAGCTAGGTGTAAAAGAGCAAAAACCTTCATTCTACTCAAATAGACCACATCCATGCGTTAAAAGTGGTCCGGTGCTTCTGCAACGAACGAAACCTTGAAGAACACCGAAATCGTGATATCGCGCGTTTCGAGCTCTTCTGAGATCACAGCTCGATGTGTATGTATCAAAAACCTTCATTCAACTCAAATACAACACATCCATGCGTTAAAAGTCGTCTGGTACCGTTGTAACGAACGAAACATTGAAGAACACCGAAATCGTGATATCGCGTGTTTCGAGCGTTTCTGAGATCACAGCTAAGTGTAAAAGAGCAAAAACCTTCATTCTACTCAAATACACCACATCCATGCGTTAAAAGTTGTCTGGCACCGCGGAAGTGAACCAAACATCGAAGAACACCGAAATCGAGATATCGCGTGTTTCGAGCTCTTCTGAGATCACAGCTCGATGTATATGTATAAAAAACCTTGATTCTACTCAAATACACAACATCCATGCGTTAAAAGTCGTCTGGTACCGTTGTAACGAACGAAACATTGAAGAACACCGAAATCGTGATAACGCGTGTTTCGAGCGTTTCTGAGATCACAGCTAAGTGTAAAAGAGCAAAAACCTTCATTCTACTCAAATACACCACATCCATGCGTTAAAAGTGGTCTGGCGCTTCTGCAACGAACGAAAAATTGAAGAACACCGCAATCGAGATATTGCGTGTTTCGAGCGTGTCTGAGATCACAGCTCGATGTAAATGTATCAAAAACCTTCATTCTACTGAAATACAACACATCCATGTGTTGAAAGTTGTCTGGGACCGGTGCAGCGAACGACACATGAAAGAACCCCGAAATCGAGATATCTCGTGTTTGGAGCGTTTCTGAGATCACAGCTCGATGTAAATGTATCAAAAACCTTCTTTCTACTCAAATACACAACATCCATGCGTTAAAAGTTGTCTTGGTGGTGAAGGGTTTCGGCAGAGGAACGTTCCTCTGCCGAAACCCTTCACCACCAAGAAACGCAGCGGTCAAAACAAAATTTCAACAATTAAAAGTTGTCTGGCACCGCTGAAGCGAACCAAACATCGAAGAACACCGAAGACGATATATCGCGTGTTTCGAGCGTGTCTGAGATCACAGCTCGATGTAAATGCATCAAAATCATTCACTCGACTCAAATACATAACATCCATACATTAAACGTTTTCTCTCACCGCTGAAGCGAACGAAACTTTGGGCAACACCGAAATCGAGATATCGCGTGTTTCGAGCTCTTCTGAGATCACAGCTCGATGTATATGTATCAAAAACCTTCATTCTACTCAGATACACCACATCCTTGCGTTGAAAGTTGTCTGGCACCGTTGTAACGAACGAAACATTGAAGAACACCGAAATCGTGATAACGCGTGTTTCGAGCGTTTCTGAGATCACAGCTAAGTGTAAAAGAGCAAAAACCTTCATTCTACTCAAATACACCACATCCATGCGTTAAAAGTGGTCTGGCGCTTCTGCAACGAACGAAACATTGAAGAACACCGAAATCGTGATATCGCGTGTTTCGAACGTTTCTGAGATCACAGCTCGATGAAAAAGTATCAAAAACCTTCATTCTACTCAAATACACAACATCCATGCGTTAAAAGTTTTCTGGTACCGCTGTAACGAACCAAACATCGAAGAACACCGAAATCTAGATATCTCGTGTTTGGAGCGTTTCTGAGATCACAGCTCGATGTAATGTATCAAAAACCTTCATTCTACTCAAATACACAACATCCGTGCGTTAAAAGTTGTCTGGCACCGCTGAAGCGAACCAAACATCGAGGAACACCGAAATCGATATATCGCGTGTTTCGAGCGTGTCTGAGATCACAGTTCGATGTAAATGCATCAAAACCATTCACTCGACTCAAATACATAAAATCCATACATTAAACGTTGTCTCGTTGTCTGAAGCGAACGAAACTTTGAGCAACACCGAAATCGAGATATCGCGTTTTTCGAGCGTTTCTGAGATCACAGCTAAGTGTAAAAGAGCAAAAACCTTCATTCTACTCAAATACACCACATCCATGCGTTGAAAGTGGTCTGGCGCTTCTGCAACGAACGAAAAATTGAAGAACACCGCAATCGAGATATTGCGTGTTTCGAGCGTGTCTGAGATCACAGCTCGATGTAAATGTATCAAAAACCTTCATTCTACTGAAATACAACACATCCATGTGTTGAAAGTTGTCTGGGACCGGTGCAGCGAACGACACATGAAAGAACCCCGAAATCGAGATATCTCGTGTTTGGAGCGTTTCTGAGATCACAGCTCGATGTAAATGTATCAAAAACCTTCATTCTACTGAAATACAACACATCCATGCGTTAAAAGTTGTCTGGCACCGCTGTAACGAACCAAACATCGAAAAACACCGAAATCGTGATATCGCCTGTTTTGAGCGTTACTGAGATCTCAGCTAGGTGTAAAAGAGCAAAAACCTTCATTCTACTCAAATACACCACATCCATGCGTTAAAAGTGGTCCGGCGCTTCTGCAACGAACGAAACCTTGAAGAACACCGAAATCGAGATATCGCGCGTTTCGAACTCTTCTGAGATCACAGCTCGATGTATATGTATCAAAAACCTTCATTCAACTCAAATACAACACATCCATGCGTTAAAAGTTGTCTGGCGCTTCTGTATCGAACGAAACATCGAAGAACACCGAAATCGTTATATATCGTGTTTCGAGCGTTTTTGAGATCACAACGCGTTGTAAATGTATCAAAAACCTTCATTCTACTCAAATACACAACATCCATGCGTTAAAAGTTGTCTGGCACCGCTGAAGCGAACCAAACATCGATGAACACCGAAATCGATTTATCGCGTGTTTCGAGCGTGTCTGATATCTCAGCTCGATGTAAATGCATCAAAACCATACACTCGATTCAAATACATAACATCCATACATTAAACGTTGTCTCGCACCGCTGAAGCGAACGAAACTTTGTGCAACACCGAAATCGAGATATCGCGTGTTTCGAGCTGTTCTGAGATCACAGCTCGATGTATATGTATCAAAAACCTTGATTCTACTCAAATACGCAACAGCAATGCGTTAAAAGTTGTCTGGCGCTTCTGTGACGAACGAAACATCGAAGAACACCAAAATCGTTATATCTCGTGTTCCGAGCGTATCTGACTTCACAGGTCGATGTAAATGTATCAAAAACCTTCTTTCTACTCAAATACACAACATCCATGCGTTAAAAGTTGTCTGGCACCGCTGAAGCGAACCAAACATCGAAGAACACCGAAGTCGATATATCGCGTGTTTCGAGCGTGTCTGAGATCACAGCTCGATGTAAATGCATCAAAACCATACACTCGATTCAAATACATAACATCCATACATTAAACGTTGTCTCGCACCGCTGAAGCGAACGAAACTTTGAGCAACACCGAAATCGAGATATCGCGTGTTTCGAGCTCTTCTGAGATCACAGCTCGATGTATATGTATCAAAATCCATCATTTTACTCAAATACAACACATCCATGCGTTAAAAGTCGTCTGGTACCGTTGTAACGAACGAAACATTGAAGAACACCGAAATCGTGATATCACGTATTTCGAGCGTTTCTGAGATCACAGCTAGGTGTAAAAGAGCAAAAACCTTCATTCTACTCAAATACACCACATCCATGCGTTGAAATTTGTCTGGCACCGTTGTAACGAACGAAACATTGAAGAACACCGAAATCGAGATATTGCGTGTTTCGAGCGTGTCTGAGATCACAGCTCGATGTATATGTATCAAAAACCTTGATTCTACTCAAATACACAACATCCATGCGTTAAAAGTCGTCTGGTACCGTTGTAAAGAACGAAACATTGAAGAACACCGAAATCGTGATATCACGTGTTTCGAGCGTTTCTGAGATCACAGCTAGGTGTAAAAGAGCAAAAACCTTCATTCTACTCAAATACACCATATCCAAGCGTTAAAAGTGGTCTGGCGCTTCTGCAACGACCGAAAAATTGAAGAACACCGAAATCGAGATATCGCCTGTTTCGAGCGCGTCTGAGATCACAGCTCGATGTAAATGTATCAAAAACCTTCATTCTACTGAAATACAACACATCCATGTGTTAAAAGTTGTCTGGGACCGGTGCAGCGAACGACACATGAAAGAACCCCGAAATCGTGATATCACGTGTTTCGAGCGTTTCTGAGATCACAGCTAGGTGTAAAAGAGCAAAAACCTTCATTCTACTCAAATAGACCACATCCATGCGTTAAAAGTGGTCCGGTGCTTCTGCAACGAACGAAACCTTGAAGAACACCGAAATCGAGATATCGCGCGTTTCGAGCTCTTCTGAGATCACAGCTCGATGTGTATGTATCAAAAACCTTCATTCAACTCAAATACAACACATCCATGCGTTAAAAGTCGTCTGGTACCGTTGTAACGAACGAAACATTGAAGAACACCGAAATCGTGATATCGCGTGTTTCGAGCGTTTCTGAGATCACAGCTAAGTGTAAAAGAGCAAAAACCTTCATTCTACTCAAATACACCACATCCATGCGTTAAAAGTTGTCTGGCACCGCGGAAGTGAACCAAACATCGAAGAACACCGAAATCGAGATATCGCGTGTTTCGAGCTCTTCTGAGATCACAGCTCGATGTATATGTATAAAAAACCTTGATTCTACTCAAATACACAACATCCATGCGTTAAAAGTCGTCTGGTACCGTTGTAACGAACGAAACATTGAAGAACACCTAAATCGTGATAACGCGTGTTTCGAGCGTTTCTGAGATCACAGCTAAGTGTAAAAGAGCAAAAACCTTCATTCTACTCAAATACACCACATCCATGCGTTAAAAGTAGTCTGGCGCTTCTGCAACGAACGAAAAATTGAAGAACACCGAAATCGAGATATCTCGTGTTCCGAGCGTATCTGACTTCACAGGTCGATGTAAATGTATCAAAAACCTTCTTTCTACTCAAATACACAACATCCATGCGTTAAAAGTTGTCTGGCACCGCTGAATCGAACCAAACATCGAAGAACACCGATGTCGATATATCGCGAGTTTCGAGCGTGTCTGAGATCACAGCTCGATGTAAATGCATCAAAACCATTCACTCGACTCAAATACATAACATCCATACATTAAACGTTTTCTCGCACCGCTGAAGCGAACGAAACTTTGGGCAACACCGAAATCGAGATATTGCGTGTTTCGAGCTCTTCTGAGATCACAGCTCGATGTATATGTATCAAAAACCTTCATTCTACTCAAATACACCACATCCATGCGTTGAAAGTTGTCTGGCACCGTTGTAACGAACGAAACATTGAAGAACACCGAAATCGTGATAACGCGTGTTTCGAGCGTTTCTGAGATCACAGCTAAGTGTAAAAGAGCAAAAACCTTCATTCTAATCAAATACACCCCATCCATGCGTTAAAAGTGGTCTGGCGCTTCTGCAACGAACGAAAAATTGAAGAACACCGAAATCGAGATATCGCGTGTTTCGAGTTCTTCTGAGATCACACAGCGATGTATATGTATCAAAAACCTTGATTCTAATCAAATACACCACATCCATGCGTTAAAAGTGGTCTGGCGCTTCTGCAACGAACGAAAAATTGAAGAACATCGAAATCGAGATATCGCGTGTTTCGAGCTCTTCTGAGATCACAGCTCGATGTATATGTATCAAAAACCTTGATTCTACTCAAATACACAACATCCATGCGTTAAAAGTGGTCTGGTACCGTTGTAACGAATGAAACATTGAAGAACACCGAAATCGTGATAACGCGTGTTTCGAGCGTTTCTGAGATCACAGCTAAGTGTAAAAGAGCAAAAACCTTCATTCTACTCAAATACACCACATCCATGCGTTAAAAGTGGTCCGGCGCTTCTGCAACGAACGAAACCTTGAAGAACACCGAAATCGAGATATTGCGCGTTTCGAGCTCTTCTGAGATCACAGCTCGATGTATATGTATCAAAAACCTTCATTCTACTCAAATACAACACATCCATGCGTTAAAAGTAGTCTGGTACCGTTGTAACGAACGAAACATTGAAGAACACCGAAATCGTGATATCGCGTGTTTCGAGCGTTTCTGAGATCACAGCTAAGTGTAAAAGAGCAAAAACCTTCATTCTACTCAAATACACCACATCCATGCGTTAAAAGTTGTCTGGCACCGCGGAAGCGAACCAAACATCGAAGAACACCGAAATCGAGATATCGCGTGTTTCGAGCTTGTCTGAGATCACAGCTCGATGTATATGTATCAAAAACCTTCATTCTACTCAAATACAACACATCCATGCGTTAAAAGTCGTCTGGAACCGCTGTAACGAACCAAACATCGAAGAACACCGAAATCTAGATATCTCGTGTTTTTAGCGTTTCTGAGATCACAGCTCGATGTAAATGTATCAAAAACCTTCATTCTACTCAAATACACAACATCCGTGCGTTAAAAGTTGTCTGGCACCGCTGAAGCGAACCAAACATCGAGGAACACCGAAATCGATATATCGCGTGTTTCGAGCGTGTCTGAGATCACAGCTCGATGTAAATGCATCAAATCCATTCACTCGACTCAAATACATAACATCCATACATTAAACGTTGTCTCGTTGTCTGAAGCGAACGAAACTTTGAGCAACACCGAAATCGAGATATCGCGTTTTTCGAGCGTTTCTGAGATCACAGCTAAGTGTAAAAGAGCAAAAACCTTCATTCTAATCAAATACACCACATCCATGCGTTAAAAGTGGTCTGGCGCTTCTGCAACGAACGAAACATTGAAGAACACCGAAATCGTGATATCGCGTGTTTCGAACGTTTCTGAGATCACAGCTCGATGAAAAAGTATCAAAAACCTTCATTCTACTCAAATACACAACATCCATGCGTTAAAAGTTGTCTGGCACCGCTGAAGCGAACCAAACATCGAAGAACACCGAAGTCGATATATCGCGTGTTTCGAGCGTGTCTGAGATCACAGCTCGATGTAAATGCATCAAAACCATTCACTCGACTCAAAT
This sequence comes from Pimpla rufipes, assembly GCA_963932165.1. Taxonomy (NCBI): domain Eukaryota; kingdom Metazoa; phylum Arthropoda; class Insecta; order Hymenoptera; family Ichneumonidae; genus Pimpla; species Pimpla rufipes. Next base: position 7,127,712 of record OZ010640.1, read on the forward strand.
ACATAACATCCACACATTAAACGTTTTCTCGCACCGCTGAAGCGAACGAAACTTTGGGCAACACCGAAATCGAGATATTGCGTGTTTCGAGCTCTTCTGAGATCACAGCTCGATGTATATGTATCAAAAACCTTCATTCTACTCAAATACACCACATCCATGCGTTGAAAGTTGTCTGGCACCGTTGTAACGAACGAAACATTGAAGAACACCGAAATCGTGATATCGCGTGTTTCGAGCGTTTCTGAGATCACAGCTAAGTGTAAAAGAGCAAAAACCTTCATTCTACTCAAATACACCACATCCATGCGTTAAAAGTTGTCTGGCACCGCGGAAGCGAACCAAACATCGAAGAACACCGAAATCGAGATATCGCGTGTTTCGAGCTTGTCTGAGATCACAGCTCGATGTATATGTATCAAAAACCTTGATTCTACTCAAATACACAACATCCATGCGTTAAAAGTCGTCTGGTACCGTTGTAACGAACGAAACATTGAAGAACACCGAAATCGTGATAACGCGTGTTTCGAGCGTTTCTGAGATCACAGCTAAGTGTAAAAGAGCAAAAACCTTCATTCTACTCAAATACACCACATCCATGCGTTAAAAGTAGTCTGGCGCTTCTGCAACGAACGAAAAATTGAAGAACACCGAAATCGAGATATCGCGTGTTTCGAGCTCTTCTGAGATCACAGCTCGATGTATATGTATAAAAAACCTTGATTCTACTCAAATACACAACATCCATGCGTTAAAAGTCGTCTGGTACCGTTGTAACGAACGAAACATTGAAGAACACCGAAATCGTGATAACGCGTGTTTCGAGCGTTTCTGAGATCACAGCTAAGTGTAAAAGAGCAAAAACCTTCATTCTACTCAAATACACCACATCCATGCGTTAAAAGTGGTCCGGCGCTTTTGCAACGAACGAAACCTTGAAGAACACCGAAATCGATATATTGCGCGTTTCGAGCTTTTCTGAGATCACAGCTCGATGTATATGTATCAAAAACCTTCATTCTACTCAAATACACAACATCCATGCGTTAAAAGTGGTCTGGCGCTTCTGCAACGAACGAAAAAATGAAGAACACCGAAATCGAGATATCTCGTGTTCCGAGCGTATCTGACTTCACAGGTCGATGTAAATGTATCAAAAACCTTCTTTCTACTCAAATACACAACATCCATGCGTTAAAAGTTGTCTTGGTGGTGAAGGGTTTCGGCAGAGGAACGTTCCTCTGCCGAAACCCTTCACCACCAAGAAACGCAGCGGTCAAAACAAAATTTCAACAATTAAAAGTTGTCTGGCACCGCTGAAGCGAACCAAACATCGAAGAACACCGAAGACGATATATCGCGTGTTTCGAGCGTGTCTGAGATCACAGCTCGATGTAAATGCATCAAAATCATTCACTCGACTCAAATACATAACATCCATACATTAAACGTTTTCTCTCACCGCTGAAGCGAACGAAACTTTGGGCAACACCGAAATCGAGATATCGCGTGTTTCGAGCTCTTCTGAGATCACAGCTCGATGTATATGTATCAAAAACCTTCATTCTACTGAGATACACCACATCCTTGCGTTGAAAGTTGTCTGGCACCGTTGTAACGAACGAAACATTGAAGAACACCGAAATCGTGATAACGCGTGTTTCGAGCGTTTCTGAGATCACAGCTAAGTGTAAAAGAGCAAAAACCTTCATTCTACTCAAATACACCACATCCATGCGTTAAAAGTGGTCTGGCGCTTCTGCAACGAACGAAACATTGAAGAACACCGAAATCGTGATATCGCGTGTTTCGAACGTTTCTGAGATCACAGCTCGATGAAAAAGTATCAAAAACCTTCATTCTACTCAAATACACAACATCCATGCGTTAAAAGTTGTCTGGCACCGCTGAAGCGAACCAAACATCGAAGAACACCGATGTCGATATATCGCGAGTTTCGAGCGTGTCTGAGATCACAGCTCGATGTAAATGCATCAAAACCATTCACTCGACTCAAATACATAACATCCATACATTAAACGTTTTCTCGCACCGCTGAAGCGAACGAAACTTTGGGCAACACCGAAATCGAGATATTGCGTGTTTCGAGCTCTTCTGAGATCACAGCTCGATGTATATGTATCAAAAACCTTCATTCTACTCAAATACACCACATCCATGCGTTGAAAGTTGTCTGGCACCGTTGTAACGAACGAAACATTGAAGAACACCGAAATCGTGATAACGCGTGTTTCGAGCGTTTCTGAGATCACAGCTAAGTGTAAAAGAGCAAAAACCTTCATTCTAATCAAATACACCACATCCATGCGTTAAAAGTGGTCTGGCGCTTCTGCAACGAACGAAAAATTGAAGAACACCCAAATCGAGATATCGCGTGTTTCGAGCTCTTCTGAGATCACACCTCGATGTATATGTATCAAAAACCTTGATTCTAATCAAATACACCACATCCATGCGTTAAAAGTGGTCTGGCGCTTCTGCAACGAACGAAAAATTGAAGAACATCGAAATCGAGATATCGCGTGTTTCGAGCTCTTCTGAGATCACAGCTCGATGTATATGTATCAAAAACCTTGATTCTACTCAAATACACAACATCCATGCGTTAAAAGTGGTCTGGTACCGTTGTAACGAATGAAACATTGAAGAACACCGAAATCGTGATAACGCGTGTTTCGAGCGTTTCTGAGATCACAGCTAAGTGTAAAAGAGCAAAAACCTTCATTCTACTCAAATACACCACATCCATGCGTTAAAAGTTGTCTGGCACCGCGGAAGCGAACCAAACATCGAAGAACACCGAAATCGAGATATCGCGTGTTTTGAGCTTGTCTGAGATCACAGCTCGATGTATATGTATCAAAAACCTTCATTCTACTCAAATACAACACATCCATGCGTTAAAAGTCGTCTGGAACCGCTGTAACGAACCAAACATCGAAGAACACCGAAATCTAGATATCTCGTGTTTGGAGCGTTTCTGAGATCACAGCTCGATGTAAATGTATCAAAAACCTTCATTCTACTCAAATACACAACATCCGTGCGTTAAAAGTTGTCTGGCACCCCTGAAGCGAACCAAACATCGAGGAACACCGAAATCGATATATCGCGTGTTTCGAGCGTGTCTGAGATCACAGCTCGATGTAAATGCATCAAATCCATTCACTCGACTCAAATACATAACATCCATACATTAAACGTTGTCTCGTTGTCTGAAGCGAACGAAACTTTGAGCAACACCGAAATCGAGATATCGCGTTTTTCGAGCGTTTCTGAGATCACAGCTAAGTGTAAAAGAGCAAAAACCTTCATTCTAATCAAATACACCACATCCATGCGTTAAAAGTTGTCTGGCGCTTCTGTGACGAACGAAACATCGAAGAACACCAAAATCGTTATATCTCGTGTTCCGAGCGTATCTGACTTCACAGGTCGATGTAAATGTATCAAAAACCTTCCTTCTACTCAAATACACAACATCCATGCGTTAAAAGTTGTCTGGCACCGCTGAAGCGAACCAAACATCGAAGAACACCGAAGTCGATATATCGCGTGTTTCGAGCGTGTCTGAGATCACAGCTCGATGTAAATGCATCAAAACCATACACTCGATTCAAATACATAACATCCATACATTAAACGTTGTCTCGCACCGCTGAAGCGAACGAAACTTTGAGCAACACCGAAATCGAGATATCGCGTGTTTCGAGCTCTTCTGAGATCACAGCTCGATGTATATGTATCAAAATCCATCATTTTACTCAAATACAACACATCCATGCGTTAAAAGTCGTCTGGTACCGTTGTAACGAACGAAACATTGAAGAACACCGAAATCGTGATATCACGTATTTCGAGCGTTTCTGAGATCACAGCTAGGTGTAAAAGAGCAAAAACCTTCATTCTACTCAAATACACCACATCCATGCGTTGAAATTTGTCTGGCACCGTTGTAACGAACGAAACATTGAAGAACACCGAAATCGTGATATCGCGTGTTTCGAGCGTTTCTGAGATCACAGCTAAGTGTAAAAGAGCAAAAACCTTCATTCTACTCAAATACACCACATCCATGCGTTAAAAGTGGTCCGGTGCTTCTGCAACGAACGAAACCTTGAAGAACACCGAAATCGAGATATCGCGCGTTTCGAGCTCTTCTGAGATCACAGCTCGATGTGTATGTATCAAAAACCTTCATTCAACTCAAATACAACACATCCATGCGTTAAAAGTCGTCTGGTACCGTTGTAACGAACGAAACATTGAAGAACACCGAAATCGTGATATCGCGTGTTTCGAGCGTTTCTGAGATCACAGCTAAGTGTAAAAGAGCAAAAACCTTCATTCTACTCAAATACACCACATCCATGCGTTAAAAGTTGTCTGGCACCGCGGAAGCGAACCAAACATCGAAGAACACCGAAATCGAGATATCGCGTGTTTCGAGCTTGTCTGAGATCACAGCTCGATGTATATGTATCAAAAACCTTCATTCTACTCAAATACAACACATCCATGCGTTAAAAGTCGTCTGGAACCGCTGTAACGAACCAAACATCGAAGAACACCGAAATCTAGATATCTCGTGTTTGGAGCGTTTCTGAGATCACAGCTCGATGTAAATGTATCAAAAACCTTCATTCTACTCAAATACACAACATCCGTGCGTTAAAAGTTGTCTGGCACCGCTGAAGCGAACCAAACATCGAGGAACACCGAAATCGATATATCGCGTGTTTCGAGCGTGTCTGAGATCACAGCTCGATGTAAATGCATCAAATCCATTCACTCGACTCAAATACATAACATCCATACATTAAACGTTGTCTCGTTGTCTGAAGCGAACGAAACTTTGAGCAACACCGAAATCGAGATATCGCGTTTTTCGAGCGTTTCTGAGATCACAGCTAAGTGTAAAAGAGCAAAAACCTTCATTCTAATCAAATACACCACATCCATGCGTTAAAAGTTGTCTGGCGCTTCTGTGACGAACGAAACATCGAAGAACACCAAAATCGTTATATCTCGTGTTCCGAGCGTATCTGACTTCACAGGTCGATGTAAATGTATCAAAAACCTTCCTTCTACTCAAATACACAACATCCATGCGTTAAAAGTTGTCTGGCACCGCTGAAGCGAACCAAACATCGAAGAACACCGAAGTCGATATATCGCGTGTTTCGAGCGTGTCTGAGATCACAGCTCGATGTAAATGCATCAAAACCATACACTCGATTCAAATACATAACATCCATACATTAAACGTTGTCTCGCACCGCTGAAGCGAACGAAACTTTGAGCAATACCGAAATCGAGATATCGCGTGTTTCGAGCTCTTCTGAGATCACAGCTCGATGTATATGTATCAAAATCCATCATTTTACTCAAATACAACACATCCATGCGTTAAAAGTCGTCTGGTACCGTTGTAACGAACGAAACATTGAAGAACACCGAAATCGTGATATCACGTATTTCGAGCGTTTCTGAGATCACAGCTAGGTGTAAAAGAGCAAAAACCTTCATTCTACTCAAATACACCACATCCATGCGTTGAAATTTGTCTGGCACCGTTGTAACGAACGAAACATTGAAGAACACCGAAATCGTGATATCGCGTGTTTCGAGCGTTTCTGAGATCACAGCTAAGTGTAAAAGAGCAAAAACCTTCATTCTACTCAAATACACCACATCCATGCGTTAAAAGTTGTCTGGCACCGCGGAAGTGAACCAAACATCGAAGAACACCGAAATCGAGATATCGCGTGTTTCGAGCTCTTCTGAGATCACAGCTCGATGTATATGTATAAAAAACCTTGATTCTACTCAAATACACAACATCCATGCGTTAAAAGTCGTCTGGTACCGTTGTAACGAACGAAACATTGAAGAACACCGAAATCGTGATAACGCGTGTTTCGAGCGTTTCTGAGATCACAGCTAAGTGTAAAAGAGCAAAAACCTTCATTCTACTCAAATACACCACATCCATGCGTTAAAAGTAGTCTGGCGCTTCTGCAACGAACGAAAAATTGAAGAACACCGAAATCGAGATATCGCGTGTTTCGAGCTCTTCTGAGATCACAGCTCGATGTATATGTATGAAAAACCTTCATTCTACTCAAATACACAACATCCATGCGTTAAAAGTTGTCTGGCACCGCTGAAGCGAACCAAACATCGAGGAACACCGAAATCGATATATCGCGTGTTTCGAGCGTGTCTGAGATCACAGCTCGATGTAAATGCATCAAAACCATTCACTCGACTCAAATACATAACATCCATACATTAAACGTTGTCTCGCACCGCTGAAGCGAACGAAACTTTGAGCAACACCGAAATCGAGATATCGCGTTTTTCGAGCGTTTCTGAGATCACAGCTAAGTGTAAAAGAGCAAAAACCTTCATTCTACTCAAATACACCACATCCATGCGTTAAAAGTGGTCTGGCGCTTCTGCAACGAACGAAAAATTGAAGAACACCGAAATCGAGATATCGCGTGTTTCGAGCTTGTCTGAGATCACAGCTCGATGTATATGTATCAAAAACCTTCATTCTACTCAACCACAACACATCCATGCGTTAAAAGTCGTACCGCTGTAACGAACCAAACATCGAAGAACACCGAAATCTAGATATCTCGTGTTTGGAGCGTTTCTGAGATCACAGCTCGATGTAAATGTATCAAAAACCTTCATTCTACTCAAATACACCACATCCTTGCGTTGAAAGTTGTCTGGCACCGTTGTAACGAACGAAACATTGAAGAACACCGAAATCGTGATATCGCGTGTTTCGAGCGTTTCTGAGATCACAGCTAAGTGTAAAAGAGCAAAAACCTTCATTCTACTCAAATACACCACATCCATGCGTTAAAAGTAGTCTGGCGCTTCTGCAACGAACGAAAAATTGAAGAACACCGAAATCGAGATATCGCGTGTTTCGAGCTCTTCTGTGATCACAGCTCGATGTATATGTATCAAAAACCTTCATTCTACTCAAATACAACACATCCATGCGTTAAAAGTCGTCTGGTACCGTTGTAACGAACGAAACATTGAAGAACACCGAAATCGTGATATCGCGTGTTTCGAGCGTTTCTGAGATCACAGCTAAGTGTAAAAGAGCAAAAACCTTCATTCTACTCAAATACACCACATCCATGAATTAAAAGTTGTCTGGCACCGCGGAAGCGAACCAAACATCGAAGAACACCGAAATCGAGATATCGCGTGTTTCGAGCTTGTCTGAGATCACAGCTCGATGTAAATGCATCAAAACCATTCACTCGACTCAAATACATAACATCCATACATTAAACGTTGTCTCGCACCGCTGAAGCGAACGAAACTTTGAGCAACACCGAAATCGAGATATCGCGTTTTTCGAGCGTTTCTGAGATCACAGCTAAGTGTAAAAGAGCAAAAACCTTCATTCTACTCAAATACACCACATCCATGCGTTAAAAGTGGTCTGGCGCTTCTGCAACGAACGAAAAATTGAAGAACACCGAAATCGAGATATCTCGTGTTCCGAGCGTATCTGACTTCACAGGTCGATGTAAATGTATCAAAAACCTTCTTTCTACTCAAATACACAACATCCATGCGTTAAAAGTTGTCTGGAACCGCTGAAGCGAACCAAACATCGAAGAACACCGAAGTCGATATATCGCGTGTTTCGAGCGTGTCTGAGATCACAGCTCGATGTAAATGCATCAAAATCATTCACTCGACTCAAATACATAACATCCATACATTAAACGTTGTCTCGCACCGCTGAAGCGAACGAAACTTTGAGCAACACCGAAATCGAGATATCGCGTTTTTCGAGCGTTTCTGAGATCACAGCTAAGTGTAAAAGAGCAAAAACCTTCATTCTCCTCAAATACACCACATCCATGCGTTAAAAGTAGTCTGGCGCTTCTGCAACGAACGAAAAATTGAAGAACACCGAAATCGAGATATCGCGTGTTTCGAGCTCTTCTGAGATCACAGCTCGATGTATATGTATAAAAAACCTTGATTCTACTCAAATACACAACATCCATGCGTTAAAAGTCGTCTGGTACCGTTGTAACGAACGAAACATTGAAGAACACCGAAATCGTGATAACGCGTGTTTCGAGCGTTTCTGAGATCACAGCTAAGTGTAAAAGAGCAAAAACCTTCATTCTACTCAAATACACCACATCCATGCGTTAAAAGTGGTCCGGCGCTTCTGCAACGAACGAAACCTTGAAGAACACCGAAATCGAGATATTGCGCGTTTCGAGCTCTTCTGAGATCACAGCTCGATGTATATGTATCAAAAACCTTCATTCTACTCAAATACAACACATCCATGCGTTAAAAGTCGTCTGGTACCGTTGTAACGAACGAAACATTGAAGAACACCGAAATCGTGATATCGCGTGTTTCGAGCGTTTCTGAGATCACAGCTAAGTGTAAAACAGCAAAAACCTTCATTCTACTCAAATACACCACATCCATGCGTTAAAAGTCGTCTGGTACCGCTGTAACGAACCAAACATCGAAGAACACCGAAATCTAGATATCTCGTGTTTGGAGCGTTTCGGAGATCACAGCTCGATGTAAAAGAGCAAAAACCTTCATTCTACTCAAATACACCACATCCATGCGTTAAAAGTTGTCTGGCATCGCGGAAGTGAACCAAACGACGAAGAACACCGAAATCGAGATATCGCGTGTTTCGAGCTTGTCTGAGATCACAGCTCGATGTATATGTATAAAAAACCTTCATTCTACTCAACTACAACACATCCATGCGTTAAAAGTCGTCTGGTACCGCTGTAACGAACCAAACATCGAAGAACACCGAAATCTAGATATCTCGTGTTTGGAGCGTTTCTGAGATCACAGCTCGATGTAAATGTATCAAAAACCTTCATTCTACTCAAATACACAACATCCATGCGTTAAAAGTTGTCTGGCACCGCTGAAGCGAACCAAACATCGAGGAACACCGAAATCGAGATATCGCGTGTTTTGAGCTCTTCTGAGATCACAGCTCGATGTATATGTATCAAAAACCTTCATTCTACTCAAATACACCACATCCTTGCGTTGAAAGTTGTCTGGCACCGTTGTAACGAACGAAACATTGAAGAACACCGAAATCGTGATATCGCGTGTTTCGAGCGTTTCTGAGATCACAGCTAAGTGTAAAAGAGCAAAAACCTTCATTCTACTCAAATACACAACATCCATGCGTTAAAAGTTGTCTGGCACCGCTGAAGCGAACCAAACATCGAGGAACACCGAAATCGATATATCGCGTGTTTCGAGCGTGTCTGAGATCACAGCTCGATGTAAATGCATCAAAACCATTCACTCGACTCAAATACATAACATCCATACATTAAACGTTGTCTCGCACCGCTGAAGCGAACGAAACTTTGAGCAACACCGAAATCGAGATATCGCGTTTTTCGAGCGTTTCTGAGATCACAGCTAAGTGTAAAAGAGCAAAAACCTTCATTCTACTCAAATACACCACATCCATGCGTTAAAAGTGGTCTGGCGCTTCTGCAACGAACGAAAAATTGAAGAACACCGAAATCGAGATATCGCGTGTTTCGAGCTTGTCTGAGATCACAGCTCGATGTATATGTATCAAAAACCTTCATTCTACTCAACTACAACACATCCATGCGTTAAAAGTCGTACCGCTGTAACGAACCAAACATCGAAGAACACCGAAATCTAGATATCTCGTGTTTGGAGCGTTTCTGAGATCACAGCTCGATGTAAATGTATCAAAAACCTTCATTCTACTCAAATACACAACATCCATGCGTTAAAAGTTGTCTGGAACCGCTGAAGCGAACCAAACATCGAAGAACACCGAAGTCGATATATCGCGTGTTTCGAGCGTGTCTGAGATCACAGCTCGATGTAAATGCATCAAAATCATTCACTCGACTCAAATACATAACATCCATACATTAAACGTTGTCTCGCACCGCTGAAGCGAACGAAACTTTGAGCAACACCGAAATCGAAATCGAGATATCGCGTTTTTCGAGCGTTTCTGAGATCACAGCTAAGTGTAAAAGAGCAAAAACCTTCATTCTCCTCAAATACACCACATCCATGCGTTGAAAGTTGTCTGGCACCGTTGTAACCAACGAAACATTGAAGAACACCGAAATCGTGATAACGCGTGTTTCGAGCGTTTCTGAGATCACAGCTAAGTGTAAAAGAGCAAAAACCTTCATTCTAATCAAATACACCACATCCATGCGTTAAAAGTTGTCTGGCGCTTCTGCAACGAACGAAAAATTGAAGAACACCGAAATCGAGATATCGCGTGTTTCGAGCTCTTCTGAGATCACACCTCGATGTATATGTATCAAAAACCTTGCTTCTAATCAAATACACCACATCCATGCGTTAAAAGTGGTCTGGCGCTTCTGCAACGAACAAAAAATTGAAGAACATCGAAATCGAGATATCGCGTGTTTCGAGCTCTTCTGAGATCACAGCTCGATGTATATGTATCAAAAACCTTGATTCTACTCAAATACACAACATCCATGCGTTAAAAGTGGTCTGGTACCGTTGTAACGAATGAAACATTGAAGAACACCGAAATCGTGATAACGCGTGTTTCGAGCGTTTCTGAGATCACAGCTAAGTGTAAAAGAGCAAAAACCTTCATTCTACTCAAATACACCACGTCCATGCGTTAAAAGTGGTCCGGCGCTTCTGCAACGAACGAAACCTTGAAGAACACCGAAATCGAGATATTGCGCGTTTCGAGCTCTTCTGAGATCACAGCTCGATGTATATGTATCAAAAACCTTCATTCTACTCAAATACAACACATCCATGCGTTAAAAGTAGTCTGGTACCGTTGTAACGAACGAAACATTGAAGAACACCGAAATCGTGATATCGCGTGTTTCGAGCGTTTCTGAGATCACAGCTAAGTGTAAAAGAGCAAAAACCTTCATTCTACTCAAATACCACATCCATGCGTCAAAAGTTGTCTGGCACCACGGAAGCGAACCAAACATCGAAGAACACCGAAATCGAGATATCGCGTGTTTCGAGCTTGTCTGAGATCACAGCTCGATGTATATGTATCAAAAACCTTCATTCTACTCAAATACAACACATCCATGCGTTAAAAGTCTTCTGGTACCGCTGTAACGAACCAAACATCGAAGAACACCGAAATCTAGATATCTCGTGTTTGGAGCGTTTCTGAGATCACAGCTCGATGTAATGTATCAAAAACCTTCATTCTACTCAAATACACAACATCCGTGCGTTAAAAGTTGTCTGGCACCGCTGAAGCGAACCAAACATCGAGGAACACCGAAATCGATATATCGCGTGTTTCGAGCGTGTCTGAGATCACAGTTCGATGTAAATGCATCAAAACCATTCACTCGACTCAAATACATAAAATCCATACATTAAACGTTGTCTCGTTGTCTGAAGCGAACGAAACTTTGAGCAACACCGAAATCGAGATATCGCGTTTTTCGAGCGTTTCTGAGATCACAGCTAAGTGTAAAAGAGCAAAAACCTTCATTCTACTCAAATACACCACATCCATGCGTTAAAAGTGGTCTGGCGCTTCTGCAACGAACGAAAAATTGAAGAACACCGCAATCGAGATATTGCGTGTTTCGAGCGTGTCTGAGATCACAGCTCGATGTAAATGTATCAAAAACCTTCATTCTACTGAAATACAACACATCCATGTGTTGAAAGTTGTCTGGGACCGGTGCAGCGAACGACACATGAAAGAACCCCGAAATCGAGATATCTCGTGTTTGGAGCGTTTCTGAGATCACAGCTCGATGTAAATGTATCAAAAACCTTCTTTCTACTCAAATACACAACATCCATGCGTTAAAAGTTGTCTTGGTGGTGAAGGGTTTCGGCAGAGGAACGTTCCTCTGCCGAAACCCTTCACCACCAAGAAACGCAGCGGTCAAAACAAAATTTCTACAATTAAAAGTTGTCTGGCACCGCTGAAGCGAACCAAACATCGAAGAACACCGAAGACGATATATCGCGTGTTTCGAGCGTGTCTGAGATCACAGCTCGATGTAAATGCATCAAAATCATTCACTCGACTCAAATACATAACATCCATACATTAAACGTTTTCTCTCACCGCTGAAGCGAACGAAACTTTGGGCAACACCGAAATCGAGATATCGCGTTTTTCGAGCGTTTCTGAGATCACAGCTAAGTGTAAAAGAGCAAAAACCTTCATTCTACTCAAATACACCACATCCATGCGTTAAAAGTGGTCTGGCGCTTCTGCAACGAACGAAAAATTGAAGAACACCGCAATCGAGATATTGCGTGTTTCGAGCGTGTCTGAGATCACAGCTCGATGTAAATGTATCAAAAACCTTCATTCTACTGAAATACAACACATCCATGTGTTGAAAGTTGTCTGGGACCGGTGCAGCGAACGACACATGAAAGAACCCCGAAATCGAGATATCTCGTGTTTGGAGCGTTTCTGAGATCACAGCTCGATGTAAATGTATCAAAAACCTTCATTCTACTGAAATACAACACATCCATGCGTTAAAAGTTGTCTGGCACCGCTGTAACGAACCAAACATCGAAAAACACCGAAATCGTGATATCGCCTGTTTTGAGCGTTACTGAGATCACAGCTAGGTGTAAAAGAGCAAAAACCTTCATTCTACTCAAATACACCACATCCATGCGTTAAAAGTGGTCCGGCGCTTCTGCAACGAACGAAACCTTGAAGAACACCGAAATCGAGATATCGCGCGTTTCGAACTCTTCTGAGATCACAGCTCGATGTATATGTATCAAAAACCTTCATTCAACTCAAATACAACACATCCATGCGTTAAAAGTTGTCTGGCGCTTCTGTATCGAACGAAACATCGAAGAACACCGAAATCGTTATATATCGTGTTTCGAGCGTTTTTGAGATCACAACGCGTTGTAAATGTATCAAAAACCTTCATTCTACTCAAATACACAACATCCATGCGTTAAAAGTTGTCTGGCACCGCTGAAGCGAACCAAACATCGATGAACACCGAAATCGATTTATCGCGTGTTTCGAGCGTGTCTGATATCTCAGCTCGATGTAAATGCATCAAAACCATACACTCGATTCAAATACATAACATCCATACATTAAACGTTGTCTCGCACCGCTGAAGCGAACGAAACTTTGTGCAACACCGAAATCGAGATATCGCGTGTTTCGAGCTGTTCTGAGATCACAGCTCGATGTATATGTATCAAAAACCTTGATTCTACTCAAATACGCAACAGCAATGCGTTAAAAGTTGTCTGGCGCTTCTGTGACGAACGAAACATCGAAGAACACCAAAATCGTTATATCTCGTGTTCCGAGCGTATCTGACTTCACAGGTCGATGTAAATGTATCAAAAACCTTCTTTCTACTCAAATACACAACATCCATGCGTTAAAAGTTGTCTGGCACCGCTGAAGCGAACCAAACATCGAAGAACACCGAAGTCGATATATCGCGTGTTTCGAGCGTGTCTGAGATCACAGCTCGATGTAAATGCATCAAAACCATACACTCGATTCAAATACATAACATCCATACATTAAACGTTGTCTCGCACCGCTGAAGCGAACGAAACTTTGAGCAACACCGAAATCGAGATATCGCGTGTTTCGAGCTCTTCTGAGATCACAGCTCGATGTATATGTATCAAAATCCATCATTTTACTCAAATACAACACATCCATGCGTTAAAAGTCGTCTGGTACCGTTGTAACGAACGAAACATTGAAGAACACCGAAATCGTGATATCACGTATTTCGAGCGTTTCTGAGATCACAGCTAGGTGTAAAAGAGCAAAAACCTTCATTCTACTCAAATACACCACATCCATGCGTTGAAATTTGTCTGGCACCGTTGTAACGAACGAAACATTGAAGAACACCGAAATCGTGATATCGCGTGTTTCGAGCGTTTCTGAGATCACAGCTAAGTGTAAAAGAGCAAAAACCTTCATTCTACTCAAATACACCACATCCATGCGTTAAAAGTGGTCTGGCGCTTCTGCAACGAACGAAAAATTGAAGAACACCGCAATCGAGATATTGCGTGTTTCGAGCGTGTCTGAGATCACAGCTCGATGTATATGTATCAAAAACCTTGATTCTACTCAAATACACAACATCCATGCGTTAAAAGTCGTCTGGTACCGTTGTAAAGAACGAAACATTGAAGAACACCGAAATCGTGATATCACGTGTTTCGAGCGTTTCTAAGATCACAGCTAGGTGTAAAAGAGCAAAAACCTTCATTCTACTCAAATACACCATATCCAAGCGTTAAAAGTGGTCTGGCGCTTCTGCAACGACCGAAAAATTGAAGAACACCGAAATCGAGATATCGCCTGTTTCGAGCGCGTCTGAGATCACAGCTCGATGTAAATGTATAAAAAACCTTGATTCTACTCAAATACACAACATCCATGCGTTAAAAGTCGTCTGGTACCGTTGTAACGAACGAAACATTCAAGAACACCTAAATCGTGATAACGCGTGTTTCGAGCGTTTCTGAGATCACAGCTAAGTGTAAAAGAGCAAAAACCTTCATTCTACTCAAATACACCACATCCATGCGTTAAAAGTGGTCTGGCGCTTCTGCAACGAACAAAAAATTGAAGAACATCGAAATCGAGATATCGCGTGTTTCGAGCTCTTCTGAGATCACAGCTCGATGTATATGTATCAAAAACCTTGATTCTACTCAAATACACAACATCCATGCGTTAAAAGTGGTCTGGTACCGTTGTAACGAATGAAACATTGAAGAACACCGAAATCGTGATAACGCGTGTTTCGAGCGTTTCTGAGATCACAGCTAAGTGTAAAAGAGCAAAAACCTTCATTCTACTCAAATACACCACGTCCATGCGTTAAAAGTGGTCCGGCGCTTCTGCAACGAACGAAACCTTGAAGAACACCGAAATCGAGATATTGCGCGTTTCGAGCTCTTCTGAGATCACAGCTCGATGTATATGTATCAAAAACCTTCATTCTACTCAAATACAACACATCCATGCGTTAAAAGTAGTCTGGTACCGTTGTAACGAACGAAACATTGAAGAACACCGAAATCGTGATATCGCGTGTTTCGAGCGTTTCTGAGATCACAGCTAAGTGTAAAAGAGCAAAAACCTTCATTCTACTCAAATACACCACATCCATGCGTCAAAAGTTGTCTGGCACCACGGAAGCGAACCAAACATCGAAGAACACCGAAATCGAGATATCGCGTGTTTCGAGCTTGTCTGAGATCACAGCTCGATGTATATGTATCAAAAACCTTCATTCTACTCAAATACAACACATCCATGCGTTAAAAGTCTTCTGGTACCGCTGTAACGAACCAAACATCGAAGAACACCGAAATCTAGATATCTCGTGTTTGGAGCGTTTCTGAGATCACAGCTCGATGTAATGTATCAAAAACCTTCATTCTACTCAAATACACAACATCCGTGCGTTAAAAGTTGTCTGGCACCGCTGAAGCGAACCAAACATCGAGGAACACCGAAATCGATATATCGCGTGTTTCGAGCGTGTCTGAGATCACAGTTCGATGTAAATGCATCAAAACCATTCACTCGACTCAAATACATAAAATCCATACATTAAACGTTGTCTCGTTGTCTGAAGCGAACGAAACTTTGAGCAACACCGAAATCGAGATATCGCGTTTTTCGAGCGTTTCTGAGATCACAGCTAAGTGTAAAAGAGCAAAAACCTTCATTCTACTCAAATACACCACATCCATGCGTTAAAAGTGGTCTGGCGCTTCTGCAACGAACGAAAAATTGAAGAACACCGCAATCGAGATATTGCGTGTTTCGAGCGTGTCTGAGATCACAGCTCGATGTAAATGTATCAAAAACCTTCATTCTACTGAAATACAACACATCCATGTGTTGAAAGTTGTCTGGGACCGGTGCAGCGAACGACACATGAAAGAACCCCGAAATCGAGATATCTCGTGTTTGGAGCGTTTCTGAGATCACAGCTCGATGTAAATGTATCAAAAACCTTCATTCTACTGAAATACAACACATCCATGCGTTAAAAGTTGTCTGGCACCGCTGTAACGAACCAAACATCGAAAAACACCGAAATCGTGATATCGCCTGTTTTGAGCGTTACTGAGATCACAGCTAGGTGTAAAAGAGCAAAAACCTTCATTCTACTCAAATACACCACATCCATGCGTTAAAAGTGGTCCGGCGCTTCTGCAACGAACGAAACCTTGAAGAACACCGAAATCGAGATATCGCGCGTTTCGAACTCTTCTGAGATCACAGCTCGATGTATATGTATCAAAAACCTTCATTCAACTCAAATACAACACATCCATGCGTTAAAAGTTGTCTGGCGCTTCTGTATCGAACGAAACATCGAAGAACACCGAAATCGTTATATATCGTGTTTCGAGCGTTTTTGAGATCACAACCCGTTGTAAATGTATCAAAAACCTTCATTCTACTCAAATACACAACATCCATGCGTTAAAAGTTGTCTGGCACCGCTGAAGCGAACCAAACATCGATGAACACCGAAATCGATTTATCGCGTGTTTCGAGCGTGTCTGATATCTCAGCTCGATGTAAATGCATCAAAACCATACACTCGATTCAAATACATAACATCCATACATTAAACGTTGTCTCGCACCGCTGAAGCGAACGAAACTTTGAGCAACACCGAAATCGAGATATCGCGTGTTTCGAGCTCTTCTGAGATCACAGCTCGATGTATATGTATCAAAATCCATCATTTTACTCAAATACAACACATCCATGCGTTAAAAGTCGTCTGGTACCGTTGTAACGAACGAAACATTGAAGAACACCGAAATCGTGATATCACGTATTTCGAGCGTTTCTGAGATCACAGCTAGGTGTAAAAGAGCAAAAACCTTCATTCTACTCAAATACACCACATCCATGCGTTGAAATTTGTCTGGCACCGTTGTAACGAACGAAACATTGAAGAACACCGAAATCGTGATATCGCGTGTTTCGAGCGTTTCTGAGATCACAGCTAAGTGTAAAAGAGCAAAAACCTTCATTCTACTCAAATACACCACATCCATGCGTTAAAAGTGGTCTGGCGCTTCTGCAACGAACGAAAAATTGAAGAACACCGCAATCGAGATATTGCGTGTTTCGAGCGTGTCTGAGATCACAGCTCGATGTATATGTATCAAAAACCTTGATTCTACTCAAATACACAACATCCATGCGTTAAAAGTCGTCTGGTACCGTTGTAAAGAACGAAACATTGAAGAACACCGAAATCGTGATATCACGTGTTTCGAGCGTTTCTAAGATCACAGCTAGGTGTAAAAGAGCAAAAACCTTCATTCTACTCAAATACACCATATCCAAGAGTTAAAAGTGGTCTGGCGCTTCTGCAACGACCGAAAAATTGAAGAACACCGAAATCGAGATATCGCCTGTTTCGAGCGCGTCTGAGATCACAGCTCGATGTAAATGTATAAAAAACCTTGATTCTACTCAAATACACAACATCCATGCGTTAAAAGTCGTCTGGTACCGTTGTAACGAACGAAACATTGAAGAACACCTAAATCGTGATAACGCGTGTTTCGAGCGTTTCTGAGATCACAGCTAAGTGTAAAAGAGCAAAAACCTTCATTCTACTCAAATACACCACATCCATGCGTTAAAAGTAGTCTGGCGCTTCTGCAACGAACGAAAAATTGAAGAACACCGAAATCGAGATATCGCGTGTTTCGAGCTCTTCTGAGATCACAGCTCGATGTATATGTATAAAAAACCTTGATTCTACTCAAATACACAACATCCATGCGTTAAAAGTCGTCTGGTACCGTTGTAACGAACGAAACATTGAAGAACACCGAAATCGTGATAACGCGTGTTTCGAGCGTTTCTGAGATCACAGCTAAGTGTAAAAGAGCAAAAACCTTCATTCTACTCAAATACACCACATCCATGCGTTAAAAGTGGTCCGGCGCTTCTGCAACGAACGAAACCTTGAAGAACACCGAAATCGATATATTGCGCGTTTCGAGCTTTTCTGAGATCACAGCTCGATGTATATGTATCAAAAACCTTCATTCTACTCAAATACACAACATCCATGCGTTAAAAGTTGTCTGGCACCGCTGAAGCGAACCAAACATCGAGGAACACCGAAATCGATATATCGCGTGTTTCGAGCGTGTCTGAGATCACAGCTCGATGTAAATGCATCAAAACCATTCACTCGACTCAAATACATAACATCCATACATTAAACGTTGTCTCGCACCGCTGAAGCGAACGAAACTTTGAGCAACACCGAAATCGAGATATCGCGTTTTTCGAGCGTTTCTGAGATCACAGCTAAGTGTAAAAGAGCAAAAACCTTCATTCTACTCAAATACACCACATCCATGCGTTAAAAGTGGTCTGGCGCTTCTGCAACGAACGAAAAATTGAAGAACACCGAAATCGAGATATCGCGTGTTTCGAGCTTGTCTGAGATCACAGCTCGATGTATATGTATCAAAAACCTTCATTCTACTCAACTACAACACATCCATGCGTTAAAAGTCGTACCGCTGTAACGAACCAAACATCGAAGAACACCGAAATCTAGATATCTCGTGTTTGGAGCGTTTCTGAGATCACAGCTCGATGTAAATGTATCAAAAACCTTCATTCTACTCAAATACACCACATCCTTGCGTTGAAAGTTGTCTGGCACCGTTGTAACGAACGAAACATTGAAGAACACCGAAATCGTGATATCGCGTGTTTCGAGCGTTTCTGAGATCACAGCTAAGTGTAAAAGAGCAAAAACCTTCATTCTACTCAAATACACCACATCCATGCGTTAAAAGTAGTCTGGCGCTTCTGCAACGAACGAAAAATTGAAGAACACCGAAATCGAGATATCGCGTGTTTCGAGCTCTTCTGTGATCACAGCTCGATGTATATGTATCAAAAACCTTCATTCTACTCAAATACAACACATCCATGCGTTAAAAGTCGTCTGGTACCGTTGTAACGAACGAAACATTGAAGAACACCGAAATCGTGATATCGCGTGTTTCGAGCGTTTCTGAGATCACAGCTAAGTGTAAAAGAGCAAAAACCTTCATTCTACTCAAATACACCACATCCATGAATTAAAAGTTGTCTGGCACCGCGGAAGCGAACCAAACATCGAAGAACACCGAAATCGAGATATCGCGTGTTTCGAGCTTGTCTGAGATCACAGCTCGATGTATATGTATCAAAAACCTTCATTCTACTCAACTACAACACATCCATGCGTTAAAAGTCGTCTGGTACCGCTGTAACGAACCAAACATCGAAGAACACCGAAATCTAGATATCTCGTGTTTGGAGCGTTTCGGAGATCACAGCTCGATGTAAATGTATCAAAAACCTTCATTCTACTCAAATACACAACATCCATGCGTTAAAAGTTGTCTGGAACCGCTGAAGCGAACCAAACATCGAAGAACACCGAAGTCGATATATCGCGTGTTTCGAGCGTGTCTGAGATCACAGCTCGATGTAAATGCATCAAAATCATTCACTCGACTCAAATACATAACATCCATACATTAAACGTTGTCTCGCACCGCTGAAGCGAACGAAACTTTGAGCAACACCGAAATCGAAATCGAGATATCGCGTTTTTCGAGCGTTTCTGAGATCACAGCTAAGTGTAAAAGAGCAAAAACATTCATTCTCCTCAAATACACCACATCCATGCGTTAAAAGTAGTCTGGCGCTTCTGCAACGAACGAAAAATTGAAGAACACCGAAATCGAGATATCGCGTGTTTCGAGCTCTTCTGAGATCACAGCTCGATGTATATGTATAAAAAACCTTGATTCTACTCAAATACACAACATCCATGCGTTAAAAGTCGTCTGGTACCGTTGTAACGAACGAAACATTGAAGAACACCGAAATCGTGATAACGCGTGTTTCGAGCGTTTCTGAGATCACAGCTAAGTGTAAAAGAGCAAAAACCTTCATTCTACTCAAATACACCACATCCATGCGTTAAAAGTGGTCCGGCGCTTCTGCAACGAACGAAACCTTGAAGAACACCGAAATCGATATATTGCGCGTTTCGAGCTCTTCTGAGATCACAGCTCGATGTATATGTATCAAAAACCTTCATTCTACTCAAATACAACACATCCATGCGTTAAAAGTCGTCTGGTACCGTTGTAACGAACGAAACATTGAAGAACACCGAAATCGTGATATCGCGTGTTTCGAGCGTTTCTGAGATCACAGCTAAGTGTAAAAGAGCAAAAACCTTCATTCTACTCAAATACACCACATCCATGAATTAAAAGTTGTCTGGCACCGCGGAAGCGAACCAAACATCGAAGAACACCGAAATCGAGATATCGCGTGTTTCGAGCTTGTCTGAGATCACAGCTCGATGTATATGTATCAAAAACCTTCATTCTACTCAACTACAACACATCCATGCGTTAAAAGTCGTCTGGTACCGCTGTAACGAACCAAACATCGAAGAACACCGAAATCTAGATATCTCGTGTTTGGAGCGTTTCGGAGATCACAGCTCGATGTAAATGTATCAAAAACCTTCATTCTACTCAAATACACAACATCCATGCGTTAAAAGTTGTCTGGCACCGCTGAAGCGAACCAAACATCGAGGAACACCGAAATCGATATATCGCGTGTTTCGAGCGTGTCTGAGATCACAGCTCGATGTAAATGCATCAAAACCATTCACTCGACTCAAATACA
This sequence comes from Pimpla rufipes, assembly GCA_963932165.1. Classification (NCBI taxonomy): domain Eukaryota; kingdom Metazoa; phylum Arthropoda; class Insecta; order Hymenoptera; family Ichneumonidae; genus Pimpla; species Pimpla rufipes. The sequence continues at coordinate 7,148,578 of OZ010640.1, forward strand.
TAACATCCATACATTAAACGTTGTCTCGCACCGCTGAAGCGAACGAAACTTTGAGCAACACCGAAATCGAGATATCGCGTTTTTCGAGCGTTTCTGAGATCACAGCTAAGTGTAAAGAGCAAAAACCTTCATTCTACTCAAATACACCACATCCATGCGTTAAAAGTGGTCTGGCGCTTCCGCAACGAACGAAAAATTGAAGAACACCGAAATCGAGATATCTCGTGTTCCGAGCGTATCTGACTTCACAGGTCGATGTAAATGTATCAAAAACCTTCTTTCTACTCAAATACACAACATCCATGCGTTAAAAGTTGTCTGGAACCGCTGAAGCGAACCAAACATCGAAGAACACCGAAGTCGATATATCGCGTGTTTCGAGCGTGTTTGAGATCACAGCTCGATGTAAATGTATCAAAATCATTCACTCGACTCAAATACATAACATCCATACATTAAACGTTTTCTCGCACCGCTGAAGCGAACGAAACTTTGGGCAACACCGAAATCGAGATATCGCGTGTTTCGAGCTCTTCTGAGATCACAGCTCGATGTATATGTATCAAAAACCTTCATTCTACTCAAATACACCACATCCTTGCGTTGAAAATTGTCTGGCACCGTTGTAACGAACGAAACATTGAAGAACACCGAAATCTAGATATCTCGTGTTTGGAGCGTTTCTGAGATCACAGCTCGATGTAAATGCATCAAAACCATTCACTCGACTCAAATTCATAACATCCATACATTAAACGTTGTCTCGTTGACTGAAGCGAACGAAACTTTGAGCAACACCGAAATCGAGATATCGCGTTTTTCGAGCGTTTCTGAGATCACAGCTAAGTGTAAAAGAGCAAAAACCTTCATTCTACTCAAATACACCACATCCATGCGTTAAAAGTGGTCTGGCGCTTCTGCAACGAACGAAAAATTGAAGAACACCGCAATCGAGATATTGCGTGTTTCGAGCGTGTCTGAGATCACAGCTCGATGTAAATGTATCAAAAACCTTCATTCTACTGAAATACAACACATCCATGTGTTGAAAGTTGTCTGGGACCGGTGCAGCGAATGACACATGAAAGAACCCCGAAATCGAGATATCTCGTGTTTGGAGCGTTTCTGAGATCACAGCTCGATGTAAATGTATCAAAAACCTTCATTCTACTGAAATACAACACATCCATGCGTTAAAAGTTGTCTGGCACCGCTGTAACGAACCAAACATCGAAAAACACCGAAATCGTGATATCGCCTGTTTTGAGCGTTACTGAGATCACAGGTAGGTGTAAAAGAGCAAAAACCTTCATTTTACTCAAATACACCACATCCATGCGTTAAAAGTGGTCCGGCGCTTCTGCAACGAACGAAACCTTGAAGAACACCGAAATCGAGATATCGCGCGTTTCGAACTCTTCTGAGATCACAGCTCGATGTATATGTATCAAAAACCTTCATTCAACTCAAATACAACACATCCATGCGTTAAAAGTTGTCTGGTTCTTCTGTATCGAACGAAACATCGAAGAACACCGAAATCGTTATATATCGTGTTTCGAGCGTTTTTGAGATCACAACGCGTTGTAAATGTATCAAAAACCTTCATTCTACTCAAATACACAACATCCATGCGTTAAAAGTTGTCTGGCACCGCTGAAGCGAACCAAACATCGAGGAACACCGAAATCGATTTATCGCGTGTTTCGAGCGTGTCTGATATCTCAGCTCGATGTAAATGCATCAAAACCATACACTCGATTCAAATACATAACATCCATACATTAAACGTTGTCTCGCACCGCTGAAGCGAACGAAACTTTGTGCAACACCGAAATCGAGATATCGCGTGTTTCGAGCTCTTCTGAGATCACAGCTCGATGTATATGTATCAAAAACCTTGATTCTACTCAAATACGCAACATCCATGCGTTAAAAGTCGTCTGGTACCGTTGTAACGAACGAAACATTGAAAAACACCGAAATCGTGATAACGCGTGTTTCGAGCATTTCTGAGATCACAGCTAAGTGTAAAAGAGCAAAAACCTTCATTCTACTCAAATACACCACATCCATGCGTTAAAAGTGGTCCGGCGCTTCTGCAACGAACGAAACCTTGAAGAACACCGAAATCGAGATATTGCGCGTTTCGAGCTCTTCTGAGATCACAGCTCGATGTATATGTATCAAAACCCTTCATTCTACTCAAATACAACACATACATGCGTTAAAAGTCGTCTGGTACCGTTGTAACGAACGAAACATTGAAGAACACCGAAATCGTGATATCGCGTGTTTCGAGCGTTTCTGAGATCACAGCTAAGTGTAAAAGAGCAAAAACCTTCATTCTACTCAAATACACCACATCCATGCGTTAAAAGTAGTCTGGCGCTTCTGCAACGAACGAAAAATTGAAGAACACCGAAATCGAGATATCGCGTGTTTCGAGCTCTTCTGAGATCACAGCTCGATGTATATGTATCAAAATCCATCATTTTACTCAAATACAACACATCCATGCGTTAAAAGTCGTCTGGTACCGTTGTAACGAACGAAACATTGAAGAACACCGAAATCGTGATATCACGTATTTCGAGCGTTTCTGAGATCACAGCTAGGTGTAAAAGAGCAAAAACCTTCATTCTACTCAAATACACCACATCCATGCGTTGAAATTTGTCTGGCACCGTTGTAACGAACGAAACATTGAAGAACACCGAAATCGTGATATCGCGTGTGTCGAGCGTTTCTGAGATCACAGCTAAGTGTAAAGGAGCAAAAACCTTCATTCTACTCAAATACACCACATCCATGCGTTAAAAGTGGTCTGGCGCTTCTGCAACGAACGAAAAATTGAAGAACACCGCAATCGAGATATTGCGTGTTTCGAGCGTGTCTGAGATCACAGCTCGATGTATATGTATCAAAAACCTTGATTCTACTCAAATACACAACATCCATGCGTTAAAAGTCGTCTGGTACCGTTGTAAAGAACGAAACATTGAAGAACACCGAAATCGTGATATCACGTGTTTCGAGCGTTTCTGAGATCACAGCTAGGTGTAAAAGAGCAAAAACCTTCATTCTACTCAAATACACCATATCCAAGCGTTAAAAGTGGTCTGGCGCTTCTGCAACGACCGAAAAATTGAAGAACACCGAAATCGAGATATCGCCTGTTTCGAGCGCGTCTGAGATCACAGCTCGATGTAAATGTATCAAAAACCTTCATTCTACTGAAATACAACACATCCATGTGTTAAAAGTTGTCTGGGACCGGTGTAGCGAACGACACATGAAAGAACCCCGAAATCGTGATATCACGTGTTTCGAGCGTTTCTGAGATCACAGCTAGGTGTAAAAGAGCAAAAACCTTCATTCTACTCAAATAGACCACATCCATGCGTGAAAAGTGGTCCGGTGCTTCTGCAACGAACGAAACCTTGAAGAACACCGAAATCGTGATATCGCGCGTTTCGAGCTCTTCTGAGATCACAGCTCGATGTGTATGTATCAAAAACCTTCATTCAACTCAAATACAACACATCCATGCGTTAAAAGTCGTCTGGTACCGTTGTAACGAACGAAACATTGAAGAACACCGAAATCGTGATATCGCGTGTTTCGAGCGTTTCTGAGATCACAGCTAAGTGTAAAAGAGCAAAAACCTTCATTCTACTCAAATACACCACATCCATGCGTTAAAAGTTGTCTGGCACCGCGGAAGTGAACCAAACATCGAAGAACACCGAAATCGAGATATCGCGTGTTTCGAGCTCTTCTGAGATCACAGCTCGATGTATATGTATAAAAAACCTTGATTCTACTCAAATACACAACATCCATGCGTTAAAAGTCGTCTGGTACCGTTGTAACGAACGAAACATTGAAGAACACCGAAATCGTGATAACGCGTGTTTCGAGCGTTTCTGAGATCACAGCTAAGTGTAAAAGAGCAAAAACCTTCATTCTACTCAAATACACCACATCCATGCGTTAAAAGTGGTCTGGCGCTTCTGCAACGAACGAAAAATTGAAGAACACCGCAATCGAGATATTGCGTGTTTCGAGCGTGTCTGAGATCACAGCTCGATGTAAATGTATCAAAAACCTTCATTCTACTGAAATACAACACATCCATGTGTTGAAAGTTGTCTGGGACCGGTGCAGCGAACGACACATGAAAGAACCCCGAAATCGAGATATCTCGTGTTTGGAGCGTTTCTGAGATCACAGCTCGATGTAAATGTATCAAAAACCTTCTTTCTACTCAAATACACAACATCCATGCGTTAAAAGTTGTCTTGGTGGTGAAGGGTTTCGGCAGAGGAACGTTCCTCTGCCGAAACCCTTCACCACCAAGAAACGCAGCGGTCAAAACAAAATTTCAACAATTAAAAGTTGTCTGGCACCGCTGAAGCGAACCAAACATCGAAGAACACCGAAGACGATATATCGCGTGTTTCGAGCGTGTCTGAGATCACAGCTCGATGTAAATGCATCAAAATCATTCACTCGACTCAAATACATAACATCCATACATTAAACGTTTTCTCTCACCGCTGAAGCGAACGAAACTTTGGGCAACACCGAAATCGAGATATCGCGTGTTTCGAGCTCTTCTGAGATCACAGCTCGATGTATATGTATCAAAAACCTTCATTCTACTCAGATACACCACATCCTTGCGTTGAAAGTTGTCTGGCACCGTTGTAACGAACGAAACATTGAAGAACACCGAAATCGTGATAACGCGTGTTTCGAGCGTTTCTGAGATCACAGCTAAGTGTAAAAGAGCAAAAACCTTCATTCTACTCAAATACACCACATCCATGCGTTAAAAGTGGTCTGGCGCTTCTGCAACGAACGAAACATTGAAGAACACCGAAATCGTGATATCGCGTGTTTCGAACGTTTCTGAGATCACAGCTCGATGAAAAAGTATCAAAAACCTTCATTCTACTCAAATACACAACATCCATGCGTTAAAAGTTTTCTGGTACCGCTGTAACGAACCAAACATCGAAGAACACCGAAATCTAGATATCTCGTGTTTGGAGCGTTTCTGAGATCACAGCTCGATGTAATGTATCAAAAACCTTCATTCTACTCAAATACACAACATCCGTGCGTTAAAAGTTGTCTGGCACCGCTGAAGCGAACCAAACATCGAGGAACACCGAAATCGATATATCGCGTGTTTCGAGCGTGTCTGAGATCACAGTTCGATGTAAATGCATCAAAACCATTCACTCGACTCAAATACATAAAATCCATACATTAAACGTTGTCTCGTTGTCTGAAGCGAACGAAACTTTGAGCAACACCGAAATCGAGATATCGCGTTTTTCGAGCGTTTCTGAGATCACAGCTAAGTGTAAAAGAGCAAAAACCTTCATTCTACTCAAATACACCACATCCATGCGTTGAAAGTGGTCTGGCGCTTCTGCAACGAACGAAAAATTGAAGAACACCGCAATCGAGATATTGCGTGTTTCGAGCGTGTCTGAGATCACAGCTCGATGTAAATGTATCAAAAACCTTCATTCTACTGAAATACAACACATCCATGTGTTGAAAGTTGTCTGGGACCGGTGCAGCGAACGACACATGAAAGAACCCCGAAATCGAGATATCTCGTGTTTGGAGCGTTTCTGAGATCACAGCTCGATGTAAATGTATCAAAAACCTTCATTCTACTGAAATACAACACATCCATGCGTTAAAAGTTGTCTGGCACCGCTGTAACGAACCAAACATCGAAAAACACCGAAATCGTGATATCGCCTGTTTTGAGCGTTACTGAGATCACAGCTAGGTGTAAAAGAGCAAAAACCTTCATTCTACTCAAATACACCACATCCATGCGTTAAAAGTGGTCCGGCGCTTCTGCAACGAACGAAACCTTGAAGAACACCGAAATCGAGATATCGCGCGTTTCGAACTCTTCTGAGATCACAGCTCGATGTATATGTATCAAAAACCTTCATTCAACTCAAATACAACACATCCATGCGTTAAAAGTTGTCTGGCGCTTCTGTATCGAACGAAACATCGAAGAACACCGAAATCGTTATATATCGTGTTTCGAGCGTTTTTGAGATCACAACGCGTTGTAAATGTATCAAAAACCTTCATTCTACTCAAATACACAACATCCATGCGTTAAAAGTTGTCTGGCACCGCTGAAGCGAACCAAACATCGATGAACACCGAAATCGATTTATCGCGTGTTTCGAGCGTGTCTGATATCTCAGCTCGATGTAAATGCATCAAAACCATACACTCGATTCAAATACATAACATCCATACATTAAACGTTGTCTCGCACCGCTGAAGCGAACGAAACTTTGTGCAACACCGAAATCGAGATATCGCGTGTTTCGAGCTGTTCTGAGATCACAGCTCGATGTATATGTATCAAAAACCTTGATTCTACTCAAATACGCAACAGCAATGCGTTAAAAGTTGTCTGGCGCTTCTGTGACGAACGAAACATCGAAGAACACCAAAATCGTTATATCTCGTGTTCCGAGCGTATCTGACTTCACAGGTCGATGTAAATGTATCAAAAACCTTCTTTCTACTCAAATACACAACATCCATGCGTTAAAAGTTGTCTGGCACCGCTGAAGCGAACCAAACATCGAAGAACACCGAAGTCGATATATCGCGTGTTTCGAGCGTGTCTGAGATCACAGCTCGATGTAAATGCATCAAAACCATACACTCGATTCAAATACATAACATCCATACATTAAACGTTGTCTCGCACCGCTGAAGCGAACGAAACTTTGAGCAACACCGAAATCGAGATATCGCGTGTTTCGAGCTCTTCTGAGATCACAGCTCGATGTATATGTATCAAAATCCATCATTTTACTCAAATACAACACATCCATGCGTTAAAAGTCGTCTGGTACCGTTGTAACGAACGAAACATTGAAGAACACCGAAATCGTGATATCACGTATTTCGAGCGTTTCTGAGATCACAGCTAGGTGTAAAAGAGCAAAAACCTTCATTCTACTCAAATACACCACATCCATGCGTTGAAATTTGTCTGGCACCGTTGTAACGAACGAAACATTGAAGAACACCGAAATCGAGATATTGCGTGTTTCGAGCGTGTCTGAGATCACAGCTCGATGTATATGTATCAAAAACCTTGATTCTACTCAAATACACAACATCCATGCGTTAAAAGTCGTCTGGTACCGTTGTAAAGAACGAAACATTGAAGAACACCGAAATCGTGATATCACGTGTTTCGAGCGTTTCTGAGATCACAGCTAGGTGTAAAAGAGCAAAAACCTTCATTCTACTCAAATACACCATATCCAAGCGTTAAAAGTGGTCTGGCGCTTCTGCAACGACCGAAAAATTGAAGAACACCGAAATCGAGATATCGCCTGTTTCGAGCGCGTCTGAGATCACAGCTCGATGTAAATGTATCAAAAACCTTCATTCTACTGAAATACAACACATCCATGTGTTAAAAGTTGTCTGGGACCGGTGCAGCGAACGACACATGAAAGAACCCCGAAATCGTGATATCACGTGTTTCGAGCGTTTCTGAGATCACAGCTAGGTGTAAAAGAGCAAAAACCTTCATTCTACTCAAATAGACCACATCCATGCGTTAAAAGTGGTCCGGTGCTTCTGCAACGAACGAAACCTTGAAGAACACCGAAATCGAGATATCGCGCGTTTCGAGCTCTTCTGAGATCACAGCTCGATGTGTATGTATCAAAAACCTTCATTCAACTCAAATACAACACATCCATGCGTTAAAAGTCGTCTGGTACCGTTGTAACGAACGAAACATTGAAGAACACCGAAATCGTGATATCGCGTGTTTCGAGCGTTTCTGAGATCACAGCTAAGTGTAAAAGAGCAAAAACCTTCATTCTACTCAAATACACCACATCCATGCGTTAAAAGTTGTCTGGCACCGCGGAAGTGAACCAAACATCGAAGAACACCGAAATCGAGATATCGCGTGTTTCGAGCTCTTCTGAGATCACAGCTCGATGTATATGTATAAAAAACCTTGATTCTACTCAAATACACAACATCCATGCGTTAAAAGTCGTCTGGTACCGTTGTAACGAACGAAACATTGAAGAACACCTAAATCGTGATAACGCGTGTTTCGAGCGTTTCTGAGATCACAGCTAAGTGTAAAAGAGCAAAAACCTTCATTCTACTCAAATACACCACATCCATGCGTTAAAAGTAGTCTGGCGCTTCTGCAACGAACGAAAAATTGAAGAACACCGAAATCGAGATATCTCGTGTTCCGAGCGTATCTGACTTCACAGGTCGATGTAAATGTATCAAAAACCTTCTTTCTACTCAAATACACAACATCCATGCGTTAAAAGTTGTCTGGCACCGCTGAATCGAACCAAACATCGAAGAACACCGATGTCGATATATCGCGAGTTTCGAGCGTGTCTGAGATCACAGCTCGATGTAAATGCATCAAAACCATTCACTCGACTCAAATACATAACATCCATACATTAAACGTTTTCTCGCACCGCTGAAGCGAACGAAACTTTGGGCAACACCGAAATCGAGATATTGCGTGTTTCGAGCTCTTCTGAGATCACAGCTCGATGTATATGTATCAAAAACCTTCATTCTACTCAAATACACCACATCCATGCGTTGAAAGTTGTCTGGCACCGTTGTAACGAACGAAACATTGAAGAACACCGAAATCGTGATAACGCGTGTTTCGAGCGTTTCTGAGATCACAGCTAAGTGTAAAAGAGCAAAAACCTTCATTCTAATCAAATACACCACATCCATGCGTTAAAAGTGGTCTGGCGCTTCTGCAACGAACGAAAAATTGAAGAACACCGAAATCGAGATATCGCGTGTTTCGAGTTCTTCTGAGATCACACAGCGATGTATATGTATCAAAAACCTTGATTCTAATCAAATACACCACATCCATGCGTTAAAAGTGGTCTGGCGCTTCTGCAACGAACGAAAAATTGAAGAACATCGAAATCGAGATATCGCGTGTTTCGAGCTCTTCTGAGATCACAGCTCGATGTATATGTATCAAAAACCTTGATTCTACTCAAATACACAACATCCATGCGTTAAAAGTGGTCTGGTACCGTTGTAACGAATGAAACATTGAAGAACACCGAAATCGTGATAACGCGTGTTTCGAGCGTTTCTGAGATCACAGCTAAGTGTAAAAGAGCAAAAACCTTCATTCTACTCAAATACACCACATCCATGCGTTAAAAGTGGTCCGGCGCTTCTGCAACGAACGAAACCTTGAAGAACACCGAAATCGAGATATTGCGCGTTTCGAGCTCTTCTGAGATCACAGCTCGATGTATATGTATCAAAAACCTTCATTCTACTCAAATACAACACATCCATGCGTTAAAAGTAGTCTGGTACCGTTGTAACGAACGAAACATTGAAGAACACCGAAATCGTGATATCGCGTGTTTCGAGCGTTTCTGAGATCACAGCTAAGTGTAAAAGAGCAAAAACCTTCATTCTACTCAAATACACCACATCCATGCGTTAAAAGTTGTCTGGCACCGCGGAAGCGAACCAAACATCGAAGAACACCGAAATCGAGATATCGCGTGTTTCGAGCTTGTCTGAGATCACAGCTCGATGTATATGTATCAAAAACCTTCATTCTACTCAAATACAACACATCCATGCGTTAAAAGTCGTCTGGAACCGCTGTAACGAACCAAACATCGAAGAACACCGAAATCTAGATATCTCGTGTTTGGAGCGTTTCTGAGATCACAGCTCGATGTAAATGTATCAAAAACCTTCATTCTACTCAAATACACAACATCCGTGCGTTAAAAGTTGTCTGGCACCGCTGAAGCGAACCAAACATCGAGGAACACCGAAATCGATATATCGCGTGTTTCGAGCGTGTCTGAGATCACAGCTCGATGTAAATGCATCAAATCCATTCACTCGACTCAAATACATAACATCCATACATTAAACGTTGTCTCGTTGTCTGAAGCGAACGAAACTTTGAGCAACACCGAAATCGAGATATCGCGTTTTTCGAGCGTTTCTGAGATCACAGCTAAGTGTAAAAGAGCAAAAACCTTCATTCTAATCAAATACACCACATCCATGCGTTAAAAGTGGTCTGGCGCTTCTGCAACGAACGAAACATTGAAGAACACCGAAATCGTGATAACGCGTGTTTCGAGCGTTTCTGAGATCACAGCTAAGTGTAAAAGAGCAAAAACCTTCATTCTACTCAAATACACCACATCCATCCGTTAAAAGTGGTCCGGCGCTTTTGCAACGAACGAAACCTTGAAGAACACCGAAATCGATATATTGCGCGTTTCGAGCTTTTCTGAGATCACAGCTCGATGTATATGTATCAAAAACCTTCATTCTACTCAAATACACAACATCCATGCGTTAAAAGTGGTCTGGCGCTTCTGCAACGAACGAAAAAATGAAGAACACCGAAATCGAGATATCTCGTGTTCCGAGCGTATCTGACTTCACAGGTCGATGTAAATGTATCAAAAACCTTCTTTCTACTCAAATACACAACATCCATGCGTTAAAAGTTGTCTTGGTGGTGAAGGGTTTCGGCAGAGGAACGTTCCTCTGCCGAAACCCTTCACCACCAAGAAACGCAGCGGTCAAAACAAAATTTCAACAATTAAAAGTTGTCTGGCACCGCTGAAGCGAACCAAACATCGAAGAACACCGAAGACGATATATCGCGTGTTTCGAGCGTGTCTGAGATCACAGCTCGATGTAAATGCATCAAAATCATTCACTCGACTCAAATACATAACATCCATACATTAAACGTTTTCTCTCACCGCTGAAGCGAACGAAACTTTGGGCAACACCGAAATCGAGATATCGCGTGTTTCGAGCTCTTCTGAGATCACAGCTCGATGTATATGTATCAAAAACCTTCATTCTACTGAGATACACCACATCCTTGCGTTGAAAGTTGTCTGGCACCGTTGTAACGAACGAAACATTGAAGAACACCGAAATCGTGATAACGCGTGTTTCGAGCGTTTCTGAGATCACAGCTAAGTGTAAAAGAGCAAAAACCTTCATTCTACTCAAATACACCACATCCATGCGTTAAAAGTGGTCTGGCGCTTCTGCAACGAACGAAACATTGAAGAACACCGAAATCGTGATATCGCGTGTTTCGAACGTTTCTGAGATCACAGCTCGATGAAAAAGTATCAAAAACCTTCATTCTACTCAAATACACAACATCCATGCGTTAAAAGTTGTCTGGCACCGCTGAAGCGAACCAAACATCGAAGAACACCGATGTCGATATATCGCGAGTTTCGAGCGTGTCTGAGATCACAGCTCGATGTAAATGCATCAAAACCATTCACTCGACTCAAATACATAACATCCATACATTAAACGTTTTCTCGCACCGCTGAAGCGAACGAAACTTTGGGCAACACCGAAATCGAGATATTGCGTGTTTCGAGCTCTTCTGAGATCACAGCTCGATGTATATGTATCAAAAACCTTCATTCTACTCAAATACACCACATCCATGCGTTGAAAGTTGTCTGGCACCGTTGTAACGAACGAAACATTGAAGAACACCGAAATCGTGATAACGCGTGTTTCGAGCGTTTCTGAGATCACAGCTAAGTGTAAAAGAGCAAAAACCTTCATTCTAATCAAATACACCACATCCATGCGTTAAAAGTGGTCTGGCGCTTCTGCAACGAACGAAAAATTGAAGAACACCGAAATCGAGATATCGCGTGTTTCGAGCTCTTCTGAGATCACACCTCGATGTATATGTATCAAAAACCTTGATTCTAATCAAATACACCACATCCATGCGTTAAAAGTGGTCTGGCGCTTCTGCAACGAACGAAAAATTGAAGAACATCGAAATCGAGATATCGCGTGTTTCGAGCTCTTCTGAGATCACAGCTCGATGTATATGTATCAAAAACCTTGATTCTACTCAAATACACAACATCCATGCGTTAAAAGTGGTCTGGTAACGTTGTAACGAATGAAACATTGAAGAACACCGAAATCGTGATAACGCGTGTTTCGAGCGTTTCTGAGATCACAGCTAAGTGTAAAAGAGCAAAAACCTTCATTCTACTCAAATACACCACATCCATGCGTTAAAAGTGGTCCGGCGCTTCTGCAACGAACGAAACCTTGAAGAACACCGAAATCGAGATATTGCGCGTTTCGAGCTCTTCTGAGATCACAGCTCGATGTATATGTATCAAAAACCTTCATTCTACTCAAATACAACACATCCATGCGTTAAAAGTAGTCTGGTACCGTTGTAACGAACGAAACATTGAAGAACACCGAAATCGTGATATCGCGTGTTTCGAGCGTTTCTGAGATCACAGCTAAGTGTAAAAGAGCAAAAACCTTCATTCTACTCAAATACACCACATCCATGCGTTAAAAGTTGTCTGGCACCGCGGAAGCGAACCAAACATCGAAGAACACCGAAATCGAGATATCGCGTGTTTCGAGCTTGTCTGAGATCACAGCTCGATGTATATGTATCAAAAACCTTCATTCTACTCAACTACAACACATCCATGCGCTAAAAGTCGTCTGGTACCGCTGTAACGAACCAAACATCGAAGAACACCGAAATCTAGATATCTCGTGTTTGGAGCGTTTCGGAGATCACAGCTCGATGTAAATGTATCAAAAACCTTCATTCTACTCAAATACACAACATCCATGCGTTAAAAGTTGTCTGGCACCGCTGAAGCGAACCAAACATCGAGGAACACCGAAATCGATATATCGCGTGTTTCGAGCGTGTCTGAGATCACAGCTCGATGTAAATGCATCAAAACCATTCACTCGACTCAAATACATAACATCCATACATTAAACGTTGTCTCGCACCGCTGAAGCGAACGAAACTTTGAGCAACACCGAAATCGAGATATCGCGTTTTTCGAGCGTTTCTGAGATCACAGCTAAGTGTAAAGAGCAAAAACCTTCATTCTACTCAAATACACCACATCCATGCGTTAAAAGTGGTCTGGCGCTTCCGCAACGAACGAAAAATTGAAGAACACCGAAATCGAGATATCTCGTGTTCCGAGCGTATCTGACTTCACAGGTCGATGTAAATGTATCAAAAACCTTCTTTCTACTCAAATACACAACATCCATGCGTTAAAAGTTGTCTGGAACCGCTGAAGCGAACCAAACATCGAAGAACACCGAAGTCGATATATCGCGTGTTTCGAGCGTGTTTGAGATCACAGCTCGATGTAAATGTATCAAAATCATTCACTCGACTCAAATACATAACATCCATACATTAAACGTTTTCTCGCACCGCTGAAGCGAACGAAACTTTGGGCAACACCGAAATCGAGATATCGCGTGTTTCGAGCTCTTCTGAGATCACAGCTCGATGTATATGTATCAAAAACCTTCATTCTACTCAAATACACCACATCCTTGCGTTGAAAATTGTCTGGCACCGTTGTAACGAACGAAACATTGAAGAACACCGAAATCTAGATATCTCGTGTTTGGAGCGTTTCTGAGATCACAGCTCGATGTAAATGCATCAAAACCATTCACTCGACTCAAATTCATAACATCCATACATTAAACGTTGTCTCGTTGACTGAAGCGAACGAAACTTTGAGCAACACCGAAATCGAGATATCGCGTTTTTCGAGCGTTTCTGAGATCACAGCTAAGTGTAAAAGAGCAAAAACCTTCATTCTACTCAAATACACCACATCCATGCGTTAAAAGTGGTCTGGCGCTTCTGCAACGAACGAAAAATTGAAGAACACCGCAATCGAGATATTGCGTGTTTCGAGCGTGTCTGAGATCACAGCTCGATGTAAATGTATCAAAAACCTTCATTCTACTGAAATACAACACATCCATGTGTTGAAAGTTGTCTGGGACCGGTGCAGCGAATGACACATGAAAGAACCCCGAAATCGAGATATCTCGTGTTTGGAGCGTTTCTGAGATCACAGCTCGATGTAAATGTATCAAAAACCTTCATTCTACTGAAATACAACACATCCATGCGTTAAAAGTTGTCTGGCACCGCTGTAACGAACCAAACATCGAAAAACACCGAAATCGTGATATCGCCTGTTTTGAGCGTTACTGAGATCACAGGTAGGTGTAAAAGAGCAAAAACCTTCATTTTACTCAAATACACCACATCCATGCGTTAAAAGTGGTCCGGCGCTTCTGCAACGAACGAAACCTTGAAGAACACCGAAATCGAGATATCGCGCGTTTCGAACTCTTCTGAGATCACAGCTCGATGTATATGTATCAAAAACCTTCATTCAACTCAAATACAACACATCCATGCGTTAAAAGTTGTCTGGTTCTTCTGTATCGAACGAAACATCGAAGAACACCGAAATCGTTATATATCGTGTTTCGAGCGTTTTTGAGATCACAACGCGTTGTAAATGTATCAAAAACCTTCATTCTACTCAAATACACAACATCCATGCGTTAAAAGTTGTCTGGCACCGCTGAAGCGAACCAAACATCGAGGAACACCGAAATCGATTTATCGCGTGTTTCGAGCGTGTCTGATATCTCAGCTCGATGTAAATGCATCAAAACCATACACTCGATTCAAATACATAACATCCATACATTAAACGTTGTCTCGCACCGCTGAAGCGAACGAAACTTTGTGCAACACCGAAATCGAGATATCGCGTGTTTCGAGCTCTTCTGAGATCACAGCTCGATGTATATGTATCAAAAACCTTGATTCTACTCAAATACGCAACATCCATGCGTTAAAAGTCGTCTGGTACCGTTGTAACGAACGAAACATTGAAAAACACCGAAATCGTGATAACGCGTGTTTCGAGCGTTTCTGAGATCACAGCTAAGTGTAAAAGAGCAAAAACCTTCATTCTACTCAAATACACCACATCCATGCGTTAAAAGTGGTCCGGCGCTTCTGCAACGAACGAAACCTTGAAGAACACCGAAATCGAGATATTGCGCGTTTCGAGCTCTTCTGAGATCACAGCTCGATGTATATGTATCAAAACCCTTCATTCTACTCAAATACAACACATACATGCGTTAAAAGTCGTCTGGTACCGTTGTAACGAACGAAACATTGAAGAACACCGAAATCGTGATATCGCGTGTTTCGAGCGTTTCTGAGATCACAGCTAAGTGTAAAAGAGCAAAAACCTTCATTCTACTCAAATACACCACATCCATGCGTTAAAAGTAGTCTGGCGCTTCTGCAACGAACGAAAAATTGAAGAACACCGAAATCGAGATATCGCGTGTTTCGAGCTCTTCTGAGATCACAGCTCGATGTATATGTATCAAAATCCATCATTTTACTCAAATACAACACATCCATGCGTTAAAAGTCGTCTGGTACCGTTGTAACGAACGAAACATTGAAGAACACCGAAATCGTGATATCACGTATTTCGAGCGTTTCTGAGATCACAGCTAGGTGTAAAAGAGCAAAAACCTTCATTCTACTCAAATACACCACATCCATGCGTTGAAATTTGTCTGGCACCGTTGTAACGAACGAAACATTGAAGAACACCGAAATCGTGATATCGCGTGTGTCGAGCGTTTCTGAGATCACAGCTAAGTGTAAAGGAGCAAAAACCTTCATTCTACTCAAATACACCACATCCATGCGTTAAAAGTGGTCTGGCGCTTCTGCAACGAACGAAAAATTGAAGAACACCGCAATCGAGATATTGCGTGTTTCGAGCGTGTCTGAGATCACAGCTCGATGTATATGTATCAAAAACCTTGATTCTACTCAAATACACAACATCCATGCGTTAAAAGTCGTCTGGTACCGTTGTAAAGAACGAAACATTGAAGAACACCGAAATCGTGATATCACGTGTTTCGAGCGTTTCTGAGATCACAGCTAGGTGTAAAAGAGCAAAAACCTTCATTCTACTCAAATACACCATATCCAAGCGTTAAAAGTGGTCTGGCGCTTCTGCAACGACCGAAAAATTGAAGAACACCGAAATCGAGATATCGCCTGTTTCGAGCGCGTCTGAGATCACAGCTCGATGTAAATGTATCAAAAACCTTCATTCTACTGAAATACAACACATCCATGTGTTAAAAGTTGTCTGGGACCGGTGTAGCGAACGACACATGAAAGAACCCCGAAATCGTGATATCACGTGTTTCGAGCGTTTCTGAGATCACAGCTAGGTGTAAAAGAGCAAAAACCTTCATTCTACTCAAATAGACCACATCCATGCGTTAAAAGTGGTCCGGTGCTTCTGCAACGAACGAAACCTTGAAGAACACCGAAATCGTGATATCGCGCGTTTCGAGCTCTTCTGAGATCACAGCTCGATGTGTATGTATCAAAAACCTTCATTCAACTCAAATACAACACATCCATGCGTTAAAAGTCGTCTGGTACCGTTGTAACGAACGAAACATTGAAGAACACCGAAATCGTGATATCGCGTGTTTCGAGCGTTTCTGAGATCACAGCTAAGTGTAAAAGAGCAAAAACCTTCATTCTACTCAAATACACCACATCCATGCGTTAAAAGTTGTCTGGCACCGCGGAAGTGAACCAAACATCGAAGAACACCGAAATCGAGATATCGCGTGTTTCGAGCTCTTCTGAGATCACAGCTCGATGTATATGTATAAAAAACCTTGATTCTACTCAAATACACAACATCCATGCGTTAAAAGTCGTCTGGTACCGTTGTAACGAACGAAACATTGAAGAACACCGAAATCGTGATAACGCGTGTTTCGAGCGTTTCTGAGATCACAGCTAAGTGTAAAAGAGCAAAAACCTTCATTCTACTCAAATACACCACATCCATGCGTTAAAAGTGGTCTGGCGCTTCTGCAACGAACGAAAAATTGAAGAACACCGCAATCGAGATATTGCGTGTTTCGAGCGTGTCTGAGATCACAGCTCGATGTAAATGTATCAAAAACCTTCATTCTACTGAAATACAACACATCCATGTGTTGAAAGTTGTCTGGGACCGGTGCAGCGAACGACACATGAAAGAACCCCGAAATCGAGATATCTCGTGTTTGGAGCGTTTCTGAGATCACAGCTCGATGTAAATGTATCAAAAACCTTCTTTCTACTCAAATACACAACATCCATGCGTTAAAAGTTGTCTTGGTGGTGAAGGGTTTCGGCAGAGGAACGTTCCTCTGCCGAAACCCTTCACCACCAAGAAACGCAGCGGTCAAAACAAAATTTCAACAATTAAAAGTTGTCTGGCACCGCTGAAGCGAACCAAACATCGAAGAACACCGAAGACGATATATCGCGTGTTTCGAGCGTGTCTGAGATCACAGCTCGATGTAAATGCATCAAAATCATTCACTCGACTCAAATACATAACATCCATACATTAAACGTTTTCTCTCACCGCTGAAGCGAACGAAACTTTGGGCAACACCGAAATCGAGATATCGCGTGTTTCGAGCTCTTCTGAGATCACAGCTCGATGTATATGTATCAAAAACCTTCATTCTACTCAGATACACCACATCCTTGCGTTGAAAGTTGTCTGGCACCGTTGTAACGAACGAAACATTGAAGAACACCGAAATCGTGATAACGCGTGTTTCGAGCGTTTCTGAGATCACAGCTAAGTGTAAAAGAGCAAAAACCTTCATTCTACTCAAATACACCACATCCATGCGTTAAAAGTGGTCTGGCGCTTCTGCAACGAACGAAACATTGAAGAACACCGAAATCGTGATATCGCGTGTTTCGAACGTTTCTGAGATCACAGCTCGATGAAAAAGTATCAAAAACCTTCATTCTACTCAAATACACAACATCCATGCGTTAAAAGTTTTCTGGTACCGCTGTAACGAACCAAACATCGAAGAACACCGAAATCTAGATATCTCGTGTTTGGAGCGTTTCTGAGATCACAGCTCGATGTAATGTATCAAAAACCTTCATTCTACTCAAATACACAACATCCGTGCGTTAAAAGTTGTCTGGCACCGCTGAAGCGAACCAAACATCGAGGAACACCGAAATCGATATATCGCGTGTTTCGAGCGTGTCTGAGATCACAGTTCGATGTAAATGCATCAAAACCATTCACTCGACTCAAATACATAAAATCCATACATTAAACGTTGTCTCGTTGTCTGAAGCGAACGAAACTTTGAGCAACACCGAAATCGAGATATCGCGTTTTTCGAGCGTTTCTGAGATCACAGCTAAGTGTAAAAGAGCAAAAACCTTCATTCTACTCAAATACACCACATCCATGCGTTGAAAGTGGTCTGGCGCTTCTGCAACGAACGAAAAATTGAAGAACACCGCAATCGAGATATTGCGTGTTTCGAGCGTGTCTGAGATCACAGCTCGATGTAAATGTATCAAAAACCTTCATTCTACTGAAATACAACACATCCATGTGTTGAAAGTTGTCTGGGACCGGTGCAGCGAACGACACATGAAAGAACCCCGAAATCGAGATATCTCGTGTTTGGAGCGTTTCTGAGATCACAGCTCGATGTAAATGTATCAAAAACCTTCATTCTACTGAAATACAACACATCCATGCGTTAAAAGTTGTCTGGCACCGCTGTAACGAACCAAACATCGAAAAACACCGAAATCGTGATATCGCCTGTTTTGAGCGTTACTGAGATCACAGCTAGGTGTAAAAGAGCAAAAACCTTCATTCTACTCAAATACACCACATCCATGCGTTAAAAGTGGTCCGGCGCTTCTGCAACGAACGAAACCTTGAAGAACACCGAAATCGAGATATCGCGCGTTTCGAACTCTTCTGAGATCACAGCTCGATGTATATGTATCAAAAACCTTCATTCAACTCAAATACAACACATCCATGCGTTAAAAGTTGTCTGGCGCTTCTGTATCGAACGAAACATCGAAGAACACCGAAATCGTTATATATCGTGTTTCGAGCGTTTTTGAGATCACAACGCGTTGTAAATGTATCAAAAACCTTCATTCTACTCAAATACACAACATCCATGCGTTAAAAGTTGTCTGGCACCGCTGAAGCGAACCAAACATCGATGAACACCGAAATCGATTTATCGCGTGTTTCGAGCGTGTCTGATATCTCAGCTCGATGTAAATGCATCAAAACCATACACTCGATTCAAATACATAACATCCATACATTAAACGTTGTCTCGCACCGCTGAAGCGAACGAAACTTTGTGCAACACCGAAATCGAGATATCGCGTGTTTCGAGCTGTTCTGAGATCACAGCTCGATGTATATGTATCAAAAACCTTGATTCTACTCAAATACGCAACAGCAATGCGTTAAAAGTTGTCTGGCGCTTCTGTGACGAACGAAACATCGAAGAACACCAAAATCGTTATATCTCGTGTTCCGAGCGTATCTGACTTCACAGGTCGATGTAAATGTATCAAAAACCTTCTTTCTACTCAAATACACAACATCCATGCGTTAAAAGTTGTCTGGCACCGCTGAAGCGAACCAAACATCGAAGAACACCGAAGTCGATATATCGCGTGTTTCGAGCGTGTCTGAGATCACAGCTCGATGTAAATGCATCAAAACCATACACTCGATTCAAATACATAACATCCATACATTAAACGTTGTCTCGCACCGCTGAAGCGAACGAAACTTTGAGCAACACCGAAATCGAGATATCGCGTGTTTCGAGCTCTTCTGAGATCACAGCTCGATGTATATGTATCAAAAACCTTCATTCTACTCAAATACACCACATCCATGCGTTGAAAGTTGTCTGGCACCGTTGTAACGAACGAAACATTGAAGAACACCGAAATCGTGATATCGCGTGTTTCGAGCGTTTCTGAGATCACAGCTAAGTGTAAAAGAGCAAAAACCTTCATTCTACTCAAATACACCACATCCATGCGTTAAAAGTTGTCTGGCACCGCGGAAGCGAACCAAACATCGAAGAACACCGAAATCGAGATATCGCGTGTTTCGAGCTTGTCTGAGATCACAGCTCGATGTATATGTATCAAAAACCTTCATTCTACTCAAATACAACACATCCATGCGTTAAAAGTCGTCTGGAACCGCTGTAACGAACCAAACATCGAAGAACACCGAAATCTAGATATCTCGTGTTTGGAGCGTTTCTGAGATCACAGCTCGATGTAAATGTATCAAAAACCTTCATTCTACTCAAATACACAACATCCGTGCGTTAAAAGTTGTCTGGCACCGCTGAAGCGAACCAAACATCGAGGAACACCGAAATCGATATATCGCGTGTTTCGAGCGTGTCTGAGATCACAGCTCGATGTAAATGCATCAAATCCATTCACTCGACTCAAATACATAACATCCATACATTAAACGTTGTCTCGTTGTCTGAAGCGAACGAAACTTTGAGCAACACCGAAATCGAGATATCGCGTTTTTCGAGCGTTTCTGAGATCACAGCTAAGTGTAAAAGAGCAAAAACCTTCATTCTAATCAAATACACCACATCCATGCGTTAAAAGTGGTCTGGCGCTTCTGCAACGAACGAAACATTGAAGAACACCGAAATCGTGATATCGCGTGTTTCGAACGTTTCTGAGATCACAGCTCGATGAAAAAGTATCAAAAACCTTCATTCTACTCAAATACACAACATCCATGCGTTAAAAGTTGTCTGGCACCGCTGAAGCGAACCAAACATCGAAGAACACCGAAGTCGATATATCGCGTGTTTCGAGCGTGTCTGAGATCACAGCTCGATGTAAATGCATCAAAACCATTCACTCGACTCAAATACATAACATCCACACATTAAACGTTTTCTCGCACCGCTGAAGCGAACGAAACTTTGGGCAACACCGAAATCGAGATATTGCGTGTTTCGAGCTCTTCTGAGATCACAGCTCGATGTATATGTATCAAAAACCTTCATTCTACTCAAATACACCACATCCATGCGTTGAAAGTTGTCTGGCACCGTTGTAACGAACGAAACATTGAAGAACACCGAAATCGTGATATCGCGTGTTTCGAGCGTTTCTGAGATCACAGCTAAGTGTAAAAGAGCAAAAACCTTCATTCTACTCAAATACACCACATCCATGCGTTAAAAGTTGTCTGGCACCGCGGAAGCGAACCAAACATCGAAGAACACCGAAATCGAGATATCGCGTGTTTCGAGCTTGTCTGAGATCACAGCTCGATGTATATGTATCAAAAACCTTGATTCTACTCAAATACACAACATCCATGCGTTAAAAGTCGTCTGGTACCGTTGTAACGAACGAAACATTGAAGAACACCGAAATCGTGATAACGCGTGTTTCGAGCGTTTCTGAGATCACAGCTAAGTGTAAAAGAGCAAAAACCTTCATTCTACTCAAATACACCACATCCATGCGTTAAAAGTAGTCTGGCGCTTCTGCAACGAACGAAAAATTGAAGAACACCGAAATCGAGATATCGCGTGTTTCGAGCTCTTCTGAGATCACAGCTCGATGTATATGTATAAAAAACCTTGATTCTACTCAAATACACAACATCCATGCGTTAAAAGTCGTCTGGTACCGTTGTAACGAACGAAACATTGAAGAACACCGAAATCGTGATAACGCGTGTTTCGAGCGTTTCTGAGATCACAGCTAAGTGTAAAAGAGCAAAAACCTTCATTCTACTCAAATACACCACATCCATCCGTTAAAAGTGGTCCGGCGCTTTTGCAACGAACGAAACCTTGAAGAACACCGAAATCGATATATTGCGCGTTTCGAGCTTTTCTGAGATCACAGCTCGATGTATATGTATCAAAAACCTTCATTCTACTCAAATACACAACATCCATGCGTTAAAAGTGGTCTGGCGCTTCTGCAACGAACGAAAAAATGAAGAACACCGAAATCGAGATATCTCGTGTTCCGAGCGTATCTGACTTCACAGGTCGATGTAAATGTATCAAAAACCTTCTTTCTACTCAAATACACAACATCCATGCGTTAAAAGTTGTCTTGGTGGTGAAGGGTTTCGGCAGAGGAACGTTCCTCTGCCGAAACCCTTCACCACCAAGAAACGCAGCGGTCAAAACAAAATTTCAACAATTAAAAGTTGTCTGGCACCGCTGAAGCGAACCAAACATCGAAGAACACCGAAGACGATATATCGCGTGTTTCGAGCGTGTCTGAGATCACAGCTCGATGTAAATGCATCAAAATCATTCACTCGACTCAAATACATAACATCCATACATTAAACGTTTTCTCTCACCGCTGAAGCGAACGAAACTTTGGGCAACACCGAAATCGAGATATCGCGTGTTTCGAGCTCTTCTGAGATCACAGCTCGATGTATATGTATCAAAAACCTTCATTCTACTGAGATACACCACATCCTTGCGTTGAAAGTTGTCTGGCACCGTTGTAACGAACGAAACATTGAAGAACACCGAAATCGTGATAACGCGTGTTTCGAGCGTTTCTGAGATCACAGCTAAGTGTAAAAGAGCAAAAACCTTCATTCTACTCAAATACACCACATCCATGCGTTAAAAGTGGTCTGGCGCTTCTGCAACGAACGAAACATTGAAGAACACCGAAATCGTGATATCGCGTGTTTCGAACGTTTCTGAGATCACAGCTCGATGAAAAAGTATCAAAAACCTTCATTCTACTCAAATACACAACATCCATGCGTTAAAAGTTGTCTGGCACCGCTGAAGCGAACCAAACATCGAAGAACACCGATGTCGATATATCGCGAGTTTCGAGCGTGTCTGAGATCACAGCTCGATGTAAATGCATCAAAACCATTCACTCGACTCAAATACATAACATCCATACATTAAACGTTTTCTCGCACCGCTGAAGCGAACGAAACTTTGGGCAACACCGAAATCGAGATATTGCGTGTTTCGAGCTCTTCTGAGATCACAGCTCGATGTATATGTATCAAAAACCTTCATTCTACTCAAATACACCACATCCATGCGTTGAAAGTTGTCTGGCACCGTTGTAACGAACGAAACATTGAAGAACACCGAAATCGTGATAACGCGTGTTTCGAGCGTTTCTGAGATCACAGCTAAGTGTAAAAGAGCAAAAACCTTCATTCTAATCAAATACACCACATCCATGCGTTAAAAGTGGTCTGGCGCTTCTGCAACGAACGAAAAATTGAAGAACACCGAAATCGAGATATCGCGTGTTTCGAGCTCTTCTGAGATCACACCTCGATGTATATGTATCAAAAACCTTGATTCTAATCAAATACACCACATCCATGCGTTAAAAGTGGTCTGGCGCTTCTGCAACGAACGAAAAATTGAAGAACATCGAAATCGAGATATCGCGTGTTTCGAGCTCTTCTGAGATCACAGCTCGATGTATATGTATCAAAAACCTTGATTCTACTCAAATACACAACATCCATGCGTTAAAAGTGGTCTGGTAACGTTGTAACGAATGAAACATTGAAGAACACCGAAATCGTGATAACGCGTGTTTCGAGCGTTTCTGAGATCACAGCTAAGTGTAAAAGAGCAAAAACCTTCATTCTACTCAAATACACCACATCCATGCGTTAAAAGTGGTCCGGCGCTTCTGCAACGAACGAAAAATTGAAGAACACCGAAATCGAGATATCGCGTGTTTCGAGCTCTTCTGAGATCACAGCTCGATGTATATGTATCAAAATCCATCATTTTACTCAAATACAACACATCCATGCGTTAAAAGTCGTCTGGTACCGTTGTAACGAACGAAACATTGAAGAACACCGAAATCGTGATATCACGTATTTCGAGCGTTTCTGAGATCACAGCTAGGTGTAAAAGAGCAAAAACCTTCATTCTACTCAAATACACCACATCCATGCGTTGAAATTTGTCTGGCACCGTTGTAACGAACGAAACATTGAAGAACACCGAAATCGTGATATCGCGTGTGTCGAGCGTTTCTGAGATCACAGCTAAGTGTAAAGGAGCAAAAACCTTCATTCTACTCAAATACACCACATCCATGCGTTAAAAGTGGTCTGGCGCTTCTGCAACGAACGAAAAATTGAAGAACACCGCAATCGAGATATTGCGTGTTTCGAGCGTGTCTGAGATCACAGCTCGATGTATATGTATCAAAAACCTTGATTCTACTCAAATACACAACATCCATGCGTTAAAAGTCGTCTGGTACCGTTGTAAAGAACGAAACATTGAAGAACACCGAAATCGTGATATCACGTGTTTCGAGCGTTTCTGAGATCACAGCTAGGTGTAAAAGAGCAAAAACCTTCATTCTACTCAAATACACCATATCCAAGCGTTAAAAGTGGTCTGGCGCTTCTGCAACGACCGAAAAATTGAAGAACACCGAAATCGAGATATCGCCTGTTTCGAGCGCGTCTGAGATCACAGCTCGATGTAAATGTATCAAAAACCTTCATTCTACTGAAATACAACACATCCATGTGTTAAAAGTTGTCTGGGACCGGTGTAGCGAACGACACATGAAAGAACCCCGAAATCGTGATATCACGTGTTTCGAGCGTTTCTGAGATCACAGCTAGGTGTAAAAGAGCAAAAACCTTCATTCTACTCAAATAGACCACATCCATGCGTTAAAAGTGGTCCGGTGCTTCTGCAACGAACGAAACCTTGAAGAACACCGAAATCGTGATATCGCGCGTTTCGAGCTCTTCTGAGATCACAGCTCGATGTGTATGTATCAAAAACCTTCATTCAACTCAAATACAACACATCCATGCGTTAAAAGTCGTCTGGTACCGTTGTAACGAACGAAACATTGAAGAACACCGAAATCGTGATATCGCGTGTTTCGAGCGTTTCTGAGATCACAGCTAAGTGTAAAAGAGCAAAAACCTTCATTCTACTCAAATACACCACATCCATGCGTTAAAAGTTGTCTGGCACCGCGGAAGTGAACCAAACATCGAAGAACACCGAAATCGAGATATCGCGTGTTTCGAGCTCTTCTGAGATCACAGCTCGATGTATATGTATAAAAAACCTTGATTCTACTCAAATACACAACATCCATGCGTTAAAAGTCGTCTGGTACCGTTGTAACGAACGAAACATTGAAGAACACCGAAATCGTGATAACGCGTGTTTCGAGCGTTTCTGAGATCACAGCTAAGTGTAAAAGAGCAAAAACCTTCATTCTACTCAAATACACCACATCCATGCGTTAAAAGTGGTCTGGCGCTTCTGCAACGAACGAAAAATTGAAGAACACCGCAATCGAGATATTGCGTGTTTCGAGCGTGTCTGAGATCACAGCTCGATGTAAATGTATCAAAAACCTTCATTCTACTGAAATACAACACATCCATGTGTTGAAAGTTGTCTGGGACCGGTGCAGCGAACGACACATGAAAGAACCCCGAAATCGAGATATCTCGTGTTTGGAGCGTTTCTGAGATCACAGCTCGATGTAAATGTATCAAAAACCTTCTTTCTACTCAAATACACAACATCCATGCGTTAAAAGTTGTCTTGGTGGTGAAGGGTTTCGGCAGAGGAACGTTCCTCTGCCGAAACCCTTCACCACCAAGAAACGCAGCGGTCAAAACAAAATTTCAACAATTAAAAGTTGTCTGGCACCGCTGAAGCGAACCAAACATCGAAGAACACCGAAGACGATATATCGCGTGTTTCGAGCGTGTCTGAGATCACAGCTCGATGTAAATGCATCAAAATCATTCACTCGACTCAAATACATAACATCCATACATTAAACGTTTTCTCTCACCGCTGAAGCGAACGAAACTTTGGGCAACACCGAAATCGAGATATCGCGTGTTTCGAGCTCTTCTGAGATCACAGCTCGATGTATATGTATCAAAAACCTTCATTCTACTCAGATACACCACATCCTTGCGTTGAAAGTTGTCTGGCACCGTTGTAACGAACGAAACATTGAAGAACACCGAAATCGTGATAACGCGTGTTTCGAGCGTTTCTGAGATCACAGCTAAGTGTAAAAGAGCAAAAACCTTCATTCTACTCAAATACACCACATCCATGCGTTAAAAGTGGTCTGGCGCTTCTGCAACGAACGAAACATTGAAGAACACCGAAATCGTGATATCGCGTGTTTCGAACGTTTCTGAGATCACAGCTCGATGAAAAAGTATCAAAAACCTTCATTCTACTCAAATACACAACATCCATGCGTTAAAAGTTTTCTGGTACCGCTGTAACGAACCAAACATCGAAGAACACCGAAATCTAGATATCTCGTGTTTGGAGCGTTTCTGAGATCACAGCTCGATGTAATGTATCAAAAACCTTCATTCTACTCAAATACACAACATCCGTGCGTTAAAAGTTGTCTGGCACCGCTGAAGCGAACCAAACATCGAGGAACACCGAAATCGATATATCGCGTGTTTCGAGCGTGTCTGAGATCACAGTTCGATGTAAATGCATCAAAACCATTCACTCGACTCAAATACATAAAATCCATACATTAAACGTTGTCTCGTTGTCTGAAGCGAACGAAACTTTGAGCAACACCGAAATCGAGATATCGCGTTTTTCGAGCGTTTCTGAGATCACAGCTAAGTGTAAAAGAGCAAAAACCTTCATTCTACTCAAATACACCACATCCATGCGTTGAAAGTGGTCTGGCGCTTCTGCAACGAACGAAAAATTGAAGAACACCGCAATCGAGATATTGCGTGTTTCGAGCGTGTCTGAGATCACAGCTCGATGTAAATGTATCAAAAACCTTCATTCTACTGAAATACAACACATCCATGTGTTGAAAGTTGTCTGGGACCGGTGCAGCGAACGACACATGAAAGAACCCCGAAATCGAGATATCTCGTGTTTGGAGCGTTTCTGAGATCACAGCTCGATGTAAATGTATCAAAAACCTTCATTCTACTGAAATACAACACATCCATGCGTTAAAAGTTGTCTGGCACCGCTGTAACGAACCAAACATCGAAAAACACCGAAATCGTGATATCGCCTGTTTTGAGCGTTACTGAGATCACAGCTAGGTGTAAAAGAGCAAAAACCTTCATTCTACTCAAATACACCACATCCATGCGTTAAAAGTGGTCCGGCGCTTCTGCAACGAACGAAACCTTGAAGAACACCGAAATCGAGATATCGCGCGTTTCGAACTCTTCTGAGATCACAGCTCGATGTATATGTATCAAAAACCTTCATTCAACTCAAATACAACACATCCATGCGTTAAAAGTTGTCTGGCGCTTCTGTATCGAACGAAACATCGAAGAACACCGAAATCGTTATATATCGTGTTTCGAGCGTTTTTGAGATCACAACGCGTTGTAAATGTATCAAAAACCTTCATTCTACTCAAATACACAACATCCATGCGTTAAAAGTTGTCTGGCACCGCTGAAGCGAACCAAACATCGATGAACACCGAAATCGATTTATCGCGTGTTTCGAGCGTGTCTGATATCTCAGCTCGATGTAAATGCATCAAAACCATACACTCGATTCAAATACATAACATCCATACATTAAACGTTGTCTCGCACCGCTGAAGCGAACGAAACTTTGTGCAACACCGAAATCGAGATATCGCGTGTTTCGAGCTGTTCTGAGATCACAGCTCGATGTATATGTATCAAAAACCTTGATTCTACTCAAATACGCAACAGCAATGCGTTAAAAGTTGTCTGGCGCTTCTGTGACGAACGAAACATCGAAGAACACCAAAATCGTTATATCTCGTGTTCCGAGCGTATCTGACTTCACAGGTCGATGTAAATGTATCAAAAACCTTCTTTCTACTCAAATACACAACATCCATGCGTTAAAAGTTGTCTGGCACCGCTGAAGCGAACCAAACATCGAAGAACACCGAAGTCGATATATCGCGTGTTTCGAGCGTGTCTGAGATCACAGCTCGATGTAAATGCATCAAAACCATACACTCGATTCAAATACATAACATCCATACATTAAACGTTGTCTCGCACCGCTGAAGCGAACGAAACTTTGAGCAACACCGAAATCGAGATATCGCGTGTTTCGAGCTCTTCTGAGATCACAGCTCGATGTATATGTATCAAAATCCATCATTTTACTCAAATACAACACATCCATGCGTTAAAAGTCGTCTGGTACCGTTGTAACGAACGAAACATTGAAGAACACCGAAATCGTGATATCACGTATTTCGAGCGTTTCTGAGATCACAGCTAGGTGTAAAAGAGCAAAAACCTTCATTCTACTCAAATACACCACATCCATGCGTTGAAATTTGTCTGGCACCGTTGTAACGAACGAAACATTGAAGAACACCGAAATCGAGATATTGCGTGTTTCGAGCGTGTCTGAGATCACAGCTCGATGTATATGTATCAAAAACCTTGATTCTACTCAAATACACAACATCCATGCGTTAAAAGTCGTCTGGTACCGTTGTAAAGAACGAAACATTGAAGAACACCGAAATCGTGATATCACGTGTTTCGAGCGTTTCTGAGATCACAGCTAGGTGTAAAAGAGCAAAAACCTTCATTCTACTCAAATACACCATATCCAAGCGTTAAAAGTGGTCTGGCGCTTCTGCAACGACCGAAAAATTGAAGAACACCGAAATCGAGATATCGCCTGTTTCGAGCGCGTCTGAGATCACAGCTCGATGTAAATGTATCAAAAACCTTCATTCTACTGAAATACAACACATCCATGTGTTAAAAGTTGTCTGGGACCGGTGCAGCGAACGACACATGAAAGAACCCCGAAATCGTGATATCACGTGTTTCGAGCGTTTCTGAGATCACAGCTAGGTGTAAAAGAGCAAAAACCTTCATTCTACTCAAATAGACCACATCCATGCGTTAAAAGTGGTCCGGTGCTTCTGCAACGAACGAAACCTTGAAGAACACCGAAATCGAGATATCGCGCGTTTCGAGCTCTTCTGAGATCACAGCTCGATGTGTATGTATCAAAAACCTTCATTCAACTCAAATACAACACATCCATGCGTTAAAAGTCGTCTGGTACCGTTGTAACGAACGAAACATTGAAGAACACCGAAATCGTGATATCGCGTGTTTCGAGCGTTTCTGAGATCACAGCTAAGTGTAAAAGAGCAAAAACCTTCATTCTACTCAAATACACCACATCCATGCGTTAAAAGTTGTCTGGCACCGCGGAAGTGAACCAAACATCGAAGAACACCGAAATCGAGATATCGCGTGTTTCGAGCTCTTCTGAGATCACAGCTCGATGTATATGTATAAAAAACCTTGATTCTACTCAAATACACAACATCCATGCGTTAAAAGTCGTCTGGTACCGTTGTAACGAACGAAACATTGAAGAACACCTAAATCGTGATAACGCGTGTTTCGAGCGTTTCTGAGATCACAGCTAAGTGTAAAAGAGCAAAAACCTTCATTCTACTCAAATACACCACATCCATGCGTTAAAAGTAGTCTGGCGCTTCTGCAACGAACGAAAAATTGAAGAACACCGAAATCGAGATATCTCGTGTTCCGAGCGTATCTGACTTCACAGGTCGATGTAAATGTATCAAAAACCTTCTTTCTACTCAAATACACAACATCCATGCGTTAAAAGTTGTCTGGCACCGCTGAATCGAACCAAACATCGAAGAACACCGATGTCGATATATCGCGAGTTTCGAGCGTGTCTGAGATCACAGCTCGATGTAAATGCATCAAAACCATTCACTCGACTCAAATACATAACATCCATACATTAAACGTTTTCTCGCACCGCTGAAGCGAACGAAACTTTGGGCAACACCGAAATCGAGATATTGCGTGTTTCGAGCTCTTCTGAGATCACAGCTCGATGTATATGTATCAAAAACCTTCATTCTACTCAAATACACCACATCCATGCGTTGAAAGTTGTCTGGCACCGTTGTAACGAACGAAACATTGAAGAACACCGAAATCGTGATAACGCGTGTTTCGAGCGTTTCTGAGATCACAGCTAAGTGTAAAAGAGCAAAAACCTTCATTCTAATCAAATACACCACATCCATGCGTTAAAAGTGGTCTGGCGCTTCTGCAACGAACGAAAAATTGAAGAACACCGAAATCGAGATATCGCGTGTTTCGAGTTCTTCTGAGATCACACAGCGATGTATATGTATCAAAAACCTTGATTCTAATCAAATACACCACATCCATGCGTTCAAAGTGGTCTGGCGCTTCTGCAACGAACGAAAAATTGAAGAACATCGAAATCGAGATATCGCGTGTTTCGAGCTCTTCTGAGATCACAGCTCGATGTATATGTATCAAAAACCTTGATTCTACTCAAATACACAACATCCATGCGTTAAAAGTGGTCTGGTACCGTTGTAACGAATGAAACATTGAAGAACACCGAAATCGTGATAACGCGTGTTTCGAGCGTTTCTGAGATCACAGCTAAGTGTAAAAGAGCAAAAACCTTCATTCTACTCAAATACACCACATCCATGCGTTAAAAGTGGTCCGGCGCTTCTGCAACGAACGAAACCTTGAAGAACACCGAAATCGAGATATTGCGCGTTTCGAGCTCTTCTGAGATCACAGCTCGATGTATATGTATCAAAAACCTTCATTCTACTCAAATACAACACATCCATGCGTTAAAAGTAGTCTGGTACCGTTGTAACGAACGAAACATTGAAGAACACCGAAATCGTGATATCGCGTGTTTCGAGCGTTTCTGAGATCACAGCTAAGTGTAAAAGAGCAAAAACCTTCATTCTACTCAAATACACCACATCCATGCGTTAAAAGTTGTCTGGCACCGCGGAAGCGAACCAAACATCGAAGAACACCGAAATCGAGATATCGCGTGTTTCGAGCTTGTCTGAGATCACAGCTCGATGTATATGTATCAAAAACCTTCATTCTACTCAAATACAACACATCCATGCGTTAAAAGTCGTCTGGAACCGCTGTAACGAACCAAACATCGAAGAACACCGAAATCTAGATATCTCGTGTTTGGAGCGTTTCTGAGATCACAGCTCGATGTAAATGTATCAAAAACCTTCATTCTACTCAAATACACAACATCCGTGCGTTAAAAGTTGTCTGGCACCGCTGAAGCGAACCAAACATCGAGGAACACCGAAATCGATATATCGCGTGTTTCGAGCGTGTCTGAGATCACAGCTCGATGTAAATGCATCAAATCCATTCACTCGACTCAAATACATAACATCCATACATTAAACGTTGTCTCGTTGTCTGAAGCGAACGAAACTTTGAGCAACACCGAAATCGAGATATCGCGTTTTTCGAGCGTTTCTGAGATCACAGCTAAGTGTAAAAGAGCAAAAACCTTCATTCTAATCAAATACACCACATCCATGCGTTAAAAGTGGTCTGGCGCTTCTGCAACGAACGAAACATTGAAGAACACCGAAATCGTGATATCGCGTGTTTCGAACGTTTCTGAGATCACAGCTCGATGAAAAAGTATCAAAAACCTTCATTCTACTCAAATACACAACATCCATGCGTTAAAAGTTGTCTGGCACCGCTGAAGCGAACCAAACATCGAAGAACACCGAAGTCGATATATCGCGTGTTTCGAGCGTGTCTGAGATCACAGCTCGATGTAAATGCATCAAAACCATTCACTCGACTCAAATACATAACATCCACACATTAAACGTTTTCTCGCACCGCTGAAGCGAACGAAACTTTGGGCAACACCGAAATCGAGATATTGCGTGTTTCGAGCTCTTCTGAGATCACAGCTCGATGTATATGTATCAAAAACCTTCATTCTACTCAAATACACCACATCCATGCGTTGAAAGTTGTCTGGCACCGTTGTAACGAACGAAACATTGAAGAACACCGAAATCGTGATATCGCGTGTTTCGAGCGTTTCTGAGATCACAGCTAAGTGTAAAAGAGCAAAAACCTTCATTCTACTCAAATACACCACATCCATGCGTTAAAAGTTGTCTGGCACCGCGGAAGCGAACCAAACATCGAAGAACACCGAAATCGAGATATCGCGTGTTTCGAGCTTGTCTGAGATCACAGCTCGATGTATATGTATCAAAAACCTTGATTCTACTCAAATACACAACATCCATGCGTTAAAAGTCGTCTGGTACCGTTGTAACGAACGAAACATTGAAGAACACCGAAATCGTGATAACGCGTGTTTCGAGCGTTTCTGAGATCACAGCTAAGTGTAAAAGAGCAAAAACCTTCATTCTACTCAAATACACCACATCCATGCGTTAAAAGTAGTCTGGCGCTTCTGCAACGAACGAAAAATTGAAGAACACCGAAATCGAGATATCGCGTGTTTCGAGCTCTTCTGAGATCACAGCTCGATGTATATGTATAAAAAACCTTGATTCTACTCAAATACACAACATCCATGCGTTAAAAGTCGTCTGGTACCGTTGTAACGAACGAAACATTGAAGAACACCGAAATCGTGATAACGCGTGTTTCGAGCGTTTCTGAGATCACAGCTAAGTGTAAAAGAGCAAAAACCTTCATTCTACTCAAATACACCACATCCATCCGTTAAAAGTGGTCCGGCGCTTTTGCAACGAACGAAACCTTGAAGAACACCGAAATCGATATATTGCGCGTTTCGAGCTTTTCTGAGATCACAGCTCGATGTATATGTATCAAAAACCTTCATTCTACTCAAATACACAACATCCATGCGTTAAAAGTGGTCTGGCGCTTCTGCAACGAACGAAAAAATGAAGAACACCGAAATCGAGATATCTCGTGTTCCGAGCGTATCTGACTTCACAGGTCGATGTAAATGTATCAAAAACCTTCTTTCTACTCAAATACACAACATCCATGCGTTAAAAGTTGTCTTGGTGGTGAAGGGTTTCGGCAGAGGAACGTTCCTCTGCCGAAACCCTTCACCACCAAGAAACGCAGCGGTCAAAACAAAATTTCAACAATTAAAAGTTGTCTGGCACCGCTGAAGCGAACCAAACATCGAAGAACACCGAAGACGATATATCGCGTGTTTCGAGCGTGTCTGAGATCACAGCTCGATGTAACTGCATCAAAATCATTCACTCGACTCAAATACATAACATCCATACATTAAACGTTTTCTCTCACCGCTGAAGCGAACGAAACTTTGGGCAACACCGAAATCGAGATATCGCGTGTTTCGAGCTCTTCTGAGATCACAGCTCGATGTATATGTATCAAAAACCTTCATTCTACTGAGATACACCACATCCTTGCGTTGAAAGTTGTCTGGCACCGTTGTAACGAACGAAACATTGAAGAACACCGAAATCGTGATAACGCGTGTTTCGAGCGTTTCTGAGATCACAGCTAAGTGTAAAAGAGCAAAAACCTTCATTCTACTCAAATACACCACATCCATGCGTTAAAAGTGGTCTGGCGCTTCTGCAACGAACGAAACATTGAAGAACACCGAAATCGTGATATCGCGTGTTTCGAACGTTTCTGAGATCACAGCTCGATGAAAAAGTATCAAAAACCTTCATTCTACTCAAATACACAACATCCATGCGTTAAAAGTTGTCTGGCACCGCTGAAGCGAACCAAACATCGAAGAACACCGATGTCGATATATCGCGAGTTTCGAGCGTGTCTGAGATCACAGCTCGATGTAAATGCATCAAAACCATTCACTCGACTCAAATACATAACATCCATACATTAAACGTTTTCTCGCACCGCTGAAGCGAACGAAACTTTGGGCAACACCGAAATCGAGATATTGCGTGTTTCGAGCTCTTCTGAGATCACAGCTCGATGTATATGTATCAAAAACCTTCATTCTACTCAAATACACCACATCCATGCGTTGAAAGTTGTCTGGCACCGTTGTAACGAACGAAACATTGAAGAACACCGAAATCGTGATAACGCGTGTTTCGAGCGTTTCTGAGATCACAGCTAAGTGTAAAAGAGCAAAAACCTTCATTCTAATCAAATACACCACATCCATGCGTTAAAAGTGGTCTGGCGCTTCTGCAACGAACGAAAAATTGAAGAACACCGAAATCGAGATATCGCGTGTTTCGAGCTCTTCTGAGATCACACCTCGATGTATATGTATCAAAAACCTTGATTCTAATCAAATACACCACATCCATGCGTTAAAAGTGGTCTGGCGCTTCTGCAACGAACGAAAAATTGAAGAACATCGAAATCGAGATATCGCGTGTTTCGAGCTCTTCTGAGATCACAGCTCGATGTATATGTATCAAAAACCTTGATTCTACTCAAATACACAACATCCATGCGTTAAAAGTGGTCTGGTAACGTTGTAACGAATGAAACATTGAAGAACACCGAAATCGTGATAACGCGTGTTTCGAGCGTTTCTGAGATCACAGCTAAGTGTAAAAGAGCAAAAACCTTCATTCTACTCAAATACACCACATCCATGCGTTAAAAGTGGTCCGGCGCTTCTGCAACGAACGAAACCTTGAAGAACACCGAAATCGAGATATTGCGCGTTTCGAGCTCTTCTGAGATCACAGCTCGATGTATATGTATCAAAAACCTTCATTCTACTCAAATACAACACATCCATGCGTTAAAAGTAGTCTGGTACCGTTGTAACGAACGAAACATTGAAGAACACCGAAATCGTGATATCGCGTGTTTCGAGCGTTTCTGAGATCACAGCTAAGTGTAAAAGAGCAAAAACCTTCATTCTACTCAAATACACCACATCCATGCGTTAAAAGTTGTCTGGCACCGCGGAAGCGAACCAAACATCGAAGAACACCGAAATCGAGATATCGCGTGTTTCGAGCTTGTCTGAGATCACAGCTCGATGTATATGTATCAAAAACCTTCATTCTACTCAAATACAACACATCCATGCGTTAAAAGTCGTCTGGTACCGTTGTAACGAACGAAACATTGAAGAACACCGAAATCGTGATAACGCGTGTTTCGAGCGTTTCTGAGATCACAGCTAAGTGTAAAAGAGCAAAAACCTTCATTCTACTCAAATACACCACATCCATGCGTTAAAAGTGGTCCGGCGCTTCTGCAACGAACGAAACCTTGAAGAACACCGAAATCGATATATTGCGCGTTTCGAGCTTTTCTGAGATCACAGCTCGATGTATATGTATCAAAAACCTTCATTCTACTCAAATACACAACATCCATGCGTTAAAAGTTGTCTGGCACCGCTGAAGCGAACCAAACATCGAGGAACACCGAAATCGATATATCGCGTGTTTCGAGCGTGTCTGAGATCACAGCTCGATGTAAATGCATCAAAACCATTCACTCGACTCAAATACATAACATCCATACATTAAACGTTGTCTCGCACCGCTGAAGCGAACGAAACTTTGAGCAACACCGAAATCGAGATATCGCGTTTTTCGAGCGTTTCTGAGATCACAGCTAAGTGTAAAAGAGCAAAAACCTTCATTCTACTCAAATACACCACATCCATGCGTTAAAAGTGGTCTGGCGCTTCTGCAACGAACGAAAAAATGAAGAACACCGAAATCGAGATATCTCGTGTTCCGAGCGTATCTGACTTCACAGGTCGATGTAAATGTATCAAAAACCTTCTTTCTACTCAAATACACAACATCCATGCGTTAAAAGTTGTCTTGGTGGTGAAGGGTTTCGGCAGAGGAACGTTCCTCTGCCGAAACCCTTCACCACCAAGAAACGCAGCGGTCAAAACAAAATTTCAACAATTAAATGTTGTCTGGCACCGCTGAAGCGAACCAAACATCGAAGAACACCGAAGACGATATATCGCGTGTTTCGAGCGTGTCTGAGATCACAGCTCGATGTAAATGCATCAAAATCATTCACTCGACTCAAATACATAACATCCATACATTAAACGTTTTCTCTCACCGCTGAAGCGAACGAAACTTTGGGCAACACCGAAATCGAGATATCGCGTGTTTCGAGCTCTTCTGAGATCACAGCTCGATGTATATGTATCAAAAACCTTCATTCTACTGAGATACACCACATCCTTGCGTTGAAAGTTGTCTGGCACCGTTGTAACGAACGAAACATTGAAGAACACCGAAATCGTGATAACGCGTGTTTCGAGCGTTTCTGAGATCACAGCTAAGTGTAAAAGAGCAAAAACCTTCATTCTACTCAAATACACCACATCCATGCGTTAAAAGTGGTCTGGCGCTTCTGCAACGAACGAAACATTGAAGAACACCGAAATCGTGATATCGCGTGTTTCGAACGTTTCTGAGATCACAGCTCGATGAAAAAGTATCAAAAACCTTCATTCTACTCAAATACACAACATCCATGCGTTAAAAGTTGTCTGGCACCGCTGAAGCGAACCAAACATCGAAGAACACCGATGTCGATATATCGCGAGTTTCGAGCGTGTCTGAGATCACAGCTCGATGTAAATGCATCAAAACCATTCACTCGACTCAAATACATAACATCCATACATTAAACGTTTTCTCGCACCGCTGAAGCGAACGAAACTTTGGGCAACACCGAAATCGAGATATTGCGTGTTTCGAGCTCTTCTGAGATCACAGCTCGATGTATATGTATCAAAAACCTTCATTCTACTCAAATACACCACATCCATGCGTTGAAAGTTGTCTGGCACCGTTGTAACGAACGAAACATTGAAGAACACCGAAATCGTGATAACGCGTGTTTCGAGCGTTTCTGAGATCACAGCTAAGTGTAAAAGAGCAAAAACCTTCATTCTAATCAAATACACCACATCCATGCGTTAAAAGTGGTCTGGCGCTTCTGCAACGAACGAAAAATTGAAGAACACCCAAATCGAGATATCGCGTGTTTCGAGCTCTTCTGAGATCACACCTCGATGTATATGTATCAAAAACCTTGATTCTAATCAAATACACCACATCCATGCGTTAAAAGTGGTCTGGCGCTTCTGCAACGAACGAAAAATTGAAGAACATCGAAATCGAGATATCGCGTGTTTCGAGCTCTTCTGAGATCACAGCTCGATGTATATGTATCAAAAACCTTGATTCTACTCAAATACACAACATCCATGCGTTAAAAGTGGTCTGGTACCGTTGTAACGAATGAAACATTGAAGAACACCGAAATCGTGATAACGCGTGTTTCGAGCGTTTCTGAGATCACAGCTAAGTGTAAAAGAGCAAAAACCTTCATTCTACTCAAATACACCACATCCATGCGTTAAAAGTTGTCTGGCACCGCGGAAGCGAACCAAACATCGAAGAACACCGAAATCGAGATATCGCGTGTTTTGAGCTTGTCTGAGATCACAGCTCGATGTATATGTATCAAAAACCTTCATTCTACTCAAATACAACACATCCATGCGTTAAAAGTCGTCTGGAACCGCTGTAACGAACCAAACATCGAAGAACACCGAAATCTAGATATCTCGTGTTTGGAGCGTTTCTGAGATCACAGCTCGATGTAAATGTATCAAAAACCTTCATTCTACTCAAATACACAACATCCGTGCGTTAAAAGTTGTCTGGCACCCCTGAAGCGAACCAAACATCGAGGAACACCGAAATCGATATATCGCGTGTTTCGAGCGTGTCTGAGATCACAGCTCGATGTAAATGCATCAAATCCATTCACTCGACTCAAATACATAACATCCATACATTAAACGTTGTCTCGTTGTCTGAAGCGAACGAAACTTTGAGCAACACCGAAATCGAGATATCGCGTTTTTCGAGCGTTTCTGAGATCACAGCTAAGTGTAAAAGAGCAAAAACCTTCATTCTAATCAAATACACCACATCCATGCGTTAAAAGTTGTCTGGCGCTTCTGTGACGAACGAAACATCGAAGAACACCAAAATCGTTATATCTCGTGTTCCGAGCGTATCTGACTTCACAGGTCGATGTAAATGTATCAAAAACCTTCCTTCTACTCAAATACACAACATCCATGCGTTAAAAGTTGTCTGGCACCGCTGAAGCGAACCAAACATCGAAGAACACCGAAGTCGATATATCGCGTGTTTCGAGCGTGTCTGAGATCACAGCTCGATGTAAATGCATCAAAACCATACACTCGATTCAAATACATAACATCCATACATTAAACGTTGTCTCGCACCGCTGAAGCGAACGAAACTTTGAGCAACACCGAAATCGAGATATCGCGTGTTTCGAGCTCTTCTGAGATCACAGCTCGATGTATATGTATCAAAATCCATCATTTTACTCAAATACAACACATCCATGCGTTAAAAGTCGTCTGGTACCGTTGTAACGAACGAAACATTGAAGAACACCGAAATCGTGATATCACGTATTTCGAGCGTTTCTGAGATCACAGCTAGGTGTAAAAGAGCAAAAACCTTCATTCTACTCAAATACACCACATCCATGCGTTGAAATTTGTCTGGCACCGTTGTAACGAACGAAACATTGAAGAACACCGAAATCGTGATATCGCGTGTTTCGAGCGTTTCTGAGATCACAGCTAAGTGTAAAAGAGCAAAAACCTTCATTCTACTCAAATACACCACATCCATGCGTTAAAAGTGGTCCGGTGCTTCTGCAACGAACGAAACCTTGAAGAACACCGAAATCGAGATATCGCGCGTTTCGAGCTCTTCTGAGATCACAGCTCGATGTGTATGTATCAAAAACCTTCATTCAACTCAAATACAACACATCCATGCGTTAAAAGTCGTCTGGTACCGTTGTAACGAACGAAACATTGAAGAACACCGAAATCGTGATATCGCGTGTTTCGAGCGTTTCTGAGATCACAGCTAAGTGTAAAAGAGCAAAAACCTTCATTCTACTCAAATACACCACATCCATGCGTTAAAAGTTGTCTGGCACCGCGGAAGCGAACCAAACATCGAAGAACACCGAAATCGAGATATCGCGTGTTTCGAGCTTGTCTGAGATCACAGCTCGATGTATATGTATCAAAAACCTTCATTCTACTCAAATACAACACATCCATGCGTTAAAAGTCGTCTGGAACCGCTGTAACGAACCAAACATCGAAGAACACCGAAATCTAGATATCTCGTGTTTGGAGCGTTTCTGAGATCACAGCTCGATGTAAATGTATCAAAAACCTTCATTCTACTCAAATACACAACATCCGTGCGTTAAAAGTTGTCTGGCACCGCTGAAGCGAACCAAACATCGAGGAACACCGAAATCGATATATCGCGTGTTTCGAGCGTGTCTGAGATCACAGCTCGATGTAAATGCATCAAATCCATTCACTCGACTCAAATACATAACATCCATACATTAAACGTTGTCTCGTTGTCTGAAGCGAACGAAACTTTGAGCAACACCGAAATCGAGATATCGCGTTTTTCGAGCGTTTCTGAGATCACAGCTAAGTGTAAAAGAGCAAAAACCTTCATTCTAATCAAATACACCACATCCATGCGTTAAAAGTTGTCTGGCGCTTCTGTGACGAACGAAACATCGAAGAACACCAAAATCGTTATATCTCGTGTTCCGAGCGTATCTGACTTCACAGGTCGATGTAAATGTATCAAAAACCTTCCTTCTACTCAAATACACAACATCCATGCGTTAAAAGTTGTCTGGCACCGCTGAAGCGAACCAAACATCGAAGAACACCGAAGTCGATATATCGCGTGTTTCGAGCGTGTCTGAGATCACAGCTCGATGTAAATGCATCAAAACCATACACTCGATTCAAATACATAACATCCATACATTAAACGTTGTCTCGCACCGCTGAAGCGAACGAAACTTTGAGCAATACCGAAATCGAGATATCGCGTGTTTCGAGCTCTTCTGAGATCACAGCTCGATGTATATGTATCAAAATCCATCATTTTACTCAAATACAACACATCCATGCGTTAAAAGTCGTCTGGTACCGTTGTAACGAACGAAACATTGAAGAACACCGAAATCGTGATATCACGTATTTCGAGCGTTTCTGAGATCACAGCTAGGTGTAAAAGAGCAAAAACCTTCATTCTACTCAAATACACCACATCCATGCGTTGAAATTTGTCTGGCACCGTTGTAACGAACGAAACATTGAAGAACACCGAAATCGTGATATCGCGTGTTTCGAGCGTTTCTGAGATCACAGCTAAGTGTAAAAGAGCAAAAACCTTCATTCTACTCAAATACACCACATCCATGCGTTAAAAGTTGTCTGGCACCGCGGAAGTGAACCAAACATCGAAGAACACCGAAATCGAGATATCGCGTGTTTCGAGCTCTTCTGAGATCACAGCTCGATGTATATGTATAAAAAACCTTGATTCTACTCAAATACACAACATCCATGCGTTAAAAGTCGTCTGGTACCGTTGTAACGAACGAAACATTGAAGAACACCGAAATCGTGATAACGCGTGTTTCGAGCGTTTCTGAGATCACAGCTAAGTGTAAAAGAGCAAAAACCTTCATTCTACTCAAATACACCACATCCATGCGTTAAAAGTAGTCTGGCGCTTCTGCAACGAACGAAAAATTGAAGAACACCGAAATCGAGATATCGCGTGTTTCGAGCTCTTCTGAGATCACAGCTCGATGTATATGTATGAAAAACCTTCATTCTACTCAAATACACCACATCCATGCGTTAAAAGTGGTCTGGCGCTTCTGCAACGAACGAAAAATTGAAGAACACCGAAATCGAGATATCTCGTGTTCCGAGCGTATCTGACTTCACAGGTCGATGTAAATGTATCAAAAACCTTCTTTCTACTCAAATACACAACATCCATGCGTTAAAAGTTGTCTGGAACCGCTGAAGCGAACCAAACATCGAAGAACACCGAAGTCGATATATCGCGTGTTTCGAGCGTGTCTGAGATCACAGCTCGATGTAAATGCATCAAAATCATTCACTCGACTCAAATACATAACATCCATACATTAAACGTTGTCTCGCACCGCTGAAGCGAACGAAACTTTGAGCAACACCGAAATCGAGATATCGCGTTTTTCGAGCGTTTCTGAGATCACAGCTAAGTGTAAAAGAGCAAAAACCTTCATTCTCCTCAAATACACCACATCCATGCGTTAAAAGTAGTCTGGCGCTTCTGCAACGAACGAAAAATTGAAGAACACCGAAATCGAGATATCGCGTGTTTCGAGCTCTTCTGAGATCACAGCTCGATGTATATGTATAAAAAACCTTGATTCTACTCAAATACACAACATCCATGCGTTAAAAGTCGTCTGGTACCGTTGTAACGAACGAAACATTGAAGAACACCGAAATCGTGATAACGCGTGTTTCGAGCGTTTCTGAGATCACAGCTAAGTGTAAAAGAGCAAAAACCTTCATTCTACTCAAATACACCACATCCATGCGTTAAAAGTGGTCCGGCGCTTCTGCAACGAACGAAACCTTGAAGAACACCGAAATCGAGATATTGCGCGTTTCGAGCTCTTCTGAGATCACAGCTCGATGTATATGTATCAAAAACCTTCATTCTACTCAAATACAACACATCCATGCGTTAAAAGTCGTCTGGTACCGTTGTAACGAACGAAACATTGAAGAACACCGAAATCGTGATATCGCGTGTTTCGAGCGTTTCTGAGATCACAGCTAAGTGTAAAACAGCAAAAACCTTCATTCTACTCAAATACACCACATCCATGCGTTAAAAGTCGTCTGGTACCGCTGTAACGAACCAAACATCGAAGAACACCGAAATCTAGATATCTCGTGTTTGGAGCGTTTCGGAGATCACAGCTCGATGTAAAAGAGCAAAAACCTTCATTCTACTCAAATACACCACATCCATGCGTTAAAAGTTGTCTGGCATCGCGGAAGTGAACCAAACGACGAAGAACACCGAAATCGAGATATCGCGTGTTTCGAGCTTGTCTGAGATCACAGCTCGATGTATATGTATAAAAAACCTTCATTCTACTCAACTACAACACATCCATGCGTTAAAAGTCGTCTGGTACCGCTGTAACGAACCAAACATCGAAGAACACCGAAATCTAGATATCTCGTGTTTGGAGCGTTTCTGAGATCACAGCTCGATGTAAATGTATCAAAAACCTTCATTCTACTCAAATACACAACATCCATGCGTTAAAAGTTGTCTGGCACCGCTGAAGCGAACCAAACATCGAGGAACACCGAAATCGAGATATCGCGTGTTTTGAGCTCTTCTGAGATCACAGCTCGATGTATATGTATCAAAAACCTTCATTCTACTCAAATACACCACATCCTTGCGTTGAAAGTTGTCTGGCACCGTTGTAACGAACGAAACATTGAAGAACACCGAAATCGTGATATCGCGTGTTTCGAGCGTTTCTGAGATCACAGCTAAGTGTAAAAGAGCAAAAACCTTCATTCTACTCAAATACACAACATCCATGCGTTAAAAGTTGTCTGGCACCGCTGAAGCGAACCAAACATCGAGGAACACCGAAATCGATATATCGCGTGTTTCGAGCGTGTCTGAGATCACAGCTCGATGTAAATGCATCAAAACCATTCACTCGACTCAAATACATAACATCCATACATTAAACGTTGTCTCGCACCGCTGAAGCGAACGAAACTTTGAGCAACACCGAAATCGAGATATCGCGTTTTTCGAGCGTTTCTGAGATCACAGCTAAGTGTAAAAGAGCAAAAACCTTCATTCTACTCAAATACACCACATCCATGCGTTAAAAGTGGTCTGGCGCTTCTGCAACGAACGAAAAATTGAAGAACACCGAAATCGAGATATCGCGTGTTTCGAGCTTGTCTGAGATCACAGCTCGATGTATATGTATCAAAAACCTTCATTCTACTCAACTACAACACATCCATGCGTTAAAAGTCGTACCGCTGTAACGAACCAAACATCGAAGAACACCGAAATCTAGATATCTCGTGTTTGGAGCGTTTCTGAGATCACAGCTCGATGTAAATGTATCAAAAACCTTCATTCTACTCAAATACACAACATCCATGCGTTAAAAGTTGTCTGGAACCGCTGAAGCGAACCAAACATCGAAGAACACCGAAGTCGATATATCGCGTGTTTCGAGCGTGTCTGAGATCACAGCTCGATGTAAATGCATCAAAATCATTCACTCGACTCAAATACATAACATCCATACATTAAACGTTGTCTCGCACCGCTGAAGCGAACGAAACTTTGAGCAACACCGAAATCGAAATCGAGATATCGCGTTTTTCGAGCGTTTCTGAGATCACAGCTAAGTGTAAAAGAGCAAAAACCTTCATTCTCCTCAAATACACCACATCCATGCGTTAAAAGTAGTCTGGCGCTTCTGCAACGAACGAAAAATTGAAGAACACCGAAATCGAGATATCGCGTGTTTCGAGCTCTTCTGAGATCACAGCTCGATGTATATGTATAAAAAACCTTGATTCTACTCAAATACACAACATCCATGCGTTAAAAGTCGTCTGGTACCGTTGTAACGAACGAAACATTGAAGAACACCGAAATCGTGATAACGCGTGTTTCGAGCGTTTCTGAGATCACAGCTAAGTGTAAAAGAGCAAAAACCTTCATTCTACTCAAATACACCACA
Organism: Pimpla rufipes; assembly: GCA_963932165.1. Classification (NCBI taxonomy): domain Eukaryota; kingdom Metazoa; phylum Arthropoda; class Insecta; order Hymenoptera; family Ichneumonidae; genus Pimpla; species Pimpla rufipes. The sequence goes on from OZ010640.1 coordinate 7,192,107, forward strand.
TCCATGCGTTAAAAGTGGTCCGGCGCTTCTGCAACGAACGAAACCTTGAAGAACACCGAAATCGATATATTGCGCGTTTCGAGCTCTTCTGAGATCACAGCTCGATGTATATGTATCAAAAACCTTCATTCTACTCAAATACAACACATCCATGCGTTAAAAGTCGTCTGGTACCGTTGTAACGAACGAAACATTGAAGAACACCGAAATCGTGATATCGCGTGTTTCGAGCGTTTCTGAGATCACAGCTAAGTGTAAAAGAGCAAAAACCTTCATTCTACTCAAATACACCACATCCATGAATTAAAAGTTGTCTGGCACCGCGGAAGCGAACCAAACATCGAAGAACACCGAAATCGAGATATCGCGTGTTTCGAGCTTGTCTGAGATCACAGCTCGATGTATATGTATCAAAAACCTTCATTCTACTCAACTACAACACATCCATGCGTTAAAAGTCGTCTGGTACCGCTGTAACGAACCAAACATCGAAGAACACCGAAATCGATATATCGCGTGTTTCGAGCGTGTCTGAGATCACAGCTCGATGTAAATGCATCAAAACCATTCACTCGACTCAAATACATAACATCCATACATTAAACGTTGTCTCGCACCGCTGAAGCGAACGAAACTTTGAGCAACACCGAAATCGAGATATCGCGTTTTTCGAGCGTTTCTGAGATCACAGCTAAGTGTAAAGAGCAAAAACCTTCATTCTACTCAAATACACCACATCCATGCGTTAAAAGTGGTCTGGCGCTTCCGCAACGAACGAAAAATTGAAGAACACCGAAATCGAGATATCTCGTGTTCCGAGCGTATCTGACTTCACAGGTCGATGTAAATGTATCAAAAACCTTCTTTCTACTCAAATACACAACATCCATGCGTTAAAAGTTGTCTGGAACCGCTGAAGCGAACCAAACATCGAAGAACACCGAAGTCGATATATCGCGTGTTTCGAGCGTGTCTGAGATCACAGCTCGATGTAAATGCATCAAAACCATACACTCGACTCAAATACATAACATCCATACATTAAACGTTTTCTCTCACCGCTGAAGCGAACGAAACTTTGGGCAACACCGAAATCGAGATATCGCGTGTTTCGAGCTCTTCTGAGATCACAGCACAGTGTAGAGCCGATCCGTGTATGTAATAGCCAAGATAGTATAGCCCGAGTTCGGGCCTATGTGGATCCTCCATAAAACCCCATAGAATCGTTCGGACAATTAGATTTACTGTGGAGGGAAACATCGGCGAAAAAACCGAAAAATCAGCTTTACTCCAGTTGGTACCATCGTCGTAATTTGACAGTGTATAGCCGATCCGTGTATGTAATAGCCAAGACAGTATAGCCCGAGTTCGGGCCTATGTGGTTCCTCCATAAAACCCCATAGAATCGTTCGGACAATTAGATTTACTGTGGAGGGCAACATCGGCGAATAAACCGAAAAATCAGCTTTACTCCAGTTGGTACCATCGTCGTAATTTGACAGTGTATAGCCGATCCGTGTATTTAATAGCCAAGATCGTATAGGCCGAGTTCGGGCCTATGTGGTTCCTCCATAAAACCCCATAGAATCGTTCGGACAATTAGATTTACTGTGGAGGGAAACATCGGCGAAAAACCCGAAAAATCAGCTTTACTCCAGTTGGTACCATCGTCGTAATTTGACAGTGTATAGCCGATCCGTGTATGTAATAGCCAAGACAGTATAGCCCGAGTTCGGGCCTATGTGGTTCCTCCATAAAACCCCATAGAATCGTTCGGACAATTAGATTTACTGTGGAGGGCAACATCGGCGAATAAACCGAAAAATCAGCTTTACTCCAGTTCGTACCATCGTCGTAATTTGACAGTGTAGAGCCGATCCGTGTATGTAATAGCCAAGATAGTATAGCCCGAGTTCGGGCCTATGTGGTTCCTCCATAAAACCCCATAGAATTGTTCGGACAATTAGATTTACTGTGGAGGGCAACATCAGCGAAAAAACGGATGAATCAGCTCTACTCCAGTTGGTACCATCGTCGTAATTTGACAGTGTATAGCCGATCCGTGTATTTAATAGCCAAGATAGTATAGGCCGAGTTCGGGCCTATGTGGTTCCTCCATAAAATCCCATAGAATCGTTCGTACAATTAGATTTACTGTGGAGGGCAACATCGGCGAAAAAACTGAAAAATCAGCTTTACTCCAGTTCGTACCATCGTCGTAATTTGACAGTGTAGAGCCGATCCGTGTATGTAATAGCCAAGATAGTATAGCCCGAGTTCGGGCCTATGTGGTTCCTCCATAAATCCCCATAGAATCGTTCGGACAATTAGATTTACTGTGGAGGGCAACATCGGCGACAAAACTGAAAAATCAGCTTTACTCCAGTTCGTACCATCGTCGTAATTTGACAGTGTAGAGCCGATCCGTGTATGTAATAGCCAAGACAGTATAGCCCGAGTTCGGGCCTATGTGGTTCCTCCATAAAACCCCATAGAATCGTTCGGACAATTAGATTTACTGTGGAGGGCAACATCGGCGAAAAAACCGAAAAATCAGCTTTACTCCAGTTGGTACCATCGTCGTAATTTGACAGTGTATAGCCGATCCGTGTATTTAATAGCCAAGATAGTATAGGCCGAGATCGGGCCTATGTGGTTCCTCCATAAAATCCCATAGAATCGTTCGTACAATTAGATTTACTGTAGAGGGCAACATCGGCGAAAAAACTGAAAAATCAGCTTTACTCCAGTTCGTACCATCGTCGTAATTTGACAGTGTAGAGTCGATCCGTGTATGTAATAGCCAAGATAGTATAGCCCGAGTTCGGGCCTATGTGGTTCCTCCATAAAACCCCATAGAATTGTTCGGACAATTAGATTTACTGTGGAGGGCAACATCAGCGAAAAAACGGATGAATCAGCTCTACTCCAGAAGGTACCATCGTCGTAATTTGACAGTGTAGAGCCGATCCGTGTATGTAATAGCCAAGATAGTATAGCCCGAGTTCGGGCCTATGTGGTTCCTCCATAAAACCCCATAGAATCGTTCGGACAATTAGATTTACTGTGGAGGGAAACATCGGCGAAAAAACCGAAAAATCAGCTTTACTCCAGTTGGTACCATCGTCGTAATTTGACAGTGTATAGCCGATCCGTGGATGTAATAGCCAAGACAGTATAGCCCGAGTTCGGGCCTATGTGGTTCCTCCATAAAACCCCATAGAATCGTTCGGACAATTAGATTTACTGTGGAGGGCAACATCGGCGAAAAAACCGAAAAATCAGCTTTACTCCAGTTGGTACCATCGTCGTAATTTGACAGTGTATAGCCGATCCGTGTATTTAATAGCCAAGATAGTATAGGCCGATTTCGGGCCTATGTGGTTTCTCCATAAAATCCCATAGAATCGTTCGTACAATTAGATTTACTGTGGAGGGCAACATCGGCGAAAAAACTGAAAAATCAGCTTTACTCCAGTTCGTACCATCGTCGTAATTTGACAGTGTAGAGCCGATCCGTGTATGTAATAGCCAAGATAGTATAGCCCGAGTTCGGGCCTATGTGGTTCCTCCATAAAACCCCGTAGAATCGTTCGTACAATTAGATTTACTGTGGAGGGCAACATCGGCGAAAAAACTGAAAAATCAGCTTTACTCCAGTTGGTACCATCGTCGTAATTTGACAGTGTAGAGCCGATCCGTGTATTTAATAGCCAAGATAGTATAGGCCGAGTTCGGGCCTATGTGGTTCCTCCATAAAATCCCATAGAATCGTTCGGACAATTAGATTTACTGTGGAGGGCAACATCGGCGAAAAAACTGAAAAATCAGCTTTACTCCAGTTGGTACCATCGTCGTAATTTGACAGTGTAGAGCCGATCCGTGTATTTAATAGCCAAGATAGTATAGGCCGAGTTCGGGCCTATGTGGTTCCTCTATAAAATCCCATAGAATCGTTCGTACAATTAGATTTACTGTGGAGGGCAACATCGGCGAAAAAACTGAAAAATCAGCTTTACTCCAGTTGGTACCATCGTCGTAATTTGACAGTGTAGAGCCGATCCGTGTATTTAATAGCCAAGATAGTATAGGCCGAGTGCGGGCCTATGTGGTTCCTCCATGAAATCCCATAGAATCGTTCGGACAATTAGATTTACTGTGGAGGGCAACATCGGCGAAAAAACCGAAAAATCAGCTTTACTCCAGTTGGTACCATCGTCGTAATTTGACAGTGTAGAGCCGATCCGTGTATTTAATAGCCAAGATAGTATAGGCCGAGTGCGGGCCTATGTGGTTCCTCCATGAAATCCCATAGAATCGTTCGGACAATTAGATGTACTGTGGAGGGCAACGGTCCGTGTATTTAATAGCCAAGATAGTATAGGCCGAGTTCGGGCCTATGTGGTTCCTCCATAAAACCCCATAGAATCGTTCGTACAATTAGATTTACTGTGGAGGGCAACATCGGCGAAAAAACCGATAAATCAGCTTTACTCCAGTTGGTACCATCGTCGTAATTTGACAGTGTAGAGCCGTTCCGTGTATTTAATAGCCAAGATAGTATAGGCCGAGTGCGGGCCTATGTGGTTCCTCCATGAAATCCCATAGAATCGTTCGGACAATTAGATGTACTGTGGAGGGCAACGGTCCGTGTATTTAATAGCCAAGATAGTATAGGCCGAGTTCGGGCCTATGTGGTTCCTCCATAAAACCCCATAGAATCGTTCGTACAATTAGATTTACTGTGGAGGGCAACATCGGCGAAAAAACTGAAAAATCAGCTTTACTCCAGTTGGTACCATCGTCGTAATTTGACAGTGTAGAGCCGATCCGTGTATGTAATAGCCAAGATAGTATAGCCCGAGTTCGGGCCTATGTGGTTCCTCCATAAAATCCCATAGAATCGTTCGGACAATTAGATTTACTGTGGAGGGCAACATCGGCGAAAAAACCGAAATATCAGCTTAACTCCAGTTGGTACCATCGTCGTAATTTGACAGTGTAGACCCGATCCGTGTATGTAATAGCCAAGATAGTATAGCCCGAGTTCGGGCCTATGTGGTTCCTCCATAAAATCCCATAGAATCGTTCGGACAATTAGATTTACTGTGGAGGGCAACATCGGCGAAAAAACTGAAAAATCAGCTTTACTCCAGTTGGTACCATCATCGTAATTTGACAGTGTAGAGCCGATCCGTGTATTTAATAGCCAAGATAGTATAGTCCGAGTGCGAGCCTATGTGGTTCCTCCATAAAATCCCATAGAATCGTTCGGACAATTAGATTTACTGTGCAGGGCAACATCGGCGAAAAAAACTGAAAAATACGATTTACTCCAGTTGGTACCATCGTCGTAATTTGACAGTGTAGAGCCGATCCGTGTATTTAATAACCAAGATAGTATAGGCCGAGTGCGGGCCTATGTGGTTCCTCCATGAAATCCCATAGAATCGTTCGGACAATTAGATTTACTGTGGAGGGCAAAGATCCGTGTATTTAATGGCCAAGATAGTATAGGCCGAGTTCGGGCCTATGTGGTTCCTCCACAAAATCCCATAGAATCGTTCGTACAATTAGATTTACTGTGGAGGGCAACATCGGCGAAAAAACTGAAAAATCAGCTTTACTCCAGTTGGTACCATCGTCGTAATTTGACAGTGTAGAGCCGATCCGTGTATTTAATAGCCAAGATAGTATAGGCCGAGTTCGGGCCTATGTGGTTCCTCCATAAAATCCCATAGAATCGTTCGGACAATTAGATTTACTGTGGAGGGCAACATCGGCGAAAAAACCGAAAAATCAGCTTTACTCCAGTTAGTACCATCGTCGTAATTTGACAGTGTATAGCCGATCCGTGTATTTAATAGCCAAGATAGTATAGGCCGAGTTCGCAACATCAGCGAAAAAACGGATGAATCAGCTCTACTCCAGAAGGTACCATCGTCGTAATTTGACAGTGTAGAGCCGATCCGTGTATTTAATAGCCAAGATAGTATAGGCCGAGTGCGGGCCTATGTGGTTCCTCCATGAAATCCCATAGAATCGTTCGGACAATTAGATTTACTGTGGAGGGCAAAGATCCGTGTATTTAATGGCCAAGATAGTATAGGCCGAGTTCGGGCCTATGTGGTTCCTCCATGAAATCCCATAGAATCGTTCGTACAATTAGATTTACTGTGGAGGGCAACATCGGCGAAAAAACTGAAAAATCAGCTTTACTCCAGTTGGTACCATCGTCGTAATTTGACAGTGTAGAGCCGATCCGTGTATTTAATAGCCAAGATAGTATAGGCCGAGTTCGGGCCTATGTGGTTCCTCCATAAAATCCCATAGAATCGTTCGGACAATTAGATTTACTGTGGAGGGCAACATCGGCGAAAAAACCGAAAAATCAGCTTTACTCCAGTTGGTACCATCGTCGTAATTTGACAGTGTATAGCCGATCCGTGTATTTAATAGCCAAGATAGTATAGGCCGAGTTCCGGCCTATGTGGTTCCTCTATAAAATCCCATAGAATCGTTCGTACAATTAGATTTACTGTGGAGGGCAACATCGGCGAAAAAACTGAAAAATCAGCTTTACTCCAGTTGGTACCATCGTCGTAATTTGACAGTGTAGAGCCGATCCGTGTAATTAATAGCCAAGATAGTATAGGCCGAGTGCGGGCCTATGTGGTTCCTCCATGAAATCCCATAGAATCGTTCGGACAATTAGATTTACTGTGGAGGGCAACATCGGCGAAAAAACCGAAAAATCAGCTTTACTCCAGTTGGTACCATCGTCGTAATTTGACAGTGTATAGCCGATCCGTGTATTTAATAGCCAAGATAGTATAGGCCGAGTTCGGGCCTATGTGGTTCCTCCATGAAATCCCATAGAATCGTTCGGACAATTAGATGTACTGTGGAGGGCAACGGTCCGTGTATTTAATAGCCAAGATAGTATAGGCCGAGTTCGGGCCTATGTGGTTCCTCCATAAAACCCCATAGAATCGTTCGTACAATTAGATTTACTGTGGAGGGCAACATCGGCGAAAAAACCGATAAATCAGCTTTACTCCAGTTGGTACCATCGTCGTAATTTGACAGTGTAGAGCCGATCCGTGTATTTAATAGCCAAGATAGTATAGGCCGAGTGCGGGCCTATGTGGTTCCTCCATGAAATCCCATAGAATCGTTCGGACAATTAGATGTACTGTGGAGGGCAACGGTCCGTGTATTTAATAGCCAAGATAGTATAGGCCGAGTTCGGGCCTATGTGGTTCCTCCATAAAACCCCATAGAATCGTTCGTACAATTAGATTTACTGTGGAGGGCAACATCGGCGAAAAAACTGAAAAATCAGCTTTACTCCAGTTGGTACCATCGTCGTAATTTGACAGTGTAGAGCCGATCCGTGTATGTAATAGCCAAGATAGTATAGCCCGAGTTCGGGCCTATGTGGTTCCTCCATAAAATCCCATAGAATCGTTCGGACAATTAGATTTACTGTGGAGGGCAACATCGGCGAAAAAACCGAAATATCAGCTTAACTCCAGTTGGTACCATCGTCGTAATTTGACAGTGTAGACCCGATCCGTGTATGTAATAGCCAAGATAGTATAGCCCGAGTTCGGGCCTATGTGGTTCCTCCATAAAATCCCATAGAATCGTTCGGACAATTAGATTTACTGTGGAGGGCAACATCGGCGAAAAAACTGAAAAATCAGCTTTACTCCAGTTGGTACCATCATCGTAATTTGACAGTGTAGAGCCGATCCGTGTATTTAATAGCCAAGATAGTATAGTCCGAGTGCGAGCCTATGTGGTTCCTCCATAAAATCCCATAGAATCGTTCGGACAATTAGATTTACTGTGCAGGGCAACATCGGCGAAAAAAACTGAAAAATACGATTTACTCCAGTTGGTACCATCGTCGTAATTTGACAGTGTAGAGCCGATCCGTGTATTTAATAGCCAAGATAGTATAGGATGAGTGCGGGCCTATGTGGTTCCACCATGAAATCCCATAGAATCGTTCGGACAATTAGATTTACTGTGGAGGGCAAAGATCCGTGTATTTAATGGCCAAGATAGTATAGGCCGAGTTCGGGCCTATGTGGTTCCTCCACAAAATCCCATAGAATCGTTCGTACAATTAGATTTACTGTGGAGGGCAACATCGACGAAAAAACTGAAAAATCAGCTTTACTCCAGTTGGTACCATCGTCGTAATTTGACAGTGTAGAGCCGATCCGTGTATTTAATAGCCAAGATAGTATAGGCCGAGTTCGGGCCTATGTGGTTCCTCCATAAAATCCCATAGAATCGTTCGGACAATTAGATTTACTGTGGAGGGCAACATCGGCGAAAAAACCGAAAAATCAGCTTAACTCCAGTTGGTACCATCGTCGTAATTTGACAGTGTAGAGCCGATCCGTGTATGTAATAGCCAAGATAGTATAGCCCGAGTTCGGGCCTATGTGGTTCCTCCATAAAACCCCATAGAATTGTTCGGACAATTAGATTTACTGTGGGGGGCAACATCAGCGAAAAAACGAATGAATCAGCTCTACTCCAGAAGGTACCATCGTCGTAATTTGACAGTGTAGAGCCGATCCGTGTATGTAATAGCCAAGATAGTATAGGCCGAGTTCGGGCCTATGTGGTTCCTCCATAAAATCCCATAGAATCGTTCGTACAATTAGATTTACTGTGGAGGGCAACATCGGCGAAAAAACTGAAAAATCAGCTTTACTCCAGTTCGTACCATCGTCGTAATTTGACAGTGTAGAGCCGATCCGTGTATGTAATAGCCAAGATAGTATAGCCCGAGTTCGGGCCTATGTGGTTCCTCCATAAAACCCCATAGAATTGTTCGGACAATTAGATTTACTGTGGAGGGCAACATCAGCGAAAAAACGGATGAATCAGCTCTACTCCAGAAGGTACCATCGTCGTAATTTGACAGTGTAGAGCCGATCCGTGTATGTAATAGCCAAGATAGTATAGGCCGAGTTCGGGCCTATGTGGTTCCTCCATAAAATCCCATAGAATCGTTCGTACAATTAGATTTACTGTGGAGGGCAACATCGGCGAAAAAACTGAAAAATCAGCTTTACTCCAGTTCGTACCATCGTCGTAATTTGACAGTGTAGAGAAGATCCGTGTATGTAATAGCCAAGATAGTATAGGCCGAGTTCGGGCCTATGTGGATCCTCCATAAAATCCCATAGAATCGTTCGGACAATTAGATTTACTGTGGAGGGCAACATCGGCGAAAAAACCGAAAAATCAGCTTAACTCCAGATGGTACCATCGTCGTAATTTGACAGTGTAGAGCGGATCCGTGTATGTAATAGCCAAGATAGTATAGCCCGAGTTCGGGCCTATGTGGTTCCTCCATAAAATCCCATAGAATCGTTCGGACAATTAGATTTACTGTGGAGGGCAACATCGGCGAAAAAACCGAAAAATCAGCTTTACTCCAGTTCGTACCATCGTCGTAATTTGACAGTGTAGAGCCGATCCGTGTATGTAATAGCCAAGATAGTATAGCCCGAGTTCGGGCCTATGTGGTTCCTCCATAAAACCCCATAGAATTGTTCGGACAATTAGATTTACTGTGGAGGGCAACATCAGCGAAAAAACGGATGAATCAGCTCTACTCCAGAAGGTACCATCGTCGTAATTTGACAGTGTAGAGCCGATCCGTGTATGTAATAGCCAAGATAGTATAGGCCGAGTTCGGGCCTATCTGGTTCCTCCATAAAATCCCATAGAATCGTTCGGACAATTAGATTTACTGTGGAGGGCAACATCGGCGAAAAAACTGAAAAATCAGCTTTATTCCAGTTGGTACCATCGTCGTAATTTAACAGTGTAGAGCCGATCCGTGTATTTAAAAGCCAAGATGTTATAGGCCGAGTTCGGGCCTATGTGTTTCCTCCATAAAATCCCATAGAATCGTTCGGACAATTAGATTTACTGTGGAGGGCAACATCGGCGAAAAAACCGAAAAATCAGCTTTACTCCAGTTCGTACCATCGTCGTAATTTGACAGTGTAGAGCCGATCCGTGTATGTAATAGCCAAGATAGTATAGCCCGAGTTCGGGCCTATGTGGTTCCTCCATAAAACCCAATAGAATTGTTCGGACAATTAGATTTACTGTGGAGGGCAACATCAGCGAAAAAACGGATGAATCAGCTCTACTCCAGAAGGTACCATCGTCGTAATTTGACAGTGTAGAGCCGATCCGTGTATGTAATAGCCAAGATAGTATAGGCCGAGTTCGGGCCTATCTGGTTCCTCCATAAAATCCCATAGAATCGTTCGGACAATTAGATTTACTGTGGAGGGCAACATCGGCGAAAAAACTGAAAAATCAGCTTTACTCCAGTTCGTACCATCGTCGTAATTTGACAGTGTAGAGCCGATCCTTGTATGTAATAGCCAAGACAGTATAGCCCGAGTTCGGGCCTATGTGGTTCCTCCATAAAACCCCATAGAATCGTTCGGACAATTAGATTTACTGTGGAGGGCAACATCGGCGAAAAAACGGATGAATCAGCTCTACTCCAGAAGGTACCATCGTCGTAATTTGACAGTGTAGAGCCGATCCGTGTATGTAATAGCCAAGATAGTATAGCCCGAGTTCGGGCCTATGTGGATCCTCCATAAAACCCCATAGAATCGTTCGGACAATTAGATTTACTGTGGAGGGAAACATCGGCGAAAAAACCGAAAAATCAGCTTTACTCCAGTTGGTACCATCGTCGTAATTTGACAGTGTATAGCCGATCCGTGTATGTAATAGCCAAGACAGTATAGCCCGAGTTCGGGCCTATGTGGTTCCTCCATAAAACCCCATAGAATCGTTCGGACAATTAGATTTACTGTGGAGGGCAACATCGGCGAATAAACCGAAAAATCAGCTTTACTCCAGTTGGTACCATCGTCGTAATTTGACAGTGTATAGCCGATCCGTGTATTTAATAGCCAAGATAGTATAGGCCGAGTTCGGGCCTATGTGGTTCCTCCATAAAACCCCATAGAATCGTTCGGACAATTAGATTTACTGTGGAGGGAAACATCGGCGAAAAAACCGAAAAATCAGCTTTACTCCAGTTGGTACCATCGTCGTAATTTGACAGTGTATAGCCGATCCGTGTATGTAATAGCCAAGACAGTATAGCCCGAGTTCGGGCCTATGTGGTTCCTCCATAAAACCCCATAGAATCGTTCGGACAATTAGATTTACTGTGGAGGGCAACATCGGCGAATAAACCGAAAAATCAGCTTTACTCCAGTTCGTACCATCGTCGTAATTTGACAGTGTAGAGCCGATCCGTGTATGTAATAGCCAAGATAGTATAGCCCGAGTTCGGGCCTATGTGGTTCCTCCATAAAACCCCATAGAATTGTTCGGACAATTAGATTTACTGTGGAGGGCAACATCAGCGAAAAAACGGATGAATCAGCTCTACTCCAGTTGGTACCATCGTCGTAATTTGACAGTGTATAGCCGATCCGTGTATTTAATAGCCAAGATAGTATAGGCCGAGTTCGGGCCTATGTGGTTCCTCCATAAAATCCCATAGAATCGTTCGTACAATTAGATTTACTGTGGAGGGCAACATCGGCGAAAAAACTGAAAAATCAGCTTTACTCCAGTTCGTACCATCGTCGTAATTTGACAGTGTAGAGCCGATCCGTGTATGTAATAGCCAAGATAGTATAGCCCGAGTTCGGGCCTATGTGGTTCCTCCATAAATCCCCATAGAATCGTTCGGACAATTAGATTTACTGTGGAGGGCAACATCGGCGAAAAAACCGAAAAATCAGCTTTACTCCAGTTGGTACCATCGTCGTAATTTGACAGTGTATAGCCGATCCGTGTATTTAATAGCCAAGATAGTATAGGCCGAGTTCGGGCCTATGTGGTTCCTCCATAAAATCCCATAGAATCGTTCGTACAATTAGATTTACTGTGGAGGGCATCATCGGCGACAAAACTGAAAAATCAGCTTTACTCCAGTTCGTACCATCGTCGTAATTTGACAGTGTAGAGCCGATCCGTGTATGTAATAGCCAAGACAGTATAGCCCGAGTTCGGGCCTATGTGGTTCCTCCATAAAACCCCATAGAATCGTTCGGACAATTAGATTTACTGTGGAGGGCAACATCGGCGAAAAAACCGAAAAATCAGCTTTACTCCAGTTGGTACCATCGTCGTAATTTGACAGTGTATAGCCGATCCGTGTATTTAATAGCCAAGATAGTATAGGCCGAGATCGGGCCTATGTGGTTCCTCCATAAAATCCCATAGAATCGTTCGTACAATTAGATTTACTGTAGAGGGCAACATCGGCGAAAAAACCGAAAAATCAGCTTTACTCCAGTTAGTACCATCGTCGTAATTTGACAGTGTATAGCCGATCCGTGTATTTAATAGCCAAGATAGTATAGGCCGAGTTCGCAACATCAGCGAAAAAACGGATGAATCAGCTCTACTCCAGTTCGTACCATCGTCGTAATTTGACAGTGTAGAGCCGATCCGTGTATTTAATAGCCAAGATAGTATAGCCCGAGTTCGGGCCTATGTGGTTCCTCCATAAAACCCAATAGAATTGTTCGGACAATTAGATTTACTGTGGAGGGCAACATCAGCGAAAAAACGGATGAATCAGCTCTACTCCAGAAGGTACCATCGTCGTAATTTGACAGTGTAGAGCCGATCCGTGTATGTAATAGCCAAGATAGTATAGGCCGAGTTCGGGCCTATCTGGTTCCTCCATAAAATCCCATAGAATCGTTCGGACAATTAGATTTACTGTGGAGGGCAACATCGGCGAAAAAACTGAAAAATCAGCTTTACTCCAGTTCGTACCATCGTCGTAATTTGACAGTGTAGAGCCGATCCTTGTATGTAATAGCCAAGACAGTATAGCCCGAGTTCGGGCCTATGTGGTTCCTCCATAAAACCCCATAGAATCGTTCGGACAATTAGATTTACTGTGGAGGGCAACATCGGCGAAAAAACGGATGAATCAGCTCTACTCCAGAAGGTACCATCGTCGTAATTTGACAGTGTAGAGCCGACCCGTGTATGTAATAGCCAAGATAGTATAGCCCGAGTTCGGGCCTATGTGGATCCTCCATAAAACCCCATAGAATCGTTCGGACAATTAGATTTACTGTGGAGGGAAACATCGGCGAAAAAACCGAAAAATCAGCTTTACTCCAGTTGGTACCATCGTCGTAATTTGACAGTGTATAGCCGATCCGTGTATGTAATAGCCAAGACAGTATAGCCCGAGTTCGGGCCTATGTGGTTCCTCCATAAAACCCCATAGAATCGTTCGGACAATTAGATTTACTGTGGAGGGCAACATCGGCGAATAAACCGAAAAATCAGCTTTACTCCAGTTGGTACCATCGTCGTAATTTGACAGTGTATAGCCGATCCGTGTATTTAATAGCCAAGATAGTATAGGCCGAGTTCGGGCCTATGTGGTTCCTCCATAAAACCCCATAGAATCGTTCGGACAATTAGATTTACTGTGGAGGGAAACATCGGCGAAAAAACCGAAAAATCAGCTTTACTCCAGTTGGTACCATCGTCGTAATTTGACAGTGTATAGCCGATCCGTGTATGTAATAGCCAAGACAGTATAGCCCGAGTTCGGGCCTATGTGGTTCCTCCATAAAACCCCATAGAATCGTTCGGACAATTAGATTTACTGTGGAGGGCAACATCGGCGAATAAACCGAAAAATCAGCTTTACTCCAGTTCGTACCATCGTCGTAATTTGACAGTGTAGAGCCGATCCGTGTATGTAATAGCCAAGATAGTATAGCCCGAGTTCGGGCCTATGTGGTTCCTCCATAAAACCCCATAGAATTGTTCGGACAATTAGATTTACTGTGGAGGGCAACATCAGCGAAAAAACGGATGAATCAGCTCTACTCCAGTTGGTACCATCGTCGTAATTTGACAGTGTATAGCCGATCCGTGTATTTAATAGCCAAGATAGTATAGGCCGAGTTCGGGCCTATGTGGTTCCTCCATAAAATCCCATAGAATCGTTCGTACAATTAGATTTACTGTGGAGGGCAACATCGGCGAAAAAACTGAAAAATCAGCTTTACTCCAGTTCGTACCATCGTCGTAATTTGACAGTGTAGAGCCGATCCGTGTATGTAATAGCCAAGATAGTATAGCCCGAGTTCGGGCCTATGTGGTTCCTCCATAAATCCCCATAGAATCGTTCGGACAATTAGATTTACTGTGGAGGGCAACATCGGCGAAAAAACCGAAAAATCAGCTTTACTCCAGTTGGTACCATCGTCGTAATTTGACAGTGTATAGCCGATCCGTGTATTTAATAGCCAAGATAGTATAGGCCGAGTTCGGGCCTATGTGGTTCCTCCATAAAATCCCATAGAATCGTTCGTACAATTAGATTTACTGTGGAGGGCAACATCGGCGACAAAACTGAAAAATCAGCTTTACTCCAGTTCGTACCATCGTCGTAATTTGACAGTGTAGAGCCGATCCGTGTATGTAATAGCCAAGACAGTATAGCCCGAGTTCGGGCCTATGTGGTTCCTCCATAAAACCCCATAGAATCGTTCGGACAATTAGATTTACTGTGGAGGGCAACATCGGCGAAAAAACCGAAAAATCAGCTTTACTCCAGTTGGTACCATCGTCGTAATTTGACAGTGTATAGCCGATCCGTGTATTTAATAGCCAAGATAGTATAGGCCGAGATCGGGCCTATGTGGTTCCTCCATAAAATCCCATAGAATCGTTCGTACAATTAGATTTACTGTAGAGGGCAACATCGGCGAAAAAACTGAAAAATCAGCTTTACTCCAGTTCGTACCATCGTCGTAATTTGACAGTGTAGAGTCGATCCGTGTATGTAATAGCCAAGATAGTATAGCCCGAGTTCGGGCCTATGTGGTTCCTCCATAAAACCCCATAGAATTGTTCGGACAATTAGATTTACTGTGGAGGGCAACATCAGCGAAAAAACGGATGAATCAGCTCTACTCCAGAAGGTACCATCGTCGTAATTTGACAGTGTAGAGCCGATCCGTGTATGTAATAGCCAAGATAGTATAGCCCGAGTTCGGGCCTATGTGGTTCCTCCATAAAACCCCATAGAATCGTTCGGACAATTAGATTTACTGTGGAGGGAAACATCGGCGAAAAAACCGAAAAATCAGCTTTACTCCAGTTGGTACCATCGTCGTAATTTGACAGTGTATAGCCGATCCGTGGATGTAATAGCCAAGACAGTATAGCCCGAGTTCGGGCCTATGTGGTTCCTCCATAAAACCCCATGGAATCGTTCGGACAATTAGATTTACTGTGGAGGGCAACATCGGCGAAAAAACCGAAAAATCAGCTTTACTCCAGTTGGTACCATCGTCGTAATTTGACAGTGTATAGCCGATCCGTGTATTTAATAGCCAAGATAGTATAGGCCGATTTCGGGCCTATGTGGTTTCTCCATAAAATCCCATAGAATCGTTCGTACAATTAGATTTACTGTGGAGGGCAACATCGGCGAAAAAACTGAAAAATCAGCTTTACTCCAGTTCGTACCATCGTCGTAATTTGACAGTGTAGAGCCGATCCGTGTATGTAATAGCCAAGATAGTATAGCCCGAGTTCGGGCCTATGTGGTTCCTCCATAAAACCCCGTAGAATCGTTCGTACAATTAGATTTACTGTGGAGGGCAACATCGGCGAAAAAACTGAAAAATCAGCTTTACTCCAGTTCGTACCATCGTCGTAATTTGACAGTGTAGAGCCGATCCGTGTATGTAATAGCCAAGATAGTATAGCCCGAGTTCGGGCCTATGTGGTTCCTCCATAAAACCCCATAGAATCGTTCGGACAATTAGATTTACTGTGGAGGGCAACATCGGCGAAAAAACCGAAAAATCAGCTTTACTCCAGTTAGTACCATCGTCGTAATTTGACAGTGTATAGCCGATCCGTGTATTTAATAGCCAAGATAGTATAGGCCGAGTTCGCAACATCAGCGAAAAAACGGATGAATCAGCTCTACTCCAGTTCGTACCATCGTCGTAATTTGACAGTGTAGAGCCGATCCGTGTATTTAATAGCCAAGATAGTATAGCCCGAGTTCGGGCCTATGTGGTTCCTCCATAAAACCCCATAGAATCGTTCGGACAATTAGATTTACTGTGGAGGGCAACATCGGCGAAAAAACGGATGAATCAGCTCTACTCCAGAAGGTACCATCGTCGTAATTTGACAGTGTAGAGCCGATCCGTGTATGTAATAGCCAAGATAGTATAGCCCGAGTTCGGGCCTATGTGGATCCTCCATAAAACCCCATAGAATCGTTCGGACAATTAGATTTACTGTGGAGGGAAACATCGGCGAAAAAACCGAAAAATCAGCTTTACTCCAGTTGGTACCATCGTCGTAATTTGACAGTGTATAGCCGATCCGTGTATGTAATAGCCAAGACAGTATAGCCCGAGTTCGGGCCTATGTGGTTCCTCCATAAAACCCCATAGAATCGTTCGGACAATTAGATTTACTGTGGAGGGCAACATCGGCGAATAAACCGAAAAATCAGCTTTACTCCAGTTGGTACCATCGTCGTAATTTGACAGTGTATAGCCGATCCGTGTATTTAATAGCCAAGATAGTATAGGCCGAGTTCGGGCCTATGTGGTTCCTCCATAAAACCCCATAGAATCGTTCGGACAATTAGATTTACTGTGGAGGGAAACATCGGCGAAAAAACCGAAAAATCAGCTTTACTCCAGTTGGTACCATCGTCGTAATTTGACAGTGTATAGCCGATCCGTGTATGTAATAGCCAAGACAGTATAGCCCGAGTTCGGGCCTATGTGGTTCCTCCATAAAACCCCATAGAATCGTTCGGACAATTAGATTTACTGTGGAGGGCAACATCGGCGAATAAACCGAAAAATCAGCTTTACTCCAGTTCGTACCATCGTCGTAATTTGACAGTGTAGAGCCGATCCGTGTATGTAATAGCCAAGATAGTATAGCCCGAGTTCGGGCCTATGTGGTTCCTCCATAAAACCCCATAGAATTGTTCGGACAATTAGATTTACTGTGGAGGGCAACATCAGCGAAAAAACGGATGAATCAGCTCTACTCCAGTTGGTACCATCGTCGTAATTTGACAGTGTATAGCCGATCCGTGTATTTAATAGCCAAGATAGTATAGGCCGAGTTCGGGCCTATGTGGTTCCTCCATAAAATCCCATAGAATCGTTCGTACAATTAGATTTACTGTGGAGGGCAACATCGGCGAAAAAACTGAAAAATCAGCTTTACTCCAGTTCGTACCATCGTCGTAATTTGACAGTGTAGAGCCGATCCGTGTATGTAATAGCCAAGATAGTATAGCCCGAGTTCGGGCCTATGTGGTTCCTCCATAAATCCCCATAGAATCGTTCGGACAATTAGATTTACTGTGGAGGGCAACATCGGCGAAAAAACCGAAAAATCAGCTTTACTCCAGTTGGTACCATCGTCGTAATTTGACAGTGTATAGCCGATCCGTGTATTTAATAGCCAAGATAGTATAGGCCGAGTTCGGGCCTATGTGGTTCCTCCATAAAATCCCATAGAATCGTTCGTACAATTAGATTTACTGTGGAGGGCAACATCGGCGACAAAACTGAAAAATCAGCTTTACTCCAGTTCGTACCATCGTCGTAATTTGACAGTGTAGAGCCGATCCGTGTATGTAATAGCCAAGACAGTATAGCCCGAGTTCGGGCCTATGTAGTTCCTCCATAAAACCCCATAGAATCGTTCGGACAATTAGATTTACTGTGGAGGGCAACATCGGCGAAAAAACCGAAAAATCAGCTTTACTCCAGTTGGTACCATCGTCGTAATTTGACAGTGTATAGCCGATCCGTGTATTTAATAGCCAAGATAGTATAGGCCGAGATCGGGCCTATGTGGTTCCTCCATAAAATCCCATAGAATCGTTCGTACAATTAGATTTACTGTAGAGGGCAACATCGGCGAAAAAACTGAAAAATCAGCTTTACTCCAGTTCGTACCATCGTCGTAATTTGACAGTGTAGAGTCGATCCGTGTATGTAATAGCCAAGATAGTATAGCCCGAGTTCGGGCCTATGTGGTTCCTCCATAAAACCCCATAGAATTGTTCGGACAATTAGATTTACTGTGGAGGGCAACATCAGCGAAAAAACGGATGAATCAGCTCTACTCCAGAAGGTACCATCGTCGTAATTTGACAGTGTAGAGCCGATCCGTGTATGTAATAGCCAAGATAGTATAGCCCGAGTTCGGGCCTATGTGGTTCCTCCATAAAACCCCATAGAATCGTTCGGACAATTAGATTTACTGTGGAGGGAAACATCGGCGAAAAAACCGAAAAATCAGCTTTACTCCAGTTGGTACCATCGTCGTAATTTGACAGTGTATAGCCGATCCGTGGATGTAATAGCCAAGACAGTATAGCCCGAGTTCGGGCCTATGTGGTTCCTCCATAAAACCCCATGGAATCGTTCGGACAATTAGATTTACTGTGGAGGGCAACATCGGCGAAAAAACCGAAAAATCAGCTTTACTCCAGTTGGTACCATCGTCGTAATTTGACAGTGTATAGCCGATCCGTGTATTTAATAGCCAAGATAGTATAGGCCGATTTCGGGCCTATGTGGTTTCTCCATAAAATCCCATAGAATCGTTCGTACAATTAGATTTACTGTGGAGGGCAACATCGGCGAAAAAACTGAAAAATCAGCTTTACTCCAGTTCGTACCATCGTCGTAATTTGACAGTGTAGAGCCGATCCGTGTATGTAATAGCCAAGATAGTATAGCCCGAGTTCGGGCCTATGTGGTTCCTCCATAAAACCCCGTAGAATCGTTCGTACAATTAGATTTACTGTGGAGGGCAACATCGGCGAAAAAACTGAAAAATCAGCTTTACTCCAGTTCGTACCATCGTCGTAATTTGACAGTGTAGAGCCGATCCGTGTATGTAATAGCCAAGATAGTATAGCCCGAGTTCGGGCCTATGTGGTTCCTCCATAAAACCCCATAGAATCGTTCGGACAATTAGATTTACTGTGGAGGGCAACATCGGCGAAAAAACCGAAAAATCAGCTTTACTCCAGTTAGTACCATCGTCGTAATTTGACAGTGTATAGCCGATCCGTGTATTTAATAGCCAAGATAGTATAGGCCGAGTTCGCAACATCAGCGAAAAAACGGATGAATCAGCTCTACTCCAGTTCGTACCATCGTCGTAATTTGACAGTGTAGAGCCGATCCGTGTATTTAATAGCCAAGATAGTATAGCCCGAGTTCGGGCCTATGTGGTTCCTCCATAAAACCCAATAGAATTGTTCGGACAATTAGATTTACTGTGGAGGGCAACATCAGCGAAAAAACGGATGAATCAGCTCTACTCCAGAAGGTACCATCGTCGTAATTTGACAGTGTAGAGCCGATCCGTGTATGTAATAGCCAAGATAGTATAGGCCGAGTTCGGGCCTATCTGGTTCCTCCATAAAATCCCATAGAATCGTTCGGACAATTAGATTTACTGTGGAGGGCAACATCGGCGAAAAAACTGAAAAATCAGCTTTACTCCAGTTCGTACCATCGTCGTAATTTGACAGTGTAGAGCCGATCCTTGTATGTAATAGCCAAGACAGTATAGCCCGAGTTCGGGCCTATGTGGTTCCTCCATAAAACCCCATAGAATCGTTCGGACAATTAGATTTACTGTGGAGGGCAACATCGGCGAAAAAACGGATGAATCAGCTCTACTCCAGAAGGTACCATCGTCGTAATTTGACAGTGTAGAGCCGATCCGTGTATGTAATAGCCAAGATAGTATAGCCCGAGTTCGGGCCTATGTGGATCCTCCATAAAACCCCATAGAATCATTCGGACAATTAGATTTACTGTGGAGGGAAACATCGGCGAAAAAACCGAAAAATCAGCTTTACTCCAGTTGGTACCATCGTCGTAATTTGACAGTGTATAGCCGATCCGTGTATGTAATAGCCAAGACAGTATAGCCCGAGTTCGGGCCTATGTGGTTCCTCCATAAAACCCCATAGAATCGTTCGGACAATTAGATTTACTGTGGAGGGCAACATCGGCGAATAAACCGAAAAATCAGCTTTACTCCAGTTGGTACCATCGTCGTAATTTGACAGTGTATAGCCGATCCGTGTATTTAATAGCCAAGATAGTATAGGCCGAGTTCGGGCCTATGTGGTTCCTCCATAAAACCCCATAGAATCGTTCGGACAATTAGATTTACTGTGGAGGGAAACATCGGCGAAAAAACCGAAAAATCAGCTTTACTCCAGTTGGTACCATCGTCGTAATTTGACAGTGTATAGCCGATCCGTGTATGTAATAGCCAAGACAGTATAGCCCGAGTTCGGGCCTATGTGGTTCCTCCATAAAACCCCATAGAATCGTTCGGACAATTAGATTTACTGTGGAGGGCAACATCGGCGAATAAACCGAAAAATCAGCTTTACTCCAGTTCGTACCATCGTCGTAATTTGACAGTGTAGAGCCGATCCGTGTATGTAATAGCCAAGATAGTATAGCCCGAGTTCGGGCCTATGTGGTTCCTCCATAAAACCCCATAGAATTGTTCGGACAATTAGATTTACTGTGGAGGGCAACATCAGCGAAAAAACGGATGAATCAGCTCTACTCCAGTTGGTACCATCGTCGTAATTTGACAGTGTATAGCCGATCCGTGTATTTAATAGCCAAGATAGTATAGGCCGAGTTCGGGCCTATGTGGTTCCTCCATAAAATCCCATAGAATCGTTCGTACAATTAGATTTACTGTGGAGGGCAACATCGGCGAAAAAACTGAAAAATCAGCTTTACTCCAGTTCGTACCATCGTCGTAATTTGACAGTGTAGAGCCGATCCGTGTATGTAATAGCCAAGATAGTATAGGCCGAGTTCGGGCCTATGTGGTTCCTCCATAAAACCCCATAGAATCGTTCGGACAATTAGATTTACTGTGGAGGGAAACATCGGCGAAAAAACCGAAAAATCAGCTTTACTCCAGTTGGTACCATCGTCGTAATTTGACAGTGTATAGCCGATCCGTGTATGTAATAGCCAAGACAGTATAGCCCGAGTTCGGGCCTATGTGGTTCCTCCATAAAACCCCATAGAATCGTTCGGACAATTAGATTTACTGTGGAGGGCAACATCGGCGAATAAACCGAAAAATCAGCTTTACTCCAGTTCGTACCATCGTCGTAATTTGACAGTGTAGAGCCGATCCGTGTATGTAATAGCCAAGATAGTATAGCCCGAGTTCGGGCCTATGTGGTTCCTCCATAAAACCCCATAGAATTGTTCGGACAATTAGATTTACTGTGGAGGGCAACATCAGCGAAAAAACGGATGAATCAGCTCTACTCCAGTTGGTACCATCGTCGTAATTTGACAGTGTATAGCCGATCCGTGTATTTAATAGCCAAGATAGTATAGGCCGAGTTCGGGCCTATGTGGTTCCTCCATAAAATCCCATAGAATCGTTCGTACAATTAGATTTACTGTGGAGGGCAACATCGGCGAAAAAACTGAAAAATCAGCTTTACTCCAGTTCGTACCATCGTCGTAATTTGACAGTGTAGAGCCGATCCGTGTATGTAATAGCCAAGATAGTATAGCCCGAGTTCGGGCCTATGTGGTTCCTCCATAAATCCCCATAGAATCGTTCGGACAATTAGATTTACTGTGGAGGGCAACATCGGCGAAAAAACCGAAAAATCAGCTTTACTCCAGTTGGTACCATCGTCGTAATTTGACAGTGTATAGCCGATCCGTGGATGTAATAGCCAAGACAGTATAGCCCGAGTTCGGGCCTATGTGGTTCCTCCATAAAACCCCATGGAATCGTTCGGACAATTAGATTTACTGTGGAGGGCAACATCGGCGAAAAAACCGAAAAATCAGCTTTACTCCAGTTGGTACCATCGTCGTAATTTGACAGTGTATAGCCGATCCGTGTATTTAATAGCCAAGATAGTATAGGCCGATTTCGGGCCTATGTGGTTTCTCCATAAAATCCCATAGAATCGTTCGTACAATTAGATTTACTGTGGAGGGCAACATCGGCGAAAAAACTGAAAAATCAGCTTTACTCCAGTTCGTACCATCGTCGTAATTTGACAGTGTAGAGCCGATCCGTGTATGTAATAGCCAAGATAGTATAGCCCGAGTTCGGGCCTATGTGGTTCCTCCATAAAACCCCGTAGAATCGTTCGTACAATTAGATTTACTGTGGAGGGCAACATCGGCGAAAAAACTGAAAAATCAGCTTTACTCCAGTTCGTACCATCGTCGTAATTTGACAGTGTAGAGCCGATCCGTGTATGTAATAGCCAAGATAGTATAGCCCGAGTTCGGGCCTATGTGGTTCCTCCATAAAACCCCATAGAATCGTTCGGACAATTAGATTTACTGTGGAGGGCAACATCGGCGAAAAAACCGAAAAATCAGCTTTACTCCAGTTAGTACCATCGTCGTAATTTGACAGTGTATAGCCGATCCGTGTATTTAATAGCCAAGATAGTATAGGCCGAGTTCGCAACATCAGCGAAAAAACGGATGAATCAGCTCTACTCCAGAAGGTACCATCGTCGTAATTTGACAGTGTAGAGCCGATCCGTGTATTTAATAGCCAAGATAGTATAGGCCGAGTGCGGGCCTATGTGGTTCCTCCATGAAATCCCATAGAATCGTTCGGACAATTAGATTTACTGTGGAGGGCAAAGATCCGTGTATTTAATGGCCAAGATAGTATAGGCCGAGTTCGGGCCTATGTGGTTCCTCCATGAAATCCCATAGAATCGTTCGTACAATTAGATTTACTGTGGAGGGCAACATCGGCGAAAAAACTGAAAAATCAGCTTTACTCCAGTTGGTACCATCGTCGTAATTTGACAGTGTAGAGCCGATCCGTGTATTTAATAGCCAAGATAGTATAGGCCGAGTTCGGGCCTATGTGGTTCCTCCATAAAATCCCATAGAATCGTTCGGACAATTAGATTTACTGTGGAGGGCAACATCGGCGAAAAAACCGAAAAATCAGCTTTACTCCAGTTGGTACCATCGTCGTAATTTGACAGTGTATAGCCGATCCGTGTATTTAATAGCCAAGATAGTATAGGCCGAGTTCGGGCCTATGTGGTTCCTCTATAAAATCCCATAGAATCGTTCGTACAATTAGATTTACTGTGGAGGGCAACATCGGCGAAAAAACTGAAAAATCAGCTTTACTCCAGTTGGTACCATCGTCGTAATTTGACAGTGTAGAGCCGATCCGTGTATTTAATAGCCAAGATAGTATAGGCCGAGTTCGGGCCTATGTGGTTCCTCCATAAAATCCCATAGAATCGTTCGGACAATTAGATTTACTGTGGAGGGCAACATCGGCGAAAAAACTGAAAAATCAGCTTTACTCCAGTTGGTACCATCATCGTAATTTGACAGTGTAGAGCCGATCCGTGTATTTAATAGCCAAGATAGTATGGGCAGAGTTCGGGCCTATGTGGTTTCTCCATAAAATCCCATAGAATCGTTCGGACAATTAGATTTACTGTGGAGGGCAACATCGGCGAAAAAACCGATAAATCAGCTTTACTCCAGTTGGTACCATCGTCGTAATTTGACAGTGTAGAGCCGATCCGTGTATTTAATAGCCAAGATAGTATAGGCCGAGTTCGGGCCTATGTGGTTCCTCCATAAAATCCCATAGAATCGTTCGGACAATTAGATTTACTGTGGAGGGCAACATCGGCGAAAAAACCGAAAAATCAGCTTTACTCCAGTTGGTACCATCGTCGTAATTTGACAGTGTATAGCCGATCCGTGTATTTAATAGCCAAGATAGTATAGGCCGAGTTCGGGCCTATGTGGTTCCTCAATAAAATCCCATAGAATCGTTCGTACAATTAGATTTACTGTGGAGGGCAACATCGGCGAAAAAACTGAAAAATCAGCTTTACTCCAGTTGGTACCATCATCGTAATTTGACAGTGTAGAGCCGATCCGTGTATTTAATAGCCAAGATAGTATAGGCCGAGTTCGGGCCTATGTGGTTCCTCCATGAAATCCCATAGAATCGTTCGGACAATTAGATGTACTGTGGAGGGCAACGGTCCGTGTATTTAATAGCCAAGATAGTATAGGCCGAGTTCGGGCCTATGTGGTTCCTCCATAAAACCCCATAGAATCGTTCGTACAATTAGATTTACTGTGGAGGGCAACATCGGCGAAAAAACCGATAAATCAGCTTTACTCCAGTTGGTACCATCGTCGTAATTTGACAGTGTAGAGCCGATCCGTGTATTTAATAGCCAAGATAGTATAGGCCGAGTGCGGGCCTATGTGGTTCCTCCATGAAATCCCATAGAATCGTTCGGACAATTAGATGTACTGTGGAGGGCAACGGTCCGTGTATTTAATAGCCAAGATAGTATAGGCCGAGTTCGGGCCTATGTGGTTCCTCCATAAAACCCCATAGAATCGTTCGTACAATTAGATTTACTGTGGAGGGCAACATCGGCGAAAAAACTGAAAAATCAGCTTTACTCCAGTTGGTACCATCGTCGTAATTTGACAGTGTAGAGCCGATCCGTGTATGTAATAGCCAAGATAGTATAGCCCGAGTTCGGGCCTATGTGGTTCCTCCATAAAACCCCATAGAATCGTTCGGACAATTAGATTTACTGTGGAGGGCAACATCGGCGAAAAAACCGAAAAATCAGCTTTACTCCAGTTGGTACCATCGTCGTAATTTGACAGTGTAGAGCCGATCCGTGTATGTAATAGCCAAGATAGTATAGGCCGAGTTCGGGCCTATGTGGTTCCTCCATAAAATCCCATAGAATCGTTCGGACAATTAGATTTACTGTGGAGGGCAACATCGGCGAAAAAACCGAAAAATCAGCTTTACTCCAGTTCGTACCATCGTCGTAATTTGACAGTGTAGAGCCGATCCGTGTATGTAATAGCCAAGACAGTATAGCCCGAGTTCGGGCCTATGTGGTTCCTCCATAAAACCCCATAGAATCGTTCGGACAATTAGATTTACTGTGGAGGGCAACATCGGCGAAAAAACCGAAAAATCAGCTTTACTCCAGTTGGTACCATCGTCGTAATTTGACAGTGTATAGCCGATCCGTGTATTTAATAGCCAAGATAGTATAGGCCGAGATCGGGCCTATGTGGTTCCTCCATAAAATCCCATAGAATCGTTCGTACAATTAGATTTACTGTAGAGGGCAACATCGGCGAAAAAACTGAAAAATCAGCTTTACTCCAGTTCGTACCATCGTCGTAATTTGACAGTGTAGAGTCGATCCGTGTATGTAATAGCCAAGATAGTATAGCCCGAGTTCGGGCCTATGTGGTTCCTCCATAAAACCCCATAGAATTGTTCGGACAATTAGATTTACTGTGGAGGGCAACATCAGCGAAAAAACGGATGAATCAGCTCTACTCCAGAAGGTACCATCGTCGTAATTTGACAGTGTAGAGCCGATCCGTGTATGTAATAGCCAAGATAGTATAGCCCGAGTTCGGGCCTATGTGGTTCCTCCATAAAACCCCATAGAATCGTTCGGACAATTAGATTTACTGTGGAGGGAAACATCGCCGAAAAAACCGAAAAATCAGCTTTACTCCAGTTGGTACCATCGTCGTAATTTGACAGTGTATAGCCGATCCGTGGATGTAATAGCCAAGACAGTATAGCCCGAGTTCGGGTCTATGTGGTTCCTCCATAAAACCCCATAGAATCGTTCGGACAATTAGATTTACTGTGGAGGGCAACATCGGCGAAAAAACCGAAAAATCAGCTTTACTCCAGTTGGTACCATCGTCGTAATTTGACAGTGTATAGCCGATCCGTGTATTTAATAGCCAAGATAGTATAGGCCGATTTCGGGCCTATGTGGTTTCTCCATAAAATCCCATAGAATCGTTCGTACAATTAGATTTACTGTGGAGGGCAACATCGGCGAAAAAACTGAAAAATCAGCTTTACTCCAGTTGGTACCATCGTCGTAATTTGACAGTGTAGAGCCGATCCGTGTATTTAATAGCCAAGATAGTATAGGCCGAGTTCGGGCCTATGTGGTTCCTCCATAAAATCCCATAGAATCGTTCGGACAATTAGATTTACTGTGGAGGGCAACATCGGCGAAAAAACCGAAAAATCAGCTTTACTCCAGTTGGTACCATCGTCGTAATTTGACAGTGTATAGCCGATCCGTGTATTTAATAGCCAAGATAGTATAGGCCGAGTTCCGGCCTATGTGGTTCCTCTATAAAATCCCATAGAATCGTTCGTACAATTAGATTTACTGTGGAGGGCAACATCGGCGAAAAAACTGAAAAATCAGCTTTACTCCAGTTGGTACCATCGTCGTAATTTGACAGTGTAGAGCCGATCCGTGTATTTAATAGCCAAGATAGTATAGGCCGAGTGCGGGCCTATGTGGTTCCTCCATGAAATCCCATAGAATCGTTCGGACAATTAGATTTACTGTGGAGGGCAACATCGGCGAAAAAACCGAAAAATCAGCTTTACTCCAGTTGGTACCATCGTCGTAATTTGACAGTGTATAGCCGATCCGTGTATTTAATAGCCAAGATAGTATAGGCCGAGTTCGGGCCTATGTGGTTCCTCCATGAAATCCCATAGAATCGTTCGGACAATTAGATGTACTGTGGAGGGCAACGGTCCGTGTATTTAATAGCCAAGATAGTATAGGCCGAGTTCGGGCCTATGTGGTTCCTCCATAAAACCCCATAGAATCGTTCGTACAATTAGATTTACTGTGGAGGGCAACATCGGCGAAAAAACCGATAAATCAGCTTTACTCCAGTTGGTACCATCGTCGTAATTTGACAGTGTAGAGCCGATCCGTGTATTTAATAGCCAAGATAGTATAGGCCGAGTGCGGGCCTATGTGGTTCCTCCATGAAATCCCATAGAATCGTTCGGACAATTAGATGTACTGTGGAGGGCAACGGTCCGTGTATTTAATAGCCAAGATAGTATAGGCCGAGTTCGGGCCTATGTGGTTCCTCCATAAAACCCCATAGAATCGTTCGTACAATTAGATTTACTGTGGAGGGCAACATCGGCGAAAAAACTGAAAAATCAGCTTTACTCCAGTTGGTACCATCGTCGTAATTTGACAGTGTAGAGCCGATCCGTGTATGTAATAGCCAAGATAGTATAGCCCGAGTTCGGGCCTATGTGGTTCCTCCATAAAATCCCATAGAATCGTTCGGACAATTAGATTTACTGTGGAGGGCAACATCGGCGAAAAAACCGAAATATCAGCTTAACTCCAGTTGGTACCATCGTCGTAATTTGACAGTGTAGACCCGATCCGTGTATGTAATAGCCAAGATAGTATAGCCCGAGTTCGGGCCTATGTGGTTCCTCCATAAAATCCCATAGAATCGTTCGGACAATTAGATTTACTGTGGAGGGCAACATCGGCGAAAAAACTGAAAAATCAGCTTTACTCCAGTTGGTACCATCATCGTAATTTGACAGTGTAGAGCCGATCCGTGTATTTAATAGCCAAGATAGTATAGTCCGAGTGCGAGCCTATGTGGTTCCTCCATAAAATCCCATAGAATCGTTCGGACAATTAGATTTACTGTGCAGGGCAACATCGGCGAAAAAAACTGAAAAATACGATTTACTCCAGTTGGTACCATCGTCGTAATTTGACAGTGTAGAGCCGATCCGTGTATTTAATAGCCAAGATAGTAATAGGCCGAGTGCGGGCCTATGTGGTTCCTCCATGAAATCCCATAGAATCGTTCGGACAATTAGATTTACTGTGGAGGGCAAAGATCCGTGTATTTAATGGCCAAGATAGTATAGGCCGAGTTCGGGCCTATGTGGTTCCTCCACAAAATCCCATAGAATCGTTCGTACAATTAGATTTACTGTGGAGGGCAACATCGGCGAAAAAACTGAAAAATCAGCTTTACTCCAGTTGGTACCATCGTCGTAATTTGACAGTGTAGAGCCGATCCGTGTATTTAATAGCCAAGATAGTATAGGCCGAGTTCGGGCCTATGTGGTTCCTCCATAAAATCCCATAGAATCGTTCGGACAATTAGATTTACTGTGGAGGGCAACATCGGCGAAAAAACCGAAAAATCAGCTTAACTCCAGTTGGTACCATCGTCGTAATTTGACAGTGTAGAGCCGATCCGTGTATGTAATAGCCAAGATAGTATAGCCCGAGTTCGGGCCTATGTGGTTCCTCCATAAAACCCCATAGAATTGTTCGGACAATTAGATTTACTGTGGGGGGCAACATCAGCGAAAAAACGAATGAATCAGCTCTACTCCAGAAGGTACCATCGTCGTAATTTGACAGTGTAGAGCCGATCCGTGTATGTAATAGCCAAGATAGTATAGGCCGAGTTCGGGCCTATGTGGTTCCTCCATAAAATCCCATAGAATCGTTCGTACAATTAGATTTACTGTAGAGGGCAACATCGGCGAAAAAACTGAAAAATCAGCTTTACTCCAGTTCGTACCATCGTCGTAATTTGACAGTGTAGAGTCGATCCGTGTATGTAATAGCCAAGATAGTATAGCCCGAGTTCGGGCCTATGTGGTTCCTCCATAAAACCCCATAGAATTGTTCGGACAATTAGATTTACTGTGGAGGGCAACATCAGCGAAAAAACGGATGAATCAGCTCTACTCCAGAAGGTACCATCGTCGTAATTTGACAGTGTAGAGCCGATCCGTGTATGTAATAGCCAAGATAGTATAGCCCGAGTTCGGGCCTATGTGGTTCCTCCATAAAACCCCATAGAATCGTTCGGACAATTAGATTTACTGTGGAGGGAAACATCGGCGAAAAAACCGAAAAATCAGCTTTACTCCAGTTGGTACCATCGTCGTAATTTGACAGTGTATAGCCGATCCGTGGATGTAATAGCCAAGACAGTATAGCCCGAGTGCGGGCCTATGTGGTTCCTCCATGAAATCCCATAGAATCGTTCGGACAATTAGATGTACTGTGGAGGGCAACGGTCCGTGTATTTAATAGCCAAGATAGTATAGGCCGAGTTCGGGCCTATGTGGTTCCTCCATAAAACCCCATAGAATCGTTCGTACAATTAGATTTACTGTGGAGGGCAACATCGGCGAAAAAACTGAAAAATCAGCTTTACTCCAGTTGGTACCATCGTCGTAATTTGACAGTGTAGAGCCGATCCGTGTATGTAATAGCCAAGATAGTATAGCCCGAGTTCGGGCCTATGTGGTTCCTCCATAAAATCCCATAGAATCGTTCGGACAATTAGATTTACTGTGGAGGGCAACATCAGCGAAAAAACGGATGAATCAGCTCTACTCCAGAAGGTACCATCGTCGTAATTTGACAGTGTAGAGCCGATCCGTGTATGTAATAGCCAAGATAGTATAGGCCGAGTTCGGGCCTATGTGGTTCCTCCATAAAATCCCATAGAATCGTTCGTACAATTAGATTTACTGTGGAGGGCAACATCGGCGAAAAAACTGAAAAATCAGCTTTACTCCAGTTCGTACCATCGTCGTAATTTGACAGTGTAGAGCCGATCCGTGTATGTAATAGCCAAGATAGTATAGCCCGAGTTCGGGCCTATGTGGTTCCTCCATAAAACCCCATAGAATTGTTCGGACAATTAGATTTACTGTGGAGGGCAACATCAGCGAAAAAACGGATGAATCAGCTCTACTCCAGAAGGTACCATCGTCGTAATTTGACAGTGTAGAGCCGATCCGTGTATGTAATAGCCAAGATAGTATAGGCCGAGTTCGGGCCTATGTGGTTCCTCCATAAAATCCCATAGAATCGTTCGTACAATTAGATTTACTGTGGAGGGCAACATCGGCGAAAAAACTGAAAAATCAGCTTTACTCCAGTTCGTACCATCGTCGTAATTTGACAGTGTAGAGAAGATCCGTGTATGTAATAGCCAAGATAGTATAGGCCGAGTTCGGGCCTATGTGGATCCTCCATAAAATCCCATAGAATCGTTCGGACAATTAGATTTACTGTGGAGGGCAACATCGGCGAAAAAACCGAAAAATCAGCTTAACTCCAGATGGTACCATCGTCGTAATTTGACAGTGTAGAGCGGATCCGTGTATGTAATAGCCAAGATAGTATAGCCCGAGTTCGGGCCTATGTGGTTCCTCCATAAAATCCCATAGAATCGTTCGGACAATTAGATTTACTGTGGAGGGCAACATCGGCGAAAAAACCGAAAAATCAGCTTTACTCCAGTTCGTACCATCGTCGTAATTTGACAGTGTAGAGCCGATCCGTGTATGTAATAGCCAAGATAGTATAGCCCGAGTTCGGGCCTATGTGGTTCCTCCATAAAACCCCATAGAATTGTTCGGACAATTAGATTTACTGTGGAGGGCAACATCAGCGAAAAAACGGATGAATCAGCTCTACTCCAGAAGGTACCATCGTCGTAATTTGACAGTGTAGAGCCGATCCGTGTATGTAATAGCCAAGATAGTATAGGCCGAGTTCGGGCCTATCTGGTTCCTCCATAAAATCCCATAGAATCGTTCGGACAATTAGATTTACTGTGGAGGGCAACATCGGCGAAAAAACTGAAAAATCAGCTTTATTCCAGTTGGTACCATCGTCGTAATTTAACAGTGTAGAGCCGATCCGTGTATTTAAAAGCCAAGATGTTATAGGCCGAGTTCGGGCCTATGTGTTTCCTCCATAAAATCCCATAGAATCGTTCGGACAATTAGATTTACTGTGGAGGGCAACATCGGCGAAAAAACCGAAAAATCAGCTTTACTCCAGTTCGTACCATCGTCGTAATTTGACAGTGTAGAGCCGATCCGTGTATGTAATAGCCAAGATAGTATAGCCCGAGTTCGGGCCTATGTGGTTCCTCCATAAAACCCAATAGAATTGTTCGGACAATTAGATTTACTGTGGAGGGCAACATCAGCGAAAAAACGGATGAATCAGCTCTACTCCAGAAGGTACCATCGTCGTAATTTGACAGTGTAGAGCCGATCCGTGTATGTAATAGCCAAGATAGTATAGGCCGAGTTCGGGCCTATCTGGTTCCTCCATAAAATCCCATAGAATCGTTCGGACAATTAGATTTACTGTGGAGGGCAACATCGGCGAAAAAACTGAAAAATCAGCTTTACTCCAGTTCGTACCATCGTCGTAATTTGACAGTGTAGAGCCGATCCTTGTATGTAATAGCCAAGACAGTATAGCCCGAGTTCGGGCCTATGTGGTTCCTCCATAAAACCCCATAGAATCGTTCGGACAATTAGATTTACTGTGGAGGGCAACATCGGCGAAAAAACGGATGAATCAGCTCTACTCCAGAAGGTACCATCGTCGTAATTTGACAGTGTAGAGCCGATCCGTGTATGTAATAGCCAAGATAGTATAGCCCGAGTTCGGGCCTATGTGGATCCTCCATAAAACCCCATAGAATCGTTCGGACAATTAGATTTACTGTGGAGGGAAACATCGGCGAAAAAACCGAAAAATCAGCTTTACTCCAGTTGGTACCATCGTCGTAATTTGACAGTGTAGAGCCGATCCGTGTATGTAATAGCCAAGATAGTATAGCCCGAGTTCGGGCCTATGTGGTTCCTCCATAAAATCCCATAGAATCGTTCGGACAATTAGATTTACTGTGGAGGGCAACATCAGCGAAAAAACGGATGAATCAGCTCTACTCCAGAAGGTACCATCGTCGTAATTTGACAGTGTAGAGCCGATCCGTGTATGTAATAGCCAAGATAGTATAGGCCGAGTTCGGGCCTATGTGGTTCCTCCATAAAATCCCATAGAATCGTTCGTACAATTAGATTTACTGTGGAGGGCAACATCGGCGAAAAAACTGAAAAATCAGCTTTACTCCAGTTCGTACCATCGTCGTAATTTGACAGTGTAGAGCCGATCCGTGTATGTAATAGCCAAGATAGTATAGCCCGAGTTCGGGCCTATGTGGTTCCTCCATAAAACCCCATAGAATTGTTCGGACAATTAGATTTACTGTGGAGGGCAACATCAGCGAAAAAACGGATGAATCAGCTCTACTCCAGAAGGTACCATCGTCGTAATTTGACAGTGTAGAGCCGATCCGTGTATGTAATAGCCAAGATAGTATAGGCCGAGTTCGGGCCTATGTGGTTCCTCCATAAAATCCCATAGAATCGTTCGTACAATTAGATTTACTGTGGAGGGCAACATCGGCGAAAAAACTGAAAAATCAGCTTTACTCCAGTTCGTACCATCGTCGTAATTTGACAGTGTAGAGAAGATCCGTGTATGTAATAGCCAAGATAGTATAGGCCGAGTTCGGGCCTATGTGGATCCTCCATAAAATCCCATAGAATCGTTCGGACAATTAGATTTACTGTGGAGGGCAACATCGGCGAAAAAACTGAAAAATCAGCTTTATTCCAGTTGGTACCATCGTCGTAATTTAACAGTGTAGAGCCGATCCGTGTATTTAAAAGCCAAGATGTTATAGGCCGAGTTCGGGCCTATGTGTTTCCTCCATAAAATCCCATAGAATCGTTCGGACAATTAGATTTACTGTGGAGGGCAACATCGGCGAAAAAACCGAAAAATCAGCTTTACTCCAGTTCGTACCATCGTCGTAATTTGACAGTGTAGAGCCGATCCGTGTATGTAATAGCCAAGATAGTATAGCCCGAGTTCGGGCCTATGTGGTTCCTCCATAAAACCCAATAGAATTGTTCGGACAATTAGATTTACTGTGGAGGGCAACATCAGCGAAAAAACGGATGAATCAGCTCTACTCCAGAAGGTACCATCGTCGTAATTTGACAGTGTAGAGCCGATCCGTGTATGTAATAGCCAAGATAGTATAGGCCGAGTTCGGGCCTATCTGGTTCCTCCATAAAATCCCATAGAATCGTTCGGACAATTAGATTTACTGTGGAGGGCAACATCGGCGAAAAAACTGAAAAATCAGCTTTACTCCAGTTCGTACCATCGTCGTAATTTGACAGTGTAGAGCCGATCCTTGTATGTAATAGCCAAGACAGTATAGCCCGAGTTCGGGCCTATGTGGTTCCTCCATAAAACCCCATAGAATCGTTCGGACAATTAGATTTACTGTGGAGGGCAACATCGGCGAAAAAACGGATGAATCAGCTCTACTCCAGAAGGTACCATCGTCGTAATTTGACAGTGTAGAGCCGATCCGTGTATGTAATAGCCAAGATAGTATAGCCCGAGTTCGGGCCTATGTGGATCCTCCATAAAACCCCATAGAATCGTTCGGACAATTAGATTTACTGTGGAGGGAAACATCGGCGAAAAAACCGAAAAATCAGCTTTACTCCAGTTGGTACCATCGTCGTAATTTGACAGTGTATAGCCGATCCGTGTATGTAATAGCCAAGACAGTATAGCCCGAGTTCGGGCCTATGTGGTTCCTCCATAAAACCCCATAGAATCGTTCGGACAATTAGATTTACTGTGGAGGGCAACATCGGCGAATAAACCGAAAAATCAGCTTTACTCCAGTTCGTACCATCGTCGTAATTTGACAGTGTAGAGCCGATCCGTGTATGTAATAGCCAAGATAGTATAGCCCGAGTTCGGGCCTATGTGGTTCCTCCATAAAACCCCATAGAATTGTTCGGACAATTAGATTTACTGTGGAGGGCAACATCAGCGAAAAAACGGATGAATCAGCTCTACTCCAGTTGGTACCATCGTCGTAATTTGACAGTGTATAGCCGATCCGTGTATTTAATAGCCAAGATAGTATAGGCCGAGTTCGGGCCTATGTGGTTCCTCCATAAAATCCCATAGAATCGTTCGTACAATTAGATTTACTGTGGAGGGCAACATCGGCGAAAAAACTGAAAAATCAGCTTTACTCCAGTTCGTACCATCGTCGTAATTTGACAGTGTAGAGCCGATCCGTGTATGTAATAGCCAAGATAGTATAGCCCGAGTTCGGGCCTATGTGGTTCCTCCATAAATCCCCATAGAATCGTTCGGACAATTAGATTTACTGTGGAGGGCAACATCGGCGAAAAAACCGAAAAATCAGCTTTACTCCAGTTGGTACCATCGTCGTAATTTGACAGTGTATAGCCGATCCGTGTATTTAATAGCCAAGATAGTATAGGCCGAGTTCGGGCCTATGTGGTTCCTCCATAAAATCCCATAGAATCGTTCGTACAATTAGATTTACTGTGGAGGGCAACATCGGCGACAATACTGAAAAATCAGCTTTACTCCAGTTCGTACCATCGTCGTAATTTGACAGTGTAGAGCCGATCCGTGTATGTAATAGCCAAGACAGTATAGCCCGAGTTCGGGCCTATGTGGTTCCTCCATAAAACCCCATAGAATCGTTCGGACAATTAGATTTACTGTGGAGGGCAACATCGGCGAAAAAACCGAAAAATCAGCTTTACTCCAGTTGGTACCATCGTCGTAATTTGACAGTGTATAGCCGATCCGTGGATGTAATAGCCAAGACAGTATAGCCCGAGTTCGGGCCTATGTGGTTCCTCCATAAAACCCCATGGAATCGTTCGGACAATTAGATTTACTGTGGAGGGCAACATCGGCGAAAAAACCGAAAAATCAGCTTTACTCCAGTTGGTACCATCGTCGTAATTTGACAGTGTATAGCCGATCCGTGTATTTAATAGCCAAGATAGTATAGGCCGATTTCGGGCCTATGTGGTTTCTCCATAAAATCCCATAGAATCGTTCGTACAATTAGATTTACTGTGGAGGGCAACATCGGCGAAAAAACTGAAAAATCAGCTTTACTCCAGTTCGTACCATCGTCGTAATTTGACAGTGTAGAGCCGATCCGTGTATGTAATAGCCAAGATAGTATAGCCCGAGTTCGGGCCTATGTGGTTCCTCCATAAAACCCCGTAGAATCGTTCGTACAATTAGATTTACTGTGGAGGGCAACATCGGCGAAAAAACTGAAAAATCAGCTTTACTCCAGTTCGTACCATCGTCGTAATTTGACAGTGTAGAGCCGATCCGTGTATGTAATAGCCAAGATAGTATAGCCCGAGTTCGGGCCTATGTGGTTCCTCCATAAAACCCCATAGAATCGTTCGGACAATTAGATTTACTGTGGAGGGCAACATCGGCGAAAAAACCGAAAAATCAGCTTTACTCCAGTTAGTACCATCGTCGTAATTTGACAGTGTATAGCCGATCCGTGTATTTAATAGCCAAGATAGTATAGGCCGAGTTCGCAACATCAGCGAAAAAACGGATGAATCAGCTCTACTCCAGAAGGTACCATCGTCGTAATTTGACAGTGTAGAGCCGATCCGTGTATTTAATAGCCAAGATAGTATAGGCCGAGTGCGGGCCTATGTGGTTCCTCCATGAAATCCCATAGAATCGTTCGGACAATTAGATTTACTGTGGAGGGCAAAGATCCGTGTATTTAATGGCCAAGATAGTATAGGCCGAGTTCGGGCCTATGTGGTTCCTCCATGAAATCCCATAGAATCGTTCGTACAATTAGATTTACTGTGGAGGGCAACATCGGCGAAAAAACTGAAAAATCAGCTTTACTCCAGTTGGTACCATCGTCGTAATTTGACAGTGTAGAGCCGATCCGTGTATTTAATAGCCAAGATAGTATAGGCCGAGTTCGGGCCTATGTGGTTCCTCCATAAAATCCCATAGAATCGTTCGGACAATTAGATTTACTGTGGAGGGCAACATCGGCGAAAAAACCGAAAAATCAGCTTTACTCCAGTTGGTACCATCGTCGTAATTTGACAGTGTATAGCCGATCCGTGTATTTAATAGCCAAGATAGTATAGGCCGAGTTCGGGCCTATGTGGTTCCTCTATAAAATCCCATAGAATCGTTCGTACAATTAGATTTACTGTGGAGGGCAACATCGGCGAAAAAACTGAAAAATCAGCTTTACTCCAGTTGGTACCATCGTCGTAATTTGACAGTGTAGAGCCGATCCGTGTATTTAATAGCCAAGATAGTATAGGCCGAGTTCGGGCCTATGTGGTTCCTCCATAAAATCCCATAGAATCGTTCGGACAATTAGATTTACTGTGGAGGGCAACATCGGCGAAAAAACTGAAAAATCAGCTTTACTCCAGTTGGTACCATCATCGTAATTTGACAGTGTAGAGCCGATCCGTGTATTTAATAGCCAAGATAGTATAGGCCGAGTTCGGGCCTATGTGGTTTCTCCATAAAATCCCATAGAATCGTTCGGACAATTAGATTTACTGTGGAGGGCAACATCGGCGAAAAAACCGATAAATCAGCTTTACTCCAGTTGGTACCATCGTCGTAATTTGACAGTGTAGAGCCGATCCGTGTATTTAATAGCCAAGATAGTATAGGCCGAGTTCGGGCCTATGTGGTTCCTCCATAAAATCCCATAGAATCGTTCGGACAATTAGATTTACTGTGGAGGGCAACATCGGCGAAAAAACCGAAAAATCAGCTTTACTCCAGTTGGTACCATCGTCGTAATTTGACAGTGTATAGCCGATCCGTGTATTTAATAGCCAAGATAGTATAGGCCGAGTTCGGGCCTATGTGGTTCCTCAATAAAATCCCATAGAATCGTTCGTACAATTAGATTTACTGTGGAGGGCAACATCGGCGAAAAAACTGAAAAATCAGCTTTACT
The DNA here is from genome assembly GCA_963932165.1 of Pimpla rufipes. Classification (NCBI taxonomy): domain Eukaryota; kingdom Metazoa; phylum Arthropoda; class Insecta; order Hymenoptera; family Ichneumonidae; genus Pimpla; species Pimpla rufipes. The sequence goes on from OZ010640.1 coordinate 7,228,892, forward strand.
CCAGTTGGTACCATCATCGTAATTTGACAGTGTAGAGCCGATCCGTGTATTTAATAGCCAAGATAGTATAGGCCGAGTTCGGGCCTATGTGGTTCCTCCATGAAATCCCATAGAATCGTTCGGACAATTAGATGTACTGTGGAGGGCAACGGTCCGTGTATTTAATAGCCAAGATAGTATAGGCCGAGTTCGGGCCTATGTGGTTCCTCCATAAAACCCCATAGAATCGTTCGTACAATTAGATTTACTGTGGAGGGCAACATCGGCGAAAAAACCGATAAATCAGCTTTACTCCAGTTGGTACCATCGTCGTAATTTGACAGTGTAGAGCCGATCCGTGTATTTAATAGCCAAGATAGTATAGGCCGAGTGCGGGCCTATGTGGTTCCTCCATGAAATCCCATAGAATCGTTCGGACAATTAGATGTACTGTGGAGGGCAACGGTCCGTGTATTTAATAGCCAAGATAGTATAGGCCGAGTTCGGGCCTATGTGGTTCCTCCATAAAACCCCATAGAATCGTTCGTACAATTAGATTTACTGTGGAGGGCAACATCGGCGAAAAAACTGAAAAATCAGCTTTACTCCAGTTGGTACCATCGTCGTAATTTGACAGTGTAGAGCCGATCCGTGTATGTAATAGCCAAGATAGTATAGCCCGAGTTCGGGCCTATGTGGTTCCTCCATAAAACCCCATAGAATCGTTCGGACAATTAGATTTACTGTGGAGGGCAACATCGGCGAAAAAACCGAAAAATCAGCTTTACTCCAGTTGGTACCATCGTCGTAATTTGACAGTGTAGAGCCGATCCGTGTATGTAATAGCCAAGATAGTATAGGCCGAGTTCGGGCCTATGTGGTTCCTCCATAAAATCCCATAGAATCGTTCGGACAATTAGATTTACTGTGGAGGGCAACATCGGCGAAAAAACCGAAAAATCAGCTTTACTCCAGTTCGTACCATCGTCGTAATTTGACAGTGTAGAGCCGATCCGTGTATGTAATAGCCAAGACAGTATAGCCCGAGTTCGGGCCTATGTGGTTCCTCCATAAAACCCCATAGAATCGTTCGGACAATTAGATTTACTGTGGAGGGCAACATCGGCGAAAAAACCGAAAAATCAGCTTTACTCCAGTTGGTACCATCGTCGTAATTTGACAGTGTATAGCCGATCCGTGTATTTAATAGCCAAGATAGTATAGGCCGAGATCGGGCCTATGTGGTTCCTCCATAAAATCCCATAGAATCGTTCGTACAATTAGATTTACTGTAGAGGGCAACATCGGCGAAAAAACTGAAAAATCAGCTTTACTCCAGTTCGTACCATCGTCGTAATTTGACAGTGTAGAGTCGATCCGTGTATGTAATAGCCAAGATAGTATAGCCCGAGTTCGGGCCTATGTGGTTCCTCCATAAAACCCCATAGAATTGTTCGGACAATTAGATTTACTGTGGAGGGCAACATCAGCGAAAAAACGGATGAATCAGCTCTACTCCAGAAGGTACCATCGTCGTAATTTGACAGTGTAGAGCCGATCCGTGTATGTAATAGCCAAGATAGTATAGCCCGAGTTCGGGCCTATGTGGTTCCTCCATAAAACCCCATAGAATCGTTCGGACAATTAGATTTACTGTGGAGGGAAACATCGCCGAAAAAACCGAAAAATCAGCTTTACTCCAGTTGGTACCATCGTCGTAATTTGACAGTGTATAGCCGATCCGTGGATGTAATAGCCAAGACAGTATAGCCCGAGTTCGGGCCTATGTGGTTCCTCCATAAAACCCCATAGAATCGTTCGGACAATTAGATTTACTGTGGAGGGCAACATCGGCGAAAAAACCGAAAAATCAGCTTTACTCCAGTTGGTACCATCGTCGTAATTTGACAGTGTATAGCCGATCCGTGTATTTAATAGCCAAGATAGTATAGGCCGATTTCGGGCCTATGTGGTTTCTCCATAAAATCCCATAGAATCGTTCGTACAATTAGATTTACTGTGGAGGGCAACATCGGCGAAAAAACTGAAAAATCAGCTTTACTCCAGTTCGTACCATCGTCGTAATTTGACAGTGTAGAGCCGATCCGTGTATGTAATAGCCAAGATAGTATAGCCCGAGTTCGGGCCTATGTGGTTCCTCCATAAAACCCCGTAGAATCGTTCGTACAATTAGATTTACTGTGGAGGGCAACATCGGCGAAAAAACTGAAAAATCAGCTTTACTCCAGTTCGTACCATCGTCGTAATTTGACAGTGTAGAGCCGATCCGTGTATGTAATAGCCAAGATAGTATAGCCCGAGTTCGGGCCTATGTGGTTCCTCCATAAAACCCCATAGAATCGTTCGGACAATTAGATTTACTGTGGAGGGCAACATCGGCGAAAAAACCGAAAAATCAGCTTTACTCCAGTTAGTACCATCGTCGTAATTTGACAGTGTATAGCCGATCCGTGTATTTAATAGCCAAGATAGTATAGGCCGAGTTCGCAACATCAGCGAAAAAACGGATGAATCAGCTCTACTCCAGAAGGTACCATCGTCGTAATTTGACAGTGTAGAGCCGATCCGTGTATTTAATAGCCAAGATAGTATAGGCCGAGTGCGGGCCTATGTGGTTCCTCCATGAAATCCCATAGAATCGTTCGGACAATTAGATGTACTGTGGAGGGCAACGGTCCGTGTATTTAATAGCCAAGATAGTATAGGCCGAGTTCGGGCCTATGTGGTTCCTCCATAAAACCCCATAGAATCGTTCGTACAATTAGATTTACTGTGGAGGGCAACATCGGCGAAAAAACCGATAAATCAGCTTTACTCCAGTTGGTACCATCGTCGTAATTTGACAGTGTAGAGCCGATCCGTGTATTTAATAGCCAAGATAGTATAGGCCGAGTGCGGGCCTATGTGGTTCCTCCATGAAATCCCATAGAATCGTTCGGACAATTAGATTTACTGTGGAGGGCAACATCGGCGAAAAAACCGAAAAATCAGCTTTACTCCAGTTCGTACCATCGTCGTAATTTGACAGTGTAGAGCCGATCCGTGTATGTAATAGCCAAGATAGTATAGCCCGAGTTCGGGCCTATGTGGTTCCTCCATAAAACCCAATAGAATTGTTCGGACAATTAGATTTACTGTGGAGGGCAACATCAGCGAAAAAACGGATGAATCAGCTCTACTCCAGAAGGTACCATCGTCGTAATTTGACAGTGTAGAGCCGATCCGTGTATGTAATAGCCAAGATAGTATAGGCCGAGTTCGGGCCTATCTGGTTCCTCCATAAAATCCCATAGAATCGTTCGGACAATTAGATTTACTGTGGAGGGCAACATCGGCGAAAAAACTGAAAAATCAGCTTTACTCCAGTTCGTACCATCGTCGTAATTTGACAGTGTAGAGCCGATCCTTGTATGTAATAGCCAAGACAGTATAGCCCGAGTTCGGGCCTATGTGGTTCCTCCATAAAACCTCATAGAATCGTTCGGACAATTAGATTTACTGTGGAGGGCAACATCGGCGAAAAAACGGATGAATCAGCTCTACTCCAGAAGGTACCATCGTCGTAATTTGACAGTGTAGAGCCGATCCGTGTATGTAATAGCCAAGATAGTATAGCCCGAGTTCGGGCCTATGTGGATCCTCCATAAAACCCCATAGAATCGTTCGGACAATTAGATTTACTGTGGAGGGAAACATCGGCGAAAAAACCGAAAAATCAGCTTTACTCCAGTTGGTACCATCGTCGTAATTTGACAGTGTATAGCCGATCCGTGTATGTAATAGCCAAGACAGTATAGCCCGAGTTCGGGCCTATGTGGTTCCTCCATAAAACCCCATAGAATCGTTCGGACAATTAGATTTACTGTGGAGGGCAACATCGGCGAATAAACCGAAAAATCAGCTTTACTCCAGTTGGTACCATCGTCGTAATTTGACAGTGTATAGCCGATCCGTGTATTTAATAGCCAAGATAGTATAGGCCGAGTTCGGGCCTATGTGGTTCCTCCATAAAACCCCATAGAATCGTTCGGACAATTAGATTTACTGTGGAGGGAAACATCGGCGAAAAAACCGAAAAATCAGCTTTACTCCAGTTGGTACCATCGTCGTAATTTGACAGTGTATAGCCGATCCGTGTATGTAATAGCCAAGACAGTATAGCCCGAGTTCGGGCCTATGTGGTTCCTCCATAAAACCCCATAGAATCGTTCGGACAATTAGATTTACTGTGGAGGGCAACATCGGCGAATAAACCGAAAAATCAGCTTTACTCCAGTTCGTACCATCGTCGTAATTTGACAGTGTAGAGCCGATCCGTGTATGTAATAGCCAAGATAGTATAGCCCGAGTTCGGGCCTATGTGGTTCCTCCATAAAACCCCATAGAATTGTTCGGACAATTAGATTTACTGTGGAGGGCAACATCAGCGAAAAAACGGATGAATCAGCTCTACTCCAGTTGGTACCATCGTCGTAATTTGACAGTGTATAGCCGATCCGTGTATTTAATAGCCAAGATAGTATAGGCCGAGTTCGGGCCTATGTGGTTCCTCCATAAAATCCCATAGAATCGTTCGTACAATTAGATTTACTGTGGAGGGCAACATCGGCGAAAAAACTGAAAAATCAGCTTTACTCCAGTTCGTACCATCGTCGTAATTTGACAGTGTAGAGCCGATCCGTGTATGTAATAGCCAAGATAGTATAGCCCGAGTTCGGGCCTATGTGGTTCCTCCATAAATCCCCATAGAATCGTTCGGACAATTAGATTTACTGTGGAGGGCAACATCGGCGAAAAAACCGAAAAATCAGCTTTACTCCAGTTGGTACCATCGTCGTAATTTGACAGTGTATAGCCGATCCGTGTATTTAATAGCCAAGATAGTATAGGCCGAGTTCGGGCCTATGTGGTTCCTCCATAAAATCCCATAGAATCGTTCGTACAATTAGATTTACTGTGGAGGGCAACATCGGCGACAAAACTGAAAAATCAGCTTTACTCCAGTTCGTACCATCGTCGTAATTTGACAGTGTAGAGCCGATCCGTGTATGTAATAGCCAAGACAGTATAGCCCGAGTTCGGGCCTATGTGGTTCCTCCATAAAACCCCATAGAATCGTTCGGACAATTAGATTTACTGTGGAGGGCAACATCGGCGAAAAAACCGAAAAATCAGCTTTACTCCAGTTGGTACCATCGTCGTAATTTGACAGTGTATAGCCGATCCGTGTATTTAATAGCCAAGATAGTATAGGCCGAGATCGGGCCTATGTGGTTCCTCCATAAAATCCCATAGAATCGTTCGTACAATTAGATTTACTGTAGAGGGCAACATCGGCGAAAAAACTGAAAAATCAGCTTTACTCCAGTTCGTACCATCGTCGTAATTTGACAGTGTAGAGTCGATCCGTGTATGTAATAGCCAAGATAGTATAGCCCGAGTTCGGGCCTATGTGGTTCCTCCATAAAACCCCATAGAATTGTTCGGACAATTAGATTTACTGTGGAGGGCAACATCAGCGAAAAAACGGATGAATCAGCTCTACTCCAGAAGGTACCATCGTCGTAATTTGACAGTGTAGAGCCGATCCGTGTATGTAATAGCCAAGATAGTATAGCCCGAGTTCGGGCCTATGTGGTTCCTCCATAAAACCCCATAGAATCGTTCGGACAATTAGATTTACTGTGGAGGGAAACATCGGCGAAAAAACCGAAAAATCAGCTTTACTCCAGTTGGTACCATCGTCGTAATTTGACAGTGTATAGCCGATCCGTGGATGTAATAGCCAAGACAGTATAGCCCGAGTTCGGGCCTATGTGGTTCCTCCATAAAACCCCATGGAATCGTTCGGACAATTAGATTTACTGTGGAGGGCAACATCGGCGAAAAAACCGAAAAATCAGCTTTACTCCAGTTGGTACCATCGTCGTAATTTGACAGTGTAGAGCCGATCCGTGTATGTAATAGCCAAGATAGTATAGCCCGAGTTCGGGCCTATGTGGTTCCTCCATAAAACCCCGTAGAATCGTTCGTACAATTAGATTTACTGTGGAGGGCAACATCGGCGAAAAAACTGAAAAATCAGCTTTACTCCAGTTCGTACCATCGTCGTAATTTGACAGTGTAGAGCCGATCCGTGTATGTAATAGCCAAGATAGTATAGCCCGAGTTCGGGCCTATGTGGTTCCTCCATAAAACCCCATAGAATCGTTCGGACAATTAGATTTATTGTGGAGGGCAACATCGGCGAAAAAACCGAAAAATCAGCTTTACTCCAGTTAGTACCATCGTCGTAATTTGACAGTGTATAGCCGATCCGTGTATTTAATAGCCAAGATAGTATAGGCCGAGTTCGCAACATCAGCGAAAAAACGGATGAATCAGCTCTACTCCAGAAGGTACCATCGTCGTAATTTGACAGTGTAGAGCCGATCCGTGTATTTAATAGCCAAGATAGTATAGGCCGAGTGCGGGCCTATGTGGTTCCTCCATGAAATCCCATAGAATCGTTCGGACAATTAGATTTACTGTGGAGGGCAAAGATCCGTGTATTTAATGGCCAAGATAGTATAGGCCGAGTTCGGGCCTATGTGGTTCCTCCATGAAATCCCATAGAATCGTTCGTACAATTAGATTTACTGTGGAGGGCAACATCGGCGAAAAAACTGAAAAATCAGCTTTACTCCAGTTGGTACCATCGTCGTAATTTGACAGTGTAGAGCCGATCCGTGTATTTAATAGCCAAGATAGTATAGGCCGAGTTCGGGCCTATGTGGTTCCTCCATAAAATCCCATAGAATCGTTCGGACAATTAGATTTACTGTGGAGGGCAACATCGGCGAAAAAACCGAAAAATCAGCTTTACTCCAGTTGGTACCATCGTCGTAATTTGACAGTGTATAGCCGATCCGTGTATTTAATAGCCAAGATAGTATAGGCCGAGTTCGGGCCTATGTGGTTCCTCTATAAAATCCCATAGAATCGTTCGTACAATTAGATTTACTGTGGAGGGCAACATCGGCGAAAAAACTGAAAAATCAGCTTTACTCCAGTTGGTACCATCGTCGTAATTTGACAGTGTAGAGCCGATCCGTGTATTTAATAGCCAAGATAGTATAGGCCGAGTTCGGGCCTATGTGGTTCCTCCATAAAATCCCATAGAATCGTTCGGACAATTAGATTTACTGTGGAGGGCAACATCGGCGAAAAAACTGAAAAATCAGCTTTACTCCAGTTGGTACCATCATCGTAATTTGACAGTGTAGAGCCGATCCGTGTATTTAATAGCCAAGATAGTATAGGCCGAGTTCGGGCCTATGTGGTTTCTCCATAAAATCCCATAGAATCGTTCGGACAATTAGATTTACTGTGGAGGGCAACATCGGCGAAAAAACCGATAAATCAGCTTTACTCCAGTTGGTACCATCGTCGTAATTTGACAGTGTAGAGCCGATCCGTGTATTTAATAGCCAAGATAGTATAGGCCGAGTTCGGGCCTATGTGGTTCCTCCATAAAATCCCATAGAATCGTTCGGACAATTAGATTTACTGTGGAGGGCAACATCGGCGAAAAAACCGAAAAATCAGCTTTACTCCAGTTGGTACCATCGTCGTAATTTGACAGTGTATAGCCGATCCGTGTATTTAATAGCCAAGATAGTATAGGCCGAGTTCGGGCCTATGTGGTTCCTCAATAAAATCCCATAGAATCGTTCGTACAATTAGATTTACTGTGGAGGGCAACATCGGCGAAAAAACTGAAAAATCAGCTTTACTCCAGTTGGTACCATCATCGTAATTTGACAGTGTAGAGCCGATCCGTGTATTTAATAGCCAAGATAGTATAGGCCGAGTTCGGGCCTATGTGGTTCCTCCATGAAATCCCATAGAATCGTTCGGACAATTAGATGTACTGTGGAGGGCAACGGTCCGTGTATTTAATAGCCAAGATAGTATAGGCCGAGTTCGGGCCTATGTGGTTCCTCCATAAAACCCCATAGAATCGTTCGTACAATTAGATTTACTGTGGAGGGCAACATCGGCGAAAAAACCGATAAATCAGCTTTACTCCAGTTGGTACCATCGTCGTAATTTGACAGTGTAGAGCCGATCCGTGTATTTAATAGCCAAGATAGTATAGGCCGAGTGCGGGCCTATGTGGTTCCTCCATGAAATCCCATAGAATCGTTCGGACAATTAGATGTACTGTGGAGGGCAACGGTCCGTGTATTTAATAGCCAAGATAGTATAGGCCGAGTTCGGGCCTATGTGGTTCCTCCATAAAACCCCATAGAATCGTTCGTACAATTAGATTTACTGTGGAGGGCAACATCGGCGAAAAAACTGAAAAATCAGCTTTACTCCAGTTGGTACCATCGTCGTAATTTGACAGTGTAGAGCCGATCCGTGTATGTAATAGCCAAGATAGTATAGCCCGAGTTCGGGCCTATGTGGTTCCTCCATAAAACCCCATAGAATCGTTCGGACAATTAGATTTACTGTGGAGGGCAACATCGGCGAAAAAACCGAAAAATCAGCTTTACTCCAGTTGGTACCATCGTCGTAATTTGACAGTGTAGAGCCGATCCGTGTATGTAATAGCCAAGATAGTATAGGCCGAGTTCGGGCCTATGTGGTTCCTCCATAAAATCCCATAGAATCGTTCGGACAATTAGATTTACTGTGGAGGGCAACATCGGCGAAAAAACCGAAAAATCAGCTTTACTCCAGTTCGTACCATCGTCGTAATTTGACAGTGTAGAGCCGATCCGTGTATGTAATAGCCAAGACAGTATAGCCCGAGTTCGGGCCTATGTGGTTCCTCCATAAAACCCCATAGAATCGTTCGGACAATTAGATTTACTGTGGAGGGCAACATCGGCGAAAAAACCGAAAAATCAGCTTTACTCCAGTTGGTACCATCGTCGTAATTTGACAGTGTATAGCCGATCCGTGTATTTAATAGCCAAGATAGTATAGGCCGAGATCGGGCCTATGTGGTTCCTCCATAAAATCCCATAGAATCGTTCGTACAATTAGATTTACTGTAGAGGGCAACATCGGCGAAAAAACTGAAAAATCAGCTTTACTCCAGTTCGTACCATCGTCGTAATTTGACAGTGTAGAGTCGATCCGTGTATGTAATAGCCAAGATAGTATAGCCCGAGTTCGGGCCTATGTGGTTCCTCCATAAAACCCCATAGAATTGTTCGGACAATTAGATTTACTGTGGAGGGCAACATCAGCGAAAAAACGGATGAATCAGCTCTACTCCAGAAGGTACCATCGTCGTAATTTGACAGTGTAGAGCCGATCCGTGTATGTAATAGCCAAGATAGTATAGCCCGAGTTCGGGCCTATGTGGTTCCTCCATAAAACCCCATAGAATCGTTCGGACAATTAGATTTACTGTGGAGGGAAACATCGGCGAAAAAACCGAAAAATCAGCTTTACTCCAGTTGGTACCATCGTCGTAATTTGACAGTGTATAGCCGATCCGTGGATGTAATAGCCAAGACAGTATAGCCCGAGTTCGGGCCTATGTGGTTCCTCCATAAAACCCCATAGAATCGTTCGGACAATTAGATTTACTGTGGAGGGCAACATCGGCGAAAAAACCGAAAAATCAGCTTTACTCCAGTTGGTACCATCGTCGTAATTTGACAGTGTATAGCCGATCCGTGTATTTAATAGCCAAGATAGTATAGGCCGATTTCGGGCCTATGTGGTTTCTCCATAAAATCCCATAGAATCGTTCGTACAATTAGATTTACTGTGGAGGGCAACATCGGCGAAAAAACTGAAAAATCAGCTTTACTCCAGTTCGTACCATCGTCGTAATTTGACAGTGTAGAGCCGATCCGTGTATGTAATAGCCAAGATAGTATAGCCCGAGTTCGGGCCTATGTGGTTCCTCCATAAAACCCCGTAGAATCGTTCGTACAATTAGATTTACTGTGGAGGGCAACATCGGCGAAAAAACTGAAAAATCAGCTTTACTCCAGTTCGTACCATCGTCGTAATTTGACAGTGTAGAGCCGATCCGTGTATGTAATAGCCAAGATAGTATAGCCCGAGTTCGGGCCTATGTGGTTCCTCCATAAAACCCCATAGAATCGTTCGGACAATTAGATTTACTGTGGAGGGCAACATCGGCGAAAAAACCGAAAACTCAGCTTTACTCCAGTTAGTACCATCGTCGTAATTTGACAGTGTATAGCCGATCCGTGTATTTAATAGCCAAGATAGTATAGGCCGAGTTCGCAACATCAGCGAAAAAACGGATGAATCAGCTCTACTCCAGAAGGTACCATCGTCGTAATTTGACAGTGTAGAGCCGATCCGTGTATTTAATAGCCAAGATAGTATAGGCCGAGTGCGGGCCTATGTGGTTCCTCCATGAAATCCCATAGAATCGTTCGGACAATTAGATGTACTGTGGAGGGCAACGGTCCGTGTATTTAATAGCCAAGATAGTATAGGCCGAGTTCGGGCCTATGTGGTTCCTCCATAAAACCCCATAGAATCGTTCGTACAATTAGATTTACTGTGGAGGGCAACATCGGCGAAAAAACCGATAAATCAGCTTTACTCCAGTTGGTACCATCGTCGTAATTTGACAGTGTAGAGCCGATCCGTGTATTTAATAGCCAAGATAGTATAGGCCGAGTGCGGGCCTATGTGGTTCCTCCATGAAATCCCATAGAATCGTTCGGACAATTAGATTTACTGTGGAGGGCAACATCGGCGAAAAAACCGAAAAATCAGCTTTACTCCAGTTGGTACCATCGTCGTAATTTGACAGTGTATAGCCGATCCGTGTATTTAATAGCCAAGATAGTATAGGCCGAGTTCCGGCCTATGTGGTTCCTCTATAAAATCCCATAGAATCGTTCGTACAATTAGATTTACTGTGGAGGGCAACATCGGCGAAAAAACTGAAAAATCAGCTTTACTCCAGTTGGTACCATCGTCGTAATTTGACAGTGTAGAGCCGATCCGTGTATTTAATAGCCAAGATAGTATAGGCCGAGTGCGGGCCTATGTGGTTCCTCCATGAAATCCCATAGAATCGTTCGGACAATTAGATTTACTGTGGAGGGCAACATCGGCGAAAAAACCGAAAAATCAGCTTTACTCCAGTTGGTACCATCGTCGTAATTTGACAGTGTATAGCCGATCCGTGTATTTAATAGCCAAGATAGTATAGGCCGAGTTCGGGCCTATGTGGTTCCTCCATGAAATCCCATAGAATCGTTCGGACAATTAGATGTACTGTGGAGGGCAACGGTCCGTGTATTTAATAGCCAAGATAGTATAGGCCGAGTTCGGGCCTATGTGGTTCCTCCATAAAACCCCATAGAATCGTTCGTACAATTAGATTTACTGTGGAGGGCAACATCGGCGAAAAAACCGATAAATCAGCTTTACTCCAGTTGGTACCATCGTCGTAATTTGACAGTGTAGAGCCGATCCGTGTATTTAATAGCCAAGATAGTATAGGCCGAGTGCGGGCCTATGTGGTTCCTCCATGAAATCCCATAGAATCGTTCGGACAATTAGATGTACTGTGGAGGGCAACGGTCCGTGTATTTAATAGCCAAGATAGTATAGGCCGAGTTCGGGCCTATGTGGTTCCTCCATAAAACCCCATAGAATCGTTCGTACAATTAGATTTACTGTGGAGGGCAACATCGGCGAAAAAACTGAAAAATCAGCTTTACTCCAGTTGGTACCATCGTCGTAATTTGACAGTGTAGAGCCGATCCGTGTATGTAATAGCCAAGATAGTATAGCCCGAGTTCGGGCCTATGTGGTTCCTCCATAAAATCCCATAGAATCGTTCGGACAATTAGATTTACTGTGGAGGGCAACATCGGCGAAAAAACCGAAATATCAGCTTAACTCCAGTTGGTACCATCGTCGTAATTTGACAGTGTAGACCCGATCCGTGTATGTAATAGCCAAGATAGTATAGCCCGAGTTCGGGCCTATGTGGTTCCTCCATAAAATCCCATAGAATCGTTCGGACAATTAGATTTACTGTGGAGGGCAACATCGGCGAAAAAACTGAAAAATCAGCTTTACTCCAGTTGGTACCATCATCGTAATTTGACAGTGTAGAGCCGATCCGTGTATTTAATAGCCAAGATAGTATAGTCCGAGTGCGAGCCTATGTGGTTCCTCCATAAAATCCCATAGAATCGTTCGGACAATTAGATTTACTGTGCAGGGCAACATCGGCGAAAAAAACTGAAAAATACGATTTACTCCAGTTGGTACCATCGTCGTAATTTGACAGTGTAGAGCCGATCCGTGTATTTAATAGCCAAGATAGTATAGGCCGAGTGCGGGCCTATGTGGTTCCTCCATGAAATCCCATAGAATCGTTCGGACAATTAGATTTACTGTGGAGGGCAAAGATCCGTGTATTTAATGGCCAAGATAGTATAGGCCGAGTTCGGGCCTATGTGGTTCCTCCACAAAATCCCATAGAATCGTTCGTACAATTAGATTTACTGTGGAGGGCAACATCGGCGAAAAAACTGAAAAATCAGCTTTACTCCAGTTGGTACCATCGTCGTAATTTGACAGTGTAGAGCCGATCCGTGTATTTAATAGCCAAGATAGTATAGGCCGAGTTCGGGCCTATGTGGTTCCTCCATAAAATCCCATAGAATCGTTCGGACAATTAGATTTACTGTGGAGGGCAACATCGGCGAAAAAAACCGAAAAATCAGCTTAACTCCAGTTGGTACCATCGTCGTAATTTGACAGTGTAGAGCCGATCCGTGTATGTAATAGCCAAGATAGTGTAGCCCGAGTTCGGGCCTATGTGGTTCCTCCATAAAACCCCATAGAATTGTTCGGACAATTAGATTTACTGTGGTGGGCAACATCAGCGAAAAAACGAATGAATCAGCTCTACTCCAGAAGGTACCATCGTCGTAATTTGACAGTGTAGAGCCGATCCGTGTATGTAATAGCCAAGATAGTATAGGCCGAGTTCGGGCCTATGTGGTTCCTCCATAAAATCCCATAGAATCGTTCGTACAATTAGATTTACTGTGGAGGGCAACATCGGCGAAAAAACTGAAAAATCAGCTTTACTCCAGTTCGTACCATCGTCGTAATTTGACAGTGTAGAGCCGATCCGTGTATGTAATAGCCAAGATAGTATAGCCCGAGTTCGGGCCTATGTGGTTCCTCCATAAAACCCCATAGAATTGTTCGGACAATTAGATTTACTGTGGAGGGCAACATCAGCGAAAAAACGGATGAATCAGCTCTACTCCAGAAGGTACCATCGTCGTAATTTGACAGTGTAGAGCCGATCCGTGTATGTAATAGCCAAGATAGTATAGGCCGAGTTCGGGCCTATGTGGTTCCTCCATAAAATCCCATAGAATCGTTCGTACAATTAGATTTACTGTGGAGGGCAACATCGGCGAAAAAACTGAAAAATCAGCTTTACTCCAGTTCGTACCATCGTCGTAATTTGACAGTGTAGAGCCGATCCGTGTATGTAATAGCCAAGATAGTATAGCCCGAGTTCGGGCCTATGTGGTTCCTCCATAAAACCCCATAGAATTGTTCGGACAATTAGATTTACTGTGGAGGGCAACATCAGCGAAAAAACGGATGAATCAGCTCTACTCCAGAAGGTACCATCGTCGTAATTTGACAGTGTAGAGCCGATCCGTGTATGTAATAGCCAAGATAGTATAGGCCGAGTTCGGGCCTATGTGGTTCCTCCATAAAATCCCATAGAATCGTTCGTACAATTAGATTTACTGTGGAGGGCAACATCGGCGAAAAAACTGAAAAATCAGCTTTACTCCAGTTAGTACCATCGTCGTAATTTGACAGTGTAGAGAAGATCCGTGTATGTAATAGCCAAGATAGTATAGGCCGAGTTCGGGCCTATGTGGATCCTCCATAAAATCCCATAGAATCGTTCGGACAATTAGATTTACTGTGGAGGGCAACATCGGCGAAAAAACCGAAAAATCAGCTTAACTCCAGATGGTACCATCGTCGTAATTTGACAGTGTAGAGCGGATCCGTGTATGTAATAGCCAAGATAGTATAGCCCGAGTTCGGGCCTATGTGGTTCCTCCATAAAATCCCATAGAATCGTTCGGACAATTAGATTTACTGTGGAGGGCAACATCGGCGAAAAAACCGAAAAATCAGCTTTACTCCAGTTCGTACCATCGTCGTAATTTGACAGTGTAGAGCCGATCCGTGTATGTAATAGCCAAGATAGTATAGCCCGAGTTCGGGCCTATGTGGTTCCTCCATAAAACCCCATAGAATTGTTCGGACAATTAGATTTACTGTGGAGGGCAACATCAGCGAAAAAACGGATGAATCAGCTCTACTCCAGAAGGTACCATCGTCGTAATTTGACAGTGTAGAGCCGATCCGTGTATGTAATAGCCAAGATAGTATAGGCCGAGTTCGGGCCTATCTGGTTCCTCCATAAAATCCCATAGAATCGTTCGGACAATTAGATTTACTGTGGAGGGCAACATCGGCGAAAAAACTGAAAAATCAGCTTTATTCCAGTTGGTACCATCGTCGTAATTTAACAGTGTAGAGCCGATCCGTGTATTTAAAAGCCAAGATGTTATAGGCCGAGTTCGGGCCTATGTGTTTCCTCCATAAAATCCCATAGAATCGTTCGGACAATTAGATTTACTGTGGAGGGCAACATCGGCGAAAAAACCGAAAAATCAGCTTTACTCCAGTTCGTACCATCGTCGTAATTTGACAGTGTAGAGCCGATCCGTGTATGTAATAGCCAAGATAGTATAGCCCGAGTTCGGGCCTATGTGGTTCCTCCATAAAACCCAATAGAATTGTTCGGACAATTAGATTTACTGTGGAGGGCAACATCAGCGAAAAAACGGATGAATCAGCTCTACTCCAGAAGGTACCATCGTCGTAATTTGACAGTGTAGAGCCGATCCGTGTATGTAATAGCCAAGATAGTATAGGCCGAGTTCGGGCCTATCTGGTTCCTCCATAAAATCCCATAGAATCGTTCGGACAATTAGATTTACTGTGGAGGGCAACATCGGCGAAAAAACTGAAAAATCAGCTTTACTCCAGTTCGTACCATCGTCGTAATTTGACAGTGTAGAGCCGATCCTTGTATGTAATAGCCAAGACAGTATAGCCCGAGTTCGGGCCTATGTGGTTCCTCCATAAAACCCCATAGAATCGTTCGGACAATTAGATTTACTGTGGAGGGCAACATCGGCGAAAAAACGGATGAATCAGCTCTACTCCAGAAGGTACCATCGTCGTAATTTGACAGTGTAGAGCCGATCCGTGTATGTAATAGCCAAGATAGTATAGCCCGAGTTCGGGCCTATGTGGATCCTCCATAAAACCCCATAGAATCGTTCGGACAATTAGATTTACTGTGGAGGGAAACATCGGCGAAAAAACCGAAAAATCAGCTTTACTCCAGTTGGTACCATCGTCGTAATTTGACAGTGTAGAGCCGATCCGTGTATGTAATAGCCAAGACAGTATAGCCCGAGTTCGGGCCTATGTGGTTCCTCCATAAAACCCCATAGAATCGTTCGGACAATTAGATTTACTGTGGAGGGCAACATCGGCGAATAAACCGAAAAATCAGCTTTACTCCAGTTGGTACCATCGTCGTAATTTGACAGTGTATAGCCGATCCGTGTATGTAATAGCCAAGACAGTATAGCCCGAGTTCGGGCCTATGTGGTTCCTCCATAAAACCCCATAGAATCGTTCGGACAATTAGATTTACTGTGGAGGGCAACATCGGCGAATAAACCGAAAAATCAGCTTTACTCCAGTTCGTACCATCGTCGTAATTTGACAGTGTAGAGCCGATCCGTGTATGTAATAGCCAAGATAGTATAGCCCGAGTTCGGGCCTATGTGGTTCCTCCATAAAACCCCATAGAATTGTTCGGACAATTAGATTTACTGTGGAGGGCAACATCAGCGAAAAAACGGATGAATCAGCTCTACTCCAGTTGGTACCATCGTCGTAATTTGACAGTGTATAGCCGATCCGTGTATTTAATAGCCAAGATAGTATAGGCCGAGTTCGGGCCTATGTGGTTCCTCCATAAAATCCCATAGAATCGTTCGTACAATTAGATTTACTGTGGAGGGCAACATCGGCGAAAAAACTGAAAAATCAGCTTTACTCCAGTTCGTACCATCGTCGTAATTTGACAGTGTAGAGCCGATCCGTGTATGTAATAGCCAAGATAGTATAGCCCGAGTTCGGGCCTATGTGGTTCCTCCATAAATCCCCATAGAATCGTTCGGACAATTAGATTTACTGTGGAGGGCAACATCGGCGAAAAAACCGAAAAATCAGCTTTACTCCAGTTGGTACCATCGTCGTAATTTGACAGTGTATAGCCGATCCGTGTATTTAATAGCCAAGATAGTATAGGCCGAGTTCGGGCCTATGTGGTTCCTCCATAAAATCCCATAGAATCGTTCGTACAATTAGATTTACTGTGGAGGGCAACATCGGCGACAAAACTGAAAAATCAGCTTTACTCCAGTTCGTACCATCGTCGTAATTTGACAGTGTAGAGCCGATCCGTGTATGTAATAGCCAAGACAGTATAGCCCGAGTTCGGGCCTATGTGGTTCCTCCATAAAACCCCATAGAATCGTTCGGACAATTAGATTTACTGTGGAGGGCAACATCGGCGAAAAAACCGAAAAATCAGCTTTACTCCAGTTGGTACCATCGTCGTAATTTGACAGTGTATAGCCGATCCGTGTATTTAATAGCCAAGATAGTATAGGCCGAGATCGGGCCTATGTGGTTCCTCCATAAAATCCCATAGAATCGTTCGTACAATTAGATTTACTGTAGAGGGCAACATCGGCGAAAAAACTGAAAAATCAGCTTTACTCCAGTTCGTACCATCGTCGTAATTTGACAGTGTAGAGTCGATCCGTGTATGTAATAGCCAAGATAGTATAGCCCGAGTTCGGGCCTATGTGGTTCCTCCATAAAACCCCATAGAATTGTTCGGACAATTAGATTTACTGTGGAGGGCAACATCAGCGAAAAAACGGATGAATCAGCTCTACTCCAGAAGGTACCATCGTCGTAATTTGACAGTGTAGAGCCGATCCGTGTATGTAATAGCCAAGATAGTATATCCCGAGTTCGGGCCTATGTGGTTCCTCCATAAAACCCCATAGAATCGTTCGGACAATTAGATTTACTGTGGAGGGAAACATCGGCGAAAAAACCGAAAAATCAGCTTTACTCCAGTTGGTACCATCGTCGTAATTTGACAGTGTATAGCCGATCCGTGGATGTAATAGCCAAGACAGTATAGCCCGAGTTCGGGCCTATGTGGTTCCTCCATAAAACCCCATAGAATCGTTCGGACAATTAGATTTACTGTGGAGGGCAACATCGGCGAAAAAACCGAAAAATCAGCTTTACTCCAGTTGGTACCATCGTCGTAATTTGACAGTGTATAGCCGATCCGTGTATTTAATAGCCAAGATAGTATAGGCCGATTTCGGGCCTATGTGGTTTCTCCATAAAATCCCATAGAATCGTTCGTACAATTAGATTTACTGTGGAGGGCAACATCGGCGAAAAAACTGAAAAATCAGCTTTACTCCAGTTCGTACCATCGTCGTAATTTGACAGTGTAGAGCCGATCCGTGTATGTAATAGCCAAGATAGTATAGCCCGAGTTCGGGCCTATGTGGTTCCTCCATAAAACCCCGTAGAATCGTTCGTACAATTAGATTTACTGTGGAGGGCAACATCGGCGAAAAAACTGAAAAATCAGCTTTACTCCAGTTCGTACCATCGTCGTAATTTGACAGTGTAGAGCCGATCCGTGTATGTAATAGCCAAGATAGTATAGCCCGAGTTCGGGCCTATGTGGTTCCTCCATAAAACCCCATAGAATCGTTCGGACAATTAGATTTACTGTGGAGGGCAACATCGGCGAAAAAACCGAAAAATCAGCTTTACTCCAGTTAGTACCATCGTCGTAATTTGACAGTGTATAGCCGATCCGTGTATTTAATAGCCAAGATAGTATAGGCCGAGTTCGCAACATCAGCGAAAAAACGGATGAATCAGCTCTACTCCAGAAGGTACCATCGTCGTAATTTGACAGTGTAGAGCCGATCCGTGTATTTAATAGCCAAGATAGTATAGGCCGAGTGCGGGCCTATGTGGTTCCTCCATGAAATCCCATAGAATCGTTCGGACAATTAGATTTACTGTGGAGGGCAAAGATCCGTGTATTTAATGGCCAAGATAGTATAGGCCGAGTTCGGGCCTATGTGGTTCCTCCATGAAATCCCATAGAATCGTTCGTACAATTAGATTTACTGTGGAGGGCAACATCGGCGAAAAAACTGAAAAATCAGCTTTACTCCAGTTGGTACCATCGTCGTAATTTGACAGTGTAGAGCCGATCCGTGTATTTAATAGCCAAGATAGTATAGGCCGAGTTCGGGCCTATGTGGTTCCTCCATAAAATCCCATAGAATCGTTCGGACAATTAGATTTACTGTGGAGGGCAACATCGGCGAAAAAACCGAAAAATCAGCTTTACTCCAGTTGGTACCATCGTCGTAATTTGACAGTGTATAGCCGATCCGTGTATTTAATAGCCAAGATAGTATAGGCCGAGTTCGGGCCTATGTGGTTCCTCTATAAAATCCCATAGAATCGTTCGTACAATTAGATTTACTGTGGAGGGCAACATCGGCGAAAAAACTGAAAAATCAGCTTTACTCCAGTTGGTACCATCGTCGTAATTTGACAGTGTAGAGCCGATCCGTGTATTTAATAGCCAAGATAGTATAGGCCGAGTTCGGGCCTATGTGGTTCCTCCATAAAATCCCATAGAATCGTTCGGACAATTAGATTTACTGTGGAGGGCAACATCGGCGAAAAAACTGAAAAATCAGCTTTACTCCAGTTGGTACCATCATCGTAATTTGACAGTGTAGAGCCGATCCGTGTATTTAATAGCCAAGATAGTATAGGCCGAGTTCGGGCCTATGTGGTTTCTCCATAAAATCCCATAGAATCGTTCGGACAATTAGATTTACTGTGGAGGGCAACATCGGCGAAAAAACCGATAAATCAGCTTTACTCCAGTTGGTACCATCGTCGTAATTTGACAGTGTAGAGCCGATCCGTGTATTTAATAGCCAAGATAGTATAGGCCGAGTTCGGGCCTATGTGGTTCCTCCATAAAATCCCATAGAATCGTTCGGACAATTAGATTTACTGTGGAGGGCAACATCGGCGAAAAAACCGAAAAATCAGCTTTACTCCAGTTGGTACCATCGTCGTAATTTGACAGTGTATAGCCGATCCGTGTATTTAATAGCCAAGATAGTATAGGCCGAGTTCGGGCCTATGTGGTTCCTCAATAAAATCCCATAGAATCGTTCGTACAATTAGATTTACTGTGGAGGGCAACATCGGCGAAAAAACTGAAAAATCAGCTTTACTCCAGTTGGTACCATCATCGTAATTTGACAGTGTAGAGCCGATCCGTGTATTTAATAGCCAAGATAGTATAGGCCGAGTGCGGGCCTATGTGGTTCCTCCATGAAATCCCATAGAATCGTTCGGACAATTAGATTTACTGTGGAGGGCAACATCGGCGAAAAAACCGAAAAATCAGCTTTACTCCAGTTGGTACCATCGTCGTAATTTGACAGTGTATAGCCGATCCGTGTATTTAATAGCCAAGATAGTATAGGCCGAGTTCGGGCCTATGTGGTTCCTCCATGAAATCCCATAGAATCGTTCGGACAATTAGATGTACTGTGGAGGGCAACGGTCCGTGTATTTAATAGCCAAGATAGTATAGGCCGAGTTCGGGCCTATGTGGTTCCTCCATAAAACCCCATAGAATCGTTCGTACAATTAGATTTACTGTGGAGGGCAACATCGGCGAAAAAACCGATAAATCAGCTTTACTCCAGTTGGTACCATCGTCGTAATTTGACAGTGTAGAGCCGATCCGTGTATTTAATAGCCAAGATAGTATAGGCCGAGTGCGGGCCTATGTGGTTCCTCCATGAAATCCCATAGAATCGTTCGGACAATTAGATGTACTGTGGAGGGCAACGGTCCGTGTATTTAATAGCCAAGATAGTATAGGCCGAGTTCGGGCCTATGTGGTTCCTCCATAAAACCCCATAGAATCGTTCGTACAATTAGATTTACTGTGGAGGGCAACATCGGCGAAAAAACTGAAAAATCAGCTTTACTCCAGTTGGTACCATCGTCGTAATTTGACAGTGTAGAGCCGATCCGTGTATGTAATAGCCAAGATAGTATAGCCCGAGTTCGGGCCTATGTGGTTCCTCCATAAAACCCCATAGAATCGTTCGGACAATTAGATTTACTGTGGAGGGCAACATCGGCGAAAAAACCGAAAAATCAGCTTTACTCCAGTTGGTACCATCGTCGTAATTTGACAGTGTAGAGCCGATCCGTGTATGTAATAGCCAAGATAGTATAGGCCGAGTTCGGGCCTATGTGGTTCCTCCATAAAATCCCATAGAATCGTTCGGACAATTAGATTTACTGTGGAGGGCAACATCGGCGAAAAAACCGAAAAATCAGCTTTACTCCAGTTGGTACCATCGTCGTAATTTGACAGTGTATAGCCGATCCGTGTATTTAATAGCCAAGATAGTATAGGCCGAGTTCGGGCCTATGTGGTTCCTCCATAAAATCCCATAGAATCGTTCGTACAATTAGATTTACTGTGGAGGGCAACATCGGCGAAAAAACTGAAAAATCAGCTTTACTCCAGTTCGTACCATCGTCGTAATTTGACAGTGTAGAGCCGATCCGTGTATGTAATAGCCAAGATAGTATAGCCCGAGTTCGGGCCTATGTGGTTCCTCCATAAAACCCCATAGAATCGTTCGGACAATTAGATTTACTGTGGAGGGCAACATCGGCGAAAAAAACGAAAAATCAGCTTTACTCCAGTTGGTACCATCGTCGTAATTTGACAGTGTATAGCCGATCCGTGTATTTAATAGCCAAGATAGTATAGCCCGAGTTCGGGCCTATGTGGTTCCTCCATAAAATCCCATAGAATCGTTCGGACAATTAGATTTACTGTGGAGGGCAACATCGGCGAAAAAACCGAAAAATCAGCTTAACTCCAGTTGGTACCATCGTCGTAATTTGACAGTGTAGAGCCGATCAGTGTATGTAATAGCCAAGATAGTATAGCCCGAGTTCGGGCCTATGTGGTTCCTCCATAAAACCCCATAGAATCGTTCGGACAATTAGATTTACTGTGGAGGGCAACATCGGCGAAAAAACCGAAAAATCAGCTTTACTCCAGTTGGTACCATCGTCGTAATTTGACAGTGTAGAGCCGATCCGTGTATGTAATAGCCAAGATAGTATAGCCCGAGTTCGGGCCTATGTGGTTCCTCCATAAAACCCCATAGAATCGTTCGGACAATTAGATTTACTGTGGAGGGCAACATCGGCGAAAAAACCGAAAAATCAGCTTTACTCCAGTTGGTACCATCGTCGTAATTTGACAGTGTATAGCCGATCCGTGTATTTAATAGCCAAGATAGTATAGGCCGAGTTCGGGCCTATGTGGTTCCTCTATAAAATCCCATAGAATCGTTCGGACAATTAGATTTACTGTGGAGGGCAACATCGGCGAAAAAACCGAAAAATCAGCTTTACTCCAGTTGGTACCATCGTCGTAATTTGACAGTGTAGAGCCGATCCGTGTATGTAATAGCCAAGATAGTATAGCCCGAGTTCGGGCCTATGTGGTTCCTCCATAAAACCCCATAGAATCGTTCGGACAATTAGATTTACTGTGGAGGGCAACATCGGCGAAAAAACCGAAAAATCAGCTTTACTCCAGTTGGTACCATCGTCGTAATTTGACAGTGTATAGCCGATCCGTGTATTTAATAGCCAAGATAGTATAGGCCGAGTTCGGGCCTATGTGGTTCCTCCATAAAATCCCATAGAATCGTTCGTACAATTAGATTTACTGTGGAGGGCAACATCGGCGAAAAAACTGAAAAATCAGCTTTACTCCAGTTCGTACCATCGTCGTAATTTGACAGTGTAGAGCCGATCCGTGTATGTAATAGCCAAGATAGTATAGCCCGAGTTCGGGCCTATGTGGTTCCTCCATAAAACCCCATAGAATCGTTCGGACAATTAGATTTACTGTGGAGGGCAACATCGGCGAAAAAACCGAAAAATCAGCTTTACTCCAGTTGGTACCATCGTCCTAATTTGACAGTGTATAGCCGATCCGTGTATTTAATAGCCAAGATAGTATAGGCCGAGTTCGGGCCTATGTGGTTCCTCCATAAAATCCCATAGAATCGTTCGTACAATTAGATTTACTGTGGAGGGCAACATCGGCGAAAAAACTGAAAAATCAGCTTTACTCCAGTTCGTACCATCGTCGTAATTTGACAGTGTAGAGCCGATCCGTGTATGTAATAGCCAAGATAGTATAGCCCGAGTTCGGGCCTATGTGGTTCCTCCATAAAACCCCATAGAATCGTTCGGACAATTAGATTTACTGTGGAGGGCAACATCGGCGAAAAAACCGAAAAATCAGCTTTACTCCAGTTGGTACCATCGTCGTAATTTGACAGTGTATAGCCGATCCGTGTATTTAATAGCCAAGATAGTATAGCCCGAGTTCGGGCCTATGTGGTTCCTCCATAAAATCCCATAGAATCGTTCGGACAATTAGATTTACTGTGGAGGGCAACATCGGCGAAAAAACCGAAAAATCAGCTTAACTCCAGTTGGTACCATCGTCGTAATTTGACAGTGTAGAGCCGATCAGTGTATGTAATAGCCAAGATAGTATAGCCCGAGTTCGGGCCTATGTGGTTCCTCCATAAAACCCCATAGAATCGTTCGGACAATTAGATTTACTGTGGAGGGCAACATCGGCGAAAAAACCGAAAAATCAGCTTTACTCCAGTTGGTACCATCGTCGTAATTTGACAGTGTAGAGCCGATCCGTGTATGTAATAGCCAAGATAGTATAGCCCGAGTTCGGGCCTATGTGGTTCCTCCATAAAACCCCATAGAATCGTTCGGACAATTAGATTTACTGTGGAGGGCAACATCGGCGAAAAAACCGAAAAATCAGCTTTACTCCAGTTGGTACCATCGTCGTAATTTGACAGTGTATAGCCGATCCGTGTATTTAATAGCCAAGATAGTATAGGCCGAGTTCGGGCCTATGTGGTTCCTCTATAAAATCCCATAGAATCGTTCGGACAATTAGATTTACTGTGGAGGGCAACATCGGCGAAAAAACCGAAAAATCAGCTTTACTCCAGTTGGTACCATCGTCGTAATTTGACAGTGTATAGCCGATCCGTGTATTTAATAGCCAAGATAGTATAGGCCGAGTTCGGGCCTATGTGCCTCGAGAAAGTAAGAAATTGTGAAAATGCTCAGAATGAAATGCAACTAAGGAGAGTTGCAGTGATCACGGTACAGATGACAGTAAAGAACCGAGTGACGACGAACGGTCACTATAACTGACGAACTGACGAACCTGACGTGCTCCACCCAGAAAAGAGACTCTGCTTAGAAATAGAGAGTATACTACAGTATTGTCTGTGCAGAAAAAACTAGCAATATCGGATGTCGTTCAAGCAAAACGTTGTTTCATCCAAGTAGAAGATAAATGATTGATTCGTAAAAGGCTACCTGCTGAATTTCGCCTCGTGTTATTGTATCATAACTACGCCTGTCGAACGCGTGACGATAAATTATTATACCGGATAGTACGTCGTGAACAATATTCTAAACAATTTAAATGTCGTCGTAGAGACCGGGTTAAACACCGAAAATTAATCATCCCAGGGTGGATCTCGAAAAGCCGCTTCATAGGAAGCGCCTTTTTGGTTAAGGGGGGAAGTGTAACGGATTCTGATACGCGACCCGCGAGCGCGCCGCACGCGCAGCACCTCCGCGAGATCGGGCGCGTAAATTCAAATTGGAATTGCAGAGAACGAGAGACCAATAATAGCGGCTTGGGCGAGCTGACTTCTGATAGAAAATAAGGCATGATTTTATTATAAATACACCACTATGAACACTATTTCCAGAAGACAAACATTGTTAGACATACGAATATTTCAGCATTTTCTCACGCGTGCCAAGCGGAAATGCCATGCTGCGGAGAAACGTGCTAGACAAAAGGATCTGCCTACGCTTCTCGTACAACAATAAAGAAGCGCACTAAAGTCTGCTTTCCCAAGTCGAGTCGTGACAATTCAAGTGTCCTGCACATGGGCCCAGAATGTGAATTCCTTAAAAGAGCGTTTTTGTAAATTGCAGAAAGTCGAGACACCCTCAAATACAACGTACAAGGCGAGCCGGGTCGCCAGACACTCTGGAGGGCCAACCGTACTTCGACGGTGGGCCATGTGGTGTCCAAATTGCAGTTCGGGAACAATAGCAGCTTTCGAACTCGGGACGACGCGGACGCTCGACGCCAGCGTCTCGCACGCTCGCGCGTGGGAGTGAGCCTCCGCGCCGAACCGAGGGATGATTGGCTAAGGGTGGGTCCTCTGGGGCGTAACCTCTGACCCACCAGCAGACCGCGAGGCCCGCGAGCCTCAAGTTAACAGAGAGCACGGCAGATTCTTGAGACTAGTCGAGCGCGTCGGAACTGTCTTAAGAGAATAACTTGTACCACTTTCGCTTGAAATTAACTTTAACTTTTTCTAAATCAGAAATTCGTTTGAATAAACAGAGTGTTCGAGTTTGTATTTCAACCTTGCGTTTCAATCGGTTTTCCTTGACAAATCTTCGTAGAATATAGATCATCCCCGGACGAGGTGAGCTTCTGCTCTTCAACGTGGAAAGGACATCGGTGGTAACCACTCTCGAGCTGGTCAGAATTCAGACGTTTGAATTCTCGCGCCATAACCCATCGAGTGCGTTACAGGAATACGCCATCAGCGACATCTAGCGAGACGGGAAAGAACTAAAAACTCGGCGAAAAACCGACAATTTTTTCGGGAGTGTTTT
Organism: Pimpla rufipes; assembly: GCA_963932165.1. Classification (NCBI taxonomy): domain Eukaryota; kingdom Metazoa; phylum Arthropoda; class Insecta; order Hymenoptera; family Ichneumonidae; genus Pimpla; species Pimpla rufipes. Next base: position 7,253,990 of record OZ010640.1, read on the forward strand.
TCAATTATTTATTATTGCCAAATCGTAATCGGAACGCACGTATCGTGTGTAACTTTTTATTATCTAGTGAATGAATTAGTCGCTTTTCTCAATTTTTGCCGAAAAATTGAAAAAAATCGAATTTTTGATTACAGAAATCTGCTCTGTAAAATTTTTTTTCGAAAATCAAAATTCTGACTAATTCATTCACTCCGTGCACATTACAGGCGTCTGTGTTTCAATTTTCACGTCGATCCGTTCAGAATTCGCGTCAGAATTCACTCCCGAAATTTTGAGGTGCGCGACCGAGTGTTTCACATGCCCTTAAGGGCATTAATTTTGCTTCACTCCCGCTCGGCGAATCTCCGAAAAAGAAGCGATTAAGAATATATAAAAACCGTTAAAAAAAACGAGACAACTTGCATCGGAATGCCCAGTCTACGAGCGTAATTGACGACCGTGGGCAACAACTTTATGGCCCGATAAGCGGGTTGACGACGGCGAATAAACGATCCAATTTCGGAGTTCTACGCGCGGGCGAAACGAGGCCGGCGACGAACAACGTGATTGACGATTAAAAATAATCCAATACCGACAAGAGGATAAAAGAATAATGTGAAAAACACTGGGTAACAAGACCGAATGAGTGAAAACGAAGAAATACCATTAAACGGCAACGATTGCCTTTTATCTTCAATCCCGCTCGGCGAATCTTCAGAAAACAAGCGATTAAGAATATATGAAAACCGTTAAAAAAAACGAGACAACTTGCATCGGAATGCCCAGTCTACGAGGGTAATTGACGACCGTGGGCAACAACTTTTCGTTCGATAAGGGGGTTGACGACGGCGAATAAACGATCCAATGTCGGAGTTATACGCGCGGGCGAAACGAACGACGAACGAGGTGACTACATTAAAGAAGTGAGGAAACCCACGAAAACTCTGAGCTGTTATTCATGACAAATTAATGACTGTGGTTTTTCGGGATATGTAACAAATTCTGCCTCTGCACGATTCCATCTTCGAGAGGTCAATTTTATTTTTGTATTCGATTACAGACGATCGTTTAATTTACAGATAAAACATGTACATGTATTTGATACGACTTTTACTTTTCGGAAATATTCTCTTTTCGAGACGATTTCCAAAATACACTCAAACAAAATTGAAAAAAAAAACAATTAAAAAATTTGAAAGTTTGAAATAAAATAATTTTCAACCAGCAAAGTAACAACAATGTAACGACGATTATTATTATTAAACGAACTACATGATACACTGATACGCCGCCAGAGACATCTCTTCTACTTCACGAAATCGCAGCTCAAATCATCCCTTATAAAATTCTAACTCAGACCTGAAAAGTACGTTATCGACCGATAGTTTCACAAAAATAACCGTCGCATCGTGAAATATCCGATTATTAAATATATACAAGACATCGTTCTGGTTTGTCCTTCGCAACTTCGTTGGCACTCCGCGTCCTCGCACAGATCGTACGGACTTGTAGCTCTTTATTCGTAAAACACTCGGGCACTTCTCGCTGTAATAATTTCATGATTTAACAAGCGCCAAACGAACTTCGATAAAATCTCAACGGTTAATCCGCATTAATCGATACTTACACGAGTCGTAGTAATCGTAGATCGAAACTGGAACGAGTTTTTGCAACACCACTTTATTCATTTTAAACGCCGAGACTGTGGGGCAATATTCTTGTCTGGTCATCTGCAAAAGGAAGACATCGATAAATAACGAATTCTTAACCGAAAATGAATCGCCGAATTGAAATAAGAAACTCTTCCAAACCGTGAGACCGTCTTACCTCTGTTTCATCAAGCCTATCGACCGGATTCTACTGCTCCGTCGCACCGCTCAAGATGTTCAAACCGCTCTCCGAGCCCGTCGTATCCGTGCTTCCGTTCCGACTCCTGAATCCAACTCGACAACGTTGTTGCCTTCGAAGCCCGACGCCTCGTTAACGAGCAAGACCTCCTCCAGGACGACGCTGTCGTCGTCCGCGAGAATGTAACGACTTCCCCCCAACGATTCACCTTCGACCTCCATCTCCTGGCATATCATTGTTTCCTCTAGAACATCCTCCGACCACTGAACCTCGCTCGACGCCCCGTCGTTCATCGACCTCACTGTCTCTCCCCCTCCAACGACCATTTTTCGAACATTTTCGGCAGTGAATTTTCTCATCACCTTCAAAAACACCAGGGCATCCTAACTGCCGCTTTCAGCCGTGTCTCGCTCGTACTTCACGATGTTGTTTATCTTCTCAACGAAAACCTTGACCTCCGCAGGCGGTATGTCTCGCTTGTAGTCGTGTAGTCGTGCTTTATAACGAACAGTTCCGTCGCTGTTTCGTTTCGTTTTAAAAACCCACTTCGAGTTTAAGGGTTTTTTTCCTTCTGGTAGTTCGGTGAGTTCCCACGTTTCATTGATCTTCTGAGAATTCATTTCTTCTTCCATCGCCATGCGCCAGAGTCGTGCGTCTGTTCTTTTGAGCGCCTCTTCAGCTGTCAAAGGGTCTAATTGTTTTACAAAGGATGGATTTTATCAGTTTTAACAAACTTTTTTAGCAACAAATTTTCAAGCATAAATTACGAATAAATCTAAATTAAAAAAAAAAAAAAATCGATCGTTTTCGCTAAACGCAGTAAATGTAATTGCCAAATTCTGCATATTCATTTTCTGCGGATCGCAGGGAACGTAACTGCCGGAATCTACAGACACATTTTCTGCGAACCGCAGGGAACGTGGGTGCCGAAAAACCGCGGATACACTTTCTGCGAAACGCAGTAACTGTAGATGCTGAATTCTGCAGGGACGTTTTCTGCGAGTCGCAGCGGAGGTAAATGCCGAAGTCCGCAGATACATTTTCTGCGAAACGCAACGAATGTAACGGCCGAATCGTCCCGTTCTAAGGTTCAAATTTTATGGTTTTTCAGATCGATTCGAATTATTTTTGGAAATTGTGAACTTCAAAAGATGAATTTAAAATACTTTGGAAAATCATAACTTGCGAAAGATAGATTCCAACTATTTTCTCAAATTGTAATTTGCAACGAAAGATTCATACAAATTATTTTTAGAGATTTTAATATGCAAATGATCGACTCAAATTATTTTGGGAAATTGTGATTTGCCAAAGACGGATTCTAATTACTTTGGAAAATTATGATTTGCGAAAAATGGATTCTAATTATTTTGGCAAATTATGATTTGCGAAAAATGGATTCTAATTACTTTGGAAAATTATGATTTGCGAAAAATGGATTCTAATTATTTCGGCAAATTGTGATTTACAAAGGATGGATTTTATCAGTTTTAACAAACTTTTTTGGCAACAAATTTTCAAGCATAAATATGAATAAATCTAAATAAAAAAAAAAAAAAACGTAATCGATCGTTTTCGCTAAACGCAGTAAATGTAATTGCCAAATTCTGCAGATTCATTTTCTGCGAACCGCAGGGAACGTGAGTGCCGAAATCCGCAGATACATTTTCTGCGAAACGCAGCGAATGTAACGGCCGAATCGTCCCGCTCAAAAGTCCAAATTTTATGGTTTTTCAGATCGATTCGAATTATTTTTGGAAATTGTGACCTTCAAAAGATCGATTATCATAACTTGCGAAAGATAGATTCCAACTATTTTCTCAAATTGTAATTTGCGACGAAATATCAATACAAATTATTTTTAGAGATTTTAATATGCAAATGATCGATTTAAATTATTTAGGGAAATGTCCGGCGGAGTGACACCTGTTGTAACGTTCTCGACCAATGAGAATCGAGGCAGGAACGGATGCCGTCGTTTTAACGTTTGAAATGAATTTTCTGTTCTTTCGATAATTCTGGGAAGATTTTGTTTTGATAAATGGATGGAATGTTTCTTTAGGTTAAAATTCTACAAAAAAAAAAATCGATCGTTTTCGCTAAACGCAGTAAATGTAATTGCCAAATTCTGCATATTCATTTTCTGCGGATCGCAGGGAACGTAACTGCCGGAATCTACAGACACATTTTCTGCGAACCGCAGGAAACGTGGGTGCCGAAAAACCGCGGAATACACTTTCGGCGAAACGCAGTAACTGTAGATGCTGAATTCTGCAGGGACGTTTTCTGCGAGTCGCAGCGAACGTAAATGCCGAAATCCGCAGATACATTTTCTGCGAAACGCAACGAATGTAACGGCCGAATCGTCCCGTTCTTAGGTTCAAATTTTGTGGTTTTTCAGATCGATTCGAATTATTTTTGGAAATTGTGAACTTCAAAAGATCAATTTAAAATACTTTGGAAAATCATAACTTGCGAAAGATAGATTCCAACTATTTTCTCAAATTGTAATTTGCAACGAAAGATTCATACAAGGTTCAATTTCATAGCTGTTCTTTATTTATTTTTTTTTTCAAAAAATAGCAGAAGTTAGTATTTGCTATAACTTCCATAGGTTTCGAGATATCGGGCTGAAATTCGATTTACAAATAAACTATTTATCAGTCAATATTTGTCATTAAATTGGAAACGATCGTGGTCGAGGCGTTTTTTTCTTCTAACATCTCGCAGTTTTTTCAAACGTTCAAAAGAGGGAATTTTTACTTCAACTCCCGACTGGTTTGGGTTAAGAAATTTCATTATTACTATCGGACCAATGTTTTTTCAGAATTGGTTTGTAAATAAATCTGTTGAGCGGTTCAAGGTTCCGGAGTTCGGATTCGCATAACAAATACAATTTCTGCGGATCGCAGTAAAGTGAACGGTTGAATTCTGCAAACACTTTTTCTGCAGATCGCAGTAAAGTGAACTGCTGAATTCTGCAAATACAATTTCTGCGGACCGCAGTAAAGGGAAGTGCTGAATTCTGCAGTTACGATTTCTGCGGATCGCAGTAAAGTAAACTGCCGAATTCTGCAAATACTTCTTCTGCGGATCGCAGTAAAGTAAACTGCTGAATTCTGCAATTACAATTTCTGCGGATCGCAGTAAAGTAAACTGCCGAATTCTGCAAATACAATTTCTGCGTATCGCAGTAAAGTGGCCGTTTCTTTTGCTTCCCCAAAAAATGACAATAGTGGAGTTTTTGGCCGTCACGTTCACTACGGATTCGCAGAAAAATCCGAGAAAAATCCTTGGCTGCCGTCTGGACTCGACCTGGACCGTCAACTTGTGAGTCGCGCATCGAATCACTCGGCCACGACTCCACCCCGAATCCCGTACCGTCGAAAGGTTCAATTTCATAGCTGTTCTTTATTTATTTTTTTTTTTCAAAAAATAGCAAAAGTTAGTATTTGCTATAACTTCCATAGGTTTCGAGATATCGGGCTGAAATTCGATTTACAAATAAACTATTTATCAGTCAATATTTGTCATTAAATTGGAAACGATCGTGGTCGAGGCGTTTTTTTCTTCTAAGATCTCGCAGTTTTTTCAAACGTTCAAAAGAGGGAATTTTTACTTCAACTCCCGACTGGTTTGGATTAAGAAATTTCATTATTACTATCGGACCAATGTTTTTTCAGAATTGGTTTGTAAATAAATCTGTTGAGCGGTTCAAGGTTCCGGAGTTCGGATTCGCATAAAATGTTACGGCTACATTAGTTCAGCCGAAACATTTTCTGCGAGCTGCAGTAAAGTGAACTGCCAAATTCTGCAAATACAATTTCTGCGAATCGCAGTAAAGTGAATTGCCGAATTCTGGAAATACAATTTCTGCGAATCGCAGTAAAGTAAACTGCCGAATTCTGCAATTACAATTTCTGCGGATCGCAGTAAAGTGGCCGTTTCTTTTGCTTCCCCAAAAAATGACAATAGCGGAGTTTTTGGCCGTCACGTTCACTACGGATTCGCAGAAAAATTCGAGAAAAATCCTTGGCTGCCGTCTGGACCCACCTTACACGCTATAACCCTCGTTTTGCCGTCTGTCGGCAAACGTCACGTTAACGGTACGTTTGCCGAGTACTGCAGAAATCGTTTCGGCACGATTCGACCGTTACGTTGACTGCACTGAGCAGAAAATGTCACCGCAGGTTCGAGTAGTTACGTTCACTGCGATCCGCAGAAAATGTCATTTCAGAATTAGGCAGTTACGTTCACCGCGTCGAGTGCCACCGAACCTCACTAGGTACGTTGTTGCGGTAAGTCGCGGTGTCTTTTCGAGTGTGAAAATCGCGATCCATTGGGAGTTTGTTCGTTGCATGTTCGCGGGTGTACGTCGGCTTGTACCTTCACGCGCTTCGTCCTCGTAACGAAGATTGATCGAAATTTCAAGAAATTTGGCTCCGGACGGTCGTACATGTTGGCGTAAAAAAAACATATTCAATATTTTATTCGTAAACCCAAATTATACGACCTTTTTAACGTACTTATTAGTGTTCGTTATGCAGCAGTTACAGTTTTGGACTGAATGAAAATTCCGTCTAAAAGATAAAAGCCGAGCGCCATCACGCACCTCCGTGCTCGATGTCGCTTCCGACAGGAGTAAACGGTACGTTTGCCGAGTATTGCAGAAATCGTTTCGGCACGATTCGACCGTTACGTTGACTGCACTGGGCAGAAAATGTCACCGCAGGATCGAGTAGTTACGTTAACTGCGATCCGCAGAAAATGTCATTTCAGAATTAGGCAGTTACGTTCACCGCGTCGAGTGCCACCAGACCTCACTAGACACGTTGTTGCGGTATGTCGCGGTGTCTTTTCGAGTTTGAAAATCGCGATCTATTGGGAGTTTGTTCGTTGCATGTTCGCGGGTGTACGTCGGTTTGTACCTTCACGCGCTTCGTCCTCGTAACGAAGATTGATCGAAATTTCAAGAAATTTGGCTCCGGACGGTCGTACATGTTGGCGTAAAAAAAACATATTCAATATTTTATTCGTAAAGCCAAATTATACGACCTTTTTAACGTACTTATTAGTGTTCGTTATGCAGCAGTTACAGTTTTGGACTGAATGAAAATTCCGTCTAAAAGATAAAAGCCGAGCGCCATCACGCACCTCCGTGCTCGATGTCGCTTCCGACAGGAGTAAACGGTACGTTTGCCGAGTATTGCAGAAATCGTTTCGGCACGATTCGACCGTTACGTTGACTGCACTGAGCAGAAAATGACACGGCAGGAGCGAGTAATTACGTTCACTGCGGTCCGCAGAAAATGTATTCGCAGAATTAGGCAGTTACGTTCACCGCGTCGAGTGCAACCAGACCTCACTAGACACGTTGTTGCGGTAAGTCGCAGTGACTTTTCGAGTGCAAAAATCGCGATCTATTGGGAGTTTGTTCGTTGCATGATCGCGGGCGTACGTCGGCTTCTACCTTCACGCGCTTCGTCCTCGCAACGAAGATTGATCGAAATTTCACGAAACCGGACAGTCGTACGCGTAGGCGTAAAAAAAACATATTCAATATTTTATTCGTACAGACAAATTATACGACCTTTTTAACGTACGTTCGAGTGTTTGTTACGCAGCAGTTACAGTTTTTGACTGAACGAAAATTCGATCTAAAAGATAAAAGCCGCGCGCCATCAAGCACCTTCGAGCTCGATGTCGCTTCCGACAGGAATAAACGGTACGTTTACCGAGTATTGCAGAAATCGTTTCGGCACGATTCGACCGTTACGTTGACTGCACTGAGCAGAAAATGACACGGCAGGAGCGAGTAATTACGTTCACTGCGGTCCGCAGAAAATGTAACCGCATAATTAGGCAGTTACGTTGACCGCGTCGAGTGCAACCAGATCTCACTAGACACGTTGTTGCGGTAAGTCGCAGTGACTTTTCGAGAGCAAAAATCGCGATCTATTGGGAATTTGTTCGTTGCATGATCGCGGGCGTACGTCGGCTTCTACCTTCACGCGCCTCGTCCTCGTAACAAGATTGATCGAAATTTCTCGAAACTTCGCTCCGGACAGTCGTACATGTAGGCGTAAAAAAAACATATTCAATATTTTATTCGTAAAGCCAAATTATACGACCTTTTTAACGTACTTATTAGTGTTCGTTATGCAGCAGTTACAGTTTTGGACTGAATGAAAATTCCGTCTAAAAGATAAAAGCCGAGCGCCATCACGCATCTCCGTGCTCGATGTCGCTTCCGACAGGAGTAAACGGTACGTTTGCCGAGTACTGCAGAAATCGTTTCGGCACGATTCGACCGTTACGTTGACTGTACTGAGCAGAAAATGTCACCGCAGGTTCGAGTAGTTACGTTCACTGCGATCCGCAGAAAATGTCATTTCAGAATTAGGCAGTTACGTTCACCGCGTCGAGGGCCACCAGACCTCACTAGACACGTTGTTGCGGTAAGTCGCGGTGTCTTTTCGAGTGTGAAAATCGCGATCCATTGGGAGTTTGTTTCGAGTATTGGCCGGATTGTCACTTCCGGTGACAAAAAAGGTGGCTGGCGCCCAACATATTTTTTTTTTTATGGTTATTGGGTTAGTTTGGTCGACGGCGGCCAAACGACGGCGAGACGGGAAGGTCCCCTCTCACAATGGCGCCCAACGTGGGGCCTGAAAGAAATGAAATTATTTTTTTTTTTTCTATCTTTATTTGATTTAGTTTTTGTTGCTGCGTGCGAAATAATTTTTTTTTGTTGTTTGCGACAATTTCTTCTTGTTCCAAAAATGTTGAGGCAACGCCAAAAATATTTTTTTTTCCTACGCCTAGGCGTTAAAATTTATTTTTTTCCATTCAATTTCTTTTTTTGCAAATTTTTTTTTGTTGTTCACTGGTTTTATGCGAGTTTGATGGTGTACCGTGGAACCGGCATGGGTGCGAACTCGTAAACGAGATAGTACCTCGCTATGTAAAGTAACTGATCTCGAATCTATTGTTCAATAGAAAAACATTGTCGTTCGCCCGAGACCTCTACGGTCTCGCAATATATGAATTTCGTCGACCCCGAATATTCTTCGAGAAATTATTTCTCGTTGCGAATATTCGAGCGCGTTAAACGAGATAGTTACGAGATACACGGTAGCGTCGATGCTACCGAGCTCTATTGTCCGGCGACCAAAACAATTTTTTCTAATACCCCCCCCCCCCCCCCCCCTGATATCGTTCGACGGCCGAGACAAAGGTTCGCCCGCGCTCGCACGATCGGTGCGAGCCTCGAAGTGAGGAGAGCGCGTACCTCCGGGTAGCGCTCGCCCAACCCCCAAAATTTCTCCTCACGCGGCGATCTAGCTGCCGATAATCGAGTGTACGAAGAATTCAGTCCTTTATGGAAATTCTTCGTGCGCGGAACTGCGGCTTCGCGGAAAAATCGATCTCGGATTGTGATTTTTTTTTTTGTGTTTGTGTGTGACGAGTGTCCCGATCCCGAACGCCGCCGTTTTTTTTTTGGATTACTTCGGTGAACGCCGAGTGAGTACCCTAGTTGGTCAAATAATTCTTTCATCGTCCCCTCGACGGGAATTGACCTTGTCGCGTTGCCCTCGAGATCCGGGAAACCCCGATCCCGGAAAAGGAAAACCGGCGGGTTTTTCGTTTTTTTACTAGTTGAATTTTTTTTTTTTTCATTATTGGAAATTTAAGAAAAAGAGAAAAGAGAAAATTTTTTTTTTCTCTCCTTTCCCGTATTTTTTTTATTGCTTATTTTATTCGAGAGTCGGGAAATTGGGAAAAGCAAGCCCAAGGAACCGGCCCAAAATTTTTTTTTAATATCAATATTTCATTAATACCGGCCCGAAAATTTATTTTTGTTTTTTTTTTCGTCCAATAGGGACCGCGGCTGATTACGCGTTGAGCATCGAGAGCCCACGCTACGCGAGGCGTGCGTTACACGTGCACGCTCCAAGCGTCGCCGGCTCCCGCGCGAAAATTAATTTTTCTTTCCCCACGGAGAATTGGCTCTTCTCTTTTGCGAAAGCAAAAATTTTGTTTTGTTTTTTTTTGTCTTTCTTCCCTCTTTTTGCCCCTTTCTCCCTAGAAAAAAGAGAGAAAGAGAAAGGCAGCAGAAAATTCCTAATAATAAAAATAAAATTATTAGTTTTTTTTCTTTTTCTCGTTTTTTTTGCCTCCGTGGATTTTTCTTTTTTTTTTGCGGTTTCTTTTTTTTTGCGTGGCTTCGTCCTCGTAACGAAGATTGATCGAAGATTCAAGAAATTTGGCTCCAGAAGGTCGTACATGTTGGCGTAAAAAAAACATATTCAATATTTTATTCGTAAACCCAAATTATACGACCTTTTTAACGGACTTATTAGTGTTCGTTATGCAGCAGTTACAGTTTTTGACTGAATGAAAATTCCGTCTAAAAGATAAAAGCCGAGCGCCATCACGCACCTCCGTGCTCGATGTCGCTTCCGACAGGAGTAAACGGTACGTTTGCCGAGTATTGCAGAAATCGTTTCGGCACGATTCGACCGTTACGTTGACTGCACTGAGCAGAAAATGACACGGCAGGAGCGAGTAATTACGTTCACTGCGGTCCGCAGAAAATGTATTCGCAGAATTAGGCAGTTACGTTCACCGCGTCGAGTGCAACCAGACCTCACTAGACACGTTGTTGCGGTAAGTCGCAGTGACTTTTCGAGTGCAAAAATCGCGATCTATTGGGAGTTTGTTCGTTGCATGATCGCGGGCGTACGTCGGCTTCTACCTTCACGCGCTTCGTCCTCGCAACGAAGATTGATCGAAATTTCACGAAACCGGACAGTCGTACGCGTAGGCGTAAAAAAAACATATTCAATATTTTATTCGTACAGACAAATTATACGACCTTTTTAACGTACGTTCGAGTGTTTGTTACGCAGCAGTTACAGTTTTTGACTGAACGAAAATTCGATCTAAAAGATAAAAGCCGCGCGCCATCAAGCACCTTCGAGCTCGATGTCGCTTCCGACAGGAATAAACGGTACGTTTACCGAGTATTGCAGAAATCGTTTCGGCACGATTCGACCGTTACGTTGACTGCACTGAGCAGAAAATGACACGGCAGGAGCGAGTAATTACGTTCACTGCGGTCCGCAGAAAATGTAACCGCATAATTAGGCAGTTACGTTGACCGCGTCGAGTGCAACCAGATCTCACTAGACACGTTGTTGCGGTAAGTCGCAGTGACTTTTCGAGAGCAAAAATCGCGATCTATTGGGAATTTGTTCGTTGCATGATCGCGGGCGTACGTCGGCTTCTACCTTCACGCGCCTCGTCCTCGTAACAAGATTGATCGAAATTTCTCGAAACTTCGCTCCGGACAGTCGTACATGTAGGCGTAAAAAAAACATATTCAATATTTTATTCGTAAAGCCAAATTATACGACCTTTTTAACGTACTTATTAGTGTTCGTTATGCAGCAGTTACAGTTTTGGACTGAATGAAAATTCCGTCTAAAAGATAAAAGCCGAGCGCCATCACGCATCTCCGTGCTCGATGTCGCTTCCGACAGGAGTAAACGGTACGTTTGCCGAGTACTGCAGAAATCGTTTCGGCACGATTCGACCGTTACGTTGACTGTACTGAGCAGAAAATGTCACCGCAGGTTCGAGTAGTTACGTTCACTGCGATCCGCAGAAAATGTCATTTCAGAATTAGGCAGTTACGTTCACCGCGTCGAGGGCCACCAGACCTCACTAGACACGTTGTTGCGGTAAGTCGCGGTGTCTTTTCGAGTATAAAAATCGCGATCCATTGGGAGTTTGTTCGTTGCATGTTCGCGGGTGTACGTCGGCTTGTACCTTCACGCGCTTCGTCCTCGTAACGAAGATTGATCGAAATTTCAAGAAATTTGGCTCCGGACGGTCGTACATGTTGGCGTAAAAAAAACATATTCAATATTTTATTCGTACAGACAAATTATACGACCTTTTTAACGTACGTTCGAGTGTTTGTTACGCAGCAGTTACAGTTTTTGACTGAACGAAAATTCGATCTAAAAGATAAAAGCCGAGCGCCATCACGCACCTCCGTGCTCGATGTCGCTTCCGACAGGAGTAAACGGTACGTTTGCCGAGTACTGCAGAAATCGTTTCGGCACGATTCGACCGTTACGTTGACTGCACTGGGCAGAAAATGTCACCGCAGGTTCGAGTAGTTACGTTCACTGCGATCCGCAGAAAATGTCATTTCAGAATTAAGCAGTTACGTTCACCGCGTCAAGTGCCACCGGACCTCACTAGATACGTTCTTGAGGTAAATCGCAGTGACTTTTCGAGTATAAAAATCGCGATCCATTGGGAGTTTGTTCGTTGCATGTTCGCGGGTGTACGTCGGCTTGTACCTTCACGCGCTTCGTCCTCGTAACGAAGATTGATCGAAATTTCAAAAAAATTTGGCTCCGGACGGTCGTACATGTTGGCGTAAAAAATACATATTCAATATTTTATTCGTACACCCAAATTATACGACCTTTTTAACGTACGTATCAGTGTTCGTTACGCAGCAGTTACAGTTTTTGACTGAATGAAAATTCCGTGTAAAAGATAAAAGCCGAGCGCCATTACGCACCTCCGTGCTCGATGTCGCTTCCGACAGGAGTAAACGGTACGTTTGCCGAGTACTGCAGAAATCGTTTCGGCACGATTCGACCGTTACGTTGACTGCACTGGGCAGAAAATGTCACCGCAGGATCGAGTAGTTACGTTAACTGCGATCCGCAGAAAATGTCATTTCAGAATTAGGCAGTTACGTTCACCGCGTCGAGTGCCACCAGACCTCACTAGACACGTTGTTGCGGTATGTCGCGGTGTCTTTTCGAGTGTGAAAATCGCGATCCATTGGGAGTTTGTTCGTTGCATGTTCGCGGGTGTACGTCGGCTTGTACCTTCACGCGCTTCGTCCTCGTAACGAAGATTGATCGAAATTTCAAGAAATTTGGCTCCGGACGGTCGTACATGTTGGCGTAAAAAAAACATATTCAATATTTTATTCGTAAACCCAAATTATACGACCTTTTTAACGTACTTATTAGTGTTCGTTATGCAGCAGTTACAGTTTTGGACTGAATGAAAATTCCGTCTAAAAGATAAAAGCCGAGCGCCATCACGCACCTCCGTGCTCGATGTCGCTTCCGACAGGAGTAAACGGTACGTTTGCCGAGTATTGCAGAAATCGTTTCGGCACGATTCGACCGTTACGTTGACTGCACTGGGCAGAAAATGTCACCGCAGGATCGAGTAGTTACGTTAACTGCGATCCGCAGAAAATGTCATTTCAGAATTAGGCAGTTACGTTCACCGCGTCGAGTGCCACCAGACCTCACTAGACACGTTGTTGCGGTATGTCGCGGTGTCTTTTCGAGTTTGAAAATCGCGATCTATTGGGAGTTTGTTCGTTGCATGTTCGCGGGTGTACGTCGGCTTGTACCTTCACGCGCTTCGTCCTCGTAACGAAGATTGATCGAAATTTCAAGAAATTTGGCTCCGGACGGTCGTACATGTTGGCGTAAAAAAAACATATTCAATATTTTATTCGTAAAGCCAAATTATACGACCTTTTTAACGTACTTATTAGTGTTCGTTATGCAGCAGTTACAGTTTTTGACTGAATGAAAATTCCGTCTAAAAGATAAAAGCCGAGCGCCATCACGCATCTCCGTGCTCGATGTCGCTTCCGACAGGAGTAAACGGTACGTTTGCCGAGTACTGCAGAAATCGTTTCGGCACGATTCGACCGTTACGTTGACTGTACTGAGCACAAAAAGTCACCGCAGGTTCGAGTAGTTACGTTCACTGCGATCCGCAGAAAATGTCATTTCAGAATTAGGCAGTTACGTTCACCGCGTCGAGGGCCACCAGACCTCACTAGACACGTTGTTGCGGTAAGTCGCGGTGTCTTTTCGAGTGTGAAAATCGCGATCCATTGGGAGTTTGTTTCGAGTATTGGCCGGATTGTCACTTCCGGTGACAAAAAAGGTGGCTGGCGCCCAACATATTTTTTTTTTTATGGTTATTGGGTTAGTTTGGTCGACGGCGGCCAAACGACGGCGAGACGGGAAGGTCCCCTCTCACAATGGCGCCCAACGTGGGGCCTGAAAGAAATGAAATTATTTTTTTTTTTCTATCTTTATTTGATTTAGTTTTTGTTGCTGCGTGCGAAATAATTTTTTTTTGTTGGTTGCGACAATTTCTTCTTGTTCCAAAAATGTTGAGGCAACGCCAAAAATATTTTTTTTTCCTACGCCTAGGCGTTAAAATTTATTTTTTTCCATTCAATTTCTTTTTTTGCAAATTTTTTTTTGTTGTTCACTGGTTTTATGCGAGTTTGATGGTGTACCGTGGAACCGGCAAGGGTGCGAACTCGTAAACGAGATAGTACCTCGCTATGTAAAGTAACTGATCTCGAATCTATTGTTCAATAGAAAAACATTGTCGTTCGCCCGAGACCTCTACGGTCTCGCAATATATGAATTTCGTCGACCCCGAATATTCTTCGAGAAATTATTTCTCGTTGCGAATATTCGAGCGCGTTAAACGAGATAGTTACGAGATACACGGTAGCGTCGATGCTACCGAGCTCTATTGTCCGGCGACCAAAACAATTTTTTCTAATACCCCCCCCCCCCCCCCCCCTGATATCGTTCGACGGCCGAGACAAAGGTTCGCCCGCGCTCGCACGATCGGTGCGAGCCTCGAAGTGAGGAGAGCGCGTACCTCCGGGTAGCGCTCGCCCAACCCCCAAAATTTCTCCTCACGCGGCGATCTAGCTGCCGATAATCGAGTGTACGAAGAATTCAGTCCTTTATGGAAATTCTTCGTGCGCGGAACTGCGGCTTCGCGGAAAAATCGATCTCGGATTGTGATTTTTTTTTTTGTGTTTGTGTGTGACGAGTGTCCCGATCCCGAACGCCGCCGTTTTTTTTTTGGATTACTTCGGTGAACGCCGAGTGAGTACCCTAGTTGGTCAAATAATTCTTTCATCGTCCCCTCGACGGGAATTGACCTTGTCGCGTTGCCCTCGAGATCCGGGAAACCCCGATCCCGGAAAAGGAAAACCGGCGGGTTTTTCGTTTTTTTACTAGTTGAATTTTTTTTTTTTTCATTATTGGAAATTTAAGAAAAAGAGAAAAGAGAAAATTTTTTTTTTCTCTCCTTTCCCGTATTTTTTTTATTGCTTATTTTATTCGAGAGTCGGGAAATTGGGAAAAGCAAGCCCAAGGAACCGGCCCAAAATTTTTTTTTAATATCAATATTTCATTAATACCGGCCCGAAAATTTATTTTTGTTTTTTTTTTCGTCCAATAGGGACCGCGGCTGATTACGCGTTGAGCATCGAGAGCCCACGCTACGCGAGGCGTGCGTTACACGTGCACGCTCCAAGCGTCGCCGGCTCCCGCGCGAAAATTAATTTTTCTTTCCCCACGGAGAATTGGCTCTTCTCTTTTGCGAAAGCAAAAATTTTGTTTTGTTTTTTTTTGTCTTTCTTCCCTCTTTTTGCCCCTTTCTCCCTAGAAAAAAGAGAGAAAGAGAAAGGCAGCAGAAAATTCCTAATAATAAAAATAAAATTATTAGTTTTTTTTCTTTTTCTCGTTTTTTTTGCCTCCGTGGATTTTTCTTTTTTTTTTGCGGTTTCTTTTTTTTTGCGTGGCTTCGTCCTCGTAACGAAGATTGATCGAAGATTCAAGAAATTTGGCTCCAGAAGGTCGTACATGTTGGCGTAAAAAAAACATATTCAATATTTTATTCGTAAACCCAAATTATACGACCTTTTTAACGGACTTATTAGTGTTCGTTATGCAGCAGTTACAGTTTTTGACTGAATGAAAATTCCGTCTAAAAGATAAAAGCCGAGCGCCATCACGCACCTCCGTGCTCGATGTCGCTTCCGACAGGAGTAAACGGTACGTTTGCCGAGTATTGCAGAAATCGTTTCGGCACGATTCGACCGTTACCTTGACTGCACTGAGCAGAAAATGACACGGCAGGAGCGAGTAATTACGTTCACTGCGGTCCGCAGAAAATGTATTCGCAGAATTAGGCAGTTACGTTCACCGCGTCGAGTGCAACCAGACCTCACTAGACACGTTGTTGCGGTAAGTCGCAGTGACTTTTCGAGTGCAAAAATCGCGATCTATTGGGAGTTTGTTCGTTGCATGATCGCGGGCGTACGTCGGCTTCTACCTTCACGCGCTTCGTCCTCGCAACGAAGATTGATCGAAATTTCACGAAACCGGACAGTCGTACGCGTAGGCGTAAAAAAAACATATTCAATATTTTATTCGTACAGACAAATTATACGACCTTTTTAACGTACGTTCGAGTGTTTGTTACGCAGCAGTTACAGTTTTTGACTGAACGAAAATTCGATCTAAAAGATAAAAGCCGCGCGCCATCAAGCACCTTCGAGCTCGATGTCGCTTCCGACAGGAATAAACGGTACGTTTACCGAGTATTGCAGAAATCGTTTCGGCACGATTCGACCGTTACGTTGACTGCACTGAGCAGAAAATGACACGGCAGGAGCGAGTAATTACGTTCACTGCGGTCCGCAGAAAATGTAACCGCATAATTAGGCAGTTACGTTGACCGCGTCGAGTGCAACCAGATCTCACTAGACACGTTGTTGCGGTAAGTCGCAGTGACTTTTCGAGAGCAAAAATCGCGATCTATTGGGAATTTGTTCGTTGCATGATCGCGGGCGTACGTCGGCTTCTACCTTCACGCGCCTCGTCCTCGTAACAAGATTGATCGAAATTTCTCGAAACTTCGCTCCGGACAGTCGTACATGTAGGCGTAAAAAAAACATATTCAATATTTTATTCGTAAAGCCAAATTATACGACCTTTTTAACGTACTTATTAGTGTTCGTTATGCAGCAGTTACAGTTTTGGACTGAATGAAAATTCCGTCTAAAAGATAAAAGCCGAGCGCCATCACGCATCTCCGTGCTCGATGTCGCTTCCGACAGGAGTAAACGGTACGTTTGCCGAGTACTGCAGAAATCGTTTCGGCACGATTCGACCGTTACGTTGACTGTACTGAGCAGAAAATGTCACCGCAGGTTCGAGTAGTTACGTTCACTGCGATCCGCAGAAAATGTCATTTCAGAATTAGGCAGTTACGTTCACCGCGTCGAGGGCCACCAGACCTCACTAGACACGTTGTTGCGGTAAGTCGCGGTGTCTTTTCGAGTATAAAAATCGCGATCCATTGGGAGTTTGTTCGTTGCATGTTCGCGGGTGTACGTCGGCTTGTACCTTCACGCGCTTCGTCCTCGTAACGAAGATTGATCGAAATTTCAAGAAATTTGGCTCCGGACGGTCGTACATGTTGGCGTAAAAAAAACATATTCAATATTTTATTCGTACAGACAAATTATACGACCTTTTTAACGTACGTTCGAGTGTTTGTTACGCAGCAGTTACAGTTTTTGACTGAACGAAAATTCGATCTAAAAGATAAAAGCCGAGCGCCATCACGCACCTCCGTGCTCGATGTCGCTTCCGACAGGAGTAAACGGTACGTTTGCCGAGTACTGCAGAAATCGTTTCGGCACGATTCGACCGTTACGTTGACTGCACTGGGCAGAAAATGTCACCGCAGGTTCGAGTAGTTACGTTCACTGCGATCCGCAGAAAATGTCATTTCAGAATTAAGCAGTTACGTTCACCGCGTCAAGTGCCACCGGACCTCACTAGATACGTTCTTGAGGTAAATCGCAGTGACTTTTCGAGTATAAAAATCGCGATCCATTGGGAGTTTGTTCGTTGCATGTTCGCGGGTGTACGTCGGCTTGTACCTTCACGCGCTTCGTCCTCGTAACGAAGATTGATCGAAATTTCAAAAAAATTTGGCTCCGGACGGTCGTACATGTTGGCGTAAAAAATACATATTCAATATTTTATTCGTACACCCAAATTATACGACCTTTTTAACGTACGTATCAGTGTTCGTTACGCAGCAGTTACAGTTTTTGACTGAATGAAAATTCCGTGTAAAAGATAAAAGCCGAGCGCCATTACGCACCTCCGTGCTCGATGTCGCTTCCGACAGGAGTAAACGGTACGTTTGCCGAGTACTGCAGAAATCGTTTCGGCACGATTCGACCGTTACGTTGACTGCACTGGGCAGAAAATGTCACCGCAGGATCGAGTAGTTACGTTAACTGCGATCCGCAGAAAATGTCATTTCAGAATTAGGCAGTTACGTTCACCGCGTCGAGTGCCACCAGACCTCACTAGACACGTTGTTGCGGTATGTCGCGGTGTCTTTTCGAGTGTGAAAATCGCGATCCATTGGGAGTTTGTTCGTTGCATGTTCGCGGGTGTACGTCGGCTTGTACCTTCACGCGCTTCGTCCTCGTAACGAAGATTGATCGAAATTTCAAGAAATTTGGCTCCGGACGGTCGTACATGTTGGCGTAAAAAAAACATATTCAATATTTTATTCGTAAACCCAAATTATACGACCTTTTTAACGTACTTATTAGTGTTCGTTATGCAGCAGTTACAGTTTTGGACTGAATGAAAATTCCGTCTAAAAGATAAAAGCCGAGCGCCATCACGCACCTCCGTGCTCGATGTCGCTTCCGACAGGAGTAAACGGTACGTTTGCCGAGTATTGCAGAAATCGTTTCGGCACGATTCGACCGTTACGTTGACTGCACTGGGCAGAAAATGTCACCGCAGGATCGAGTAGTTACGTTAACTGCGATCCGCAGAAAATGTCATTTCAGAATTAGGCAGTTACGTTCACCGCGTCGAGTGCCACCAGACCTCACTAGACACGTTGTTGCGGTATGTCGCGGTGTCTTTTCGAGTTTGAAAATCGCGATCTATTGGGAGTTTGTTCGTTGCATGTTCGCGGGTGTACGTCGGCTTGTACCTTCACGCGCTTCGTCCTCGTAACGAAGATTGATCGAAATTTCAAGAAATTTGGCTCCGGACGGTCGTACATGTTGGCGTAAAAAAAACATATTCAATATTTTATTCGTAAAGCCAAATTATACGACCTTTTTAACGTACTTATTAGTGTTCGTTATGCAGCAGTTACAGTTTTGGACTGAATGAAAATTCCGTCTAAAAGATAAAAGCCGAGCGCCATCACGCATCTCCGTGCTCGATGTCGCTTCCGACAGGAGTAAACGGTACGTTTGCCGAGTACTGCAGAAATCGTTTCGGCACGATTCGACCGTTACGTTGACTGTACTGAGCAGAAAATGTCACCGCAGGTTCGAGTAGTTACGTTCACTGCGATCCGCAGAAAATGTCATTTCAGAATTAGGCAGTTACGTTCACCGCGTCGAGGGCCACCAGACCTCACTAGACACGTTGTTGCGGTAAGTCGCGGTGTCTTTTCGAGTGTGAAAATCGCGATCCATTGGGAGTTTGTTTCGAGTATTGGCCGGATTGTCACTTCCGGTGACAAAAAAGGTGGCTGGCGCCCAACATATTTTTTTTTTTATGGTTATTGGGTTAGTTTGGTCGACGGCGGCCAAACGACGGCGAGACGGGAAGGTCCCCTCTCACAATGGCGCCCAACGTGGGGCCTGAAAGAAATGAAATTATTTTTTTTTTCTATCTTTATTTGATTTAGTTTTTGTTGCTGCGTGCGAAATAATTTTTTTTTGTTGGTTGCGACAATTTCTTCTTGTTCCAAAAATGTTGAGGCAACGCCAAAAATATTTTTTTTTCCTACGCCTAGGCGTTAAAATTTATTTTTTTCCATTCAATTTCTTTTTTTGCAAATTTTTTTTTGTTGTTCACTGGTTTTATGCGAGTTTGATGGTGTACCGTGGAACCGGCAAGGGTGCGAACTCGTAAACGAGATAGTACCTCGCTATGTAAAGTAACTGATCTCGAATCTATTGTTCAATAGAAAAACATTGTCGTTCGCCCGAGACCTCTACGGTCTCGCAATATATGAATTTCGTCGACCCCGAATATTCTTCGAGAAATTATTTCTCGTTGCGAATATTCGAGCGCGTTAAACGAGATAGTTACGAGATACACGGTAGCGTCGATGCTACCGAGCTCTATTGTCCGGCGACCAAAACAATTTTTTCTAATACCCCCCCCCCCCCCCCCCTGATATCGTTCGGCGGCCGAGACAAAGGTTCGCCCGCGCTCGCACGATCGGTGCGAGCCTCGAAGTGAGGAGAGCGCGTACCTCCGGGTAGCGCTCGCCCAACCCCCAAAATTTCTCCTCACGCGGCGATCTAGCTGCCGATAATCGAGTGTACGAAGAATTCAGTCCTTTATGGAAATTCTTCGTGCGCGGAACTGCGGCTTCGCGGAAAAATCGATCTCGGATTGTGATTTTTTTTTTTGTGTTTGTGTGTGACGAGTGTCCCGATCCCGAACGCCGCCGTTTTTTTTTTGGATTACTTCGGTGAACGCCGAGTGAGTACCCTAGTTGGTCAAATAATTCTTTCATCGTCCCCTCGACGGGAATTGACCTTGTCGCGTTGCCCTCGAGATCCGGGAAACCCCGATCCCGGAAAAGGAAAACCGGCGGGTTTTTCGTTTTTTTACTAGTTGAATTTTTTTTTTTTTTCATTATTGGAAATTTAAGAAAAAGAGAAAAGAGAAAAATTTTTTTTTCTCTCCTTTCCCGTATTTTTTTTATTGCTTATTTTATTCGAGAGTCGGGAAATTGGGAAAAGCAAGCCCAAGGAACCGGCCCAAAATTTTTTTTTAATATCAATATTTCATTAATACCGGCCCGAAAATTTATTTTTGTTTTTTTTTTCGTCCAATAGGGACCGCGGCTGATTACGCGTTGAGCATCGAGAGCCCACGCTACGCGAGGCGTGCGTTACACGTGCACGCTCCAAGCGTCGCCGGCTCCCGCGCGAAAATTAATTTTTCTTTCCCCACGGAGAATTGGCTCTTCTCTTTTGCGAAAGCAAAAATTTTGTTTTGTTTTTTTTTGTCTTTCTTCCCTCTTTTTGCCCCTTTCTCCCTAGAAAAAAGAGAGAAAGAGAAAGGCAGCAGAAAATTCCTAATAATAAAAATAAAATTATTAGTTTTTTTTCTTTTTCTCGTTTTTTTTGCCTCCGTGGATTTTTCTTTTTTTTTTGCGGTTTCTTTTTTTTTGCGTGGCTTCGTCCTCGTAACGAAGATTGATCGAAGATTCAAGAAATTTGGCTCCAGAAGGTCGTACATGTTGGCGTAAAAAAAACATATTCAATATTTTATTCGTAAACCCAAATTATACGACCTTTTTAACGGACTTATTAGTGTTCGTTATGCAGCAGTTACAGTTTTTGACTGAATGAAAATTCCGTCTAAAAGATAAAAGCCGAGCGCCATCACGCACCTCCGTGCTCGATGTCGCTTCCGACAGGAGTAAACGGTACGTTTGCCGAGTATTGCAGAAATCGTTTCGGCACGATTCGACCGTTACGTTGACTGCACTGAGCAGAAAATGACACGGCAGGAGCGAGTAATTACGTTCACTGCGGTCCGCAGAAAATGTATTCGCAGAATTAGGCAGTTACGTTCACCGCGTCGAGTGCAACCAGACCTCACTAGACACGTTGTTGCGGTAAGTCGCAGTGACTTTTCGAGTGCAAAAATCGCGATCTATTGGGAGTTTGTTCGTTGCATGATCGCGGGCGTACGTCGGCTTCTACCTTCACGCGCTTCGTCCTCGCAACGAAGATTGATCGAAATTTCACGAAACCGGACAGTCGTACGCGTAGGCGTAAAAAAAACATATTCAACGCAAGAGTACACGTTATACCGTAGTATAACGTGTAATTTCCAAACGGCAACGTTTGGTATATATGTTTTCTGCACAATGCAATAATAACTTCCAATCCTGTGAAACTGATTTTCTGCGCACTGTGATAATCGTAACTGTCAAATCTTGCTGTGACGTTTTCTGCAACGTTCGTCAAACCTAACAACGGAATTCGAAAAAAATAGTGAACCCACATTATCCTCACATTATATATTCAAAAACTCAATGACAGATGTTAATTTAAATTCACATTAAGTTACGATCTTGTCGGGAACAGTTTACAGGAGAATCAGCTTCCACGAAAGCATTGAACTTCACAGAGGAACTTGATCGACCAGTGTCACCCATTGCATCAGGCGTTCCACTCGTCGATGACAATTCAATACGTGCGAGGGGCGGCAATACATCATTCTTGTCGGTTGATGGGACTCATGTACTGAATTTGAACTCGTCATACGTCATGGATGGTCAGAGCACATCGACGCCGGAACGTGTTCGGGAAAGTCGATTACCGATCAATATCGGGGAATTGTCCCATGCTCCAACGAGGGGAAGATGCGCGGATACGGATGTCGGCAACAACTCCCAAAACTCCTTCACCAATCGAGTAAGGCACTGACAATTGTAATTTCCAAATGACAACTTTTGGTATGTAAGTTTTCTGCGCATCGCTGTCAACGTGCCGGCTATTTTCTGACTAAAGATTTTCTGCGCACTGCAGTAATCGTAACTTTCAAATTCCGCTGTGACGTTTTCTGCAACGTGCGTCAAACGTAACAAGCGAATACTGAAGAAAATAGACGACCCACCTTACACGCACATTATATTTTCAAAAACTCAATGACAGACATTGGTTTCAATCTACATCAAGTTACGATCTCCACGATAATTACTTTCGCAAATTAAAAGTTTAATAACTAAAACAATTCGCGTAGCGGGCCTGCTTCACCTCTACCTCCCCTATTCATATTATGAATGTTCAATTCAACATTCGAATTGGAGATTGCCAATCAATTCACTTGAATTTCTTTCAGTATTTTCTTCGCACATCAAGTTATTTGAGATTTTTCTGAAACTTTTTCTTCTCATCATTGCACCTGGACTCATATTTCGTTTTGCTTCATGCTTAGAACACGACCAGTGTAGCGGAGCCAATTCCTAAGGCCCCGATCGACATCCGAGTGGTAACGGACGCGGACGAGGTGGCTGGAAACGATAGCGATGCTATCCAGCGTGGAGCAGCAGAGCCGCCAGTCGTTTCGATCTCTGCAAGTCCCGTAAGTACCTGCAAATTATTTTGACAAATTTGTATACTTTCGTTAACCTGTCAAGTGAGAAACTGAAAAAATTTCTTCACTTTTGACAATCAATGAATTGACTTGAAATTGTAAATAAGGGTTACTGGTTTTGTTTCCTACTTTCGAAATAATTGTTTAAATTTGTTTCAATTTTCAACAAAAATTCACCGCCGTTTCCCAATTTTTGAAGAAATATCCCGTGATTGTTATTATTTATTTTTCAATTGTATGAGATTTGTTATATTTCGAAAAAATACAACGTGACTATCTCCGCACTACGAGCGATTGTAAACAAAGTACAGATACCGGATAGTAGTACAACGTGTACTCTTCTGTACTTAGTCGATTGATAAGTACATAATCGAATCGATCGAGTGAGGCACTTACAATTGTAATTTCCAAACGGCAACGTTTGGTATATATGTTTTCTGCACAATGCAATAATAACTTCCAATCCTGTGAAACTGATTTTCTGCGCACTGTGATAATCGTAACTGTCAAATCTTGCTGTGACGTTTTCTGCAACGTTCGTCAAACCTAACAACGGAATTCGAAAAAAATAGTGAACCCACATTATCCTCACATTATATATTCAAAAACTCAATGACAGATGTTAATTTAAATTCACATTAAGTTACGATCTTGTCGGGAACAGTTTACAGGAGAATCAGCTTCCACGAAAGCATTGAACTTCACAGAGGAACTTGATCGACCAGTGTCACCCATTGCATCAGGCGTTCCACTCGTCGATGACGATTCAATACGTGCGAGGGGCGGCAATACATCATTCTCGTCGGTTGATGGGACTCATGTACTGAATTTGAACTCGTCATACGTCATGGATGGTCGGAGCACATCGACGCCGGAACGTGTTCGGGAAAGTCGATTACCGATCAATATCGGGGAATTGTCCCATGCTCCAACGAGGGGAAGATGCGCGGATACGGATGTCGGCAACAACTCCCAAAACTCCTTCACCAATCGAGTAAGGCACTGACAATTGTAATTTCCAAATGACAACTTTTGGTATGTAAGTTTTCTGCGCATCGCTGTCAACGTGCCGGCTATTTTCTGACTAAAGATTTTCTGCGCACTGCAGTAATCGTAACTTTCAAATTCCGCTGTGACGTTTTCTGCAACGTGCGTCAAACGTAACAAGCGAATACTGAAGAAAATAGACGACCCACCTTACACGCACATTATATTTTCAAAAACTCAATGACAGACATTGGTTTCAATCTACATCAAGTTACGATCTCCACGATAATTACTTTCGCAAATTAAAAGTTTAATAACTAAAACAATTCGCGTAGCGGGCCTGCTTCACCTCTACCTCCCCTATTCATATTATGAATGTTCAATTCAACATTCGAATTGGAGATTGCCAATCAATTCACTTGAATTTCTTTCAGTATTTTCTTCGCACATCAAGTTATTTGAGATTTTTCTGAAACTTTTTCTTCTCATCATTGCACCTGGACTCATATTTCGTTTTGCTTCATGCTTAGAACACGACCAGTGTAGCGGAGCCAATTCCTAAGGCCCCGATCGACATCCGAGTGGTAACGGACGCGGACGAGGTGGCTGGAAACGATAGCGATGCTATCCAGCGTGGAGCAGCAGAGCCGCCAGTCGTTTCGATCTCTGCAAGTCCCGTTAGTACCTGCAAATTATTTTGACAAATTTGTATACTTTCGTTAACCTGTCAAGTGAGAAACTGAAAAAATTTCTTCACTTTTGACAATCAATGAATTGACTTGAAATTGTAAATAAGGGTTACTGGTTTTGTTTCCTACTTTCGAAATAATTGTTTAAATTTGTTTCAATTTTCAACAAAAATTCACCGCCGTTTCCCAATTTTTGAAGAAATATCCCGTGATTGTTATTATTTATTTTTCAATTGTATGAGATTTGTTATATTTCGAAAAAATACAACGTGACTATCTCCGCACTACGAGCGATTGTAAACAAAGTACAGATACCGGATAGTAGTACAACGTGTACTCTTCTGTACTTAGTCGATTGATAAGTACATAATCGAATCGATCGAGTGAGGCACTTACAATTGTAATTTCCAAACGGCAACGTTTGGTATATATGTTTTCTGCACAATGCAATAATAACTTCCAATCCTGTGAAACTGATTTTCTGCGCACTGTGATAATCGTAACTGTCAAATCTTGCTGTGACGTTTTCTGCAACGTTCGTCAAACCTAACAACGGAATTCGAAAAAAATAGTGAACCCACATTATCCTCACATTATATATTCAAAAACTCAATGACAGATGTTAATTTAAATTCACATTAAGTTACGATCTTGTCGGGAACAGTTTACAGGAGAATCAGCTTCCACGAAAGCATTGAACTTCACAGAGGAACTTGATCGACCAGTGTCACCCATTGCATCAGGCGTTCCACTCGTCGATGACGATTCAATACGTGCGAGGGGCGGCAATACATCATTCTCGTCGGTTGATGGGACTCATGTACTGAATTTGAACTCGTCATACGTCATGGATGGTCAGAGCACATCGACGCCGGAACGTGTTCGGGAAAGTCGATTACCGATCAATATCGGGGAATTGTCCCATGCTCCAACGAGGGGAAGATGCGCGGATACGGATGTCGGCAACAACTCCCAAAACTCCTTCACCAATCGAGTAAGGCACTGACAATTGTAATTTCCAAATGACAACTTTTGGTATGTAAGTTTTCTGCGCATCGCTGTCAACGTGCCGGCTATTTTCTGACTAAAGATTTTCTGCGCACTGCAGTAATCGTAACTTTCAAATTCCGCTGTGACGTTTTCTGCAACGTGCGTCAAACGTAACAAGCGAATACTGAAGAAAATAGACGACCCACCTTGCACGCACATTATATTTTCAAAAACTCAATGACAGACATTAGTTTCAATCTACATCAAGTTACAATCTCCACGATAAGTACTTTCGCAATACACGCAGATCACTTCTCGCGCGATATATCAATTAGAGTTATTATTCACCTTACAAGGTCTCGCTAGAGGAACGTCATTCCGCGAATGAGGTCGGCGAGGCCTGTGAGCGAGCGGCGGCTGTCGTTGACGAGGCTGCGGAGGCGGCGACGGCGGCTGGAGTCGACGTGGCTGGGGAGGCGCCGGCAAGTCCGGTAAGTACCTCCAAATTATTTTTACAAATCTATGTACGAAAAATCTTCAATGATACCCCAAAAGTCGGCCGTTTCCAACCGGCAGGAGGATGGTGAGGTGAATAGAATGTTCCGACCAATTGTATATTACTCCGACACGGAGGACGAGGAGGACGAGGAAGAACAGTTTGTGAGTTTTACATGAGTCGTTGTTCGATGTTGAAACCAACAATTCTATCCTCAGTCTTTTTTTCCACATTATTTCGTTTCATAAATTTATTTTTTCTTTGAATAAATTTTCCGAATTCTGACTAACTCTTCTCATATTTAACATTCAATTTCATAAACCTTTTTCAATATTGAGCATTAGTTTGGTTTATACCGCGTCCGCATATTTGTTCTCTATTAGGTCTTTTCAATATTCCACATCACACTTTTCATACTTTCATCTATTCGAGAATTTGATAACATTTTAACAATTACTTCTCACAGCGTATTTAAGGGAAAAATCTCTCCTTTTTCGTTTTATCTACGTTTTTCGACAATATAATAGTTTTTTTGAGAGTACTCATCTTTCATGTTATTGAATGCGAAAAATCTCTCGTTGGCTGTTTCACATGCTCTGCGGCTCGCAGACCTCCAGAAGATAGTAAGATTTTAGGATATCGGTAGAACCGATTGGTTCGCCAAAATCGATCGAGAAACGTTTGACACGAAGTAATCCTCGCTGGTCTCTCTACACTTCGGTTTTCGGAGCAGTATCGCGTTGGCTTGTTGTCTCCTCGTCGTCCCCAGAACGAAAGAGGCCGAATTTGCGAGATTTTTCGACTCGTCGCCTCTATCCCTACTCTCTCATATTTTGTAAAGGTGTCACGAGTTATAGAAACGCAGATCACTTTTCGCGCGATATATCAATTAGAGTTATTTTTCACCTTACAAGGTCTCGCAAGAGGAACGTCATTCCGCGGCTGGAGTCGACGAGGCTGAGGAGGCGGCGGCGGCGGCTGGAGTCGACGAGCCCGGCGAGGCTGTCCCTGATGAAGTTAGGCGTCAGCACGCCCGTTTTGCTGTCGCAGATCGAGAAACGGCTGGTGAGTACACTTCTTGTGTATGTGTGTGTGTTCCGCGTGTTCCGGTAGCAGTTAATTAATAACTCCGTGATCTCTGGATTGTTTCTCCCACAGAGTTCTACTTTAGAAGTTCGTCAGGGTTCTATACAGAAGCGGAGCAACTTATTACGACGGAAATTAATCGTGACGGTGAGTATCTCATGAATCGATCATGATTTTTAACAGAAGGATTATAAAGCTGTGTGAATTGAACGCCCGACTTTTGGAAAATTCAATTTTTTTTCCGTGCTTCTTACGGCTTTTGGTATGTAGATGTATGTAGTGGAAGGATTTTCGGTTATAGTAGTGTTACATCCTGTTACGACCCAGCTAGGGTCTCCACTCACCCACCCAAAAGTAGCCCCCCCAAAATTGATTTTGCAAAATTTTTGTTTGCCAATCGTTTGGTTATTGTTAGGTAGGCTTTGGTAGGACCTTAAAAATTTTTGGTAGTTATTTTTTTTTTTTCTATTGCAAATTGAAATTTTTGGGCTTCAGTTGGCCCCCCCCAAATAAGTTTTTGACAATTTTTTTTTTTTAAACGTTTGGTCGCCGTTTGGTGGGGTTTGGTAGAACATTTTTAATGTTTGGTAGCTCAATTACTTATCGAAATACCTAAAAAAAGTAAATTTACATTCCTATCAGGGAGAACGTTAGCGCGCGTGTTTCAAATTGCAGCCGCAGGTTGTCGATATTGCGGATGTTAGCGTTATTTCGAAAACACATGATTACAGCGATCAATTTTGCACGCTCGTGCACGCTCCAAGCGTCGCCGGCTCCCGCGCGAAAATTAATTTTTCTTTCCCCACGGAGAATTGGCTCTTCTCTTTTGCGAAAGCAAAAATTTTGTTTTGTTTTTTTTTGTCTTTCTTCCCTCTTTTTGCCCCTTTCTCCCTAGAAAAAAGAGAGAAAGAGAAAGGCAGCAGAAAATTCCTAATAATAAAAATAAAATTATTAGTTTTTTTTCTTTTTCTCGTTTTTTTTGCCTCCGTGGATTTTTCTTTTTTTTTTGCGGTTTCTTTTTTTTTGCGTGGCTTCGTCCTCGTAACGAAGATTGATCGAAGATTCAAGAAATTTGGCTCCAGAAGGTCGTACATGTTGGCGTAAAAAAAACATATTCAATATTTTATTCGTAAACCCAAATTATACGACCTTTTTAACGGACTTATTAGTGTTCGTTATGCAGCAGTTACAGTTTTTGACTGAATGAAAATTCCGTCTAAAAGATAAAAGCCGAGCGCCATCACGCACCTCCGTGCTCGATGTCGCTTCCGACAGGAGTAAACGGTACGTTTGCCGAGTACTGCAGAAATCGTTTCGGCACGATTCGACCGTTACGTTGACTGCACTGAGCAGAAAATGACACGGCAGGAGCGAGTAATTACGTTCACTGCGGTCCGCAGAAAATGTATTCGCAGAATTAGGCAGTTACGTTCACCGCGTCGAGTGCAACCAGACCTCACTAGACACGTTGTTGCGGTAAGTCGCAGTGACTTTTCGAGTGCAAAAATCGCGATCTATTGGGAGTTTGTTCGTTGCATGATCGCGGGCGTACGTCGGCTTCTACCTTCACGCGCTTCGTCCTCGCAACGAAGATTGATCGAAATTTCACGAAACCGGACAGTCGTACGCGTAGGCGTAAAAAAAACATATTCAATATTTTATTCGTACAGACAAATTATACGACCTTTTTAACGTACGTTCGAGTGTTTGTTACGCAGCAGTTACAGTTTTTGACTGAACGAAAATTCGATCTAAAAGATAAAAGCCGCGCGCCATCAAGCACCTTCGAGCTCGATGTCGCTTCCGACAGGAATAAACGGTACGTTTACCGAGTATTGCAGAAATCGTTTCGGCACGATTCGACCGTTACGTTGACTGCACTGAGCAGAAAATGACACGGCAGGAGCGAGTAATTACGTTCACTGCGGTCCGCAGAAAATGTAACCGCATAATTAGGCAGTTACGTTGACCGCGTCGAGTGCAACCAGATCTCACTAGACACGTTGTTGCGGTAAGTCGCAGTGACTTTTCGAGAGCAAAAATCGCGATCTATTGGGAATTTGTTCGTTGCATGATCGCGGGCGTACGTCGGCTTCTACCTTCACGCGCCTCGTCCTCGTAACAAGATTGATCGAAATTTCTCGAAACTTCGCTCCGGACAGTCGTACATGTAGGCGTAAAAAAAACATATTCAATATTTTATTCGTAAAGCCAAATTATACGACCTTTTTAACGTACTTATTAGTGTTCGTTATGCAGCAGTTACAGTTTTGGACTGAATGAAAATTCCGTCTAAAAGATAAAAGCCGAGCGCCATCACGCATCTCCGTGCTCGATGTCGCTTCCGACAGGAGTAAACGGTACGTTTGCCGAGTACTGCAGAAATCGTTTCGGCACGATTCGACCGTTACGTTGACTGTACTGAGCAGAAAATGTCACCGCAGGTTCGAGTAGTTACGTTCACTGCGATCCGCAGAAAATGTCATTTCAGAATTAGGCAGTTACGTTCACCGCGTCGAGGGCCACCAGACCTCACTAGACACGTTGTTGCGGTAAGTCGCGGTGTCTTTTCGAGTATAAAAATCGCGATCCATTGGGAGTTTGTTCGTTGCATGTTCGCGGGTGTACGTCGGCTTGTACCTTCACGCGCTTCGTCCTCGTAACGAAGATTGATCGAAATTTCAAGAAATTTGGCTCCGGACGGTCGTACATGTTGGCGTAAAAAAAACATATTCAATATTTTATTCGTACAGACAAATTATACGACCTTTTTAACGTACGTTCGAGTGTTTGTTACGCAGCAGTTACAGTTTTTGACTGAACGAAAATTCGATCTAAAAGATAAAAGCCGAGCGCCATCACGCACCTCCGTGCTCGATGTCGCTTCCGACAGGAGTAAACGGTACGTTTGCCGAGTACTGCAGAAATCGTTTCGGCACGATTCGACCGTTACGTTGACTGCACTGGGCAGAAAATGTCACCGCAGGTTCGAGTAGTTACGTTCACTGCGATCCGCAGAAAATGTCATTTCAGAATTAAGCAGTTACGTTCACCGCGTCAAGTGCCACCGGACCTCACTAGATACGTTCTTGAGGTAAATCGCAGTGACTTTTCGAGTATAAAAATCGCGATCCATTGGGAGTTTGTTCGTTGCATGTTCGCGGGTGTACGTCGGCTTGTACCTTCACGCGCTTCGTCCTCGTAACGAAGATTGATCGAAATTTCAAAAAAATTTGGCTCCGGACGGTCGTACATGTTGGCGTAAAAAATACATATTCAATATTTTATTCGTACACCCAAATTATACGACCTTTTTAACGTACGTATCAGTGTTCGTTACGCAGCAGTTACAGTTTTTGACTGAATGAAAATTCCGTGTAAAAGATAAAAGCCGAGCGCCATTACGCACCTCCGTGCTCGATGTCGCTTCCGACAGGAGTAAACGGTACGTTTGCCGAGTACTGCAGAAATCGTTTCGGCACGATTCGACCGTTACGTTGACTGCACTGGGCAGAAAATGTCACCGCAGGATCGAGTAGTTACGTTAACTGCGATCCGCAGAAAATGTCATTTCAGAATTAGGCAGTTACGTTCACCGCGTCGAGTGCCACCAGACCTCACTAGACACGTTGTTGCGGTATGTCGCGGTGTCTTTTCGAGTGTGAAAATCGCGATCCATTGGGAGTTTGTTCGTTGCATGTTCGCGGGTGTACGTCGGCTTGTACCTTCACGCGCTTCGTCCTCGTAACGAAGATTGATCGAAATTTCAAAAAAATTTGGCTCCGGACGGTCGTACATGTTGGCGTAAAAAATACATATTCAATATTTTATTCGTACACCCAAATTATACGACCTTTTTAACGTACGTATCAGTGTTCGTTACGCAGCAGTTACAGTTTTTGACTGAATGAAAATTCCGTGTAAAAGATAAAAGCCGAGCGCCATTACGCACCTCCGTGCTCGATGTCGCTTCCGACAGGAGTAAACGGTACGTTTGCCGAGTACTGCAGAAATCGTTTCGGCACGATTCGACCGTTACGTTGACTGCACTGGGCAGAAAATGTCACCGCAGGATCGAGTAGTTACGTTAACTGCGATCCGCAGAAAATGTCATTTCAGAATTAGGCAGTTACGTTCACCGCGTCGAGTGCCACCAGACCTCACTAGACACGTTGTTGCGGTATGTCGCGGTGTCTTTTCGAGTGTGAAAATCGCGATCCATTGGGAGTTTGTTCGTTGCATGTTCGCGGGTGTACGTCGGCTTGTACCTTCACGCGCTTCGTCCTCGTAACGAAGATTGATCGAAATTTCAAGAAATTTGGCTCCGGACGGTCGTACATGTTGGCGTAAAAAAAACATATTCAATATTTTATTCGTAAACCCAAATTATACGACCTTTTTAACGTACTTATTAGTGTTCGTTATGCAGCAGTTACAGTTTTGGACTGAATGAAAATTCCGTCTAAAAGATAAAAGCCGAGCGCCATCACGCACCTCCGTGCTCGATGTCGCTTCCGACAGGAGTAAACGGTACGTTTGCCGAGTATTGCAGAAATCGTTTCGGCACGATTCGACCGTTACGTTGACTGCACTGGGCAGAAAATGTCACCGCAGGATCGAGTAGTTACGTTAACTGCGATCCGCAGAAAATGTCATTTCAGAATTAGGCAGTTACGTTCACCGCGTCGAGTGCCACCAGACCTCACTAGACACGTTGTTGCGGTATGTCGCGGTGTCTTTTCGAGTTTGAAAATCGCGATCTATTGGGAGTTTGTTCGTTGCATGTTCGCGGGTGTACGTCGGCTTGTACCTTCACGTGCTTCGTCCTCGTAACGAAGATTGATCGAAATTTCAAGAAATTTGGCTCCGGACGGTCGTACATGTTGGCGTAAAAAAAACATATTCAATATTTTATTCGTAAAGCCAAATTATACGACCTTTTTAACGTACTTATTAGTGTTCGTTATGCAGCAGTTACAGTTTTGGACTGAATGAAAATTCCGTCTAAAAGATAAAAGCCGAGCGCCATCACGCATCTCCGTGCTCGATGTCGCTTCCGACAGGAGTAAACGGTACGTTTGCCGAGTACTGCAGAAATCGTTTCGGCACGATTCGACCGTTACGTTGACTGTACTGAGCAGAAAATGTCACCGCAGGTTCGAGTAGTTACGTTCACTGCGATCCGCAGAAAATGTCATTTCAGAATTAGGCAGTTACGTTCACCGCGTCGAGGGCCACCAGACCTCACTAGACACGTTGTTGCGGTAAGTCGCGGTGTCTTTTCGAGTGTGAAAATCGCGATCCATTGGGAGTTTGTTTCGAGTATTGGCCGGATTGTCACTTCCGGTGACAAAAAAGGTGGCTGGCGCCCAACATATTTTTTTTTTATGGTTATTGGGTTAGTTTGGTCGACGGCGGCCAAACGACGGCGAGACGGGAAGGTCCCCTCTCACAATGGCCCCCAACGTGGGGCCTGAAAGAAATGAAATTATTTTTTTTTTTCTATCTTTATTTGATTTAGTTTTTGTTGCTGCGTGCGAAATAATTTTTTTTTGTTGGTTGCGACAATTTCTTCTTGTTCCAAAAATGTTGAGGCAACGCCAAAAATATTTTTTTTTCCTACGCCTAGGCGTTAAAATTTATTTTTTTCCATTCAATTTCTTTTTTTGCAAATTTTTTTTTGTTGTTCACTGGTTTTATGCGAGTTTGATGGTGTACCGTGGAACCGGCAAGGGTGCGAACTCGTAAACGAGATAGTACCTCGCTATGTAAAGTAACTGATCTCGAATCTATTGTTCAATAGAAAAACATTGTCGTTCGCCCGAGACCTCTACGGTCTCGCAATATATGAATTTCGTCGACCCCGAATATTCTTCGAGAAATTATTTCTCGTTGCGAATATTCGAGCGCGTTAAACGAGATAGTTACGAGATACACGGTAGCGTCGATGCTACCGAGCTCTATTGTCCGGCGACCAAAACAATTTTTTCTAATACCCCCCCCCCCCCCCCCCCCCCCTGATATCGTTCGACGGCCGAGACAAAGGTTCGCCCGCGCTCGCACGATCGGTGCGAGCCTCGAAGTGAGGAGAGCGCGTACCTCCGGGTAGCGCTCGCCCAACCCCCAAAATTTCTCCTCACGCGGCGATCTAGCTGCCGATAATCGAGTGTACGAAGAATTCAGTCCTTTATGGAAATTCTTCGTGCGCGGAACTGCGGCTTCGCGGAAAAATCGATCTCGGATTGTGATTTTTTTTTTTGTGTTTGTGTGTGACGAGTGTCCCGATCCCGAACGCCGCCGTTTTTTTTTTGGATTACTTCGGTGAACGCCGAGTGAGTACCCTAGTTGGTCAAATAATTCTTTCATCGTCCCCTCGACGGGAATTGACCTTGTCGCGTTGCCCTCGAGATCCGGGAAACCCCGATCCCGGAAAAGGAAAACCGGCGGGTTTTTCGTTTTTTTACTAGTTGAATTTTTTTTTTTTTCATTATTGGAAATTTAAGAAAAAGAGAAAAGAGAAAAAAAAATTTTTCTCTCCTTTCCCGTATTTTTTTTATTGCTTATTTTATTCGAGAGTCGGGAAATTGGGAAAAGCAAGCCCAAGGAACCGGCCCAAAATTTTTTTTTAATATCAATATTTCATTAATACCGGCCCGAAAATTTATTTTTGTTTTTTTTTTCGTCCAATAGGGACCGCGGCTGATTACGCGTTGAGCATCGAGAGCCCACGCTACGCGAGGCGTGCGTTACACGTGCACGCTCCAAGCGTCGCCGGCTCCCGCGCGAAAATTAATTTTTCTTTCCCCACGGAGAATTGGCTCTTCTCTTTTGCGAAAGCAAAAATTTTGTTTTGTTTTTTTTTGTCTTTCTTCCCTCTTTTTGCCCCTTTCTCCCTAGAAAAAAGAGAGAAAGAGAAAGGCAGCAGAAAATTCCTAATAATAAAAATAAAATTATTAGTTTTTTTTCTTTTTCTCGTTTTTTTTGCCTCCGTGGATTTTTCTTTTTTTTTTGCGGTTTCTTTTTTTTTGCGTGGCTTCGTCCTCGTAACGAAGATTGATCGAAGATTCAAGAAATTTGGCTCCAGAAGGTCGTACATGTTGGCGTAAAAAAAACATATTCAATATTTTATTCGTAAACCCAAATTATACGACCTTTTTAACGGACTTATTAGTGTTCGTTATGCAGCAGTTACAGTTTTTGACTGAATGAAAATTCCGTCTAAAAGATAAAAGCCGAGCGCCATCACGCACCTCCGTGCTCGATGTCGCTTCCGACAGGAGTAAACGGTACGTTTGCCGAGTATTGCAGAAATCGTTTCGGCACGATTCGACCGTTACGTTGACTGCACTGAGCAGAAAATGACACGGCAGGAGCGAGTAATTACGTTCACTGCGGTCCGCAGAAAATGTATTCGCAGAATTAGGCAGTTACGTTCACCGCGTCGAGTGCAACCAGACCTCACTAGACACGTTGTTGCGGTAAGTCGCAGTGACTTTTCGAGTGCAAAAATCGCGATCTATTGGGAGTTTGTTCGTTGCATGATCGCGGGCGTACGTCGGCTTCTACCTTCACGCGCTTCGTCCTCGCAACGAAGATTGATCGAAATTTCACGAAACCGGACAGTCGTACGCGTAGGCGTAAAAAAAACATATTCAACGCAAGAGTACACGTTATACCGTAGTATAACGTGTAATTTCCAAACGGCAACGTTTGGTATATATGTTTTCTGCACAATGCAATAATAACTTCCAATCCTGTGAAACTGATTTTCTGCGCACTGTGATAATCGTAACTGTCAAATCTTGCTGTGACGTTTTCTGCAACGTTCGTCAAACCTAACAACGGAATTCGAAAAAAATAGTGAACCCACATTATCCTCACATTATATATTCAAAAACTCAATGACAGATGTTAATTTAAATTCACATTAAGTTACGATCTTGTCGGGAACAGTTTACAGGAGAATCAGCTTCCACGAAAGCATTGAACTTCACAGAGGAACTTGATCGACCAGTGTCACCCATTGCATCAGGCGTTCCACTCGTCGATGACAATTCAATACGTGCGAGGGGCGGCAATACATCATTCTCGTCGGTTGATGGGACTCATGTACTGAATTTGAACTCGTCATACGTCATGGATGGTCGGAGCACATCGACGCCGGAACGTGTTCGGGAAAGTCGATTACCGATCAATATCGGGGAATTGTCCCATGCTCCAACGAGGGGAAGATGCGCGGATACGGATGTCGGCAACAACTCCCAAAACTCCTTCACCAATCGAGTAAGGCACTGACAATTGTAATTTCCAAATGACAACTTTTGGTATGTAAGTTTTCTGCGCATCGCTGTCAACGTGCCGGCTATTTTCTGACTAAAGATTTTCTGCGCACTGCAGTAATCGTAACTTTCAAATTCCGCTGTGACGTTTTCTGCAACGTGCGTCAAACGTAACAAGCGAATACTGAAGAAAATAGACGACCCACCTTACACGCACATTATATTTTCAAAAACTCAATGACAGACATTGGTTTCAATCTACATCAAGTTACGATCTCCACGATAATTACTTTCGCAAATTAAAAGTTTAATAACTAAAACAATTCGCGTAGCGGGCCTGCTTCACCTCTACCTCCCCTATTCATATTATGAATGTTCAATTCAACATTCGAATTGGAGATTGCCAATCAATTCACTTGAATTTCTTTCAGTATTTTCTTCGCACATCAAGTTATTTGAGATTTTTCTGAAACTTTTTCTTCTCATCATTGCACCTGGACTCATATTTCGTTTTGCTTCATGCTTAGAACACGACCAGTGTAGCGGAGCCAATTCCTAAGGCCCCGATCGACATCGCGCAAGGCGATCGCGCGACAATTGATATATCGCGCGAGAAGTGATCTGCGTGTATTGCGAAAGTACTTATCGTGGAGATTGTAACTTGATGTAGATTGAAACTAATGTCTGTCATTGAGTTTTTGAAAATATAATGTGCGTGCAAGGTGGGTCGTCTATTTTCTTCAGTATTCGCTTGTTACGTTTGACGCACGTTGCAGAAAACGTCACAGCGGAATTTGAAAGTTACGATTACTGCAGTGCGCAGAAAATCTTTAGTCAGAAAATAGCCGGCACGTTGACAGCGATGCGCAGAAAACTTACATACCAAAAGTTGTCATTTGGAAATTACAATTGTCAGTGCCTTACTCGATTGGTGAAGGAGTTTTGGGAGTTGTTGCCGACATCCGTATCCGCGCATCTTCCCCTCGTTGGAGCATGGGACAATTCCCCGATATTGATCGGTAATCGACTTTCCCGAACACGTTCCGGCGTCGATGTGCTCTGACCATCCATGACGTATGACGAGTTCAAATTCAGTACATGAGTCCCATCAACCGACGAGAATGATGTATTGCCGCCCCTCGCACGTATTGAATCGTCATCGACGAGTGGAACGCCTAATGCAATGGGTGACACTGGTCGATCAAGTTCCTCTGTGAAGTTCAATGCTTTCGTGGAAGCTGATTCTCCTGTAAACTGTTCCCGACAAGATCGTAACTTAATGTGAATTTAAATTAACATCTGTCATTGAGTTTTTGAATATATAATGTGAGGATAATGTGGGTTCACTATTTTTTTCGAATTCCGTTGTTAGGTTTGACGAACGTTGCAGAAAACGTCACAGCAAGATTTGACAGTTACGATTATCACAGTGCGCAGAAAATCAGTTTCACAGGATTGGAAGTTATTATTGCATTGTGCAGAAAACATATATACCAAACGTTGCCGTTTGGAAATTACAATTGTAAGTGCCTCACTCGATCGATTCGATTATGTACTTATCAATCGACTAAGTACAGAAGAGTACACGTTGTACTACTATCCGGTATCTGTACTTTGTTTACAATCGCTCGTAGTGCGGAGATAGTCACGTTGTATTTTTTCGAAATATAACAAATCTCATACAATTGAAAAATAAATAATAACAATCACGGGATATTTCTTCAAAAATTGGGAAACGGCGGTGAATTTTTGTTGAAAATTGAAACAAATTTAAACAATTATTTCGAAAGTAGGAAACAAAACCAGTAACCCTTATTTACAATTTCAAGTCAATTCATTGATTGTCAAAAGTGAAGAAATTTTTTCAGTTTCTCACTTGACAGGTTAACGAAAGTATACAAATTTGTCAAAATAATTTGCAGGTACTTACGGGACTTGCAGAGATCGAAACGACTGGCGGCTCTGCTGCTCCACGCTGGATAGCATCGCTATCGTTTCCAGCCACCTCGTCCGCGTCCGTTACCACTCGGATGTCGATCGGGGCCTTAGGAATTGGCTCCGCTACACTGGTCGTGTTCTAAGCATGAAGCAAAACGAAATATGAGTCCAGGTGCAATGATGAGAAGAAAAAGTTTCAGAAAAATCTCAAATAACTTGATGTGCGAAGAAAATACTGAAAGAAATTCAAGTGAATTGATTGGCAATCTCCAATTCGAATGTTGAATTGAACATTCATAATATGAATAGGGGAGGTAGAGGTGAAGCAGGCCCGCTAAGCGAATTGTTTTAGTTATTAAACTTTTAATTTGCGAAAGTAATTATCGTGGAGATCGTAACTTGATGTAGATTGAAACCAATGTCTGTCATTGAGTTTTTGAAAATATAATGTGCGTGTAAGGTGGGTCGTCTATTTTCTTCAGTATTCGCTTGTTACGTTTGACGCACGTTGCAGAAAACGTCACAGCGGAATTTGAAAGTTACGATTACTGCAGTGCGCAGAAAATCTTTAGTCAGAAAATAGCCGGCACGTTGACAGCGATGCGCAGAAAACTTACATACCAAAAGTTGTCATTTGGAAATTACAATTGTCAGTGCCTTACTCGATTGGTGAAGGAGTTTTGGGAGTTGTTGCCGACATCCGTATCCGCGCATCTTCCCCTCGTTGGAGCATGGGACAATTCCCCGATATTGATCGGTAATCGACTTTCCCGAACACGTTCCGGCGTCGATGTGCTCCGACCATCCATGACGTATGACGAGTTCAAATTCAGTACATGAGTCCCATCAACCGACGAGAATGATGTATTGCCGCCCCTCGCACGTATTGAATCGTCATCGACGAGTGGAACGCCTGATGCAATGGGTGACACTGGTCGATCAAGTTCCTCTGTGAAGTTCAATGCTTTCGTGGAAGCTGATTCTCCTGTAAACTGTTCCCGACAAGATCGTAACTTAATGTGAATTTAAATTAACATCTGTCATTGAGTTTTTGAATATATAATGTGAGGATAATGTGGGTTCACTATTTTTTTCGAATTCCGTTGTTAGGTTTGACGAACGTTGCAGAAAACGTCACAGCAAGATTTGACAGTTACGATTATCACAGTGCGCAGAAAATCAGTTTCACAGGATTGGAAGTTATTATTGCATTGTGCAGAAAACATATATACCAAACGTTGCCGTTTGGAAATCAGCTTTACTCCAGTTGGTACCATCGTCGTAATTTGACAGTGTAAAGCCGATCCGTGTATTTAATAGCCAAGATAGTATAGCCCGAGTTCGGGCCTATGTTGTTCCTCCATAAAATCCCATAGAATCGTTCGTACAATTAG
This sequence comes from Pimpla rufipes, assembly GCA_963932165.1. Classification (NCBI taxonomy): domain Eukaryota; kingdom Metazoa; phylum Arthropoda; class Insecta; order Hymenoptera; family Ichneumonidae; genus Pimpla; species Pimpla rufipes. The sequence continues at coordinate 7,292,744 of OZ010640.1, forward strand.
ATTTACTGTGGAGGGCAACATCGGCGAAAAAACTGAAAAATCAGCTTTACTCCAGTTGGTACCATCGTCGTAATTTGACAGTGTATAGCCGATCCGTGTATTTAATAGCCAAGATAGTATAGGCCGAGTTCGGGCCTATGTGGTTCCTCCATAAAATCCCATAGAATCGTTCGGACAATTAGATTTACTGTGGAGGGCAACATCAGCGAAAAAACGGAAGAATCAGCTCTACTCCAGAAGGTACCATCGTCGTAATTTGACAGTGTAGAGCCGATCCGTGTATATAATAGCCAAGATAGTATAGCTCGAGTTCGGGCCTATGTGGTTCCTCCATAAAACCCCATAGAATCGTTCGGAGAATTAGATTTACTGTGGAGGGCAACATCGGCGAAAAAACCGAAAAATCAGCTTTACTCCAGTTGGTACCATCGTCGTAATTTGACAGTGTAGAGCCGATCCGTGTATTTAATAGCCAAGATAGTATAGGCCGAGTGCGGGCCTATGTGGTTCCTCCATGAAATCCCATAGAATCGTTCGGACAATTAGATTTACTGTGGAGGGCAAAGATCCGTGTATTTAATGGCCAAGATAGTATAGGCCGAGTTCGGGCCTATGTGGTTCCTCCATGAAATCCCATAGAATCGTTCGTACAATTAGATTTACTGTGGAGGGCAACATCGGCGAAAAAACTGAAAAATCAGCTTTACTCCAGTTGGTACCATCGTCGTAATTTGACAGTGTAGAGCCGATCCGTGTATTTAATAGCCAAGATAGTATAGGCCGAGTTCGGGCCTATGTGGTTCCTCCATAAAATCCCATAGAATCGTTCGGACAATTAGATTTACTGTGGAGGGCAACATCGGCGAAAAAACCGAAATATTAGCTTAACTCCAGTTGGTACCATCGTCGTAATTTGACAGTGTAGACCCGATCCGTGTATGTAATAGCCAAGATAGTATAGCCCGAGTTCGGGCCTATGTGGTTCCTCCATAAAATCCCATAGAATCGTTCGGACAATTAGATTTACTGTGGAGGGCAACATCGGCGAAAAAACCGAAAAATCAGCTTTACTCCAGTTGGTACCATCATCGTAATTTGACAGTGTAGAGCCGATCCGTGTATTTAATAGCCAAGATAGTATAGTCCGAGTTCGGGCCTATGTGGTTCCTCTATAAAATCCCATAGAATCGTTCGGACAATTAGATTTACTGTGGAGGGCAACATCGGCGAAAAAACCGAAAAATCAGCTTTACTCCAGTTCGTACCATCGTCGTAATTTGACAGTGTAGAGCCGATCCGTGTATGTAATAGCCAAGATAGTATAGCCCGAGTTCGGGCCTATGTGGTTCCTCCATAAAACCCCATAGAATTGTTTGGACAATTAGATTTACTGTGGAGGGCAACATCAGCGAAAAAACGGATGAATCAGCTCTACTCCAGAAGGTACCATCGTCGTAATTTGACAGTGTAGAGCCGATCCGTGTATGTAATAGCCAAGATAGTATAGGCCGAGTTCGGGCCTATCTGGTTTCTCCATAAAATCCCATAGAATCGTTCGGACAATTAGATTTACTGTGGAGGGCAACATCGGCGAAAAAACCGAAAAATCAGCTTAACTCCAGTTGGTACCATCGTCGTAATTTGACAGTGTATAGCCGATCCGTGTATTTAATAGCCAAGATAGTATAGGCCGTGTTCGGGCCTATGTGGTTCCTCCATAAAACCCCATAGAATTGTTCGGACAATTAGATTTACTGTGGAGGGCAACATCGGCGAAAAGACGGAAAAATCAGCTTCACTCCAGTTGGTACCATCGTCGTAATTTGACAGTGTAGAGCCGATCCGTGTATTTAATAGCCAAGATAGTATAGACCGAGTTCGGGCCTATGTGGTTCCTCCATAAAATCCCATAGAATCGTTCGGACAATTAGATTTACTGTGGAGGGCAACATCGGCGAAAAAACCGAAAAATCAGCTTAAGGGCAGGTTCCCGTTCTAAGGCCCAAAAAATGCCTAAATTTCAGGAATATTTTTCCAATACAAAATAAAGTATTCTGCAATAAATTTTTTGTAGGTTTTATTTGTATATAAAAGAAGTAATTTACTGAATTTTTTTATAGAAAAATATTTCAAAATGGCGGCTCCAGCTCCCGCCAAAGAAGCCGCTCCCGGCGTGAAGTGAAACGCGCGGTACCTTCAGCCTCCGCATGTGATTTGAAATCAAAAAACAAAAAAAAATATCAAAGAAGATTGAATTTGTGGGGCCCTATCGGTTTCCGATTTTTAAAAAAGCCTTTTATAACAAAATGGCGGCCAGTTAAACAAACTGTCATTTTTTCATGCTTTTTTTTGCGCTTTAACATCAACAAAAAAATATATATAATAATTTTTTTTTAAAAAACGCTCCGTCAGGGCCCCTCAAATTTAATTAGCTTTCATTTGAGCAGTGAAACGTTGAAATCGGTGCATTCCTCGAAGCTCTAGAGCGTACCGCGCGTCGAAAAACGTTGTTTCGAGATAAACGCGTTTAATGTTTTATGTAGGAACGGTCGCCCTACTGACAATACGTACTACACACCTGTATATCTCGAGAACTAAATCATATATCGAAATATCGTTTCTCCCACGTATTCTCGATAACATAAGGATAAAAATTAAGCAAAAAAAAATTTTTCGATTTTTTCATCGATTTTGGCGGGAACCTGCCCTTAACTCCAGATGGTACCATCGTCGTAATTTGACAGTGTAAAGCCGATCCGTGTATGTAATAGCCATGATAATATAGCCCGAGTTCGGGCCTATGTGGTTTCTCCATAAAATCGCATAGAATCGTTCGGACAATTAGATTTACTGTGGAGGGCAACATCGGCGAAAAAACCGAAAAATCAGCTTTACTCCAGTTGGTACCATCGTCGTAATTTGACAGTGTAAAGCCGATCCGTGTATTTAATAGCCAAGATAGTATAGCCCGAGTTCGGGCCTATGTTGTTCCTCCATAAAATCCCATAGAATCGTTCGTACAATTAGATTTACTGTGGAGGGCAACATCGGCGAAAAAACTGAAAAATCAGCTTTACTCCAGTTGGTACCATCGTCGTAATTTGACAGTGTATAGCCGATCCGTGTATTTAATAGCCAAGATAGTATAGGCCGAGTTCGGGCCTATGTGGTTCCTCCATAAAATCCCATAGAATCGTTCGGACAATTAGATTTACTGTGGAGGGCAACATCAGCGAAAAAACGGAAGAATCAGCTCTACTCCAGAAGGTACCATCGTCGTAATTTGACAGTGTAGAGCCGATCCGTGTATATAATAGCCAAGATAGTATAGCTCGAGTTCGGGCCTATGTGGTTCCTCCATAAAACCCCATAGAATCGTTCGGAGAATTAGATTTACTGTGGAGGGCAACATCGGCGAAAAAACCGAAAAATCAGCTTTACTCCAGTTGGTACCATCGTCGTAATTTGACAGTGTAGAGCCGATCCGTGTATTTAATAGCCAAGATAGTATAGGCCGAGTGCGGGCCTATGTGGTTCCTCCATGAAATCCCATAGAATCGTTCGGACAATTAGATTTACTGTGGAGGGCAAAGATCCGTGTATTTAATGGCCAAGATAGTATAGGCCGAGTTCGGGCCTATGTGGTTCCTCCATGAAATCCCATAGAATCGTTCGTACAATTAGATTTACTGTGGAGGGCAACATCGGCGAAAAAACTGAAAAATCAGCTTTACTCCAGTTGGTACCATCGTCGTAATTTGACAGTGTAGAGCCGATCCGTGTATTTAATAGCCAAGATAGTATAGGCCGAGTTCGGGCCTATGTGGTTCCTCCATAAAATCCCATAGAATCGTTCGGACAATTAGATTTACTGTGGAGGGCAACATCGGCGAAAAAACCGAAATATTAGCTTAACTCCAGTTGGTACCATCGTCGTAATTTGACAGTGTAGACCCGATCCGTGTATGTAATAGCCAAGATAGTATAGCCCGAGTTCGGGCCTATGTGGTTCCTCCATAAAATCCCATAGAATCGTTCGGACAATTAGATTTACTGTGGAGGGCAACATCGGCGAAAAAACTGAAAAATCAGCTTTACTCCAGTTGGTACCATCATCGTAATTTGACAGTGTAGAGCCGATCCGTGTATTTAATAGCCAAGATAGTATAGTCCGAGTGCGAGCCTATGTGGTTCCTCCATAAAATCCCATAGAATCGTTCGGACAATTAGATTTACTGTGCAGGGCAACATCGGCGAAAAAAACTGAAAAATACGATTTACTCCAGTTGGTACCATCGTCGTAATTTGACAGTGTAGAGCCGATCCGTGTATTTAATAGCCAAGATAGTATAGGCCGAGTGCGGGCCTATGTGGTTCCTCCATGAAATCCCATAGAATCGTTCGGACAATTAGATTTACTGTGGAGGGCAAAGATCCGTGTATTTAATGGCCAAGATAGTATAGGCCGAGTTCGGGCCTATGTGGTTCCTCCATAAAATCCCATAGAATCGTTCGTACAATTAGATTTACTGTGGAGGGCAACATCGGCGAAAAAACTGAAAAATCAGCTTTACTCCAGTTGGTACCATCGTCGTAATTTGACAGTGTAGAGCCGATCCGTGTATTTAATAGCCAAGATAGTATAGGCCGAGTTCGGGCCTATGTGGTTCCTCCATAAAATCCCATAGAATCGTTCGGACAATTAGATTTACTGTGGAGGGCAACATCGGCGAAAAAACCGAAAAATCAGCTTAACTCCAGTTGGTACCATCGTCGTAATTTGACAGTGTATAGCCGATCCGTATATTTAATAGCCAAGATAGTATAGGCCGAGTTCGGGCCTATGTGGTTCCTCCATAAAATCCCATAGAATCGTTCGTACAATTAGATTTACTGTGGAGGGCAACATCGGCGAAAAAACTGAAAAATCAGCTTTACTCCAGTTCGTACCATCGTCGTAATTTGACAGTGTAGAGCCGATCCGTGTATGTAATAGCCAAGATAGTATAGCCCGAGTTCGGGCCTATGTGGTTCCTCCATAAAACCCCATAGAATTGTTCGGACAATTAGATTTACTGTGGAGGGCAACATCAGCGAAAAAACGGATGAATCAGCTCTACTCCAGAAGGTACCATCGTCGTAATTTGACAGTGTAGAGCCGATCCGTGTATTTAATAGCCAAGATAGTATAGCCCGAGTTCGGGCCTATGTGGTTCCTCCATAAAACCCCATAGAATTGTTCGGACAATTAGATTTACTGTGGAGGGCAACATCAGCGAAAAAACGGATGAATCAGCTCTACTCCAGAAGGTACCATCGTCGTAATTTGACAGTGTAGAGCCGATCCGTGTATGTAATAGCCAAGATAGTATAGCCCGAGTTCGGGCCTATGTGGTTCCTCCATAAAACCCCATAGAATCGTTCGGACAATTAGATTTACTGTGGAGGGCAACATCGGCGAAAAAACCGAAAAATCAGCTTTACTCCAGTTGGTACCATCGTCGTAATTTGACAGTGTATAGCCGATCCGTGTATTTAATAGCCAAGATAGTATAGGCCGAGTTCGGGCCTATGTGGTTCCTCCATAAAATCCCATAGAATCGTTCGTACAATTAGATTTACTGTGGAGGGCAACATCGGCGAAAAAACTGAAAAATCAGCTTTACTCCAGTTCGTACCATCGTCGTAATTTGACAGTGTAGAGCCGATCCGTGTATGTAATAGCCAAGATAGTATAGCCCGAGTTCGGGCCTATGTGGTTCCTCCATAAAACCCCATAGAATCGTTCGGACAATTAGATTTACTGTGGAGGGAAACATCGGCGAAAAAACCGAAAAATCAGCTTTACTCCAGTTGGTACCATCGTCGTAATTTGACAGTGTAGAGCCGATCCGTGTATTTAATAGCCAAGATAGTATAGGCCGAGTTCGGGCCTATGTGGTTCCTCCATAAAATCCCATAGAATCGTTCGGACAATTAGATTTACTGTGGAGGGCAACATCGGCGAAAAAACCGAAAAATCAGCTTTACTCCAGTTGGTACCATCGTCGTAATTTGACAGTGTATAGCCGATCCGTGTATTTAATAGCCAAGATAGTATAGGCCGAGTTCGGGCCTATGTGGTTCCTCTATAAAATCCCATAGAATCGTTCGTACAATTAGATTTACTGTGGAGGGCAACATCGGCGAAAAAACTGAAAAATCAGCTTTACTCCAGTAGGTACCATCGTCGTAATTTGACAGTGTAGAGCCGATCCGTGTATTTAATAGCCAAGATAGTATAGGCCGAGTTCGGGCCTATGTGGTTCCTCCATAAAATCCCATAGAATCGTTCGGACAATTAGATTTACTGTGGAGGGCAACATCGGCGAAAAAACTGAAAAATCAGCTTTACTCCAGTTGGTACCATCATCGTAATTTGACAGTGTAGAGCCGATCCGTGTATTTAATAGCCAAGATAGTATAGGCCGAGTTCGAGCCTATGTGGTTTCTCCATAAAATCCCATAGAATCGTTCGGACAATTAGATTTACTGTGGAGGGCAACATCAGCGAAAAAACGGATGAATCAGCTCTACTCCAGAAGGTACCATCGTCGTAATTTGACAGTGTAGAGCCGATCCGTGTATGTAATAGCCAAGATAGTATAGCCCGAGTTCGGGCCTATGTGGTTCCTCCATAAAACCCCATAGAATCGTTCGGACAATTAGATTTACTGTGGAGGGAAACATCGGCGAAAAAACCGAAAAATCAGCTTTACTCCAGTTGGTACCATCGTCGTAATTTGACAGTGTATAGCCGATCCGTGGATGTAATAGCCAAGACAGTATAGCCCGAGTTCGGGCCTATGTGGTTCCTCCATAAAATCCCATAGAATCGTTCGGACAATTAGATTTACTGTGGAGGGCAACATCGGCGAAAAAACCGAAAAATCAGCTTAACTCCAGATGGTACCATCGTCGTAATTTGACAGTGTAGAGCGGATCCGTGTATGTAATAGCCAAGATAGTATAGCCCGAGTTCGGGCCTATGTGGTTCCTCCATAAAATCCCATAGAATCGTTCGGACAATTAGATTTACTGTGGAGGGCAACATCGGCGAAAAAACCGAAAAATCAGCTTTACTCCAGTTCGTACCATCGTCGTAATTTGACAGTGTAGAGCCGATCCGTGTATGTAATAGCCAAGATAGTATAGCCCGAGTTCGGGCCTATGTGGTTCCTCCATAAAACCCCATAGAATTGTTCGGACAATTAGATTTACTGTGGAGGGCAACATCAGCGAAAAAACGGATGAATCAGCTCTACTCCAGAAGGTACCATCGTCGTAATTTGACAGTGTAGAGCCGATCCGTGTATGTAATAGCCAAGATAGTATAGGCCGAGTTCGGGCCTATCTGGTTCCTCCATAAAATCCCATAGAATCGTTCGGACAATTAGATTTACTGTGGAGGGCAACATCGGCGAAAAAACTGAAAAATCAGCTTTATTCCAGTTGGTACCATCGTCGTAATTTAACAGTGTAGAGCCGATCCGTGTATTTAAAAGCCAAGATGTTATAGGCCGAGTTCGGGCCTATGTGTTTCCTCCATAAAATCCCATAGAATCGTTCGGACAATTAGATTTACTGTGGAGGGCAACATCGGCGAAAAAACCGAAAAATCAGCTTTACTCCAGTTCGTACCATCGTCGTAATTTGACAGTGTAGAGCCGATCCGTGTATGTAATAGCCAAGATAGTATAGCCCGAGTTCCGGCCTATGTGGTTCCTCCATAAAACCCAATAGAATTGTTCGGACAATTAGATTTACTGTGGAGGGCAACATCAGCGAAAAAACGGATGAATCAGCTCTACTCCAGAAGGTACCATCGTCGTAATTTGACAGTGTAGAGCCGATCCGTGTATGTAATAGCCAAGATAGTATAGGCCGAGTTCGGGCCTATCTGGTTCCTCCATAAAATCCCATAGAATCGTTCGGACAATTAGATTTACTGTGGAGGGCAACATCGGCGAAAAAACTGAAAAATCAGCTTTACTCCAGTTCGTACCATCGTCGTAATTTGACAGTGTAGAGCCGATCCTTGTATGTAATAGCCAAGACAGTATAGCCCGAGTTCGGGCCTATGTGGTTCCTCCATAAAACCCCATAGAATCGTTCGGACAATTAGATTTACTGTGGAGGGCAACATCGGCGAAAAAACGGATGAATCAGCTCTACTCCAGAAGGTACCATCGTCGTAATTTGACAGTGTAGAGCCGATCCGTGTATGTAATAGCCAAGATAGTATAGCCCGAGTTCGGGCCTATGTGGATCCTCCATAAAACCCCATAGAATCGTTCGGACAATTAGATTTACTGTGGAGGGAAACATCGGCGAAAAAACCGAAAAATCAGCTTTACTCCAGTTGGTACCATCGTCGTAATTTGACAGTGTATAGCCGATCCGTGTATGTAATAGCCAAGACAGTATAGCCCGAGTTCGGGCCTATGTGGTTCCTCCATAAAACCCCATAGAATCGTTCGGACAATTAGATTTACTGTGGAGGGCAACATCGGCGAATAAACCGAAAAATCAGCTTTACTCCAGTTGGTACCATCGTCGTAATTTGACAGTGTATAGCCGATCCGTGTATTTAATAGCCAAGATAGTATAGGCCGAGTTCGGGCCTATGTGGTTCCTCCATAAAACCCCATAGAATCGTTCGGACAATTAGATTTACTGTGGAGGGAAACATCGGCGAAAAAACCGAAAAATCAGCTTTACTCCAGTTGGTACCATCGTCGTAATTTGACAGTGTAGAGCCGATCCGTGTATTTAATAGCCAAGATAGTATAGGCCGAGTTCGGGCCTATGTGGTTCCTCCATAAAATCCCATAGAATCGTTCGGACAATTAGATTTACTGTGGAGGGCAACATCGGCGAAAAAACCGAAATATTAGCTTAACTCCAGTTGGTACCATCGTCGTAATTTGACAGTGTAGACCCGATCCGTGTATGTAATAGCCAAGATAGTATAGCCCGAGTTCGGGCCTATGTGGTTCCTCCATAAAATCCCATAGAATCGTTCGGACAATTAGATTTACTGTGGAGGGCAACATCGGCGAAAAAACCGAAAAATCAGCTTTACTCCAGTTGGTACCATCATCGTAATTTGACAGTGTAGAGCCGATCCGTGTATTTAATAGCCAAGATAGTATAGTCCGAGTTCGGGCCTATGTGGTTCCTCCATAAAATCCCATAGAATCGTTCGGACAATTAGATTTACTGTGGAGGGCAACATCGGCGAAAAAACCGAAAAATCAGCTTTACTCCAGTTCGTACCATCGTCGTAATTTGACAGTGTAGAGCCGATCCGTGTATGTAATAGCCAAGATAGTATAGCCCGAGTTCGGGCCTATGTGGTTCCTCCATAAAACCCCATAGAATTGTTTGGACAATTAGATTTACTGTGGAGGGCAACATCAGCGAAAAAACGGATGAATCAGCTCTACTCCAGAAGGTACCATCGTCGTAATTTGACAGTGTAGAGCCGATCCGTGTATGTAATAGCCAAGATAGTATAGGCCGAGTTCGGGCCTATCTGGTTTCTCCATAAAATCCCATAGAATCGTTCGGACAATTAGATTTACTGTGGAGGGCAACATCGGCGAAAAAACCGAAAAATCAGCTTAACTCCAGTTGGTACCATCGTCGTAATTTGACAGTGTATAGCCGATCCGTGTATTTAATAGCCAAGATAGTATAGGCCGTGTTCGGGCCTATGTGGTTCCTCCATAAAACCCCATAGAATTGTTCGGACAATTAGATTTACTGTGGAGGGCAACATCGGCGAAAAGACGGAAAAATCAGCTTCACTCCAGTTGGTACCATCGTCGTAATTTGACAGTGTAGAGCCGATCCGTGTATTTAATAGCCAAGATAGTATAGACCGAGTTCGGGCCTATGTGGTTCCTCCATAAAATCCCATAGAATCGTTCGGACAATTAGATTTACTGTGGAGGGCAACATCGGCGAAAAAACCGAAAAATCAGCTTAAGGGCAGGTTCCCGTTCTAAGGCCCAAAAAATGCCTAAATTTCAGGAATATTTTTCCAATACAAAATAAAGTATTCTGCAATAAATTTTTTGTAGGTTTTATTTGTATATAAAAGAAGTAATTTACTGAATTTTTTTATAGAAAAATATTTCAAAATGGCGGCTCCAGCTCCCGCCAAAGAAGCCGCTCCCGGCGTGAAGTGAAACGCGCGGTACCTTCAGCCTCCGCATGTGATTTGAAATCAAAAAACAAAAAAAAATATCAAAGAAGATTGAATTTGTGGGGCCCTATCGGTTTCCGATTTTTAAAAAAGCCTTTTATAACAAAATGGCGGCCAGTTAAACAAACTGTCATTTTTTCATGCTTTTTTTTGCGCTTTAACATCAACAAAAAAATATATATAATAATTTTTTTTTAAAAAACGCTCCGTCAGGGCCCCTCAAATTTAATTAGCTTTCATTTGAGCAGTGAAACGTTGAAATCGGTGCATTCCTCGAAGCTCTAGAGCGTACCGCGCGTCGAAAAACGTTGTTTCGAGATAAACGCGTTTAATGTTTTATGTAGGAACGGTCGCCCTACTGACAATACGTACTACACACCTGTATATCTCGAGAACTAAATCATATATCGAAATATCGTTTCTCCCACGTATTCTCGATAACATAAGGATAAAAATTAAGCAAAAAAAAATTTTTCGATTTTTTCATCGATTTTGGCGGGAACCTGCCCTTAACTCCAGATGGTACCATCGTCGTAATTTGACAGTGTAAAGCCGATCCGTGTATGTAATAGCCATGATAATATAGCCCGAGTTCGGGCCTATGTGGTTTCTCCATAAAATCGCATAGAATCGTTCGGACAATTAGATTTACTGTGGAGGGCAACATCGGCGAAAAAACCGAAAAATCAGCTTTACTCCAGTTGGTACCATCGTCGTAATTTGACAGTGTAAAGCCGATCCGTGTATTTAATAGCCAAGATAGTATAGCCCGAGTTCGGGCCTATGTTGTTCCTCCATAAAATCCCATAGAATCGTTCGTACAATTAGATTTACTGTGGAGGGCAACATCGGCGAAAAAACTGAAAAATCAGCTTTACTCCAGTTGGTACCATCGTCGTAATTTGACAGTGTATAGCCGATCCGTGTATTTAATAGCCAAGATAGTATAGGCCGAGTTCGGGCCTATGTGGTTCCTCCATAAAATCCCATAGAATCGTTCGGACAATTAGATTTACTGTGGAGGGCAACATCAGCGAAAAAACGGAAGAATCAGCTCTACTCCAGAAGGTACCATCGTCGTAATTTGACAGTGTAGAGCCGATCCGTGTATATAATAGCCAAGATAGTATAGCTCGAGTTCGGGCCTATGTGGTTCCTCCATAAAACCCCATAGAATCGTTCGGAGAATTAGATTTACTGTGGAGGGCAACATCGGCGAAAAAACCGAAAAATCAGCTTTACTCCAGTTGGTACCATCGTCGTAATTTGACAGTGTAGAGCCGATCCGTGTATTTAATAGCCAAGATAGTATAGGCCGAGTGCGGGCCTATGTGGTTCCTCCATGAAATCCCATAGAATCGTTCGGACAATTAGATTTACTGTGGAGGGCAAAGATCCGTGTATTTAATGGCCAAGATAGTATAGGCCGAGTTCGGGCCTATGTGGTTCCTCCATGAAATCCCATAGAATCGTTCGTACAATTAGATTTACTGTGGAGGGCAACATCGGCGAAAAAACTGAAAAATCAGCTTTACTCCAGTTGGTACCATCGTCGTAATTTGACAGTGTAGAGCCGATCCGTGTATTTAATAGCCAAGATAGTATAGGCCGAGTTCGGGCCTATGTGGTTCCTCCATAAAATCCCATAGAATCGTTCGGACAATTAGATTTACTGTGGAGGGCAACATCGGCGAAAAAACCGAAATATTAGCTTAACTCCAGTTGGTACCATCGTCGTAATTTGACAGTGTAGACCCGATCCGTGTATGTAATAGCCAAGATAGTATAGCCCGAGTTCGGGCCTATGTGGTTCCTCCATAAAATCCCATAGAATCGTTCGGACAATTAGATTTACTGTGGAGGGCAACATCGGCGAAAAAACTGAAAAATCAGCTTTACTCCAGTTGGTACCATCATCGTAATTTGACAGTGTAGAGCCGATCCGTGTATTTAATAGCCAAGATAGTATAGTCCGAGTGCGAGCCTATGTGGTTCCTCCATAAAATCCCATAGAATCGTTCGGACAATTAGATTTACTGTGCAGGGCAACATCGGCGAAAAAAACTGAAAAATACGATTTACTCCAGTTGGTACCATCGTCGTAATTTGACAGTGTAGAGCCGATCCGTGTATTTAATAGCCAAGATAGTATAGGCCGAGTGCGGGCCTATGTGGTTCCTCCATGAAATCCCATAGAATCGTTCGGACAATTAGATTTACTGTGGAGGGCAAAGATCCGTGTATTTAATGGCCAAGATAGTATAGGCCGAGTTCGGGCCTATGTGGTTCCTCCATAAAATCCCATAGAATCGTTCGTACAATTAGATTTACTGTGGAGGGCAACATCGGCGAAAAAACTGAAAAATCAGCTTTACTCCAGTTGGTACCATCGTCGTAATTTGACAGTGTAGAGCCGATCCGTGTATTTAATAGCCAAGATAGTATAGGCCGAGTTCGGGCCTATGTGGTTCCTCCATAAAATCCCATAGAATCGTTCGGACAATTAGATTTACTGTGGAGGGCAACATCGGCGAAAAAACCGAAAAATCAGCTTAACTCCAGTTGGTACCATCGTCGTAATTTGACAGTGTATAGCCGATCCGTATATTTAATAGCCAAGATAGTATAGGCCGAGTTCGGGCCTATGTGGTTCCTCCATAAAATCCCATAGAATCGTTCGTACAATTAGATTTACTGTGGAGGGCAACATCGGCGAAAAAACTGAAAAATCAGCTTTACTCCAGTTCGTACCATCGTCGTAATTTGACAGTGTAGAGCCGATCCGTGTATGTAATAGCCAAGATAGTATAGCCCGAGTTCGGGCCTATGTGGTTCCTCCATAAAACCCCATAGAATTGTTCGGACAATTAGATTTACTGTGGAGGGCAACATCAGCGAAAAAACGGATGAATCAGCTCTACTCCAGAAGGTACCATCGTCGTAATTTGACAGTGTAGAGCCGATCCGTGTATTTAATAGCCAAGATAGTATAGCCCGAGTTCGGGCCTATGTGGTTCCTCCATAAAACCCCATAGAATTGTTCGGACAATTAGATTTACTGTGGAGGGCAACATCAGCGAAAAAACGGATGAATCAGCTCTACTCCAGAAGGTACCATCGTCGTAATTTGACAGTGTAGAGCCGATCCGTGTATGTAATAGCCAAGATAGTATAGCCCGAGTTCGGGCCTATGTGGTTCCTCCATAAAACCCCATAGAATCGTTCGGACAATTAGATTTACTGTGGAGGGCAACATCGGCGAAAAAACCGAAAAATCAGCTTTACTCCAGTTGGTACCATCGTCGTAATTTGACAGTGTATAGCCGATCCGTGTATTTAATAGCCAAGATAGTATAGGCCGAGTTCGGGCCTATGTGGTTCCTCCATAAAATCCCATAGAATCGTTCGTACAATTAGATTTACTGTGGAGGGCAACATCGGCGAAAAAACTGAAAAATCAGCTTTACTCCAGTTCGTACCATCGTCGTAATTTGACAGTGTAGAGCCGATCCGTGTATGTAATAGCCAAGATAGTATAGCCCGAGTTCGGGCCTATGTGGTTCCTCCATAAAACCCCATAGAATCGTTCGGACAATTAGATTTACTGTGGAGGGAAACATCGGCGAAAAAACCGAAAAATCAGCTTTACTCCAGTTGGTACCATCGTCGTAATTTGACAGTGTAGAGCCGATCCGTGTATTTAATAGCCAAGATAGTATAGGCCGAGTTCGGGCCTATGTGGTTCCTCCATAAAATCCCATAGAATCGTTCGGACAATTAGATTTACTGTGGAGGGCAACATCGGCGAAAAAACCGAAAAATCAGCTTTACTCCAGTTGGTACCATCGTCGTAATTTGACAGTGTATAGCCGATCCGTGTATTTAATAGCCAAGATAGTATAGGCCGAGTTCGGGCCTATGTGGTTCCTCTATAAAATCCCATAGAATCGTTCGTACAATTAGATTTACTGTGGAGGGCAACATCGGCGAAAAAACTGAAAAATCAGCTTTACTCCAGTAGGTACCATCGTCGTAATTTGACAGTGTAGAGCCGATCCGTGTATTTAATAGCCAAGATAGTATAGGCCGAGTTCGGGCCTATGTGGTTCCTCCATAAAATCCCATAGAATCGTTCGGACAATTAGATTTACTGTGGAGGGCAACATCGGCGAAAAAACTGAAAAATCAGCTTTACTCCAGTTGGTACCATCATCGTAATTTGACAGTGTAGAGCCGATCCGTGTATTTAATAGCCAAGATAGTATAGGCCGAGTTCGAGCCTATGTGGTTTCTCCATAAAATCCCATAGAATCGTTCGGACAATTAGATTTACTGTGGAGGGCAACATCAGCGAAAAAACGGATGAATCAGCTCTACTCCAGAAGGTACCATCGTCGTAATTTGACAGTGTAGAGCCGATCCGTGTATGTAATAGCCAAGATAGTATAGCCCGAGTTCGGGCCTATGTGGTTCCTCCATAAAACCCCATAGAATCGTTCGGACAATTAGATTTACTGTGGAGGGAAACATCGGCGAAAAAACCGAAAAATCAGCTTTACTCCAGTTGGTACCATCGTCGTAATTTGACAGTGTATAGCCGATCCGTGGATGTAATAGCCAAGACAGTATAGCCCGAGTTCGGGCCTATGTGGTTCCTCCATAAAATCCCATAGAATCGTTCGGACAATTAGATTTACTGTGGAGGGCAACATCGGCGAAAAAACCGAAAAATCAGCTTAACTCCAGATGGTACCATCGTCGTAATTTGACAGTGTAGAGCGGATCCGTGTATGTAATAGCCAAGATAGTATAGCCCGAGTTCGGGCCTATGTGGTTCCTCCATAAAATCCCATAGAATCGTTCGGACAATTAGATTTACTGTGGAGGGCAACATCGGCGAAAAAACCGAAAAATCAGCTTTACTCCAGTTCGTACCATCGTCGTAATTTGACAGTGTAGAGCCGATCCGTGTATGTAATAGCCAAGATAGTATAGCCCGAGTTCGGGCCTATGTGGTTCCTCCATAAAACCCCATAGAATTGTTCGGACAATTAGATTTACTGTGGAGGGCAACATCAGCGAAAAAACGGATGAATCAGCTCTACTCCAGAAGGTACCATCGTCGTAATTTGACAGTGTAGAGCCGATCCGTGTATGTAATAGCCAAGATAGTATAGGCCGAGTTCGGGCCTATCTGGTTCCTCCATAAAATCCCATAGAATCGTTCGGACAATTAGATTTACTGTGGAGGGCAAC
Organism: Pimpla rufipes; assembly: GCA_963932165.1. Lineage (NCBI taxonomy): Eukaryota > Metazoa > Arthropoda > Insecta > Hymenoptera > Ichneumonidae > Pimpla > Pimpla rufipes. The sequence continues at coordinate 7,308,252 of OZ010640.1, forward strand.
ATCGGCGAAAAAACTGAAAAATCAGCTTTATTCCAGTTGGTACCATCGTCGTAATTTAACAGTGTAGAGCCGATCCGTGTATTTAAAAGCCAAGATGTTATAGGCCGAGTTCGGGCCTATGTGTTTCCTCCATAAAATCCCATAGAATCGTTCGGACAATTAGATTTACTGTGGAGGGCAACATCGGCGAAAAAACCGAAAAATCAGCTTTACTCCAGTTCGTACCATCGTCGTAATTTGACAGTGTAGAGCCGATCCGTGTATGTAATAGCCAAGATAGTATAGCCCGAGTTCCGGCCTATGTGGTTCCTCCATAAAACCCAATAGAATTGTTCGGACAATTAGATTTACTGTGGAGGGCAACATCAGCGAAAAAACGGATGAATCAGCTCTACTCCAGAAGGTACCATCGTCGTAATTTGACAGTGTAGAGCCGATCCGTGTATGTAATAGCCAAGATAGTATAGGCCGAGTTCGGGCCTATCTGGTTCCTCCATAAAATCCCATAGAATCGTTCGGACAATTAGATTTACTGTGGAGGGCAACATCGGCGAAAAAACTGAAAAATCAGCTTTACTCCAGTTCGTACCATCGTCGTAATTTGACAGTGTAGAGCCGATCCTTGTATGTAATAGCCAAGACAGTATAGCCCGAGTTCGGGCCTATGTGGTTCCTCCATAAAACCCCATAGAATCGTTCGGACAATTAGATTTACTGTGGAGGGCAACATCGGCGAAAAAACGGATGAATCAGCTCTACTCCAGAAGGTACCATCGTCGTAATTTGACAGTGTAGAGCCGATCCGTGTATGTAATAGCCAAGATAGTATAGCCCGCGTTCGGGCCTATGTGGATCCTCCATAAAACCCCATAGAATCGTTCGGACAATTAGATTTACTGTGGAGGGAAACATCGGCGAAAAAACCGAAAAATCAGCTTTACTCCAGTTGGTACCATCGTCGTAATTTGACAGTGTATAGCCGATCCGTGTATGTAATAGCCAAGACAGTATAGCCCGAGTTCGGGCCTATGTGGTTCCTCCATAAAACCCCATAGAATCGTTCGGACAATTAGATTTACTGTGGAGGGCAACATCGGCGAATAAACCGAAAAATCAGCTTTACTCCAGTTGGTACCATCGTCGTAATTTGACAGTGTATAGCCGATCCGTGTATTTAATAGCCAAGATAGTATAGGCCGAGTTCGGGCCTATGTGGTTCCTCCATAAAACCCCATAGAATCGTTCGGACAATTAGATTTACTGTGGAGGGAAACATCGGCGAAAAAACCGAAAAATCAGCTTTACTCCAGTTGGTACCATCGTCGTAATTTGACAGTGTATAGCCGATCCGTGTATGTAATAGCCAAGACAGTATAGCCCGAGTTCGGGCCTATGTGGTTCCTCCATAAAACCCCATAGAATCGTTCGGACAATTAGATTTACTGTGGAGGGCAACATCGGCGAATAAACCGAAAAATCAGCTTTACTCCAGTTCGTACCATCGTCGTAATTTGACAGTGTAGAGCCGATCCGTGTATGTAATAGCCAAGATAGTATAGCCCGAGTTCGGGCCTATGTGGTTCCTCCATAAAACCCCATAGAATTGTTCGGACAATTAGATTTACTGTGGAGGGCAACATCAGCGAAAAAACGGATGAATCAGCTCTACTCCAGTTGGTACCATCGTCGTAATTTGACAGTGTATAGCCGATCCGTGTATTTAATAGCCAAGATAGTATAGGCCGAGTTCGGGCCTATGTGGTTCCTCCATAAAATCCCATAGAATCGTTCGTACAATTAGATTTACTGTGGAGGGCAACATCGGCGAAAAAACTGAAAAATCAGCTTTACTCCAGTTCGTACCATCGTCGTAATTTGACAGTGTAGAGCCGATCCGTGTATGTAATAGCCAAGATAGTATAGCCCGAGTTCGGGCCTATGTGGTTCCTCCATAAATCCCCATAGAATCGTTCGGACAATTAGATTTACTGTGGAGGGCAACATCGGCGACAAAACTGAAAAATCAGCTTTACTCCAGTTCGTACCATCGTCGTAATTTGACAGTGTAGAGCCGATCCGTGTATGTAATAGCCAAGACAGTATAGCCCGAGTTCGGGCCTATGTGGTTCCTCCATAAAACCCCATAGAATCGTTCGGACAATTAGATTTACTGTGGAGGGCAACATCGGCGAAAAAACCGAAAAATCAGCTTTACTCCAGTTGGTACCATCGTCGTAATTTGACAGTGTATAGCCGATCCGTGTATTTAATAGCCAAGATAGTATAGGCCGAGATCGGGCCTATGTGGTTCCTCCATAAAATCCCATAGAATCGTTCGTACAATTAGATTTACTGTAGAGGGCAACATCGGCGAAAAAACTGAAAAATCAGCTTTACTCCAGTTCGTACCATCGTCGTAATTTGACAGTGTAGAGTCGATCCGTGTATGTAATAGCCAAGATAGTATAGCCCGAGTTCGGGCCTATGTGGTTCCTCCATAAAACCCCATAGAATTGTTCGGACAATTAGATTTACTGTGGAGGGCAACATCAGCGAAAAAACGGATGAATCAGCTCTACTCCAGAAGGTACCATCGTCGTAATTTGACAGTGTAGAGCCGATCCGTGTATGTAATAGCCAAGATAGTATAGCCCGAGTTCGGGCCTATGTGGTTCCTCCATAAAACCCCATAGAATCGTTCGGACAATTAGATTTACTGTGGAGGGAAACATCGGCGAAAAAACCGAAAAATCAGCTTTACTCCAGTTGGTACCATTGTCGTAATTTGACAGTGTATAGCCGATCCGTGGATGTAATAGCCAAGACAGTATAGCCCGAGTTCGGGCCTATGTGGTTCCTCCATAAAACCCCATAGAATCGTTCGGACAATTAACTCGATGTATATGTATCAAAAACCTTCATTCTACTCAAATACACCACATCCATGCGTTGAAAGTTGTCTGGCACCGTTGTAACGAACGAAACATTGAAGAACACCGAAATCGTGATAACGCGTGTTTCGAGCGTTTCTGAGATCACAGCTAAGTGTAAAAGAGCAAAAACCTTCATTCTAATCAAATACACCACATCCATGCGTTAAAAGTGGTCTGGCGCTTCTGCAACGAACGAAAAATTGAAGAACACCGAAATCGAGATATCGCGTGTTTCGAGTTCTTCTGAGATCACACAGCGATGTATATGTATCAAAAACCTTGATTCTAATCAAATACACCACATCCATGCGTTAAAAGTGGTCTGGCGCTTCTGCAACGAACGAAAAATTGAAGAACATCGAAATCGAGATATCGCGTGTTTCGAGCTCTTCTGAGATCACAGCTCGATGTATATGTATCAAAAACCTTGATTCTACTCAAATACACAACATCCATGCGTTAAAAGTGGTCTGGTACCGTTGTAACGAATGAAACATTGAAGAACACCGAAATCGTGATAACGCGTGTTTCGAGCGTTTCTGAGATCACAGCTAAGTGTAAAAGAGCAAAAACCTTCATTCTACTCAAATACACCACATCCATGCGTTAAAAGTGGTCCGGCGCTTCTGCAACGAACGAAAACTTGAAGAACACCGAAATCGAGATATTGCGCGTTTCGAGCTCTTCTGAGATCACAGCTCGATGTATATGTATCAAAAACCTTCATTCTACTCAAATACAACACATCCATGCGTTAAAAGTAGTCTGGTACCGTTGTAACGAACGAAACATTGAAGAACACCGAAATCGTGATATCGCGTGTTTCGAGCGTTTCTGAGATCACAGCTAAGTGTAAAAGAGCAAAAACCTTCATTCTACTCAAATACACCACATCCATGCGTTAAAAGTTGTCTGGCACCGCGGAAGCGAACCAAACATCGAAGAACACCGAAATCGAGATATCGCGTGTTTCGAGCTTGTCTGAGATCACAGCTCGATGTATATGTATCAAAAACCTTCATTCTGCTCAAATACAACACATCCATGCGTTAAAAGTCGTCTGGAACCGCTGTAACGAACCAAACATCGAAGAACACCGAAATCTAGATATCTCGTGTTTGGAGCGTTTCTGAGATCACAGCTCGATGTAAATGTATCAAAAACCTTCATTCTACTCAAATACACAACATCCGTGCGTTAAAAGTTGTCTGGCACCGCTGAAGCGAACCAAACATCGAGGAACACCGAAATCGATATATCGCGTGTTTCGAGCGTGTCTGAGATCACAGCTCGATGTAAATGCATCAAATCCATTCACTCGACTCAAATACATAACATCCATACATTAAACGTTGTCTCGTTGTCTGAAGCGAACGAAACTTTGAGCAACACCGAAATCGAGATATCGCGTTTTTCGAGCGTTTCTGAGATCACAGCTAAGTGTAAAAGAGCAAAAACCTTCATTCTAATCAAATACACCACATCCATGCGTTAAAAGTGGTCTGGCGCTTCTGCAACGAACGAAACATTGAAGAACACCGAAATCGTGATATCGCGTGTTTCGAACGTTTCTGAGATCACAGCTCGATGAAAAAGTATCAAAAACCTTCATTCTACTCAAATACACAACATCCATGCGTTAAAAGTTGTCTGGCACCGCTGAAGCGAACCAAACATCGAAGAACACCGAAGTCGATATATCGCGTGTTTCGAGCGTGTCTGAGATCACAGCTCGATGTAAATGCATCAAAACCATTCACTCGACTCAAATACATAACATCCACACATTAAACGTTTTCTCGCACCGCTGAAGCGAACGAAACTTTGGGCAACACCGAAATCGAGATATTGCGTGTTTCGAGCTCTTCTGAGATCACAGCTCGATGTATATGTATCAAAAACCTTCATTCTACTCAAATACACCACATCCATGCGTTGAAAGTTGTCTGGCACCGTTGTAACGAACGAAACATTGAAGAACACCGAAATCGTGATATCGCGTGTTTCGAGCGTTTCTGAGATCACAGCTAAGTGTAAAAGAGCAAAAACCTTCATTCTACTCAAATACACCACATCCATGCGTTAAAAGTTGTCTGGCACCGCGGAAGCGAACCAAACATCGAAGAACACCGAAATCGAGATATCGCGTGTTTCGAGCTTGTCTGAGATCACAGCTCGATGTATATGTATCAAAAACCTTGATTCTACTCAAATACACAACATCCATGCGTTAAAAGTCGTCTGGTACCGTTGTAACGAACGAAACATTGAAGAACACCGAAATCGTGATAACGCGTGTTTCGAGCGTTTCTGAGATCACAGCTAAGTGTAAAAGAGCAAAAACCTTCATTCTACTCAAATACACCACATCCATGCGTTAAAAGTAGTCTGGCGCTTCTGCAACGAACGAAAAATTGAAGAACACCGAAATCGAGATATCGCGTGTTTCGAGCTCTTCTGAGATCACAGCTCGATGTATATGTATAAAAAACCTTGATTCTACTCAAATACACAACATCCATGCGTTAAAAGTCGTCTGGTACCGTTGTAACGAACGAAACATTGAAGAACACCGAAATCGTGATAACGCGTGTTTCGAGCGTTTCTGAGATCACAGCTAAGTGTAAAAGAGCAAAAACCTTCATTCTACTCAAATACACCACATCCATGCGTTAAAAGTGGTCCGGCGCTTTTGCAACGAACGAAACCTTGAAGAACACCGAAATCGATATATTGCGCGTTTCGAGCTTTTCTGAGATCACAGCTCGATGTATATGTATCAAAAACCTTCATTCTACTCAAATACACAACATCCATGCGTTAAAAGTGGTCTGGCGCTTCTGCAACGAACGAAAAAATGAAGAACACCGAAATCGAGATATCTCGTGTTCCGAGCGTATCTGACTTCACAGGTCGATGTAAATGTATCAAAAACCTTCTTTCTACTCAAATACACAACATCCATGCGTTAAAAGTTGTCTTGGTGGTGAAGGGTTTCGGCAGAGGAACGTTCCTCTGCCGAAACCCTTCACCACCAAGAAACGCAGCGGTCAAAACAAAATTTCAACAATTAAAAGTTGTCTGGCACCGCTGAAGCGAACCAAACATCGAAGAACACCGAAGACGATATATCGCGTGTTTCGAGCGTGTCTGAGATCACAGCTCGATGTAAATGCATCAAAATCATTCACTCGACTCAAATACATAACATCCATACATTAAACGTTTTCTCTCACCGCTGAAGCGAACGAAACTTTGGGCAACACCGAAATCGAGATATCGCGTGTTTCGAGCTCTTCTGAGATCACAGCTCGATGTATATGTATCAAAAACCTTCATTCTACTGAGATACACCACATCCTTGCGTTGAAAGTTGTCTGGCACCGTTGTAACGAACGAAACATTGAAGAACACCGAAATCGTGATAACGCGTGTTTCGAGCGTTTCTGAGATCACAGCTAAGTGTAAAAGAGCAAAAACCTTCATTCTACTCAAATACACCACATCCATGCGTTAAAAGTGGTCTGGCGCTTCTGCAACGAACGAAACATTGAAGAACACCGAAATCGTGATATCGCGTGTTTCGAACGTTTCTGAGATCACAGCTCGATGAAAAAGTATCAAAAACCTTCATTCTACTCAAATACACAACATCCATGCGTTAAAAGTTGTCTGGCACCGCTGAAGCGAACCAAACATCGAAGAACACCGATGTCGATATATCGCGAGTTTCGAGCGTGTCTGAGATCACAGCTCGATGTAAATGCATCAAAACCATTCACTCGACTCAAATACATAACATCCATACATTAAACGTTTTCTCGCACCGCTGAAGCGAACGAAACTTTGGGCAACACCGAAATCGAGATATTGCGTGTTTCGAGCTCTTCTGAGATCACAGCTCGATGTATATGTATCAAAAACCTTCATTCTACTCAAATACACCACATCCATGCGTTGAAAGTTGTCTGGCACCGTTGTAACGAACGAAACATTGAAGAACACCGAAATCGTGATAACGCGTGTTTCGAGCGTTTCTGAGATCACAGCTAAGTGTAAAAGAGCAAAAACCTTCATTCTAATCAAATACACCACATCCATGCGTTAAAAGTGGTCTGGCGCTTCTGCAACGAACGAAAAATTGAAGAACACCGAAATCGAGATATCGCGTGTTTCGAGCTCTTCTGAGATCACACCTCGATGTATATGTATCAAAAACCTTGATTCTAATCAAATACACCACATCCATGCGTTAAAAGTGGTCTGGCGCTTCTGCAACGAACGAAAAATTGAAGAACATCGAAATCGAGATATCGCGTGTTTCGAGCTCTTCTGAGATCACAGCTCGATGTATATGTATCAAAAACCTTGATTCTACTCAAATACACAACATCCATGCGTTAAAAGTGGTCTGGTAACGTTGTAACGAATGAAACATTGAAGAACACCGAAATCGTGATAACGCGTGTTTCGAGCGTTTCTGAGATCACAGCTAAGTGTAAAAGAGCAAAAACCTTCATTCTACTCAAATACACCACATCCATGCGTTAAAAGTGGTCCGGCGCTTCTGCAACGAACGAAACCTTGAAGAACACCGAAATCGAGATATTGCGCGTTTCGAGCTCTTCTGAGATCACAGCTCGATGTATATGTATCAAAAACCTTCATTCTACTCAAATACAACACATCCATGCGTTAAAAGTAGTCTGGTACCGTTGTAACGAACGAAACATTGAAGAACACCGAAATCGTGATATCGCGTGTTTCGAGCGTTTCTGAGATCACAGCTAAGTGTAAAAGAGCAAAAACCTTCATTCTACTCAAATACACCACATCCATGCGTTAAAAGTTGTCTGGCACCGCGGAAGCGAACCAAACATCGAAGAACACCGAAATCGAGATATCGCGTGTTTCGAGCTTGTCTGAGATCACAGCTCGATGTATATGTATCAAAAACCTTCATTCTACTCAAATACAACACATCCATGCGTTAAAAGTCGTCTGGTACCGTTGTAACGAACGAAACATTGAAGAACACCGAAATCGTGATAACGCGTGTTTCGAGCGTTTCTGAGATCACAGCTAAGTGTAAAAGAGCAAAAACCTTCATTCTACTCAAATACACCACATCCATGCGTTAAAAGTGGTCCGGCGCTTCTGCAACGAACGAAACCTTGAAGAACACCGAAATCGATATATTGCGCGTTTCGAGCTTTTCTGAGATCACAGCTCGATGTATATGTATCAAAAACCTTCATTCTACTCAAATACACAACATCCATGCGTTAAAAGTTGTCTGGCACCGCTGAAGCGAACCAAACATCGAGGAACACCGAAATCGATATATCGCGTGTTTCGAGCGTGTCTGAGATCACAGCTCGATGTAAATGCATCAAAACCATTCACTCGACTCAAATACATAACATCCATACATTAAACGTTGTCTCGCACCGCTGAAGCGAACGAAACTTTGAGCAACACCGAAATCGAGATATCGCGTTTTTCGAGCGTTTCTGAGATCACAGCTAAGTGTAAAAGAGCAAAAACCTTCATTCTACTCAAATACACCACATCCATGCGTTAAAAGTGGTCTGGCGCTTCTGCAACGAACGAAAAAATGAAGAACACCGAAATCGAGATATCTCGTGTTCCGAGCGTATCTGACTTCACAGGTCGATGTAAATGTATCAAAAACCTTCTTTCTACTCAAATACACAACATCCATGCGTTAAAAGTTGTCTTGGTGGTGAAGGGTTTCGGCAGAGGAACGTTCCTCTGCCGAAACCCTTCACCACCAAGAAACGCAGCGGTCAAAACAAAATTTCAACAATTAAATGTTGTCTGGCACCGCTGAAGCGAACCAAACATCGAAGAACACCGAAGACGATATATCGCGTGTTTCGAGCGTGTCTGAGATCACAGCTCGATGTAAATGCATCAAAATCATTCACTCGACTCAAATACATAACATCCATACATTAAACGTTTTCTCTCACCGCTGAAGCGAACGAAACTTTGGGCAACACCGAAATCGAGATATCGCGTGTTTCGAGCTCTTCTGAGATCACAGCTCGATGTATATGTATCAAAAACCTTCATTCTACTGAGATACACCACATCCTTGCGTTGAAAGTTGTCTGGCACCGTTGTAACGAACGAAACATTGAAGAACACCGAAATCGTGATAACGCGTGTTTCGAGCGTTTCTGAGATCACAGCTAAGTGTAAAAGAGCAAAAACCTTCATTCTACTCAAATACACCACATCCATGCGTTAAAAGTGGTCTGGCGCTTCTGCAACGAACGAAACATTGAAGAACACCGAAATCGTGATATCGCGTGTTTCGAACGTTTCTGAGATCACAGCTCGATGAAAAAGTATCAAAAACCTTCATTCTACTCAAATACACAACATCCATGCGTTAAAAGTTGTCTGGCACCGCTGAAGCGAACCAAACATCGAAGAACACCGATGTCGATATATCGCGAGTTTCGAGCGTGTCTGAGATCACAGCTCGATGTAAATGCATCAAAACCATTCACTCGACTCAAATACATAACATCCATACATTAAACGTTTTCTCGCACCGCTGAAGCGAACGAAACTTTGGGCAACACCGAAATCGAGATATTGCGTGTTTCGAGCTCTTCTGAGATCACAGCTCGATGTATATGTATCAAAAACCTTCATTCTACTCAAATACACCACATCCATGCGTTGAAAGTTGTCTGGCACCGTTGTAACGAACGAAACATTGAAGAACACCGAAATCGTGATAACGCGTGTTTCGAGCGTTTCTGAGATCACAGCTAAGTGTAAAAGAGCAAAAACCTTCATTCTAATCAAATACACCACATCCATGCGTTAAAAGTGGTCTGGCGCTTCTGCAACGAACGAAAAATTGAAGAACACCCAAATCGAGATATCGCGTGTTTCGAGCTCTTCTGAGATCACACCTCGATGTATATGTATCAAAAACCTTGATTCTAATCAAATACACCACATCCATGCGTTAAAAGTGGTCTGGCGCTTCTGCAACGAACGAAAAATTGAAGAACATCGAAATCGAGATATCGCGTGTTTCGAGCTCTTCTGAGATCACAGCTCGATGTATATGTATCAAAAACCTTGATTCTACTCAAATACACAACATCCATGCGTTAAAAGTGGTCTGGTACCGTTGTAACGAATGAAACATTGAAGAACACCGAAATCGTGATAACGCGTGTTTCGAGCGTTTCTGAGATCACAGCTAAGTGTAAAAGAGCAAAAACCTTCATTCTACTCAAATACACCACATCCATGCGTTAAAAGTTGTCTGGCACCGCGGAAGCGAACCAAACATCGAAGAACACCGAAATCGAGATATCGCGTGTTTTGAGCTTGTCTGAGATCACAGCTCGATGTATATGTATCAAAAACCTTCATTCTACTCAAATACAACACATCCATGCGTTAAAAGTCGTCTGGAACCGCTGTAACGAACCAAACATCGAAGAACACCGAAATCTAGATATCTCGTGTTTGGAGCGTTTCTGAGATCACAGCTCGATGTAAATGTATCAAAAACCTTCATTCTACTCAAATACACAACATCCGTGCGTTAAAAGTTGTCTGGCACCCCTGAAGCGAACCAAACATCGAGGAACACCGAAATCGATATATCGCGTGTTTCGAGCGTGTCTGAGATCACAGCTCGATGTAAATGCATCAAATCCATTCACTCGACTCAAATACATAACATCCATACATTAAACGTTGTCTCGTTGTCTGAAGCGAACGAAACTTTGAGCAACACCGAAATCGAGATATCGCGTTTTTCGAGCGTTTCTGAGATCACAGCTAAGTGTAAAAGAGCAAAAACCTTCATTCTAATCAAATACACCACATCCATGCGTTAAAAGTTGTCTGGCGCTTCTGTGACGAACGAAACATCGAAGAACACCAAAATCGTTATATCTCGTGTTCCGAGCGTATCTGACTTCACAGGTCGATGTAAATGTATCAAAAACCTTCCTTCTACTCAAATACACAACATCCATGCGTTAAAAGTTGTCTGGCACCGCTGAAGCGAACCAAACATCGAAGAACACCGAAGTCGATATATCGCGTGTTTCGAGCGTGTCTGAGATCACAGCTCGATGTAAATGCATCAAAACCATACACTCGATTCAAATACATAACATCCATACATTAAACGTTGTCTCGCACCGCTGAAGCGAACGAAACTTTGAGCAACACCGAAATCGAGATATCGCGTGTTTCGAGCTCTTCTGAGATCACAGCTCGATGTATATGTATCAAAATCCATCATTTTACTCAAATACAACACATCCATGCGTTAAAAGTCGTCTGGTACCGTTGTAACGAACGAAACATTGAAGAACACCGAAATCGTGATATCACGTATTTCGAGCGTTTCTGAGATCACAGCTAGGTGTAAAAGAGCAAAAACCTTCATTCTACTCAAATACACCACATCCATGCGTTGAAATTTGTCTGGCACCGTTGTAACGAACGAAACATTGAAGAACACCGAAATCGTGATATCGCGTGTTTCGAGCGTTTCTGAGATCACAGCTAAGTGTAAAAGAGCAAAAACCTTCATTCTACTCAAATACACCACATCCATGCGTTAAAAGTGGTCCGGTGCTTCTGCAACGAACGAAACCTTGAAGAACACCGAAATCGAGATATCGCGCGTTTCGAGCTCTTCTGAGATCACAGCTCGATGTGTATGTATCAAAAACCTTCATTCAACTCAAATACAACACATCCATGCGTTAAAAGTCGTCTGGTACCGTTGTAACGAACGAAACATTGAAGAACACCGAAATCGTGATATCGCGTGTTTCGAGCGTTTCTGAGATCACAGCTAAGTGTAAAAGAGCAAAAACCTTCATTCTACTCAAATACACCACATCCATGCGTTAAAAGTTGTCTGGCACCGCGGAAGCGAACCAAACATCGAAGAACACCGAAATCGAGATATCGCGTGTTTCGAGCTTGTCTGAGATCACAGCTCGATGTATATGTATCAAAAACCTTCATTCTACTCAAATACAACACATCCATGCGTTAAAAGTCGTCTGGAACCGCTGTAACGAACCAAACATCGAAGAACACCGAAATCTAGATATCTCGTGTTTGGAGCGTTTCTGAGATCACAGCTCGATGTAAATGTATCAAAAACCTTCATTCTACTCAAATACACAACATCCGTGCGTTAAAAGTTGTCTGGCACCGCTGAAGCGAACCAAACATCGAGGAACACCGAAATCGATATATCGCGTGTTTCGAGCTCTTCTGAGATCACAGCTCGATGTATATGTATCAAAATCCATCATTTTACTCAAATACAACACATCCATGCGTTAAAAGTCGTCTGGTACCGTTGTAACGAACGAAACATTGAAGAACACCGAAATCGTGATATCACGTATTTCGAGCGTTTCTGAGATCACAGCTAGGTGTAAAAGAGCAAAAACCTTCATTCTACTCAAATACACCACATCCATGCGTTGAAATTTGTCTGGCACCGTTGTAACGAACGAAACATTGAAGAACACCGAAATCGTGATATCGCGTGTTTCGAGCGTTTCTGAGATCACAGCTAAGTGTAAAAGAGCAAAAACCTTCATTCTACTCAAATACACCACATCCATGCGTTAAAAGTTGTCTGGCACCGCGGAAGTGAACCAAACATCGAAGAACACCGAAATCGAGATATCGCGTGTTTCGAGCTCTTCTGAGATCACAGCTCGATGTATATGTATAAAAAACCTTGATTCTACTCAAATACACAACATCCATGCGTTAAAAGTCGTCTGGTACCGTTGTAACGAACGAAACATTGAAGAACACCGAAATCGTGATAACGCGTGTTTCGAGCGTTTCTGAGATCACAGCTAAGTGTAAAAGAGCAAAAACCTTCATTCTACTCAAATACACCACATCCATGCGTTAAAAGTAGTCTGGCGCTTCTGCAACGAACGAAAAATTGAAGAACACCGAAATCGAGATATCGCGTGTTTCGAGCTCTTCTGAGATCACAGCTCGATGTATATGTATGAAAAACCTTCATTCTACTCAAATACACAACATCCATGCGTTAAAAGTTGTCTGGCACCGCTGAAGCGAACCAAACATCGAGGAACACCGAAATCGATATATCGCGTGTTTCGAGCGTGTCTGAGATCACAGCTCGATGTAAATGCATCAAAACCATTCACTCGACTCAAATACATAACATCCATACATTAAACGTTGTCTCGCACCGCTGAAGCGAACGAAACTTTGAGCAACACCGAAATCGAGATATCGCGTTTTTCGAGCGTTTCTGAGATCACAGCTAAGTGTAAAAGAGCAAAAACCTTCATTCTACTCAAATACACCACATCCATGCGTTAAAAGTGGTCTGGCGCTTCTGCAACGAACGAAAAATTGAAGAACACCGAAATCGAGATATCGCGTGTTTCGAGCTTGTCTGAGATCACAGCTCGATGTATATGTATCAAAAACCTTCATTCTACTCAACCACAACACATCCATGCGTTAAAAGTCGTACCGCTGTAACGAACCAAACATCGAAGAACACCGAAATCTAGATATCTCGTGTTTGGAGCGTTTCTGAGATCACAGCTCGATGTAAATGTATCAAAAACCTTCATTCTACTCAAATACACCACATCCTTGCGTTGAAAGTTGTCTGGCACCGTTGTAACGAACGAAACATTGAAGAACACCGAAATCGTGATATCGCGTGTTTCGAGCGTTTCTGAGATCACAGCTAAGTGTAAAAGAGCAAAAACCTTCATTCTACTCAAATACACCACATCCATGCGTTAAAAGTAGTCTGGCGCTTCTGCAACGAACGAAAAATTGAAGAACACCGAAATCGAGATATCGCGTGTTTCGAGCTCTTCTGTGATCACAGCTCGATGTATATGTATCAAAAACCTTCATTCTACTCAAATACAACACATCCATGCGTTAAAAGTCGTCTGGTACCGTTGTAACGAACGAAACATTGAAGAACACCGAAATCGTGATATCGCGTGTTTCGAGCGTTTCTGAGATCACAGCTAAGTGTAAAAGAGCAAAATCCTTCATTCTACTCAAATACACCACATCCATGAATTAAAAGTTGTCTGGCACCGCGGAAGCGAACCAAACATCGAAGAACACCGAAATCGAGATATCGCGTGTTTCGAGCTTGTCTGAGATCACAGCTCGATGTAAATGCATCAAAACCATTCACTCGACTCAAATACATAACATCCATACATTAAACGTTGTCTCGCACCGCTGAAGCGAACGAAACTTTGAGCAACACCGAAATCGAGATATCGCGTTTTTCGAGCGTTTCTGAGATCACAGCTAAGTGTAAAAGAGCAAAAACCTTCATTCTACTCAAATACACCACATCCATGCGTTAAAAGTGGTCTGGCGCTTCTGCAACGAACGAAAAATTGAAGAACACCGAAATCGAGATATCTCGTGTTCCGAGCGTATCTGACTTCACAGGTCGATGTAAATGTATCAAAAACCTTCTTTCTACTCAAATACACAACATCCATGCGTTAAAAGTTGTCTGGAACCGCTGAAGCGAACCAAACATCGAAGAACACCGAAGTCGATATATCGCGTGTTTCGAGCGTGTCTGAGATCACAGCTCGATGTAAATGCATCAAAATCATTCACTCGACTCAAATACATAACATCCATACATTAAACGTTGTCTCGCACCGCTGAAGCGAACGAAACTTTGAGCAACACCGAAATCGAGATATCGCGTTTTTCGAGCGTTTCTGAGATCACAGCTAAGTGTAAAAGAGCAAAAACCTTCATTCTCCTCAAATACACCACATCCATGCGTTAAAAGTAGTCTGGCGCTTCTGCAACGAACGAAAAATTGAAGAACACCGAAATCGAGATATCGCGTGTTTCGAGCTCTTCTGAGATCACAGCTCGATGTATATGTATAAAAAACCTTGATTCTACTCAAATACACAACATCCATGCGTTAAAAGTCGTCTGGTACCGTTGTAACGAACGAAACATTGAAGAACACCGAAATCGTGATAACGCGTGTTTCGAGCGTTTCTGAGATCACAGCTAAGTGTAAAAGAGCAAAAACCTTCATTCTACTCAAATACACCACATCCATGCGTTAAAAGTGGTCCGGCGCTTCTGCAACGAACGAAACCTTGAAGAACACCGAAATCGAGATATTGCGCGTTTCGAGCTCTTCTGAGATCACAGCTCGATGTATATGTATCAAAAACCTTCATTCTACTCAAATACAACACATCCATGCGTTAAAAGTCGTCTGGTACCGTTGTAACGAACGAAACATTGAAGAACACCGAAATCGTGATATCGCGTGTTTCGAGCGTTTCTGAGATCACAGCTAAGTGTAAAAGAGCAAAAACCTTCATTCTACTCAAATACACAACATCCATGCGTTAAAAGTTGTCTGGCACCGCTGAAGCGAACCAAACATCGAGGAACACCGAAATCGATATATCGCGTGTTTCGAGCGTGTCTGAGATCACAGCTCGATGTAAATGCATCAAAACCATTCACTCGACTCAAATACATAACATCCATACATTAAACGTTGTCTCGCACCGCTGAAGCGAACGAAACTTTGAGCAACACCGAAATCGAGATATCGCGTTTTTCGAGCGTTTCTGAGATCACAGCTAAGTGTAAAAGAGCAAAAACCTTCATTCTACTCAAATACACCACATCCATGCGTTAAAAGTGGTCTGGCGCTTCTGCAACGAACGAAAAATTGAAGAACACCGAAATCGAGATATCGCGTGTTTCGAGCTTGTCTGAGATCACAGCTCGATGTATATGTATCAAAAACCTTCATTCTACTCAACTACAACACATCCATGCGTTAAAAGTCGTACCGCTGTAACGAACCAAACATCGAAGAACACCGAAATCTAGATATCTCGTGTTTGGAGCGTTTCTGAGATCACAGCTCGATGTAAATGTATCAAAAACCTTCATTCTACTCAAATACACCACATCCTTGCGTTGAAAGTTGTCTGGCACCGTTGTAACGAACGAAACATTGAAGAACACCGAAATCGTGATATCGCGTGTTTCGAGCGTTTCTGAGATCACAGCTAAGTGTAAAAGAGCAAAAACCTTCATTCTACTCAAATACACCACATCCATGCGTTAAAAGTAGTCTGGCGCTTCTGCAACGAACGAAAAATTGAAGAACACCGAAATCGAGATATCGCGTGTTTCGAGCTCTTCTGTGATCACAGCTCGATGTATATGTATCAAAAACCTTCATTCTACTCAAATACACCACATCCATGCGTTAAAAGTGGTCCGGCGCTTCTGCAACGAACGAAACCTTGAAGAACACCGAAATCGATATATTGCGCGTTTCGAGCTCTTCTGAGATCACAGCTCGATGTATATGTATCAAAAACCTTCATTCTACTCAAATACAACACATCCATGCGTTAAAAGTCGTCTGGTACCGTTGTAACGAACGAAACATTGAAGAACACCGAAATCGTGATATCGCGTGTTTCGAGCGTTTCTGAGATCACAGCTAAGTGTAAAAGAGCAAAAACCTTCATTCTACTCAAATACACAACATCCATGCGTTAAAAGTTGTCTGGCACCGCTGAAGCGAACCAAACATCGAGGAACACCGAAATCGATATATCGCGTGTTTCGAGCGTGTCTGAGATCACAGCTCGATGTAAATGCATCAAAACCATTCACTCGACTCAAATACATAACATCCATACATTAAACGTTGTCTCGCACCGCTGAAGCGAACGAAACTTTGAGCAACACCGAAATCGAGATATCGCGTTTTTCGAGCGTTTCTGAGATCACAGCTAAGTGTAAAGAGCAAAAACCTTCATTCTACTCAAATACACCACATCCATGCGTTAAAAGTGGTCTGGCGCTTCCGCAACGAACGAAAAATTGAAGAACACCGAAATCGAGATATCTCGTGTTCCGAGCGTATCTGACTTCACAGGTCGATGTAAATGTATCAAAAACCTTCTTTCTACTCAAATACACAACATCCATGCGTTAAAAGTTGTCTGGAACCGCTGAAGCGAACCAAACATCGAAGAACACCGAAGTCGATATATCGCGTGTTTCGAGCGTGTTTGAGATCACAGCTCGATGTAAATGTATCAAAATCATTCACTCGACTCAAATACATAACATCCATACATTAAACGTTTTCTCGCACCGCTGAAGCGAACGAAACTTTGGGCAACACCGAAATCGAGATATCGCGTGTTTCGAGCTCTTCTGAGATCACAGCTCGATGTATATGTATCAAAAACCTTCATTCTACTCAAATACACCACATCCTTGCGTTGAAAATTGTCTGGCACCGTTGTAACGAACGAAACATTGAAGAACACCGAAATCTAGATATCTCGTGTTTGGAGCGTTTCTGAGATCACAGCTCGATGTAAATGCATCAAAACCATTCACTCGACTCAAATTCATAACATCCATACATTAAACGTTGTCTCGTTGACTGAAGCGAACGAAACTTTGAGCAACACCGAAATCGAGATATCGCGTTTTTCGAGCGTTTCTGAGATCACAGCTAAGTGTAAAAGAGCAAAAACCTTCATTCTACTCAAATACACCACATCCATGCGTTAAAAGTGGTCTGGCGCTTCTGCAACGAACGAAAAATTGAAGAACACCGCAATCGAGATATTGCGTGTTTCGAGCGTGTCTGAGATCACAGCTCGATGTAAATGTATCAAAAACCTTCATTCTACTGAAATAC
This sequence comes from Pimpla rufipes, assembly GCA_963932165.1. Classification (NCBI taxonomy): domain Eukaryota; kingdom Metazoa; phylum Arthropoda; class Insecta; order Hymenoptera; family Ichneumonidae; genus Pimpla; species Pimpla rufipes. The sequence goes on from OZ010640.1 coordinate 7,325,994, forward strand.
AACACATCCATGTGTTGAAAGTTGTCTGGGACCGGTGCAGCGAATGACACATGAAAGAACCCCGAAATCGAGATATCTCGTGTTTGGAGCGTTTCTGAGATCACAGCTCGATGTAAATGTATCAAAAACCTTCATTCTACTGAAATACAACACATCCATGCGTTAAAAGTTGTCTGGCACCGCTGTAACGAACCAAACATCGAAAAACACCGAAATCGTGATATCGCCTGTTTTGAGCGTTACTGAGATCACAGGTAGGTGTAAAAGAGCAAAAACCTTCATTTTACTCAAATACACCACATCCATGCGTTAAAAGTGGTCCGGCGCTTCTGCAACGAACGAAACCTTGAAGAACACCGAAATCGAGATATCGCGCGTTTCGAACTCTTCTGAGATCACAGCTCGATGTATATGTATCAAAAACCTTCATTCAACTCAAATACAACACATCCATGCGTTAAAAGTTGTCTGGTTCTTCTGTATCGAACGAAACATCGAAGAACACCGAAATCGTTATATATCGTGTTTCGAGCGTTTTTGAGATCACAACGCGTTGTAAATGTATCAAAAACCTTCATTCTACTCAAATACACAACATCCATGCGTTAAAAGTTGTCTGGCACCGCTGAAGCGAACCAAACATCGAGGAACACCGAAATCGATTTATCGCGTGTTTCGAGCGTGTCTGATATCTCAGCTCGATGTAAATGCATCAAAACCATACACTCGATTCAAATACATAACATCCATACATTAAACGTTGTCTCGCACCGCTGAAGCGAACGAAACTTTGTGCAACACCGAAATCGAGATATCGCGTGTTTCGAGCTCTTCTGAGATCACAGCTCGATGTATATGTATCAAAAACCTTGATTCTACTCAAATACGCAACATCCATGCGTTAAAAGTCGTCTGGTACCGTTGTAACGAACGAAACATTGAAAAACACCGAAATCGTGATAACGCGTGTTTCGAGCGTTTCTGAGATCACAGCTAAGTGTAAAAGAGCAAAAACCTTCATTCTACTCAAATACACCACATCCATGCGTTAAAAGTGGTCCGGCGCTTCTGCAACGAACGAAACCTTGAAGAACACCGAAATCGAGATATTGCGCGTTTCGAGCTCTTCTGAGATCACAGCTCGATGTATATGTATCAAAACCCTTCATTCTACTCAAATACAACACATACATGCGTTAAAAGTCGTCTGGTACCGTTGTAACGAACGAAACATTGAAGAACACCGAAATCGTGATATCGCGTGTTTCGAGCGTTTCTGAGATCACAGCTAAGTGTAAAAGAGCAAAAACCTTCATTCTACTCAAATACACCACATCCATGCGTTAAAAGTAGTCTGGCGCTTCTGCAACGAACGAAAAATTGAAGAACACCGAAATCGAGATATCGCGTGTTTCGAGCTCTTCTGAGATCACAGCTCGATGTATATGTATCAAAATCCATCATTTTACTCAAATACAACACATCCATGCGTTAAAAGTCGTCTGGTACCGTTGTAACGAACGAAACATTGAAGAACACCGAAATCGTGATATCACGTATTTCGAGCGTTTCTGAGATCACAGCTAGGTGTAAAAGAGCAAAAACCTTCATTCTACTCAAATACACCACATCCATGCGTTGAAATTTGTCTGGCACCGTTGTAACGAACGAAACATTGAAGAACACCGAAATCGTGATATCGCGTGTTTCGAGCGTTTCTGAGATCACAGCTAAGTGTAAAGGAGCAAAAACCTTCATTCTACTCAAATACACCACATCCATGCGTTAAAAGTAGTCTGGCGCTTCTGCAACGAACGAAACATCGAAGAACACCGAAGTCGATATATCGCGTGTTTCGAGCGTGTCTGAGATCACAGCTCGATGTAAATGCATCAAAATCATTCACTCGACTCAAATACATAACATCCATACATTAAACGTTTTCTCGCACCGCTGAAGCGAACGAAACTTTGGGCAACACCGAAATCGAGATATCGCGTGTTTCGAGCTCTTCTGAGATCACAGCTCGATGTATATGTATCAAAAACCTTCATTCTACTCAAATACACCACATCCTTGCGTTGAAAATTGTCTGGCACCGTTGTAACGAACGAAACATTGAAGAACACCGAAATCTAGATATCTCGTGTTTGGAGCGTTTCTGAGATCACAGCTCGATGTAAATGCATCAAAACCATTCACTCGACTCAAATTCATAACATCCATACATTAAACGTTGTCTCGTTGACTGAAGCGAACGAAACTTTGAGCAACACCGAAATCGAGATATCGCGTTTTTCGAGCGTTTCTGAGATCACAGCTAAGTGTAAAAGAGCAAAAACTTTCATTCTACTCAAATACACCACATCCATGCGTTAAAAGTGGTCTGGCGCTTCTGCAACGAACGAAAAATTGAAGAACACCGCAATCGAGATATTGCGTGTTTCGAGCGTGTCTGAGATCACAGCTCGATGTAAATGTATCAAAAACCTTCTTTCTACTCAAATACACAACATCCATGCGTTAAAAGTTGTCTGGCACCGCTGAAGCGAACCAAACATCGAAGAACACCGAAGTCGATATATCGCGTGTTTCGAGCGTGTCTGAGATCACAGCTCGATGTAAATGCATCAAAACCATACACTCGATTCAAATACATAACATCCATACATTAAACGTTGTCTCGCACCGCTGAAACGAACGAAACTTTGAGCAACACCGAAATCGAGATATCGCGTGTTTCGAGCTCTTCTGAGATCACAGCTTGATGTATATGTATCAAAAACATTGATTCTACTCAAATACACCACATCCATGCGTTAAAAGTGGTCTGGCGCTTCTGCAACGAACGAAACATTGAAGATCACCGAAATCGAGATATTGCGTGTTTCGAGCGTGTCTGAGATCACAGCTCGATGTATATGTATCAAAAACCTTGATTCTACTCAAATACACAACATCCATGCGTTAAAAGTCGTCTGGTACCGTTGTAAAGAACGAAACATTGAAGAACACCGAAATCGTGATATCACGTGTTTCGAGCGTTTCTGAGATCACAGCTAGGTGTAAAAGAGCAAAAACCTTCATTCTACTCAAATACACCATATCCAAGCGTTAAAAGTGGTCTGGCGCTTCTGCAACGACCGAAAAATTGAAGAACACCGAAATCGAGATATCGCCTGTTTCGAGCGCGTCTGAGATCACAGCTCGATGTAAATGTATCAAAAACCTTCATTCTACTGAAATACAACACATCCATGTGTTAAAAGTTGTCTGGGACCGGTGCAGCGAACGACACATGAAAGAACCCCGAAATCGTGATATCACGTGTTTCGAGCGTTTCTGAGATCACAGCTAGGTGTGAAAGAGCAAAAACCTTCATTCTACTCAAATAGACCACATCCATGCGTTAAAAGTGGTCCGGTGCTTCTGCAACGAACGAAACCTTGAAGAACACCGAAATCGAGATATCGCGCGTTTCGAGCTCTTCTGAGATCACAGCTCGATGTGTATGTATCAAAAACCTTCATTCAACTCAAATACAACACATCCATGCGTTAAAAGTCGTCTGGTACCGTTGTAACGAACGAAACATTGAAGAACACCGAAATCGTGATATCGCGTGTTTCGAGCGTTTCTGAGATCACAGCTAAGTGTAAAAGAGCAAAAACCTTCATTCTACTCAAATACACCACATCCATGCGTTAAAAGTTGTCTGGCACCGCGGAAGTGAACCAAACATCGAAGAACACCGAAATCGAGATATCGCGTGTTTCGAGCTCTTCTGAGATCACAGCTCGATGTATATGTATAAAAAACCTTGATTCTACTCAAATACACAACATCCATGCGTTAAAAGTCGTCTGGTACCGTTGTAACGAACGAAACATTGAAGAACACCGAAATCGTGATAACGCGTGTTTCGAGCGTTTCTGAGATCACAGCTAAGTGTAAAAGAGCAAAAACCTTCATTCTACTCAAATACACCACATCCATGCGTTAAAAGTAGTCTGGCGCTTCTGCAACGAACGAAAAATTGAAGAACACCGAAATCGAGATATCGCGTGTTTCGAGCTCTTCTGAGATCACAGCTCGATGTATATGTATAAAAAACCTTGATTCTACTCAAATACACAACATCCATGCGTTAAAAGTCGTCTGGTACCGTTGTAACGAACGAAACATTGAAGAACACCGAAATCGTGATAACGCGTGTTTCGAGCGTTTCTGAGATCACAGCTAAGTGTAAAAGAGCAAAAACCTTCATTCTACTCAAATACACCACATCCATGCGTTAAAAGTGGTCCGGCGCTTCTGCAACGAACGAAACCTTGAAGAACACCGAAATCGATATATTGCGCGTTTCGAGCTTTTCTGAGATCACAGCTCGATGTATATGTATCAAAAACCTTCATTCTACTCAAATACACAACATCCATGCGTTAAAAGTTGTCTGGCACCGCTGAAGCGAACCAAACATCGAGGAACACCGAAATCGATATATCGCGTGTTTCGAGCGTGTCTGAGATCACAGCTCGATGTAAATGCATCAAAACCATTCACTCGACTCAAATACATAACATCCATACATTAAACGTTGTCTCGCACCGCTGAAGCGAACGAAACTTTGAGCAACACCGAAATCGAGATATCGCGTTTTTCGAGCGTTTCTGAGATCACAGCTAAGTGTAAAAGAGCAAAAACCTTCATTCTACTCAAATACACCACATCCATGCGTTAAAAGTGGTCTGGCGCTTCTGCAACGAACGAAAAAATGAAGAACACCGAAATCGAGATATCTCGTGTTCCGAGCGTATCTGACTTCACAGGTCGATGTAAATGTATCAAAAACCTTCTTTCTACTCAAATACACAACATCCATGCGTTAAAAGTTGTCTTGGTGGTGAAGGGTTTCGGCAGAGGAACGTTCCTCTGCCGAAACCCTTCACCACCAAGAAACGCAGCGGTCAAAACAAAATTTCAACAATTAAAAGTTGTCTGGCACCGCTGAAGCGAACCAAACATCGAAGAACACCGAAATCGAGATAATGCGTGTTTCGAGCGTTTCTGAGATCACAGCTCGATGTATATGTATCAAAAACCTTGATTCTACTCAAATACACAACATCCATGCGTTAAAAGTCGTCTGGTACCGTTGTAAAGAACGAAACATTGAAGAACACCGAAATCGTGATATCACGTGTTTCGAGCGTTTCTGAGATCACAGCTAGGTGTAAAAGAGCAAAAACCTTCATTCTACTCAAATACACCATATCCAAGCGTTAAAAGTGGTCTGGCGCTTCTGCAACGACCGAAAAATTGAAGAACACCGAAATCGAGATATCGCCTGTTTCGAGCGCGTCTGAGATCACAGCTCGATGTAAATGTATCAAAAACCTTCATTCTACTGAAATACAACACATCCATGTGTTAAAAGTTGTCTGGGACCGGTGCAGCGAACGACACATGAAAGAACCCCGAAATCGTGATATCACGTGTTTCGAGCGTTTCTGAGATCACAGCTAGGTGTAAAAGAGCAAAAACCTTCATTCTACTCAAATAGACCACATCCATGCGTTAAAAGTGGTCCGGTGCTTCTGCAACGAACGAAACCTTGAAGAACACCGAAATCGAGATATCGCGCGTTTCGAGCTCTTCTGAGATCACAGCTCGATGTGTATGTATCAAAAACCTTCATTCAACTCAAATACAACACATCCATGCGTTAAAAGTCGTCTGGTACCGTTGTAACGAACGAAACATTGAAGAACACCGAAATCGTGATATCGCGTGTTTCGAGCGTTTCTGAGATCACAGCTAAGTGTAAAAGAGCAAAAACCTTCATTCTACTCAAATACACCACATCCATGCGTTAAAAGTTGTCTGGCACCGCGGAAGTGAACCAAACATCGAAGAACACCGAAATCGAGATATCGCGTGTTTCGAGCTCTTCTGAGATCACAGCTCGATGTATATGTATAAAAAACCTTGATTCTACTCAAATACACAACATCCATGCGTTAAAAGTCGTCTGGTACCGTTGTAACGAACGAAACATTGAAGAACACCGAAATCGTGATAACGCGTGTTTCGAGCGTTTCTGAGATCACAGCTAAGTGTAAAAGAGCAAAAACCTTCATTCTACTCAAATACACCACATCCATGCGTTAAAAGTAGTCTGGCGCTTCTGCAACGAACGAAAAATTGAAGAACACCGAAATCGAGATATCGCGTGTTTCGAGCTCTTCTGAGATCACAGCTCGATGTATATGTATAAAAAACCTTGATTCTACTCAAATACACAACATCCATGCGTTAAAAGTCGTCTGGTACCGTTGTAACGAACGAAACATTGAAGAACACCGAAATCGTGATAACGCGTGTTTCGAGCGTTTCTGAGATCACAGCTAAGTGTAAAAGAGCAAAAACCTTCATTCTACTCAAATACACCACATCCATGCGTTAAAAGTGGTCCGGCGCTTCTGCAACGAACGAAACCTTGAAGAACACCGAAATCGATATATTGCGCGTTTCGAGCTTTTCTGAGATCACAGCTCGATGTATATGTATCAAAAACCTTCATTCTACTCAAATACACAACATCCATGCGTTAAAAGTTGTCTGGCACCGCTGAAGCGAACCAAACATCGAGGAACACCGAAATCGATATATCGCGTGTTTCGAGCGTGTCTGAGATCACAGCTCGATGTAAATGCATCAAAACCATTCACTCGACTCAAATACATAACATCCATACATTAAACGTTGTCTCGCACCGCTGAAGCGAACGAAACTTTGAGCAACACCGAAATCGAGATATCGCGTTTTTCGAGCGTTTCTGAGATCACAGCTAAGTGTAAAAGAGCAAAAACCTTCATTCTACTCAAATACACCACATCCATGCGTTAAAAGTGGTCTGGCGCTTCTGCAACGAACGAAAAAATGAAGAACACCGAAATCGAGATATCTCGTGTTCCGAGCGTATCTGACTTCACAGGTCGATGTAAATGTATCAAAAACCTTCTTTCTACTCAAATACACAACATCCATGCGTTAAAAGTTGTCTTGGTGGTGAAGGGTTTCGGCAGAGGAACGTTCCTCTGCCGAAACCCTTCACCACCAAGAAACGCAGCGGTCAAAACAAAATTTCAACAATTAAAAGTTGTCTGGCACCGCTGAAGCGAACCAAACATCGAAGAACACCGAAGACGATATATCGCGTGTTTCGAGCGTGTCTGAGATCACAGCTCGATGTAAATGCATCAAAATCATTCACTCGACTCAAATACATAACATCCATACATTAAACGTTTTCTCTCACCGCTGAAGCGAACGAAACTTTGGGCAACACCGAAATCGAGATATCGCGTGTTTCGAGCTCTTCTGAGATCACAGCTCGATGTATATGTATCAAAAACCTTCATTCTACTCAGATACACCACATCCTTGCGTTGAAAGTTGTCTGGCACCGTTGTAACGAACGAAACATTGAAGAACACCGAAATCGTGATAACGCGTGTTTCGAGCGTTTCTGAGATCACAGCTAAGTGTAAAAGAGCAAAAACCTTCATTCTACTCAAATACACCACATCCATGCGTTAAAAGTGGTCTGGCGCTTCTGCAACGAACGAAACATTGAAGAACACCGAAATCGTGATATCGCGTGTTTCGAACGTTTCTGAGATCACAGCTCGATGAAAAAGTATCAAAAACCTTCATTCTACTCAAATACACAACATCCATGCGTTAAAAGTTGTCTGGCACCGCTGAAGCGAACCAAACATCGAAGAACACCGATGTCGATATATCGCGAGTTTCGAGCGTGTCTGAGATCACAGCTCGATGTAAATGCATCAAAACCATTCACTCGACTCAAATACATAACATCCATACATTAAACGTTTTCTCGCACCGCTGAAGCGAACGAAACTTTGGGCAACACCGAAATCGAGATATTGCGTGTTTCGAGCTCTTCTGAGATCACAGCTCGATGTATATGTATCAAAAACCTTCATTCTACTCAAATACACCACATCCATGCGTTGAAAGTTGTCTGGCACCGTTGTAACCAACGAAACATTGAAGAACACCGAAATCGTGATAACGCGTGTTTCGAGCGTTTCTGAGATCACAGCTAAGTGTAAAAGAGCAAAAACCTTCATTCTAACCAAATACACCACATCCATGCGTTAAAAGTTGTCTGGCGCTTCTGCAACGAACGAAAAATTGAAGAACACCGAAATCGAGATATCGCGTGTTTCGAGCTCTTCTGAGATCACACCTCGATGTATATGTATCAAAAACCTTGCTTCTAATCAAATACACCACATCCATGCGTTAAAAGTGGTCTGGCGCTTCTGCAACGAACGAAAAATTGAAGAACATCGAAATCGAGATATCGCGTGTTTCGAGCTCTTCTGAGATCACAGCTCGATGTATATGTATCAAAAACCTTGATTCTACTCAAATACACAACATCCATGCGTTAAAAGTGGTCTGGTACCGTTGTAACGAATGAAACATTGAAGAACACCGAAATCGTGATAACGCGTGTTTCGAGCGTTTCTGAGATCACAGCTAAGTGTAAAAGAGCAAAAACCTTCATTCTACTCAAATACACCACATCCATGCGTTAAAAGTGGTCCGGCGCTTCTGCAACGAACGAAACCTTGAAGAACACCGAAATCGAGATATTGCGCGTTTCGAGCTCTTCTGAGATCACAGCTCGATGTATATGTATCAAAAACCTTCATTCTACTCAAATACAACACATCCATGCGTTAAAAGTAGTCTGGTACCGTTGTAACGAACGAAACATTGAAGAACACCGAAATCGTGATATCGCGTGTTTCGAGCGTTTCTGAGATCACAGCTAAGTGTAAAAGAGCAAAAACCTTCATTCTACTCAAATACACCACATCCATGCGTCAAAAGTTGTCTGGCACCACGGAAGCGAACCAAACATCGAAGAACACCGAAATCGAGATATCGCGTGTTTCGAGCTTGTCTGAGATCACAGCTCGATGTATATGTATCAAAAACCTTCATTCTACTCAAATACAACACATCCATGCGTTAAAAGTCTTCTGGTACCGCTGTAACGAACCAAACATCGAAGAACACCGAAATCTAGATATCTCGTGTTTGGAGCGTTTCTGAGATCACAGCTCGATGTAATGTATCAAAAACCTTCATTCTACTCAAATACACAACATCCGTGCGTTAAAAGTTGTCTGGCACCGCTGAAGCGAACCAAACATCGAGGAACACCGAAATCGATATATCGCGTGTTTCGAGCGTGTCTGAGATCACAGTTCGATGTAAATGCATCAAAACCATTCACTCGACTCAAATACATAAAATCCATACATTAAACGTTGTCTCGTTGTCTGAAGCGAACGAAACTTTGAGCAACACCGAAATCGAGATATCGCGTTTTTCGAGCGTTTCTGAGATCACAGCTAAGTGTAAAAGAGCAAAAACCTTCATTCTACTCAAATACACCACATCCATGCGTTAAAAGTGGTCTGGCGCTTCTGCAACGAACGAAAAATTGAAGAACACCGCAATCGAGATATTGCGTGTTTCGAGCGTGTCTGAGATCACAGCTCGATGTAAATGTATCAAAAACCTTCATTCTACTGAAATACAACACATCCATGTGTTGAAAGTTGTCTGGGACCGGTGCAGCGAACGACACATGAAAGAACCCCGAAATCGAGATATCTCGTGTTTGGAGCGTTTCTGAGATCACAGCTCGATGTAAATGTATCAAAAACCTTCATTCTACTGAAATACAACACATCCATGCGTTAAAAGTTGTCTGGCACCGCTGTAACGAACCAAACATCGAAAAACACCGAAATCGTGATATCGCCTGTTTTGAGCGTTACTGAGATCACAGCTAGGTGTAAAAGAGCAAAAACCTTCATTCTACTCAAATACACCACATCCATGCGTTAAAAGTGGTCTGGCGCTTCTGCAACGAACGAAAAAATGAAGAACACCGAAATCGAGATATCTCGTGTTCCGAGCGTATCTGACTTCACAGGTCGATGTAAATGTATCAAAAACCTTCTTTCTACTCAAATACACAACATCCATGCGTTAAAAGTTGTCTTGGTGGTGAAGGGTTTCGGCAGAGGAACGTTCCTCTGCCGAAACCCTTCACCACCAAGAAACGCAGCGGTCAAAACAAAATTTCAACAATTAAAAGTTGTCTGGCACCGCTGAAGCGAACCAAACATCGAAGAACACCGAAGACGATATATCGCGTGTTTCGAGCGTGTCTGAGATCACAGCTCGATGTAAATGCATCAAAAACCTTCATTCTACTCAGATACACCACATCCTTGCGTTGAAAGTTGTCTGGCACCGTTGTAACGAACGAAACATTGAAGAACACCGAAATCGTGATAACGCGTGTTTCGAGCGTTTCTGAGATCACAGCTAAGTGTAAAAGAGCAAAAACCTTCATTCTACTCAAATACACCACATCCATGCGTTAAAAGTGGTCTGGCGCTTCTGCAACGAACGAAACATTGAAGAACACCGAAATCGTGATATCGCGTGTTTCGAACGTTTCTGAGATCACAGCTCGATGAAAAAGTATCAAAAACCTTCATTCTACTCAAATACACAACATCCATGCGTTAAAAGTTGTCTGGCACCGCTGAAGCGAACCAAACATCGAAGAACACCGATGTCGATATATCGCGAGTTTCGAGCGTGTCTGAGATCACAGCTCGATGTAAATGCATCAAAACCATTCACTCGACTCAAATACATAACATCCATACATTAAACGTTTTCTCGCACCGCTGAAGCGAACGAAACTTTGGGCAACACCGAAATCGAGATATTGCGTGTTTCGAGCTCTTTTGAGATCACAGCTCGATGTATATGTATCAAAAACCTTCATTCTACTCAAATACACCACATCCATGCGTTGAAAGTTGTCTGGCACCGTTGTAACCAACGAAACATTGAAGAACACCGAAATCGTGATAACGCGTGTTTCGAGCGTTTCTGAGATCACAGCTAAGTGTAAAAGAGCAAAAACCTTCATTCTAATCAAATACACCACATCCATGCGTTAAAAGTTGTCTGGCGCTTCTGCAACGAACGAAAAATTGAAGAACACCGAAATCGAGATATCGCGTGTTTCGAGCTCTTCTGAGATCACACCTCGATGTATATGTATCAAAAACCTTGCTTCTAATCAAATACACCACATCCATGCGTTAAAAGTGGTCTGGCGCTTCTGCAACGAACAAAAAATTGAAGAACATCGAAATCGAGATATCGCGTGTTTCGAGCTCTTCTGAGATCACAGCTCGATGTATATGTATCAAAAACCTTGATTCTACTCAAATACACAACATCCATGCGTTAAAAGTGGTCTGGTACCGTTGTAACGAATGAAACATTGAAGAACACCGAAATCGTGATAACGCGTGTTTCGAGCGTTTCTGAGATCACAGCTAAGTGTAAAAGAGCAAAAACCTTCATTCTACTCAAATACACCACGTCCATGCGTTAAAAGTGGTCCGGCGCTTCTGCAACGAACGAAACCTTGAAGAACACCGAAATCGAGATATTGCGCGTTTCGAGCTCTTCTGAGATCACAGCTCGATGTATATGTATCAAAAACCTTCATTCTACTCAAATACAACACATCCATGCGTTAAAAGTAGTCTGGTACCGTTGTAACGAACGAAACATTGAAGAACACCGAAATCGTGATATCGCGTGTTTCGAGCGTTTCTGAGATCACAGCTAAGTGTAAAAGAGCAAAAACCTTCATTCTACTCAAATACACCACATCCATGCGTCAAAAGTTGTCTGGCACCACGGAAGCGAACCAAACATCGAAGAACACCGAAATCGAGATATCGCGTGTTTCGAGCTTGTCTGAGATCACAGCTCGATGTATATGTATCAAAAACCTTCATTCTACTCAAATACAACACATCCATGCGTTAAAAGTCTTCTGGTACCGCTGTAACGAACCAAACATCGAAGAACACCGAAATCTAGATATCTCGTGTTTGGAGCGTTTCTGAGATCACAGCTCGATGTAATGTATCAAAAACCTTCCTTCTACTCAAATACACAACATCCGTGCGTTAAAAGTTGTCTGGCACCGCTGAAGCGAACCAAACATCGAGGAACACCGAAATCGATATATCGCGTGTTTCGAGCGTGTCTGAGATCACAGTTCGATGTAAATGCATCAAAACCATTCACTCGACTCAAATACATAAAATCCATACATTAAACGTTGTCTCGTTGTCTGAAGCGAACGAAACTTTGAGCAACACCGAAATCGAGATATCGCGTTTTTCGAGCGTTTCTGAGATCACAGCTAAGTGTAAAAGAGCAAAAACCTTCATTCTACTCAAATACACCACATCCATGCGTTAAAAGTGGTCTGGCGCTTCTGCAACGAACGAAAAATTGAAGAACACCGCAATCGAGATATTGCGTGTTTCGAGCGTGTCTGAGATCACAGCTCGATGTAAATGTATCAAAAACCTTCATTCTACTGAAATACAACACATCCATGTGTTGAAAGTTGTCTGGGACCGGTGCAGCGAACGACACATGAAAGAACCCCGAAATCGAGATATCTCGTGTTTGGAGCGTTTCTGAGATCACAGCTCGATGTAAATGTATCAAAAACCTTCATTCTACTGAAATACAACACATCCATGCGTTAAAAGTTGTCTGGCACCGCTGTAACGAACCAAACATCGAAAAACACCGAAATCGTGATATCGCCTGTTTTGAGCGTTACTGAGATCACAGCTAGGTGTAAAAGAGCAAAAACCTTCATTCTACTCAAATACACCACATCCATGCGTTAAAAGTGGTCCGGCGCTTCTGCAACGAACGAAACCTTGAAGAACACCGAAATCGAGATATCGCGCGTTTCGAACTCTTCTGAGATCACAGCTCGATGTATATGTATCAAAAACCTTCATTCAACTCAAATACAACACATCCATGCGTTAAAAGTTGTCTGGCGCTTCTGTATCGAACGAAACATCGAAGAACACCGAAATCGTTATATATCGTGTTTCGAGCGTTTTTGAGATCACAACGCGTTGTAAATGTATCAAAAACCTTCATTCTACTCAAATACACAACATCCATGCGTTAAAAGTTGTCTGGCACCGCTGAAGCGAACCAAACATCGATGAACACCGAAATCGATTTATCGCGTGTTTCGAGCGTGTCTGATATCTCAGCTCGATGTAAATGCATCAAAACCATACACTCGATTCAAATACATAACATCCATACATTAAACGTTGTCTCGCACCGCTGAAGCGAACGAAACTTTGTGCAACACCGAAATCGAGATATCGCGTGTTTCGAGCTGTTCTGAGATCACAGCTCGATGTATATGTATCAAAAACCTTCATTCTACTCAAATACACAACATCCATGCGTTAAAAGTTGTCTTGGTGGTGAAGGGTTTCGGCAGAGGAACGTTCCTCTGCCGAAACCCTTCACCACCAAGAAACGCAGCGGTCAAAACAAAATTTCAACAATTAAAAGTTGTCTGGCACCGCTGAAGCGAACCAAACATCGAAGAACACCGAAGACGATATATCGCGTGTTTCGAGCGTGTCTGAGATCACAGCTCGATGTAAATGCATCAAAATCATTCACTCGACTCAAATACATAACATCCATACATTAAACGTTTTCTCTCACCGCTGAAGCGAACGAAACTTTGGGCAACACCGAAATCGAGATATCGCGTGTTTCGAGCTCTTCTGAGATCACAGCTCGATGTATATATATCAAAAACGTTCATTCTACTGAGATACACCACATCCTTGCGTTGAAAGTTGTCTGGCACCGTTGTAACGAACGAAACATTGAAGAACACCGAAATCGTGATAACGCGTGTTTCGAGCGTTTCTGAGATCACAGCTAAGTGTAAAAGAGCAAAAACCTTCATTCTACTCAAATACACCACATCCATGCGTTAAAAGTGGTCTGGCGCTTCTGCAACGAACGAAACATTGAAGAACACCGAAATCGTGATATCGCGTGTTTCGAACGTTTCTGAGATCACAGCTCGATGAAAAAGTATCAAAAACCTTCATTCTACTCAAATACACAACATATATGCGTTAAAAGTTGTCTGGCACCGCTGAAGCGAACCAAACATCGAAGAACACCGATGTCGATATATCGCGAGTTTCGAGCGTGTCTGAGATCACAGCTCGATGTAAATGCATCAAAACCATTCACTCGACTCAAATACATAACATCCATACATTAAACGTTTTCTCGCACCGCTGAAGCGAACGAAACTTTGGGCAACACCGAAATCGAGATATTGCGTGTTTCGAGCTCTTCTGAGATCACAGCTCGATGTATATGTATCAAAAACCTTCATTCTACTCAAATACACCACATCCATGCGTTGAAAGTTGTCTGGCACCGTTGTAACGAACGAAACATTGAAGAACACCGAAATCGTGATAACGCGTGTTTCGAGCGTTTCTGAGATCACAGCTAAGTGTAAAAGAGCAAAAACCTTCATTCTAATCAAATACACCACATCCATGCGTTAAAAGTGGTCTGGCGCTTCTGCAACGAACGAAAAATTGAAGAACACCCAAATCGAGATATCGCGTGTTTCGAGCTCTTCTGAGATCACACCTCGATGTATATGTATCAAAAACCTTGATTCTAATCAAATACACCACATCCATGCGTTAAAAGTGGTCTGGCGCTTCTGCAACGAACGAAAAATTGAAGAACATCGAAATCGAGATATCGCGTGTTTCGAGCTCTTCTGAGATCACAGCTCGATGTATATGTATCAAAAACCTTGATTCTACTCAAATACACAACATCCATGCGTTAAAAGTGGTCTGGTACCGTTGTAACGAATGAAACATTGAAGAACACCGAAATCGTGATAACGCGTGTTTCGAGCGTTTCTGAGATCACAGCTAAGTGTAAAAGAGCAAAAACCTTCATTCTACTCAAATACACCACATCCATGCGTTAAAAGTGGTCCGGCGCTTCTGCAACGAACGAAACCTTGAAGAACACCGAAATCGAGATATTGCGCGTTTCGAGCTCTTCTGAGATCACAGCTCGATGTATATGTATCAAAAACCTTCATTCTACTCAAATACAACACATCCATGCGTTAAAAGTAGTCTGGTACCGTTGTAACGAACGAAACATTGAAGAACACCGAAATCGTGATATCGCGTGTTTCGAGCGTTTCTGAGATCACAGCTAAGTGTAAAAGAGCAAAAACCTTCATTCTACTCAAATACACCACATCCATGCGTTAAAAGTTGTCTGGCACCGCGGAAGCGAACCAAACATCGAAGAACACCGAAATCGAGATATCGCGTGTTTCGAGCTTGTCTGAGATCACAGCTCGATGTATATGTATCAAAAACCTTCATTCTACTCAAATACAACACATCCATGCGTTAAAAGTCGTCTGGAACCGCTGTAACGAACCAAACATCGAAGAACACCGAAATCTAGATATCTCGTGTTTGGAGCGTTTCTGAGATCACAGCTCGATGTAAATGTATCAAAAACCTTCATTCTACTCAAATACACAACATCCGTGCGTTAAAAGTTGTCTGGCACCGCTGAAGCGAACCAAACATCGAGGAACACCGAAATCGATATATCGCGTGTTTCGAGCGTGTCTGAGATCACAGCTCGATGTAAATGCATCAAAACCATACACTCGATTCAAATACATAACATCCATACATTAAACGTTGTCTCGCACCGCTGAAGCGAACGAAACTTTGAGCAACACCGAAATCGAGATATCGCGTGTTTCGAGCTCTTCTGAGATCACAGCTCGATGTATATGTATCAAAATCCATCATTTTACTCAAATACAACACATCCATGCGTTAAAAGTCGTCTGGTACCGTTGTAACGAACGAAACATTGAAGAACACCGAAATCGTGATATCACGTATTTCGAGCGTTTCTGAGATCACAGCTAGGTGTAAAAGAGCAAAAACCTTCATTCTACTCAAATACACCACATCCATGCGTTGAAATTTGTCTGGCACCGTTGTAACGAACGAAACATTGAAGAACACCGAAATCGTGATATCGCGTGTTTCGAGCGTTTCTGAGATCACAGCTAAGTGTAAAAGAGCAAAAACCTTCATTCTACTCAAATACACCACATCCATGCGTTAAAAGTGGTCCGGTGCTTCTGCAACGAACGAAACCTTGAAGAACACCGAAATCGAGATATCGCGCGTTTCGAGCTCTTCTGAGATCACAGCTCGATGTGTATGTATCAAAAACCTTCATTCAACTCAAATACAACACATCCATGCGTTAAAAGTCGTCTGGTACCGTTGTAACGAACGAAACATTGAAGAACACCGAAATCGTGATATCGCGTGTTTCGAGCGTTTCTGAGATCACAGCTAAGTGTAAAAGAGCAAAAACCTTCATTCTACTCAAATACACCACATCCATGCGTTAAAAGTTGTCTGGCACCGCGGAAGTGAACCAAACATCGAAGAACACCGAAATCGAGATATCGCGTGTTTCGAGCTCTTCTGAGATCACAGCTCGATGTATATGTATAAAAAACCTTGATTCTACTCAAATACACAACATCCATGCGTTAAAAGTCGTCTGGTACCGTTGTAACGAACGAAACATTGAAGAACACCGAAATCGTGATAACGCGTGTTTCGAGCGTTTCTGAGATCACAGCTAAGTGTAAAAGAGCAAAAACCTTCATTCTACTCAAATACACCACATCCATGCGTTAAAAGTAGTCTGGCGCTTCTGCAACGAACGAAAAATTGAAGAACACCGAAATCGAGATATCGCGTGTTTCGAGCTCTTCTGAGATCACAGCTCGATGTATATGTATAAAAAACCTTGATTCTACTCAAATACACAACATCCATGCGTTAAAAGTCGTCTGGTACCGTTGTAACGAACGAAACATTGAAGAACACCGAAATCGTGATAACGCGTGTTTCGAGCGTTTCTGAGATCACAGCTAAGTGTAAAAGAGCAAAAACCTTCATTCTACTCAAATACACCACATCCATGCGTTAAAAGTGGTCCGGCGCTTCTGCAACGAACGAAACCTTGAAGAACACCGAAATCGATATATTGCGCGTTTCGAGCTTTTCTGAGATCACAGCTCGATGTATATGTATCAAAAACCTTCATTCTACTCAAATACACAACATCCATGCGTTAAAAGTTGTCTGGCACCGCTGAAGCGAACCAAACATCGAAGAACACCGAAGACGATATATCGCGTGTTTCGAGCGTGTCTGAGATCACAGCTCGATGTAAATGCATCAAAATCATTCACTCGACTCAAATACATAACATCCATACATTAAACGTTTTCTCTCACCGCTGAAGCGAACGAAACTTTGGGCAACACCGAAATCGAGATATCGCGTGTTTCGAGCTCTTCTGAGATCACAGCTCGATGTATATGTATCAAAAACCTTCATTCTACTGAGATACACCACATCCTTGCGTTGTTAGTTGTCTGGCACCGTTGTAACGAACGAAACATTGAAGAACACCGAAATCGTGATAACGCGTGTTTCGAGCGTTTCTGAGATCACAGCTAAGTGTAAAAGAGCAAAAACCTTCATTCTACTCAAATACACCACATCCATGCGTTAAAAGTGGTCTGGCGCTTCTGCAACGAACGAAACATTGAAGAACACCGAAATCGTGATATCGCGTGTTTCGAACGTTTCTGAGATCACAGCTCGATGAAAAAGTATCAAAAACCTTCATTCTACTCAAATACACAACATCCATGCGTTAAAAGTTGTCTGGCACCGCTGAAGCGAACCAAACATCGAAGAACACCGATGTCGATATATCGCGAGTTTCGAGCGTGTCTGAGATCACAGCTCGATGTAAATGCATCAAAACCATTCACTCGACTCAAATACATAACATCCATACATTAAACGTTTTCTCGCACCGCTGAAGCGAACGAAACTTTGGGCAACACCGAAATCGAGATATTGCGTGTTTCGAGCTCTTCTGAGATCACAGCTCGATGTATATGTATCAAAAACCTTCATTCTACTCAAATACACCACATCCATGCGTTGAAAGTTGTCTGGCACCGTTGTAACGAACGAAACATTGAAGAACACCGAAATCGTGATAACGCGTGTTTCGAGCGTTTCTGAGATCACAGCTAAGTGTAAAAGAGCAAAAACCTTCATTCTAATCAAATACACCACATCCATGCGTTAAAAGTGGTCTGGCGCTTCTGCAACGAACGAAAAATTGAAGAACACCCAAATCGAGATATCGCGTGTTTCGAGCTCTTCTGAGATCACACCTCGATGTATATGTATCAAAAACCTTGATTCTAATCAAATACACCACATCCATGCGTTAAAAGTGGTCTGGCGCTTCTGCAACGAACGAAAAATTGAAGAACATCGAAATCGAGATATCGCGTGTTTCGAGCTCTTCTGAGATCACAGCTCGATGTATATGTATCAAAAACCTTGATTCTACTCAAATACACAACATCCATGCGTTAAAAGTGGTCTGGTACCGTTGTAACGAATGAAACATTGAAGAACACCGAAATCGTGATAACGCGTGTTTCGAGCGTTTCTGAGATCACAGCTAAGTGTAAAAGAGCAAAAACCTTCATTCTACTCAAATACACCACATCCATGCGTTAAAAGTGGTCCGGCGCTTCTGCAACGAACGAAACCTTGAAGAACACCGAAATCGAGATATTGCGCGTTTCGAGCTCTTCTGAGATCACAGCTCGATGTATATGTATCAAAAACCTTCATTCTACTCAAATACAACACATCCATGCGTTAAAAGTAGTCTGGTACCGTTGTAACGAACGAAACATTGAAGAACACCGAAATCGTGATATCGCGTGTTTCGAGCGTTTCTGAGATCACAGCTAAGTGTAAAAGAGCAAAAACCTTCATTCTACTCAAATACACCACATCCATGCGTTAAAAGTTGTCTGGCACCGCGGAAGCGAACCAAACATCGAAGAACACCGAAATCGAGATATCGCGTGTTTCGAGCTTGTCTGAGATCACAGCTCGATGTATATGTATCAAAAACCTTCATTCTACTCAAATACAACACATCCATGCGTTAAAAGTCGTCTGGAACCGCTGTAACGAACCAAACATCGAAGAACACCGAAATCTAGATATCTCGTGTTTGGAGCGTTTCTGAGATCACAGCTCGATGTAAATGTATCAAAAACCTTCATTCTACTCAAATACACAACATCCGTGCGTTAAAAGTTGTCTGGCACCCCTGAAGCGAACCAAACATCGAGGAACACCGAAATCGATATATCGCCTGTTTCGAGCGTGTCTGAGATCACAGCTCGATGTAAATGCATCAAATCCATTCACTCGACTCAAATACATAACATCCATACATTAAACGTTGTCTCGTTGTCTGAAGCGAACGAAACTTTGAGCAACACCGAAATCGAGATATCGCGTTTTTCGAGCGTTTCTGAGATCACAGCTAAGTGTAAAAGAGCAAAAACCTTCATTCTAATCAAATACACCACATCCATGCGTTAAAAGTTGTCTGGCGCTTCTGTGACGAACGAAACATCGAAGAACACCAAAATCGTTATATCTCGTGTTCCGAGCGTATCTGACTTCACAGGTCGATGTAAATGTATCAAAAACCTTCCTTCTACTCAAATACACAACATCCATGCGTTAAAAGTTGTCTGGCACCGCTGAAGCGAACCAAACATCGAAGAACACCGAAGTCGATATATCGCGTGTTTCGAGCGTGTCTGAGATCACAGCTCGATGTAAATGCATCAAAACCATACACTCGATTCAAATACATAACATCCATACATTAAACGTTGTCTCGCACCGCTGAAGCGAACGAAACTTTGAGCAACACCGAAATCGAGATATCGCGTGTTTCGAGCTCTTCTGAGATCACAGCTCGATGTATATGTATCAAAATCCATCATTTTACTCAAATACAACACATCCATGCGTTAAAAGTCGTCTGGTACCGTTGTAACGAACGAAACATTGAAGAACACCGAAATCGTGATATCACGTATTTCGAGCGTTTCTGAGATCACAGCTAGGTGTAAAAGAGCAAAAACCTTCATTCTACTCAAATACACCACATCCATGCGTTGAAATTTGTCTGGCACCGTTGTAACGAACGAAACATTGAAGAACACCGAAATCGTGATATCGCGTGTTTCGAGCGTTTCTGAGATCACAGCTAAGTGTAAAAGAGCAAAAACCTTCATTCTACTCAAATACACCACATCCATGCGTTAAAAGTGGTCCGGTGCTTCTGCAACGAACGAAACCTTGAAGAACACCGAAATCGAGATATCGCGCGTTTCGAGCTCTTCTGAGATCACAGCTCGATGTGTATGTATCAAAAACCTTCATTCAACTCAAATACAACACATCCATGCGTTAAAAGTCGTCTGGTACCGTTGTAACGAACGAAACATTGAAGAACACCGAAATCGTGATATCGCGTGTTTCGAGCGTTTCTGAGATCACAGCTAAGTGTAAAAGAGCAAAAACCTTCATTCTACTCAAATACACCACATCCATGCGTTAAAAGTTGTCTGGCACCGCGGAAGTGAACCAAACATCGAAGAACACCGAAATCGAGATATCGCGTGTTTCGAGCTCTTCTGAGATCACAGCTCGATGTATATGTATAAAAAACCTTGATTCTACTCAAATACACAACATCCATGCGTTAAAAGTCGTCTGGTACCGTTGTAACGAACGAAACATTGAAGAACACCGAAATCGTGATAACGCGTGTTTCGAGCGTTTCTGAGATCACAGCTAAGTGTAAAAGAGCAAAAACCTTCATTCTACTCAAATACACCACATCCATGCGTTAAAAGTAGTCTGGCGCTTCTGCAACGAACGAAAAATTGAAGAACACCGAAATCGAGATATCGCGTGTTTCGAGCTCTTCTGAGATCACAGCTCGATGTATATGTATAAAAAACCTTGATTCTACTCAAATACACAACATCCATGCGTTAAAAGTCGTCTGGTACCGTTGTAACGAACGAAACATTGAAGAACACCGAAATCGTGATAACGCGTGTTTCGAGCGTTTCTGAGATCACAGCTAAGTGTAAAAGAGCAAAAACCTTCATTCTACTCAAATACACCACATCCATGCGTTAAAAGTGGTCCGGCGCTTCTGCAACGAACGAAACCTTGAAGAACACCGAAATCGATATATTGCGCGTTTCGAGCTTTTCTGAGATCACAGCTCGATGTATATGTATCAAAAACCTTCATTCTACTCAAATACACAACATCCATGCGTTAAAAGTTGTCTGGCACCGCTGAAGCGAACCAAACATCGAGGAACACCGAAATCGATATATCGCGTGTTTCGAGCGTGTCTGAGATCACAGCTCGATGTAAATGCATCAAAACCATTCACTCGACTCAAATACATAACATCCATCAAGAGACGCGGTAGCGTCTCGACGCCAAGTATTAAAAGAAATCTATAATGCCGCCTCACGAGACTCTCACGACGAGACGCTAGCGCTACTCTTACTTTACAGCACGTTCGTCCTTTTTCGTCTGCTATGAAATTCTAACTGGAATTATCTGAGTCAACACGTCGCGAACGCCAAATGTGTCAGGTTCAATATTTTTTCTTTTTTTTTTTCTTTCCAATGAACCCTATTTCAATCAAATCGGTGACCGCAACGCTAATATCTGGCCACTTACGATTTCGATTCTGTCAAAAACTTTTCGTCCGCACTCACACAACATCGATGCGAATTTGTCCGATCCGTATACGTGCATGGCGTGTACCAGCACACTCTCACTTCGTCTGTAGCTCTAATTATCTCAGGCAATACATTGCGGGCGCTAAATGTGTCAGCACCAATATTTTTTATCTTTTTCCGCCTTATTAATGAGACCTATTTCGATATAATCGGTTCCCGAAGTGCTGATATCTGGCAAAATGTCACTTTTGTCTGAACTCACACATCGAGACAGATTTGTCCGATTGCATATACGTGTGCATCCGTGTAAACGAACAACGCACACATAACATAACAAATGGCGCCCGCAGCGGTAGCCTGAAGAAGTTGCGGCAACGATCGTCTATCGACCAGCTCGCTCTCGTCGTCTGACATAATCGTCGTCTGACAGTAAAAAAGTGACAGGGTCGTACACTCTACTGTAGTGTAATGAGGACTCTAGTGTAATGGTTTGTCTATCATATCAATAAAAATAATCGATGTGAAGGAAAGACGCGCACACAGGAGCGACGGCCCCAAAGTCATGAGATCGCGATGATCGTGAATCGCCTGAGCGGACCGGCTGCTCCCGACGTGTGACAAAAAGTGAGAAGATCGTGCGTGATTAATAATAATCTCGCGTCTTAACGCAAAAGTGTCTTTTCAAAGCAACAAAAATCATCATGTGGAGGATACTTTATCCTGTCCATGAAAGATCGATTTTTTGAGGTTATATTTTGGGTTAATTTGGACTAATTGTCATGTTGGAATAATTTATTGTAGTATTTTTAGACCTTTCCATTACTTATCCGTGATAGAGCACTAACTATTTGGTGTCTTGTAGACATAAAGAATGCAGAGGATAGACGTGGTGAAAATGGTTTGTCCACTGGCGGGGCATAACAGTGAACAACGTCAATTGCAAGAAGGGCGATCTGACCATACGCCCAATGAGCCCTGTCGTTGCATGCATGTATTGAAGATGGTTTTCAAAAAGATGTGAAATAAACCAAAAAATGTTTTTTCAAAACAAAAATTGTACGCCAAGTATTAAAAGAGTAGCCGTCTCTCACCAAAAAAAAACTCCCAAAAAAAAATCTCTCACCAAAAAAAACTCTCCCAAAAAAACTCTCTCACCAAAAAAAACTCCCAAAAAATATCTTACAAAAATATTAACGAATCAATATATTAGCCAAGTAAAACTCCTCGGTAAAAAAAAAAAAAAAAAAAAAAAACTTGGTGTACCAGCATTTTACTTCTCGTCCTTATTTCAATGAACTATGTGCGGAAGCAAAACGCTGGTACACCAAGTTTTTTTTTTTTTTTTTTTTTTACCGAGGAGTTTTACTTGGCTAATATATTGATTCGTTAATATTTTTGTAAGATATTTTTTGGGAGTTTTTTTTGGTGAGAGAGTTTTTTTGGGAGAGTTTTTTTTGGTGAGAGATTTTTTTTTGGGAGTTTTTTTTTGGTGAGAGACGGCTACTCTTTTAATACTTGGCGTACAATTTTTGTTTTGAAAAAACATTTTTTGGTTTTACATTAAACGTTGTCTCGCACCGCTGAAGCGAACGAAACTTTGAGCAACACCGAAATCGAGATATCGCGTTTTTCGAGCGTTTCTGAGATCACAGCTAAGTGTAAAAGAGCAAAAACCTTCATTCTACTCAAATACACCACATCCATGCGTTAAAAGTGGTCTGGCGCTTCTGCAACGAACGAAAAAATGAAGAACACCGAAATCGAGATATCTCGTGTTCCGAGCGTATCTGACTTCACAGGTCGATGTAAATGTATCAAAAACCTTCTTTCTACTCAAATACACAACATCCATGCGTTAAAAGTTGTCTTGGTGGTGAAGGGTTTCGGCAGAGGAACGTTCCTCTGCCGAAACCCTTCACCACCAAGAAACGCAGCGGTCAAAACAAAATTTCAACAATTAAAAGTTGTCTGGCACCGCTGAAGCGAACCAAACATCGAAGAACACCGAAGACGATATATCGCGTGTTTCGAGCGTGTCTGAGATCACAGCTCGATGTAAATGCATCAAAATCATTCACTCGACTCAAATACATAACATCCATACATTAAACGTTTTCTCTCACCGCTGAAGCGAACGAAACTTTGGGCAACACCGAAATCGAGATATCGCGTGTTTCGAGCTCTTCTGAGATCACAGCTCGATGTATATGTATCAAAAACCTTCATTCTACTGAGATACACCACATCCTTGCGTTGAAAGTTGTCTGGCACCGTTGTAACGAACGAAACATTGAAGAACACCGAAATCGTGATAACGCGTGTTTCGAGCGTTTCTGAGATCACAGCTAAGTGTAAAAGAGCAAAAACCTTCATTCTACTCAAATACACCACATCCATGCGTTAAAAGTGGTCTGGCGCTTCTGCAACGAACGAAACATTGAAGAACACCGAAATCGTGATATCGCGTGTTTCGAACGTTTCTGAGATCACAGCTCGATGAAAAAGTATCAAAAACCTTCATTCTACTCAAATACACAACATCCATGCGTTAAAAGTTGTCTGGCACCGCTGAAGCGAACCAAACATCGAAGAACACCGATGTCGATATATCGCGAGTTTCGAGCGTGTCTGAGATCACAGCTCGATGTAAATGCATCAAAACCATTCACTCGACTCAAATACATAACATCCATACATTAAACGTTTTCTCGCACCGCTGAAGCGAACGAAACTTTGGGCAACACCGAAATCGAGATATTGCGTGTTTCGAGCTCTTCTGAGATCACAGCTCGATGTATATGTATCAAAAACCTTCATTCTACTCAAATACACCACATCCATGCGTTGAAAGTTGTCTGGCACCGTTGTAACGAACGAAACATTGAAGAACACCGAAATCGTGATAACGCGTGTTTCGAGCGTTTCTGAGATCACAGCTAAGTGTAAAAGAGCAAAAACCTTCATTCTAATCAAATACACCACATCCATGCGTTAAAAGTGGTCTGGCGCTTCTGCAACGAACGAAAAATTGAAGAACACCCAAATCGAGATATCGCGTGTTTCGAGCTCTTCTGAGATCACACCTCGATGTATATGTATCAAAAACCTTGATTCTAATCAAATACACCACATCCATGCGTTAAAAGTGGTCTGGCGCTTCTGCAACGAACGAAAAATTGAAGAACATCGAAATCGAGATATCGCGTGTTTCGAGCTCTTCTGAGATCACAGCTCGATGTATATGTATCAAAAACCTTGATTCTACTCAAATACACAACATCCATGCGTTAAAAGTGGTCTGGTACCGTTGTAACGAATGAAACATTGAAGAACACCGAAATCGTGATAACGCGTGTTTCGAGCGTTTCTGAGATCACAGCTAAGTGTAAAAGAGCAAAAACCTTCATTCTACTCAAATACACCACATCCATGCGTTAAAAGTGGTCCGGCGCTTCTGCAACGAACGAAACCTTGAAGAACACCGAAATCGAGATATTGCGCGTTTCGAGCTCTTCTGAGATCACAGCTCGATGTATATGTATCAAAAACCTTCATTCTACTCAAATACAACACATCCATGCGTTAAAAGTAGTCTGGTACCGTTGTAACGAACGAAACATTGAAGAACACCGAAATCGTGATATCGCGTGTTTCGAGCGTTTCTGAGATCACAGCTAAGTGTAAAAGAGCAAAAACCTTCATTCTACTCAAATACACCACATCCATGCGTTAAAAGTTGTCTGGCACCGCGGAAGCGAACCAAACATCGAAGAACACCGAAATCGAGATATCGCGTGTTTCGAGCTTGTCTGAGATCACAGCTCGATGTATATGTATCAAAAACCTTCATTCTACTCAAATACAACACATCCATGCGTTAAAAGTCGTCTGGAACCGCTGTAACGAACCAAACATCGAAGAACACCGAAATCGTGATATCGCGTGTTTCGAACGTTTCTGAGATCACAGCTCGATGAAAAAGTATCAAAAACCTTCATTCTACTCAAATACACAACATCCATGCGTTAAAAGTTGTCTGGCACCGCTGAAGCGAACCAAACATCGAAGAACACCGATGTCGATATATCGCGAGTTTCGAGCGTGTCTGAGATCACAGCTCGATGTAAATGCATCAAAACCATTCACTCGACTCAAATACATAACATCCATACATTAAACGTTTTCTCGCACCGCTGAAGCGAACGAAACTTTGGGCAACACCGAAATCGAGATATTGCGTGTTTCGAGCTCTTCTGAGATCACAGCTCGATGTATATGTATCAAAAACCTTCATTCTACTCAAATACACCACATCCATGCGTTGAAAGTTGTCTGGCACCGTTGTAACGAACGAAACATTGAAGAACACCGAAATCGTGATAACGCGTGTTTCGAGCGTTTCTGAGATCACAGCTAAGTGTAAAAGAGCAAAAACCTTCATTCTAATCAAATACACCACATCCATGCGTTAAAAGTGGTCTGGCGCTTCTGCAACGAACGAAAAATTGAAGAACACCCAAATCGAGATATCGCGTGTTTCGAGCTCTTCTGAGATCACACCTCGATGTATATGTATCAAAAACCTTGATTCTAATCAAATACACCACATCCATGCGTTAAAAGTGGTCTGGCGCTTCTGCAACGAACGAAAAATTGAAGAACATCGAAATCGAGATATCGCGTGTTTCGAGCTCTTCTGAGATCACAGCTCGATGTATATGTATCAAAAACCTTCATTCTACTCAAATACACCACATCCATGCGTTGAAAGTTGTCTGGCACCGTTGTAACGAACGAAACATTGAAGAACACCGAAATCGTGATAACGCGTGTTTCGAGCGTTTCTGAGATCACAGCTAAGTGTAAAAGAGCAAAAACCTTCATTCTAATCAAATACACCACATCCATGCGTTAAAAGTGGTCTGGCGCTTCTGCAACGAACGAAAAATTGAAGAACACCCAAATCGAGATATCGCGTGTTTAGAGCTCTTCTGAGATCACACCTCGATGTATATGTATCAAAAACCTTGATTCTAATCAAATACACCACATCCATGCGTTAAAAGTGGTCTGGCGCTTCTGCAACGAACGAAAAATTGAAGAACATCGAAATCGAGATATCGCGTGTTTCGAGCTCTTCTGAGATCACAGCTCGATGTATATGTATCAAAAACCTTGATTCTACTCAAATACACAACATCCATGCGTTAAAAGTGGTCTGGTACCGTTGTAACGAATGAAACATTGAAGAACACCGAAATCGTGATAACGCGTGTTTCGAGCGTTTCTGAGATCACAGCTAAGTGTAAAAGAGCAAAAACCTTCATTCTACTCAAATACACCACTTCCATGCGTTAAAAGTGGTCCGGCGCTTCTGCAACGAACGAAACCTTGAAGAACACCGAAATCGAGATATTGCGCGTTTCGAGCTCTTCTGAGATCACAGCTCGATGTATATGTATCAAAAACCTTCATTCTACTCAAATACAACACATCCATGCGTTAAAAGTAGTCTGGTACCGTTGTAACGAACGAAACATTGAAGAACACCGAAATCGTGATATCGCGTGTTTCGAGCGTTTCTGAGATCACAGCTAAGTGTAAAAGAGCAAAAACCTTCATTCTACTCAAATACACCACATCCATGCGTTAAAAGTTGTCTGGCACCGCGGAAGCGAACCAAACATCGAAGAACACCGAAATCGAGATATCGCGTGTTTCGAGCTTGTCTGAGATCACAGCTCGATGTATATGTATCAAAAACCTTCATTCTACTCAAATACAACACATCCATGCGTTAAAAGTCGTCTGGAACCGCTGTAACGAACCAAACATCGAAGAACACCGAAATCTAGATATCTCGTGTTTGGAGCGTTTCTGAGATCACAGCTCGATGTAAATGTATCAAAAACCTTCATTCTACTCAAATACACAACATCCGTGCGTTAAAAGTTGTCTGGCACCGCTGAAGCGAACCAAACATCGAGGAACACCGACATTGATATATCGCGTGTTTCGAGCGTGTCTGAGATCACAGCTCGATGTAAATGCATCAAATCCATTCACTCGACTCAAATACATAACATCCATACATTAAACGTTGTCTCGTTGTCTGAAGCGAACGAAACTTTGAGCAACACCGAAATCGAGATATCGCGTTTTTCGAGCGTTTCTGAGATCACAGCTAAGTGTAAAAGAGCAAAAACCTTCATTCTAATCAAATACACCACATCCATGCGTTAAAAGTGGTCTGGCGCTTCTGCAACGAACGAAACATTGAAGAACACCGAAATCGTGATATCGCGTGTTTCGAACGTTTCTGAGATCACAGCTCGATGAAAAAGTATCAAAAACCTTCATTCTACTCAAATACACAACATCCATGCGTTAAAAGTTGTCTGGCACCGCTGAAGCGAACCAAACATCGAAGAACACCGAAGTCGATATATCGCGTGTTTCGAGCGTGTCTGAGATCACAGCGCGATGTAAATGCATCAAAACCATTCACTCGACTCAAATACATAACATCCATACATTAAACGTTTTCTCGCACCGCTGAAGCGAACGAAACTTTGGGCAACACCGAAATCGAGATATCGCGTGTTTCGAGCTCTTCTGAGATCACAGCTCGATGTATATGTATCAAAAACCTTGATTCTACTCAAATACACAACATCCATGCGTTAAAAGTGGTCTGGTACCGTTGTAACGAACGAAACATTGAAGAACACCGAAATCGTGATAACGCGTGTTTCGAGCGTTTCTGAGATCACAGCTAAGTGTAAAAGAGCAAAAACCTTCATTCTACTCAAATACACCACTTCCATGCGTTAAAAGTGGTCCGGCGCTTCTGCAACGAACGAAACCTTGAAGAACACCGAAATCGAGATATTGCGCGTTTCGAGCTCTTCTGAGATCACAGCTCGATGTATATGTATCAAAAACCTTGATTCTACTCAAATACACAACATCCATGCGTTAAAAGACGTCTGGTACCGTTGTAACGAACGAAACATTGAAGAACACCGAAATCGGGATATCGCGTGTTTCGAGCGTTTCTGAGATCACAGCTAAGTGTAAAAGAGCAAAAACCTTCATTCTACTCAAATACACCACATCCATGCGTTAAAAGTTGTCTGGCACCGCGGAAGCGAACCAAACATCGAAGAACACCGAAATCGAGATATCGCGTGTTTCGAGCTCTTCTGAGATCACAGCTCGATGTATATGTATAAAAAACCTTGATTCTACTCAAATACACAACATCCATGCGTTAAAAGTCGTCTGGTACCGTTGTAACGAACGAAACATTGAAGAACACCGAAATCGTGATAACGCGTGTTTCGAGCGTTTCTGAGATCACAGCTAAGTGTAAAAGAGCAAAAACCTTCATTCTACTCAAATACACCACATCCATGCGTTAAAAGTAGTCTGGCGCTTCTGCAACGAACGAAAAATTGAAGAACACCGAAATCGAGATATCGCGTGTTTCGAGCTCTTCTGAGATCACAGCTCGATGTATATGTATAAAAAAACCTTGATTCTACTCAAATACACAACATCCATGCGTTAAAAGTCGTCTGGTACCGTTGTAACGAACGAAACATTGAAGAACACCGAAATCGTGATAACGCGTGTTTCGAGCGTTTCTGAGATCACAGCTAAGTGTAAAAGAGCAAAAACCTTCATTCTACTCAAATACACCACATCCATGCGTTAAAAGTGGTCCGGCGCTTCTGCAACGAACGAAACCTTGAAGAACACCGAAATCGAGATATTGCGCGTTTCGAGCTCTTCTGAGATCACAGCTCGATGTATATGTATCAAAAACCTTCATTCTACTCAAATACAACACATCCATGCGTTAAAAGTCGTCTGGTACCGTTGTAACGAACGAAACATTGAAGAACACCGAAATCGTGATATCGCGTGTTTCGAGCGTTTCTGAGATCACAGCTAAGTGTAAAAGAGCAAAAACCTTCATTCTACTCAAATACACCACATCCATGCGTTAAAAGTTGTCTGGCACCGCGGAAGTGAACCAAACATCGAAGAACACCGAAATCGAGATATCGCGTGTTTCGAGCTTGTCTGAGATCACAGCTCGATGTATATGTATCAAAAACCTTCTTTCTACTCAAATACACAACATCCATGCGTTAAAAGTTGTCTGGCACCGCTGAAGCGAACCAAACATCGAAGAACACCGAAGTCGATATATCGCGTGTTTCGAGCGTGTCTGAGATCACAGCTCGATGTAAATGCATCAAAACCATTCACTCGACTCAAATACATAACATCCATACATTAAACGTTGTCTCGCACCGCTGAAGCGAACGAAACTTTGAGCAACACCGAAATCGAGATATCGCGTTTTTCGAGCGTTTCTGAGATCACAGCTAAGTGTAAAAGAGCAAAATCCTTCATTCTACTCAAATACACCACATCCATGCGTTAAAAGTGGTCTGGCGCTTCTGCAACGAACGAAAAATTAAAGAACACCGAAATCGAGATATCTCGTGTTTGGAGCGTTTCTGAGATCACAGCTCGATGTAAATGTATCAAAAACCTTCATTCTACTCAAATACACAACATCCATGCGTTAAAAGTTGTCTGGCACCGCTGAAGCGAACCAAACATCGAGGAACACCGAAATCGATATATCGCGTGTTTCGAGCGTGTCTGAGATCACAGCTCGATGTAAATGCATCAAAACCATTCACTCGACTCAAATACATAACATCCATACATTAAACGTTGTCTCGCACCGCTGAAGCGAACGAAACTTTGAGCAACACCGAAATCGAGATATCGCGTTTTTCGAGCGTTTCTGAGATCACAGCTAAGTGTAAAAGAGCAAAAACCTTCATTCTACTCAAATACACCACATCCATGCGTTAAAAGTGGTCTGGCGCTTCTGCAACGAACGAAAAATTGAAGAACACCGAAATCGAGATATCTCGTGTTTGGAGCGTTTCTGAGATCACAGCTCGATGTAAATGTATCAAAAACCTTCATTCTACTCAAATACACAACATCCATGAGTTAAAAGTTGTCTGGCACTGCTGAAGCGAACCAAACATCGAGGAACACCGAAATCGATATATCGCGTGTTTCGAGCGTGTCTGAGATCACAGCTCGATGTAAATGCATCAAAACCATTCACTCGACTCAAATACATAACATCCATACATTAAACGTTGTCTCGCACCGCTGAAGCGAACGAAACTTTGAGCAACACCGAAATCGAGATATCGCGTTTTTCGAGCGTTTCTGAGATCACAGCTAAGTGTAAAAGAGCAAAAACCTTCATTCTACTCAAATACACCACATCCATGCGTTAAAAGTAGTCTGGCGCTTCTGCAACGAACGAAAAATTGAAGAACACCGAAATCGAGATATCGCGTGTTTCGAGCTCTTCTGAGATCACAGCTCGATGTAAATGTATCAAAAACCTTCATTCTACTCAAATACAACACATCCATGCGTCAAAAGTTGTCTGGCGCTTCTGTATCGAACGAAACATCGAAGAACACCGAAATCGTTATATATCGTGTTTCGAGCGTTTTTGAGATCACAACGCGTTGTAGATGTATCAAAAACCTTCATTCTACTCAAATACACAACATCCATGCGTTAAAAGTTGTCTGGCACCGCTGAAGCGAACCAAACATCGAGGAACACCGAAATCGATTTATCGCGTGTTTCGAGCGTGTCTGATATCTCAGCTCGATGTAAATGCATCAAAACCATACACTCGATTCAAATACATAACATCCATACATTAAACGTTGTCTCCCACCCCTGAAGCGAACGAAACTTTGAGCAACACCGAAATCGAGATATCGCGTGTTTCGAGCTCTTCTGAGATCACAGCTTGATGTATATGTATCAAAAACATTGATTCTACTCAAATACACAACATCCATGCGTTAAAAGTCGTCTGGCGCTTCTGCAACAAACGAAAAATTGAAGAACACCGAAATCGAGATATCTCGTGTTCCGAGCGTTTCTGAGATCACAGCTAAGTGTAAAAGAGCAAAAACCTTCATTCTACTCAAATACACCACATCCATGCGTTAAAAGTGGTCCGGCGCTTCTGCAACGAACGAAACCTTGAAGAACACCGAAATCGAGATATCTCGTGTTCCGAGCGTATCTGACTTCACAGGTCGATGTAAATGTATCAAAAACCTTCTTTCTACTCAAATACACAACATCCATGCGTTAAAAGTTGTCTGGAACCGCTGAAGCGAACCAAACATCGAAGAACACCGAAGTCGATATATCGCGTGTTTCGAGCGTGTCTGAGATCACAGCTCGATGTAAATGCATCAAAATCATTCACTCGACGCAAATACATAACATCCATACATTAAACGTTTTCTCGCACCGCTGAAGCGAACGAAACTTTGGGCAACACCGAAATCGAGATATCGCGTGTTTCGAGCTCTTCTGAGATCACAGCTCGATGTATATGTATCAAAAACCTTCATTCTACTCAAATACACCACATCCTTGCGTTGAAAGTTGTCTGGCACCGTTGTAACGAACGAAACATTGAAGAACACCGAAATCGTGATATCGCGTGTTTCGAGCGTTTCTGAGATCACAGCTAAGTGTAAAAGAGCAAAAACCTTCATTCTACTCAAATACACCACATCCATGCGTTAAAAGTAGTCTGGCGCTTCTGCAACGAACGAAAAATTGAAGAACACCGAAATCGAGATATGGCGTGTTTCAAGCGCTTCTGAGATCACAGCTCGATGTATATGTATCAAAAACCTTGATTCTACTCAAATACACAACATCCATGCGTTAAAAGTCGTCTGGTACCGTTGTAACGAACGAAACATTGAAGAACACCGAAATCGTGATAACGCGTGTTTCGAGCGTTTCTGAGATCACAGCTAAGTGTAAAAGAGCAAAAACCTTCATTCTACTCAAATACAACACATCCATGCGTTAAAAGTGGTCCGGCGCTTCTGCAACGAACGAAACCTTGAAGAACACCGAAATCGAGATATTGCGCGTTTCGAGCTCTTCTGAGATCACAGCTCGATGTATATGTATCAAAAACCTTCATTCTACTCAAATACAACACATCCATGCGTTAAAAGTCGTCTGGTACCGTTGTAACGAACGAAACATTGAAGAACACCGAAATCGTGATATCGCGTGTTTCGAGCGTTTTTGAGATCGCAGCTAAGTGTAAAAGAGCAAAAACCTTCATTCTACTCAAATACACCACATCCATGCGTTAAAAGTTGTCTGGCACCGCGGAAGCGAACCAAACATCGAGGAACACCGAAATCGATATATCGCGTGTTTCGAGCGTGTCTGAGATCACAGCTCGATGTAAATGCATCAAAACCATTCACTCGACTCAAATACATAACATCCATACATTTATCGTTGTCTCGCACCGCTGAAGCGAACGAAACTTTGAGCAACACCGAAATCGAGATATCGCGTTTTCCGAGCGTTTCTGAGATCACAGCTAAGTGTAAAAGAGCAAAAACCTTCATTCTACTCAAATACACCACATCCATGCGTTAAATGTGGTCTGGCGCTTCTGCAACGAACGAAAAATTGAAGAACACCGAAATCGAGATATCTCGTGTTTGGAGCGTTTCTGAGATCACAGCTCGATGTAAATGTATCAAAAACCTTCATTCTACTCAAATACACAACATCCATGCGTTAAAAGTTGTCTGGCACCGCTGAAGCGAACCAAACATCGAGGAACACCGAAATCGATATATCGCGTGTTTCGAGCGTGTCTGAGATCACAGCTCGATGTAAATGCATCAAAACCATTCACTCGACTCAAATACATAACATCCATACATTAAACGTTGTCTCGCACCGCTGAAGCGAACGAAACTTTGAGCAACACCGAAATCGAGATATCGCGTTTTTCGAGCGTTTCTGAGATCACAGCTAAGTGTAAAAGAGCAAAAACCTTCATTCTACTCAAATACACCACATCCATGCGTTAAAAGTGGTCTGGCGCTTCTGCAACGAACGAAAAATTGAAGAACACCGAAATCGAGATATCTCGTGTTTGGAGCGTTTCTGAGATCACAGCTCGATGTAAATGTATCAAAAACCTTCATTCTACTCAAATACACAACATCCATGAGTTAAAAGTTGTCTGGCACTGCTGAAGCGAACCAAACATCGAGGAACACCGAAATCGATATATCGCGTGTTTCGAGCGTGTCTGAGATCACAGCTCGATGTAAATGCATCAAAACCATTCACTCGACTCAAATACATAACATCCATACATTAAACGTTGTCTCGCACCGCTGAAGCGAACGAAACTTTGAGCAACACCGAAATCGAGATATCGCGTTTTTCGAGCGTTTCTGAGATCACAGCTAAGTGTAAAAGAGCAAAAACCTTCATTCTACTCAAATACACCACATCCATGCGTTAAAAGTAGTCTGGCGCTTCTGCAACGAACGAAAAATTGAAGAACACCGAAATCGAGATATCGCGTGTTTCGAGCTCTTCTGAGATCACAGCTCGATGTAAATGTATCAAAAACCTTCATTCTACTCAAATACAACACATCCATGCGTCAAAAGTTGTCTGGCGCTTCTGTATCGAACGAAACATCGAAGAACACCGAAATCGTTATATATCGTGTTTCGAGCGTTTTTGAGATCACAACGCGTTGTAGATGTATCAAAAACCTTCATTCTACTCAAATACACAACATCCATGCGTTAAAAGTTGTCTGGCACCGCTGAAGCGAACCAAACATCGAGGAACACCGAAATCGATTTATCGCGTGTTTCGAGCGTGTCTGATATCTCAGCTCGATGTAAATGCATCAAAACCATACACTCGATTCAAATACATAACATCCATACATTAAACGTTGTCTCCCACCCCTGAAGCGAACGAAACTTTGAGCATCACCGAAATCGAGATATCGCGTGTTTCGAGCTCTTCTGAGATCACAGCTTGATGTATATGTATCAAAAACATTGATTCTACTCAAATACACAACATCCATGCGTTAAAAGTCGTCTGGCGCTTCTGCAACAAACGAAAAATTGAAGAACACCGAAATCGAGATATCTTGTGTTCCGAGCGTTTCTGAGATCACAGCTAAGTGTAAAAGAGCAAAAACCTTCATTCTACTCAAATACACCACATCCATGCGTTAAAAGTGGTCCGGCGCTTCTGCAACGAACGAAACCTTGAAGAACACCGAAATCGAGATATCTCGTGTTCCGAGCGTATCTGACTTCACAGGTCGATGTAAATGTATCAAAAACCTTCTTTCTACTCAAATACACAACATCCATGCGTTAAAAGTTGTCTGGAACCGCTGAAGCGAACCAAACATCGAAGAACACCGAAGTCGATATATCGCGTGTTTCGAGCGTGTCTGAGATCACAGCTCGATGTAAATGCATCAAAATCATTCACTCGACGCAAATACATAACATCCATACATTAAACGTTTTCTCGCACCGCTGAAGCGAACGAAACTTTGGGCAACACCGAAATCGAGATATCGCGTGTTTCGAGCTCTTCTGAGATCACAGCTCGATGTATATGTATCAAAAACCTTCATTCTACTCAAATACACCACATCCTTGCGTTGAAAGTTGTCTGGCACCGTTGTAACGAACGAAACATTGAAGAACACCGAAATCGTGATATCGCGTGTTTCGAGCGTTTCTGAGATCACAGCTAAGTGTAAAAGAGCAAAAACCTTCATTCTACTCAAATACACCACATCCATGCGTTAAAAGTAGTCTGGCGCTTCTGCAACGAACGAAAAATTGAAGAACACCGAAATCGAGATATGGCGTGTTTCAAGCGCTTCTGAGATCACAGCTCGATGTATATGTATCAAAAACCTTGATTCTACTCAAATACACAACATCCATGCGTTAAAAGTCGTCTGGTACCGTTGTAACGAACGAAACATTGAAGAACACCGAAATCGTGATAACGCGTGTTTCGAGCGTTTCTGAGATCACAGCTAAGTGTAAAAGAGCAAAAACCTTCATTCTACTCAAATACAACACATCCATGCGTTAAAAGTGGTCCGGCGCTTCTGCAACGAACGAAACCTTGAAGAACACCGAAATCGAGATATTGCGCGTTTCGAGCTCTTCTGAGATCACAGCTCGATGTATATTGTGACGAGGCGTTGTCACGCGCTCGTCTGCGCGTTCGCCGAGAGACCCGCCCGGGCCGCGTCCCCTCACCGTCGCACAGCCGCTGGGTCGCTCCTCGCCGAGAGAGGATGTTTCGACTTGCGATACTGCGGGCCAACGGCCCTGTATGTTCCAGGTAGCGCGTCGCTCTAGGCACCGCACGCGGCCGAAACAAGCTAGACGGGGGAGGGGGGAAGAAGAAGAAACAATACGTCGCGCGACCGAGGCGCGGGATGGACAAAGGCCCCCCACCAAGGCGTCCAGCGACGCTACGCGGGCGAGGCAGCGAGGAAGCGGGGAGCGAGGAGCGCGCGCGAGCCGGCTGAGACCGGCAGTTAGAAGAAGGACGGGAGATCGAGTAGAGCGAGCGAGATAGTAAGGGAGAACGAGTGGACGGTCAGCGCGGGCTGAAAATAGAGAGACGCGTCGAGCGGAGGCGAGTGAGGAGAGTTCGCGGTTCGAGAGAGTGAGAGAGACGCGTCGAGCGGAGTCGAGTGAGCAGAGTTCGCGGTTCGAGAGAGAGGGAACGTGACCGGCCACGAGCGACGAGAGGCCACCGCGACCCGCGTCGAGCGATCGGCCACGAGGCGGCCCCGTCCAAGGGAGAGAGAGAGAGAGCGGACTTGAGAGGAGGTACGCGGAAATTCGGCCAGGTAGGCGCACCCGTTGTAACCCGCGCCCGATAGCGGTTAAATCGCCCTCGGTGGGCATCGCTCGCCGCGGTATTTTCCCTGATTGTATCGGCTGCGCCGGAGAGGATCGAACGGTCAAGAGCAGCGAACCGAAAACGCGGAGCCTGTCGGACTCGAGTCAAATCTTGTATTAGATCGCACGAGGCGAAGTATCACGATGAACTAAAATAATAAATGCATGTGTAAGGTCTTCCTGGCCCCGCCTTGGTTTTTCTGAAAATTTTTATTCGCGAATGTCATTGCGTCCACGAACTGCACCCCCCTTTTTAGCTAGCCGGCAGATAGGAGAGGTAAGTGAGCGACAACGGGTATCTCCCTGGCGATCGGGAGCAGAATAGATCGCCTGGCGCCCAGCGAGCATCGAGCGAGCGAATTGGGAGAGGTACCGGGCGTCAAATAAATTGGACGGGTGGCTCGGCGCCGAGTCACCGAAATTCTCGGTTGGACGAGCCCGTCACAATATGTATCAAAAACCTTCATTCTACTCAAATACAACACATCCATGCGTTAAAAGTCGTCTGGTACCGTTGTAACGAACGAAACATTGAAGAACACCGAAATCGTGATATCGCGTGTTTCGAGCGTTTTTGAGATCGCAGCTAAGTGTAAAAGAGCAAAAACCTTCATTCTACTCAAATACACCACATCCATGCGTTAAAAGTTGTCTGGCACCGCGGAAGCGAACCAAACATCGAGGAACACCGAAATCGATATATCGCGTGTTTCGAGCGTGTCTGAGATCACAGCTCGATGTAAATGCATCAAAACCATTCACTCGACTCAAATACATAACATCCATACATTTATCGTTGTCTCGCACCGCTGAAGCGAACGAAACTTTGAGCAACACCGAAATCGAGATATCGCGTTTTCCGAGCGTTTCTGAGATCACAGCTAAGTGTAAAAGAGCAAAAACCTTCATTCTACTCAAATACACCACATCCATGCGTTAAATGTGGTCTGGCGCTTCTGCAACGAACGAAAAATTGAAGAACACCGAAATCGAGATATCTCGTGTTTGGAGCGTTTCTGAGATCACAGCTCGATGTAAATGTATCAAAAACCTTCATTCTACTCAAATACACAACATCCATGAGTTAAAAGTTGTCTGCCACCGCTGAAGCGAACCAAACATCGAGGAACACCGAAATGGATATATCGCGTGTTTCGAGCGTGTCTGAGATCACAGCTCGATGTATATGTATCAAAAACCTTCATTCTACTCAAATAGACCACATCCTTGCGTTGAAAGTTGTCTGGCACCGTTGTAACGAACGAAACATTGAAGAACACCGAAATCGAGATATCGCGTTTTTCGAGCGTTTCTGAGATCACAGCTAAGTGTAAAAGCGCAAAAACCTTCATTCTACTCAAATACACCACATCCATGCGTTAAAAGTGGTCTGGCGCTTCTGCAACGAACGAAAAATTGAAGAACACCGAAATCGAGATATCGCGTGTTTCGAGCTCTTCTGAGATCACAGCTCGATGTATATGTATCAAAAACCTTGATTCTACTCAAATACACAACATCCATGCGTTAAAAGTCGTGTGGTACCGTTGTAACGAACGAAACATTGAAGAACACCGAAATCGTGATAACGCGTGTTTCGAGCGTTTCTGAGATCACAGCTAAGTGTAAAAGAGCAAAAACCTTCATTCTACTCAAATACACCACATCCATGCGTTAAAAGTGGTCTGGCGCTTCTGCAACGAACGAAACATTGAAGAACACCGAAATCGTGATATCGCGTGTTTCGAACGTTTCTGAGATCACAGCTCGATGAAAAAGTATCAAAAACCTTCATTCTACTCAAATACACAACATCCATGCGTTAAAAGTTGTCTGGCACCGCTGAAGCGAACCAAACATCGAAGAACACCGATGTCGATATATCGCGAGTTTCGAGCGTGTCTGAGATCACAGCTCGATGTAAATGCATCAAAACCATTCACTCGACTCAAATACATAACATCCATACATTAAACGTTTTCTCGCACCGCTGAAGCGAACGAAACTTTGGGCAACACCGAAATCGAGATATTGCGTGTTTCGAGCTCTTCTGAGATCACAGCTCGATGTATATGTATCAAAAACCTTCATTCTACTCAAATACACCACATCCATGCGTTGAAAGTTGTCTGGCACCGTTGTAACGAACGAAACATTGAAGAACACCGAAATCGTGATAACGCGTGTTTCGAGCGTTTCTGAGATCACAGCTAAGTGTAAAAGAGCAA
Source organism: Pimpla rufipes (assembly GCA_963932165.1). NCBI lineage: Eukaryota > Metazoa > Arthropoda > Insecta > Hymenoptera > Ichneumonidae > Pimpla > Pimpla rufipes. Next base: position 7,364,918 of record OZ010640.1, read on the forward strand.
AAACCTTCATTCTAATCAAATACACCACATCCATGCGTTAAAAGTGGTCTGGCGCTTCTGCAACGAACGAAAAATTGAAGAACACCCAAATCGAGATATCGCGTGTTTCGAGCTCTTCTGAGATCACACCTCGATGTATATGTATCAAAAACCTTGATTCTAATCAAATACACCACATCCATGCGTTAAAAGTGGTCTGGCGCTTCTGCAACGAACGAAAAATTGAAGAACATCGAAATCGAGATATCGCGTGTTTCGAGCTCTTCTGAGATCACAGCTCGATGTATATGTATCAAAAACCTTGATTCTACTCAAATACACAACATCCATGCGTTAAAAGTGGTCTGGTACCGTTGTAACGAATGAAACATTGAAGAACACCGAAATCGTGATAACGCGTGTTTCGAGCGTTTCTGAGATCACAGCTAAGTGTAAAAGAGCAAAAACCTTCATTCTACTCAAATACACCACATCCATGCGTTAAAAGTGGTCCGGCGCTTCTGCAACGAACGAAACCTTGAAGAACACCGAAATCGAGATATTGCGCGTTTCGAGCTCTTCTGAGATCACAGCTCGATGTATATGTATCAAAAACCTTCATTCTACTCAAATACAACACATCCATGCGTTAAAAGTAGTCTGGTACCGTTGTAACGAACGAAACATTGAAGAACACCGAAATCGTGATATCGCGTGTTTCGAGCGTTTCTGAGATCACAGCTAAGTGTAAAAGAGCAAAAACCTTCATTCTACTCAAATACACCACATCCATGCGTTAAAAGTTGTCTGGCACCGCGGAAGCGAACCAAACATCGAAGAACACCGAAATCGAGATATCGCGTGTTTCGAGCTTGTCTGAGATCACAGCTCGATGTATATGTATCAAAAACCTTCATTCTACTCAAATACAACACATCCATGCGTTAAAAGTCGTCTGGAACCGCTGTAACGAACCAAACATCGAAGAACACCGAAATCTAGATATCTCGTGTTTGGAGCGTTTCTGAGATCACAGCTCGATGTAAATGTATCAAAAACCTTCATTCTACTCAAATACACAACATCCGTGCGTTAAAAGTTGTCTGGCACCCCTGAAGCGAACCAAACATCGAGGAACACCGAAATCGATATATCGCCTGTTTCGAGCGTGTCTGAGATCACAGCTCGATGTAAATGCATCAAATCCATTCACTCGACTCAAATACATAACATCCATACATTAAACGTTGTCTCGTTGTCTGAAGCGAACGAAACTTTGAGCAACACCGAAATCGAGATATCGCGTTTTTCGAGCGTTTCTGAGATCACAGCTAAGTGTAAAAGAGCAAAAACCTTCATTCTAATCAAATACACCACATCCATGCGTTAAAAGTTGTCTGGCGCTTCTGTGACGAACGAAACATCGAAGAACACCAAAATCGTTATATCTCGTGTTCCGAGCGTATCTGACTTCACAGGTCGATGTAAATGTATCAAAAACCTTCCTTCTACTCAAATACACAACATCCATGCGTTAAAAGTTGTCTGGCACCGCTGAAGCGAACCAAACATCGAAGAACACCGAAGTCGATATATCGCGTGTTTCGAGCGTGTCTGAGATCACAGCTCGATGTAAATGCATCAAAACCATACACTCGATTCAAATACATAACATCCATACATTAAACGTTGTCTCGCACCGCTGAAGCGAACGAAACTTTGAGCAACACCGAAATCGAGATATCGCGTGTTTCGAGCTCTTCTGAGATCACAGCTCGATGTATATGTATCAAAATCCATCATTTTACTCAAATACAACACATCCATGCGTTAAAAGTCGTCTGGTACCGTTGTAACGAACGAAACATTGAAGAACACCGAAATCGTGATATCACGTATTTCGAGCGTTTCTGAGATCACAGCTAGGTGTAAAAGAGCAAAAACCTTCATTCTACTCAAATACACCACATCCATGCGTTGAAATTTGTCTGGCACCGTTGTAACGAACGAAACATTGAAGAACACCGAAATCGTGATATCGCGTGTTTCGAGCGTTTCTGAGATCACAGCTAAGTGTAAAAGAGCAAAAACCTTCATTCTACTCAAATACACCACATCCATGCGTTAAAAGTGGTCCGGTGCTTCTGCAACGAACGAAACCTTGAAGAACACCGAAATCGAGATATCGCGCGTTTCGAGCTCTTCTGAGATCACAGCTCGATGTGTATGTATCAAAAACCTTCATTCAACTCAAATACAACACATCCATGCGTTAAAAGTCGTCTGGTACCGTTGTAACGAACGAAACATTGAAGAACACCGAAATCGTGATATCGCGTGTTTCGAGCGTTTCTGAGATCACAGCTAAGTGTAAAAGAGCAAAAACCTTCATTCTACTCAAATACACCACATCCATGCGTTAAAAGTTGTCTGGCACCGCGGAAGTGAACCAAACATCGAAGAACACCGAAATCGAGATATCGCGTGTTTCGAGCTCTTCTGAGATCACAGCTCGATGTATATGTATAAAAAACCTTGATTCTACTCAAATACACAACATCCATGCGTTAAAAGTCGTCTGGTACCGTTGTAACGAACGAAACATTGAAGAACACCGAAATCGTGATAACGCGTGTTTCGAGCGTTTCTGAGATCACAGCTAAGTGTAAAAGAGCAAAAACCTTCATTCTACTCAAATACACCACATCCATGCGTTAAAAGTAGTCTGGCGCTTCTGCAACGAACGAAAAATTGAAGAACACCGAAATCGAGATATCGCGTGTTTCGAGCTCTTCTGAGATCACAGCTCGATGTATATGTATAAAAAACCTTGATTCTACTCAAATACACAACATCCATGCGTTAAAAGTCGTCTGGTACCGTTGTAACGAACGAAACATTGAAGAACACCGAAATCGTGATAACGCGTGTTTCGAGCGTTTCTGAGATCACAGCTAAGTGTAAAAGAGCAAAAACCTTCATTCTACTCAAATACACCACATCCATGCGTTAAAAGTGGTCCGGCGCTTCTGCAACGAACGAAACCTTGAAGAACACCGAAATCGATATATTGCGCGTTTCGAGCTTTTCTGAGATCACAGCTCGATGTATATGTATCAAAAACCTTCATTCTACTCAAATACACAACATCCATGCGTTAAAAGTTGTCTGGCACCGCTGAAGCGAACCAAACATCGAGGAACACCGAAATCGATATATCGCGTGTTTCGAGCGTGTCTGAGATCACAGCTCGATGTAAATGCATCAAAACCATTCACTCGACTCAAATACATAACATCCATCAAGAGACGCGGTAGCGTCTCGACGCCAAGTATTAAAAGAAATCTATAATGCCGCCTCACGAGACTCTCACGACGAGACGCTAGCGCTACTCTTACTTTACAGCACGTTCGTCCTTTTTCGTCTGCTATGAAATTCTAACTGGAATTATCTGAGTCAACACGTCGCGAACGCCAAATGTGTCAGGTTCAATATTTTTTCTTTTTTTTTTTCTTTCCAATGAACCCTATTTCAATCAAATCGGTGACCGCAACGCTAATATCTGGCCACTTACGATTTCGATTCTGTCAAAAACTTTTCGTCCGCACTCACACAACATCGATGCGAATTTGTCCGATCCGTATACGTGCATGGCGTGTACCAGCACACTCTCACTTCGTCTGTAGCTCTAATTATCTCAGGCAATACATTGCGGGCGCTAAATGTGTCAGCACCAATATTTTTTATCTTTTTCCGCCTTATTAATGAGACCTATTTCGATATAATCGGTTCCCGAAGTGCTGATATCTGGCAAAATGTCACTTTTGTCTGAACTCACACATCGAGACAGATTTGTCCGATTGCATATACGTGTGCATCCGTGTAAACGAACAACGCACACATAACATAACAAATGGCGCCCGCAGCGGTAGCCTGAAGAAGTTGCGGCAACGATCGTCTATCGACCAGCTCGCTCTCGTCGTCTGACATAATCGTCGTCTGACAGTAAAAAAGTGACAGGGTCGTACACTCTACTGTAGTGTAATGAGGACTCTAGTGTAATGGTTTGTCTATCATATCAATAAAAATAATCGATGTGAAGGAAAGACGCGCACACAGGAGCGACGGCCCCAAAGTCATGAGATCGCGATGATCGTGAATCGCCTGAGCGGACCGGCTGCTCCCGACGTGTGACAAAAAGTGAGAAGATCGTGCGTGATTAATAATAATCTCGCGTCTTAACGCAAAAGTGTCTTTTCAAAGCAACAAAAATCATCATGTGGAGGATACTTTATCCTGTCCATGAAAGATCGATTTTTTGAGGTTATATTTTGGGTTAATTTGGACTAATTGTCATGTTGGAATAATTTATTGTAGTATTTTTAGACCTTTCCATTACTTATCCGTGATAGAGCACTAACTATTTGGTGTCTTGTAGACATAAAGAATGCAGAGGATAGACGTGGTGAAAATGGTTTGTCCACTGGCGGGGCATAACAGTGAACAACGTCAATTGCAAGAAGGGCGATCTGACCATACGCCCAATGAGCCCTGTCGTTGCATGCATGTATTGAAGATGGTTTTCAAAAAGATGTGAAATAAACCAAAAAATGTTTTTTCAAAACAAAAATTGTACGCCAAGTATTAAAAGAGTAGCCGTCTCTCACCAAAAAAAAACTCCCAAAAAAAAATCTCTCACCAAAAAAAACTCTCCCAAAAAAACTCTCTCACCAAAAAAAACTCCCAAAAAATATCTTACAAAAATATTAACGAATCAATATATTAGCCAAGTAAAACTCCTCGGTAAAAAAAAAAAAAAAAAAAAAAAACTTGGTGTACCAGCATTTTACTTCTCGTCCTTATTTCAATGAACTATGTGCGGAAGCAAAACGCTGGTACACCAAGTTTTTTTTTTTTTTTTTTTTTTACCGAGGAGTTTTACTTGGCTAATATATTGATTCGTTAATATTTTTGTAAGATATTTTTTGGGAGTTTTTTTTGGTGAGAGAGTTTTTTTGGGAGAGTTTTTTTTGGTGAGAGATTTTTTTTTGGGAGTTTTTTTTTGGTGAGAGACGGCTACTCTTTTAATACTTGGCGTACAATTTTTGTTTTGAAAAAACATTTTTTGGTTTTACATTAAACGTTGTCTCGCACCGCTGAAGCGAACGAAACTTTGAGCAACACCGAAATCGAGATATCGCGTTTTTCGAGCGTTTCTGAGATCACAGCTAAGTGTAAAAGAGCAAAAACCTTCATTCTACTCAAATACACCACATCCATGCGTTAAAAGTGGTCTGGCGCTTCTGCAACGAACGAAAAAATGAAGAACACCGAAATCGAGATATCTCGTGTTCCGAGCGTATCTGACTTCACAGGTCGATGTAAATGTATCAAAAACCTTCTTTCTACTCAAATACACAACATCCATGCGTTAAAAGTTGTCTTGGTGGTGAAGGGTTTCGGCAGAGGAACGTTCCTCTGCCGAAACCCTTCACCACCAAGAAACGCAGCGGTCAAAACAAAATTTCAACAATTAAAAGTTGTCTGGCACCGCTGAAGCGAACCAAACATCGAAGAACACCGAAGACGATATATCGCGTGTTTCGAGCGTGTCTGAGATCACAGCTCGATGTAAATGCATCAAAATCATTCACTCGACTCAAATACATAACATCCATACATTAAACGTTTTCTCTCACCGCTGAAGCGAACGAAACTTTGGGCAACACCGAAATCGAGATATCGCGTGTTTCGAGCTCTTCTGAGATCACAGCTCGATGTATATGTATCAAAAACCTTCATTCTACTGAGATACACCACATCCTTGCGTTGAAAGTTGTCTGGCACCGTTGTAACGAACGAAACATTGAAGAACACCGAAATCGTGATAACGCGTGTTTCGAGCGTTTCTGAGATCACAGCTAAGTGTAAAAGAGCAAAAACCTTCATTCTACTCAAATACACCACATCCATGCGTTAAAAGTGGTCTGGCGCTTCTGCAACGAACAAAACATTGAAGAACACCGAAATCGTGATATCGCGTGTTTCGAACGTTTCTGAGATCACAGCTCGATGAAAAAGTATCAAAAACCTTCATTCTACTCAAATACACAACATCCATGCGTTAAAAGTTGTCTGGCACCGCTGAAGCGAACCAAACATCGAAGAACACCGATGTCGATATATCGCGAGTTTCGAGCGTGTCTGAGATCACAGCTCGATGTAAATGCATCAAAACCATTCACTCGACTCAAATACATAACATCCATACATTAAACGTTTTCTCGCACCGCTGAAGCGAACGAAACTTTGGGCAACACCGAAATCGAGATATTGCGTGTTTCGAGCTCTTCTGAGATCACAGCTCGATGTATATGTATCAAAAACCTTCATTCTACTCAAATACACCACATCCATGCGTTGAAAGTTGTCTGGCACCGTTGTAACGAACGAAACATTGAAGAACACCGAAATCGTGATAACGCGTGTTTCGAGCGTTTCTGAGATCACAGCTAAGTGTAAAAGAGCAAAAACCTTCATTCTAATCAAATACACCACATCCATGCGTTAAAAGTGGTCTGGCGCTTCTGCAACGAACGAAAAATTGAAGAACACCCAAATCGAGATATCGCGTGTTTCGAGCTCTTCTGAGATCACACCTCGATGTATATGTATCAAAAACCTTGATTCTAATCAAATACACCACATCCATGCGTTAAAAGTGGTCTGGCGCTTCTGCAACGAACGAAAAATTGAAGAACATCGAAATCGAGATATCGCGTGTTTCGAGCTCTTCTGAGATCACAGCTCGATGTATATGTATCAAAAACCTTGATTCTACTCAAATACACAACATCCATGCGTTAAAAGTGGTCTGGTACCGTTGTAACGAATGAAACATTGAAGAACACCGAAATCGTGATAACGCGTGTTTCGAGCGTTTCTGAGATCACAGCTAAGTGTAAAAGAGCAAAAACCTTCATTCTACTCAAATACACCACATCCATGCGTTAAAAGTGGTCCGGCGCTTCTGCAACGAACGAAACCTTGAAGAACACCGAAATCGAGATATTGCGCGTTTCGAGCTCTTCTGAGATCACAGCTCGATGTATATGTATCAAAAACCTTCATTCTACTCAAATACAACACATCCATGCGTTAAAAGTAGTCTGGTACCGTTGTAACGAACGAAACATTGAAGAACACCGAAATCGTGATATCGCGTGTTTCGAGCGTTTCTGAGATCACAGCTAAGTGTAAAAGAGCAAAAACCTTCATTCTACTCAAATACACCACATCCATGCGTTAAAAGTTGTCTGGCACCGCGGAAGCGAACCAAACATCGAAGAACACCGAAATCGAGATATCGCGTGTTTCGAGCTTGTCTGAGATCACAGCTCGATGTATATGTATCAAAAACCTTCATTCTACTCAAATACAACACATCCATGCGTTAAAAGTCGTCTGGAACCGCTGTAACGAACCAAACATCGAAGAACACCGAAATCGTGATATCGCGTGTTTCGAACGTTTCTGAGATCACAGCTCGATGAAAAAGTATCAAAAACCTTCATTCTACTCAAATACACAACATCCATGCGTTAAAAGTTGTCTGGCACCGCTGAAGCGAACCAAACATCGAAGAACACCGATGTCGATATATCGCGAGTTTCGAGCGTGTCTGAGATCACAGCTCGATGTAAATGCATCAAAACCATTCACTCGACTCAAATACATAACATCCATACATTAAACGTTTTCTCGCACCGCTGAAGCGAACGAAACTTTGGGCAACACCGAAATCGAGATATTGCGTGTTTCGAGCTCTTCTGAGATCACAGCTCGATGTATATGTATCAAAAACCTTCATTCTACTCAAATACACCACATCCATGCGTTGAAAGTTGTCTGGCACCGTTGTAACGAACGAAACATTGAAGAACACCGAAATCGTGATAACGCGTGTTTCGAGCGTTTCTGAGATCACAGCTAAGTGTAAAAGAGCAAAAACCTTCATTCTAATCAAATACACCACATCCATGCGTTAAAAGTGGTCTGGCGCTTCTGCAACGAACGAAAAATTGAAGAACACCCAAATCGAGATATCGCGTGTTTCGAGCTCTTCTGAGATCACACCTCGATGTATATGTATCAAAAACCTTGATTCTAATCAAATACACCACATCCATGCGTTAAAAGTGGTCTGGCGCTTCTGCAACGAACGAAAAATTGAAGAACATCGAAATCGAGATATCGCGTGTTTCGAGCTCTTCTGAGATCACAGCTCGATGTATATGTATCAAAAACCTTCATTCTACTCAAATACACCACATCCATGCGTTGAAAGTTGTCTGGCACCGTTGTAACGAACGAAACATTGAAGAACACCGAAATCGTGATAACGCGTGTTTCGAGCGTTTCTGAGATCACAGCTAAGTGTAAAAGAGCAAAAACCTTCATTCTAATCAAATACACCACATCCATGCGTTAAAAGTGGTCTGGCGCTTCTGCAACGAACGAAAAATTGAAGAACACCCAAATCGAGATATCGCGTGTTTCGAGCTCTTCTGAGATCACACCTCGATGTATATGTATCAAAAACCTTGATTCTAATCAAATACACCACATCCATGCGTTAAAAGTGGTCTGGCGCTTCTGCAACGAACGAAAAATTGAAGAACATCGAAATCGAGATATCGCGTGTTTCGAGCTCTTCTGAGATCACAGCTCGATGTATATGTATCAAAAACCTTGATTCTACTCAAATACACAACATCCATGCGTTAAAAGTGGTCTGGTACCGTTGTAACGAATGAAACATTGAAGAACACCGAAATCGTGATAACGCGTGTTTCGAGCGTTTCTGAGATCACAGCTAAGTGTAAAAGAGCAAAAACCTTCATTCTACTCAAATACACCACTTCCATGCGTTAAAAGTGGTCCGGCGCTTCTGCAACGAACGAAACCTTGAAGAACACCGAAATCGAGATATTGCGCGTTTCGAGCTCTTCTGAGATCACAGCTCGATGTATATGTATCAAAAACCTTCATTCTACTCAAATACAACACATCCATGCGTTAAAAGTAGTCTGGTACCGTTGTAACGAACGAAACATTGAAGAACACCGAAATCGTGATATCGCGTGTTTCGAGCGTTTCTGAGATCACAGCTAAGTGTAAAAGAGCAAAAACCTTCATTCTACTCAAATACACCACATCCATGCGTTAAAAGTTGTCTGGCACCGCGGAAGCGAACCAAACATCGAAGAACACCGAAATCGAGATATCGCGTGTTTCGAGCTTGTCTGAGATCACAGCTCGATGTATATGTATCAAAAACCTTCATTCTACTCAAATACAACACATCCATGCGTTAAAAGTCGTCTGGAACCGCTGTAACGAACCAAACATCGAAGAACACCGAAATCTAGATATCTCGTGTTTGGAGCGTTTCTGAGATCACAGCTCGATGTAAATGTATCAAAAACCTTCATTCTACTCAAATACACAACATCCGTGCGTTAAAAGTTGTCTGGCACCGCTGAAGCGAACCAAACATCGAGGAACACCGACATTGATATATCGCGTGTTTCGAGCGTGTCTGAGATCACAGCTCGATGTAAATGCATCAAATCCATTCACTCGACTCAAATACATAACATCCATACATTAAACGTTGTCTCGTTGTCTGAAGCGAACGAAACTTTGAGCAACACCGAAATCGAGATATCGCGTTTTTCGAGCGTTTCTGAGATCACAGCTAAGTGTAAAAGAGCAAAAACCTTCATTCTAATCAAATACACCACATCCATGCGTTAAAAGTGGTCTGGCGCTTCTGCAACGAACGAAACATTGAAGAACACCGAAATCGTGATATCGCGTGTTTCGAACGTTTCTGAGATCACAGCTCGATGAAAAAGTATCAAAAACCTTCATTCTACTCAAATACACAACATCCATGCGTTAAAAGTTGTCTGGCACCGCTGAAGCGAACCAAACATCGAAGAACACCGAAGTCGATATATCGCGTGTTTCGAGCGTGTCTGAGATCACAGCGCGATGTAAATGCATCAAAACCATTCACTCGACTCAAATACATAACATCCATACATTAAACGTTTTCTCGCACCGCTGAAGCGAACGAAACTTTGGGCAACACCGAAATCGAGATATCGCGTGTTTCGAGCTCTTCTGAGATCACAGCTCGATGTATATGTATCAAAAACCTTGATTCTACTCAAATACACAACATCCATGCGTTAAAAGTGGTCTGGTACCGTTGTAACGAACGAAACATTGAAGAACACCGAAATCGTGATAACGCGTGTTTCGAGCGTTTCTGAGATCACAGCTAAGTGTAAAAGAGCAAAAACCTTCATTCTACTCAAATACACCACTTCCATGCGTTAAAAGTGGTCCGGCGCTTCTGCAACGAACGAAACCTTGAAGAACACCGAAATCGAGATATTGCGCGTTTCGAGCTCTTCTGAGATCACAGCTCGATGTATATGTATCAAAAACCTTGATTCTACTCAAATACACAACATCCATGCGTTAAAAGACGTCTGGTACCGTTGTAACGAACGAAACATTGAAGAACACCGAAATCGGGATATCGCGTGTTTCGAGCGTTTCTGAGATCACAGCTAAGTGTAAAAGAGCAAAAACCTTCATTCTACTCAAATACACCACATCCATGCGTTAAAAGTTGTCTGGCACCGCGGAAGCGAACCAAACATCGAAGAACACCGAAATCGAGATATCGCGTGTTTCGAGCTCTTCTGAGATCACAGCTCGATGTATATGTATAAAAAACCTTGATTCTACTCAAATACACAACATCCATGCGTTAAAAGTCGTCTGGTACCGTTGTAACGAACGAAACATTGAAGAACACCGAAATCGTGATAACGCGTGTTTCGAGCGTTTCTGAGATCACAGCTAAGTGTAAAAGAGCAAAAACCTTCATTCTACTCAAATACACCACATCCATGCGTTAAAAGTAGTCTGGCGCTTCTGCAACGAACGAAAAATTGAAGAACACCGAAATCGAGATATCGCGTGTTTCGAGCTCTTCTGAGATCACAGCTCGATGTATATGTATAAAAAAACCTTGATTCTACTCAAATACACAACATCCATGCGTTAAAAGTCGTCTGGTACCGTTGTAACGAACGAAACATTGAAGAACACCGAAATCGTGATAACGCGTGTTTCGAGCGTTTCTGAGATCACAGCTAAGTGTAAAAGAGCAAAAACCTTCATTCTACTCAAATACACCACATCCATGCGTTAAAAGTGGTCCGGCGCTTCTGCAACGAACGAAACCTTGAAGAACACCGAAATCGAGATATTGCGCGTTTCGAGCTCTTCTGAGATCACAGCTCGATGTATATGTATCAAAAACCTTCATTCTACTCAAATACAACACATCCATGCGTTAAAAGTCGTCTGGTACCGTTGTAACGAACGAAACATTGAAGAACACCGAAATCGTGATATCGCGTGTTTCGAGCGTTTCTGAGATCACAGCTAAGTGTAAAAGAGCAAAAACCTTCATTCTACTCAAATACACCACATCCATGCGTTAAAAGTTGTCTGGCACCGCGGAAGTGAACCAAACATCGAAGAACACCGAAATCGAGATATCGCGTGTTTCGAGCTTGTCTGAGATCACAGCTCGATGTATATGTATCAAAAACCTTCTTTCTACTCAAATACACAACATCCATGCGTTAAAAGTTGTCTGGCACCGCTGAAGCGAACCAAACATCGAAGAACACCGAAGTCGATATATCGCGTGTTTCGAGCGTGTCTGAGATCGCAGCTCGATGTAAATGCATCAAAACCATTCACTCGACTCAAATACATAACATCCATACATTAAACGTTGTCTCGCACCGCTGAAGCGAACGAAACTTTGAGCAACACCGAAATCGAGATATCGCGTTTTTCGAGCGTTTCTGAGATCACAGCTAAGTGTAAAAGAGCAAAATCCTTCATTCTACTCAAATACACCACATCCATGCGTTAAAAGTGGTCTGGCGCTTCTGCAACGAACGAAAAATTAAAGAACACCGAAATCGAGATATCTCGTGTTTGGAGCGTTTCTGAGATCACAGCTCGATGTAAATGTATCAAAAACCTTCATTCTACTCAAATACACAACATCCATGCGTTAAAAGTTGTCTGGCACCGCTGAAGCGAACCAAACATCGAGGAACACCGAAATCGATATATCGCGTGTTTCGAGCGTGTCTGAGATCACAGCTCGATGTAAATGCATCAAAACCATTCACTCGACTCAAATACATAACATCCATACATTAAACGTTGTCTCGCACCGCTGAAGCGAACGAAACTTTGAGCAACACCGAAATCGAGATATCGCGTTTTTCGAGCGTTTCTGAGATCACAGCTAAGTGTAAAAGAGCAAAAACCTTCATTCTACTCAAATACACCACATCCATGCGTTAAAAGTGGTCTGGCGCTTCTGCAACGAACGAAAAATTGAAGAACACCGAAATCGAGATATCTCGTGTTTGGAGCGTTTCTGAGATCACAGCTCGATGTAAATGTATCAAAAACCTTCATTCTACTCAAATACACAACATCCATGAGTTAAAAGTTGTCTGGCACTGCTGAAGCGAACCAAACATCGAGGAACACCGAAATCGATATATCGCGTGTTTCGAGCGTGTCTGAGATCACAGCTCGATGTAAATGCATCAAAACCATTCACTCGACTCAAATACATAACATCCATACATTAAACGTTGTCTCGCACCGCTGAAGCGAACGAAACTTTGAGCAACACCGAAATCGAGATATCGCGTTTTTCGAGCGTTTCTGAGATCACAGCTAAGTGTAAAAGAGCAAAAACCTTCATTCTACTCAAATACACCACATCCATGCGTTAAAAGTAGTCTGGCGCTTCTGCAACGAACGAAAAATTGAAGAACACCGAAATCGAGATATCGCGTGTTTCGAGCTCTTCTGAGATCACAGCTCGATGTAAATGTATCAAAAACCTTCATTCTACTCAAATACAACACATCCATGCGTCAAAAGTTGTCTGGCGCTTCTGTATCGAACGAAACATCGAAGAACACCGAAATCGTTATATATCGTGTTTCGAGCGTTTTTGAGATCACAACGCGTTGTAGATGTATCAAAAACCTTCATTCTACTCAAATACACAACATCCATGCGTTAAAAGTTGTCTGGCACCGCTGAAGCGAACCAAACATCGAGGAACACCGAAATCGATTTATCGCGTGTTTCGAGCGTGTCTGATATCTCAGCTCGATGTAAATGCATCAAAACCATACACTCGATTCAAATACATAACATCCATACATTAAACGTTGTCTCCCACCCCTGAAGCGAACGAAACTTTGAGCAACACCGAAATCGAGATATCGCGTGTTTCGAGCTCTTCTGAGATCACAGCTTGATGTATATGTATCAAAAACATTGATTCTACTCAAATACACAACATCCATGCGTTAAAAGTCGTCTGGCGCTTCTGCAACAAACGAAAAATTGAAGAACACCGAAATCGAGATATCTCGTGTTCCGAGCGTTTCTGAGATCACAGCTAAGTGTAAAAGAGCAAAAACCTTCATTCTACTCAAATACACCACATCCATGCGTTAAAAGTGGTCCGGCGCTTCTGCAACGAACGAAACCTTGAAGAACACCGAAATCGAGATATCTCGTGTTCCGAGCGTATCTGACTTCACAGGTCGATGTAAATGTATCAAAAACCTTCTTTCTACTCAAATACACAACATCCATGCGTTAAAAGTTGTCTGGAACCGCTGAAGCGAACCAAACATCGAAGAACACCGAAGTCGATATATCGCGTGTTTCGAGCGTGTCTGAGATCACAGCTCGATGTAAATGCATCAAAATCATTCACTCGACGCAAATACATAACATCCATACATTAAACGTTTTCTCGCACCGCTGAAGCGAACGAAACTTTGGGCAACACCGAAATCGAGATATCGCGTGTTTCGAGCTCTTCTGAGATCACAGCTCGATGTATATGTATCAAAAACCTTCATTCTACTCAAATACACCACATCCTTGCGTTGAAAGTTGTCTGGCACCGTTGTAACGAACGAAACATTGAAGAACACCGAAATCGTGATATCGCGTGTTTCGAGCGTTTCTGAGATCACAGCTAAGTGTAAAAGAGCAAAAACCTTCATTCTACTCAAATACACCACATCCATGCGTTAAAAGTAGTCTGGCGCTTCTGCAACGAACGAAAAATTGAAGAACACCGAAATCGAGATATGGCGTGTTTCAAGCGCTTCTGAGATCACAGCTCGATGTATATGTATCAAAAACCTTGATTCTACTCAAATACACAACATCCATGCGTTAAAAGTCGTCTGGTACCGTTGTAACGAACGAAACATTGAAGAACACCGAAATCGTGATAACGCGTGTTTCGAGCGTTTCTGAGATCACAGCTAAGTGTAAAAGAGCAAAAACCTTCATTCTACTCAAATACAACACATCCATGCGTTAAAAGTGGTCCGGCGCTTCTGCAACGAACGAAACCTTGAAGAACACCGAAATCGAGATATTGCGCGTTTCGAGCTCTTCTGAGATCACAGCTCGATGTATATGTATCAAAAACCTTCATTCTACTCAAATACAACACATCCATGCGTTAAAAGTCGTCTGGTACCGTTGTAACGAACGAAACATTGAAGAACACCGAAATCGTGATATCGCGTGTTTCGAGCGTTTTTGAGATCGCAGCTAAGTGTAAAAGAGCAAAAACCTTCATTCTACTCAAATACACCACATCCATGCGTTAAAAGTTGTCTGGCACCGCGGAAGCGAACCAAACATCGAGGAACACCGAAATCGATATATCGCGTGTTTCGAGCGTGTCTGAGATCACAGCTCGATGTAAATGCATCAAAACCATTCACTCGACTCAAATACATAACATCCATACATTTATCGTTGTCTCGCACCGCTGAAGCGAACGAAACTTTGAGCAACACCGAAATCGAGATATCGCGTTTTCCGAGCGTTTCTGAGATCACAGCTAAGTGTAAAAGAGCAAAAACCTTCATTCTACTCAAATACACCACATCCATGCGTTAAATGTGGTCTGGCGCTTCTGCAACGAACGAAAAATTGAAGAACACCGAAATCGAGATATCTCGTGTTTGGAGCGTTTCTGAGATCACAGCTCGATGTAAATGTATCAAAAACCTTCATTCTACTCAAATACACAACATCCATGCGTTAAAAGTTGTCTGGCACCGCTGAAGCGAACCAAACATCGAGGAACACCGAAATCGATATATCGCGTGTTTCGAGCGTGTCTGAGATCACAGCTCGATGTAAATGCATCAAAACCATTCACTCGACTCAAATACATAACATCCATACATTAAACGTTGTCTCGCACCGCTGAAGCGAACGAAACTTTGAGCAACACCGAAATCGAGATATCGCGTTTTTCGAGCGTTTCTGAGATCACAGCTAAGTGTAAAAGAGCAAAAACCTTCATTCTACTCAAATACACCACATCCATGCGTTAAAAGTGGTCTGGCGCTTCTGCAACGAACGAAAAATTGAAGAACACCGAAATCGAGATATCTCGTGTTTGGAGCGTTTCTGAGATCACAGCTCGATGTAAATGTATCAAAAACCTTCATTCTACTCAAATACACAACATCCATGAGTTAAAAGTTGTCTGGCACTGCTGAAGCGAACCAAACATCGAGGAACACCGAAATCGATATATCGCGTGTTTCGAGCGTGTCTGAGATCACAGCTCGATGTAAATGCATCAAAACCATTCACTCGACTCAAATACATAACATCCATACATTAAACGTTGTCTCGCACCGCTGAAGCGAACGAAACTTTGAGCAACACCGAAATCGAGATATCGCGTTTTTCGAGCGTTTCTGAGATCACAGCTAAGTGTAAAAGAGCAAAAACCTTCATTCTACTCAAATACACCACATCCATGCGTTAAAAGTAGTCTGGCGCTTCTGCAACGAACGAAAAATTGAAGAACACCGAAATCGAGATATCGCGTGTTTCGAGCTCTTCTGAGATCACAGCTCGATGTAAATGTATCAAAAACCTTCATTCTACTCAAATACAACACATCCATGCGTCAAAAGTTGTCTGGCGCTTCTGTATCGAACGAAACATCGAAGAACACCGAAATCGTTATATATCGTGTTTCGAGCGTTTTTGAGATCACAACGCGTTGTAGATGTATCAAAAACCTTCATTCTACTCAAATACACAACATCCATGCGTTAAAAGTTGTCTGGCACCGCTGAAGCGAACCAAACATCGAGGAACACCGAAATCGATTTATCGCGTGTTTCGAGCGTGTCTGATATCTCAGCTCGATGTAAATGCATCAAAACCATACACTCGATTCAAATACATAACATCCATACATTAAACGTTGTCTCCCACCCCTGAAGCGAACGAAACTTTGAGCATCACCGAAATCGAGATATCGCGTGTTTCGAGCTCTTCTGAGATCACAGCTTGATGTATATGTATCAAAAACATTGATTCTACTCAAATACACAACATCCATGCGTTAAAAGTCGTCTGGCGCTTCTGCAACAAACGAAAAATTGAAGAACACCGAAATCGAGATATCTCGTGTTCCGAGCGTTTCTGAGATCACAGCTAAGTGTAAAAGAGCAAAAACCTTCATTCTACTCAAATACACCACATCCATGCGTTAAAAGTGGTCCGGCGCTTCTGCAACGAACGAAACCTTGAAGAACACCGAAATCGAGATATCTCGTGTTCCGAGCGTATCTGACTTCACAGGTCGATGTAAATGTATCAAAAACCTTCTTTCTACTCAAATACACAACATCCATGCGTTAAAAGTTGTCTGGAACCGCTGAAGCGAACCAAACATCGAAGAACACCGAAGTCGATATATCGCGTGTTTCGAGCGTGTCTGAGATCACAGCTCGATGTAAATGCATCAAAATCATTCACTCGACGCAAATACATAACATCCATACATTAAACGTTTTCTCGCACCGCTGAAGCGAACGAAACTTTGGGCAACACCGAAATCGAGATATCGCGTGTTTCGAGCTCTTCTGAGATCACAGCTCGATGTATATGTATCAAAAACCTTCATTCTACTCAAATACACCACATCCTTGCGTTGAAAGTTGTCTGGCACCGTTGTAACGAACGAAACATTGAAGAACACCGAAATCGTGATATCGCGTGTTTCGAGCGTTTCTGAGATCACAGCTAAGTGTAAAAGAGCAAAAACCTTCATTCTACTCAAATACACCACATCCATGCGTTAAAAGTAGTCTGGCGCTTCTGCAACGAACGAAAAATTGAAGAACACCGAAATCGAGATATGGCGTGTTTCAAGCGCTTCTGAGATCACAGCTCGATGTATATGTATCAAAAACCTTGATTCTACTCAAATACACAACATCCATGCGTTAAAAGTCGTCTGGTACCGTTGTAACGAACGAAACATTGAAGAACACCGAAATCGTGATAACGCGTGTTTCGAGCGTTTCTGAGATCACAGCTAAGTGTAAAAGAGCAAAAACCTTCATTCTACTCAAATACAACACATCCATGCGTTAAAAGTGGTCCGGCGCTTCTGCAACGAACGAAACCTTGAAGAACACCGAAATCGAGATATTGCGCGTTTCGAGCTCTTCTGAGATCACAGCTCGATGTATATTGTGACGAGGCGTTGTCACGCGCTCGTCTGCGCGTTCGCCGAGAGACCCGCCCGGGCCGCGTCCCCTCACCGTCGCACAGCCGCTGGGTCGCTCCTCGCCGAGAGAGGATGTTTCGACTTGCGATACTGCGGGCCAACGGCCCTGTATGTTCCAGGTAGCGCGTCGCTCTAGGCACCGCACGCGGCCGAAACAAGCTAGACGGGGGAGGGGGGAAGAAGAAGAAACAATACGTCGCGCGACCGAGGCGCGGGATGGACAAAGGCCCCCCACCAAGGCGTCCAGCGACGCTACGCGGGCGAGGCAGCGAGGAAGCGGGGAGCGAGGAGCGCGCGCGAGCCGGCTGAGACCGGCAGTTAGAAGAAGGACGGGAGATCGAGTAGAGCGAGCGAGATAGTAAGGGAGAACGAGTGGACGGTCAGCGCGGGCTGAAAATAGAGAGACGCGTCGAGCGGAGGCGAGTGAGGAGAGTTCGCGGTTCGAGAGAGTGAGAGAGACGCGTCGAGCGGAGTCGAGTGAGCAGAGTTCGCGGTTCGAGAGAGAGGGAACGTGACCGGCCACGAGCGACGAGAGGCCACCGCGACCCGCGTCGAGCGATCGGCCACGAGGCGGCCCCGTCCAAGGGAGAGAGAGAGAGAGCGGACTTGAGAGGAGGTACGCGGAAATTCGGCCAGGTAGGCGCACCCGTTGTAACCCGCGCCCGATAGCGGTTAAATCGCCCTCGGTGGGCATCGCTCGCCGCGGTATTTTCCCTGATTGTATCGGCTGCGCCGGAGAGGATCGAACGGTCAAGAGCAGCGAACCGAAAACGCGGAGCCTGTCGGACTCGAGTCAAATCTTGTATTAGATCGCACGAGGCGAAGTATCACGATGAACTAAAATAATAAATGCATGTGTAAGGTCTTCCTGGCCCCGCCTTGGTTTTTCTGAAAATTTTTATTCGCGAATGTCATTGCGTCCACGAACTGCACCCCCCTTTTTAGCTAGCCGGCAGATAGGAGAGGTAAGTGAGCGACAACGGGTATCTCCCTGGCGATCGGGAGCAGAATAGATCGCCTGGCGCCCAGCGAGCATCGAGCGAGCGAATTGGGAGAGGTACCGGGCGTCAAATAAATTGGACGGGTGGCTCGGCGCCGAGTCACCGAAATTCTCGGTTGGACGAGCCCGTCACAATATGTATCAAAAACCTTCATTCTACTCAAATACAACACATCCATGCGTTAAAAGTCGTCTGGTACCGTTGTAACGAACGAAACATTGAAGAACACCGAAATCGTGATATCGCGTGTTTCGAGCGTTTTTGAGATCGCAGCTAAGTGTAAAAGAGCAAAAACCTTCATTCTACTCAAATACACCACATCCATGCGTTAAAAGTTGTCTGGCACCGCGGAAGCGAACCAAACATCGAGGAACACCGAAATCGATATATCGCGTGTTTCGAGCGTGTCTGAGATCACAGCTCGATGTAAATGCATCAAAACCATTCACTCGACTCAAATACATAACATCCATACATTTATCGTTGTCTCGCACCGCTGAAGCGAACGAAACTTTGAGCAACACCGAAATCGAGATATCGCGTTTTCCGAGCGTTTCTGAGATCACAGCTAAGTGTAAAAGAGCAAAAACCTTCATTCTACTCAAATACACCACATCCATGCGTTAAATGTGGTCTGGCGCTTCTGCAACGAACGAAAAATTGAAGAACACCGAAATCGAGATATCTCGTGTTTGGAGCGTTTCTGAGATCACAGCTCGATGTAAATGTATCAAAAACCTTCATTCTACTCAAATACACAACATCCATGAGTTAAAAGTTGTCTGCCACCGCTGAAGCGAACCAAACATCGAGGAACACCGAAATGGATATATCGCGTGTTTCGAGCGTGTCTGAGATCACAGCTCGATGTATATGTATCAAAAACCTTCATTCTACTCAAATAGACCACATCCTTGCGTTGAAAGTTGTCTGGCACCGTTGTAACGAACGAAACATTGAAGAACACCGAAATCGAGATATCGCGTTTTTCGAGCGTTTCTGAGATCACAGCTAAGTGTAAAAGCGCAAAAACCTTCATTCTACTCAAATACACCACATCCATGCGTTAAAAGTGGTCTGGCGCTTCTGCAACGAACGAAAAATTGAAGAACACCGAAATCGAGATATCGCGTGTTTCGAGCTCTTCTGAGATCACAGCTCGATGTATATGTATCAAAAACCTTGATTCTACTCAAATACACAACATCCATGCGTTAAAAGTCGTGTGGTACCGTTGTAACGAACGAAACATTGAAGAACACCGAAATCGTGATAACGCGTGTTTCGAGCGTTTCTGAGATCACAGCTAAGTGTAAAAGAGCAAAAACCTTCATTCTCCTCAAATACACCACATCCATGCGTTAAAAGTGATCCGGCGCTTCTGCAACGAACGAAACCTTGAAGAACACCGAAATCGAGATATTGCGCGTTTCGAGCTCTTCTGAGATCACAGCTCGATGTATATGTATCAAAAACCTTCATTCTACTCAAATACAACACATCCATGCGTTAAAAGTCGTCTGGTACCGTTGTAACGAACGAAACATTGAAGAACACCGAAATCTAGATATCTCGTGTTTGGAGCGTTTCGGAGATCACAGCTCGATGTAAATGTATCAAAAACCTTCATTCTACTCAAATACACAACATCCATGCGTTAAAAGTTGTCTGGCACCGCTGAAGCGAACCAAACATCGAGGAACACCGAAATCGATATATCGCGTGTTTCGAGCGTGTCTGAGATCACAGCTCGATGTAAATGCATCAAAACCATTCACTCGACTCAAATACATAACATCCATACATTAAACGTTGTCTCGCACCGCTGAAGCGAACGAAACTTTGAGCAACACCGAAATCGAGATATCGCGTTTTTCGAGCGTTTCTGAGATCACAGCTAAGTGTAAAAGAGCAAAAACCTTCATTCTACTCAAATACACCACATCCATGCGTTAAAAGTGGTCTGGCGCTTCTGCAACGAACGAAAAATTGAAGAACACCGAAATCGAGATATCTCGTGTTCCGAGCGTATCTGACTTCACAGGTCGATGTAAATGTATCAAAAACCTTCTTTCTACTCAAATACACAACATCCTTGCGTTAAAAGTTGTCTGGAACCGCTGAAGCGAACCAAACATCGAAGAACACCGAAGTCGATATATCGCGTGTTTCGAGCGTGTCTGAGATCACAGCTCGATGTAAATGCATCAAAATCATTCACTCGACTCAAATACATAACATCCATACATTAAACGTTGTCTCGCACCGCTGAAGCGAACGAAACTTTGAGCAACACCGAAATCGAGATATCGCGTTTTTCGAACGTTTCTGAGATCACAGCTAAGTGTAAAAGAGCAAAAACCTTCATTCTCCTCAAATACACCACATCCATGCGTTAAAAGTAGTCTGGCGCTTCTGCAACGAACGAAAAATTGAAGAACACCGAAATCGAGATATCGCGTGTTTCGAGCTCTTCTGAGATCACAGCTCGATGTATATGTATAAAAAACCTTGATTCTACTCAAATACACAACATCCATGCGTTAAAAGTCGTCTGGTACCGTTGTTACGTCAGGCCGTAACTTCGTGCTACTCGCACAAACGCACCCATAGTTCAGTCATGAGTTTCGAGACTCCAGGTGAAAGGGGGCATTCGGTAGACAAAAATACGAGCAACGGTCCCCGCAGGCCCCGGAAATTACAAAATCTGTTGACAGATAGCGCTGGGGCAGTCGAGGTAAAAGTCGAGGTAAAAGAGTGCGGATGATGGTACAACAGGGCCCGATTTTTCGGAACACCTAGCTCTCTAGAAAGTGTCACCTACGCCCCTCGAGCGAGCGGGGATAGACGAAACTAGAGGCAGCGGGCGGATCGGTTATCGACCGCCAGCCGCGGGCCTTGCTTGACCACGCCTCTCAACGATCCTCCATCACTCGTTGCAGCCGAGCCCGCCTGTGATCACAAGAAAGGGAAATAAAAGAACTCTACTTAGCCCTGAGAGCTCGAAGATTATTGGGGACACCGGGTGAATGCCCTACGGTCCACCAAAATCGTCGTTGCATTTTTTGCCTCGGAAATCATGATTTGAACATGACGGAATTATAATTTGGCCAAGTAATAAAAACCATTCCTCCGCTTTTCTTGAAGACCCCCGTAAATGCACAGATTAAAAGAATAAGAGGATGCCACGAGACGAAATAATCAATGTCTCAAAGAACCTTTGGAACTCAAAAGACGGAGCCCCGTAAGATAACGAGGCAAAATGATTAAAAAGCCTATGAACAACCGTAAGGAATATAACATTCGACATGATAATTTGTTAACATAAGAAAATGGTAAAGGGATTAATAAGTTTATAAAATCGGGATTCATACATTTAAATACGGACAATTTTTGAAAAGTATAACATTTGGAAGTATACTTGTTAAAATAAACAAAAGGGTGAAAGGTTCAACAATTTATAAATTGGGATTCGCACAATTAGGATAATTAGGAAAGTCAAGAGACGTCCCCTCGAGAATATGAAGCTGCAATTTTATATAAAATTTGTAATGACACGTATTAGCAACGACAAGCGATGAACTTTCTACAACAAATTCGAGAAATTACAGTCTGTAAAATTCAAATCCGGGTCAATGCGATCTTGGTAAAAATTCAAGGACTCAGACAGTGTACTCTATAGCAAACTTATAAGCTTATAAGCGAAGAAGTCCAAATAAGGCAACAACTGAATCGTTTCAACGAAAAGCGTGAACACCTGGGCGAAACATCGAGAAGGCATTGACGAAAGAGGAAGCCGTGAAGGTGGAGCGAGGGCAAGGGACAGGCGCGGGGTCACGAGCCACGCGCGGAGCCGCGCGCGACCTGCGAGGTGCGGTGTCCTCTTCTAAACATGAGCTAGGGAGTCGAAGACCACGTAGACCACTACCCCTACCATTTCTCAATCGAAGGTCCCAATCATATAAAAAGACAAAAGAGAATCGACAAGAAGCAGTGCGCCCCGAAAATTAGATCTACCCACGTCGAATCTCTGCCCGAGCATAGACCGAAACTTTAAAATCGAATTAACGACGAATTTCTGCTCGACCGCGGACTTAGAAAAAATCATTTAAATCGAATGCGGACTTAGAAAAAATCATTTAAATCGAACGCGGACTTAGAAAAAAATCATTTAAATCGAACGCGGACTTAGAAAAAAATCATTTAAACCGATCGCGGACTTAGAAAAAAATCAGCTTCGAATTTAAATCATATCGCGGACTTAGAAGAAAATCAGCCCCGAATTTAAATCACATCGCGGACTTTGAAGAAAATCAGCTCCGAAATTAAATCGTAACGCGGACTTAGGAAATCTCGAGCTCCAATCATCATCGAATTTTAATCCGACCGCGGACTTAGATTCATTCCGTTCTTCGCCAAGATTTTCATTTTTCGTAATTCGAACCTTTGTCCTAAACGGGGACTTAGGAGTTCATAGACTTAAATAAGACTACGGTTTTGTATTCTCGGGCATCGACCAATTTTGTATTTTATTTTATAATTTCGCACGTTTCGTATTTCGAGAAATTTGTACATCCGAACTCTGAATTTTGTTACACTACGAGGTGCCGATATTTGAGAACATCATCACGATTAATTACATGTTAACATTCTTTGTTGAGAAAAATCGGTTTATTTAATTTCCTCGTTTTACGAATAAAATTCGACGGTTGCATTCTTAAATTCAGTGTCACCGTTTCTTTACGATCGTGTCCTTTCCATCTGCAGCATCAGCATCCAGTTCAATACAAAAAAGGGTAAGTGAAATTTTTAATTATATCGGTGAAATATCATCCGCGCATTGTCTCGAGCCATCATCACATCATCATCATCTCAGACCTCAGTCAAATTCCCTTTGGAGAAGCATTCGCAGCTCGTCCCCGAGTAATTTTCCGAAAGGTTAGACTCGAAACAGAGCTTGCGCGTTTAGTGTACTTCGTCGGATGTGGTATAGGGAGGAGCCTTCCTTCTTGACCAGAGCACGGGTAATCACGCTGAACCGCACTAATACGTGTAAATTTGTCGCTCGAGTAAAATCAACGACACTTTTGACGTAACAAATTTTTGGGGGCTCGTCCGGGATCTTAAGAGTGCTTCTTTAAATAATTTGACAGGCCTGAACCATTTTGCGATTTACAATAATTTAACTTTGAAATTTTGTAACAACTACTCAATATATTACATGGACACTTTGGAAAAACTAGTAGAGCTTCACATGCGTATTGTTGAATTAGAAGCCGTCACTCAAGAACTTATTAATATAATTATAAAAGAACAATTTTTGAAAAAACTTTCTTTGAAAAAAATCAACCGGAAAAAGAACTCGGTATCAAAACCTCAATTGAGAAGATCCCTCAGGAAAATATCAAGCTCAAAAAACGAATAGAAAGTAAAATTATTCTACCTGGCCAGATCGACGCCCCAGACCCGACGGACTTAAGGCACTTCTCTCACCAATAGAACTTACTGGCTCCTCTTACTCAGACACGTATCCCACGACCTTTTACCATCCTTTGAATAATTAGTGAGCAAATCTCGTTGTTTAGTAAGTAAAACGGAAACCTTCAACGGAATTCTTTTTTTTGAGAAATAGAACAACGAAATCGAATCTAAAGCTAAGGCAGGTGATTACAGAAGTTCCACTCTTAGTCTCCTACCACGACCCCCTTTTTCCGTATATGGCAAAGAAACGTCGTGGTCGAAAAAAATATCAAGTAACAAAAGTACAGTTGAGTCATTCCGGAGAACGCAAAGTAAAACGAATCGAAGATTATTTTTGTAAAGAATACAAATTGATTCCAATTGACATCCCCACACCAACACCACCAGTTATATCCTCCATATGGGCTTCAGACCCCAGACTGTGGAAAACTCATAGTGAATTTCTCCAAGATAACATTGACACGACTTACACCGAGATTTACTGCTCTCCTGCAAGTCCGATTTCTCCGATAACACATTAAAAACAGCAGGAGATAAAATCTTCTCCACCTATAAATGTTGTGCGACTGGGTACAAAATATATTTCGAATAATAATTCAGTGGTGCGCACATTCATGTCAGATTAAAACAAAGGTCAACAAAAAGAGAGCAAAAACATACAAAAAAATCAAATATAATTACATCAATAGAACTCGCTAATAAAAAAAAAAATATATAAATAAAAAAATTAATTATTATAAATGTACGGGACTCGTTCTAAAAACCTTCCGTTAGACGATAAAATATTGAGTACATATCCCTGCGAACGAAGTCGACGTACAACAGGAGACAATACTAATACCCTTAACACAGTGACCGAAACCCACGAAATCCCCGAGACAGCAGGTAAAAGACCATTCGAAGAAACCGTCCCCGACTTTCCAGGAATCGCTGACTCGGAGAAAACCTCTGAATCAGAATCGGACGAATCAACAGAGACAGTTACGGAAGACGAACAAATCCCCGAACACACAGGAGGAAAAACAGTGAGAATTAGTTTCGAATCGGACAAAAATTTACAATCCGCGGAAATAACTGAAGACGGCGTGAGAACTTATAGAATCGAAACCGACGACGGGGAAAATACGAAATCAGTAGACGAGAGTGACGACACAAAATCAGTCGATAGTGAAGATTTAAATAAAACACAAGTTTTCTTCAAATCACCCGAAGAGATCTCCGAAATAACACAGACTCAAGAACTCATTAAAATCAGCGGACAAATACCCTCGAACGCAGAAAATAAATCCCCTGGAAATAATTGGGCCTTAGTAGGATATATTCCAGACCCCATTCACGGGACCAACCAATATTTACTTATATCCAGCGATCGTAGTAACGAAGGCGAAACAATAAAGAGACCGCCTTCGGTCCCCGACCGCTCAGAAGTCCCCCTCGAATCATTACAAGTGGCACGCGCCGAGGCAGGTAAAAATCCCCCCGGTCGCGCGGGCCCATCAACCGGAAATCACGCACTCCCGAACACCTCACCGGGATTATTTGGGACACCTTTAAGCACTTCAACGCCTCTCGAAGCTACCGAATATAAAACTGCTCTCCCCGACACCCCGAAGAGTACGACAAACCAAAACCGCGCGGTAAAATCAATATTGAAAAGATCGAAAATTGTACCAAGGAATTTATTAGAAAGTCTATCGCATTTTTTCCGAAATACGGAATCCGCTCCCGGGTGTTCTAAAGATCAGCCTAACGAGAATACAGATAAAGACACAAACGCGGAATCAGGGACAAAACCAAAAACAGGCATAACTGAAGAATCCGAAAATCCCGTTTACAAAATGGGATTACACAATCAAACCCTTTCACTGAGGGATGCCTTAGCGGTAATCCCTAATTATGACGGGCACACCATGTCGCTCGGTTTATTCATTCAGGGATGTAGGGAAGCCTTGGCTATGATGGGACCAGGCGCCGAAGTAAATCTAGTGAAAGCCGTGCGGATAAAAATAATCGGAGAACCCCGCAGAACAATACAAGAGAAAAATTTTGATACCATTTCTGACTTGGAACAATTTCTTAAAGAAATCTACGCACCTAAACGTAATATTTATCAACTTCAAGGGGAATTAGGATCGATATATCAATTCGACAAAGAATCAGTAATAACCTACGCGAATCGCATAAAAGACCTGGGAAAGGCAATACTCGAAAATTATGAGGGAGATATTAATCACCCGCTGTCAGCAGCATTTATCGAAAACACCAGAAAAAGTCTGCCTACTTGTTTTCGACACGGATTAAAACCTGAAATCGAACAACGCTTAGCTCCGAACGATGATTTTGACTACTTAATTAGGCAGGCGGTGCAGATCGAGAAGAATTTAGTCTCACAGGCAATCTTGAGAGGCGCCATGCCGGAGACACCTAAGGCCCAGGCTAGTAAAACCGAGGGGCGGCGCGGCGTGCATGTAGTAGTGAGCGAAGAGCCGACGTGCCAGTTGTGTGAGAAGAGGGGTCACGTAGCCAAAGAGTGCGTGAGGAAAGAGACGGCCCAAACGCAGGTAGCACGCGACCAATCGTACGGAAAAGAGATAAAGAACCCACCCGTATGCCAGGTGTGCACGAAGACCGGCCATTCAGCCGACAAATGTTTTAAAATTTTTCCTCCTGTAAACAACAGCAAGCCCAACACTGAAGCCCCAGCATTAACAATTTGCCAGGTATGTAACAAACGTGGGCACACCGCCGATCGATGCTATAAAATTTTTCCCCCGGGAAAAAGAGAAGATGAAAAAAATACATTTTGTCAATTGTGCAAAAACAACGGCCATACAGCCGATAAATGTTCGCGATTGCCTTCTTCGTCCTTCAGACCTGTGCATCCGTCGCAAGTACAAGTCCCGCAAAATCTGAGATACCCGAGTCCGAACGAAGTAAGATGTCAAATTTGCAAAAAAGAAGGCCACGGAGCTCATATTTGCCCATTTCGTAATAATCACTCGCAACCGCTGACCAATAATGCTGGAAATAATCGTCAATATATGGAACGACCCAATAACGCCGAAGATCCTTCAGGGCCGTGTCATTATTGCAAACAACTTGGGCATTTTATTCGCGATTGTCCCGTTCGTCCGAACAACGGACCGAGATATGGCAACCAGGGAAACGAGAATGGTCCCCCGAGCAAGAGCGCGGTGAGGGAGACTACGCAGGCCGAGCGCTCGATCCACCGTATCGCAGCCGGCAGAGCGAGTCGAGCGTACGAGTAATTCGAATATTTAATATCCACTTGAACAACGAGGGCAGCGTGCCCAGTGTAATGACGACAGCTCCCGAATTAACACGACCCGTTTTGCTCATGATCGACACCGGAGCCGGACCAAATATTATCAAGGAACAATTCTTAGACCCCAGTACCCCGATAGATCAGGGAGAGATACTCCAATTAAAGGGAATCACAAAAAATTCTATCTACACGCACGGTTGCGTCACGATTCAAATATACGGACGCTATGCTACCTTCCATGTTGTCGGTTATGATTTTCCGATAAAAGAAGCCGGAATTTTAGGATCCGATTATTTAGATGGAAATAGAGTAAAAATTGACTACGAAAATCGACAATTAGAAATGCAAAGCGTAATAATACCATTCGCGACGCCCGAAACCATGGTCGTCCCTGCTAAATCTACCAAGTTGTGTTACGTAAGAGTAAAAAATTTGTCCATGAGAGAAGGTTATTTACCTCCAATGAGTACAGTAAAAGGCGTAGAAATACAAGATGGGTTTGTTAAAAACAATAACGGGAAAGCATATATTTACATCACCAACAGTAATAATTGGGCCGTTGAATTGCATGTACCCGTAATGGAATTAGAATCCCGAGAATATTCCAACGAAAATAAATTGAGTAAAAATAAGAGTTACGAAACCGAATCAAGGTCAGAAGACACTTTTCGCAATTCAAAGAAAGAACGCGAAACCGCACCAGAACTAGCGCCACTAAAAAGAGAAATATCCCCGGAAAAAAATATAATGACACGTAGTGAATCAGAAACGAAATCGCAAGTCCCTAGGAAAGAAACTCCCGAGATTAGCCCGAATCAAGTAAACGAAAAGAAAAGCGAAATGAAAAATGATACAGAGAGAAATAAATATTATGAAGCCCAGACAAAGAATTACACGAAGAACCCAGAAGCTAGTGGAAAACCAAGAAGTTTTGATTTTTATCCTTCACAGCCCCTGATAAAAGTAGATGACTCGAAAATTTGTGGAAATATGGAAAATTATGATGAAATTGAAATTTGTTCTCTTGCAATAGGGAAACCTGACACCGAGGAACGGGCAGGACCCATTGAAGTTGAAAATTTGTGTGATGTCGCATGGACAGTAGGGGCAGAATCCCTCGAGGATGTCGACAGTCACGATCTTGTAAAAAATCGAGTCTTTGAACAATTACCGGGTAAAGAGATAGAATTAAAAAAAGAAACGCTCAAGGAAACCAATCCCAGTAAAGATGAGGTAAACAATTGTCAATCAGGAAAACCAGATATTAAAAATGAATCGAGTAAATATGAAAATAAAAATAGTGGTTGCCAGTTACCAATCGAGATACCTGACACCGGAGAACGGGCAGGAAAGATTCAAAGAAATATTGAAAATACTATAAATTTCGCATGTACAGTAGGGACAGAATCCCTCGAGGATGTCGAAAAAGTCAGTTCAATGAAAATCTCAGATCGTGAAAAATTATTAGAAAAAGAAAGAAAACCCAGGAATGAAATTAGTAAGAACGAAATAATGAATAATCAAGGTAATAATCGAGTTAACGATGCAAAGCCATTGGCAAATAAGGAATTATTCACGGAAATTAAACCGGAAGTTCGCGAAGATCAAAATCAATTGAATAAAATTTATACGGAAAAACCAGAAGAATACTCTCAGAAAAGCACGGAAATAAATATGATAGAAATTGAAGGCTGCAGGTCAGTAGTGAAAAATAAAAAAACCGACGAAACAGAGACAATGAGAAAAGGGTGTCACTCGGACTTTTCGGAGGCACGGGTGCAGGCGACGCCGCCAGTCACCGCCGAAGATACGCTGGTGGCCTACCCAGAATTTATGAGGGTCAACTCGCTCGCCGAAGGAGTCGAAGCCAGGACCGATATTAAAAAGTTGGAGCATAATGAAATAATGACTCGGGAAAATACCTTTGAAATAGATAAAATCCAGGAAAACGCAGAAAATAAATCGGAAGAAACATTAAATTTTAAAGCAAAAATAAATGAAGAAATTGACCTCGAAAAATTTATAGAAAAAAGGGATCGCAAATTAACTGCATTAATAAGTGACGTAAACACCACTTCGAGATCACGAGACAATGAAAATACGCCTGGCAAGTCATCGGAGGGTTCGCCGCTTGCCACTGCGCTGTTACCCACGAGTAAAGAACGGGATAAAATTAAAATGAAAAATCAAATTGAAGTCAATAAACACTCGACCATACATTACGAAATTATGGACGTTGCTTTAGTACAAAGGTTAAGCAGTCGTAACCTATATAGAGAAATTCAATTTCCTGTTAACAAATCCCCGTGTTATGTAGTGACAAAAGAAATATCGAATAATCGCTTGGAACAAATAAAAAATTTATTGAGACTCACGGAGTTGAACGAAGAAGAGAAAGACAGTATAGAAACGCTATTAGAAGAAAGTGCACATTTGTATCAAATTCCGGGAGATTTATTAACTTGTACAACGATATTGCGACATTGCATCCCAACGACGGATGATCTTCCCATCAATACTAGAGGTTATCGTTGGCCCGAGTGCACTAAAGAAGAGATAGGTAGACAAATAGAAGACATGCTCAGCAAAGGAATAATAATACCGTCCACTTCGCCGTACAACTGCCCGGTGTGGGTCGTGCCTAAGAAAGCCGACTCGCAAGGTAATAAAAAATGGAGAGTTGTGTTCGACTACCGCGCCCTGAACGAGAAAACTATTGCCGATGCATACCCAATTCCTAATATTAATGACATACTAGATCAACTCGGTGGAGCGCAATATTTCTCCGTATTTGATCTAGCTTCGGGTTTTCATCAAATAGAGGTAGCCCCGGAAGACAGACATAAGACCGCCTTCACGACACCGCGAGGCCACTACGAGTTCGTGAGAATGCCTTTCGGCCTACGGAACGCCCCTCCCACCTTTCAACGAGCAATGGATCTAACACTAAGCGGACTCCTTGGACAGGGCGTGTTCGTCTATTTGGACGATATAGTTATATACGCCAACAGTTTAGAAGAACATGGAAAAATATATCGCGAATTAATGAAACGCCTACAGGCCGCAAATTTTAAATTACAACCCGACAAGTGCGAATTCTTGAAAAAGGAAGTCGCATATTTAGGTCACATAATTGGGAATAACGGAGTACGGCCCGATCCGAAAAAATTAGAAGCGGTACGTAATTATCCTGTGCTAAAAAACATTAAAAACATCCGTCAATTTTTAGGATTAACGGGATACTACAGACGATTTATTGAGGGATACGCGAAAATCACTAAGCCTCTCACAGCTTTATTACGAAAAGAAAATGCTTTCGAGTGGGGAACCGAACAACAAGAATCATTTGAAATACTAAAAGAAAAACTCTGTTCCGCTCCTGTATTACAATACCCGGATTTTTCCAAACCTTTTATTCTCACAACGGACGCCTCAGGCTACGCTATCGGCAGCATCCTATCTCAGGGAGAAATTAACCACGACCACCCATGTGCCTACGCCTCGCGAGCTCTAAGTCAAGTCGAAGAGCGATACGACACGTACGAAAAGGAAGCGTTAGCGATTGTATATTCGATACTTCATTTCCGCCCGTATTTATATGGACGACGTTTTACCGTGGTGACGGATCATAAACCGCTTACGTGGTTCAGAAAAGCCACCGACGGCAATCCGAAAATCTTACGCTGGAGACTAAAATTAGCCGAGTACGAATATGAGATAGTATACAAAGCCGGGAAAACTAATGTCAACGCCGACGCATTATCAAGAAACCCAGTAGAAAAATCAATCACACCCAACGACATTTTCACAATACGAATTAACCCAATAAATGACAACAAAACCAAATTCAGACGGAAGTTAACGGACGCAGAAATTTCACGATTATTAGAAGAAGAGTCGGACGATGACATTACGCACACCGACGACGAGATCGAACCCACACATCCCTACACGGAAACAGAAGAATGTAACTGGGAATTAGAGGCCCTCGACCCTAACGAACCGCCAGCGAAAACAGACCCAGTAACTGCTACGACCCGAGAGAGCCCGGAGGAAGCCCTGTCGACCACGAGCATAAAAAACACGGTAGACCCGCGTAGAAATGGAGAATTAAAAAAGGGACTGGAGGACATCGTAAAAGTCACACAGAGAGGGCCCGTGACGAATACCGAAGATGACAGACGATCGCTCCAAGATGGAATCAATAATGAAGGCGAGGAGAAGGAAACTCTGCATGACAATCAGGTGCCCCGCGACGAGACCGAACTCGACGACGATGAAGATAGCATATCAAGGAGAAAGAAAAGACATAAAACGAGACCCCTCGAAGATCGTGAGTCCGACGCATCGGGCGACGAAGACAATGTTTCTGACACCTCAGAGGCTAATTTATTGCCTTCCCCGGGGACACGTGCGCCTACGACCGGAAGAGTAGTAGCCAGCAACGTTAAGCTATCCCGTGACCTATTTTATACAAGAAGAGATAATTTGGTATTCTTTGTCTCAACCGATGGGGAACCCGTAGACTCCGGAGCTGTAATGCTAAAAGATAGAGATTGTTTACCCAAACTAAAAAATTTAACGCTGAATAAAGCGCAATCCATTTCCAAAAAACATGGCAGATTTAATTTGGCACTTCCAATCACCGATAAATCGGGAGAAGGACCCAGCCTAATACTCGGAAATATCGTGGAAGTTTTTAAGAGCGCCCGACACTTAATTGAAAAATTGTCACTCCAGATAGTCAGTATAGCCAAGACAAGTCACATCTTAAACGTTCCGTGGGAGGACATTGTAACACAGCTTCGTTTAATTTTCGCTCATAGTGACGTAAAAATTATTATTTGCCAGGGACTAATTAGAGAACCGCCCCCGGAAGATCGTTACAAAATTATTGAAGAAATGCATTCTTCAGCTGTCGGCGGACACAGAGGAGTTGGCAAAACCTATAATAGAATTCGCCACGATTACTATTGGAAGAATTTAAAGGAAGAAATTCAACTATTTATTCAACGTTGTTTGCATTGCCAATTAAAAAAATTAGTCAGAACAAAAACTAAAATGCCAATGATTATCACCGACACACCGGCGATAGCCTTTGATAAAATTGCAATGGATATAGTAGGCCCGCTTCCCAAGACAGATCTCGAAAATGAATACATTCTAACCATACAAGACCAATTAACTAAATATTCCGTGGCAATACCACTACCCAACGCAAGGGCTGTGACCATAGCCGAAGCCTTTGTTAAAAGATTTATTTGCTATTTCGGGTCACCGAAAGCAGTACTTACCGATCAAGGCAGTAATTTTTTGAGCAATTTCCTTCAACAAATCGCGAAATTATTTAAAATTCGAAAGGTTAGAACTACCGCGTTCCACCCACAATCCAATGGATCATTGGAAAGATCCCATCATGCCCTCGGCGAATACTTGAAACAATTTACCACAAAACAAAAGAATTGGGATGAATGGGTAGAAATGGCCATCTTTAATTACAATACGAACGTTCACGAAGGAACAAAACACACGCCGTACGAAATGGTATTCGGAAAAAGAGCGCGAACTCCCTCCAGTATGCCCCCGTCGGAAATGGAGAAACTCGCGACTTACGATGATTATTTAACGGAACTAGTAACACAAATACACGAAATTCAAGGAATGGGACGGAAAAATTTGATAGACTCAAAAGAAAAATCTAAAGAATATCAGGATAAAAAAATAAATCCCATCACACTTAAAGTCGGTGAACCGGTATTTTTGCTTAAAGGACCCAAACCAGGGAAACTCGGCGATCACTACACGGGACCACATGAAGTCACGGCAATATTAACGAAGGGTAACGTACGAATAAAACTCCCGAGAAAGGAGCTGGTAGTGCACACTAATCGACTAAAAAAATCAAAGATCCCCATAGAATAATTTGAAGCACAACGTAAACGAAATAAAGGGACTAATAATAATAATTTAAATACATGCACGAATACGCCTATCCTGTGTCGCAGAAATTATAAAAAAAAAGAGAGAGAAAAAAAAAAAGCAACATAAACAATCAATCATTTAAATTGTTAATCACATTAATAAAAAAAAAAACATAATAATAAAATATTTCAGAAGATAAATCATGGCAATAAGAGGTTGTAACTTCACTTATGGTTTCGAGCAGATACGACTTGAAAGTTTTGTAAATTGGCGCGTCGCTAATCCCGATCCGGGTAAATTAGCCGCAGCAGGATTTATTTATCTCGGTACAGGGGATTTAACTAAATGCTTTTGCTGTCAAAGAATAATTGGAAATTGGAGAACTAACGATGATCCCAAAAACGTGCATCGAAAATGCTCGAGTGATTGTAAATTCGTCAGAGGACTCCCGTGTGGTAACGTGCCTCTCCCCGATCCCCCTTTTAGGCTACCCATCGTCTCAGCGGGACAACCGCCCGTCCCCATCACCGAAACAGCGGCGCCCCAAGGCCCATTAACAATCGCTCCGGTGATGAATCCCATACACCCAATGTACGAGAATTTCATGACTCGCATACACTCTTTCGTTACCTGGCCAGCGAGTATACCGATAAGAGCGGTGGAAATGGCAAAAGCAGGGTTTTTCTACACAAGAATAAAGGACATAGTAAAATGCTACTTTTGTAACCTCACGATGAGCAATTGGCGAGCTCACGACATCCCGTCGCAACAACACGCTTTTCGACAAGCAAATTGCCGCTATCTACAATCATCGACAGACGTTCAAACAGAAGCCGAGGGTTTTTTGAGAGTATCTCTGTTTATGACCACCCCTTATTTTGGGCCGGAACCTCGTCAGTCTGACCCCGTACCGACGAGCGGGCCGATTCACGAAATAATAGAAACTACGATACCGATTGCCCCGGGAAAGAAATCAAGGGGACAACTACAGTACTCACAGCAAACGTCGTAAGAAAGGGAGTTAATAACTTTTCCTTTAAACACGGATGATAATTCAACAATAAATTACGATAGTGAACATACCAAGTGACACCACGTCTCAACAAATTCACGTATCAATTATAAAATCGATTATTCAAGTTAGTGAAACGATATTTTTTCTTAAAGGTAGCGACGAAAGAAAACGCACGGAAAAATCGGAAGCCCGCAAACAACCTCATGACATTGTGCCAGTAAAATAAAAGAAAAAAAAAACGGTAAAGTACCGGTTGAATTTTAAATAATAAATAAGGGGATCAAGGACAAAAAATTTTTATAACAAGTAATAAAAACGACTTCGTAACCAATATTAACAAAATAACAACGTTTGAAAAGAATTGAAAAAAAAAAAATACATAAATACATATAAATTAATTAACCACAGGGAAAGGTTAATGCACTAAAATTAACGAATTTTCGGAATAAAATTACATCAAAAGAAAATATCTACAAAAAAAAAATATAATAAATAATAATAGTAATAATATGTCGGTACTAACAATACACGAAAAATATCGATTTGAACAAGTTCGATTAGACAGCTTTCGGAGATGGAACTTGCATATAATAAATCCCACGGCTCTCGCCGCCGCCGGATTTTATTACACGGGATGGGAAGATACGGTTAGCTGTTTCGATTGTTTAACAACGATCATTACGTGGGAGGAAAACGACGACCCCATGGTCAGACATCAAAAAGAGCATGAGCACTGTCGATTTGTAAGAAAAGTCGCGTGCGGGAATGTGCCCATAGGCATTGACCCACGTATAGTCCCGTCATATTCCATGCGAGCAGAGACACCAGAGCTCCCCGAACTGCTCGAGGGATACGGTACTCTGAAACAATACGTACACCCGGTAGAACCGCTCTACGAGGGATATAAGAAGAGAAAGGACAGTTTTAGTGGTTGGCCGAAAAAACACGGAAATATACTAAACCCCGATACTCTCGCGATGGCAGGATTTTTCTATACTGGAACAAAAGACAAAGTAATGTGTTTCCACTGCGGAGGAAAAATTCGCAACTGGAAACCCACCGATAATCCCTGGGAACAGCACACCCGATGGTTTCCATATTGTCAATTTATTTACATGACCATTGGCTCTCCTCGCGTCTCCCCGAGCCGTAGTTCGACTCCCATATCAGAGGAAGATCAAAACCGCGGTGTCTCCGCCCGTGAACAGGTGCCTTCCCGCGAGGAACGTCATTACAAACGAAAATCCACCGCGCTGAACGGGACGGTCCCTACACGCGCGAACGGAAGAGCGAGAGTCTCCCGAATCAACCGACCCCCGACCCCCGGCCTCGCGGCACCGAACTCGACTCCCGTAACCTCCAGTCACTCCGACACGTCCGAAGCAACCGAAACTGAGTTATGCCAAACCTGTCATTCCCGGGAAATAAACGTAGTATTTTTGCCGTGTATGCACTCGACTAGCTGCGCAAAGTGCGCCAGAACCAAGCAATTATGCGATCAATGTCAGCGCAAAATAGATTACACCATGAAATGCACAATGGTATAAAGGAAAAGCTAACACGAAAGGAAGTCAGAACGCGTTTTTTTTTATCATAAGGAAAATTGCAAACAATCACAAAAAAAAAAAGAAAAAAAAAACTTCCTTCGGTGTTAACTCGACAATAAAAAAATACGAGAAGACGGGTTGCAAGTAAAAATGTCACTCTTTATTTTTTACAAGGTACAGGTTCCGTGTCGCGAAAATAACAAAAAAGGTGTACGCATAAATCTTCATCGGCAGACACCAGCCCCTGAAATCAAACAAAGACACAGAAAGTTATAGAAAAACCCCCAGCGAAAAAAAAAATTAACATACATAACGACTACAACGATTGAGACTCCGGAAAAAAATATTCGTAATAACATTACCTGCTACCAAAAAGGTGAGCAGCGAGAAATAAGGACGGACCCTCGGTGGCCACGCCGTCCCCGAATACCCTTGACGAGCTAGAACAAGAAAAAAAAAGTCGGAAAATTCCCGAAATTAACGAATGCAATAAAAAAAAAGGAGAGAGAACCAGGAATATTTTTCCCACCTCTTTTTTATGGTCCGGTAACGAGTCATGACCAAATAACCTGCGAAGTCCCAGAGGATCGTCCCCAAGGCCCACGCTAGAAAACAGGCTAAACAAAAAAAAAAAAAAAAAAATAATAATGATAACAATAATTTTCCCATCGCGAAAAAAATAATACATACATCTACAGGAAAGTTTATCAATTTCAACTCACTCGAATTCGACTTGTCTCTTCGACACACGCCGCACGTGGACCACTGTTTGGATGGCCTGTAATAGCGAGGTATCCTCGTCCAACAGAACCAGAAGATAATCAATCATGTCTTGGGTCCATGGTTCCCAGGTCCGAACGGACAGATAAGGCCCATCAAGGTCGTAATGTTCGGGGACCCAGAATGAAGCTCTCCCGACCTCCAAGCGTCGCGACATAGGCTCCATCCCGAACAATTTGCGCAAATCAAATGGACCAGCAAAAAAGTCGTCCTCCCAACTATTCAAAAAAAAGAGGGAGAAAACACGTAAAAATAAAATTAACAACGCCATAAAAATACGATAATTAATCAAAACACCAGAAAAAAAAAGTAAGAAAAGCGATAATAAATACACTTTTACTCACATCAGTTGATTCACAATGCGTCGCAACCCACGAGCGACACCAACGATATCACCGCGCCACACGACTCCCCGCCCGTCACTTTCACAAGGGCTCGCGAAATTTTGACTGTCTTCCAGTGACTCCAGAGTAACCGCGAGATAGGTTTTCAAATTTTCCAAAACCACGGCAGTCATTGTATTTGATTGAAAAGGGATAAAACGACAAGAGAAAAAAATATGGATATAGAAAAAAATATATAATAATGTCTCCAAAGATACCACGATGGAATCGTCTCTAAGAAACAATCACGAATGAATGAACTAGGGAAAAAAATATTGGAGTTACTCCGGGATATCAATCCCCACTTAACTATCAAAAGGGACACGCCCGCTTGGATAAAAACTTAGGAAAGTACCTAGCCCTTCCCCACCACCTATCTTGATGCGATGCACCGACTCACCGATTCGTTGACCTACTTACGCACCGAGACCCACCAATCAAGCACGACCGGACGACACGTAACGGATTGAATAACCGAATAATGGAAGCCGGAAAACACCTACACGTGAAAATACAAATATTCATACACAACTAATAAAACAATAAACGGCCGATCTTGGAAATCAAAATCAAATGAAGCACGGAAACTTAACAAAAAATTTTTTTTTTTTTTTTTTTTTTTTTAACACGAAAATAAAATAAATAAATAAATAAATTCTGAGGAAAAAAAAAATACGAATAAAAGAGGAAGAACTAGAGGACAAAGACCTCATTATTTCTGAATATTTATGATTAAAGGCAAGCAACGATGTACCATCTGCTGCTCTTGCTCCTATTCGGAGGATGCCTCGGGTCGCCGGAATTCGAGATCCAACATATCAAAAATGACGCCGGACTGTACTACGAGAAATTGCAAGACGTGTATGTGGCGCGAGACGAATGGAAATTGGTAACGTTCTTCGATTTAAGACCGATCGAAAACCGACGGCCTACTTTTTTGCATCTACCCTTGGACACGATGGAGGAAGAATGTCGGATGTTTTTATTTGACCGGTGCACCTCACTCGTTAATAGAAAGGATTTGGAATACAAAGCGAAATTAATTATTGGCAAGTTCAACCTCCTATACAAATTAAAAGGAAAAACTCTCGGCGACCTACGTAGAATATCTTCGAGCGACGAAAAAATAACTAGAGGACCATTATTCGAAGAAATGCCTGAAACTATAGCAAAATTTATTGAAACCGAATTCGAGAAAGCTAATGTCAGCAAAGATGGAATGGTAAGGCTAACGAACGACCAGACGCATATAGTGAAATCAGAATATCGCGTCATCGGGGAACACTTAGAAGCGATGGAAACACTCCATAATAGAGCGTGGTCCACATTAAACACGAACCGCAGTTTAACCAAGCAATCCAGGGAGGATTACGCTTTGAGAATTCTCGGGTGGAGGAACAGCGTGGAGCCGGTCCTCAAGGCCTATTTATCCAGCATAAAAACTATAATCGACATTATACATTTTGCAAAAATGGGATTGCTTCACCCAGAATTATTAGGTCACGAGACTTTGGAAAAGGTCGCTCAGGATTTTGCCACCTCTGGCCAGTCGTTAACGTTCCCCGTAGCGGTCAACGACGGACCCGAAGCACTGATAAGAATGTCGCGAATCACCTTAAGTTACCAAGACGGAAAAATCGTAATTATAATGCACATTCCCCTAATAGAACCGAATGCGTACTCTCTGTTCAGATTACACTCTTACCCCACAACGCAATTTCTCGGGGAAAATACGCTAGTAGCCGCGTTCATACAACCGAAAACGCCGATGATAATTTTGTCATGGGAAAATAAAAAATATATGGAGTTCTCCAAGGGAGAACTGAATAACTGTCTCTCTCACAAGGACTACAAAGTGTGCGTTCCCTTCAAACCAATTTTTGACATAACACTTTCGCCGATTTGCGAAACATTAATAATCACTGGAAACCTGCATCAAATCTACAGTTTTTGCGACATAAAATTGGTTAGGAATCAAGGCCCACATTGGAAACGATTTGGAAAGACCAACCGCTGGTTATTTTATCTACCTGACAGGGAACGAATGGAGATCGTCTGTGGAAACCATACGCAAATCACACCAATCGCAGGAAGGGGAATTATTCAGTTACGCGAAGGATGCTCGGGGCACACTAATTACACCAGTCTTATAGCCACGCGAGAAACCGGAGCCACCCTCGAGGACCAATATGTACCGGCGGCCACATTAAACGTTACAACATTGTTCCCAGACATCGCCGATTACCAAAAAGAATTAGACGCAATAATACCCCAAGTGTACAGACCTTTATGGGTCCGCGAAACAAACGGGCTTCGGTACGAAATAACGCTAAAGGAATTGATAACAAACCTTGAAGGATTTAAATCAGAGCGGGAAAAAGAAACGGCCAGAATAATTCGGCTAAAAAGCCAAACCGCTATGTTTACAGTACCACTCATCGTAATTTTACTCTCATCATCACTAGTCGGGACGTTAATAATCTATATGTGGTATAACGCACAACAAAGGATAGTAACGACTGAAGATACTGTCAGCTACCGTCGCGCGTTAGACCCAGAATTTAATGTACGATTCAATGAAGTAATATACAACGTCCCGGGTACACCCAGGCCCGTCGACTCCGAAACCCTGAGGCGATTAACCCGACGCACATCGGCGACCGAACCCACAAGTTCAATCTCTTATAGTCAAAGGGAGGGAGAGGTCACGCCAATGTTAAACCCAGAGGAACCGATCTACATGGCCATGAACCATGGAGTTTTATCCAACCGTATGACTCAACCCCCGCCTATGTTACCGCCATTTCCCCCAGACTATCAATGAAAACAGAAATAAGGAGAGAAGAAAGAAAAAGAGAGAAAGTATGCTCACAAAAAAAAAGAAGAAGAAAAAAATATATATTTTGTATTTCCTGGAGTTAAAATTAATCCACCGGTATCGGAAGTCTTTTTGTGCATATATTAAAAAAAAAAAAAAAAAAAAAAAAAAAAAAAAACACACAAAAATAAAGAAAAAAAAAATATTATTAACCCCGGGATTCGAACCCACAACCCTATGGTTGCGAGGCGGGTCCTTTACCGCTCGGCCATTTGGGTCAGTGTAAGGCCCTATACAATTCATTTCTCATAAGCTTCAAAAATGGAAAAATAAAGAAAAAAAAATATAAAATCAATTTTCACCCACAGAATTTGTACATTCAATGTGTACTAGGGTGATAAAATTGGTTAATTAATTTTGGTGACACCAGGATAATGCATTTTCCAACATTTTCCACGGTGCAAGGAAAAAATGATAAAAAAAAAGAAAAAAGAAAGAGAGGAAAATATGAGAGAAAGAAAAAGAAAGGGCTGAAAACAAAAGGGGGAGCATTCCTCGTCGTAAAGACGAGCATCACATCGCGTCATCCGCTCACCGATCGGGTGACGGACCGCCGGCAACTCATACCTATAAAAAAAAAAAGAGAAAGGAAAGAAAGGGATATGGCATGTTTTTTTTTGTTCTCAACGAACTATTACTGTTCGGAGAGCTACAAAAAAAAAGAGAGAGAAAAAGAGAAAAAAGAACCCACCAATGATCAATGAGTGTAAGAACACTCAGAGGCAGTAACCCATGTGGACACCGCGCGGAACGCTGTCGCGGCCTCACCTCGCGAGGAAGAACCGACCAACCGAACGACCAACTGACCGACCAACCAATCGACCGCCCGAACGACCAACCGACCGACCAGACCGATGAAATCCAACCAAACGTCCCCAGCAACCAACCGAGTGAAGAAAACCGCATTGGCAAGTGGGCAGAACCACTTGTGCCATACTTAAAATTAAAGAGAAAGGGGAATCTCGCAAAGAAAACCAACACAAATACGCCGAAAATTAAAGTAAATTTTTTTTTTTTATTCTATTTTTTTTTTTTAAACCTAATACAAAGGGAAATCTTAATAATAAAATAAACGAAGAAAAAAAAAAAAAAAAAAAATATTATTAATAAAAATCGTTTCTTAAAAATTACTCGAG
Source organism: Pimpla rufipes (assembly GCA_963932165.1). Lineage (NCBI taxonomy): Eukaryota > Metazoa > Arthropoda > Insecta > Hymenoptera > Ichneumonidae > Pimpla > Pimpla rufipes. The sequence goes on from OZ010640.1 coordinate 7,406,108, forward strand.
GGCGAGGTAGTAGTCGTCGCGATGCCCCCGGGTGTCGTACACCAGGCGGATGTTGCCATTCCGGTCCAAAAACCCGGGCTGGCGACGCACCTGGGCTGGCTCGCCCAGCTCGCAACGTACACAACGGCCGGTCAGCGGGAGAGGGGCCCGCATCTCCTCCCAGTTGTCCGGGAACGTCCTGACCCCGGTGTAGGTATTAACCTCCACCGTTATCTCGTCGACCTTGTGCCAGCAGTGGTATCTGCACAGGCCCGGGTATCGCGGACGCCGGTCGAGATCTGAAAAAAAAAAGAAAAAAAAAATATATTAATAAAAATCAATAAGAATTTTTTTTTTACAAAAAAAAAATAATAAAAAATTTTTAATAATAAATAATAAAACGAAGAAACTCACCCAATATTTCGGGCACCCTAGCCCCCGGATGCGTGGGCAGCGGCTGCTTTGGCTTAATATAGGCAGCCAAGGCCGCCCTCTTCTCCTCAATCCACTTCTGATCCTCGGCGGAGATGGCGAAACCAACTGAAAAAAAAAGAGAAAAAAATACACAAACATTAATACGTAGATAAGGGCAGGAGTATTAATATTGCAAAATACAACTTACCATTGTACTCGGAGCTAGCTCCGGACGCAGCGGACGAAGAAGACGACGAGGCCATTGTATTTTTTTTTGGAGAAGTTACTTTTGTGACAAAAGAAACGAGAATGACTTTGATTTAAAATTTTCTTAACGAAGAAAACTTCACGACAGCCTTTTTCCCCACTCGTCACAATTTTCTCCCAACAAACACCCTCACGCCACGACTCACTGGGCAGGTAGAACCATGAAAAAATGGAAAGAAGGGATAGACAGCGAGAAAAGCTAACGCGCGCGACAAAATATTCGGACCCCAGGTAGCTAAAGAGGAAAAGGGTAAAGGTGTGTTTTAACGCCATATTACAGATGAGTCCGACAAGGAGGGAGCCATGGAGCGTAGCAATACTACTTCTGTACCGCCTCCTACTCCCCGCGGACGCCCTGATTGGTTACGACTGCGGAGGAGCCTCAAGCAACATCACCACCTTATCTTTATTGGAAGTAGGGGAATGCAATATTCCACAACCCGAGGTTAATGTTACTAAAACTTACATACAATTAGTGCAAATCAACCAATACGGGTCAATACACGTAATACAATGCAAAGTCGAAATTTTGCGCACGATAAAAAAATGCGGAATGTTCTCGCACACCATGGACGTACCTAACGGTGAATATGCTTATGTCGACGACATATCACTAGATCGCTGCCGACAAATGCATCGCCAGGGAAATATAAAAATCGGAAACACTGAAATCGTTGGAATAAAAGCGAACCATACTACCTCCAGGCCCGTGTCAATTAGCGGAAGCTTAGATTCAGACGGCAAGTGTCAAGGAGTTTATTACTCCGATCCCTACGGTAATTGGGATAATGTAATAGTAAAAGGGACGGTGAAAATATCTTTGAGAGATTATACGGCCGAAGTGAATGTTGACGCCAACAAAGTACATTTACGCTCGGGCACACGGTGTAATTTAAACGAAGGACAATGCGACGACGTGGACGGAGGAAACACGTACTGGGATCCGCTCCCGGAAAACGCGTGTAAAACAGACAGATACGGGTTGCTATACGAAGGAAATGCAGATCAAACAACAGATATACACACTAATTTTAAACAAATAGTATATTCCATGACCGAAGGGGAAATTGTATTCGCACTTACCGCCAAGGGCGTGACGCACGTCTGTGGATACACTTTAATTCGCACTGAACACCCCAAATTAATTATTGTACCCACTGAAAGAGGAAATCCGTTTATAAAAAAGGAATTGATCTCCGTAAACAATTTAGACTTGTTTGCATACATGAATTCCAAATTCGTATATGTCGAAAAACACATTCGTACGGAACTCAAACATATGTACCATGATATATTAACGCAAAAATGCAATCTCGAGCGTCAGGTCCTTCAAAATGCCCTAACCATCGCTAGGCGTTCTCCCGACGAATTCGCTTACAATATAATGAAGGGACCCGGTTATATGGCTCTCCCGGCCGGAGAGGTCGTACACATAATTAAATGCATCCCAGTCGACGTAAAAATCCATCAGACCAAAGAGTGTTATGATCAATTACCAGTTTACATTGGAAATAATACATATTATTTTTCACCCAGAACTCATATTTTGACGAAAATGGGACTGCAAGTCACGTGCAATCGCTTGGTATCGCCTATGTATATGCTCGACGGCGTTTGGTACAGCATGGGCCCGGACCCCGTGCGTGCCATGCCGCCTGCAATCGTAAAACCGCTCACGGCGCCTACCTGGCAATACAGAAACCCACACAGTCTCGCCACCAGTGGCATATACACACAGAAAGACCTCGACGAGCTAAGGGACCATATAATGTTCCCCGCCGAACGCCCGGCTATATTAAATTCAGTAGCTCGAGGAATATCTGGTCAACCCACTATTATGCAAGGAGGATCAATCTCTAATTTACTCGATGATGAATCTGTCTCGAAAATTATTCAGTCCACTTGGGAAAAAACGTGGGGATATCTATCCATTTTCGGAAATATCAGCGCCGGACTAATTGGACTCCTATTAATTTGCCGCATTATTAAACTCATTTTCGACACTATTATCCACGGATATACATTACATACTGTATACGGTTGGTCTATATATCTTTTAGGCGCAGTTTGGGACTCTGTCACTAATCTGCTTTTGCATTTGAGTCGACGACCAAGAAATTCTGGAAAACCCGAGAAACCCAACGGAGAACCGTCAGCTCCAGGTAGAAAAAGCGAAAAAGTAATACGAGAAAAATCTAAGGGAGATGACTCTAACGCGAATCCACTAAACGACGTGGCCGTTATGTACAATGTACGTGAACCCGAAAATAGAGAGGCAAATCAGCCCGAAGCCGCTCCCGGCTATACTCCCCCGGCGTTCCAAACTTTTTCTGAAAATTGTTTGCCTCCACAATATAACCCTTACTTTATGAAAAACCAATTGACACAACCATTATCCTTCGTCTGGGCAACGGGAATGCCCAATGCGGCTCCGCACAATATCACCGCCGCGCCGTCAACCGAAAAACGCAAGACAAAGAACACGAAAATCCCGGACCCCAGTACTGCAGCTAACACGGGAGAAAGCAGTAAAATGTACCCAGATTTGAGACATGACTCACCCACCCCACCCGACCTTAGCAGAGACAGAAAACAACCTAACATTCCTTGAAGGGAAAAAGGGAAACGATCATTGAGCCGGAAGAAAAATTTTATTGAAAAAAAAAAATTTTACGAGGAAAAAAGAGGAGATTCATAAAAAAATATATAGATATATGTGTGCTAAGTCACAATTAATCCGAAGAAAAAAAAAAAAAAAAAAAAAAACACAAAAGGAAAAAAATATATATATCTTATGTTTACAATCGGTTATGTTAATATCATAGATAAGATTAGTTCACTAAAAACGCTTGCTGCTTCATTGTACCTGTAATTGTGGAATTAATTCAAGAATTTTAATTATAGAGCAAGGATCTTCATGGTGCACACGGAAAATTGTGGAGAATGATGCACCCATAATAGAATAACAAATAATAAATGAATCTATACAATCTTAGGCCTGCAACATGTGTCTGCGCGAAGGAAGGAAGCGCCCCTCATCCACCAAGAGTCACCGTAATAAACCTACGAAAAAATCACGACCAGATGTTCCCCCATCAAATAGAGTACTCCGAAGTCACAAAAGAACAGGCTTAATGGCAACTGTGAAGGCGTCATCAAATCATCACGATCACGAAAACCCGGAGAAAATCCCGGACCCTCAGCCCTCTACGAAAGAATCATGCGAGGTTCCAGCACCGGAAAAGGCCTCGCAGTCTCTCATTAAATCCAATACAGATGCGCCACCACTGCCATGCCTAAGCGGAGAGGAAGTCGCCGAAATACTGAATAATCTTTATTCAAAAACGGAGGAAATACTGAGTGCGCTCGGAGACGTACGAGCCGCAACGAATATCACAAACCAAGGCTCAGGTTACACCTCGCCAAACGAAGGACCAAGTACCCTAAACAAAACCACCACCTTCGTGACGAATGATGATTTCGAACTTGCACATCTACTCATAACCTACCTTAATTCCGTCTACGACTAAAAAAGGTACTGAACAATATTTCCACCTCCATCTGGTTAAGACCGTACGTATCACCAACAATTTCGTGAGTAAAAATTATTTTTGTTATAATTGGAGTTAACCGATTTCTGGGGTTAGATCGAAAACGATCTTAAAGGCAACATCTTGAGATGAGTACGAATAATTTACACTAATGCATTATTTAACAATCAAACAAAAAAAAAAAAAAAAAATGAACTATCGAAAAAAGAAAAAATATATATATAATAACCTGAAAAAAAGGGGAACGAATAAAACGCACGTGTAAAGTCATCCACTAATTCGTTTGTTACCATTACATAGTCCAGATTAAGACACATTATGTCGATTGAATAATGGGATTACAAGATGAGTCACCTAGTCACCTGAGGCTAAGAGGGCTATCCCAGGCACGCGCGAGGCACGGGCAACACGAACGCAACGGGCCTGAAGCCCGGAAGCCATTCATACCTGTCAGCGGAGAAGCAGTCATCGCGCTCTCGGGTACATCTGGTAAAGGCAACCCAATGGGCAAAGGAGAGAGACGGAAGATTCACTTTCTCGTCGCGACTCATCAAAACAGCCGTGACACCCAGTGTCACGCCCGAACGAAAAACGCTCGCTGCTGACGTCGAGAGAGTTTCAATCCACTATCAACAACGCAGACGAAGACATCAGGTAGACATCTCCAACAAGTCATTGACCCGCCGACATCGACGACGAGAATCCAAAGAAGATGTCCCGTGACCAGAAGCCACCGTCATCACCCGTGCGACTTCAAGACCGTAGGAAACACCCTCTTTAGATTATTACATGACGTAGATATGTTGCATTAGGTAGGTTTAAATTTAAGAACATCGGATTAATTAGGGCATTAGTTAAGTACATGGTCAGGTGCGATTTCACACCTAATTTTGATTAATTTTACATAGGACCGCATAGTAAAAAAAAAAAAAAAAAAAAAAAAAGACAAACAAAGAAAAAGAGGTTAATTGCTAGAAGGACTAAAAACTCACCCAGGTTACATTTTGAACGTTAAACGGAATACTTTAATTGAATAAAAAAAAAAAAAAAGGAAAGAGAGAAGTAAAACTCTAGGAAAAAGGAGAGAGAAGGAAAGAAGAAAAGGGGAATTTACTTGCAGTACGCTTATAAGTAAGAAAAAAACTAGTAATAATGCGTTTTGAAGACATTAATTAAAATATAATTGCGAATATTTACGAGGAGATACACGGTTACGACAATCGAAACGATATGAACATGTACAACGAGATGCACAATGATAGATCACGGAAAGTCCAGGGAAATCGAATACTTCTTGAATAATCGAAACTGAAAAAGGAAACTGACACGTGCCCTCGTAGAGGTTATTTACTTATGAATTCCAAAGGCAAATGAGAAATTGATTCGCTTCATCAAAAATAATAGCATCAAAGGAAACTGCAAAAAGAGAAAAGAGTTCACGCGAACCGATTATTTACAGCTATGAAATGATCACTAAAGTTGTCTAGTAAATTCAAGAAGGGCGGAAATACACCATCACCCCCATAGGCGTACGTTCGATTATTAGTCTTTCATCCTAATAATCGTTTTAAGGGGGGAGGTGTTACGTCAGGCCGTAACTTCGTGCTACTCGCACAAACGCACCCATAGTTCAGTCATGAGTTTCGAGACTCCAGGTGAAAGGGGGCATTCGGTAGACAAAAATACGAGCAACGGTCCCCGCAGGCCCCGGAAATTACAAAATCTGTTGACAGATAGCGCTGGGGCAGTCGAGGTAAAAGTCGAGGTAAAAGAGTGCGGATGATGGTACAACAGGGCCCGATTTTTCGGAACACCTAGCTCTCTAGAAAGTGTCACCTACGCCCCTCGAGCGAGCGGGGATAGACGAAACTAGAGGCAGCGGGCGGATCGGTTATCGACCGCCAGCCGCGGGCCTTGCTTGACCACGCCTCTCAACGATCCTCGATCACTCGTTGCAGCCGAGCCCGCCTGTGATCACAAGAAAGGGAAATAAAAGAACTCTACTTAGCCCTGAGAGCTCGAAGATTATTGGGGACACCGGGTGAATGCCCTACGGTCCACCAAAATCGTCGTTGCATTTTTTGCCTCGGAAATCATGATTTGAACATGACGGAATTATAATTTGGCCAAGTAATAAAAACCATTCCTCCGCTTTTCTTGAAGACCCCCGTAAATGCACAGATTAAAAGAATAAGAGGATGCCACGAGACGAAATAATCAATGTCTCAAAGAACCTTTGGAACTCAAAAGACGGAGCCCCGTAAGATAACGAGGCAAAATGATTAAAAAGCCTATGAACAACCGTAAGGAATATAACATTCGACATGATAATTTGTTAACATAAGAAAATGGTAAAGGGATTAATAAGTTTATAAAATCGGGATTCATACATTTAAATACGGACAATTTTTGAAAAGTATAACATTTGGAAGTATACTTGTTAAAATAAACAAAAGGGTGAAAGGTTCAACAATTTATAAATTGGGATTCGCACAATTAGGATAATTAGGAAAGTCAAGAGACGTCCCCTCGAGAATATGAAGCTGCAATTTTATATAAAATTTGTAATGACACGTATTAGCAACGACAAGCGATGAACTTTCTACAACAAATTCGAGAAATTACAGTCTGTAAAATTCAAATCCGGGTCAATGCGATCTTGGTAAAAATTCAAGGACTCAGACAGTGTACTCTATAGCAAACTTATAAGCTTATAAGCGAAGAAGTCCAAATAAGGCAACAACTGAATCGTTTCAACGAAAAGCGTGAACACCTGGGCGAAACATCGAGAAGGCATTGACGAAAGAGGAAGCCGTGAAGGTGGAGCGAGGGCAAGGGACAGGCGCGGGGTCACGAGCCACGCGCGGAGCCGCGCGCGACCTGCGAGGTGCGGTGTCCTCTTCTAAACATGAGCTAGGGAGTCGAAGACCACGTAGACCACTACCCCTACCATTTCTCAATCGAAGGTCCCAATCATATAAAAAGACAAAAGAGAATCGACAAGAAGCAGTGCGCCCCGAAAATTAGATCTACCCACGTCGAATCTCTGCCCGAGCATAGACCGAAACTTTAAAATCGAATTAACGACGAATTTCTGCTCGACCGCGGACTTAGAAAAAATCATTTAAATCGAATGCGGACTTAGAAAAAATCATTTAAATCGAACGCGGACTTAGAAAAAAATCATTTAAATCGAACGCGGACTTAGAAAAAAATCATTTAAACCGATCGCGGACTTAGAAAAAAATCAGCTTCGAATTTAAATCATATCGCGGACTTAGAAGAAAATCAGCCCCGAATTTAAATCACATCGCGGACTTTGAAGAAAATCAGCTCCGAAATTAAATCGTAACGCGGACTTAGGAAATCTCGAGCTCCAATCATCATCGAATTTTAATCCGACCGCGGACTTAGATTCATTCCGTTCTTCGCCAAGATTTTCATTTTTCGTAATTCGAACCTTTGTCCTAAACGGGGACTTAGGAGTTCATAGACTTAAATAAGACTACGGTTTTGTATTCTCGGGCATCGACCAATTTTGTATTTTATTTTATAATTTCGCACGTTTCGTATTTCGAGAAATTTGTACATCCGAACTCTGAATTTTGTTACACTACGAGGTGCCGATATTTGAGAACATCATCACGATTAATTACATGTTAACATTCTTTGTTGAGAAAAATCGGTTTATTTAATTTCCTCGTTTTACGAATAAAATTCGACGGTTGCATTCTTAAATTCAGTGTCACCGTTTCTTTACGATCGTGTCCTTTCCATCTGCAGCATCAGCATCCAGTTCAATACAAAAAAGGGTAAGTGAAATTTTTAATTATATCGGTGAAATATCATCCGCGCATTGTCTCGAGCCATCATCACATCATCATCATCTCAGACCTCAGTCAAATTCCCTTTGGAGAAGCATTCGCAGCTCGTCCCCGAGTAATTTTCCGAAAGGTTAGACTCGAAACAGAGCTTGCGCGTTTAGTGTACTTCGTCGGATGTGGTATAGGGAGGAGCCTTCCTTCTTGACCAGAGCACGGGTAATCACGCTGAACCGCACTAATACGTGTAAATTTGTCGCTCGAGTAAAATCAACGACACTTTTGACGTAACACCGTTGTAACGAACGAAACATTGAAGAACACCGAAATCGTGATAACGCGTGTTTCGAGCGTTTCTGAGATCACAGCTAAGTGTAAAAGAGCAAAAACCTTCATTCTACTCAAATACACCACATCCATGCGTTAAAAGTAGTCTGGCGCTTCTGCAACGAACGAAAAATTGAAGAACACCGAAATCGAGATATGGCGTGTTTCAAGCGCTTCTGAGATCACAGCTCGATGTATATGTATCAAAAACCTTGATTCTACTCAAATACACAACATCCATGCGTTAAAAGTCGTCTGGTACCGTTGTAACGAACGAAACATTGAAGAACACCGAAATCGTGATAACGCGTGTTTCGAGCGTTTCTGAGATCACAGCTAAGTGTAAAAGAGCAAAAACTTTCATTCTACTCAAATACAACACATCCATGCGTTAAAAGTGGTCCGGCGCTTCTGCAACGAACGAAACCTTGAAGAACACCGAAATCGAGATATTGCGCGTTTCGAGCTCTTCTGAGATCACAGCTCGATGTATATGTATCAAAAACCTTCATTCTACTCAAATACAACACATCCATGCGTTAAAAGTCGTCTGGTACCGTTGTAACGAACGAAACATTGAAGAACACCGAAATCGTGATATCGCGTGTTTCGAGCGTTTTTGAGATCGCAGCTAAGTGTAAAAGAGCAAAAACCTTCATTCTACTCAAATACACCACATCCATGCGTTAAAAGTTGTCTGGCACCGCGGAAGCGAACCAAACATCGAGGAACACCGAAATCGATATATCGCGTGTTTCGAGCGTGTCTGAGATCACAGCTCGATGTAAATGCATCAAAACCATTCACTCGACTCAAATACATAACATCCATACATTTATCGTTGTCTCGCACCGCTGAAGCGAACGAAACTTTGAGCAACACCGAAATCGAGATATCGCGTTTTCCGAGCGTTTCTGAGATCACAGCTAAGTGTAAAAGAGCAAAAACCTTCATTCTACTCAAATACACCACATCCATGCGTTAAATGTGGTCTGGCGCTTCTGCAACGAACGAAAAATTGAAGAACACCGAAATCGAGATATCTCGTGTTTGGAGCGTTTCTGAGATCACAGCTCGATGTAAATGTATCAAAAACCTTCATTCTACTCAAATACACAACATCCATGAGTTAAAAGTTGTCTGCCACCGCTGAAGCGAACCAAACATCGAGGAACACCGAAATGGATATATCGCGTGTTTCGAGCGTGTCTGAGATCACAGCTCGATGTATATGTATCAAAAACCTTCATTCTACTCAAATAGACCACATCCTTGCGTTGAAAGTTGTCTGGCACCGTTGTAACGAACGAAACATTGAAGAACACCGAAATCGAGATATCGCGTTTTTCGAGCGTTTCTGAGATCACAGCTAAGTGTAAAAGCGCAAAAACCTTCATTCTACTCAAATACACCACATCCATGCGTTAAAAGTGGTCTGGCGCTTCTGCAACGAACGAAAAATTGAAGAACACCGAAATCGAGATATCGCGTGTTTCGAGCTCTTCTGAGATCACAGCTCGATGTATATGTATCAAAAACCTTGATTCTACTCAAATACACAACATCCATGCGTTAAAAGTCGTCTGGTACCGTTGTAACGAACGAAACATTGAAGAACACCGAAATCGTGATAACGCGTGTTTCGAGCGTTTCTGAGATCACAGCTAAGTGTAAAAGAGCAAAAACCTTCATTCTCCTCAAATACACCACATCCATGCGTTAAAAGTGATCCGGCGCTTCTGCAACGAACGAAACCTTGAAGAACACCGAAATCGAGATATTGCGCGTTTCGAGCTCTTCTGAGATCACAGCTCGATGTATATGTATCAAAAACCTTCATTCTACTCAAATACAACACATCCATGCGTTAAAAGTCGTCTGGTACCGTTGTAACGAACGAAACATTGAAGAACACCGAAATCTAGATATCTCGTGTTTGGAGCGTTTCGGAGATCACAGCTCGATGTAAATGTATCAAAAACCTTCATTCTACTCAAATACACAACATCCATGCGTTAAAAGTTGTCTGGCACCGCTGAAGCGAACCAAACATCGAGGAACACCGAAATCGATATATCGCGTGTTTCGAGCGTGTCTGAGATCACAGCTCGATGTAAATGCATCAAAACCATTCACTCGACTCAAATACATAACATCCATACATTAAACGTTGTCTCGCACCGCTGAAGCGAACGAAACTTTGAGCAACACCGAAATCGAGATATCGCGTTTTTCGAGCGTTTCTGAGATCACAGCTAAGTGTAAAAGAGCAAAAACCTTCATTCTACTCAAATACACCACATCCATGCGTTAAAAGTGGTCTGGCGCTTCTGCAACGAACGAAAAATTGAAGAACACCGAAATCGAGATATCTCGTGTTCCGAGCGTATCTGACTTCACAGGTCGATGTAAATGTATCAAAAACCTTCTTTCTACTCAAATACACAACATCCTTGCGTTAAAAGTTGTCTGGAACCGCTGAAGCGAACCAAACATCGAAGAACACCGAAGTCGATATATCGCGTGTTTCGAGCGTGTCTGAGATCACAGCTCGATGTAAATGCATCAAAATCATTCACTCGACTCAAATACATAACATCCATACATTAAACGTTGTCTCGCACCGCTGAAGCGAACGAAACTTTGAGCAACACCGAAATCGAGATATCGCGTTTTTCGAGCGTTTCTGAGATCACAGCTAAGTGTAAAAGAGCAAAAACCTTCATTCTCCTCAAATACACCACATCCATGCGTTAAAAGTAGTCTGGCGCTTCTGCAACGAACGAAAAATTGAAGAACACCGAAATCGAGATATCGCGTGTTTCGAGCTCTTCTGAGATCACAGCTCGATGTATATGTATAAAAAACCTTGATTCTACTCAAATACACAACATCCATGCGTTAAAAGTCGTCTGGTACCGTTGTAACGAACGAAACATTGAAGAACACCGAAATCGTGATAACGCGTGTTTCGAGCGTTTCTGAGATCACAGCTAAGTGTAAAAGAGCAAAAACCTTCATTCTACTCAAATACACCACATCCATGCGTTAAAAGTGGTCCGGCGCTTCTGCAACGAACGAAACCTTGAAGAACACCGAAATCGAGATATTGCGCGTTTCGAGCTCTTCTGAGATCACAGCTCGATGTATATGTATCAAAAACCTTCATTGTACTCAAATACAACACATCCATGCGTTAAAAGTCGTCTGGTACCGTTGTAACGAACGAAACATTGAAGAACACCGAAATCGTGATATCGCGTGTTTCGAGCGTTTCTGAGATCACAGCTAAGTGTAAAAGAGCAAAAACCTTCATTCTACTCAAATACACCACATCCATGCGTTAAAAGTTGTCTGGCACCGCGGAAGTGAACCAAACATCGAAGAACACCGAAATCGAGATATCGCGTGTTTCGAGCTTGTCTGAGATCACAGCTCGATGTATATGTATCAAAAACCTTCATTCTACTCAACTACAACACATCCATGCGTTAAAAGTCGTACCGCTGTAACGAACCAAACATCGAAGAACACCGAAATCTAGATATCTCGTGTTTGGAGCGTTTCTGAGATCACAGCTCGATGTAAATGTATCAAAAACCTTCATTCTACTCAAATACACAACATCCATGCGTTAAAAGTTGTCTGGCACCGCTGAAGCGAACCAAACATCGAGGAACACCGAAATCGATATATCGCGTGTTTCGAGCGTGTCTGAGATCACAGCTCGATGTAAATGCATCAAAACTATTCACTCGACTCAAATACATAACATCCATACATTAAACGTTGTCTCGCACCGCTGAAGCGAACGAAACTTTGAGCAACACCGAAATCGAGATATCGCGTTTTTCGAGCGTTTCTGAGATCACAGCTATGTGTAAAAGAGCAAAAACCTTCATTCTCCTCAAATACACCACATCCATGCGTTAAAAGTAGTCTGGTGCTTCTGCAACGAACGAAAAATTGAAGAACACCGAAATCGAGATATCGCGTGTTTCGAGCTCTTCTGAGATCACTGCTCGATGTATATGTATAAAAAACCTTGATTCTACTCAAATACACAACATCCATGCGTTAAAAGTCGTCTGGTACCGTTGTAACGAACGAAACATTGAAGAACACCGAAATCGTGATAACGCGTGTTTCGAGCGTTTCTGAGATCACAGCTAAGTGTAAAAGAGCAAAAACCTTCATTCTACTCAAATACACCACATCCATGCGTTAAAAGTGGTCCGGCGCTTCTGCAACGAACGAAACCTTGAAGAACACCGAAATCGAGATATTGCGCGTTTCGAGCTCTTCTGAGATCACAGCTCGATGTATATGTATCAAAAACCTTCATTCTACTCAAATACAACACATCCATGCGTTAAAAGTCGTCTGGTACCGTTGTAACGAACGAAACATTGAAGAACACCGAAATCGTGATATCGCGTGTTTCGAGCGTTTCTGAGATCACAGCTAAGTGTAAAAGGGCAAAAACCTTCATTCTACTCAAATACACCACATCCATGCGTTAAAAGTTGTCTGGCACCGCGGAAGTGAGCCAAACATCGAAGAACACCGAAATCGAGATATCGCGTGTTTCGAGCTTGTCTGAGATCACAGCTCGATGTATATGTATCAAAAACCTTCATTCTACTCAACTACAACACATCCATGCGTTAAAAGTCGTCTGGTACCGCTGTAACGAACCAAACATCGAAGAACACCGAAATCGATATATCGCGTGTTTCGAGCGTGTCTGAGATCACAGCTCGATGGAAATGCATCAAAACCATTCACTCGACTCAAATACATAACATCCATACATTAAACGTTGTCTCGCACCGCTGAAGCGAACGAAACTTTGAGCAACACCGAAATCGAGATATCGCGTTTTTCGAGCGTTTCTGAGATCACAGCTAAGTGTAAAAGAGCAAAATCCTTCATTCTACTCAAATACACCACATCCATGCGTTAAAAGTGGTCTGGCGCTTCTGCAACGAACGAAAAAATGAAGAACACCGAAATCGAGATATCTCGTGTTCCGAGCGTATCTGACTTCACAGGTCGATGTAAATGTATCAAAAACCTTCTTTCTACTCAAATACACAACATCCATGCGTTAAAAGTTGTCTGGCACCGCTGAAGCGAACCAAACATCGAAGAACACCGAAGTCGATATATCGCGTGTTTCGAGCGTGTCTGAGATCACAGCTCGATGTAAATGCATCAAAACCATTCACTCGACTCAAATACATAACATCCATACATTAAACGTTGTCTCGCACCGCTGAAGCGAACGAAACTTTGAGCAACACCGAAATCGAGATATCGCGTTTTTCGAGCGTTTCTGAGATCACAGCTAAGTGTAAAAGAGCAAAATCCTTCATTCTACTCAAATACACCACATCCATGCGTTAAAAGTGGTCTGGCGCTTCTGCAACGAACGAAAAATTAAAGAACACCGAAATCGAGATATCTCGTGTTTGGAGCGTTTCTGAGATCACAGCTCGATGTAAATGTATCAAAAACCTTCATTCTACTCAAATACACAACATCCATGCGTTAAAAGTTGTCTGGCACCGCTGAAGCGAACCAAACATCGAGGAACACCGAAATCGATATATCGCGTGTTTCGAGCGTGTCTGAGATCACAGCTCGATGTAAATGCATCAAAACCATTCACTCGACTCAAATACATAACATCCATACAATAAACGTTGTCTCGCACCGCTGAAGCGAACGAAACTTTGAGCAACACCGAAATCGAGATATCGCGTTTTTCGAGCGTTTCTGAGATCACAGCTAAGTGTAAAAGAGCAAAAACCTTCATTCTACTCAAATACACTACATCCATGCGTTAAAAGTGGTCTGGCGCTTCTGCAACGAACGAAAAATTGAAGAACACCGAAATCGAGATATCGCGTGTTTCGAGCTCTTCTGAGATCACAGCTCGATGTAAATGTATCAAAAACCTTCATTCTACTCAAATACAACACATCCATGCGTCAAAAGTTGTCTGGCGCTTCTGTATCGAACGAAACATCGAAGAACACCGAAATCGTTATATATCGTGTTTCGAGCGTTTTTGAGATCACAACGCGTTGTAGATGTATCAAAAACCTTCATTCTACTCAAATACACAACATCCATGCGTTAAAAGTTGTCTGGCACCGCTGAAGCGAACCAAACATCGAGGAACACCGAAATCGATTTATCGCGTGTTTCGAGCGTGTCTGATATCTCAGCTCGATGTAAATGCATCAAAACCATACACTCGATTCAAATACATAACATCCATACTGAAACAAATCAGACTTTTCTGATTATATAAATTCGTGAATTTAGGTGAAGGAAGGGAGGGAAATCATGTACTGGACCTGAGATTGAATTATTTCTTTCCTTTTTGTTTTTATTGAAGTCACCTCAGTTCGACTGCTCGTCTCAGAGACGTAGTCAGTGTATCATCATCGGTGATCTGCAAATAATCGAGGTCGATTATTTGACTTGACACTGTAATTTTACGAAAATAACGCAAGTGAATTTAAGGTCATACAAGGACTAGATGTACCTTGTATGGAGCGTGCACTGCTCAAGGCCAACTGATTTGAATTGTTATTATTTTCGTTTCTTGTTAAATTGGATTTTACTGTAAATGTCCTCAGAGTAATTTTAATTACTCATCATAGGCTTTTATTTTATCTCAAAATGTGCTTCGTGCCATTAAGCGGATGTTATTTTTATCAATGAATTGAAGGATACGTGGTGTCGAGGAGAATGTGTGGGAGGAGGCGAAATAATCGAGGCGATCACGTTATATACGCGTTGAGAATTATTCCCGATTATTTCGCTCGACTCGCGAGACGATTCCCCGAATTTATACGTGATGTCGCGCTTGACCGGCCGATCGTCTACCGCGAGTTTTCTGAGAATACGCGGTCCTAATCGGATTAACGGGGGTGATCGCGTTGGCTATTGTTCGGCGCGAGGGATCATTACGCGGTCGGCGCTTTCTTTTCTGAGATCGCGAATGTTCACGTGTCCTATGTGTAAGGGTACTGCTTGCGAATAATTATTTCAGTTTCGTCTAGTCGAGTCAAGTATTAATTATCGGGTGTTTTTGTTTGTGTTGGTGATCACGTATTTCGTTGCGATTTGGTAGACGCGGTCGTGTGTGAGCGCGATGCTCAGGCACGAGCGCAAAGAGCGGATAATTGATGTTTTGGAATTTATAATGGAGAGGCAATACTAGTGTCGATGCAATATCGAGGCTAGTATTCGTGACGGATTATTTATTTGCGGCAGTGCAATACTGAAGCAAAACAAATATTTCGGGTTTTTTGAGGAAAAATATGAGTGTCGATGCAATATCGAGGCTTATATTTCGGAAACGGAAAAAAAAGGGTGACTCAAGCGGTGACGCTATGTCGAGGCTCGAAGAGATGGATTTCCCTGTGTCGATGCTATATCGAGACAGAGAATGGACTTTAACTACGGGACAATTTGCGTTGACGCAATGTCAAGACAAATCGGAGCCTGGGCTATGCTCAGAGGGATAATCTCGGCGTCGTAGCAATAACGAGGCACGAGATCGACTAAACTACGTGAGCCTGGGCTATGCTCAGAGGAATTACGAGTGTCAAAGCAATATTGAGACTCGTAATGGAAATTAGGAGATCTTTCTGGTTGGAAAGTTGGATTTGGAGTGAAGTCCCGGGGTGTCTCGCGTCCCGCTTATATATTCTTGTCCCCACTACGGGAGTGGGATTCGGCCGTTAGTGACGCGGCGGGTGATCAGCGAGGCCGTTGATCGTTTGAGTCGCGGCTTCTAACGGTTGGCCGTGACGTACTCTGCGAATTTATCGCAGGGTATAGGGCGTTCCGTTACAACAGTCCCCCTAAAGTTTTAATCGATATGAGGAAGATGAAGAATTTACGTAGAAATAATCGCAACTCAGTGGAGACTTAAAACTTTATTTTTATGGTCGTGGTTTCCTTATCCTCCAGATACATGTCCAATTCCGTCAAGATTTCTAGGTCGTCGTTGTCGAGGATCGGAAGCGATGTTTTGTTGATCTCCGGGGTTGGCGCAGGTACGGTCGAACGTCGACGGCCCGAAAAAACGCGTGTGCGGGAATACTTCCGGCTGATCGCCGCCTCGATTTCCTCCGATGCTTTGCGTTTTTCGGCGATGCGCGTCTTTGGTCTCTCCTTCTGATTTCCCAGGAGAATCGGTCGATGCGGTGATGCTGCCACCGGGAGCACGTGCTTGGTGACGGGTTGTGGAAACGACCGTTTTGGTTTTTTCTTGAGTTCCGCCGGAAACCATTTCACTTGGTAGCGCGGGGTGTAGCCTCCCTCCAAGATATGGGGCCCTTTAAGCGTACTGTCGCCCAGCAGATCCTCGATTTTGAGTTGTTCTTTTAAATATCGAAAGTGGAACCGTTCAGCTTGAGTCTGCATGCTGCGGACTACTCCACGTCGCTGTGCGCGAGTTCCGTCGCGGATTCCAGGTGTCGGTTTGAAGGCTTGCGGCGATAGCAAAGTGTCACGGCTAGCTCGGACAGGCTGGCCGTCGGTGTCCCATGCGGTTTGACTGCCTTGTTCGCGACACATCTTCTCACTCATGACTGGTAATTACACGACGTTCCCTCGGGAGGATCAGTAGCTGTACTGATCGGTGGTTCGGGTGTTAGATCCTCGATGCTCGACGAGGATAATTGTTTACATCCCTTCCCTTATATGTGAAGTCGCCGATACTCAGTTGATCGTGGGGATCGGGAAATTTCGGGGCCAACGGTAATTAGACCGTGTTATTATTATGATAGAATGGTCGCAGGTCTTGCGTGTGAAAGAGTCCACGATCCTTTTGTTCGTCGAGGTATTGTAGAATATAGGATGACTCCGCTATTTGTTTCTTGACACGATATGGTCCTTCATATAGTGGCATGAATTTGGCAATTTGTTTCGCCGATGGATTAGAGACGTTGAGGGCTTTTACTAGTACTAATTGTCCCGTGCTGTAGCTCGTCATGCGATGCGATTGATTGAATTTTGTCGTCTGCTTTTCGCGTTTTTTTCTCATGTTTTCTCGTGCCAGGAAAATGAGCGATTCATGTTTGAGTTTTGCTGGGTTTTTTAACACGAGTTCGTGCCAGGGTTTGTCTGGTTTGACTCCAGTGTGTAGATGCACGGGTTGATAGCCCGTGGTTTCATGTGGCGTTTCGTTTATACAATTCTCAATGGTCCCGAGCACGTTAACCCATTGGTTGTGTCGTGTCGTGAGAAATGTACGGAAAAACCTGGAGAGTTCACGATTCGTGCGCTCCACGGGATTGGCCTGAGGATGCCGAATGGACGTCAAGATGACTTTAATGTCGTGTTTTTGTAGCTGTGCGCGCCACTTTGCCGAGGTAAATTGAGTTCCTTGGTCAGAGAGTACCGCTCTGGTTTTTCCGAATTTCGGGATATAATCGTCGAGGAGACAGTGAAGAGTCGCATCGGTTGTGGCATTACGGAGAGGATAGAGTTTCGTGAATTTTGAAAAGACGTCGATAACCGCGAGAATATATTTCATTCCGTATTGACCTGCGGGCAGTGGTCCATAAAAATCGAGAGATGTGAGCTCTCCCGGTTTGTTGGGTAGAATCATTCTCATCTCCGCGAATGAGCCTGTCGTATAGACTTTGTTCTTTTGGCAAGATTCGCAAGTTGCGATACATCGGCGCGTTAAGCGGGAGAGATGTCGGCAGTAGAAATCTTCACTCAAAAGTAAATAACATTTTCTCGCTCCTACGTGACCGTATATTTCGTGACATTCCTCGATAAACTGGGTTGCGACGGTTGTGGGTATTAGTGCCCGCCAGGTGCCCCGAATTTTTTTATAGAGAATGTTATTTTTTGTTTGATATTCCTCAGTGTCTTTAGCTCGTGAGATTTGTGTTTTGATGGGTTCTATTTCCTCGTCCTCGTCCTGTAATTCGCCGAGTCGGTCTAGCAATGCTGTGAATTCCTCCGATAATTCGCACGCGAGTTTAGCTATGATTATGTGATCTCTTTTGGTTGATCGGTCAAGATCGGGAAGTCGACTTAACAGATCGGCAACGGTATTGGTTCTGCCTTCACAATGTGTCACAGTCATCTGATAGTCTTGTATGGCTAATGACCAACGCGTAAGTCGGGCGTGCGTTTGCCTGCATTCACGCAAGAAAACCAAGGCAGCGTGATCGGTTATTACATGAATTTGTGACCCCAATAGGTATGAACGGAATTTTTGCAATGACCACACAATTGCTAATAACTCCTTCTCGGTTGTGTAGTAAGCTAATTCTGCTCCTTTTAGCGTGCGACTGGCAAAATGCAGCACTTCGTGTTCGTCTTGAGAATTTACCTGGTACAGGACCGCACCTAATGCGTAATCGCTTGCATCGGTTTGGAGATAGAACGGTTTGCGTTTATCGGGATAGCGTAGCACAACTTCATTGCAAAATTGCTCTTTGATGTTGTTAAATGCCGCATCTTCGTCTTGTCCCCATTTCCATTTAACACTTTTTCGCGTGAGGTGAAGCAGAGGTACTGTGGCACCTGCGTGGGCTTTCGTGAACTTACTATAGAAGTTAATAAGTCCAAGAAATCCTCGGAGCTGTTTTACCGTTCGTGGTACTGGGAAATTCTTGATCGCACTGATTTTATCGGGATCAGGCTGTATTCCTTCGGGGGTTAATACATGCCCGAGGAATACGACGCGTGTTTTGAGAAATTGTGATTTCTCGATACTCAGTGTCAGGCCATGTTGCGCGAATCGAGAGAATAACTCGTCGAGATCCTCCACGTGTTGCTCGAATTCTTCGGACATGCACAATAGATCGTCAACAAAATTTATTATGTTTTCGAGCCCTTGAAGAACCGGCCCCAGGCCACGTACTAAACTCGCTGTGCTTGTGCGCAATCCGAATGGCGTCACGCAGAATTCGTAGCATCGGCCTCTATGGGAAAACGCTGTGTATTTCCTAGAATTTGGTTCCAGAGGAATTTGCCAAAAACTTGATCGTAGATCAAGTGAGGACATGTGTCTAACTGCAGTACATTGCTGGAATAATACTTCCGGCGTTTCCATCTGCTCATTGTCTGGTTGCATAATATCGTTGATTTTCTGTGCGTCGAGACATAATCGCACATTGCCGTCTTTCTTCGGTATTACAACAAGTGGGCTGCGATATGGACTCCGCGATCGCTGTATAATTCCTAGCTCGAGCATTTTCTCGATTTCGAGGTCGACACTTTCCCGATATGCTACTGGTACTGGGTATATCTTTGCCTGAAATGGCTTATGCGGAATAACTCGCAGCTCGTGCTGGTAAGAGTTGAGTAGACCTGGTTTTTTGTCAAAGACTCGGCGGTGTTTCAAGATGAGCCGCTCGAAGATCTCGGCTTGTTCCTTAGTGGTCCAATTTGTCTCCATGATTTTCGCATGAATTTCCTCGTTTGAGATGGCATACGTTTTTGTTGAGATGTGCCGAATTGTTTGAATCGGCAGTTGATCTATGGTGGGGGGATTCATGAATTTGATAGCGTACGACGGGGAGTTTTCTCCGGGAAGCGAGAAGGAGAGTGTGTATGCGTCTAAATCAATTTTTGCGCGAATTTTGTGTAGAAAATCTATACCTAGCACACAATCTACTGTTAGGTTGGGCACGACTAGCAATGTCGAGCGTTCGTCTATTTTTCCGATGTGAATTACAGGGAAAAATTGTTTTTTCACTGCAGTGGGCTTCCCGGCCATCGCACCTGCTACTGTGACACCTGTGAGTGGTAGTGTAGGGCACTTCGCAAGACTCGATTGGTGTGTGTTGTAGAATTTCTCCGATATCGCACTTACTTCACTACCCGTGTCGACTAGCGCACGTATTATTTTGCCTTGGACGTGAATTTCCAGTATAGGACATTTTGGAGTAATGCGTTTTGTGGGTGTATCCGGTTCGAGTAGATAATCGCGGATGTTTTCACCGTAACCTAGCGTCACCTCTCCGATTACTCCGTGTCGGGGGATGACGCATTCTCGTTTTCCGAAAATGGCATGTCCACGACGTGCGATTCTGGTTTTGGTTCGCTTTCTTCCCCACTTTCGGTGATTGCTCGTATATGACGCGATGTATCGTTCTGTTTTTTGACTCCTTGTTCGTCCCGCGGTGCTTGCCTGAAGGGTACGCGATTTGTTGCGACTTGAGATTCTGTGGTGGGACGTTTGTCCCCCTGAGGTCGTGCGAAGGGTTTTGTACCTGTTCCTACTAAGCGAGTGCGTTGACAATTAAGGGCTCCGGCCTGATCGAATTTTTCAAGTAGGTCGAGCAAGGAGGTGATTGACTGTATTCCTCGTGCTATTATCGCGCCTCGGATGTCATCTGTGAAATGTCGCGAGAGTTTGTTGACAATCTGCGCGTCGGTGAGAGCAGGACGAAGTTCTTTGGCAATCCCTATTAGATTTAATGCGTACATCATCCTTTTCTGCTTGTTTTCTGGGTCATAAAATCCGAAGTCGAGTTTTTCGCGAACTCCGTACTGAACTTCATCGTTCCAGAATCGTCGGCGAAAGTACACCTCGAAGTCCTGCCACGAATCTACCGATGGTTCTATTATGGTCCACCATTCTTTAGCCAATCCGCTCAAACTTTGTTCGACAATGATGTGGAAGTGATAACGCGGACCCAACGCTTGATAGTAGCGTTTCAATTCCTGAAGAAAGCGCATCGGCCTTTCTCCAGGACGACCTTGAAAGACGGGTGCCGTTAATTTGGGTGCACCCCACAATTTCGTCTCCGGATTGCTATTATTATGATTCGCGATGTTATGATTCGTAATTTCTCTTTCGTTAACGAATTGGACGGCGTTGTCTACTCTCACGTGTCCTTCCGGATACGCCTGTATCTCGGGGTACGTCGTGGAGTGATGCATTGCCCTTTCGTGATTCACTGGTGGTTCCACACTCGCCGATTCAGGAGCCACAACTGGCACTCCGGAAAAGTGAGGATTGTTCGGTACTGAGTGGTTGACATACTGAGGAGTTTGCTCCGGTAATGGGTTATGTACCTGAGGTATAACTCCCGTTGTTTGCGCGTATGAATGACGCGTGTTACTCTGCTCAGTAGCCAGTGTTTGAGAAATATTGATTAATTCGCGATGAACGGCCGAAATTGAGGCTTCTACATGGCGATGAAGATTTTCGATTCTACGAGAAAATGTCGAGTTCATATTTTCGAGTCGGTTATTGGTGATAGCGTTATCTGATGCACGTAATGCGCGCAGTTCAGTTAGGATGCCGGTTAGCGTTGCTGGGGATCTAACAGATGTTGCTGCTGCATCAACACCGTTGCCACGAGATTCAACTGTTTGGGTTTGAAAACCACTGGCGCCGGCCACCGTGTTCATTTCCGCGTACGCTCGAGCTTCGGCGAGTTGTTGCGCAATGTGTGGAATTGTGTACGAAAGATCGTAGCTAGTATGGCCCGCGCAGGTCGTTGTTGTTGTATTCGACGGTTGAGTGGGAGTTATGCGTGGTGACATTGTGGTTGTCCACGTGGAAGTTATTTCTGGTCCACACGTAGTGGGATTAGCCATTTTCAAATTCTATTTGTTTACGTTCTTATTCTTGATTTATCTTAGTGACTTCTAATTCTCAAAAAAAAAGAAAATAATTAATTTCATGTCCCTGTTCGAGCGCCAATGAAACAAATCAGACTTTTCTGATTATATAAATTCGTGAATTTAGGTGAAGGAAGGGAGGGAAATCATGTACTGGACCTGAGATTGAATTATTTCTTTCCTTTTTGTTTTTATTGAAGTCACCTCAGTTCGACTGCTCGTCTCAGAGACGTAGTCAGTGTATCATCATCGGTGATCTGCAAATAATCGAGGTCGATTATTTGACTTGACACTGTAATTTTACGAAAATAACGCAAGTGAATTTAAGGTCATACAAGGACTAGATGTACCTTGTATGGAGCGTGCACTGCTCAAGGCCAACTGATTTGAATTGTTATTATTTTCGTTTCTTGTTAAATTGGATTTTACTGTAAATGTCCTCAGAGTAATTTTAATTACTCATCATAGGCTTTTATTTTATCTCAAAATGTGCTTCGTGCCATTAAGCGGATGTTATTTTTATCAATGAATTGAAGGATACGTGGTGTCGAGGAGAATGTGTGGGAGGAGGCGAAATAATCGAGGCGATCACGTTATATACGCGTTGAGAATTATTCCCGATTATTTCGCTCGACTCGCGAGACGATTCCCCGAATTTATACGTGATGTCGCGCTTGACCGGCCGATCGTCTACCGCGAGTTTTCTGAGAATACGCGGTCCTAATCGGATTAACGGGGGTGATCGCGTTGGCTATTGTTCGGCGCGAGGGATCATTACGCGGTCGGCGCTTTCTTTTCTGAGATCGCGAATGTTCACGTGTCCTATGTGTAAGGGTACTGCTTGCGAATAATTATTTCAGTTTCGTCTAGTCGAGTCAAGTATTAATTATCGGGTGTTTTTGTTTGTGTTGGTGATCACGTATTTCGTTGCGATTTGGTAGACGCGGTCGTGTGTGAGCGCGATGCTCAGGCACGAGCGCAAAGAGCGGATAATTGATGTTTTGGAATTTATAATGGAGAGGCAATACTAGTGTCGATGCAATATCGAGGCTAGTATTCGTGACGGATTATTTATTTGCGGCAGTGCAATACTGAAGCAAAACAAATATTTCGGGTTTTTTGAGGAAAAATATGAGTGTCGATGCAATATCGAGGCTTATATTTCGGAAACGGAAAAAAAAGGGTGACTCAAGCGGTGACGCTATGTCGAGGCTCGAAGAGATGGATTTCCCTGTGTCGATGCTATATCGAGACAGAGAATGGACTTTAACTACGGGACAATTTGCGTTGACGCAATGTCAAGACAAATCGGAGCCTGGGCTATGCTCAGAGGGATAATCTCGGCGTCGTAGCAATAACGAGGCACGAGATCGACTAAACTACGTGAGCCTGGGCTATGCTCAGAGGAATTACGAGTGTCAAAGCAATATTGAGACTCGTAATGGAAATTAGGAGATCTTTCTGGTTGGAAAGTTGGATTTGGAGTGAAGTCCCGGGGTGTCTCGCGTCCCGCTTATATATTCTTGTCCCCACTACGGGAGTGGGATTCGGCCGTTAGTGACGCGGCGGGTGATCAGCGAGGCCGTTGATCGTTTGAGTCGCGGCTTCTAACGGTTGGCCGTGACGTACTCTGCGAATTTATCGCAGGGTATAGGGCGTTCCGTTACAATACATTAAACGTTGTCTCCCACCCCTGAAGCGAACGAAACTTTGAGCAACACCGAAATCGAGATATCGCGTGTTTCGAGCTCTTCTGAGATCACAGCTTGATGTATATGTATCAAAAACATTGATTCTACTCAAATACACAACATCCATGCGTTAAAAGTCGTCTGGCGCTTCTGCAACAAACGAAAAATTGAAGAACACCGAAATCGAGATATCTCGTGTTCCGAGCGTTTCTGAGATCACAGCTAAGTGTAAAAGAGCAAAAACCTTTATTCTACTCAAATACACCACATCCATGCGTTAAAAGTGGTCCGGCGCTTCTGCAACGAACGAAACCTTGAAGAACACCGAAATCGAGATATCTCGTGTTCCGAGCGTATCTGACTTCACAGGTCGATGTAAATGTATCAAAAACCTTCTTTCTACTCAAATACACAACATCCATGCGTTAAAAGTTGTCTGGAACCGCTGAAGCGAACCAAACATCGAAGAACACCGAAGTCGATATATCGCGTGTTTCGAGCGTGTCTGAGATCACAGCTCGATGTAAATGCATCAAAATCATTCACTCGACGCAAATACATAACATCCATACATTAAACGTTTTCTCGCACCGCTGAAGCGAACGAAACTTTGGGCAACACCGAAATCGAGATATCGCGTGTTTCGAGCTCTTCTGAGATCACAGCTCGATGTATATGTATCAAAAACCTTCATTCTACTCAAATACACCACATCCTTGCGTTGAAAGTTGTCTGGCACCGTTGTAACGAACGAAACATTGAAGAACACCGAAATCGTGATATCGCGTGTTTCGAGCGTTTCTGAGATCACAGCTAAGTGTAAAAGAGCAAAAACCTTCATTCTACTCAAATACACCACATCCATGCGTTAAAAGTAGTCTGGCGCTTCTGCAACGAACGAAAAATTGAAGAACACCGAAATCGAGATATGGCGTGTTTCGAGCGCTTCTGAGATCACAGCTCGATGTATATGTATCAAAAACCTTGATTCTACTCAAATACACAACATCCATGCGTTAAAAGTCGTCTGGTACCGTTGTAACGAACGAAACATTGAAGAACACCGAAATCGTGATAACGCGTGTTTCGAGCGTTTCTGAGATCACAGCTAAGTGTAAAAGAGCAAAAACCTTCATTCTACTCAAATACAACACATCCATGCGTTAAAAGTGGTCCGGCGCTTCTGCAACGAACGAAACCTTGAAGAACACCGAAATCGAGATATTGCGCGTTTCGAGCTCTTCTGAGATCACAGCTCGATGTATATGTATCAAAAACCTTCATTCTACTCAAATACAACACATCCATGCGTTAAAAGTCGTCTGGTACCGTTGTAACGAACGAAACATTGAAGAACACCGAAATCGTGATATCGCGTGTTTCGAGCGTTTTTGAGATCGCAGCTAAGTGTAAAAGAGCAAAAACCTTCATTCTACTCAAATACACCACATCCATGCGTTAAAAGTTGTCTGGCACCGCGGAAGCGAACCAAACATCGAAGAACACCGAAATCGAGATATCGCGTGTTTCGAGCTTGTCTGAGATCACAGCTCGATGTATATGTATCAAAAACCTTCATTCTACTCAAATACAACACATCCATGCGTTAAAAGTCTTCTGGTACCGCTGTAACGAACCAAACATCGAAGAACACCGAAATCTAGATATCTCGTGTTTGGAGCGATTCTGAGATCACAGCTCGATGTAAATGTATCAAAGACCTTCATTCTACTCAAATACACAACATCCGTGCGTTAAAAGTTGTGTGGCACCGCTGAAGCGAACCAAACATCGAGGAACACCGAAATCGATATATCGCGTGTTTCGAGCGTGTCTGAGATCACAGCTCGATGTAAATGCATCAAAACCATTCACTCGACTCAAATACATAACATCCATACATTAAACGTTGTCTCGTTGTCTGAAGCGAACGAAACTTTGAGCAACACCGAAATCGAGATATCGCGTTTTTCGAGCGTTTCTGAGATCACAGCTAAGTGTAAAAGAGCAAAAACCTTCATTCTAATCAAATACACAACATCCATGCGTTAAAAGTCGTCTGGTACCGTTGTAACGAACGAAAAATTGAAGAACACCGAAATCGAGATATCGCGTGTTTCGAGCGTTTCTGAGATCACAGCTAAGTGTAAAAGAGCAAAAACCTTCATTCTACTCAAATACACCACATCCATGCGTTAAAAGTGGTCCGGCGCTTCTGCAACAAACGAAACCTTGAAGAACACCGAAATCGAGATATTGCGCGTTTCGAGCTCTTCTGAGATCACAGCGCGATGTATATGTATCAAAAACCTTCATTCTACTCAAATACAACACATCCATGCGTTAAAAGTCGTCTGGTACCGTTGTAACGAACGAAACATTGAAGAACACCGAAATCGTGATATCGCGTGTTTCGAGCGTTTCTGAGATCACAGCTAAGTGTAAAAGAGCAAAAACCTTCATTCTACTCAAATACACCAACATCCATGCGTTAAAAGTTGTCTGGCACCGCGGAAGCGAACCAAACATCGAAGAACACCGAAATCGAGATATCGCGTGTTTCGAGCTTGTCTGAGATCACAGCTCGATGTATATGTATCAAAAACCTTCATTCTACTCAAATACAACACATCCATGCGTTAAAAGTCGTCTGGTACCGCTGTAACGAACCAAACATCGAAGAACACCGAAATCTAGATATCTCGTGTTTGGAGCGTTTCTGAGATCACAGCTCGATGTAAATGTATCAAAAACCTTCATTCTACTCAAATACACAACATCCATGCGTTAAAACTTGTCTGGCACCGCTGAAGCGAACCAAACATCGAGGAACACCGAAATCGATATATCGCGTGTTTCGAGCGTGTCTGAGATCACAGCTCGATGTAAATGCATCAAAACCATTCACTCGACTCAAATACATAACATCCATACATTTATCGTTGTCTCGCACCGCTGAAGCGAACGAAACTTTGAGCAACACCGAAATCGAGATATCGCGTTTTCCGAGCGTTTCTGAGATCACAGCTAAGTGTAAAAGAGCAAAAACCTTCATTCTACTCAAATACACCACATCCATGCGTTAAATGTGGTCTGGCGCTTCTGCAACGAACGAAAAATTGAAGAACACCGAAATCGAGATATCTCGTGTTTGGAGCGTTTCTGAGATCACAGCTCGATGTAAATGTATCAAAAACCTTCATTCTACTCAAATACACAACATCCATGAGTTAAAAGTTGTCTGGCACCGCTGAAGCGAACCAAACATCGAAGAACACCGAAGTCGATATATCGCGTGTTTCGAGCGTGTCTGAGATCACAGCTCGATGTAAATGCATCAAAATCATTCACTCGACTCAAATACATAACATCCATACATTAAACGTTTTCTCGCACCGCTGAAGCGAACGAAACTTTGGGCAACACCGAAATCGAGATATCGCGTGTTTCGAGCTCTTCTGAGATCACAGCTCGATGTATATGTATCAAAAACCTTCATTCTACTCAAATACACCACATCCTTGCGTTGAAAGTTGTCTGGCACCGTTGTAACGAACGAAACATTGAAGAACACCGAAATCGTGATATCGCGTGTTTCGAGCGTTTCTGAGATCACAGCTAAGTGTAAAAGAGCAAAAACCTTCATTCTACTCAAATACACCACATCCATGCGTTAAAAGTAGTCTGGCGCTTCTGCAACGAACGAAAAATTGAAGAACACCGAAATCGAGATATGGCGTGTTTCGAGCGCTTCTGAGATCACAGCTCGATGTATATGTATCAAAAACCTTGATTCTACTCAAATACACAACATCCATGCGTTAAAAGTCGTCTGGTACCGTTGTAACGAACGAAACATTGAAGAACACCGAAATCGTGATAACGCGTGTTTCGAGCGTTTCTGAGATCACAGCTAAGTGTAAAAGAGCAAAAACCTTCATTCTACTCAAATACACCACATCCATGCGTTAAAAGTGGTCCGGCGCTTCTGCAACGAACGAAACCTTGAAGAACACCGAAATCGAGATATTGCGCGTTTCGAGCTCTTCTGAGATCACAGCTCGATGTATATGTATCAAAAACCTTCATTCTACTCAAATACAACACATCCATGCGTTAAAAGTCGTCTGGTACCGTTGTAACGAACGAAACATTGAAGAACACCGAAATCGTGATATCGCGTGTTTCGAGCGTTTCTGAGATCACAGCTAAGTGTAAAAGAGCAAAAACCTTCATTCTACTCAAATACACCACATCCATGCGTTAAAAGTTGTCTGGCACCGCGGAAGCGAACCAAACATCGAAGAACACCGAAATCGAGATATCGCGTGTTTGGAGCGTTTCTGAGATCACAGCTCGATGTAAATGTATCAAAAACCTTCATTCTACTCAAATACACAACATCCATGAGTTAAAAGTTGTCTGGCACCGCTGAAGCGAACCAAACATCGAGGAACACCGAAATCGATATATCGCGTGTTTCGAGCATGTCTGAGATCACAGCTCGATGTAAATGCATCAAAATCATTCACTCGACTCAAATACATAACATCCATACATTAAACGTTTTCTCGCACCGCTGAAGCGAACGAAACTTTGGGCAACACCGAAATCGAGATATGGCGTGTTTCGAGCTCTTCTGAGATCACATCTCGATGTATATGTATCAAAAACCTTCATTCTACTCAAATACACCACATCCTTGCGTTGAAAGTTGTCTGGCACCGTTGTAACGAACGAAACATTGAAGAACACCGAAATCGTGATATCGCCTGTTTTGAGCGTTACTGAGATCACAGCTAGGTGTAAAAGAGCAAAAACCTTCATTCTACTCAAATACAACACATCCATGCGTTAAAAGTGGTCCGGCGCTTCTGCAACGAACGAAACCTTGAAGAACACCGAAATCGAGATATTGCGCGTTTCGAGCTCTTCTGAGATCACAGCTCGATGTATATGTATCAAAAACCTTCATTCTACTCAAATACAACACATCCATGCGTTAAAAGTCGTCTGGTACCGTTGTAACGAACGAAACATTGAAGAACACCGAAATCGTGATATCGCGTGTTTCGAGCGTTTTTGAGATCGCAGCTAAGTGTAAAAGAGCAAAAACCTTCATTCTACTCAAATACACCACATCCATGCGTTAAAAGTTGTCTGGCACCGCGGAAGCGAACCAAACATCGAAGAACACCGAAATCGAGATATCGCGTGTTTCGAGCTTGTCTGAGATCACAGCTCGATGTATATGTATCAAAAACCTTCATTCTACTCAAATACAACACATCCATGCGTTAAAAGTCGTCTGGTACCGCTGTAACGAACCAAACATCGAAGAACACCGAAATCTAGATATCTCGTGTTTGGAGCGTTTCTGAGATCACAGCTCGATGTAAATGTATCAAAAACCTTCATTCTACTCAAATACACAACATCCATGCGTTAAAAGTTGTCTGGCACCGCTGAAGCGAACCAAACATCGAGGAACACCGAAATCGATATATCGCGTGTTTCGAGCGTGTCTGAGATCACAGCTCGATGTAAATGCATCAAAACCATTCACTCGACTCAAATACATAACATCCATACATTAAACGTTGTCTCGCACCGCTGAAGCGAACGAAACTTTGAGCAACACCGAAATCGAGATATCGCGTTTTTCGAGCGTTTCTGAGATCACAGCTAAGTGTAAAAGAGCAAAAACCTTCATTCTACTCAAATACAACACATCCATGCGTTAAAAGTCGTCTGGTACCGTTGTAACGAACGAAACATTGAAGAACACCGAAATCGTGATATCGCGTGTTTCGAGCGTTTCTGAGATCACAGCTAAGTGTAAAAGAGCAAAAACCTTCATTCTACTCAAATACACCAACATCCATGCGTTAAAAGTTGTCTGGCACCGCGGAAGCGAACCAAACATCGAAGAACACCGAAATCGAGATATCGCGTGTTTCGAGCTTGTCTGAGATCACAGCTCGATGTATATGTATCAAAAACCTTCATTCTACTCAAATACAACACATCCATGCGTTAAAAGTCGTCTGGTACCGCTGTAACGAACCAAACATCGAAGAACACCGAAATCTAGATATCTCGTGTTTGGAGCGTTTCTGAGATCACAGCTCGATGTAAATGTATCAAAAACCTTCATTCTACTCAAATACACAACATCCATGCGTTAAAACTTGTCTGGCACCGCTGAAGCGAACCAAACATCGAGGAACACCGAAATCGATATATCGCGTGTTTCGAGCGTGTCTGAGATCACAGCTCGATGTAAATGCATCAAAACCATTCACTCGACTCAAATACATAACATCCATACATTTATCGTTGTCTCGCACCGCTGAAGCGAACGAAACTTTGAGCAACACCGAAATCGAGATATCGCGTTTTCCGAGCGTTTCTGAGATCACAGCTAAGTGTAAAAGAGCAAAAACCTTCATTCTACTCAAATACACCACATCCATGCGTTAAATGTGGTCTGGCGCTTCTGCAACGAACGAAAAATTGAAGAACACCGAAATCGAGATATCTCGTGTTTGGAGCGTTTCTGAGATCACAGCTCGATGTAAATGTATCAAAAACCTTCATTCTACTCAAATACACAACATCCATGAGTTAAAAGTTGTCTGGCACCGCTGAAGCGAACCAAACATCGAAGAACACCGAAGTCGATATATCGCGTGTTTCGAGCGTGTCTGAGATCACAGCTCGATGTAAATGCATCAAAATCATTCACTCGACTCAAATACATAACATCCATACATTAAACGTTTTCTCGCACCGCTGAAGCGAACGAAACTTTGGGCAACACCGAAATCGAGATATCGCGTGTTTCGAGCTCTTCTGAGATCACAGCTCGATGTATATGTATCAAAAACCTTCATTCTACTCAAATACACCACATCCTTGCGTTGAAAGTTGTCTGGCACCGTTGTAACGAACGAAACATTGAAGAACACCGAAATCGTGATATCGCGTGTTTCGAGCGTTTCTGAGATCACAGCTAAGTGTAAAAGAGCAAAAACCTTCATTCTACTCAAATACACCACATCCATGCGTTAAAAGTAGTCTGGCGCTTCTGCAACGAACGAAAAATTGAAGAACACCGAAATCGAGATATGGCGTGTTTCGAGCGCTTCTGAGATCACAGCTCGATGTATATGTATCAAAAACCTTGATTCTACTCAAATACACAACATCCATGCGTTAAAAGTCGTCTGGTACCGTTGTAACGAACGAAACATTGAAGAACACCGAAATCGTGATAACGCGTGTTTCGAGCGTTTCTGAGATCACAGCTAAGTGTAAAAGAGCAAAAACCTTCATTCTACTCAAATACACCACATCCATGCGTTAAAAGTGGTCCGGCGCTTCTGCAACGAACGAAACCTTGAAGAACACCGAAATCGAGATATTGCGCGTTTCGAGCTCTTCTGAGATCACAGCTCGATGTATATGTATCAAAAACCTTCATTCTACTCAAATACAACACATCCATGCGTTAAAAGTCGTCTGGTACCGTTGTAACGAACGAAACATTGAAGAACACCGAAATCGTGATATCGCGTGTTTCGAGCGTTTCTGAGATCACAGCTAAGTGTAAAAGAGCAAAAACCTTCATTCTACTCAAATACACCACATCCATGCGTTAAAAGTTGTCTGGCACCGCGGAAGCGAACCAAACATCGAAGAACACCGAAATCGAGATATCGCGTGTTTGGAGCGTTTCTGAGATCACAGCTCGATGTAAATGTATCAAAAACCTTCATTCTACTCAAATACACAACATCCATGAGTTAAAAGTTGTCTGGCACCGCTGAAGCGAACCAAACATCGAGGAACACCGAAATCGAGATATCGCCTGTTTCGAGCGCGTCTGAGATCACAGCTCGATGTAAATGTATCAAAAACCTTCATTCTACTGAAATACAACACATCCATGTGTTAAAAGTTGTCTGGGACCGGTGCAGCGAACGACACATGAAAGAACCCCGAAATCGAGATATCTCGTGTTTGGAGCGTTTCTGAGATCACAGCTCGATGCATATGTATAAAAAAACCTTGATTCTACTCAAATACACAACATCCATGCGTTAAAATTTGTCTGGCACCGCTGTAACGAACCAAACATCGAAGAACACCGAAATCGTGATATCGCCTGTTTTGAGCGTTACTGAGATCACAGCTAGGTGTAAAAGAGCAAAAACCTTCATTCTACTCAAATAGACCACATCCATGCGTTAAAAGTGGTCCGGTGCTTCTGCAACGAACGAAACCTTGAAGAACACCGAAATCGAGATATCGCGCGTTTCGAGCTCTTCTGAGATCACAGCTCGATGTGTATGTATCAAAAACCTTCATTCAACTCAAATACAACACATCCATGCGTTAAAAGTCGTCTGGTACCGTTGTAACGAACGAAACATTGAAGAACACCGAAATCGTGATAACGCGTGTTTCGAGCGTTTCTGAGATCACAGCTAAGTGTAAAAGAGCAAAAACCTTCATTCTACTCAAATACACCACATCCATGCGTTAAAAGTGGTCCGGCGCATCTGCAACGAACGAAACCTTGAAGAACACCGAAATCGAGATATTGCGCGTTTCGAGCTCTTCTGAGATCACAGCTCGATGTATATGTATCAAAAACCTTCATTCTACTCAAATACACAACATCCATGCGTTAAAAGTTGTCTGGCACCGCTGAAGCGAACCAAACATCGAGGAACACCGAAATCGATACATCGCGTGTTTCGAGCGTGTCTGAGATCACAGCTCGATGTAAATGCATCAAAACCATTCACTCGACTCAAATACATAACATCCATACATTAAACGTTGTCTCGCACCGCTGAAGCGAACGAAACTTTGAGCAACACCGAAATCGAGATATCGCGTTTTTCGAGCGTTTCTGAGACCACAGCTAAGTGTAAAAGAGCAAAACCTTCATTCTACTCAAATACACCACATCCATGCGTTAAAAGTGGTCTGGCGCTTCTGCAACGAACGAAAAATTGAAGAACACCGAAATCGAGATATCTCGTGTTTGGAGCGTTTCTGAGATCACAGCTCGATGTAAATGTATCAAAAACCTTCATTCTACTCAAATACACAACATCCATGAGTTAAAAGTTGTCTGGCACCGCTGAAGCGAACCAAACATCGAGGAACACCGAAATCGATATATCGCGTCTTTCGAGCGTGTCTGAGATCACAGCTCGATGTAAATGCATCAAAACCATTCACTCGACTCAAATACATAACATCCATACATTAAACGTTGTCTCGCACCGCTGAAGCGATCGAAACTTTGAGCAACACCGAAATCGAGATATCGCGTTTTTCGAGCGTTTCTGAGATCACAGCTAAGTGTAAAAGAGCAAAAACCTTCATTCTACTCAAATACACCACATCCATGCGTTAAAAGTGGTCTGGCGCTTCTGCAACGAACGAAAAATTGAAGAACACCGAAATCGAGATATCTCGTGTTTGGAGCGTTTCTGAGATCACAGCTCGATGTAAATGTATCAAAAACCTTCATTCTACTCAAATACACAACATCCATGAGTTAAAAGTTGTCTGGCACCGCTGAAGCGAACCAAACATCGAGGAACACCGAAATCGATATATCGCGTGTTTCGAGCGTGTCTGAGATCACAGCTCGATGTAAATGCATCAAAACCATTCACTCGACTCAAATACATAACATCCATACATTAAACGTTGTCTCGCACCGCTGAAGCGAACGAAACTTTGAGCAACACCGAAATCGAGATATCGCGTTTTTCGAGCGTTTCTGAGATCACAGCTAAGTGTAAAAGAGCAAAAACCTTCATTCTACTCAAATACACCACATCCATGCGTTAAAAGTGGTCTGGCGCTTCTGCAACGAACGAAAAATTGAAGAACACCGAAATCGAGATATCTCGTGTTCCGAGCGTATCTGACTTCACAGGTCGATGTAAATGTATCAAAAACCTTCTTTCTACTCAAATACACAACATCCATGCGTTAAAAGTTGTCTGGAACCGCTGAAGCGAACCAAACATCGAAGAACACCGAAGTCGATATATCGCGTGTTTCGAGCGTGTCTGAGATCACAGCTCGATGTAAATGCATCAAAATCATTCACTCGACTCAAATACATAACATCCATACATTAAACGTTTTCTCGCACCGCTGAAGCGAACGAAACTTTGGGCAACACCGAAATCGAGATATCGCGTGTTTCGAGCTCTTCTGAGATCACAGCTCGATGTATATGTATCAAAAACCTTCATTCTACTCAAATACACCACATCCTTGCGTTGAAAGTTGTCTGGCACCGTTGTAACGAACGAAACATTGAAGAACACCGAAATCGTGATATCGCGTGTTTCGAGCGTTTCTGAGATCACAGCTAAGTGTAAAAGAGCAAAAACCTTCATTCTACTCAAATACACCACATCCATGCGTTAAAAGTGGTCCGGCGCTTCTGCAACGAACGAAACCTTGAAGAACACCGAAATCGAGATATTGCGCGTTTCGAGCTCTTCTGAGATCACAGCTCGATGTATATGTATCAAAAACCTTCATTCTACTCAAATACAACACATCCATGCGTTAAAAGTCGTCTGGTACCGTTGTAACGAACGAAACATTGAAGAACACCGAAATCGTGATATCGCGTGTTTCGAGCGTTTCTGAGATCACAGCTAAGTGTAAAAGAGCAAAAACCTTCATTCTACTCAAATACACCACATCCATGCGTTAAAAGTTGTCTGGCACCGCGGAAGCGAACCAAACATCGAAGAACACCGAAATCGAGATATCGCGTGTTTGGAGCGTTTCTGAGATCACAGCTCGATGTAAATGTATCAAAAACCTTCATTCTACTCAAATACACAACATCCATGAGTTAAAAGTTGTCTGGCACCGCTGAAGCGAACCAAACATCGAGGAACACCGAAATCGATATATCGCGTGTTTCGAGCATGTCTGAGATCACAGCTCGATGTAAATGCATCAAAATCATTCACTCGACTCAAATACATAACATCCATACATTAAACGTTTTCTCGCACCGCTGAAGCGAACGAAACTTTGGGCAACACCGAAATCGAGATATGGCGTGTTTCGAGCTCTTCTGAGATCACATCTCGATGTATATGTATCAAAAACCTTCATTCTACTCAAATACACCACATCCTTGCGTTGAAAGTTGTCTGGCACCGTTGTAACGAACGAAACATTGAAGAACACCGAAATCGTGATATCGCGTGTTTCGAGCGTTTCTGAGATCACAGCTAAGTGTAAAAGAGCAAAAACCTTCATTCTACTCAAATACACCACATCCATGAGTTAAAAGTAGTCTGGCGCTTCTGCAACGAACGAAAAATTGAAGAACACCGAAATCGAGATATCGCGTGTTTCGAGCTCTTCTGTGATCACAGCTCGATGTATATGTATCAAAAACCTTCATTTTACTCAAATACACCACATCCTTGCGTTGAAAGTTGTCTGGCACCGTTGTAACGAACGAAACATTGAAGAACACCGAAATCGTGATATCGCGTGTTTCGAGCGTTTCTGAGATCACAGCTAAGTGTAAAAGAGCAAAAACCTTCTTTCTACTCAAATACACAACATCCATGCGTTAAAAGTTGTCTGGAACCGCTGAAGCGAACCAAACATCGAAGAACACCGAAGTCGATATATCGCGTGTTTCGAGCGTGTCTGAGATCACATCTCGATGTATATGTATCAAAAACCTTCATTCTACTCAAATACACCACATCCATGCGTTAAAAGTAGTCTGGCGCTTCTGCAACGAACGAAAAATTGAAGAACACCGAAATCGAGATATCGCGTGTTTCGAGCTCTTCTGTGATCACAGCTCGATGTATATGTATCAAAAACCTTCATTTTACTCAAATACAACACATCCATGCGTTAAAAGTCGTCTGGTACCGTTGTAACGAACGAAACATTGAAGAACACCGAAATCGTGATATCGCGTGTTTCGAGCGTTTCTGAGATCACAGCTAAGTGTAAAAGAGCAAAAACCTTCATTCTACTCAAATACACCACATCCATGCGTTAAAAGTTGTCTGGCACCGCGGAAGCGAACCAAACATCGAAGAACACCGAAATCGAGATATCGCGTGTTTGGAGCGTTTCTGAGATCACAGCTCGATGTAAATGTATCAAAAACCTTCATTCTACTCAAATACACAACATCCATGAGTTAAAAGTTGTCTGGCACCGCTGAAGCGAACCAAACATCGAGGAACACCGAAATCGATATATCGCGTGTTTCGAGCGTGTCTGAGATCACAGCTCGATGTAAATGCATCAAAATCATTCACTCGACTCAAATACATAACATCCATACATTAAACGTTTTCTCGCACCGCTGAAGCGAACGACACTTTGGGCAACACCGAAATCGAGATATCGCGTGTTTCGAGCTCTTCTGTGATCACAGCTCGATGTATATGTATCAAAAACCTTCATTTTACTCAAATACAACACATCCATGCGTTAAAAGAAGTCTGGTACCGTTGTAACGAACGAAACATTGAAGAACACCGAAATCGTGATATCACGTATTTCGAGCGTTTCTGAGATCACAGCTAGGTGTAAAAGAGCATAAACCTTCATTCTACTCAAATACACCACATCCATGCGTTGAAAGTTGTCTGGCACCGTTGTAACGAACGAAACATTGAAGAACACCGAAATCGTTATATCGCGTGTTTCGAGCGTTTCTGAGATCACATCTAAGTGTAAAAGAACAAAAACCTTCATTCTACTCAAATACACCACATCCATGCGTTAAAAGTTGTCTGGCACCGCGGAAGCGAACCAAACATCGAAGAACACCGAAATCGAGATATCGCGTGTTTCGAGCTTGTCTGAGATCACAGCTCGATGTATATGTATCAAAAACCTTCATTCTACTCAACTACAACACATCCATGCGTTAAAAGTCGTCTGGTACCGCTGTAACGAACCAAACATCGAAGAACACCGAAATCTAGATATCTCGTGTTTGGAGCGTTTCTGAGATCACAGCTCGATGTAAATGTATCAAAAACCTTCATTCTACTCAAATACACAACATCCATGCGTTAAAAGTTGTCTCCAATATGTTGTTGGAGCTGTGGCCGTAAATTGTAATGGTGTTGTGGCTTCGGCGACGGTCGGCCTCAATAAATAAATCACTTATTTTACGTTTCGCCCTATGGTCGGGGCCTCCTCAGAATCGATTTATTATCTGTATGGAATTACATCATATCATGAATAATTTATACATACAATATATGGTTTTTCTAATAGTTTATATACAATATGTGGTTAATGTGGTTAATCTTATTATCTATCATGCATTTAATCAATTATTTACTTTTATTTATTATGTACATTTATTATTTAATACATTATCTATTTCAGTAATACGCCAACCCATCAATTGGTAACTCTTCTTATTGAATGTTAGATTACCGTGAGGTGTGATAAGTTATCGAGAGATATGGTAAGTTATCGATCGGTATGGTAAGTGGTAAGTATTTTCAGTCGTCGGTGATTCGCGGTCGGTAATCCGACATATGGTAAGTTATGTGGTAAGTATTCTAGAGTACCGACCGCGAGTTTGAGTAAAAGTAGAATACTTACCACATAACTTACCATATGTCGGATTACCGACCGCGAATCACCGACGACTGAAAATACTTACCACTTACCATACCGATCGATAACTTACCATATCTCTCGATAACTTATCACACCTCACGGTAATCTAACATTCAATAAGAAGAGTTACCAATTGATGGGTTGGCGTATTACTGAAATAGATAATGTATTAAATAATAAATGTACATAATAAATAAAAGTAAATAATTGATTAAATGCATGATAGATAATAAGATTAACCACATTAACCACATATTGTATATAAACTATTAGAAAAACCATATATTGTATGTATAAATTATTCATGATATGATGTAATTCCATACAGATAATAAATCGATTCTGAGGAGGCCCCGACCATAGGGCGAAACGTAAAATAAGTGATTTATTTATTGAGGCCGACCGTCGCCGAAGCCACAACACCATTACAATTTACGGCCACAGCTCCAACAACATATTGAAGAATCTGGCGTTAAACTCGATGAAGGATGAACTTCTTCCGGCAAATACTACTCCAATTCGGACACCACATCCATCGCGCCTTCAAAACCTGGAAACAAGACAACGAATCAAGAACGCGTGCAAAACAACAACTTAAGTTCCTCCTAAAATGCAGGCAAGAGGGCTTAATACCAAATCACCTGGATAGGTCGAAGATGAATAACTTAGGGCTAAATTGTCAAAACAATTATTTCAAATTAGATAGAATCCTTAATTTAGCGCACAGACAGATTTTGAATTTAGAAATTGACGACATCAATTGTCACATAAGGAATTGTGAAAAACGACTAAAAAGATCAGCGGCTGACATAAAAACAACACCAAATAACATATACGAACAATTTTTCAAATTCGAACTAAAGAAATGCGAAACACTAGCCGAAAGACTCTACCAGACACATTATAACAAATTAAAATTACTAAGATCAAAAAGGAACCGCAACTTACACAGATTTAATCACAGCACAACAGACTTCATGAACACAATTTATTCACAACGCAACGAAAGTACGATAATTAACCAACGACTGACGGACAATAACAACAACGACAATTTACATCATAATCACAACCAGACTGGCAGACTACAGCCACAAACGTCGCATGTAGACCCGTTTGCAGAGATTCTGTCGCACAGACAAAATAATAACACACAACAGGATGGGCAATCTTTAAAGTGGATGGTGAATCTAACTGATATAGAGATCCCGAATCATATAGCGATTTTTCTTTCCTTGGGACCGAAATTCTGCTTCCCTTATTTTCAAAAAGATGAAAAAACTAGTACAACATATGATATAATAACAGAATTCGAAACAAAGACACAGTTAATACCACCGACCGCAATAGATGAAACAAGGAGCAAGTTAATTGACATTTTACGTTCGACACACAACAAAAGCCAAAAGAAAGACACGGAGAAGATTATCAAAGACACAAAGAAATTTCTAAAAACACACCCCGAAATTTTAACAACGAGGGCTGACAAGGGTAACACAACAGTAATCATGACGAGAACAATGTACACAGAAAAGACCAAAACACTTCTAAAAGACAACACAACGTACCAGACGATTAACAGAGACCCACTGACAGGACTACAAAAGACGATCACAAGACTAGTAGACAGATGGAAACAGCAAGGTTTCATAAGTGACGACGTCCATCGTCATTTAAAACCAGAAAACTGTAATCTAGCCAGACCATACACATTACCAAAAATACACAAGAACAACTACCCTCACAGGCCGATAGTGTCATCCATAAATTTTCCAACACATAAAATAGCAGACTTTGTCCAAAGACTAATTGCAAGACATCTACCAGAACACAGATCAGACATCAAGGACAGTTTTACGTTGAAAGAAATAGTTGAAAAAATAGCACTTCCACCGGACTACATTCTCATTTCACTGGACGTTACGTCACTGTACACTAACATCCCGTTACAACTTGTTCTGGACAGCCTAGAAAAACGGCGTAGCCACTTCGGAGGCACGTGGGTCGACGAAATTAAGAAAGCAATAGATATCATCATGAATTCGACATACTTTACATTCGAGGACGTAATATACAAACAGATTTCGGGGTTACCCATGGGCTCACCATTGGCCCCAATTTTGTCCAACATGGTTATGATAGATCTAGAAGAATCCTGTCTTGAAAAACTGACGTTTGCCCCCCCACTTTACAAAAGATACGTAGACGACATTATAATTGCCTTACCATCAGATAAAATCCAAGAGACAGTAGATACTTTCAACGCATATCATACAAAACTGCAATTTACTTTTGAAACTGAAATCAACAATAGTATTCCGTTCTTGGACATGAAACTAATTAGAGAAAATGGCAAAATTATTACAAACTGGTACAGAAAACCCACTTGGTCGGGCAGACTAATGAATTATTTCTCACACCACCCAAGACAACAAAAGATCGGCATCATTGACATGTTAGTTGACAGAGGATTGAAGCTCGCGGAAACCAGATTCCATAAAGACAACATCGCATTAATTAAAAACACGCTCCTTCAAAACTGCTACCCACCACAGATGATAGATAAATATGTAGATAAACGAGTAAATACCATCCTATCAGGAACAACAACAGATGATAAACCGGACTTTGACACAAACAGGATAATGAATTTTCCATACATAGAACAGATTCACCATCCACTTTTAAGATTGCTCAAGCCGCTTGACATTAACATGGTCAACAACAACAAACACAACATATACACCATCACAGGTACCACTAAAGATAAAATTTCTCCGCTCATGAAATCGAATTTAGTATACAGAATTCCGTGCAAAGATTGCCAAGGTACATATATCGGTCAAACCAAAAGATATCTGAAAACGAGGATTATTGAACATAAATCAAGAGCTAACCACCCAAATTCTGATCACACAGCGCTGACGGAACACGTAAAAAACACAAAACATAATTTTGACTTCGACAACACAAAAATTTTAGCGTTAGAGCCGTTTTATCGAAAAAGATTAATCAGAGAGATGATTCACATCAAAGCAGATAAAAATGCAATCAACCATAGAGCCGATATTGAGAAATTGAGTGTCGCATATAATTCGATTCTATAACGTCATTTATTAGGTATAATAGGATATTAGAACAGTAAGACATATGAAGAGCCCGATTTCAAATTTGAATCAGCCGCTACTTTTTCAACGAGATAACATCGAGCGCCGTATCGACCAAGAATATCGATTTCCGAGGCGAGATCACGGTAACACACGAACGTGACACACAGTACCTCGTAAAATGTAACGACACGTGCACCGGGTTCTCCGGTCTATACGTTTATTGGTGTTTTAACAACAGTTTATAACAATCCACGCCTCTTAACAACTGCTGAAAGGTAATAACTCTTAACTAACATAGATTTTAACTAGAATGACTTTCAAATATGGATTTTAACGTAATGACTCAGCAGATTGATAAGATAACCTCCCTTTTCCATCGATGACCGGGGATCTCGGATGCCTGTAAACAAACAAAAGGAAAGAGCATTAACAACGACTGCACAAAAACAACATCTAAAGAGGGACAAAAATGAGAGGGAAAAACGCACACAAGAATGATATGATAATATTGGTGAGGAAAAATTAATAGAATATTACAGTTACCCAGCACACATAAAACAGTTAAATTCCAACGGTCGATAATGCATTACCGACCGCGAGTTTGAGTAAAAGTAGAATACTTACCACATAACTTACCATATGTCGGATTACCGACCGCGAATCACCGACGACTGAAAATACTTACCACTTACCATACCGATCGATAACTTACCATATCTCTCGATAACTTATCACACCTCACGGTAATCTAACATTCAATAAGAAGAGTTACCAATTGATGGGTTGGCGTATTACTGAAATAGATAATGTATTAAATAATAAATGTACATAATAAATAAAAGTAAATAATTGATTAAATGCATGATAGATAATAAGATTAACCACATTAACCACATATTGTATATAAACTATTAGAAAAACCATATATTGTATGTATAAATTATTCATGATATGATGTAATTCCATACACATAATAAATCGATTCTGAGGAGGCCCCGACCATAGGGCGAAACGTAAAATAAGTGATTTATTTATTGAGGCCGACCGTCGCCGAAGCCACAACACCATTAAAAGTTGTCTGGCACCGCTGAAGCGAACCAAACATCGAGGAACACCGAAATCGATACATCGCGTGTTTCGAGCGTGTCTGAGATCACAGCTCGATGTAAATGCATCAAAACCATTCACTCGACTCAAATACATAACATCCATACATTAAACGTTGTCTCGCACCGCTGAAGCGAACGAAACTTTGAGCAACACCGAAATCGAGATATCGCGTTTTTCGAGCGTTTCTGAGACCACAGCTAAGTGTAAAAGAGCAAAACCTTCATTCTACTCAAATACACCACATCCATGCGTTAAAAGTGGTCTGGCGCTTCTGCAACGAACGAAAAATTGAAGAACACCGAAATCGAGATATCTCGTGTTTGGAGCGTTTCTGAGATCACAGCTCGATGTAAATGTATCAAAAACCTTCATTCTACTCAAATACACAACATCCATGAGTTAAAAGTTGTCTGGCACCGCTGAAGCGAACCAAACATCGAGGAACACCGAAATCGATATATCGCGTGTTTCGAGCGTGTCTGAGATCACAGCTCGATGTAAATGCATCAAAACCATTCACTCGACTCAAATACATAACATCCATACATTAAACGTTGTCTCGCACCGCTGAAGCGATCGAAACTTTGAGCAACACCGAAATCGAGATATCGCGTTTTTCGAGCGTTTCTGAGATCACAGCTAAGTGTAAAAGAGCAAAAACCTTCATTCTACTCAAATACACCACATCCATGCGTTAAAAGTGGTCTGGCGCTTCTGCAACGAACGAAAAATTGAAGAACACCGAAATCGAGATATCTCGTGTTTGGAGCGTTTCTGAGATCACAGCTCGATGTAAATGTATCAAAAACCTTCATTCTACTCAAATACACAACATCCATGAGTTAAAAGTTGTCTGGCACCGCTGAAGCGAACCAAACATCGAGGAACACCGAAATCGATATATCGCGTGTTTCGAGCGTGTCTGAGATCACAGCTCGATGTAAATGCATCAAAACCATTCACTCGACTCAAATACATAACGACAAATACATAACAAATACGACTCAAATACATCCATACATTAAACGTTGTCTCGCACCGCTGAAGCGAACGAAACTTTGAGCAACACCGAAATCGAGATATCGCGTTTTTCGAGCGTTTCTGAGATCACAGCTAAGTGTAAAAGAGCAAAAACCTTCATTCTACTCAAATACACCACATCCATGCGTTAAAAGTGGTCTGGCGCTTCTGCAACGAACGAAAAATTGAAGAACACCGAAATCGAGATATCTCGTGTTCCGAGCGTATCTGACTTCACAGGTCGATGTAAATGTATCAAAAACCTTCTTTCTACTCAAATACACAACATCCATGCGTTAAAAGTTGTCTGGAACCGCTGAAGCGAACCAAACATCGAAGAACACCGAAGTCGATATATCGCGTGTTTCGAGCGTGTCTGAGATCACAGCTCGATGTAAATGCATCAAAATCATTCACTCGACTCAAATACATAACATCCATACATTAAACGTTTTCTCGCACCGCTGAAGCGAACGAAACTTTGGGCAACACCGAAATCGAGATATCGCGTGTTTCGAGCTCTTCTGAGATCACAGCTCGATGTATATGTATCAAAAACCTTCATTCTACTCAAATACACCACATCCTTGCGTTGAAAGTTGTCTGGCACCGTTGTAACGAACGAAACATTGAAGAACACCGAAATCGTGATATCGCGTGTTTCGAGCGTTTCTGAGATCACAGCTAAGTGTAAAAGAGCAAAAACCTTCATTCTACTCAAATACACCACATCCATGCGTTAAAAGTAGTCTGGCGCTTCTGCAACGAACGAAAAATTGAAGAACACCGAAATCGAGATATGGCGTGTTTCGAGCGCTTCTGAGATCACAGCTCGATGTATATGTATCAAAAACCTTGATTCTACTCAAATACACAACATCCATGCGTTAAAAGTCGTCTGGTACCGTTGTAACGAACGAAACATTGAAGAACACCGAAATCGTGATAACGCGTGTTTCGAGCGTTTCTGAGATCACAGCTAAGTGTAAAAGAGCAAAAACCTTCATTCTACTCAAATACACCACATCCATGCGTTAAAAGTGGTCCGGCGCTTCTGCAACGAACGAAACCTTGAAGAACACCGAAATCGAGATATTGCGCGTTTCGAGCTCTTCTGAGATCACAGCTCGATGTATATGTATCAAAAACCTTCATTCTACTCAAATACAACACATCCATGCGTTAAAAGTCGTCTGGTACCGTTGTAACGAACGAAACATTGAAGAACACCGAAATCGTGATATCGCGTGTTTCGAGCGTTTCTGAGATCACAGCTAAGTGTAAAAGAGCAAAAACCTTCATTCTACTCAAATACACCACATCCATGCGTTAAAAGTTGTCTGGCACCGCGGAAGCGAACCAAACATCGAAGAACACCGAAATCGAGATATCGCGTGTTTGGAGCGTTTCTGAGATCACAGCTCGATGTAAATGTATCAAAAACCTTCATTCTACTCAAATACACAACATCCATGAGTTAAAAGTTGTCTGGCACCGCTGAAGCGAACCAAACATCGAGGAACACCGAAATCGATATATCGCGTGTTTCGAGCGTGTCTGAGATCACAGCTCGATGTAAATGCATCAAAATCATTCACTCGACTCAAATACATAACATCCATACATTAAACGTTTTCTCGCACCGCTGAAGCGAACGAAACTTTGGGCAACACCGAAA
The DNA here is from genome assembly GCA_963932165.1 of Pimpla rufipes. Lineage (NCBI taxonomy): Eukaryota > Metazoa > Arthropoda > Insecta > Hymenoptera > Ichneumonidae > Pimpla > Pimpla rufipes. The sequence goes on from OZ010640.1 coordinate 7,450,388, forward strand.
TCGAGATATGGCGTGTTTCGAGCTCTTCTGAGATCACAGCTCGATGTATATGTATCAAAAACCTTCATTCTACTCAAATACACCACATCCTTGCGTTGAAAGTTGTCTGGCACCGTTGTAACGAACGAAACATTGAAGAACACCGAAATCGTGATATCGCGTGTTTCGAGCGTTTCTGAGATCACAGCTAAGTGTAAAAGAGCAAAAACCTTCATTCTACTCAAATACACCACATCCATGCGTTAAAAGTGGTCTGGCGCTTCTGCAACGAACGAAAAAATGAAGAACACCGAAATCGAGATATCTCGTGTTCCGAGCGTGTCTGACTTCACAGGTCGATGTAAATGTATCAAAAACCTTCTTTCTACTCAAATACACAACATCCATGCGTTAAAAGTTGTCTTGGTGGTGAAGGGTTTCGGCAGAGGAACGTTCCTCTGCCGAAACCCTTCACCACCAAGAAACGCAGCGGTCAAAACAAAATTTCAACAATTAAAAGTTGTCTGGCACCGCTGAAGCGAACCAAACATCGAAGAACACCGAAGACGATATATCGCGTGTTTCGAGCGTGTCTGAGATCACAGCTCGATGTAAATGCATCAAAATCATTCACTCGACTCAAATACATAACATCCATACATTAAACGTTTTCTCTCACCGCTGAAGCGAACGAAACTTTGGGCAACACCGAAATCGAGATATCGCGTGTTTCGAGCTCTTCTGAGATCACAGCTCGATGTATATGTATCAAAAACCTTCATTCTACTCAGATACACCACATCCTTGCGTTGAAAGTTGTCTGGCACCGTTGTAACGAACGAAACATTGAAGAACACCGAAATCGTGATATCGCGTGTTTCGAGCGTTTCTGAGATCACAGCTAAGTGTAAAAGAGCAAAAACCTTCATTCTACTCAAATACACCACATCCATGCGTTAAAAGTTGTCTGGCACCGCGGAAGCGAACCAAACATCGAAGAACACCGAAATCGAGATATCGCGTGTTTGGAGCGTTTCTGAGATCACAGCTCGATGTAAATGTATCAAAAACCTTCATTCTACTCAAATACACAACATCCATGAGTTAAAAGTTGTCTGGCACCGCTGAAGCGAACCAAACATCGAGGAACACCGAAATCGATATATCGCGTGTTTCGAGCGTGTCTGAGATCACAGCTCGATGTAAATGCATCAAAATCATTCACTCGACTCAAATACATAACATCCATACATTAAACGTTTTCTCGCACCGCTGAAGCGAACGACACTTTGGGCAACACCGAAATCGAGATATCGCGTGTTTCGAGCTCTTCTGAGATCACAGCTCGATGTATATGTATCAAAAACCTTCATTCTACTCAAATACACCACATCCTTGCGTTGAAAGTTGTCTGGCACCGTTGTAACGAACGAAACATTGAAGAACACCGAAATCGTGATATCGCGTGTTTCGAGCGTTTCTGAGATCACAGCTAAGTGTAAAAGAGCAAAAACCTTCATTCTACTCAAATACACCACATCCATGCGTTAAAAGTAGTCTGGCGCTTCTGCAACGAACGAAAAATTGAAGAACACCGAAATCGAGATATCGCGTGTTTCGAGCTCTTCTGTGATCACAGCTCGATGTATATGTATCAAAAACCTTCATTTTACTCAAATACAACACATCCATGCGTTAAAAGAAGTCTGGTACCGTTGTAACGAACGAAACATTGAAGAACACCGAAATCGTGATATCACGTATTTCGAGCGTTTCTGAGATCACAGCTAGGTGTAAAAGAGCATAAACCTTCATTCTACTCAAATACACCACATCCATGCGTTGAAAGTTGTCTGGCACCGTTGTAACGAACGAAACATTGAAGAACACCGAAATCGTTATATCGCGTGTTTCGAGCGTTTCTGAGATCACAGCTAAGTGTAAAAGAACAAAAACCTTCATTCTACTCAAATACACCACATCCATGCGTTAAAAGTTGTCTGGCACCGCGGAAGCGAACCAAACATCGAAGAACACCGAAATCGAGATATCGCGTGTTTCGAGCTTGTCTGAGATCACAGCTCGATGTATATGTATCAAAAACCTTCATTCTACTCAACTACAACACATCCATGCGTTAAAAGTCGTCTGGTACCGCTGTAACGAACCAAACATCGAAGAACACCGAAATCTAGATATCTCGTGTTTGGAGCGTTTCTGAGATCACAGCTCGATGTAAATGTATCAAAAACCTTCATTCTACTCAAATACACAACATCCATGCGTTAAAAGTTGTCTGGCACCGCTGAAGCGAACCAAACATCGAGGAACACCGAAATCGATACATCGCGTGTTTCGAGCGTGTCTGAGATCACAGCTCGATGTAAATGCATCAAAACCATTCACTCGACTCAAATACATAACATCCATACATTAAACGTTGTCTCGCACCGCTGAAGCGAACGAAACTTTGAGCAACACCGAAATCGAGATATCGCGTTTTTCGAGCGTTTCTGAGACCACAGCTAAGTGTAAAAGAGCAAAACCTTCATTCTACTCAAATACACCACATCCATGCGTTAAAAGTGGTCTGGCGCTTCTGCAACGAACGAAAAATTGAAGAACACCGAAATCGAGATATCTCGTGTTTGGAGCGTTTCTGAGATCACAGCTCGATGTAAATGTATCAAAAACCTTCATTCTACTCAAATACACAACATCCATGAGTTAAAAGTTGTCTGGCACCGCTGAAGCGAACCAAACATCGAGGAACACCGAAATCGATATTTCGCGTGTTTCGAGCGTGTCTGAGATCACAGCTCGATGTAAATGCATCAAAACCATTCACTCGACTCAAATACATAACATCCATACATTAAACGTTGTCTCGCACCGCTGAAGCGATCGAAACTTTGAGCAACACCGAAATCGAGATATCGCGTTTTTCGAGCGTTTCTGAGATCACAGCTAAGTGTAAAAGAGCAAAAACCTTCATTCTACTCAAATACACCACATCCATGCGTTAAAAGTGGTCTGGCGCTTCTGCAACGAACGAAAAATTGAAGAACACCGAAATCGAGATATCTCGTGTTTGGAGCGTTTCTGAGATCACAGCTCGATGTAAATGTATCAAAAACCTTCATTCTACTCAAATACACAACATCCATGAGTTAAAAGTTGTCTGGCACCGCTGAAGCGAACCAAACATCGAGGAACACCGAAATCGATATATCGCGTGTTTCGAGCGTGTCTGAGATCACAGCTCGATGTAAATGCATCAAAACCATTCACTCGACTCAAATTCATAACATCCATACATTAAACGTTGTCTCGCACCGCTGAAGCGAACGAAACTTTGAGCAACACCGAAATCGAGATATCGCGTTTTTCGAGCGTTTCTGAGATCACAGGTCGATGTAAATGTATCAAAAACCTTCTTTCTACTCAAATACACAACATCCATGCGTTAAAAGTTGTCTGGAACCGCTGAAGCGAACCAAACATCGAAGAACACCGAAGTCGATATATCGCGTGTTTCGAGCGTGTCTGAGATCACAGCTCGATGTAAATGCATCAAAATCATTCACTCGACTCAAATACATAACATCCATACATTAAACGTTTTCTCGCACCGCTGAAGCGAACGAAACTTTGGGCAACACCGAAATCGAGATATCGCGTGTTTCGAGCTCTTCTGAGGTCACAGCTCGATGTATATGTATCAAAAACCTTCATTCTACTCAAATACACCACATCCTTGCGTTGAAAGTTGTCTGGCACCGTTGTAACGAACGAAACATTGAAGAACACCGAAATCGTGATATCGCGTGTTTCGAGCGTTTCTGAGATCACAGCTAAGTGTAAAAGAGCAAAAACCTTCATTCTACTCAAATACACCACATCCATGCGTTAAAAGTAGTCTGGCGCTTCTGCAACGAACGAAAAATTGAAGAACACCGAAATCGAGATATGGCGTGTTTCGAGCGCTTCTGAGATCACAGCTCGATGTATATGTATCAAAAACCTTGATTCTACTCAAATACACAACATCCATGCGTTAAAAGTCGTCTGGTACCGTTGTAACGAACGAAACATTGAAGAACACCGAAATCGTGATAACGCGTGTTTCGAGCGTTTCTGAGATCACAGCTAAGTGTAAAAGAGCAAAAACCTTCATTCTACTCAAATACACCACATCCATGCGTTAAAAGTGGTCCGGCGCTTCTGCAACGAACGAAACCTTGAAGAACACCGAAATCGAGATATTGCGCGTTTCGAGCTCTTCTGAGATCACAGCTCGATGTATATGTATCAAAAACCTTCATTCTACTCAAATACAACACATCCATGCGTTAAAAGTCGTCTGGTACCGTTGTAACGAACGAAACATTGAAGAACACCGAAATCGTGATATCGCGTGTTTCGAGCGTTTCTGAGATCACAGCTAAGTGTAAAAGAGCAAAAACCTTCATTCTACTCAAATACACCACATCCATGCGTTAAAAGTTGTCTGGCACCGCGGAAGCGAACCAAACATCGAAGAACACCGAAATCGAGATATCGCGTGTTTGGAGCGTTTCTGAGATCACAGCTCGATGTAAATGTATCAAAAACCTTCATTCTACTCAAATACACAACATCCATGAGTTAAAAGTTGTCTGGCACCGCTGAAGCGAACCAAACATCGAGGAACACCGAAATCGATATATCGCGTGTTTCGAGCGTGTCTGAGATCACAGCTCGATGTAAATGCATCAAAATCATTCACTCGACTCAAATACATAACATCCATACATTAAACGTTTTCTCGCACCGCTGAAGCGAACGAAACTTTGGGCAACACCGAAATCGAGATATGGCGTGTTTCGAGCACTTCTGAGATCACAGCTCGATGTATATGTATCAAAAACCTTCATTCTACTCAAATACACCACATCCTTGCGTTGAAAGTTGTCTGGCACCGTTGTAACGAACGAAACATTGAAGAACACCGAAATCGTGATATCGCGTGTTTCGAGCGTTTCTGAGATCACAGCTAAGTGTAAAAGAGCAAAAACCTTCATTCTACTCAAATACACCACATCCATGCGTTAAAAGTAGTCTGGCGCTTCACCAACGAACGAAAAATTGAAGAACACCGAAATCGAGATATCGCGTGTTTCGAGCTCTTCTGTGATCACAGCTCGATGTATATGTATCAAAAACCTTCATTTTACTCAAATACAACACATCCATGCGTTAAAAGTCGTCTGGTACCGTTGTAACGAACGAAACATTGAAGAACACCGAAATCGTGATATCACGTATTTCGAGCGTTTCTGAGATCACAGCTAGGTGTAAAACAGCATAAACCTTCATTCTACTCAAATACACCACATCCATGCGTTAAAAGTGGTCTGGCGCTTCTGCAACGAACGAAAAAATGAAGAACACCGAAATCGAGATATCTCGTGTTCCGAGCGTATCTGACTTCACAGGTCGATGTAAATGTATCAAAAACCTTCTTTCTACTCAAATACACAACATCCATGCGTTAAAAGTTGTCTTGGTGGTGAAGGGTTTCGGCAGAGGAACGTTCCTCTGCCGAAACCCTTCACCACCAAGAAACGCAGCGGTCAAAACAAAATTTCAACAATTAAAAGTTGTCTGGCACCGCTGAAGCGAACCAAACATCGAAGAACACCGAAGACGATATATCGCGTGTTTCGAGCGTGTCTGAGATCACAGCTCGATGTAAATGCATCAAAATCATTCACTCGACTCAAATACATAACATCCATACATTAAACGTTTTCTCTCACCGCTGAAGCGAACGAAACTTTGGGCAACACCGAAATCGAGATATCGCGTGTTTCGAGCTCTTCTGAGATCACAGCTCGATGTATATGTATCAAAAACCTTCATTCTACTCAGATACACCACATCCTTGCGTTGAAAGTTGTCTGGCACCGTTGTAACGAACGAAACATTGAAGAACACCGAAATCGTGATATCGCGTGTTTCGAGCGTTTCTGAGATCACAGCTAAGTGTAAAAGAGCAAAAACCTTCATTCTACTCAAATACACCACATCCATGCGTTAAAAGTTGTCTGGCACCGCGGAAGCGAACCAAACATCGAAGAACACCGAAATCGAGATATCGCGTGTTTGGAGCGTTTCTGAGATCACAGCTCGATGTAAATGTATCAAAAACCTTCATTCTACTCAAATACACAACATCCATGAGTTAAAAGTTGTCTGGCACCGCTGAAGCGAACCAAACATCGAGGAACACCGAAATCGATATATCGCGTGTTTCGAGCGTGTCTGAGATCACAGCTCGATGTAAATGCATCAAAATCATTCACTCGACTCAAATACATAACATCCATACATTAAACGTTTTCTCGCACCGCTCAAGCGAACGAAACTTTGGGCAACACCGAAATCGAGATATCGCGTGTTTCGAGCTCTTCTGAGATCACAGCTCGATGTATATGTATCAAAAACCTTCATTCTACTCAAATACACCACATCCTTGCGTTGAAAGTTGTCTGGCACCGTTGTAACGAACGAAACATTGAAGAACACCGAAATCGTGATATCGCGTGTTTCGAGCGTTTCTGAGATCACAGCTAAGTGTAAAAGAGCAAAAACCTTCATTCTACTCAAATACACCACATCCATGCGTTAAAAGTAGTCTGGCGCTTCTGCAACGAACGAAAAATTGAAGAACACCGAAATCGAGATATCGCGTGTTTCGAGCTCTTCTGTGATCACAGCTCGATGTATATGTATCAAAAACCTTCATTTTACTCAAATACAACACATCCATGCGTTAAAAGTCGTCTGGTACCGTTGTAACGAACGAAACATTGAAGAACACCGAAATCGTGATATCACGTATTTCGAGCGTTTCTGAGATCACAGCTAGGTGTAAAAGAGCATAAACCTTCATTCTACTCAAATACACCACATCCATGCGTTGAAAGTTGTCTGGCACCGTTGTAACGAACGAAACATTGAAGAACACCGAAATCGTTATATCGCGTGTTTCGAGCGTTTCTGAGATCACAGCTAAGTGTAAAAGAACAAAAACCTTCATTCTACTCAAATACACCACATCCATGCGTTAAAAGTTGTCTGGCACCGCGGAAGCGAACCAAACATCGAAGAACACCGAAATCGAGATATCGCGTGTTTCGAGCTTGTCTGAGATCACAGCTCGATGTATATGTATCAAAAACCTTCATTCTACTCAACTACAACACATCCATGCGTTAAAAGTCGTCTGGTACCGCTGTAACGAACCAAACATCGAAGAACACCGAAATCTAGATATCTCGTGTTTGGAGCGTTTCTGAGATCACAGCTCGATGTAAATGTATCAAAAACCTTCATTCTACTCAAATACACAACATCCATGCGTTAAAAGTTGTCTGGCACCGCTGAAGCGAACCAAACATCGAGGAACACCGAAATCGATACATCGCGTGTTTCGAGCGTGTCTGAGATCACAGCTCGATGTAAATGCATCAAAACCATTCACTCGACTCAAATACATAACATCCATACATTAAACGTTGTCTCGCACCGCTGAAGCGAACGAAACTTTGAGCAACACCGAAATCGAGATATCGCGTTTTTCGAGCGTTTCTGAGACCACAGCTAAGTGTAAAAGAGCAAAAACCTTCATTCTACTCAAATACACCACATCCATGCGTTAAAAGTGGTCTGGCGCTTCTGCAACGAACGAAAAATTGAAGAACACCGAAATCGAGATATCTCGTGTTTGGAGCGTTTCTGAGATCACAGCTCGATGTAAATGTATCAAAAACCTTCATTCTACTCAAATACACAACATCCATGAGTTAAAAGTTGTCTGGCACCGCTGAAGCGAACCAAACATCGAGGAACACCGAAATCGATATATCGCGTGTTTCGAGCGTGTCTGAGATCACAGCTCGATGTAAATGCATCAAAACCATTCACTCGACTCAAATACGTAACATCCATACATTAAACGTTGTCTCGCACCGCTGAAGCGAACGAAACTTTGAGCAACACCGAAATCGAGATATCGCGTTTTTCGAGCGTTTCTGAGATCACAGCTAAGTGTAAAAGAGCAAAAACCTTCATTCTACTCAAATACACCACATCCATGCGTTAAAAGTGGTCTGGCGCTTCTGCAACGAACGAAAAATTGAAGAACACCGAAATCGAGATATCTCGTGTTCCGAGCGTATCTGACTTCACAGGTCGATGTAGATGTATCAAAAACCTTCTTTCTACTCAAATACACAACATCCATGCGTTAAAAGTTGTCTGGAACCGCTGAAGCGAACCAAACATCGAAGAACACCGAAGTCGATATATCGCGTGTTTCGAGCGTGTCTGAGATCACAGCTCGATGTAAATGCATCAAAATCATTCACTCGACTCAAATACATAACATCCATACATTAAACGTTTTCTCGCACCGCTGAAGCGAACGAAACTTTGGGCAACACCGAAATCGAGATATCGCGTGTTTCGAGCTCTTCTGAGATCACAGCTCGATGTATATGTATCAAAAACCTTCATTCTACTCAAATACACCACATCCTTGCGTTGAAAGTTGTCTGGCACCGTTGTAACGAACGAAACATTGAAGAACACCGAAATCGTGATATCGCGTGTTTCGAGCGTTTCTGAGATCACAGCTAAGTGTAAAAGAGCAAAAACCTTCATTCTACTCAAATACACCACATCCATGCGTTAAAAGTAGTCTGGCGCTTCTGCAACGAACGAAAAATTGAAGAACACCGAAATCGAGATATCGCGTGTTTCGAGCGCTTCTGAGATCACAGCTCGATGTATATGTATCAAAAACCTTGATTCTACTCAAATACACAACATCCATGCGTTAAAAGTCGTCTGGTACCGTTGTAACGAACGAAACATTGAAGAACACCGAAATCGTGATAACGCGTGTTTCGAGCGTTTCTGAGATCACAGCTAAGTGTAAAAGAGCAAAAACCTTCATTCTACTCAAATACACCACATCCATGCGTTAAAAGTTGTCTGGCACCGCGGAAGCGAACCAAACATCGAAGAACACCGAAATCGAGATATCGCGTGTTTGGAGCGTTTCTGAGATCACAGCTCGATGTAAATGTATCAAAAACCTTCATTCTACTCAAATACACAACATCCATGAGTTAAAAGTTGTCTGGCACCGCTGAAGCGAACCAAACATCGAGGAACACCGAAATCGATATATCGCGTGTTTCGAGCGTGTCTGAGATCACAGCTCGATGTAAATGCATCAAAATCATTCACTCGACTCAAATACATAACATCCATACATTAAACGTTTTCTCGCACCGCTGAAGCGAACGACACTTTGGGCAACACCGAAATCGAGATATCGCGTGTTTCGAGCTCTTCTGAGATCACAGCTCGATGTATATGTATCAAAAACCTTCATTCTACTCAAATACACCACATCCTTGCGTTGAAAGTTGTCTGGCACCGTTGTAACGAACGAAACATTGAAGAACACCGAAATCGTGATATCGCGTGTTTCGAGCGGTTCTGAGATCACAGCTAAGTGTAAAAGAGCAAAAACCTTCATTCTACTCAAATACACCACATCCATGCGTTAAAAGTAGTCTGGCGCTTCTGCAACGAACGAAAAATTGAAGAACACCGAAATCGAGATATCGCGTGTTTCGAGCTCTTCTGTGATCACAGCTCGATGTATATGTATCAAAAACCTTCATTTTACTCAAATACAACACATCCATGCGTTAAAAGAAGTCTGGTACCGTTGTAACGAACGAAACATTGAAGAACACCGAAATCGTGATATCACGTATTTCGAGCGTTTCTGAGATCACAGCTAGGTGTAAAAGAGCATAAACCTTCATTCTACTCAAATACACCACATCCATGCGTTGAAAGTTGTCTGGCACCGTTGTAACGAACGAAACATTGAAGAACACCGAAATCGTTATATCGCGTGTTTCGAGCGTTTCTGAGATCACAGCTAAGTGTAAAAGAACAAAAACCTTCATTCTACTCAAATACACCACATCCATGCGTTAAAAGTTGTCTGGCACCGCGGAAGCGAACCAAACATCGAAGAACACCGAAATCGAGATATCGCGTGTTTCGTGCTTGTCTGAGATCACAGCTCGATGTATATGTATCAAAAACCTTCATTCTACTCAACTACAACACATCCATGCGTTAAAAGTCGTCTGGTACCGCTGTAACGAACCAAACATCGAAGAACATCGAAATCTAGATATCTCGTGTTTGGAGCGTTTCTGAGATCACAGCTCGATGTAAATGTATCAAAAACCTTCATTCTACTCAAATACACAACATCCATGCGTTAAAAGTTGTCTGGCACCGCTGAAGCGAACCAAACATCGAGGAACACCGAAATCGATACATCGCGTGTTTCGAGCGTGTCTGAGATCACAGCTCGATGTAAATGCATCAAAACCATTCACTCGACTCAAATACATAACATCCATACATTAAACGTTGTCTCGCACCGCTGAAGCGAACGAAACTTTGAGCAACACCGAAATCGAGATATCGCGTTTTTCGAGCGTTTCTGAGACCACAGCTAAGTGTAAAAGAGCAAAACCTTCATTCTACTCAAATACACCACATCCATGCGTTAAAAGTGGTCTGGCGCTTCTGCAACGAACGAAAAATTGAAGAACACCGAAATCGAGATATCTCGTGTTTGGAGCGTTTCTGAGATCACAGCTCGATGTAAATGTATCAAAAACCTTCATTCTACTCAAATACACAACATCCATGAGTTAAAAGTTGTCTGGCACCGCTGAAGCGAACCAAACATCGAGGAACACCGAAATCGATATTTCGCGTGTTTCGAGCGTGTCTGAGATCACAGCTCGATGTAAATGCATCAAAACCATTCACTCGACTCAAATACATAACATCCATACATTAAACGTTGTCTCGCACCGCTGAAGCGATCGAAACTTTGAGCAACACCGAAATCGAGATATCGCGTTTTTCGAGCGTTTCTGAGATCACAGCTAAGTGTAAAAGAGCAAAAACCTTCATTCTACTCAAATACACCACATCCATGCGTTAAAAGTGGTCTGGCGCTTCTGCAACGAACGAAAAATTGAAGAACACCGAAATCGAGATATCTCGTGTTTGGAGCGTTTCTGAGATCACAGCTCGATGTAAATGTATCAAAAACCTTCATTCTACTCAAATACACAACATCCATGAGTTAAAAGTTGTCTGGCACCGCTGAAGCGAACCAAACATCGAGGAACACCGAAATCGATATATCGCGTGTTTCGAGCGTGTCTGAGATCACAGCTCGATGTAAATGCATCAAAACCATTCACTCGACTCAAATACATAACATCCATACATTAAACGTTGTCTCGCACCGCTGAAGCGAACGAAACTTTGAGCAACACCGAAATCGAGATATCGCGTTTTTCGAGCGTTTCTGAGATCACAGGTCGATGTAAATGTATCAAAAACCTTCTTTCTACTCAAATACACAACATCCATGCGTTAAAAGTTGTCTGGAACCGCTGAAGCGAACCAAACATCGAAGAACACCGAAGTCGATATATCGCGTGTTTCGAGCGTGTCTGAGATCACAGCTCGATGTAAATGCATCAAAATCATTCACTCGACTCAAATACATAACATCCATACATTAAACGTTTTCTCGCACCGCTGAAGCGAACGAAACTTTGGGCAACACCGAAATCGAGATATCGCGTGTTTCGAGCTCTTCTGAGGTCACAGCTCGATGTATATGTATCAAAAACCTTCATTCTACTCAAATACACCACATCCTTGCGTTGAAAGTTGTCTGGCACCGTTGTAACGAACGAAACATTGAAGAACACCGAAATCGTGATATCGCGTGTTTCGAGCGTTTCTGAGATCACAGCTAAGTGTAAAAGAGCAAAAACCTTCATTCTACTCAAATACACCACATCCATGCGTTAAAAGTAGTCTGGCGCTTCTGCAACGAACGAAAAATTGAAGAACACCGAAATCGAGATATGGCGTGTTTCGAGCGCTTCTGAGATCACAGCTCGATGTATATGTATCAAAAACCTTGATTCTACTCAAATACACAACATCCATGCGTTAAAAGTCGTCTGGTACCGTTGTAACGAACGAAACATTGAAGAACACCGAAATCGTGATAACGCGTGTTTCGAGCGTTTCTGAGATCACAGCTAAGTGTAAAAGAGCAAAAACCTTCATTCTACTCAAATACACCACATCCATGCGTTAAAAGTGGTCCGGCGCTTCTGCAACGAACGAAACCTTGAAGAACACCGAAATCGAGATATTGCGCGTTTCGAGCTCTTCTGAGATCACAGCTCGATGTATATGTATCAAAAACCTTCATTCTACTCAAATACAACACATCCATGCGTTAAAAGTCGTCTGGTACCGTTGTAACGAACGAAACATTGAAGAACACCGAAATCGTGATATCGCGTGTTTCGAGCGTTTCTGAGATCACAGCTAAGTGTAAAAGAGCAAAAACCTTCATTCTACTCAAATACACCACATCCATGCGTTAAAAGTTGTCTGGCACCGCGGAAGCGAACCAAACATCGAAGAACACCGAAATCGAGATATCGCGTGTTTGGAGCGTTTCTGAGATCACAGCTCGATGTAAATGTATCAAAAACCTTCATTCTACTCAAATACACAACATCCATGAGTTAAAAGTTGTCTGGCACCGCTGAAGCGAACCAAACATCGAGGAACACCGAAATCGATATATCGCGTGTTTCGAGCGTATCTGAGATCACAGCTCGATGTAAATGCATCAAAATCATTCACTCGACTCAAATACATAACATCCATACATTAAACGTTTTCTCGCACCGCTGAAGCGAACGAAACTTTGGGCAACACCGAAATCGAGATATGGCGTGTTTCGAGCACTTCTGAGATCACAGCTCGATGTATATGTATCAAAAACCTTCATTCTACTCAAATACACCACATCCTTGCGTTGAAAGTTGTCTGGCACCGTTGTAACGAACGAAACATTGAAGAACACCGAAATCGTGATATCGCGTGTTTCGAGCGTTTCTGAGATCACAGCTAAGTGTAAAAGAGCAAAAACCTTCATTCTACTCAAATACACCACATCCATGCGTTAAAAGTAGTCTGGCGCTTCTGCAACGAACGAAAAATTGAAGAACACCGAAATCGAGATATCGCGTGTTTCGAGCTCTTCTGTGATCACAGCTCGATGTATATGTATCAAAAACCTTCATTTTACTCAAATACAACACATCCATGCGTTAAAAGTCGTCTGGTACCGTTGTAACGAACGAAACATTGAAGAACACCGAAATCGTGATATCACGTATTTCGAGCGTTTCTGAGATCACAGCTAGGTGTAAAAGAGCATAAACCTTCATTCTACTCAAATACACCACATCCATGCGTTAAAAGTGGTCTGGCGCTTCTGCAACGAACGAAAAAATGAAGAACACCGAAATCGAGATATCTCGTGTTCCGAGCGTATCTGACTTCACAGGTCGATGTAAATGTATCAAAAACCTTCTTTCTACTCAAATACACAACATCCATGCGTTAAAAGTTGTCTTGGTGGTGAAGGGTTTCGGCAGAGGAACGTTCCTCTGCCGAAACCCTTCACCACCAAGAAACGCAGCGGTCAAAACAAAATTTCAACAATTAAAAGTTGTCTGGCACCGCTGAAGCGAACCAAACATCGAAGAACACCGAAGACGATATATCGCGTGTTTCGAGCGTGTCTGAGATCACAGCTCGATGTAAATGCATCAAAATCATTCACTCGACTCAAATACATAACATCCATACATTAAACGTTTTCTCTCACCGCTGAAGCGAACGAAACTTTGGGCAACACCGAAATCGAGATATCGCGTGTTTCGAGCTCTTCTGAGATCACAGCTCGATGTATATGTATCAAAAACCTTCATTCTACTCAGATACACCACATCCTTGCGTTGAAAGTTGTCTGGCACCGTTGTAACGAACGAAACATTGAAGAACACCGAAATCGTGATATCGCGTGTTTCGAGCGTTTCTGAGATCACAGCTAAGTGTAAAAGAGCAAAAACCTTCATTCTACTCAAATACACCACATCCATGCGTTAAAAGTTGTCTGGCACCGCGGAAGCGAACCAAACATCGAAGAACACCGAAATCGAGATATCGCGTGTTTGGAGCGTTTCTGAGATCACAGCTCGATGTAAATGTATCAAAAACCTTCATTCTACTCAAATACACAACATCCATGAGTTAAAAGTTGTCTGGCACCGCTGAAGCGAACCAAACATCGAGGAACACCGAAATCGATATATCGCGTGTTTCGAGCGTGTCTGAGATCACAGCTCGATGTAAATGCATCAAAATCATTCACTCGACTCAAATACATAACATCCATACATTAAACGTTTTCTCGCACCGCTCAAGCGAACGAAACTTTGGGCAACACCGAAATCGAGATATCGCGTGTTTCGAGCTCTTCTGAGATCACAGCTCGATGTATATGTATCAAAAACCTTCATTCTACTCAAATACACCACATCCTTGCGTTGAAAGTTGTCTGGCACCGTTGTAACGAACGAAACATTGAAGAACACCGAAATCGTGATATCGCGTGTTTCGAGCGTTTCTGAGATCACAGCTAAGTGTAAAAGAGCAAAAACCTTCATTCTACTCAAATACACCACATCCATGCGTTAAAAGTAGTCTGGCGCTTCTGCAACGAACGAAAAATTGAAGAACACCGAAATCGAGATATCGCGTGTTTCGAGCTCTTCTGTGATCACAGCTCGATGTATATGTATCAAAAACCTTCATTTTACTCAAATACAACTGTTGTGTCGCCCAAAATCCGCTCCGCGGAGTTTGAGGATATTTCCACGTAAATGACGGGAATTTCTGGGTTGTGGGTTATCTGACCGGTGAAGGGTTGGAACCCAAACTCACGAACACACCGTTTGATTTATCACGTTTATTAACAATGTTTAGTAATAAATTACAGTCACTCACACTTGAATAGTTTTACACTTAAATTGTTTACAATGATTATTTATTGCTGAGATTCTCCGCGTGAATCTCAGCCGAACCAACCGCACAGTTCCGTGCTTAAATCAAGTCTGCCTGATTAACTGTTCTCAACTCCTTTTATACGGTTTGAGATCAGTTACTTCAGCGCAATTTTGTTTATTTATTAATTCACATGTTTATCTCTGGTGCCTTACTGCCCCACATTAGGGGTAAACAGTGCACCGGGCCCCCGCATGCAGCGACATGCGCCGGGCCCCGAAATCGCTGACGCGCTATTGCGACGCCTCGGCCGTCGCAATGGCCAGCGGTGGCCGCATTCTTGTAGATTGCCGCAAGCGCAAGGCGCTGCGGCGGCTATACGCGTATTCAAACCAAATTCTTCATAATTTCTTCATCGCGAGCGTGAAGCGCCGCGATGGACGCGTGTGCGCCGCGCGTAACCCGCGAGCATACGACCGGGGTACAACATCCCTCCCCCCTTAAAAGAAAAGAAATTCGACCCCGGATTTCTTTTCACTCGTCTCCGGCGAGTTTTTTAAAAATATTAACCTACCCCGCAACTAATTATTACCTCGGTTTCCCAAAAAATAAAAATTCGTTAAATTACCGGTAATGTTACCCGTCGCGGAGTTCAACGACCCTGGTCGCAATATTGCCCACTAATTTCCGCTGATGCGGAACTGCCACGATATAAAAGTGGTCTTCCGCGTTTTGTGCGTTCAGAACGTGAATTACAATCAGCGCGACATGGGTAAAATCACAGAGGTAAGTTTTCTCTATCTTACGAAGTTAATTCACACTACGGTTTTCATATACTAATGTTCGTTTTTTCTTCTTTTTCAGCAGTCCGCAGACCCACACACCACTGCCACGGGCACCGTCTGCCGAATCCCTGGGGTCCGGACGAAGGATGCCGCACCCTCCCTTCCGAGGATCGTGGTACTGGACCCGCACGCGCTCAACTACCGCGCGGTCCATGGTTGTTTACCGCTGAGCTGCGCGTTGCGGATGCGCTCCAAATGCGCTACTGGGGCCTGGCTGCGTCTACTGGCTGCTGCAACGGTGCTTCCACCGGCCGATGAGGGGATTGGCCATAGATAGCCCTCCTTGCAGCTTATTGTTGTTGTTGTACAACTTTTTTGTATTTGTTTTTTTTTTTTTTATAATAGCAATAAAAATTTTCCCTTGGATTTTCCTTGTGTGGGCTCCTTATTTTCTCTTATATTATGCCCGCCTCCGTGACCGGCGGGGTGACCTCCGGCTTCCAACGACGGATCGCGCGCACAACCAGGTATACAGCGCAACCGGTAATTACCAGCAGTACGAGAGCGCCTGCTCCGTATTGTCCGATGGTAAAGTAGAGGCGCGTTCTGCCTGTCTGCACTGCGTCTAAATCATGATCCAGATTGCGTAACCGCGTCCCGAGCTCGTTCAATTCACGTGGATTGCTGACCACGTTCCGAAGTCCGGGGCTCCTTGCCTCGGTCACTTTTGGGATAGTTTTCCCTTCTTGCTCCGATAGGGTAAGGTTGTACGTAGGGACAAACCCTCCGTCGCGGATATCTTGCGTAATCCGCTTCACGGTGCTCACCTTAAAATCCTGGGCCGTAGCAGTGCATTTCCCGGTCATCGTCAGCATACCGGCGTCTATTAATGTTTCCTGCTTTGCTGGTTGGCCGTCACAAATGATGTTGACAGCTTCCTCGCTGGGGGCTACGTATAACCAACGGCCGGGCTGCTCCAAACTCATGATTACGGGGCGCGTAAGCTTGATAGCCCGCTTCGCACATTGCTGTTTCACGGCCATGGTGTTGGTGGTGAACATGACAACCTCACAGGGTGCGTCATCGTTGATCGCCAGTGTTGGATGCTGCGAATCACAATAATATTTATTTCCGTCGGCTTTACATGCGTCCAAATCTTTTCCCGACATCCGTAGGTAGCTCCGGCTTTCCCGATTTACAACGACGAGATCCTCGGTTGTCTCCAGGTAGTAGTAAGTGTTGTTCGCTGCCCTCGTAGGTAATGGATATACCCGATTGATGCTGAACTCGGCTTGGCTCACGAGAGGTATTTCCAGCAAAATTACTACCATGCTCCCTTTTCGGAATGCCTTCACAGTGGACAGCCTCAGGAGATGCGCCGCGTTTGACCGGGTAACCTGCCGAGGGAAGCTGTGTCCGCGTGGTACGTGCGGTAACGCTTCCGTCAGATACTCGGTCATTTTCTCGGGACTGAGCATTGCCGGACTTATGGTTCCCATGGAAATTCCTGAGAACATTTCCACGAGCTCTTTCACGTTTCCCAGCATCGTTTCTACGTAGGCTTCGATGGCGGCGATATTTTCGTCCAATCGTTGCCGCATTTCCAGACTATTTCCCCGGACCTCAAAATCGAAATTTGCCTTGGTAATCAGTCCCCATAAAGCGTCCTCGTTCTCCTGGGTTACCCGGGCTGTCCGGTTGAATAACTCGATGGCCGACTCCACGATCTGGACCTGCTCCTTCATACCCTTTTTCAAGGTTTCCTCGTTCTGCCGTACATTTTCCAGCTCAGCAGCGATTCGCTCGGCGTCGGAAGCATCCATATTTCCCGTAAGGGCTTTTATTATCGAACCCAATCCATCCAATAGCCCTCGGCGTTTCCGGCGGTGCTCGGCTCCCACTAGATCATGGATTATCCCGATCTCCTTCCGTATTTTTTCGTTGACCCGGGCGACGGTGTCGGATAACGCCTGGCATTGGCTGTTGTCCTCTAATTCCCGTTTGCAGGTATCCTGGAGTCTGTGTAGCTGTATTAGGATGTTTTCCTCCTGTTGGGCCAGTAGTCCGATATCTACATGGATCGCGAGGTTCCAAGTGTCCGAAAATATATTCAATTTGCCCACTTCCTCGTAGTAGAGGCCGGGCGTGTCCCGGAATTTCCGGACCTCGTACGGCGCGCCTGCACCTGTGGCAATCGCCAGCTGACTCAGCAGCGACAGCCTGTAACAGTGTGCCCAATAATTTAGCTCGTGCGTAATTCTTATGCACGGCTCTTGTACCGGTGATATATAATGACCGGCTACGCATGGTATCGTCACTTCGCTCTTCTTCGTAACCGCGAGACGTAACGTTACCGGAAAAATTTTCGCCATGGACCCCGCCATGATTGCTCATCTGTTTCCCGGCCAGGAATTCAACCACGAGGTCTACCGGGTGCTGGTGAGGGTCAACCCTTTTCAAGGGCTTCACCCGGGTATTACCGTCCTTTTTCTAAATTTTTCTGTTTCTCCTGATTTTCCCCAGGAAGCGTTGTTCTCCGCCCCGAGGCCACGTCGCCCCGCGTACCTCGAGACATTTATCCGTGAGGCGGAGAAAATTCGGTATCAGCGTCGACTTCTTACCTGGGGAGTGAACAAGCTGTGGGCCGAAAATCCGACGGAGGGAGCATCAGTCGACCCCCTGGGCCTGCGACGGCTTTTCGGTGTTGAATCTTCGCCGTGCCCTCATTGCGGCTGTACCAGATAAATAAAAATCGAATTTTCATGTATTTTTGTTCTTTCATAATTTTTCGCCCTTTTCCCACGTTGTTCCTCCCGTCGCGCTGTACCGCCGAGCCCCGACTAGTGCTCGATGTAGTTTTTAAGGCGGTTCACATGTACTTTGAGTATTTTCCGCCCTTTCTGGAAAGAATAGTTTTGGGCGGAATGAACCTCCACGATGGTATATGGCCCGATCCACTTGGGCGTTAATTTCGCTGCTCTTCCGCGTCGCACCGTCTCATCATGTAGGAGTACCTTATCGCCGGTGTGGAATTCCTGGATCTTCGTCTTCTTATCGAACTGCTGCTTGGCTCGTTCCTTCGACGTTTTCAGGTTTTCTCTAGCGGTAGTCCAGGCGGCGCGTAACCGTTCTCGCAGTTCCCCTGCGTAGTCATCGTACGAATATGTTGCCCTTGGTTCCCTTCGAAGGGCGGTCGGCAGCTCTGCCTCCTCCCCGAACACCAAGCTGTGCGGGGTATGACCTGTGGAAGTATGCGGGGTCGTGTTGTATGTAAACATGGCGTATGGCAGCCATTGATCCCAATTTCCCTGGTCTTCATCCACATAGTTTTTCAGGTATTCGGCCAAAGTTCGGTGTGAGCGCTCCAGGGCGCCATTTGACTCCGGGTGGTAAGCCGTGGTTTGGATTTTCTCGATGTGCAATAATTTACAAACGCCCTTAAAGGTGGCGCTGAGAAAATTCGTACCCTGATCCGTGAGTACGGTTTCCGGCGTACCATATCGGCAAATTATTTCTTCAGCGAATGCCTTAGCCACCTCATTTGCTGACTGATTTTGCAGCGGGATCGCCACACTGTATTTGGTCAACAAATCCTGGAATGTGAGGATATATTTATTACCTCTTTCCGTATCTGGTAACGGACCGACTATGTCCATTGCGCATTTTTCGAACGCTTTGGTCGGCGTATCTGTAATCGCCATAGGCGCTTTATTGAGAGGGTGAATCTTATTTTTCTGACATTTGTCGCATTTATTAACATATTTTTCCACGTCTCCTCGAAGGCCGGGCCAGGTATATTTCATTTGAATTCTTTTATACATTCTAGCAATGCCCTGGTGTCCGCCAAACGGAGTATCGTGGTATTCACGTAATATTGCCTGTCTCTCTTCCTCTCCCGGGCTGGAGTCGTCCGTGCTGCGGCTATCTTCCTCACACGCTGGCTTGCCCGCTGCCTCCTTCGCCGTCCTTGTCGGTTGCACGGCGGCTGGCACGCTGGCCGTCTCACTCGGCGGCACGCTGCTTGACTCACCCGGTGGCGCGCGCTCGGGGTATTGCGGGTCGCTTGCTGTCTCGCTCGGCGGCGCGCTAGCTGTCTCACTCGGCGGCGCGCGCTCGGGGTATTGCGGGTCGCCTGCTGTCCCGCTCGGCGGCGCGCTAGCTGTCTCACTCGGCGGCGCGCTCGCGGGGCAATGAGGGTCAGCGCGCGGGTGACGCGCGACGCGGCGGCCATTAAGTCGGCCGCGGTCGTCTGTCTCTGTCGCACTCCCGTCGCCTGGCGCCTTACTCGCCTCCGCTCTGGCCTGTGAGCGTGTGGCCACACAGATGCGGCTTAAAGCGTCTGCGTTTGTGTTGCGCTTACCTGCCTTGTATTCGACATTGAACTCATGTTCCGCCAATTTTATTTTCCAACGCATGAGTCTCGAGCCTGGGTCCTGGACGCCGAATAGCCATGTCAGAGGCTTGTGATCGGTGACGACTGTGAATTTCGTTCCGTACACATATGGTCGGAACTGAGATATTCCCCAGACGATCGCCAGTAGTTCCCTCTCGATGGTGGAATAATTCTGCTCAGCTTTGTTCAACGTTCGGCTGGCGTAGCAGATCGGCAGGTCTTCTCCAATTTTCCCTTGCGACAGGATTGCCCCGATGGCCTTGTCGGACGCGTCTGTCGTCACGATGAAGGGCTGCTCGAAATCCGGATACTGTAGTACCGGAGCCGTTGTAAGGGCCGTCCTAAGGTCCTCGAAAGCTTGCTCCTGCTTCGGCGTCCAAACGAAAGGGACGTCCTTCTTCGTTAACTCACTAAGAGGTTTAGCAATTTTCGAAAAATCCTGAATAAATTTCCTGTAATAGCCCGCTAGTCCCAGAAAGGACTGTACCTCTTTTACACTTCTTGGGACAGGAAAATTCTTTACTGCGACAATTTTCTCTGGATCTGGTCGTACTCCTTCCTCGGAGATCACATGCCCCAGATATTGAGTTTCCTTCCGGAGGAATCTACATTTCCCGGGTTGCAGTGACAACTTGGCCTCCCGCAGTCGCTGGAAAACCTCTTCCAACCTTTTATTGTGTTCCTTCAGGTTAGCGCCGAATATTACGATATCGTCCAAATAGACGTAGCATTTTAGTCCGGCGAGCCCGGCCAGCACTGAATTCATCAGTCTCTGGAAGGTTGGTGGAGCGTTTTTTAACCCGAATGGCATCCGGGTGTACTCGAAATGTCCTTGCGGTGTTGAAAATGCCGTTTTTTCCCTGTCCTTTTCAGCCATGGGGATTTGATGAAAACCTGACGCCAAATCGAGCGTCGTAAAATATTGCGCTCGACCGAGTTGGTCGAGTATTTCATTAATATGTGGAAGCGGGTATGAATCCCCGATGGTGACCTCGTTTAACTTACGAAAGTCGACCACAACGCGCATTTTCCTGATGCCCGCTGCGTCAGGTTTTTTGGCCACTACGAGCAGTGGTGCGTTCCACTGACTCCGACTGGGCCGGATGATCCCGTCCTTCAGCATCTCCGCCATTTGTTGCTGTACTTCCTTTTTGTGGGCCTCTGGTAGCCTATATGGGTTTACTTTGATGGGTAGAACCCCCTCCTTAAGCGGGATGTGATGCTCCACCATATCTGTGCAGGGCAGTTTGTCGCCCTCCAGGTGGAATATGTCCGCGTAATTCTCGCAGATTTCGAGGAGATGTTTTCTCTCCTCCTTATTTAGGTGGTCCACGACGATCTCTTTTCGTATTTTTTCGAGTCGCGTGCCTCCCCCCTTCGCGCTGACGGTTCCTACCTCCAGCGTGGTAGTATCGGTCTCGCCGTCGCGTGATTTTTCTGCTGACGCGAGTGGTTCGAGTGTCACGATCGGTCGGTCGACCTCGATTTCCTTGGCTGTGGTATTCGCCAGACTTACCACACAGCTGCTTCCTTGGGGTGTTGTAACACACGCCCCGAGCACCACTCCGTCGGCAATCTCGCGTTTTTCGACCATCCCGACGAATTGACTGCCGGTTGATGCGTACGTAATGTTTTCGCTACGCGGTGGCAGTTTTACCTTCAAACTTCCGTTGATCAGGGGCATGCTATGCCCGTACATTTTTACTGTGGTTCCGCCAAGGATATCCACACTGTGTTTGATAATAAAATCCATGCCCAAAAATCCGTGTACCCCGAGTGGTACGTCATCGGGTATTACATGAAACAAGTGTGTTATACTGACCGCTGGCGTTTTTACGGTGATCCGGGCTGCGCAGAGGGCTTTAATCCTTTTCCCCCCTGCGCCCTCGATGTAGACATCCGATTTTTCAGCCGCTGTTTCTGGTTTCAGCGCACTTTTGTTTATTATGCTCAACTGAGCCCCGGTATCCGCTTTTAGAGTGAGCATACCGGTGACGCCCATCGGCGACTTGATGTGAAAATCGTTTGCCGCCCGGTCCGACGCGGTCGCTGGGATCACGCACACTTGGTAGGCTTCCTCAGGCTCGTCCACGATGGTGATCGCGTTCACTTGGAAAGTTCCTACGGTTGCTCCATTGTTCCCGGTTTTGGTTTTCGGGTCGGATTTCTCATTCTCACCTTGCTTGTCCTTTTTTGCCTTTTCCCGTTTCCGGCATACTTTCCACTCGTGCCCGGGTTTCTTGCAAAATGTACAGGTGACCACGTTAATGTCCTTGGCAGGCCCTGGACCAGGGAGGCTGGGTCGTCCCGATTTCCGGCAATCCCGTGCCAAATGGCCGGGTTTTTTGCAATTGAAGCATTTGGCCTGAGTGGGCCCTGCTGCCGGTAAAGATTGGCGCGAGTTTCCACCCCCGTTGTTGTCCTTGTTGGGCCTGGTTCCGGTCATCCTCTCGACCTCAATCGCCCCTACCACCGAGTCATGGAGGCTCTGGTAGTTTCTCGAGCGAACGATGGTTTGCACCTCCTTGCATAGCCCATTTTCAAAGTTCATCTGGGCACTTTTCCTTGTGGCTTCCTCGATGTAACGGGCGCCCTCTGGTGCTATGCTTTCGCACAGTTTCTCTATTACCTCCACCGTTAGCCGTTCCGCCCTTGTGGCGTAAGATGACACGGACTCCTTTGGTCCTTGTCGTAATAGGCAAAATTCGTATTGTAAGGACGCGAGAGATTTTCGTTTTCCGTACAGGGCCTCCAGTTCCACCCTTAATTCCTCGAGGTTGGTAATGGTCTTATGCTTCATTTCTTTTATGGCCCGGTCTTCCAGCTTGCCACTAAGTATTAAGGCGAGCAGGGTTGAACGCTGTCCGGGACGTACCCGAGACCAAACTGCGTCACATGACAGCATGAATCCGTCCAATTTCCCGGGGTCATTACCATCGAAGTTTTTTACGTTTCGTAGGGCTAGGCCTAAATCAAGATATTCCGCATCGTCCTCCGACCGTCGTGGTGGTAGTGCCGGGTTCGGATTTCTCGGCTGCGCGAACGGTGGAAGTGGCGGATCCTGGGAGGGACCGGCAGGGCCTCCGAGCGCGGCATTTCGCTGGAGTAATTCCCGTATTTGCCGTTCCATGGCCTCCACTCTCCTGTGTAGTTCGTCCCTGGAGGGTTCTTCGTGTGTTTCCTCTCCCCCCGAACTGTCACCGTCATTGCCACCGTCATTCCCCTGCGGCGCATTGCCCGCCGGTAATGTTCCCGCATCCAGGGGAATATTACCGAACAGGGTTAGCCGCACCCGGGGCAGGCCGAATCTTGGCATATGACTTATCCTTCTCTGTAAACTGAAGTTGGTGGTCCTGTCCAGGTCCCAATCCAGCACATTTTGCCTCTGGCCCCCGTACAGGGCTCTCATGGCATCGATTTCTGCGTCAACCATGCCCGGCGTGATTGGTTCAGCAGGCCTTGGCTGCGCCATGATTTGTCGGGGTTCAAAAAGACTGTCGTCAATATCCCCTAAATCGTCCTCGTCGTCAAAACCCGTACCGCGCTGCAGATTTACCCCGAACAGAGGGTTGGGGCTTTCTTGTCCTTCCGCTTGGTTACTTCGCGGGGTTAAATTTCTGAGCGTTTCTCGAGCCCGATCGGATATTTCCACGAGCGCGGCGGCTAGACCGGTGGCGACGGGTGCTGACTCTCCCGGCAAGGTAGTCTCGAGTGAATTACCTCGACGTTCTATTTGCGTCAAGTTCACTGGAGTTGCCGGGGCACTCATGTATCTCGCGTTTCTTGTCGATACCGTGCGTAGCGGTCCGCGAGGAATTTATTTTTGCGAACAGAAAAATAAATAAAAAATTATGTGGAGCCACTTACAGTGCGCTTCTTATCCACATCCTGGGAGGCCTTCTCTTCCTGGAGATTTTGTGGCTCCCGCGGAACTGTTCGGCGCTGTTACGCCCTTCGAAGGTTGCTGCAGGCCCTTCGGGTTGCGTTGGTTGGTTCACGGATCCCCTGGATCGCAGTCGATTCCTCACTCGACTTCCGTGTGCCCCCGTTACCTGGTGGGTCTTGTCCTTATCGGCTGGCGATAGCTTCCGCGTGGTAAGTTACCGACCGCGGGTATTAGCGTGTAAGTTTTTCCGTTGGCGTAGTCCGTTCGCTCCGGTGGAATCCCACCGCTGCCACCAATGTTGTGTCGCCCAAAATCCGCTCCGCGGAGTTTGAGGATATTTCCACGTAAATGACGGGAATTTCTGGGTTGTGGGTTATCTGACCGGTGAAGGGTTGGAACCCAAACTCACGAACACACCGTTTGATTTATCACGTTTATTAACAATGTTTAGTAATAAATTACAGTCACTCACACTTGAATAGTTTTACACTTAAATTGTTTACAATGATTATTTATTGCTGAGATTCTCCGCGTGAATCTCAGCCGAACCAACCGCACAGTTCCGTGCTTAAATCAAGTCTGCCTGATTAACTGTTCTCAACTCCTTTTATACGGTTTGAGATCAGTTACTTCAGCGCAATTTTGTTTATTTATTAATTCACATGTTTATCTCTGGTGCCTTACTGCCCCACATTAGGGGTAAACAGTGCACCGGGCCCCCGCATGCAGCGACATGCGCCGGGCCCCGAAATCGCTGACGCGCTATTGCGACGCCTCGGCCGTCGCAATGGCCAGCGGTGGCCGCATTCTTGTAGATTGCCGCAAGCGCAAGGCGCTGCGGCGGCTATACGCGTATTCAAACCAAATTCTTCATAATTTCTTCATCGCGAGCGTGAAGCGCCGCGATGGACGCGTGTGCGCCGCGCGTAACCCGCGAGCATACGACCGGGGTACAACACAACACATCCATGCGTTAAAAGTCGTCTGGTACCGTTGTAACGAACGAAACATTGAAGAACACCGAAATCGTG
This sequence comes from Pimpla rufipes, assembly GCA_963932165.1. Taxonomy (NCBI): domain Eukaryota; kingdom Metazoa; phylum Arthropoda; class Insecta; order Hymenoptera; family Ichneumonidae; genus Pimpla; species Pimpla rufipes. The sequence continues at coordinate 7,475,516 of OZ010640.1, forward strand.
ATATCACGTATTTCGAGCGTTTCTGAGATCACAGCTAGGTGTAAAAGAGCATAAACCTTCATTCTACTCAAATACACCACATCCATGCGTTGAAAGTTGTCTGGCACCGTTGTAACGAACGAAACATTGAAGAACACCGAAATCGTTATATCGCGTGTTTCGAGCGTTTCTGAGATCACAGCTAAGTGTAAAAGAACAAAAACCTTCATTCTACTCAAATACACCACATCCATGCGTTAAAAGTTGTCTGGCACCGCGGAAGCGAACCAAACATCGAAGAACACCGAAATCGAGATATCGCGTGTTTCGAGCTTGTCTGAGATCACAGCTCGATGTATATGTATCAAAAACCTTCATTCTACTCAACTACAACACATCCATGCGTTAAAAGTCGTCTGGTACCGCTGTAACGAACCAAACATCGAAGAACACCGAAATCTAGATATCTCGTGTTTGGAGCGTTTCTGAGATCACAGCTCGATGTAAATGTATCAAAAACCTTCATTCTACTCAAATACACAACATCCATGCGTTAAAAGTTGTCTGGCACCGCTGAAGCGAACCAAACATCGAGGAACACCGAAATCGATATATCGCGTGTTTCGAGCGTGTCTGAGATCACAGCTCGATGTAAATGCATCAAAACCATTCACTCGACTCAAATACATAACATCCATACATTAAACGTTGTCTCGCACCGCTGAAGCGAACGAAACTTTGAGCAACACCGAAATCGAGATATCGAGTTTTTCGAGCGTTTCTGAGATCACAGCTAAGTGTAAAAGAGCAAAAACCTTCATTCTACTCAAATACACCACATCCATGCGTTAAAAGTGGTCTGGCGCTTCTGCAACGAACGAAAAATTAAAGAACACCGAAATCGAGATATCTCGTGTTTGGAGCGTTTCTGAGATCACAGCTCGATGTAAATGTATCAAAAACCTTCATTCTACTCAAATACACAACATCCATGCGTTAAAAGTTGTCTGGCACCGCTGAAGCGAACCAAACATCGAGGAACACCGAAATCGATATATCGCGTGTTTCGAGCGTGTCTGAGATCACAGCTCGATGTAAATGCATCAAAACCATTCACTCGACTCAAATACATAACATCCATACATTAAACGTTGTCTCGCACCGCTGAAGCGAACGAAACTTTGAGCAACACCGAAATCGAGATATCGCGTTTTTCGAGCGTTTCTGAGATCACAGCTAAGTGTAAAAGAGCAAAATCCTTCATTCTACTCAAATACACCACATCCATGCGTTAAAAGTGGTCTGGCGCTTCTGCAACGAACGAAAAAATGAAGAACACCGAAATCCAGATATCTCGTGTTCCGAGCGTATATGACTTCACAGGTCGATGTAAATGTATCAAAAACCTTCTTTCTACTCAAATACACAACATCCATGCGTTAAAAGTTGTCTGGCACCGCTGAAGCGAACCAAACATCGAAGAACACCGAAGTCGATATATCGCGTGTTTCGAGCGTGTCTGAGATCACAGCTCGATGTAAATGCATCAAAACCATTCACTCGACTCAAATACATAACATCCATACATTAAACGTTGTCTCGCACCGCTGAAGCGAACGAAACTTTGAGCAACACCGAAATCGAGATATCGCGTTTTTCGAGCGTTTCTGAGATCACAGCTAAGTGTAAAAGAGCAAAAACCTTCATTCTACTCAAATACACCACATCCATGCGTTAAAAGTGGTCTGGCGCTTCTGCAACGAACGAAAAATTGAAGAACACCGAAATCGAGATATCTCGTGTTCCGAGCGTATCTGACTTCACAGGTCGATGTAAATGTATCAAAAACCTTCTTTCTACTCAAATACACAACATCCATGCGTTAAAAGTTGTCTGGAACCGCTGAAGCGAACCAAACATCGAAGAACACCGAAGTCGATATATCGCGTGTTTCGAGCGTGTCTGAGATCACAGCTCGATGTAAATGCATCAAAATCATTCACTCGACTCAAATACATAACATCCATACATTAAACGTTTTCTCGCACCGCTGAAGCGAACGAAACTTTGGGCAACACCGAAATCGAGAAATCGCATGTTTCGAGCTCTTCTGAGGTCACAGCTCGATGTATATGTATCAAAAACCTTCATTCTACTCAAATACACCACATCCTTGCGTTGAAAGTTGTCTGGCACCGTTGTAACGAACGAAACATTGAAGAACACCGAAATCGTGATATCGCGTGTTTCGAGCGTTTCTGAGATCACAGCTAAGTGTAAAAGAGCAAAAACCTTCATTCTACTCAAATACACCACATCCATGCGTTAAAAGTAGTCTGGCGCTTCTGCAACGAACGAAAAATTGAAGAACACCGAAATCGAGATATCGCGTGTTTCGAGCTCTTCTGTGATCACAGCTCGATGTATATGTATCAAAAACCTTCATTTTACTCAAATACAACACATCCATGCGTTAAAAGTCGTCTGGTACCGTTGTAACGAACGAAACATTGAAGAACACCGAAATCGTGATATCACGTATTTCGAGCGTTTCTGAGATCACAGCTAGGTGTAAAAGAGCATAAACCTTCATTCTACTCAAATACACCACATCCATGCGTTGAAAGTTGTCTGGCACCGTTGTAACGAACGAAACATTGAAGAACACCGAAATCGTTATATCGCGTGTTTCGAGCGTTTCTGAGATCACAGCTAAGTGTAAAAGAACAAAAACCTTCATTCTACTCAAATACACCACATCCATGCGTTAAAAGTTGTCTGGCACCGCGGAAGCGAACCAAACATCGAAGAACACCGAAATCGAGATATCGCGTGTTTCGAGCTTGTCTGAGATCACAGCTCGATGTATATGTATCAAAAACCTTCATTCTACTCAACTACAACACATCCATGCGTTAAAAGTCGTCTGGTACCGCTGTAACGAACCAAACATCGAAGAACACCGAAATCTAGATATCTCGTGTTTGGAGCGTTTCTGAGATCACAGCTCGATGTAAATGTATCAAAAACCTTCATTCTACTCAAATACACAACATCCATGCGTTAAAAGTTGTCTGGCACCGCTGAAGCGAACCAAACATCGAGGAACACCGAAATCGATACATCGCGTGTTTCGAGCGTGTCTGAGATCACAGCTCGATGTAAATGCATCAAAACCATTCACTCGACTCAAATACATAACATCCATACATTAAACGTTGTCTCGCACCGCTGAAGCGAACGAAACTTTGAGCAACACCGAAATCGAGATATCGCGTTTTTCGAGCGTTTCTGAGACCACAGCTAAGTGTAAAAGAGCAAAAACCTTCATTCTACTCAAATACAACACATCCATGCGTTAAAAGTCGTCTGGTACCGTTGTAACGAACGAAACATTGAAGAACACCGAAATCGTGATATCGCGTGTTTCGAGCGTTTCTGAGATCACAGCTAAGTGTAAAAGAGCAAAAACCTTCATTCTACTCAAATACACCACATCCATGCGTTAAAAGTTGTCTGGCACCGCGGAAGCGAACCAAACATCGAAGAACACCGAAATCGAGATATCGCGTGTTTGGAGCGTTTCTGAGATCACAGCTCGATGTAAATGTATCAAAAACCTTCATTCTACTCAAATACACAACATCCATGAGTTAAAAGTTGTCTGGCACCGCTGAAGCGAACCAAACATCGAGGAACACCGAAATCGATATATCGCGTGTTTCGAGCGTGTCTGAGATCACAGCTCGATGTAAATGCATAAAAACCATTCACTCGACTCAAATACATAACATCCATACATTAAACGTTGTCTCGCACCGCTGAAGCGAAAGAAACTTTGAGCAACACCGAAATCGAGATATCGCGTTTTTCGAGCGTTTCTGAGATCACAGCTAAGTGTAAAAGAGCAAAAACCTTCATTCTACTCAAATACACCACATCCATGCGTTAAAAGTGGTCTGGCGCTTCTGCAACGAACGAAAAAATGAAGAACACCGAAATCGAGATATCTCGTGTTCCGAGCGTATCTGACTTCACAGGTCGATGTAAATGTATCAAAAACCTTCTTTCTACTCAAATACACAACATCCATGCGTTAAAAGTTGTCTTGGTGGTGAAGGGTTTCGGCAGAGGAACGTTCCTCTGCCGAAACCCTTCACCACCAAGAAACGCAGCGGTCAAAACAAAATTTCAACAATTAAAAGTTGTCTGGCACCGCTGAAGCGAACCAAACATCGAAGAACACCGAAGACGATATATCGCGTGTTTCGAGCGTGTCTGAGATCACAGCTCGATGTAAATGCATCAAAATCATTCACTCGACTCAAATACATAACATCCATACATTAAACGTTTTCTCTCACCGCTGAAGCGAACGAAACTTTGGGCAACACCGAAATCGAGATATCGCGTGTTTCGAGCTCTTCTGAGATCACAGCTCGATGTATATGTATCAAAAACCTTCATTCTACTCAAATACACCACATCCATGCGTTGAAAGTTGTCTGGCACCGTTGTAACGAACGAAACATTGAAGAACACCGAAATCGTGATAACGCGTGTTTCGAGCGTTTCTGAGATCACAGCTAAGTGCAAAAGAGCAAAAACCTTCATTCTAATCAAATACACCACATCCATGCGTTAAAAGTGGTCTGGCGCTTCTGCAACGAACGAAAAATTGAAGAACACCGAAATCGAGATATCGCGTGTTTCGAGCTCTTCTGAGATCACACCTCGATGTATATGTATCAAAAACCTTGATTCTAATCAAATACACCACATCCATGCGTTAAAAGTGGTCTGGCGCTTCTGCAACGAACGAAAAATTGAAGAACACCGAAATCGAGATATCGCGTGTTTCGAGCTCTTCTGAGATCACAGCTCGATGTATATGTATCAAAAACCTTCATTCTACTCAAATACACCACATCCTTGCGTTGAAAGTTGTCTGGCACCGTTGTAACGAACGAAACATTGAAGAACACCGAAATCGTGATATCACGTGTTTCGAGCGTTTCTGAGATCACAGCTAGGTGTAAAAGAGCAAAAACCTTCATTCTACTCAAATACACCACATCCATGCGTTGAAAGTTGTCTGGCACCGTTGTAACGAACGAAACATTGAAGAACACCGAAATCGTGATATCGCGTGTTTCGAGCGTTTCTGAGATCACAGCTAAGTGTAAAAGAGCAAAAACCTTCATTCTACTCAAATACACCACATCCATGCGTTAAAAGTGGTCTGGCGCTTCAGCAACGAACGAAAAATTGAAGAACACCGCAATCAAGACATTGCGTGTTTCGAGCGTGTCTGAGATCACAGCTCGATGTATATGTATAAAAAACCTCGATTCTACTCAAATACACAAAATCGATGCGTTAAAAGTCGTCTGGTACCGTTGTAACGAACGAAACATTGAAGAACACCGAAATCGTGATATCACGTGTTTCGAGCGTTTCTGAGATCACAGCTAGGAGTAAAACAGCAAAAACCTTCATTCTACTCAAATACACCACATCCAAGCGTTAAAAGTGGTCTGGCGCTTCTGCAACGAACGAAAAATTGAAGAACACCGAAATCGAGATATCGCCTGTTTCGAGCGCGTCTGAGATCACAGCTCGATGTAAATGTATCAAAAACCTTCATTCTACTGAAATACAACACATCCATGTGTTAAAAGTTGTCTGGGACCGGTGCAGCGAACGACACATGAAAGAACCCCGAAATCGAGATATCTCGTGTTTGGAGCGTTTCTGAGATCACAGCTCGATGCAAATGTATAAAAAAAACCTTGATTCTACTCAAATACATAACATCCATGCGTTAAAAGTTGTCTGGCACCGCTGTAACGTACCAAACATCGAAGAACACCGAAATCGTGATATCGCCTATTTTGAGCGTTACTGAGATCACAGCTAGGTGTAAAAGAGCAAAAACCTTCATTCTACTCAAATACACCACATCCATGCGTTAAAAGTGGTCCGGCGCTTCTGCAACGAACGAAACCTTGAAGAACACCGAAATCGAGATATTGCGCGTTTCGAGCTTGTCTGAGATCACAGCTCGATGTATATGTATCAAAAACCTTCATTCTACTCAAATACAACACATCCATGCGTTAAAAGTCGTCTGGTACCGTTGTAACGAACGAAACATTGAAGAACACCGAAATCGTGATATCGCGTGTTTCGAGCGTTTCTGAGATCACAGCTAAGTGTAAAAGAGCAAAAACCTTCATTCTACTCAAATACACCACATCCATGCGTTAAAAGTGGTCCGGCGCTTCTGCAACGAACGAAACCTTGAAGAACACCGAAATCGAGATATTGCGCGTTTCGAGCTTGTCTGAGATCACAGCTCGATGTATATGTATCAAAAACCTTCATTCTACTCAAATACAACACATCCATGCGTTAAAAGTCGTCTGGTACCGTTGTAACGAACGAAACATTGAAGAACACCGAAATCGTGATATCGCGTGTTTCGAGCGTTTCTGAGATCACAGCTAAGTGTAAAAGAGCAAAAACCTTCATTCTACTCAAATACACTACATCTATGCGTTAAAAGTGGTCTGGCGCTTCAGCAACGAACGAAAAATTGAAGAACACCGCAATCGAGATATTGCGTGTTTCGAGCGTGTCTGAGATCACAGCTCGATGTATATGTATCAAAAACCTTGATTCTACTCAAATACACAACATCCATGCATTAAAAGTCGTCTGGTACCGTTGTAAAGAACGAAACATTGAAGAACACCGAAATCGTGATATCACGTGTTTCGAGCGTTTCTGAGATCACAGCTAGGTGTAAAAGAGCAAAAACCTTCATTCTACTCGAATACACCACATCCAAGCGTTAAAAGTGGTCGGGCGATTCTGCAACGAACGAAAAATTGAAGAACACCGAAATCGAGATATCGCCAGTTTCGAGCGCGTCTGAGATCACAGCTCGATGTAAATGTATCAAAAACCTTCATTCTACTGAAATACAACACATCCATGTGTTAAAAGTTGTCTGGGACCGGTGCAGCGAACGACACATGAAAGAACCCCGAAATCGAGATATCTCGTGTTTGGAGCGTTTCTGAGATCACAGCTCGATGCAAATGTATAAAAAAAACCTTGATTCTACTCAAATACATAACATCCATGCGTTAAAAGTTTTCTGGCACCGCTGTAACGTACCAAACATCGAAGAACACCGAAATCGTGATATCGCCTGTTTTGAGCGTTACTGAGATCACAGCTAGGTGTAAAAGAGCAAAAACCTTCATTCTACTCAAATACACCACATCCATGCCTTAAAAGTGGTCTGGCGCTTCTGCAACGAACGGAAAATTGAAGAACACCGCAATCGAGATATTGCGTGTTTCGAGCGTGTCTGAGATCACAGCTCGATGTAAATGTATCAAAAACCTTCATTCTACTGAAATACAACACATCCATGTGTTGAAAGTTGTCTGGAACCGGTGCAGCGAACGACACATGAAAGAACCCCGAAATCGAGATATCTCGTGTTTGGAGCGTTTCTGAGATCACAGCTCGATGCAAATGTATAAAAAACCTTGATTCTACTCAAATACACAACATCCATGCGTTAAAAGTTGTCTGGCACCGCTGCAACGAACCAAACATCGAAGAACACCGAAATCGTGATATCGCCTGTTTTGAGCGTTACTGAGATCACAGCTAGGTGTAAAAGAGCAAAAACCTTCATTCTACTCAAATACACCACATCCATGCGTTAAAAGTGGTCTGGCGCTTCTGCAACGAACGAAACATTGAAGAACACCGAAATCTAGATATCTCGTGTTTGGAGCGTTTCTGAGATCACAGCTCGATGTAAATGTATCAAAAACCTTCATTCTACTCAAATACACAACATCCGTGCGTTAAAAGTTGTCTGGCACCGCTGTAGCGAACCAAACATCGAGGAACACCGAAATCGATATATCGCGTGTTTCGAGCTTGTCTGAGATCACAGCTCGATGTTTATGTATCAAAAATCTTAATTCTACTCAAATACAACACATCCATGCGTTAAAAGTCGTCTGGTACCGCTGTAACGAACCAAACATCGAAGAACACTGAAATCTAGATATCTCGTGTTTGGAGCGTTTCTGAGATCACAGCTCGATGTAAATGAATCAAAAACCTTCATTCTACTCAAATACACAACATCCATGCGTTAAAAGTCGTCTGGTACCGTTGTAACGAACGAAACATTGAAGAACACCGAAATCGTGATATCACGTGTTTCGAGCGTTTCTGAGATCACAGCTAGGTGTAAAACAGCAAAAACCTTCATTCTACTCAAATACACCACATCCAAGCGTTAAAAGTGGTCTGGCGCTTCTGCAACGAACGAAAAATTGAAGAACACCGAAATCGAGATATCGCCTGTTTCGTGCGCGTCTGAGATCACAGCTCGATGTAAATGTATCAAAAACCTTCATTCTACTGAAATACAACACATCCATGTGTTAAAAGTTTTCTGGGACCGGTGCAGCGAACGACACATGAAAGAACCCCGAAATCGAGATATCTCGTGTTTGGAGCGTTTCTGAGATCACAGCTCGATGCAAATGTATAAAAAAACCTTGATTCTACTCAAATACACAACATCCATGCGTTAAAAGTTGTCTGGCACCGCTGTAACGAACCAAACATCGAAAAACACCGAAACCGTGATATCGCCTGTTTTGAGCGTTACTGAGATCACAGCTATGTGTAAAAGAGCAAAAACCTTCATTCTACTCAAATACACCACATCCATGCGTTAAAAGTGGTCCGGCGCTTCTGCAACGAACGAAACCTTGAAGAACACCGAAATCGAGATATCGCGCGTTTCGAACTCTTCTGAGATCACAGCTCGATGTATATGTATCAAAAACCTTCATTCAACTCAAATACAACACATCCATGCGTTAAAAGTTGTCTGGCGCTTCTGTATCGAACGAAACATCGAAGAACACCGAAATCGTTATATATCGTGTTTCGAGCGTTTTTGAGATCACAACGCGTTGTAAATGTATCAAAAACCTTCATTCTACTCAAATACACAACATCCATGCGTTAAAAGTTGTCTGTCACCGCTGAAGCGAACCAAACATCGAGGAACACCGAAATCGATTTATCGCGTGTTTCGAGCGTGTCTGATATCTCAGCTCGATGTAAATGCATTAAAACCATACACTCGATTCAAATACATAACATCCATACATTAAACGTTGTCTCGCACCGCTGAAGCGAACGAAACTTTGTGCAACACCGAAATCGAGATATCGCGTGTTTCGAGCTCTTCTGAGATCACAGCTCGATGTATATGTATCAAAAACCTTCATTCTACTCAAATACACCACATCCATGCGTTGAAAGTTGTCTGGCACCGTTGTAACGAACGAAACATTGAAGAACACCGAAATCGTGATAACGCGTGTTTCGAGCGTTTCTGAGATCACAGCTAAGTGTAAAAGAGCAAAAACCTTCATTCTACTCAAATACACCACATCCATGCGTTAAAAGTGGTCTGACGCTTCTGCAACGAACGAAAAATTGAAGAACACCGAAATCGAGATATCGCGTGTTTCGAGCTTGTCTGAGATCACAGCTCGATGTATATGTATCAAAAACCTTCATTCTACTCAAATACACCTCATCCATGCGTTAAAAGTAGTCTGGTACCGTTGTAACGAACGAAACATTGAAGAACACCGAAATCGTGATATCGCGTGTTTCGAGCGTTTCTGAGATCACAGCTAAGTGTAAAAGAGCAAAAACCTTCATTCTACTCAAATACACCACATCCATGCGTTAAAAGTTGTCTGGCACCGCGGAAGCGAACCAAACATCGAAGAACACCGAAATCGAGATATCGCGTGTTTCGAGCTTGTCTGAGATCACAGCTCGATGTATATGTATCAAAAACCTTCATTCTACTCAAATACAACACATCCATGCGTTAAAAGTCTTCTGGTACCGCTGTAACGAACCAAACATCGAAGAACACCGAAATCTAGATATCTCGTGTTTGGAGCGTTTCTGAGATCACAGCTCGATGTAAATGTATCAAAAACCTTCATTCTACTCAAATACACAACATCCGTGCGTTAAAAGTTGTCTGGCACCGCTGAAGCGAACCAAACATCGAGGAACACCGAAATCGATATATCGCGTGTTTCGAGCGTGTCTGAGATCACAGCTCGATGTAAATGCATCAAAACCATTCACTCGACTCAAATACATAACATCCATACATTAAACGTTGTCTCGCACCGCTGAAGCGAACGAAACTTTGAGCAACACCGAAATCGAGATATCGCGTTTTTCGAGCGTTTCTGAGATCACAGCTAAGTGTAAAAGAGCAAAAACCTTCATTCTACTCAAATACACCACATCCATGCGTTAAAAGTGGTGTGGCGCTTCTGCAACGAACGAAAAATTGAAGAACACCGAAATCGAGATATCGCGTGTTTCGAGCTCTTCTGAGATCACAGCTCGATGTATATGTATCAAAAACCTTGATTCTACTCAAATACACAACATCCATGCGTTAAAAGTCGTCTGGTACCGTTGTAACGAACGAAACATTGAAGAACACCGAAATCGTGATAACGCGTGTTTCGAGCGTTTCTGAGATCACAGCTAAGTGTAAAAGAGCAAAAACCTTCATTCTCCTCAAATACACCACATCCATGCGTTAAAAGTGGTCCGGCGCTTCTGCAACGAACGAAACCTTGAAGAACACCGAAATCGAGATATTGCGCGTTTCGAGCGTTTCTGAGATCACAGCTCGATGTAAATGTATCAAAAACCTTCATTCTACTGAAATACAACACATCCATGCGTTAAAAGTTGTCTGGCACCGCTGTAACGAACCAAACATCGAAAAACACCGAAATCGTGATATCGCCTGTTTTGAGCGTTACTGAGATCACAGCTAGGTGTAAAAGAGCAAAAACCTTCATTCTACTCAAATACACCACATCCATGCGTTAAAAGTGGTCCGGCGCTTCTGCAACGAACGAAACCTTGAAGAACACCGAAATCGAGATATCGCGCGTTTCGAACTCTTCTGAGATCACAGCTCGATGTATATCTATCAAAAACCTTCATTCAACTCAAATACAACACATCCATGCGTTAAAAGTTGTCTGGTACCGTTGTAACGAACGAAACATTGAAGAACACCGAAATCGTGATAACGCGTGTTTCGAGCGTTTCTGAGATCACAGCTAAGTGTAAAAGAGCAAAAACCTTCATTCTCCTCAAATACACCACATCCATGCGTTAAAAGTGGTCCGGCGCTTCTGCAACGAACGAAACCTTGAAGAACACCGAAATCGAGATATTGCGCGTTTCGAGCGTTTCTGAGATCACAGCTCGATGTAAATGTATCAAAAACCTTCATTCTACTGAAATACAACACATCCATGCGTTAAAAGTTGTCTGGCACCGCTGTAACGAACCAAACATCGAAAAACACCGAAATCGTGATATCGCCTGTTTTGAGCGTTACTGTGATCACAGCTAGGTGTAAAAGAGCAAAAACCTTCATTCTACTCAAATACACCACATCCATGCGTTAAAAGTGGTCCGGCGCTTCTGCAACGAACGAAACCTTGAAGAACACCGAAATCGAGATATCGCGCGTTTCGAACTCTTCTGAGATCACAGCTCGATGTATATGTATCAAAAACCTTCATTCAACTCAAATACAACACATCCATGCGTTAAAAGTTGTCTGGCGCTTCTGTATCGAACGAAACATCGAAGAACACCGAAATCGTTATATATCGTATTTCGAGCGTTTTTGAGATCACAACGCGTTGTAAATCTATCAAAAACCTTCATTCTACTCAAATACACAACATCCATGCGTTAAAAGTTGTCTGGCACCGCTGAAGCGAACCAAACATCGAGGAACACCGAAATCGATTTATCGCGTGTTTCGAGCGTGTCTGATATCTCAGCTCGATGTACATGCATCAAAACCATACACTCGATTCAAATACATAACATCCATACATTAAACGTTGTCTCGCACCGCTGAAGCGAACGAAACTTTGTGCAACACCGAAATCGAGATATCGCGTGTTTCGAGCTCTTCTGAGATCACAGCTCGATGTATATGTATCAAAAACCTTGATTCTACTCAAATACGCAACAGCAATGCGTTAAAAGTTGTCTGGCGCTTCTGTGACGAACGAAACATCGAAGAACACCAAAATCGTTATATCTCGTGTTCCGAGCGTATCTGACTTCACAGGTCGATGTAAATGTACCAAAAACCTTCTTTCTACTCAAATACACAACATCCATGCGTTAAAAGTTGTCTGGCACCGCTGAAGCGAACCAAACATCGAAGAACACCGAAGTCGATATATCGCGTGTTTCGAGCGTGTCTGAGATCACAGCTCGATGTAAATGCATCAAAACCATACACTCGATTCAAATACATAACATCCATACATTAAACGTTGTCTCGCACCGCTGAAGCGAACGAAACTTTGAGCAACACCGAAATAGAGATATCGCGTTTTTCGAGCGTTTCTGAGATCACAGCTAAGTGTAAAAGAGCAAAAACCTTCATTCTACTCAAATACACCACATCCATGCGTTAAAAGTGGTCTGGCGCTTCTGCAACGAACGAAAAATTGAAGAACACAGCAATCGAGATATTGCGTGTTTCGAGCGTGTCTGAGATCACAGCTCGATGTACATGTATCAAAAACCTTCATTCTACTTAAATACAACACATCCATGCGTTAAGAGTTGTCTGGCGCTTCTGTATCGAACGAAACATCGAAGAACACCGAAATCGTTATATATCGTGTTTCGAGCGTTTTTGAGATCACAACGCGTTGTAAATGTATCAAAAACCTTCATTCTACTCAAATACACAACATCCATGCGTTAAAAGTTGTCTCGCACCGCTGAAGCGAACGAAACTTTGAGCAACACCGAAATCGAGATATCGCGTGTTTCGAGCTCTTCTGAGATCACAGCTCGATGTATATGTATCAAAAACCTTGATTCTACTCAAATACACAACATCCATGCGTTAAAAGTTGTCTGGCGCTTCTGTGACGAACGAAACATCGAAGAACACCAAAATCGTTATATCTCGTGTTCCGAGCGTATCTGACTTCACAGGTCGATGTAAATGTCTCAAAAACCTTCATTCTACTCAAATACACAACATCCATGCGTTAAAAGTTGTCTGGTGCTTCTGTGACGGACGAAACATCGAAGAACACCAAAATCGTTATATCTCGCGTTCCGAGCGTATCTGACGTCACAGGTCGATGTAAAACGGCAAAAACCTTCATTCTTCTCATATACACCACATCAATGCTTTAAAAGTGGTCTGGCGCTTCTGCAACGAAGGAAAAATTGAAGAACACCGAAATCGATATATCGCGTGTTTCGAGCGTGTCTGAGATCACAGCTCGATGTAAATGCATCAAAACCATTCACTCGACTCAAATACATAACATCCATACATTAAACGTTGTCTCGCACCGCTGAAGCGAACGAAACTTTGAGCAACACCGAAATCGAGATATCGCGTATTTCGAGCTCTTCTGAGTTCACAGCTTGATGTATATGTATCAAAAACATTGATTCTACTCAAATACACAACATCCATGCGTTGAAAGTGGTCTGGCGCTTCTGCAACGAACGTCAAATTGAAGAACACCGAAATCGAGATATCTCGTGTTTGGTTCGTTTCTGAGATCACAGCTCGATGTATATGTATCAAAAACCTTGATTCTACTGAAATACGCAACATCAATGCGTTAAAAGTTGTCTGGCGCTTCTGTGACGAACGAAACATCGAAGAACACCAAAATCGTTATATCTCGTGTTCCGAGCGTATCTGACTTCACAGGTCGATGTAAATGTATCAAAAACCTTCTTTCTACTCAAATACACAACATACATGCGTTAAAAGTTGTCTGGCACCGCTGAAGTGAACCAAACATCGAAGAACACCGAAGTCGATATATCGCGTGTTTCGAGCGTGTCTGAGATTACAGCTCGATGTAAATGCATCAAAACCATTCACTCGACTCAAATACATAACATCCATACATTAAACGTTGTCTCGCACCGCTGAAGCGAACGAAACTTTGAGCAACACCGAAATCGAGATATAGCGTTTTTCGAGCGTTTCTGAGATCACAGCTAAGTGTAAAAGAGCAAAAACCTTCATTCTACTCAAATACACCACATCCATGCGTTAAAAGTGGTCTGGCGCTTCTGCAACGAACGAAAAATTGAAGAACACCGTAATCGAGATATTGCGTGTTTTGAGCGTGTCTGAGATCACAGCTCGATGTAAATGTATCAAAAACCTTCATTCTACTGAAATACACAACATCCATGCGTTAAAAGTTGTCTGGCACCGCTGAAGCGAACCAAACATCGAGGAACACCGAAATCGATTTATCGCGTGTTTCGAGCGTGTCTGATATCTCAGCTCGATGTAAATGCATCAAAACCATACACTCGATTCAAATACATAACATCCATACATAAACGTTGTCTCGCACCGCTGAAGCGAACGAAACTTTGAGCAACACCGAAATCGAGATATCGCGTGTTTCGAGCTCTTCTGAGATCACAGCTCGATGTATATGTACCAAAAACCTTGATTCTACTCAAATACACAACATCCATGCGTTAAAAGTTGTCTGGCGCTTCTGTGACGAACGAAACATCGAAGAACACCAAAATCGTTATATCTCGTGTTCCGAGCGTATCTGACTTCACAGGTCGATGTAAATGTATCAAAAACCTTCATTCTACTCAAATACACAACATCCATGCGTTAAAAGTTGTCTGGCGCTTCTGTGACGAACGAAACATCGAAGAACACCAAAATCGTGATAACGCGTGTTTCGAGCGTTTCTGAGATCACAGCTAGGTGTAAAAGAGCAAAAACCTTCATTCTACTCAAATACACCACATCCAAGCGTTAAAAGTGGTCTGGCGCTTCTGCAACGAACGAAAAATTGAAGAACACCGAAATCGAGATATCGCCTGTTTCGAGCGCGTCTGAGATCACAGCTCGATGTAAATGTATCAAAAACCTTCATTCTACTCAAATACAACACATCCATGCGTTAAAAGTTGTCTGGCGCTTCTGTAACGAACGAAACATCGAAGAACACCGAAATCGTTATATATCGTGTTTCGAACGTTTTTGAGATCACAACGCGTTGTAAATGTATCAAAAACATTCATTCTGCTCAAATACACAACATCCATGCGTTAAAAGTTGTCTGGCACCGCTGTAATGAACGAAACATCGAAGAACACCGAAATCGTTATATCGCGTGTTTCGAGCGTTTTCGAGATCACAACTAGTTGTAAATGTATCAAAAACCTTTATTCTACACAAATACACAACATACATGCATTAAACGTTCTCTCGCACCGCTGAAGCGAAGCATACATCGAAGAAAACCGAAATCGTGATATCGCGTGTTTCGAGCTCTTCTGAGATCTCAGCTCGATGTATATGTATCAAAAACCTTCATTCTACTCAAATACACCACATCCATGCGTTGAAAGTTGTCTGGCACCGTTGTAACGAACGAAACATTGAAGAACACCGAAATCGTGATAACGCGTGTTTCGAGCGTTTCTGAGATCACAGCTCGATGGAAATGTATCAAAAACCTTCATTCTACTCAAATACACAACATCCGTGCGTTAAAAGTTGTCTGGCACCGCTGAAGCGAACCAAACATCGAGGAACACAGAAATCGATATATCGCGTGTTTCGAGCGTGTCTGAGATCACAGCTCGATGTAAATGCATCAAAACCATTCACTCGACTCAAATACATAACATCCATACATTAAACGTTGTCTCGATGTCTGAAGCGAACGAAACTTTGAGCAACACCGAAATCGAGATATCGCGTTTTTCGAGCGTTTCTGAGATCACAGCTAAGTGTAAAAGAGCAAAAACCTTCATTCTACTCAAATACACCACATCCATGCGTTAAAAGTGGTCTGGCGCTTCTGCAACGAACGAAAAATTGAAGAACACCGAAATCGAGATATTGCGCGTTTCGAGCTCTCCTGAGATCACAGCTCGATGTATATGTATCAAAAACCTTCATTCTACTCAAATACAACACATCCATGCGTTAAAAGTAGTCTGGTACCGTTGGAACGAACGAAACATTGAAGAACACCGAAATCGTGATATCGCGTGTTTCGAGCGTTTCTGAGATCACAGCTAAGTGTAAAAGAGCAAAAACCTTCATTCTACTCAAATACACCACATCCATGCGTTAAAAGTTGTCTGGCACCGCGGAAGCGAACCAAACATCGAAGAACACCGAAATCGAGATATCGCGTGTTTCGAGCTTGTCTGAGATCACAGCTCGATGTATATGTATCAGAAACCTTCATTCTACTCAAATACAACACATCCATGCGTTAAAAGTACTCTGGTACCGTTGTAACGAACGAAACATTGAAGAACACCGAAATCGTGATATCGCGTGTTTCGAGCGTTTCTGAGATCACAGCTAAGTGTAAAAGAGCAAAAACCTTCATTCTACTCAAATACACGACATCCGTGCGTTAAAAGTTGTCTGGTACCGCTGAAGCGAACCAAACATCGAGGAACACAGAAATCGATATATCGCGTGTTTCGAGCGTGTCTGAGATCACAGCTCGATGTAAATGCATCAAAACCATTCACTCGACTCAAATACATAACATCCATACATTAAACGTTGTCTCGCACCGCTGAAGCGAACGAAACTTTGAGCAACACCGAAATCGAGATATCGCGTTTTTCGAGCGTGTCTGAGATCACAGCTAAGTGTAAAAGAGCAAAAACCTTCATTCTACTCAAATACAACACATCCATGTGTTGAAAGTTGTCTGGGACCGGTGCAGCGAACGACACATGAAAGAACCCCGAAATCGAGATATCTCGTGTTTGGAGCGTTTCTGAGATCACAGCTCGATGCAAATGTATAAAAAAACCTTGATTCTACTCAAATACACAACATCCATGCGTTAAAAGTTGTCTGGCACCGCTGTAACGAACCAAACATCGAAAAACACCGAAATCGTGATATCGCCTGTTTTGAGCGTTACTGAGATCACAGCTAGGTGTAAAAGAGCAAAAACCTTCATTCTACTCAAATACACCACATCCATGCGTTAAAAGTTGTCCGGCGCTTCTGCAACGAACGAAACCTTGAAGAACACCGAAATCGAGATATCGCGCGTTTCGAACTCTTCTGAGATCACAGCTCGATGTATATGTATCAAAAACCTTCATTCAACTCAAATACAACACATCCATGCGTTAAAAGTTGTCTGGCGCTTCTGTATCGAACGAAACATCGAAGAACACCGAAATCGTTATATATCGTGTTTCGAGCGTTTTTGAGATCACAACGCGTTGTAAATGTATCAAAAACCTTCATTCTACTCAAATACACAACATCCATGCGTTAAAAGTTGTCTGGCACCGCTGAAGCGAACCAAACATCGAGGAACACCGAAATCGATTTATCGCGTGTTTCGAGCGTGGCTGAGATCACAGCTCGATGTAAATGCATCAAAACCATACACTCGATTCAAATACATAACATCCATACATTAAACGTTGTCTCGCACCGCTGAAGCGAACGAAACTTTGAGCAACACCGAAATCGAGATATCGCGTGTTTCGAGCTCTTCTGAGATCACAGCTCGATGTATATGTATCAAAAACCTTTATTCTACTCAAATACACCACATCCATGCGTTGAAAGTTGTCTGGCACCGTTGTAACGAACGAAACATTGAAGAACACCGAAATCGTGATAACGCGTGTTTCGAGCGTTTCTGAGATCACAGCTAAGTGTAAAAGAGCAAAAACCTTCATTCTAATCAAATACACCACATCCATGCGTTAAAAGTGGTCTGGCGCTTCTGCAACGAACGAAAAATTGAAGAACACCGAAATCGAGATATCGCGTGTTTCGAGCTCTTCTGAGATCACACCTCGATGTATATGTATCAAAAACCTTGATTCTAATCAAATACACCACATCCATGCGTTAAAAGTGGTCTGGCGCTTCTGCAACGAACGAAAAATTGAAGAACACCGAAATCGAGATATCGCGTGTATCGAGCTCTTCTGAGATCACAGCTCGATGTATATGTATAAAAAACCTTCATTCTACTCAAATACATAACATCCATGCGTTAAAATTTGTCTGGGACCGCTGAAGCGAACGACACATGAAAGAACACCGAAATCGAGATATCTCGTGTTTGGAGCGTTTCTGAGATCACGGCTCGATGTAAATGTAAAAAAAGCTTGATTCTACTCAAATACACAACATCCATGCGTTAAAAGTTGTCTGGCGCTTCTGTGACGAACGAAACATCGAAGAACACCAAAATCGTTATATCTCGTGTTCCGAGCGTATCTGACTTCACAGGTCGATGTAAATGCATCAAAAACCTTCATTCTACTCAAATACACAACATCCATGCGTCAAAAGTTGTCTGGCACCGCTAAAGCGAACCAAATATCGAAGAACACCGAAGTCGATATATCGCGTGTTTCGAGCGTGTCTGAGATCACAGCTCGATGTAAATGCATCAAAACCATTCACTCGACTCAAATACATAACATCCATACATTAAACGTTTTCTCGCACCGCTGAAGCGAACGAAACTTTGGGCAACACCGAAATCGAGATATTGCGTGTTTCGAGCTCTTCTGAGATCACAGCTCGATGTATATGTATCAAAAACATTGATTCTACTCAAATACACAACATCCATGCGTTAAAAGTGGTCTGGCGCTTCTGCAACGAACGAAAAATTGAAGAACACCGAAATCGATATATCTCGTGTTTGGTTCGTTTCTGAGATCACAGCTCGATGTATATGTATCAAAAACCTTGATTCTACTGAAATACGCAACATCAATGCTTTAAAAGTTGTCTGGCGCTTCCGTGACGAACGAAACATCGAAGAACACCAAAATCGTTATATCTCGTGTTCCGAGCGTATCTGACTTCACAGGTCGATGTAAATGTATCAAAAACCTTCTTTCTACTCAAATACACAACATACATGCGTTAAAAGTTGTCTGGCACCGCTGAAGTGGACCAAACATCGAAGAACACCGAAGTCGATATATCGCGTGTTTCGAGCGTGTCTGAGATCACAGCTCGATGTAAATGCATCAAAACCATTCACTCGACTCAAATACATAACATCCATACATTAAACGTTGTCTCGCACCGCTGAAGCGAACGAAACTTTGAGCAACACCGAAATCGAGATATCGCGTTTTTCGAGCGTTTCTGAGATCACAGCTAAGTGTAAAAGAGCAAAAACCTTCATTCTACTCAAATACACCACATCCATGCGTTAAAAGTGGTCTGGCGCTTCTGCAACGAACGAAAAATTGAAGAACACCGCAATCGAGATATTGCGTGTTTCGAGCGTGTCTGAGATCACAGCTCGATGTATATGTATCAAAAACCTTCATTCTACTCAAATACACCACATCCATGCGTTAAAAGTTGTCTGGCACCGTTGTAACGAACGAAACATTGAAGAACACCGAAATCGTGATAACGCGTGTTTCGAGCGTTTCTGAGATCACAGCTAAGTGTAAAAGAGCAAAAACCTTCATTCTACTCAAATACACCACATCCATGCGTTAAAAGTTGTCTGGCACCGCGGAAGCGAACCAAACATCGAAGAACACCGAAATCGAGATATCGCGTGTTTCGAGCTTGTCTGAGATCACAGCTCGATGTATATGTATCAAAAACCTTCATTCTAGTCAAATAAAACACATCCATGCGTTAAAAGTCGTCTGGTACCGCTGTAACGAACCAAACATCGAAGAACACCCAAATCTAGATATCTCGTGTTTGGAGCGTTTCTAAGATCACAGCTCGATGTAAATGTATCAAAAACCTTCATTCTACTCAAATACACAGCATCCATGCGTTAAAAGTTGTCTGGCACCGCTGAAGCGAACCAAACATCGAGGAACACCGAAATCGATATATCGCGTGTTTCGAGCGTGTCTGAGATCACAGCTCGATGTAAATGCATCAAATCCATTCACTCGACTCAAATACATAACATCCATACATTAAACGTTGTCTCGCACCGCTGAAGCGAACGAAACTTTGAGCAACACCGAAATCGAGATATCGCGTTTTTCGAGCGTTTCTGAGATCACAGCTAAGTGTAAAAGAGCAAAAACCTTCATTCTACTCAAATACACCACATCCATGCGTTAAAAGTGGTCTGGCGCTTCTGCAACGAACGAAAAATTGAAGAACACCGAAATCGAGATATCTCGTGTTTTAAGCGTTTCTGAGATCACAGCTCGATGTAAATGTATCAAAAACCTTCATTCTACTCAAATCACAACATCCATGAGTTAAAAGTTGTCTGGCACCGCTGAAGCGAACCAAACATCGAGGAACACCGAAATCGATATATCGCGTGTTTCGAGCGTGTCTGAGATCACAGCTCGATGTAAATGCATCAAAACCATTCACTCGACTCAAATACATAACATCCATACATTAAACGTTGTCTCGCACCGCTGAAGCGAACGAAACTTTGAGCAACACCGAAATCGAGATATAGCGTTTTTCGAGCGTTTCTGAGATCACAGCTAAGTGTAAAAGAGCAAAAACCTTCATTCTACTCAAATACACCACATCCATGCGTTAAAAGTGGTCTGGCGCTTCTGCAACGAACGAAAAATTGAAGAACACCGCAATCGAGATATTGCGTGTTTCGAGCGTGTCTGAGATCACAACTCGATGTAAATGTATCAAAAACCTTCATTCTACTGAAATACACAACATCCATGCGTTAAAAGTTGTCTGGCACCGCTGAAGCGAACCAAACATCGAGGAACACCGAAATCGATTTATCGCGTGTTTCGAGCGTGTCTGATATCTCAGCTCGATGTAAATGCATCAAAACCATACACTCGATTCAAATACATAACATCCATACATTAAACGTTGTCTCGCACCGCTGAAGCGAACGAAACTTTGAGCAACACCGAAATCGAGATATCGCGTGTTTCGAGCTCTTCTGAGATCACAGCTCGATGTATATGTACCAAAAACCTTGATTCTACTCAAATACACAACATCCATGCGTTAAAAGTTGTCTGGCGCTTCTGTGACGAACGAAACATCGAAGAACACCAAAATCGTTCTATCTCGTATTCCGAGCGTATCTGACTTCACAGGTCGATGTAAATGTATCAAAAACCTTCATTCTACTCAAATACACAACATCCATGCGTTAAAAGTTGTCTGGTGCTTCTGTGACGAACGAAACATCGAAGAACACCAAAATCGTTATATCTCGCGTTCCGAGCGTATCTGACTTCACAGGTCGATGTAAAAGGGCAAAAACATTCATTCTACTCAAATACACCACATCAATGCGTTAAAAGTTGTCTGGCACCGCTGAAGCGAACCAAACATCGAGGAACACCGAAATCGATTTATCGCGTGTTTCGAGCGTGTCTGATATCTCAGCTCGATGTAAATGCATCAAAACCATACACTCGATTCAAATACATAACATCCATACATTAAACGTTGTCTCGCACCGCTGAAGCGAACGAAACTTTGAGCAACACCGAAATCGAGATATCGCGTGTTTCGAGCTCTTCTGAGATCACAGCTCGATGTATATGTACCAAAAACCTTGATTCTACTCAAATACACAACATCCATGCGTTAAAAGTTGTCTGGCGCTTCTGCAACGAACGAAAAATTGAAGAACACCGAAATCGAGATATCGCGTGTTTCGAGCTCTTCTGAGATCACACCTCGATGTATATGTATCAAAAACCTTGATTCTAATCAAATACACCACATCCATGCGTTAAAAGTGGTCTGGCGCTTCTGCAACGAACGAAAAATTGAAGAACACCGAAATCGAGATATCGCGTGTTTCGAGCTCTTCTGAGATCACAGCTCGATGTATATGTATCAAAAACCTTGATTCTACTCAAATACACAACATCCATGCGTTAAAAGTGGTCTGGTACCGTTGTAACGAACGAAACATTGAAGAATACCGAAATCGTGATAACGCGTGTTTCGAGCGTTTCTGAGATCACAGCTAAGTGTAAAAGAGCAAAAACCTTCATTCTACTCAAATACACCACATCCATGCGTTAAAAGTGGTCCGGCGCTTCTGCAACGAACGAAACCTTGAAGAACACCGAAATCGAGATATTGCGCGTTTCGAGCTTGTCTGAGATCACAGCTCGATGTATATGTATCAAAAACCTTCATTCGACTCAAATACAACACATCCATGCGTTAAAAGTCTTCTGGTACCGCTGTAACGAACCAAACATCGAAGAACACCGAAATCTAGATATCTCGTGTTTGGAGCGTTTCTGAGATCACAGCTCGATGTAAATGTATCAAAAACCTTCATTCTACTCAAATACACAACATCCGTGCGTTAAAAGTTGTCTGGCACCGCTGAAGCGAACCAAACATCGAGGAACACCGAAATCGATATATCGCGTGTTTCGAGCGTGTCTGAGATCACAGCTCGATGTAAATGCATCAAAACCATTCACTCGACTCAAATACATAACATCCATACATTAAACGTTGTCTCGTTGTCTGAAGCGAACGAAACTTTGAGCAACACCGAAATCGAGATATCGCGTTTTTCGAGCGTTTCTGAGATCACAGCTAAGTGTAAAAGAGCATAAACCTTCATTCTACTCAAATACACCACATCCATGCGTTAAAAGTGGTCTGGCGCTTCTGCAACGAACGAAACATCGAAGAACACCGAAATCGAGATATCGCGTGTTTCGAGCTTGTCTGAGATCACAGCTCGATGTATATGTATCAAAAACCTTCATTCTACTCACTAAAACACATCCATGCGTTAAAAGTCGTCTGGTATCGCTGTAACGAACCAAACATCGAAGAACACCCAAATCTAGATATCTCGTGTTTGGAGCGTTTCTAAGATCACAGCTCGATGTAAATGTATCAAAAACCTTCATTCTACTCAAATACACAGCATCCATGCGTTAAAAGTTGTCTGGCACCGCTGAAGCGAACCAAACATCGAGGAACACCGAAATCGATATATCGCGTGTTTCGAGCGTGTCTGAGATCACAGCTCGATGTAAATGCATCAAATCCATTCACTCGACTCAAATACATAACATCCATACATTAAACGTTGTCTCGCACCGCTGAAGCGATCGAAACTTTGAGCAACACCGAAATCGAGATATCGCGTTTTTCGAGCGTTTCTGAGATCACAGCAAAGTGTAAAAGAGCAAAAACCTTCATTCTACTCAAATACACCACATCCATGCGTTAAAAGTGGTCTGGCGCTTCTGCAACGAACGAAAAATTGAAGAACACCGCAATCGAGATATTGCGTGTTTCGAGCGTGTCTGAGATCACAGCTCGATGTAAATGTATCAAAAACCTTCATTCTACTGAAATACACAACATCCATGCGTTAAAATTTGTCTGGCACCGCTGAAGCGAACCAAACATCGAGGAACACCGAAATCGATTTATCGCGTGTTTCGAGCGTGTCTGATATCTCAGCTCGATGTAAATGCATCAAAACCATACACTCGATTCAAATACATAACATCCATACATTAAACGTTGTCTCGCACCGCTGAAGCGAACGAAACTTTGAGCAACACCGAAATCGAGATATCGCGTGTTTCGAGCTCTTCTGAGATCACAGCTCGATGTATATGTACCAAAAACCTTGATTCTACTCAAATACACAACATCCATGCGTTAAAAGTTGTCTGCCGCTTCTGTGACGAACGAAACATCGAAGAACACCAAAATCGTTATATCTCGTGTTCCGAGCGTATCTGACTTCACAGGTCGATGTAAATGTATCAAAAACCTTCATTCTACTCAAATACACAACATCCATGCGTTAAAAGTTGTCTGGCGCTTCTGTGACGAACGAAACATCGAAGAACACCAAAATCGTGATAACGCGTGTTTCGAGCGTTTCTGAGATCACAGCTAGGTGTAAAAGAGCAAAAACCTTCATTCTACTCAAATACACCACATCCAAGCGTTAAAAGTGGTCTGGCGCTTCTGCAACGAACGAAAAATTGAAGAACACCGAAATCGAGATATCGCCTGTTTCGAGCGCGTCTGAGATCACAGCTCGATGTAAATGTATCAAAAACCTTCATTCTACTCAAATACAACACATCCATGCGTTAAAAGTTGTCTGGCGCTTCTGTAACGAACGAAACATCGAAGAACACCGAAATCGTTATATATCGTGTTTCGAACGTTTTTGAGATCACAACGCGTTGTAAATGTATCAAAAACATTCATTCTGCTCAAATACACAACATCCATGCGTTAAAAGTTGTCTGGCACCGCTGTAATGAACGAAACATCGAAGAACACCGAAATCGTTATATCGCGTGTTTCGAGCGTTTTCGAGATCACAACTAGTTGTAAATGTATCAAAAACCTTTATTCTACACAAATACACAACATACATGCATTAAACGTTCTCTCGCACCGCTGAAGCGAAGCATACATCGAAGAAAACCGAAATCGTGATATCGCGTGTTTCGAGCTCTTCTGAGATCTCAGCTCGATGTATATGTATCAAAAACCTTCATTCTACTCAAATACACCACATCCATGCGTTGAAAGTTGTCTGGCACCGTTGTAACGAACGAAACATTGAAGAACACCGAAATCGTGATAACGCGTGTTTCGAGCGTTTCTGAGATCACAGCTCGATGGAAATGTATCAAAAACCTTCATTCTACTCAAATACACAACATCCGTGCGTTAAAAGTTGTCTGGCACCGCTGAAGCGAACCAAACATCGAGGAACACAGAAATCGATATATCGCGTGTTTCGAGCGTGTCTGAGATCACAGCTCGATGTAAATGCATCAAAACCATTCACTCGACTCAAATACATAACATCCATACATTAAACGTTGTCTCGATGTCTGAAGCGAACGAAACTTTGAGCAACACCGAAATCGAGATATCGCGTTTTTCGAGCGTTTCTGAGATCACAGCTAAGTGTAAAAGAGCAAAAACCTTCATTCTACTCAAATACACCACATCCATGCGTTAAAAGTGGTCTGGCGCTTCTGCAACGAACGAAAAATTGAAGAACACCGAAATCGAGATATTGCGCGTTTCGAGCTCTCCTGAGATCACAGCTCGATGTATATGTATCAAAAACCTTCATTCTACTCAAATACAACACATCCATGCGTTAAAAGTAGTCTGGTACCGTTGGAACGAACGAAACATTGAAGAACACCGAAATCGTGATATCGCGTGTTTCGAGCGTTTCTGAGATCACAGCTAAGTGTAAAAGAGCAAAAACCTTCATTCTACTCAAATACACCACATCCATGCGTTAAAAGTTGTCTGGCACCGCGGAAGCGAACCAAACATCGAAGAACACCGAAATCGAGATATCGCGTGTTTCGAGCTTGTCTGAGATCACAGCTCGATGTATATGTATCAGAAACCTTCATTCTACTCAAATACAACACATCCATGCGTTAAAAGTACTCTGGTACCGTTGTAACGAACGAAACATTGAAGAACACCGAAATCGTGATATCGCGTGTTTCGAGCGTTTCTGAGATCACAGCTAAGTGTAAAAGAGCAAAAACCTTCATTCTACTCAAATACACGACATCCGTGCGTTAAAAGTTGTCTGGTACCGCTGAAGCGAACCAAACATCGAGGAACACAGAAATCGATATATCGCGTGTTTCGAGCGTGTCTGAGATCACAGCTCGATGTAAATGCATCAAAACCATTCACTCGACTCAAATACATAACATCCATACATTAAACGTTGTCTCGCACCGCTGAAGCGAACGAAACTTTGAGCAACACCGAAATCGAGATATCGCGTTTTTCGAGCGTGTCTGAGATCACAGCTAAGTGTAAAAGAGCAAAAACCTTCATTCTACTCAAATACAACACATCCATGTGTTGAAAGTTGTCTGGGACCGGTGCAGCGAACGACACATGAAAGAACCCCGAAATCGAGATATCTCGTGTTTGGAGCGTTTCTGAGATCACAGCTCGATGCAAATGTATAAAAAAACCTTGATTCTACTCAAATACACAACATCCATGCGTTAAAAGTTGTCTGGCACCGCTGTAACGAACCAAACATCGAAAAACACCGAAATCGTGATATCGCCTGTTTTGAGCGTTACTGAGATCACAGCTAGGTGTAAAAGAGCAAAAACCTTCATTCTACTCAAATACACCACATCCATGCGTTAAAAGTTGTCCGGCGCTTCTGCAACGAACGAAACCTTGAAGAACACCGAAATCGAGATATCGCGCGTTTCGAACTCTTCTGAGATCACAGCTCGATGTATATGTATCAAAAACCTTCATTCAACTCAAATACAACACATCCATGCGTTAAAAGTTGTCTGGCGCTTCTGTATCGAACGAAACATCGAAGAACACCGAAATCGTTATATATCGTGTTTCGAGCGTTTTTGAGATCACAACGCGTTGTAAATGTATCAAAAACCTTCATTCTACTCAAATACACAACATCCATGCGTTAAAAGTTGTCTGGCACCGCTGAAGCGAACCAAACATCGAGGAACACCGAAATCGATTTATCGCGTGTTTCGAGCGTGGCTGAGATCACAGCTCGATGTAAATGCATCAAAACCATACACTCGATTCAAATACATAACATCCATACATTAAACGTTGTCTCGCACCGCTGAAGCGAACGAAACTTTGAGCAACACCGAAATCGAGATATCGCGTGTTTCGAGCTCTTCTGAGATCACAGCTCGATGTATATGTATCAAAAACCTTTATTCTACTCAAATACACCACATCCATGCGTTGAAAGTTGTCTGGCACCGTTGTAACGAACGAAACATTGAAGAACACCGAAATCGTGATAACGCGTGTTTCGAGCGTTTCTGAGATCACAGCTAAGTGTAAAAGAGCAAAAACCTTCATTCTAATCAAATACACCACATCCATGCGTTAAAAGTGGTCTGGCGCTTCTGCAACGAACGAAAAATTGAAGAACACCGAAATCGAGATATCGCGTGTTTCGAGCTCTTCTGAGATCACACCTCGATGTATATGTATCAAAAACCTTGATTCTAATCAAATACACCACATCCATGCGTTAAAAGTGGTCTGGCGCTTCTGCAACGAACGAAAAATTGAAGAACACCGAAATCGAGATATCGCGTGTATCGAGCTCTTCTGAGATCACAGCTCGATGTATATGTATAAAAAACCTTCATTCTACTCAAATACATAACATCCATGCGTTAAAATTTGTCTGGGACCGCTGAAGCGAACGACACATGAAAGAACACCGAAATCGAGATATCTCGTGTTTGGAGCGTTTCTGAGATCACAGCTCGATGTAAATGTAAAAAAAGCTTGATTCTACTCAAATACACAACATCCATGCGTTAAAAGTTGTCTGGCGCTTCTGTGACGAACGAAACATCGAAGAACACCAAAATCGTTATATCTCGTGTTCCGAGCGTATCTGACTTCACAGGTCGATGTAAATGCATCAAAAACCTTCATTCTACTCAAATACACAACATCCATGCGTCAAAAGTTGTCTGGCACCGCTAAAGCGAACCAAATATCGAAGAACACCGAAGTCGATATATCGCGTGTTTCGAGCGTGTCTGAGATCACAGCTCGATGTAAATGCATCAAAACCATTCACTCGACTCAAATACATAACATCCATACATTAAACGTTTTCTCGCACCGCTGAAGCGAACGAAACTTTGGGCAACACCGAAATCGAGATATTGCGTGTTTCGAGCTCTTCTGAGATCACAGCTCGATGTATATGTATCAAAAACATTGATTCTACTCAAATACACAACATCCATGCGTTAAAAGTGGTCTGGCGCTTCTGCAACGAACGAAAAATTGAAGAACACCGAAATCGATATATCTCGTGTTTGGTTCGTTTCTGAGATCACAGCTCGATGTATATGTATCAAAAACCTTGATTCTACTGAAATACGCAACATCAATGCTTTAAAAGTTGTCTGGCGCTTCCGTGACGAACGAAACATCGAAGAACACCAAAATCGTTATATCTCGTGTTCCGAGCGTATCTGACTTCACAGGTCGATGTAAATGTATCAAAAACCTTCTTTCTACTCAAATACACAACATACATGCGTTAAAAGTTGTCTGGCACCGCTGAAGTGGACCAAACATCGAAGAACACCGAAGTCGATATATCGCGTGTTTCGAGCGTGTCTGAGATCACAGCTCGATGTAAATGCATCAAAACCATTCACTCGACTCAAATACATAACATCCATACATTAAACGTTGTCTCGCACCGCTGAAGCGAACGAAACTTTGAGCAACACCGAAATCGAGATATCGCGTTTTTCGAGCGTTTCTGAGATCACAGCTAAGTGTAAAAGAGCAAAAACCTTCATTCTACTCAAATACACCACATCCATGCGTTAAAAGTGGTCTGGCGCTTCTGCAACGAACGAAAAATTGAAGAACACCGCAATCGAGATATTGCGTGTTTCGAGCGTGTCTGAGATCACAGCTCGATGTATATGTATCAAAAACCTTCATTCTACTCAAATACACCACATCCATGCGTTAAAAGTTGTCTGGCACCGTTGTAACGAACGAAACATTGAAGAACACCGAAATCGTGATAACGCGTGTTTCGAGCGTTTCTGAGATCACAGCTAAGTGTAAAAGAGCAAAAACCTTCATTCTACTCAAATACACCACATCCATGCGTTAAAAGTTGTCTGGCACCGCGGAAGCGAACCAAACATCGAAGAACACCGAAATCGAGATATCGCGTGTTTCGAGCTTGTCTGAGATCACAGCTCGATGTATATGTATCAAAAACCTTCATTCTAGTCAAATAAAACACATCCATGCGTTAAAAGTCGTCTGGTACCGCTGTAACGAACCAAACATCGAAGAACACCCAAATCTAGATATCTCGTGTTTGGAGCGTTTCTAAGATCACAGCTCGATGTAAATGTATCAAAAACCTTCATTCTACTCAAATACACAGCATCCATGCGTTAAAAGTTGTCTGGCACCGCTGAAGCGAACCAAACATCGAGGAACACCGAAATCGATATATCGCGTGTTTCGAGCGTGTCTGAGATCACAGCTCGATGTAAATGCATCAAATCCATTCACTCGACTCAAATACATAACATCCATACATTAAACGTTGTCTCGCACCGCTGAAGCGAACGAAACTTTGAGCAACACCGAAATCGAGATATCGCGTTTTTCGAGCGTTTCTGAGATCACAGCTAAGTGTAAAAGAGCAAAAACCTTCATTCTACTCAAATACACCACATCCATGCGTTAAAAGTGGTCTGGCGCTTCTGCAACGAACGAAAAATTGAAGAACACCGAAATCGAGATATCTCGTGTTTTAAGCGTTTCTGAGATCACAGCTCGATGTAAATGTATCAAAAACCTTCATTCTACTCAAATCACAACATCCATGAGTTAAAAGTTGTCTGGCACCGCTGAAGCGAACCAAACATCGAGGAACACCGAAATCGATATATCGCGTGTTTCGAGCGTGTCTGAGATCACAGCTCGATGTAAATGCATCAAAACCATTCACTCGACTCAAATACATAACATCCATACATTAAACGTTGTCTCGCACCGCTGAAGCGAACGAAACTTTGAGCAACACCGAAATCGAGATATAGCGTTTTTCGAGCGTTTCTGAGATCACAGCTAAGTGTAAAAGAGCAAAAACCTTCATTCTACTCAAATACACCACATCCATGCGTTAAAAGTGGTCTGGCGCTTCTGCAACGAACGAAAAATTGAAGAACACCGCAATCGAGATATTGCGTGTTTCGAGCGTGTCTGAGATCACAACTCGATGTAAATGTATCAAAAACCTTCATTCTACTGAAATACACAACATCCATGCGTTAAAAGTTGTCTGGCACCGCTGAAGCGAACCAAACATCGAGGAACACCGAAATCGATTTATCGCGTGTTTCGAGCGTGTCTGATATCT
The DNA here is from genome assembly GCA_963932165.1 of Pimpla rufipes. Lineage (NCBI taxonomy): Eukaryota > Metazoa > Arthropoda > Insecta > Hymenoptera > Ichneumonidae > Pimpla > Pimpla rufipes. Next base: position 7,505,632 of record OZ010640.1, read on the forward strand.
CAGCTCGATGTAAATGCATCAAAACCATACACTCGATTCAAATACATAACATCCATACATTAAACGTTGTCTCGCACCGCTGAAGCGAACGAAACTTTGAGCAACACCGAAATCGAGATATCGCGTGTTTCGAGCTCTTCTGAGATCACAGCTCGATGTATATGTACCAAAAACCTTGATTCTACTCAAATACACAACATCCATGCGTTAAAAGTTGTCTGGCGCTTCTGTGACGAACGAAACATCGAAGAACACCAAAATCGTTCTATCTCGTATTCCGAGCGTATCTGACTTCACAGGTCGATGTAAATGTATCAAAAACCTTCATTCTACTCAAATACACAACATCCATGCGTTAAAAGTTGTCTGGTGCTTCTGTGACGAACGAAACATCGAAGAACACCAAAATCGTTATATCTCGCGTTCCGAGCGTATCTGACTTCACAGGTCGATGTAAAAGGGCAAAAACATTCATTCTACTCAAATACACCACATCAATGCGTTAAAAGTTGTCTGGCACCGCTGAAGCGAACCAAACATCGAGGAACACCGAAATCGATTTATCGCGTGTTTCGAGCGTGTCTGATATCTCAGCTCGATGTAAATGCATCAAAACCATACACTCGATTCAAATACATAACATCCATACATTAAACGTTGTCTCGCACCGCTGAAGCGAACGAAACTTTGAGCAACACCGAAATCGAGATATCGCGTGTTTCGAGCTCTTCTGAGATCACAGCTCGATGTATATGTACCAAAAACCTTGATTCTACTCAAATACACAACATCCATGCGTTAAAAGTTGTCTGGCGCTTCTGCAACGAACGAAAAATTGAAGAACACCGAAATCGAGATATCGCGTGTTTCGAGCTCTTCTGAGATCACACCTCGATGTATATGTATCAAAAACCTTGATTCTAATCAAATACACCACATCCATGCGTTAAAAGTGGTCTGGCGCTTCTGCAACGAACGAAAAATTGAAGAACACCGAAATCGAGATATCGCGTGTTTCGAGCTCTTCTGAGATCACAGCTCGATGTATATGTATCAAAAACCTTGATTCTACTCAAATACACAACATCCATGCGTTAAAAGTGGTCTGGTACCGTTGTAACGAACGAAACATTGAAGAATACCGAAATCGTGATAACGCGTGTTTCGAGCGTTTCTGAGATCACAGCTAAGTGTAAAAGAGCAAAAACCTTCATTCTACTCAAATACACCACATCCATGCGTTAAAAGTGGTCCGGCGCTTCTGCAACGAACGAAACCTTGAAGAACACCGAAATCGAGATATTGCGCGTTTCGAGCTTGTCTGAGATCACAGCTCGATGTATATGTATCAAAAACCTTCATTCGACTCAAATACAACACATCCATGCGTTAAAAGTCTTCTGGTACCGCTGTAACGAACCAAACATCGAAGAACACCGAAATCTAGATATCTCGTGTTTGGAGCGTTTCTGAGATCACAGCTCGATGTAAATGTATCAAAAACCTTCATTCTACTCAAATACACAACATCCGTGCGTTAAAAGTTGTCTGGCACCGCTGAAGCGAACCAAACATCGAGGAACACCGAAATCGATATATCGCGTGTTTCGAGCGTGTCTGAGATCACAGCTCGATGTAAATGCATCAAAACCATTCACTCGACTCAAATACATAACATCCATACATTAAACGTTGTCTCGTTGTCTGAAGCGAACGAAACTTTGAGCAACACCGAAATCGAGATATCGCGTTTTTCGAGCGTTTCTGAGATCACAGCTAAGTGTAAAAGAGCATAAACCTTCATTCTACTCAAATACACCACATCCATGCGTTAAAAGTGGTCTGGCGCTTCTGCAACGAACGAAACATCGAAGAACACCGAAATCGAGATATCGCGTGTTTCGAGCTTGTCTGAGATCACAGCTCGATGTATATGTATCAAAAACCTTCATTCTACTCACTAAAACACATCCATGCGTTAAAAGTCGTCTGGTATCGCTGTAACGAACCAAACATCGAAGAACACCCAAATCTAGATATCTCGTGTTTGGAGCGTTTCTAAGATCACAGCTCGATGTAAATGTATCAAAAACCTTCATTCTACTCAAATACACAGCATCCATGCGTTAAAAGTTGTCTGGCACCGCTGAAGCGAACCAAACATCGAGGAACACCGAAATCGATATATCGCGTGTTTCGAGCGTGTCTGAGATCACAGCTCGATGTAAATGCATCAAATCCATTCACTCGACTCAAATACATAACATCCATACATTAAACGTTGTCTCGCACCGCTGAAGCGATCGAAACTTTGAGCAACACCGAAATCGAGATATCGCGTTTTTCGAGCGTTTCTGAGATCACAGCAAAGTGTAAAAGAGCAAAAACCTTCATTCTACTCAAATACACCACATCCATGCTTTAAAAGTGGTCTGGCGCTTCTGCAACGAACGAAAAATTGAAGAACACCGCAATCGAGATATTGCGTGTTTCGAGCGTGTCTGAGATCACAGCTCGATGTAAATGTATCAAAAACCTTCATTCTACTGAAATACACAACATCCATGCGTTAAAATTTGTCTGGCACCGCTGAAGCGAACCAAACATCGAGGAACACCGAAATCGATTTATCGCGTGTTTCGAGCGTGTCTGATATCTCAGCTCGATGTAAATGCATCAAAACCATACACTCGATTCAAATACATAACATCCATACATTAAACGTTGTCTCGCACCGCTGAAGCGAACGAAACTTTGAGCAACACCGAAATCGAGATATCGCGTGTTTCGAGCTCTTCTGAGATCACAGCTCGATGTATATGTACCAAAAACCTTGATTCTACTCAAATACACAACATCCATGCGTTAAAAGTTGTCTGGCGCTTCTGTGACGAACGAAACATCGAAGAACACCAAAATCGTTATATCTCGTGTTCCGAGCGTATCTGACTTCACAGGTCGATGTAAATGTATCAAAAACCTTCATTCTACTCAAATACACAACATCCATGCGTTAAAAGTTGTCTGGCGCTTCTGTGACGAACGAAACATCGAAGAACACCAAAATCGTTATATCTCGCGTTCCGAGCGTATCTGACTTCACAGGTCGATGTAAAAGGGCAAAAACATTCATTCTACTCAAATACACCACATCAATGCGTTAAAAGTTGTCTGGCACCGTTGTAACGAACGAAACATTGAAGAACACCGAAATCGGGATATCGCGTGTTTCGAGCGTGTCTGAGATCACAGCTCGATGTAAATGCATAAAGACCATTCACTCGACTCAAATACATAACATCCATACATTAAACGTTGTCTCGCACCGCTGAAGCGAACGAAACTTTGAGCAACACCGAAATCGAGATATCGCGTGTTTCGAGCTCTTCTGAGATCACAGCTCGATGTAAATGCATCAAAACCATTCACTCGACTCAAATACATAACATCCATACATTAAACGTTGTCTCGTTGTCTGAAGCGAACGAAACTTTGAGCAACACCGAAATCGAGATATCGCGTTTTTCGAGCGTGTCTGAGATCACAGCTAAGTGTAAAAGAGCAAAAACCTTCATTCTAATCAAATACACCACATCCATGCGTTAAAAGTGGTCTGGCGCTTCTGCAACGAACGAAACATTGAAGAACACCGAAATCGTGATATCGCGTGTTTCGAACGTTTCTGAGATCACAGCTCGATGAAAAAGTATCAAAAACCTTCATTCTACCCAAATACACAACATCCATGCGTTAAAAGTTGTCAGGCACCGCTGAAGCGAACCAAACATCGAAGAACACCGAAGTCGATATATCGCGTGTTTCGAGCGTGTCTGAGATCACAGCTCGATGTAAATGCATCAAAACCATTCACTCGACTCAAATACATAACATCCATACATTAAACGTTTTCTCGCACCGCTGAAGCGAACGAAACTTTGGGCAACACCGAACTCGAGATATTGCGTGTTTCGAGCTCTTCTGAGATCACAGCTCGATGTATATGTATCAAAAACCTTCATTCTACTCAAATACACCACATCCATGCGTTGAAAGTTGTCTGGCACCGTTGTAACGAACGAAACATTGAAGAACACCGAAATCGTGATAACGCGTGTTTCGAGCGTTTCTGAGATCACAGCTGAGTGTAAAAGAGCAAAAACCTTCATTCTAATCAAATACACCACATCCATGCGTTAAAAGTGGTCTGGCGCTTCTGCAACGAACGAAAAATTGAAGAACACCGAAATCGAGATATCGCGTGTTTCGAGCTCTTCTGAGATCACACCTCGATGTATATGTATCAAAAACCTTGATTCTAATCAAATACACCACATCCATGCGTTAAAAGTGGTCTGGCGCTTCTGCAACGAACGAAAAATTGAAGAACACCGAAATCGAGATATCGCGTGTTTCGAGCTCTTCTGAGATCACAGCTCGATGTATATGTATCAAAAACCTTGATTCTACTCAAATACACAACATCCATGCGTTAAAAGTGGTCTGGTACCGTTGTAACGAACGAAACATTGAAGAACACCGAAATCGTGATAACGCGTGTTTCGAGCGTTTCTGAGATCACAGCTAAGTGTAAAAGAGCAAAAACCTTCATTCTACTCAAATACACCACATCCATGCGTTAAAAGTGGTCTGGCGCTTCTGCAACGAACGAAAAATTGAAGAACACCGAAATCGAGATATCGCGTGTTTTAAGCGTTTCTGAGATCACAGCTCGATGTAAATGTATCAAAAACCTTCATTCTACTCAAATCACAACATCCATGAGTTAAAAGTTGTCTGGCACCGCTGAAGCGAACCAAACATCGAGGAACACCGAAATCGATATATCGCGTGTTTCGAGCGTGTCTGAGATCACAGCTCGATGTAAATGCATCAAAACCATTCACTCGACTCAAATACATAACATCCATACATTAAACGTTGTCTCGCACCGCTGAAGCGAACGAAACTTTGAGCAACACCGAAATCGAGATATAGCGTTTTTCGAGCGTTTCTGAGATCACAGCTAAGTGTAAAAGAGCAAAAACCTTCATTCTACTCAAATACACCACATCCATGCGTTGAAAGTTGTCTGGCACCGTTGTAACGAACGAAACATTGAAGAACACCGAAATCGTTATATCGCGTGTTTCGAGCGTTTCTGAGATCACAGCTAAGTGTAAAAGAACAAAAACCTTCATTCTACTCAAATACACCACATCCATGCGTTAAAAGTTGTCTGGCACCGCGGAAGCGAACCAAACATCGAAGAACACCGAAATCGAGATATCGCGTGTTTCGAGCTTGTCTGAGATCACAGCTCGATGTATATGTGTAGGATGCGTTAAATTTAAAGTATGCGCGCCACTCGACGTGCGAGTCAAGCGACGAACGCTCGGGCGCCACCGTCCGTCCGGTGCCGAAGCGCGGCGAAGCGCGCGGGAAGCGAGACGGGACGCGCGCGAAAAAGAGGGCGCGCGAGAGCGAGACGCCGCGAGGCGGCAACAGTCGACCGAAGAGAGTCAGAGAGTGCTAATGGCGTCGAGCGCGACCGACATGACGACGACCGTGCGCAGTCGTGACGATGTACAAGCGAGACGAGTATTTGTTTAATAAACCTTTTCTTTCATCCACCCGATTGTGTCATTTCTCCGACCCGTTAACAACAAACACAATACAATAAATAATAGTGAATAACAACCTACAACTTGGGGGCTCGACCGGGATGTGCGAGACGTGACTCGAGCGTGAGGTGAAAGAAAGAACGACGAACGGCAGACAATGCGGAAAAGTTGAACGACGGACAAAAAGTGAAAAGTGAATGACGTACGACGAACGCCAGGGACGCGCAACATACGACGAGTGTTGAGCGTCGAACGACGAACGCCGAGGACGCGCAGCGCACGACGAACGCTGAACGTCGAACGACGCACGACGAACGCCGGGGACGCGCAACGCACGACGGGTGTTGAGCGTTAAAAGACGCACGACGTACGAGACCAAGAATCGCGACGCGATCAAGAGATTAACGACATCCGTGAAAATTCGGTAATTGTGCGTAGTGCGTGTATAGACTATATATCCTAAGACGGGGATACAGACTTTGTTCGACGACGAGTGTAACGACGCGCCGGAAGGTCAGCGCGACCGCGAGCCGGTATAAACACGCATAGACGCGCGGGGACAGCTCGAGCGCGCGCGATCGCGAACGACGCTCGAGTACGCGCGTACGAAAAATAACGCGAACGACGAACGACGTGTACGACGAACGACGCGTACGACGAACGCCGCGTACGACGAACGCCGCGTACGACGAACGCCGCGTACGACGAACGGCGCGTACGACGAACGCCGCGTACGACGAACGGCGCGTACGACGAGTGACGCGCGAAGTGATGCTCGATGGGTGACGACGATCCGAAGGTGTTCACAGTGCCCGAACTCAAAGATATTTTGAAGCGAAAGGGTTTAAGTACGACGGGGTTGAAAATCGACCTGATAAAGCGACTGAACGACGCCGATCCGAGCGGACAGTGGATGAAAGTAGCGAGTGAAAGAAACGTGGACACGATGAGTGAAAAAGACAAAGACGGTGCCTGTGGTGGGGGTGGCGGTGACGATAATTACGCGTTACCCCGCGACAGCGAAGAAACGGTGCGACGACGAGAAGAATTGGAACGACATTCGAGATCGTCGGCTCTCGAACGAGAAGTTGAAATTTTCAGACGAGAGAAGGAACTGGCCGAGCGCGAACTCGCCTTGGCACAACGCGAGATCGAGATGCTGCGTCACGCGCGGGGCGCGGAAGTGCAGGACACGTCGATACACTCGATAACGACGAACGATGTAAACAATCGGACGCGATACTCGGAGACTGGCGGAACGCCGACGCAAACGCCGAAAATAAACGTGAGTACAGTAGCCGACCTGCTCAGTTATTTCAACGGGAACGCTGAGACTTTCGAGACATGGGAAAAACAGGTGAAGTTCCTCAGAGACGCTTACGCTCTCGACGATAATCTCACGAAGATCCTGATTGGTACGAGGTTGAAGGGACGCGCATCGGAGTGGTTTCACTCTAAACCCGAGTACATCGGAATGGCGTCAGATGCGCTGCTCGACGGGCTGCGAGGCATGTTTTACCATCGGCCGAACAAGATCGTGATGAGACGACGCTTCGAGGAGCGAACGTGGAAAAAGACCGAAACGTTCCACGACTACGTGCACGAGAAGACGATTATGGCAAATCGGATTGCTATACCGGATGAAGAAATTCTGGGTTACATAGTAGACGGAATTCCAGACCCGAATCTGCGCGATTTGGCACGAATTCATGGATTCACGACGAGGGATCAGATCTTGCAGGCGTTCGACGAAATTTCACTGCGAGACAGGACGTATCCAACGACGACAGCGAGCTCGAAGATCGACGAGAAGAATAGCGGTGCGAAGCATAAACCCGACAAAGAAAGTAAGGGTATTACAGACAATAAGAGTGCGCCGAGTGATGACAAAAGTGTAAGCGAGAAAAAAGATCGAGGTACGGCGAAGCGTTGTTTCAATTGTGGACTGAGGGATCACGTAAGTGCAAACTGTCCGTCAAAGGAAAAAGGCGCCAAATGTTTTGGGTGCAACGAGTATGGGCACATAGCTTCTAAATGCCCGAAAAAGGACACGACGAAGGAAAAAGGACGCGCGGTCGCTCAGCCACAGGGACGTAAACATTCTAAAGAGGTTTTCATTAACGACGTTGCGATACAAGCGATTATTGATACCGGCAGCGATATTACGATAATGCGAGAAAACGAGTATGTCGAGTTAGGGTCACCGCGATTTGAGCTCGATCCAACGCCGTTTCGGGGAGTAGGCACGCAAGATAACGCGACGAAAGGTGGATTTTACGGGAATCTAACGGTTGACGGCAATAAGTACGTAATTCCGATCCATGTCGTAGCAGACGAGTTGACGCGGTACAAGTTGCTGATTGGCAGTGATTTTATCGACACGGTAAACGTAGTTTTGTATCGCGGTAAGCCGACCATTATGAAGCCGGACGACGAAAGCGATAGTTTCGCGGAGATTTGTCAAATCGATGTGGTTCAAACTGTAGATGTCAGCGCCGTAGATGTGGCTCGCGTGAATAATGCCGACTATTGCCGAAGGGTACAGTCGATGATAGACAACTACAGACCGAATCCGACGCGCGAATCGGAAATGAAGATGAAGCTCATCCTAAAAGACGAAGAACCGGTCTACTTCAGACCGAGAAGGCTTGCGATGGCCGAACGAGAAGAGGTAAACGCGCAGATAGACGAGTGGTTAGGAGACGGAATCGTGCAGCCGTCGGTATCTGACTACGCAAGTCCGGTCGTATTAGCCAAAAAGAAAGACGGTTCGAATCGACTTTGTGTTGACTATCGAATGCTTAACAAGAAGATAATCAAAGATAGATATCCCCTCCCGCTGATAGAGGATCAATTAGACGCTTTGCAAGACGCGAGGGTGTTCAGTACACTCGACCTAAAAAACGGGTTTTTTCACGTGAGAATGGACGAATCCAGTCAGAAATACACGGCGTTCATTGTCCCCGATGGACACTACGAGTTCCTGAGAGTTCCGTTCGGTCTTTGCAACTCCCCTGCCGTTTTTCAAAAATTCGTGAATGCGGTGTTCAGAGACCTCATACGCAACAAGGAGGTATTAGTTTACATGGACGATTTGATAGTACCGTCGGCTGACTACGAGACCGGGTTAGAAAGGCTCGAGAACGTGTTGAAGGTAGCTAGCGAGAACGGTCTGATCATAAATTGGAAGAAGTGCAATTTGTTGCAAACGAGCGTAGAATATTTAGGTCACATCATCGAGAACGGTGGTGTTCGGCCGTCAGAGCGAAAGACTGAAGCGGTGAGAAAGTTTCCGGTGCCCGCGTGCGTCCGACAGATTCAGTCGTTTTTGGGACTAACGGGATACTTCCGAAAGTTTATTCCGGGGTATTCGGTAATCGCGCGACCGTTGACGAATCTCTTAAGGGCTGCAACGCCATTTAAGTTTGAGGAAAAAGAGAAAGAAGCGTTTGAGCATCTAAAGTGCAAGCTCATTGAGAAACCCGTGTTGAAATTGTATAGAGTCGGAGCGGAAACCGAGCTACACACCGACGCGTCGAAACATGGTTATGGCGCGATCTTGTTGCAACGTAGCAGCGAGGACGGTGCGATGCATCCGATTTACTACGCGAGTGGTAAGACCACGCCCGCCGAGGAAAAATACCCGAGCTATGAGCTCGAGGTGCTCGCGATAATCAAAGCGCTAAAGCGATTCCGAGTTTATTTGTTAAGAATAGATTTTAAAATCGTCACTGATTGTCGTGCGTTCACCCAAACAATGTCGAAGAAAGATCTCTGTGTACGTGTTGCGAGGTGGGTGCTCCTGCTAGAAGAGTTTCACTACGAGATCGAGCATCGCCCAGGCAAAAGTATGGCCCACGTGGACGCATTGAGCAGAAACCCTCTGCCCACGTGTTTACTCATCGAGGAGAGCGACGACGATTTGACGACGAGACTCAAGAAGGCGCAACAAAATGACTCCGACATGAAGAAAGTGATCGAGTTAGCGGAAAAGGGACAAACGCGCGGATACGTGGTTCGTGGTGGACTATTGTTTAAAGAGATCGACGGCGATATACGGCTGGTCGTTCCGAAGGCGATGTGTTCGCAAGTGATCAGAAAAGCCCACGAGAGAGGACATTTCGCCGTGGCGAAAACGGAAGCAATAGTGAAACGCGACTATCACATCGAGAACCTACGTTCCAAGATCGAGAAGATTGTGCACAATTGCATCGACTGCATATTGGCTGAGAGGAAACAAGGGAAGCAAGAAGGCTTTCTATCGCCGATCGGGAAGGGTGATGTTCCACTCGATACGTTTCACGTGGATCACCTTGGCCCCTTGGCATCAACGAAGAAGAGCTACAAGCATATATTTGTGGTGAGCGACAGCTTCTGCAAATTTACGTGGCTATACGCGACGAAGTCGACGGGTACCGGCGAGGTGCTCGATCGTCTCAAGAAGCAAGCGGCAGTGTTTGGTAATCCGAGGAGGATCGTCTCCGATCGTGGCACGGCCTTTACATCGGGAGATTTCGAGACGTATTGTAAGGACGAAGGCATCCAGCACGTTTTGACGACGACGGGAATTCCGAGGGCAAATGGGCAAGTAGAACGAATTAATCGAACGCTCATACCGTTGCTGACGAAACTGGCAGCGCCGAAGCCCGAGGAATGGTACAAGTATTTAAACGTCGCTCAACAGTGTCTGAACACGACATTGCACCGCAGCATATCAACGACACCATTTCACTTGTTGTTTGGGACACACGCGCGAGTGCGCGAAGACAGCAACGTACGAGAGCTGCTCGAGGCCGAGTGGACCGCAGCATTTCAAGAAAGTCGAGACGATTTACGTGAACAGGCGACGCAGAAGATTATGAAGGTGCAGGAAGAAAACCGAAGGAGCTTCAACAAGAAACGAAAGGCGGCCCAGTCGTATCGCGAAGGCGATCTGGTTGCCGTCCGGAGAACGCAACAAGGCCCAGGGCTCAAATTCGCCGCGAAGTTCCTTGGACCATACGAAATTATTAAAGTGCTACGTAACGAACGCTATATCGTGCGTAAGGTGGGAGAGCACGAGGGACCTCAGCAGACGTCCACCGCAGCTGATCACATGAAACCATGGTTGGCTGAAGACACCGACTTCGAAGAAGAAGATGAGGACGACGACGTCGATTTAAGCGAGAAGAATGAAGACATCCGAGGGCGTATGTCATTGCAGGACGGCCGGATGTAGGATGCGTTAAATTTAAAGTATGCGCGCCACTCGACGTGCGAGTCAAGCGACGAACGCTCGGGCGCCACCGTCCGTCCGGTGCCGAAGCGCGGCGAAGCGCGCGGGAAGCGAGACGGGACGCGCGCGAAAAAGAGGGCGCGCGAGAGCGAGACGCCGCGAGGCGGCAACAGTCGACCGAAGAGAGTCAGAGAGTGCTAATGGCGTCGAGCGCGACCGACATGACGACGACCGTGCGCAGTCGTGACGATGTACAAGCGAGACGAGTATTTGTTTAATAAACCTTTTCTTTCATCCACCCGATTGTGTCATTTCTCCGACCCGTTAACAACAAACACAATACAATAAATAATAGTGAATAACAACCTACATATGTATCAAAAACCTTCATTCTACTCAACTACAACACATCCATGCGTTAAAAGTCGTCTGGTACCGCTGTAACGAACCAAACATCGAAGAACACCGAAATCTAGATATCTCGTGTTTGGAGCGTTTCTGAGATCACAGCTCGATGTAAATGTATCAAAAACCTTCGTTCTACTCAAATACACAACATCCATGCGTTAAAAGTTGTCTGGCACCGCTGAAGCGAACCAAACATCGAGGAACACCGAAATCGATATATCGCGTGTTTCGAGCGTGTCTGAGATCACAGCTCGATGTAAATGCATCAAAACCATTCACTCGACTCAAATACATAACATCCATACATTAAACGTTGTCTCGCACCGCTGAAGCGAACGAAACTTTGAGCAACACCGAAATCGAGATATCGCGTTTTTCGAGCGTTTCTGAGATCACAGCTAAGTGTAAAAGAGCAAAAACCTTCATTCTACTCAAATACACCACATCCATGCGTTAAAAGTGGTCTGGCGCTTCTGCAACGAACGAAAAATTGAAGAACACCGAAATCGAGATATCTCGTGTTTGGAGCGTTTCTGAGATCACAGCTCGATGTAAATGTATCAAAAACCTTCATTCTACTCAAATACACAACATCCATGAGTTAAAAGTTGTCTGGCACCGCTGAAGCGAACCAAACATCGAGGAACACCGAAATCGATATATCGCGTGTTTCGAGCGTGTCTGAGATCACAGCTCGATGTAAATGCATAAAAACCATTCACTCGACTCAAATACATAACATCCATACATTAAACGTTGTCTCGCACCGCTGAAGCGAACGAAACTTTGAGCAACACCGAAATCGAGATATCGCGTTTTTCGAGCGTTTCTGAGATCACAGCTAAGTGTAAAAGAGCAAAAACCTTCATTCTACTCAAATACACCACATCCATGCGTTAAAAGTGGTCTGGCGCTTCTGCAACGAACGAAAAAATGAAGAACACCGAAATCGAGATATCTCGTGTTCCGAGCGTATCTGACTTCACAGGTCGATGTAAATGTATCAAAAACCTTCTTTCTACTCAAATACACAACATCCATGCGTTAAAAGTTGTCTTGGTGGTGAAGGGTTTCGGCAGAGGAACGTTAATCTGCCGAAACCCTTCACCACCAAGAAACGCAGCGGTCAAAACAAAATTTCAACAATTAAAAGTTGTCTGGCACCGCTGAAGCGAACCAAACATCGAAGAACACCGAAGACGATATATCGCGTGTTTCGAGCGTGTCTGAGATCACAGCTCGATGTAAATGCATCAAAATCATTCACTCGACTCAAATACATAACATCCATACATTAAACGTTTTCTCTCACCGCTGAAGCGAACGAAACTTTGGGCAACACCGAAATCGAGATATCGCGTGTTTCGAGCTCTTCTGAGATCACAGCTCGATGTATATGTATCAAAAACCTTGATTCTACTCAAATACACAACATCCATGCGTTAAAAGTCGTCTGGTACCGTTGTAACGAACGAAACATTGAAGAACACCGAAATCGTGATATCGCGTGTTTCGAGCGTTTCTGAGATCACAGCTAAGTGTAAAAGAGCAAAAACCTTCATTCTACTCAAATACACCACATCCATGCGTTGAAAGTTGTCTGGCACCGTTGTAACGAACGAAACATTGAAGAACACCGAAATCGAGATATCTCGTGTTTGGAGCGTTTCTGAGATCACAGCTCGATGTAAATGTATCAAAAACCTTCATTCTACTCAAATACACAACATCCATGAGTTAAAAGTTGTCTGGCACCGCTGAAGCGAACCAAACATCGAGGAACACCGAAATCGATATATCGCGTGTTTCGAGCGTGTCTGAGATCACAGCTCGATGTAAATGCATCAAAACCATTCACTCGACTCAAATACATAACATCCATACATTAAACGTTGTCTCGCACCGCTGAAGCGAACGAAACTTTGAGCAACACCGAAATCGAGATATCGCGTTTTTCGAGCGTTTCTGAGATCACAGCTAAGTGTAAAAGAGCAAAAACCTTCATTCTACTCAAATACACCACATCCATGCGTTAAAAGTGGTCTGGCGCTTCTGCAACGAACGAAAAATTGAAGAACACCGAAATCGAGATATCTCGTGTTCCGAGCGTATCTGACTTCACAGGTCGATGTAAATGTATCAAAAACCTTCTTTCTACTCAAATACACAACATCCATGCGTTAAAAGTTGTCTGGAACCGCTGAAGCGAACCAAACATCGAAGAACACCGAAGTCGATATATCGCGTGTTTCGAGCGTGTCTGAGATCACAGCTCGATGTAAATGCATCAAAATCATTCACTCGACTCAAATACATAACATCCATACATTAAACGTTTTCTCGCACCGCTGAAGCGAACGAAACTTTGGGCAACACCGAAATCGAGATATCGCGTGTTTCGAGCTCTTCTGAGATCACAGCTCGATGTATATGTATCAAAAACCTTCATTCTACTCAAATACACCACATCCTTGCGTTGAAAGTTGTCTGGCACCGTTGTAACGAACGAAACATTGAAGAACACCGAAATCGTGATATCGCGTGTTTCGAGCGTTTCTGAGATCACAGCTAAGTGTAAAAGAGCAAAAACCTTCATTCTACTCAAATACACCACATCCATGCGTTAAAAGTAGTCTGGCGCTTCTGCAACGAACGAAAAATTGAAGAACACCGAAATCGAGATATGGCGTGCTTCGAGCGCTTCTGAGATCACAGCTCGATGTATATGTATCAAAAACCTTGATTCTACTCAAATACACAACATCCATGCGTTAAAAGTCGTCTGGTACCGTTGTAACGAACGAAACATTGAAGAACACCGAAATCGTGATAACGCGTGTTTCGAGCGTTTCTGAGATCACAGCTAAGTGTAAAAGAGCAAAAACCTTCATTCTACTCAAATACACCACATCCATGCGTTAAAAGTGGTCCGGCGCTTCTGCAACGAACGAAACCTTGAAGAACACCGAAATCGAGATATTGCGCGTTTCGAGCTCTTCTGAGATCACAGCTCGATGTATATGTATCAAAAACCTTCATTCTACTCAAATACAACACATCCATGCGTTAAAAGTCGTCTGGTACCGTTGTAACGAACGAAACATTGAAGAACACCGAAATCGTGATATCGCGTGTTTCGAGCGTTTCTGAGATCACAGCTAAGTGTAAAAGAGCAAAAACCTTCATTCTACTCAAATACACCACATCCATGCGTTAAAAATTGTCTGGCACCGCGGAAGCGAACCAAACATCGAAGAACACCGAAATCGAGATATCGCGTGTTTGGAGCGTTTCTGAGATCACAGCTCGATGTAAATGTATCAAAAACCTTCATTCTACTCAAATACACAACATCCATGAGTTAAAAGTTGTCTGGCACCGCTGAAGCGAACCAAACATCGAGGAACACCGAAATCGATATATCGCGTGTTTCGAGCGTGTCTGAGATTACAGCTCGATGTAAATGCATAAAAACCATTCACTCGACTCAAATACATAACATCCATACATTAAACGTTGTCTCGCACCGCTGAAGCGAAAGAAACTTTGAGCAACACCGAAATCGAGATATCGCGTTTTTCGAGCGTTTCTGAGATCACAGCTAAGTGTAAAAGAGCAAAAACCTTCATTCTACTCAAATACACCACATCCATGCGTTAAAAGTGGTCTGGCGCTTCTGCAACGAACGAAAAAATGAAGAACACCGAAATCGAGATATCTCGTGTTCCGAGCGTATCTGACTTCACAGGTCGATGTAAATGTATCAAAAACCTTCTTTCTACTCAAATACACAACATCCATGCGTTAAAAGTTGTCTTGGTGGTGAAGGGTTTCGGCAGAGGAACGTTCCTCTGCCGAAACCCTTCACCACCAAGAAACGCAGCGGTCAAAACAAAATTTCAACAATTAAAAGTTGTCTGGCACCGCTGAAGCGAACCAAACATCGAAGAACACCGAAGACGATATATCGCGTGTTTCGAGCGTGTCTGAGATCACAGCTCGATGTAAATGCATCAAAATCATTCACTCGACTCAAATACATAACATCCATACATTAAACGTTTTCTCTCACCGCTGAAGCGAACGAAACTTTGGGCAACACCGAAATCGAGATATCGCGTGTTTCGAGCTCTTCTGAGATCACAGCTCGATGTATATGTATCAAAAACCTTCATTCTACTCAAATACACCACATCCATGCGTTGAAAGTTGTCTGGCACCGTTGTAACGAACGAAACATTGAAGAACACCGAAATCGTGATAACGCGTGTTTCGAGCGTTTCTGAGATCACAGCTAAGTGCAAAAGAGCAAAAACCTTCATTCTAATCAAATACACCACATCCATGCGTTAAAAGTGGTCTGGCGCTTCTGCAACGAACGAAAAATTGAAGAACACCGAAATCGAGATATCGCGTGTTTCGAGCTCTTCTGAGATCACACCTCGATGTATATGTATCAAAAACCTTGATTCTAATCAAATACACCACATCCATGCGTTAAAAGTGGTCTGGCGCTTCTGCAACGAACGAAAAATTGAAGAACACCGAAATCGAGATATCGCGTGTTTCGAGCTCTTCTGAGATCACAGCTCGATGTATATGTATCAAAAACCTTGATTCTACTCAAATACACAACATCCATGCGTTAAAAGTGGTCTTGTACCGTTGTAACGAATGAAACATTGAAGAACACCGAAATCGTGATAACGCGTGTTTCGAGCGTTTCTGAGATCACAGCTAAGTGTAAAAGAGCAAAAACCTTCATTCTACTCAAATACACCACATCCATGCGTTAAAAGTGGTCCGGCGCTTCTGCAACGAACGAAACCTTGAAGAACACCGAAATCGAGATATTGCGCGTTTCGAGCTCTTCTGAGATCACAGCTCGATGTATATGTATCAAAAACCTTCATTCTACTCAAATACAACACATCCATGCGTTAAAAGTAGTCTGGTACCGTTGTAACGAACGAAACATTGAAGAACACCGAAATCGTGATATCGCGTGTTTCGAGCGTTTTTGAGATCGCAGCTAAGTGTAAAAGAGCAAAAACCTTCATTCTACTCAAATACACCACATCCATGCGTTAAAAGTTGTCTGGCACCGCGGAAGCGAACCAAACATCGAAGAACACCGAAATCGAGATATCGCGTGTTTCGAGCTTGTCTGAGATCACAGCTCGATGTATATGTATCAAAAACCTTCATTCTACTCAAATACAACACATCCATGCGTTAAAAGTCTTCTGGTACCGCTGTAACGAACCAAACATCGAAGAACACCGAAATCTAGATATCTCGTGTTTGGAGCGTTTCTGAGATCACAGCTCGATGTAAATGTATCAAAGACCTTCATTCTACTCAAATACACAACATCCGTGCGTTAAAAGTTGTGTGGCACCGCTGAAGCGAACCAAACATCGAGGAACACCGAAATCGATATATCGCGTGTTTCGAGCGTGTCTGAGATCACAGCTCGATGTAAATGCATCAAAACCATTCACTCGACTCAAATACATAACATCCATACATTAAACGTTGTCTCGTTGTCTGAAGCGAACGAAACTTTGAGCAACACCGAAATCGAAATATCGCGTTTTTCGAGCGTTTCTGAGATCACAGCTAAGTGTAAAAGAGCAAAAACCTTCATTCTAATCAAATACACAACATCCATGCGTTAAAAGTCGTCTGGTACCGTTGTAACGAACGAAAAATTGAAGAACACCGAAATCGAGATATCGCGTGTTTCGAGCGTTTCTGAGATCACAGCTAAGTGTAAAAGAGCAAAAACCTTCATTCTACTGAAATACACCACATCCATGCGTTAAAAGTGGTCCGGCGCTTCTGCAACAAACGAAACCTTGAAGAACACCGAAATCGAGATATTGCGCGTTTCGAGCTCTTCTGAGATCACAGCTCGATGTATATGTATCAAAAACCTTCATTCTACTCAAATACAACACATCCATGCGTTAAAAGTCGTCTGGTACCGTTGTAACGAACGAAACATTGAAGAACACCGAAATCGTGATATCGCGTGTTTCGAGCGTTTCTGAGATCACAGCTAAGTGTAAAAGAGCAAAAACCTTCATTCTACTCAAATACACCAACATCCATGCGTTAAAAGTTGTCTGGCACCGCGGAAGTGAACCAAACATCGAAGAACACCGAAATCGAGATATTGCGTGTTTCGAACTTGTCTGAGATCACAGCTCGATGTATATGTATCAAAAACCTTCATTCTACTCAACTACAACACATCCATGCGTTAAAAGTCGTCTGGTACCGCTGTAACGAACCAAACATCGAAGAACACCGAAATCTAGATATCTCGTGTTTGGAGCGTTTCTGAGATCACAGCTCGATGTAAATGTATCAAAAACCTTCATTCTACTCAAATACACAACATCCATGCGTTAAAAGTTGTCTGGCACCGCTGAAGAGAACCAAACATCGAGGAACACCGAAATCGATATATCGCGTGTTTCGAGCCTGTCTGAGATCACAGCTCGATGTAAATGCATCAAAACCATTCACTCGACTCAAATACATAACATCCATACATTAAACGTTGTCTCGCACCGCTGAAGCGAACGAAACTTCGAGCAACACCGAAATCGAGATATCGCGTTTTTCGAGCGTTTCTGAGATCACAGCTAAGTGTAAAAGAGCAAAATCCTTCATTCTACTCAAATACACCACATCCATGCGTTAAAAGTGGTCTGGCGCTTCTGCAACGAACGAAAAAATGAAGAACACCGAAATCGAGATATCTCGTGTTCCGAGCGTATCTGACTTCACAGGTCGATGTAAATGTATCAAAAACCTTCTTTCTACTCAAATACACAACATCCATGCGTTAAAAGTTGTCTGGCACCGCTGAAGCGAACCAAACATCGAAGAACACCGAAGTCGATATATCGCGTGTTTCGAGCGTGTCTGAGATCACAGCTCGATGTAAATGCATCAAAACCATTCACTCGACTCAAATACATAACATCCATACATTAAACGTTGTCTCGCACCGCTGAAGCGAACGAAACTTTGAGCAACACCGAAATCGAGATATCGCGTTTTTCGAGCGTTTCTGAGATCACAGCTAAGTGTAAAAGAGCAAAATCCTTCATTCTACTCAAATACACCACATCCATGCGTTAAAAGTGGTCTGGCGCTTCTGCAACGAACGAAAAATTAAAGAACACCGAAATCGAGATATCTCGTGTTTGGAACGTTTCTGAGATCACAGCTCGATGTAAATGTATCAAAAACCTTCATTCTACTCAAATACACAACATCCATGCGTTAAAAGTTGTCTGGAACCGCTGAAGCGAACCAAACATCGAAGAACACCGAAGTCGATATATCGCGTGTTTCGAGCGTGTCTGAGATCACAGCTCGATGTAAATGCATCAAAATCATTCACTCGACTCAAATACATAACATCCATACGTTAAACGTTTTCTCGCACCGCTAAAGCGAACGAAACTTTGGGTAACACCGAAATCGAGATATCGCGTGTTTCGAGCTCTCTGAGATCACAGCTCGATGTATATGTATCAAAAACCTTCATTCTACTCAAATACACCACATCCTTGCGTTGAAAGTTGTCTGGCACCGTTGTAACGAACGAAACATGGAAGAACACCGAAATCGTGATATCACGTATTTCGAGCGTTTCTGAGATCACAGCTACGTGTAAAAGAGCAAAAACCTTCATTCTACTCAAATACACCACATCCATGCGTTGAAAGTTGTCTGGCACCATTGTAACGAACGAAACATTGAAGAACACCGAAATCGTTATATCGCGTGTTTCGAGCGTTTCTGAGATCACAGCTAAGTGTAAAAGAGCAAAAACCTTCATTCTACTCAAATACACCACATCCATGCGTTAAAAGTGGTCTGGCGCTTCTGCAACGAACGAAAAATTGAAGAACACCGCAATCGAGATATTGCGTGTTTCGAGCGTGTCTGAGATCACAGCTCGATGTAAATGCATCAAAACCATTCACTCGACTCAAATACATAACATCCATACATTAAACGTTGTCTCGCACCGCTGAAGCGAACGAAACTTTGAGCAACACCGAAATCGAGATATCGCGTTTTTCGAGCGTTTCTGAGATCACAGCTAAGTGTAAAAGAGCAAAAACCTTCATTCTACTCAAATACACCACATCCTTGCGTTGAAAGTTGTCAGGCACCGTTGTAACGAACGAAACATTGAAGAACACCGAAATCGTGATATCGCGTGTTTCGAGCGTTTCTGAGATCACAGCTAAGTGTAAAAGAGCAAAAACCTTCATTCTACTCAAATACACCACATCCATGCGTTAAAAGTGGTCCGGCGCTTCTGCAACGAACGAAACCTTGAAGAACACCGAAATCGAGATATTGCGCGTTTCGAGCTCTTCTGAGATCACAGCTCGATGTATATGTATCAAAAACCTTCATTCTACTCAAATACAACACATCCATGCGTTAAAAGTCGTCTGGTACCGTTGTAACGAACGAAACATTGAAGAACACCGAAATCGTGATATCGCGTGTTTCTAGCGTTTCTGAGATCACAGCTAAGTGTAAAAGAGCAAAAACCTTCATTCTACTCAAATACACCACATCCATGCGTTAAAAGTTGTCTGGCACCGCGGAAGCGAACCAAACATCGAAGAACACCGAAATCGAGATATCGCGTGTTTCGAGCTTGTCTGAGATCACAGCTCGATGTATATGTATCAAAAACCTTCATTCTACTCAACCACAACACATCCATGCGTTAAAAGTCGTCTGGTACCGCTGTAACGAACCAAACATCGAAGAACACCCAAATCTAGATATCTCGTGTTTGGAGCGTTTCTGAGATCACAGCTCGATGTAAATGTATCAAAAACCTTCATTCTACTCAAATACACAACATCCATGCGTTAAAAGTTGTCTGGCACCGCTGAAGCGAACCAAACATCGAGGAACACCGAAATCGATATATCGCGTGTTTCGAGCGTGTCTGAGATCACAGCTCGATGTAAATGCATCAAAACCATTCACTCGACTCAAATACATAACATCCATACATTAAACGTTGTCTCGCACCGCTGAAGCGAACGAAACTTTGAGCAACACCGAAATCGAGATATCGCGTTTTTCGAGCGTTTCTGAGATCACAGCTAAGTGTAAAAGAGCAAAAACCTTCATTCTACTCAAATACACCACATCCATGCGTTAAAGGTGGTCTGGCGCTTCTGCAACGAACGAAAAATTGAAGAACACCGAAATCGAGATATCTCGTGTTCCGAGCGTATCTGACTTCACAGGTCGATGTAAATGTATCAAAAACCTTCTTTCTACTCAAATACACAACATCCATGCGTTAAAAGTTGTCTGGAACCGCTGAAGCGAACCAAACATCGAAGAACACCGAAGTCGATATATCGCGTGTTTCGAGCGTGTCTGAGATCACAGCTCGATGTAAATGCATCAAAATCATTCACTCGACTCAAATACATAACATCCATACATTAAACGTTTTCTCGCACCGCTAAAGCGAACGAAACTTTGGGCAACACCGAAATCGAGATATCGCGTGTTTCGAGCTCTCTGAGATCACAGCTCGATGTATATGTATCAAAAACCTTCATTCTACTCAAATACACCACATCCTTGCGTTGAAAGTTGTCTGGCACCGTTGTAACGAACGAAACATTGAAGAACACCGAAATCGTGATATCACGTATTTCGAGCGTTTCTGAGATCACAGCTACGTGTAAAAGAGCAAAAACCTTCATTCTACTCAAATACACCACATCCATGCGTTGAAAGTTGTCTGGCACCGTTGTAACGAACGAAACATTGAAGAACACCGAAATCGTTATATCGCGTGTTTCGAGCGTTTCTGAGATCACAGCTAAGTGTAAAAGAGCAAAAACCTTCATTCTACTCAAATACACCACATCCATGCGTTGAAAGTTGTCTGGCACCGTTGTAACGAACGAAACATTGAAGAACACCGAAATCGTGATATCGCGTGTTTCGAGCGTTTCTGAGATCACAGCTAAGTGTAAAAGAGCAAAAACCTTCATTCTACTCAAATACACCACATCCATGCGTTAAAAGTGGTCTGGCGCTTCTGCAACGAACGAAAAATTGAAGAACACCGAAATCGAGATATCGCGTGTTTCGAGCTCTTCTGAGATCACAGCTCGATGTATATGTATCAAAAACCTTGATTCTACTCAAATACCCAACATCCATGCGTTAAAAGTCGTCTGGTACCGTTGTAACGAACGAAACATTGAAGAACACCGAAATCGTGATAACGCGTGTTTCGAGCGTTTCTGAGATCACAGCTAAGTGTAAAAGAGCAAAAACCTTCATTCTACTCAAATACACCACATCCATGCGTTAAAAGTGGTCCGGCGCTTCTGCAACGAACGAAACCTTGAAGAACACCGAAATCGAGATATTGCGCGTTTCGAGCTCTTCTGAGATCACAGCTCGATGTATATGTATCAAAAACCTTCATTCTACTCAAATACAACACATCCATGCGTTAAAAGTCGTCTGGTACCGTTGTAACGAACGAAACATTGAAGAACACCGAAATCGTGATATCGCTTGTTTCGAGCGTTTCTGAGATCACAGCTAAGTGTAAAAGAGCAAAAACCTTCATTCTACTCAAATACACCACATCCATGCGTTAAAGGTGGTCTGGCGCTTCTGCAACGAACGAAAAATTGAAGAACACCGAAATCGAGATATCTCGTGTTCCGAGCGTATCTGACTTCACAGGTCGATGTAAATGTATCAAAAACCTTCTTTCTACTCAAATACACAACATCCATGCGTTAAAAGTTGTCTGGAACCGCTGAAGCGAACCAAACATCGAAGAACACCGAAGTCGATATATCGCGTGTTTCGAGCGTGTCTGAGATCACAGCTCGATGTAAATGCATCAAAATCATTCACTCGACTCAAATACATAACATCCATACATTAAACGTTTTCTCGCACCGCTAAAGCGAACGAAACTTTGGGCAACACCGAAATCGAGATATCGCGTGTTTCGAGCTCTCTGAGATCACAGCTCGATGTATATGTATCAAAAACCTTCATTCTACTCAAATACACCACATCCTTGCGTTGAAAGTTGTCTGGCACCGTTGTAACGAACGAAACATTGAAGAACACCGAAATCGTGATATCACGTAGTTCGAGCGTTTCTGAGATCACAGCTACGTGTAAAAGAGCAAAAACCTTCATTCTACTCAAATACACCACATCCATGCGTTGAAAGTTGTCTGGCACCGTTGTAACGAACGAAACATTGAAGAACACCGAAATCGTTATATCGCGTGTTTCGAGCGTTTCTGAGATCACAACTAAGTGTAAAAGAGCAAAAACCTTCATTCTACTCAAATACACCACATCCATGCGTTGAAAGTTGTCTGGCACCGTTGCAACGAACGAAACATTGAAGAACACCGAAATCGTGATATCGCGTGTTTCGAGCGTTTCTGAGATCACAGCTAAGTGTAAAAGAGCAAAAACCTTCATTCTACTCAAATACACCACATCCATGCGTTAAAAGTGGTCTGGCGCTTCTGCAACGAACGAAAAATTGAAGAACACCGAAATCGAGATATCGCGTGTTTCGAGCTCTTCTGAGATCACAGCTCGATGTATATGTATCAAAAACCTTGATTCTACTCAAATACCCAACATCCATGCGTTAAAAGTCGTCTGGTACCGTTGTAACGAACGAAACATTGAAGAACACCGAAA
This sequence comes from Pimpla rufipes, assembly GCA_963932165.1. Lineage (NCBI taxonomy): Eukaryota > Metazoa > Arthropoda > Insecta > Hymenoptera > Ichneumonidae > Pimpla > Pimpla rufipes. The sequence goes on from OZ010640.1 coordinate 7,528,654, forward strand.
TCGTGATAACGCGTGTTTCGAGCGTTTCTGAGATCACAGCTAAGTGTAAAAGAGCAAAAACCTTCATTCTACTCAAATACACCACATCCATGCGTTAAAAGTGGTCCGGCGCTTCTATGACGAACGAAACATCGAAGAACACCAAAATCGTTATATCTCGTGTTCCGAGCGTATCTGACTTCACAGGTCGATGTAAATGTATCAAAAACCTTCATTCTACTCAAATACACAACATCCATGCGTTAAAAGTTGTCCGGCGCTTCTGTGACGAACGAAACATCGAAGAACACCAAAATCGTTATATCTCGCGTTCCGAGCGTATCTGACTTCACAGGTCGATGTAAAAGGGCAAAAACATTCATTCTACTCAAATACACCACATCAATGCGTTAAAAGTTGTCTGGCACCGTTGTAACGAACGAAACATTGAAGAACACCGAAATCGGGATATCGCGTGTTTCGAGCGTGTCTGAGATCACAGCTCGATGTAAATGCATAAAGACCATTCACTCGACTCAAATACATAACATCCATACATTAAACGTTGTCTCGCACCGCTGAAGCGAACGAAACTTTGAGCAACACCGAAATCGAGATATCGCGTGTTTCGAGCTCTTCTGAGATCACAGCTCGATGTAAATGCATCAAAACCATTCACTCGACTCAAATACATAACATCCATACATTAAACGTTGTCTCGTTGTCTGAAGCGAACGAAACTTTGAGCAACACCGAAATCGAGATATCGCGTTTTTCGAGCGTTTCTGAGATCACAGCTAAGTGTAAAAGAGCAAAAACCTTCATTCTAATCAAATACACCACATCCATGCGTTAAAAGTGGTCTGGCGCTTCTGCAACGAACGAAACATTGAAGAACACCGAAATCGTGATATCGCGTGTTTCGAACGTTTCTGAGATCACAGCTCGATGAAAAAGTATCAAAAACCTTCATTCTACCCAAATACACAACATCCATGCGTTAAAAGTTGTCAGGCACCGCTGAAGCGAACCAAACATCGAAGAACACCGAAGTCGATATATCGCGTGTTTCGAGCGTGTCTGAGATCACAGCTCGATGTAAATGCATCAAAACCATTCACTCGACTCAAATACATAACATCCATACATTAAACGTTTTCTCGCACCGCTGAAGCGAACGAAACTTTGGGCAACACCGAACTCGAGATATTGCGTGTTTCGAGCTCTTCTGAGATCACAGCTCGATGTATATGTATCAAAAACCTTCATTCTACTCAAATACACCACATCCATGCGTTGAAAGTTGTCTGGCACCGTTGTAACGAACGAAACATTGAAGAACACCGAAATCGTGATAACGCGTGTTTCGAGCGTTTCTGAGATCACAGCTGAGTGTAAAAGAGCAAAAACCTTCATTCTAATCAAATACACCACATCCATGCGTTAAAAGTGGTCTGGCGCTTCTGCAACGAACGAAAAATTGAAGAACACCGAAATCGAGATATCGCGTGTTTCGAGCTCTTCTGAGATCACACCTCGATGTATATGTATCAAAAACCTTGATTCTAATCAAATACACCACATCCATGCGTTAAAAGTGGTCTGGCGCTTCTGCAACGAACGAAAAATTGAAGAACACCGAAATCGAGATATCGCGTGTTTCGAGCTCTTCTGAGATCACAGCTCGATGTATATGTATCAAAAACCTTGATTCTACTCAAATACACAACATCCATGCGTTAAAAGTGGTCTGGTACCGTTGTAACGAACGAAACATTGAAGAACACCGAAATCGTGATAACGCGTGTTTCGAGAGTTTCTGAGATCACAGCTAAGTGTAAAAGAGCAAAAACCTTCATTCTACTCAAATACACCACATCCATGCGTTAAAAGTGGTCTGGCGCTTCTGCAACGAACGAAAAATTGAAGAACACCGAAATCGAGATATCGCGTGTTTTAAGCGTTTCTGAGATCACAGCTCGATGTAAATGTATCAAAAACCTTCATTCTACTCAAATCACAACATCCATGAGTTAAAAGTTGTCTGGCACCGCTGAAGCGAACCAAACATCGAGGAACACCGAAATCGATATATCGCGTGTTTCGAGCGTGTCTGAGATCACAGCTCGATGTAAATGCATCAAAACCATTCACTCGACTCAAATACATAACATCCATACATTAAACGTTGTCTCGCACCGCTGAAGCGAACGAAACTTTGAGCAACACCGAAATCGAGATATAGCGTTTTTCGAGCGTTTCTGAGATCACAGCTAAGTGTAAAAGAGCAAAAACCTTCATTCTACTCAAATACACCACATCCATGCGTTGAAAGTTGTCTGGCACCGTTGTAACGAACGAAACATTGAAGAACACCGAAATCGTTATATCGCGTGTTTCGAGCGTTTCTGAGATCACAGCTAAGTGTAAAAGAACAAAAACCTTCATTCTACTCAAATACACCACATCCATGCGTTAAAAGTTGTCTGGCACCGCGGAAGCGAACCAAACATCGAAGAACACCGAAATCGAGATATCGCGTGTTTCGAGCTTGTCTGAGATCACAGCTCGATGTATATGTATCAAAAACCTTCATTCTACTCAACTACAACACATCCATGCGTTAAAAGTCGTCTGGTACCGCTGTAACGAACCAAACATCGAAGAACACCGAAATCTAGATATCTCGTGTTTGGAGCGTTTCTGAGATCACAGCTCGATGTAAATGTATCAAAAACCTTCGTTCTACTCAAATACACAACATCCATGCGTTAAAAGTTGTCTGGCACCGCTGAAGCGAACCAAACATCGAGGAACACCGAAATCGATATATCGCGTGTTTCGAGCGTGTCTGAGATCACAGCTCGATGTAAATGCATCAAAACCATTCACTCGACTCAAATACATAACATCCATACATTAAACGTTGTCTCGCACCGCTGAAGCGAACGAAACTTTGAGCAACACCGAAATCGAGATATCGCGTTTTTCGAGCGTTTCTGAGATCACAGCTAAGTGTAAAAGAGCAAAAACCTTCATTCTACTCAAATACACCACATCCATGCGTTAAAAGTGGTCTGGCGCTTCTGCAACGAACGAAAAATTGAAGAACACCGAAATCGAGATATCTCGTGTTTGGAGCGTTTCTGAGATCACAGCTCGATGTAAATGTATCAAAAACCTTCATTCTACTCAAATACACAACATCCATGAGTTAAAAGTTGTCTGGCACCGCTGAAGCGAACCAAACATCGAGGAACACCGAAATCGATATATCGCGTGTTTCGAGCGTGTCTGAGATCACAGCTCGATGTAAATGCATAAAAACCATTCACTCGACTCAAATACATAACATCCATACATTAAACGTTGTCTCGCACCGCTGAAGCGAACGAAACTTTGAGCAACACCGAAATCGAGATATCGCGTTTTTCGAGCGTTTCTGAGATCACAGCTAAGTGTAAAAGAGCAAAAACCTTCATTCTACTCAAATACACCACATCCATGCGTTAAAAGTGGTCTGGCGCTTCTGCAACGAACGAAAAAATGAAGAACACCGAAATCGAGATATCTCGTGTTCCGAGCGTATCTGACTTCACAGGTCGATGTAAATGTATCAAAAACCTTCTTTCTACTCAAATACACAACATCCATGCGTTAAAAGTTGTCTTGGTGGTGAAGGGTTTCGGCAGAGGAACGTTCCTCTGCCGAAACCCTTCACCACCAAGAAACGCAGCGGTCAAAACAAAATTTCAACAATTAAAAGTTGTCTGGCACCGCTGAAGCGAACCAAACATCGAAGAACACCGAAGACGATATATCGCGTGTTTCGAGCGTGTCTGAGATCACAGCTCGATGTAAATGCATCAAAATCATTCACTCGACTCAAATACATAACATCCATACATTAAACGTTTTCTCTCACCGCTGAAGCGAACGAAACTTTGGGCAACACCGAAATCGAGATATCGCGTGTTTCGAGCTCTTCTGAGATCACAGCTCGATGTATATGTATCAAAAACCTTCATTCTACTCAGATACACCACATCCTTGCGTTGAAAGTTGTCTGGCACCGTTGTAACGAACGAAACATTGAAGAACACCGAAATCGTGATATCGCGTGTTTCGAGCGTTTCTGAGATCACAGCTAAGTGTAAAAGAGCAAAAACCTTCATTCTACTCAAATACACCACATCCATGCGTTAAAAGTGGTCCGGCGCTTCTGCAACGAACGAAACCTTGAAGAACACCGAAATCGGGATATTGCGCGTTTCGAGCTCTTCTGAGATCACAGCTCGATGTATATGTATCAAAAACCTTGATTCTACTCAAATACACAACATCCATGCGTTAAAAGTCGTCTGGTACCGTTGTAACGAACGAAACATTGAAGAACACCGAAATCGTGATATCGCGTGTTTCGAGCGTTTCTGAGATCACAGCTAAGTGTAAAAGAGCAAAAACCTTCATTCTACTCAAATACACCACATCCATGCGTTGAAAGTTGTCTGGCACCGTTGTAACGAACGAAACATTGAAGAACACCGAAATCGAGATATCTCGTGTTTGGAGCGTTTCTGAGATCACAGCTCGATGTAAATGTATCAAAAACCTTCATTCTACTCAAATACGCAACATCCATGAGTTAAAAGTTGTCTGGCACCGCTGAAGCGAACCAAACATCGAGGAACACCGAAATCGATATATCGCGTGTTTCGAGCGTGTCTGAGATCACAGCTCGATGTAAATGCATCAAAACCATTCACTCGACTCAAATACATAACATCCATACATTAAACGTTGTCTCGCACCGCTGAAGCGAACGAAACTTTGAGCAACACCGAAATCGAGATATCGCGTTTTTCGAGCGTTTCTGAGATCACAGCTAAGTGTAAAAGAGCAAAAACCTTCATTCTACTCAAATACACCACATCCATGCGTTAAAAGTGGTCTGGCGCTTCTGCAACGAACGAAAAATTGAAGAACACCGAAATCGAGATATCTCGTGTTCCGAGCGTATCTGACTTCACAGGTCGATGTAAATGTATCAAAAACCTTCTTTCTACTCAAATACACAACATCCATGCGTTAAAAGTTGTCTGGAACCGCTGAAGCGAACCAAACATCGAAGCACACCGAAGTCGATATATCGCGTGTTTCGAGCGTGTCTGAGATCACAGCTCGATGTAAATGCATCAAAATCATTCACTCGACTCAAATACATAACATCCATACATTAAACGTTTTCTCGCACCGCTGAAGCGAACGAAACTTTGGGCAACACCGAAATCGAGATATCGCGTGTTTCGAGCTCTTCTGAGATCACAGCTCGATGTATATGTATCAAAAACCTTCATTCTACTCAAATACACCACATCCTTGCGTTGAAAGTTGTCTGGCACCGTTGTAACGAACGAAACATTGAAGAACACCGAAATCGTGATATCGCGTGTTTCGAGCGTTTCTGAGATCACAGCTAAGTGTAAAAGAGCAAAAACCTTCATTCTACTCAAATACACCACATCCATGCGTTAAAAGTAGTCTGGCGCTTCTGCAACGAACGAAAAATTGAAGAACACCAAAATCGAGATATGGCGTGTTTCGAGCGCTTCTGAGATCACAGCTCGATGTATATGTATCAAAAACCTTGATTCTACTCAAATACACAACATCCATGCGTTAAAAGTCGTCTGGTACCGTTGTAACGAACGAAACATTGAAGAACACCGAAATCGTGATAACGCGTGTTTCGAGCGTTTCTGAGATCACAGCTAAGTGTAAAAGAGCAAAAACCTTCATTCTACTCAAATACACCACATCCATGCGTTAAAAGTGGTCCGGCGCTTCTGCAACGAACGAAACCTTGAAGAACACCGAAATCGAGATATTGCGCGTTTCGAGCTCTTCTGAGATCACAGCTCGATGTATATGTATCAAAAACCTTCATTCTACTCAAATACAACACATCCATGCGTTAAAAGTCGTCTGGTACCGTTGTAACGAACGAAACATTGAAGAACACCGAAATCGTGATATCGCGTGTTTCGAGCGTTTCTGAGATCACAGCTAAGTGTAAAAGAGCAAAAACCTTCATTCTACTCAAATACACCACATCCATGCGTTAAAAGTTGTCTGGCACCGCGGAAGCGAACCAAACATCGAAGAACACCGAAATCGAGATATCGCGTGTTTGGAGCGTTTCTGAGATCACAGCTCGATGTAAATGTATCAAAAACCTTCATTCTACTCAAATACACAACATCCATGAGTTAAAAGTTGTCTGGCACCGCTGAAGCGAACCAAACATCGAGGAACACCGAAATCGAGATATCTCGTGTTCCGAGCGTATCTGACTTCACAGGTCGATGTAAATGTATCAAAAACCTTCTTTCTACTCAAATACACAACATCCATGCGTTAAAAGTTGTCTTGGTGGTGAAGGGTTTCGGCAGAGGAACGTTCCTCTGCCGAAACCCTTCACCACCAAGAAACGCAGCGGTCAAAACAAAATTTCAACAATTAAAAGTTGTCTGGCACCGCTGAAGCGAACCAAACATCGAAGAACACCGAAGACGATATATCGCGTGTTTCGAGCGTGTCTGAGATCACAGCTCGATGTAAATGCATCAAAATCATTCACTCGACTCAAATTCATAACATCCATACATTAAACGTTTTCTCTCACCGCTGAAGCGAACGAAACTTTGGGCAACACCGAAATCGAGATATCGCGTGTTTCGAGCTCTTCTGAGATCACAGCTCGATGTATATGTATCAAAAACCTTCATTCTACTCAAATACACCACATCCATGCGTTGAAAGTTGTCTGGCACCGTTGTAACGAACGAAACATTGAAGAACACCGAAATCGTGATAACGCGTGTTTCGAGCGTTTCTGAGATCACAGCTAAGTGCAAAAGAGCAAAAACCTTCATTCTAATCAAATACACCACATCCATGCGTTAAAAGTGGTCTGGCGCTTCTGCAACGAACGAAAAATTGAAGAACACCGAAATCGAGATATCGCGTGTTTCGAGCTCTTCTGAGATCACACCTCGATGTATATGTATCAAAAACCTTGATTCTAATCAAATACACCACATCCATGCGTTAAAAGTGGTCTGGCGCTTCTGCAACGAACGAAAAATTGAAGAACACCGAAATCGAGATATCGCGTGTTTCGAGCTCTTCTGAGATCACAGCTCGATGTATATGTATCAAAAACCTTGATTCTACTCAAATACACAACATCCATGCGTTAAAAGTGGTCTTGTACCGTTGTAACGAATGAAACATTGAAGAACACCGAAATCGTGATAACGCGTGTTTCGAGCGTTTCTGAGATCACAGCTAAGTGTAAAAGAGCAAAAACCTTCATTCTACTCAAATACACCACATCCATGCGTTAAAAGTGGTCCGGCGCTTCTGCAACGAACGAAACATTGAAGAACACCGAAATCGAGATATTGCGCGTTTCGAGCTCTTCTGAGATCACAGCTCGATGTATATGTATCAAAAACCTTCATTCTACTCAAATACAACACATCCATGCGTTAAAAGTAGTCTGGTACCGTTGTAACGAACGAAACATTGAAGAACACCGAAATCGTGATATCGCGTGTTTCGAGCGTTTTTGAGATCGCAGCTAAGTGTAAAAGAGCAAAAACCTTCATTCTACTCAAATACACCACATCCATGCGTTAAAAGTTGTCTGGCACCGCGGAAGCGAACCAAACATCGAAGAACACCGAAATCGAGATATCGCGTGTTTCGAGCTTGTCTGAGATCACAGCTCGATGTATATGTATCAAAAACCTTCATTCTACTCAAATACAACACATCCATGCGTTAAAAGTCTTCTGGTACCGCTGTAACGAACCAAACATCGAAGAACACCGAAATCTAGATATCTCGTGTTTGGAGCGTTTCTGAGATCACAGCTCGATGTAAATGTATCAAAGACCTTCATTCTACTCAAATACACAACATCCGTGCGTTAAAAGTTGTGTGGCACCGCTGAAGCGAACCAAACATCGAGGAACACCGAAATCGATATATCGCGTGTTTCGAGCGTGTCTGAGATCACAGCTCGATGTAAATGCATCAAAACCATTCACTCGACTCAAATACATAACATCCATACATTAAACGTTGTCTCGTTGTCTGAAGCGAACGAAACTTTGAGCAACACCGAAATCGAGATATCGCGTTTTTCGAGCGTTTCTGAGATCACAGCTAAGTGTAAAAGAGCAAAAACCTTCATTCTAATCAAATACACAACATCCATGCGTTAAAAGTCGTCTGGTACCGTTGTAACGAATGAAAAATTGAAGAACACCGAAATCGAGATATCGCGTGTTTCGAGCGTTTCTGAGATCACAGCTAAGTGTAAAAGAGCAAAAACCTTCATTCTACTGAAATACACCACATCCATGCGTTAAAAGTGGTCCGGCGCTTCTGCAACAAACGAAACCTTGAAGAACACCGAAATCGAGATATTGCGCGTTTCGAGCTCTTCTGAGATCACAGCTCGATGTATATGTATCAAAAACCTTCATTCTACTCAAATACAACACATCCATGCGTTAAAAGTCGTCTGGTACCGTTGTAACGAACGAAACATTGAAGAACACCGAAATCGTGATATCGCGTGTTTCGAGCGTTTCTGAGATCACAGCTAAGTGTAAAAGAGCAAAAACCTTCATTCTACTCAAATACACCACATCCATGCGTTAAAAGTAGTCTGGCGCTTCTGCAACGAACGAAAAATTGAAGAACACCGAAATCGAGATATGGCGTGCTTCGAGCGCTTCTGAGATCACAGCTCGATGTATATGTATCAAAAACCTTGATTCTACTCAAATACACAACATCCATGCGTTAAAAGTCGTCTGGTACCGTTGTAACGAACGAAACATTGAAGAACACCGAAATCGTGATAACGCGTGTTTCGAGCGTTTCTGAGATCACAGCTAAGTGTAAAAGAGCAAAAACCTTCATTCTACTCAAATACACCACATCCATGCGTTAAAAGTGGTCCGGCGCTTCTGCAACGAACGAAACCTTGAAGAACACCGAAATCGAGATATTGCGCGTTTCGAGCTCTTCTGAGATCACAGCTCGATGTATATGTATCAAAAACCTTCATTCTACTCAAATACAACACATCCATGCGTTAAAAGTCGTCTGGTACCGTTGTAACGAACGAAACATTGAAGAACACCGAAATCGTGATATCGCGTGTTTCGAGCGTTTCTGAGATCACAGCTAAGTGTAAAAGAGCAAAAACCTTCATTCTACTCAAATACACCACATCCATGCGTTAAAAATTGTCTGGCACCGCGGAAGCGAACCAAACATCGAAGAACACCGAAATCGAGATATCGCGTGTTTGGAGCGTTTCTGAGATCACAGCTCGATGTAAATGTATCAAAAACCTTCATTCTACTCAAATACACAACATCCATGAGTTAAAAGTTGTCTGGCACCGCTGAAGCGAACCAAACATCGAGGAACACCGAAATCGATATATCGCGTGTTTCGAGCGTGTCTGAGATTACAGCTCGATGTAAATGCATAAAAACCATTCACTCGACTCAAATACATAACATCCATACATTAAACGTTGTCTCGCACCGCTGAAGCGAAAGAAACTTTGAGCAACACCGAAATCGAGATATCGCGTTTTTCGAGCGTTTCTGAGATCACAGCTAAGTGTAAAAGAGCAAAAACCTTCATTCTACTCAAATACACCACATCCATGCGTTAAAAGTGGTCTGGCGCTTCTGCAACGAACGAAAAAATGAAGAACACCGAAATCGAGATATCTCGTGTTCCGAGCGTATCTGACTTCACAGGTCGATGTAAATGTATCAAAAACCTTCTTTCTACTCAAATACACAACATCCATGCGTTAAAAGTTGTCTTGGTGGTGAAGGGTTTCGGCAGAGGAACGTTCCTCTGCCGAAACCCTTCACCACCAAGAAACGCAGCGGTCAAAACAAAATTTCAACAATTAAAAGTTGTCTGGCACCGCTGAAGCGAACCAAACATCGAAGAACACCGAAGACGATATATCGCGTGTTTCGAGCGTGTCTGAGATCACAGCTCGATGTAAATGCATCAAAATCATTCACTCGACTCAAATACATAACATCCATACATTAAACGTTTTCTCTCACCGCTGAAGCGAACGAAACTTTGGGCAACACCGAAATCGAGATATCGCGTGTTTCGAGCTCTTCTGAGATCACAGCTCGATGTATATGTATCAAAAACCTTCATTCTACTCAAATACACCACATCCATGCGTTGAAAGTTGTCTGGCACCGTTGTAACGAACGAAACATTGAAGAACACCGAAATCGTGATAACGCGTGTTTCGAGCGTTTCTGAGATCACAGCTAAGTGCAAAAGAGCAAAAACCTTCATTCTAATCAAATACACCACATCCATGCGTTAAAAGTGGTCTGGCGCTTCTGCAACGAACGAAAAATTGAAGAACACCGAAATCGAGATATCGCGTGTTTCGAGCTCTTCTGAGATCACACCTCGATGTATATGTATCAAAAACCTTGATTCTAATCAAATACACCACATCCATGCGTTAAAAGTGGTCTGGCGCTTCTGCAACGAACGAAAAATTGAAGAACACCGAAATCGAGATATCGCGTGTTTCGAGCTCTTCTGAGATCACAGCTCGATGTATATGTATCAAAAACCTTGATTCTACTCAAATACACAACATCCATGCGTTAAAAGTGGTCTTGTACCGTTGTAACGAATGAAACATTGAAGAACACCGAAATCGTGATAACGCGTGTTTCGAGCGTTTCTGAGATCACAGCTAAGTGTAAAAGAGCAAAAACCTTCATTCTACTCAAATACACCACATCCATGCGTTAAAAGTGGTCCGGCGCTTCTGCAACGAACGAAACCTTGAAGAACACCGAAATCGAGATATTGCGCGTTTCGAGCTCTTCTGAGATCACAGCTCGATGTATATGTATCAAAAACCTTCATTCTACTCAAATACAACACATCCATGCGTTAAAAGTAGTCTGGTACCGTTGTAACGAACGAAACATTGAAGAACACCGAAATCGTGATATCGCGTGTTTCGAGCGTTTTTGAGATCGCAGCTAAGTGTAAAAGAGCAAAAACCTTCATTCTACTCAAATACACCACATCCATGCGTTAAAAGTTGTCTGGCACCGCGGAAGCGAACCAAACATCGAAGAACACCGAAATCGAGATATCGCGTGTTTCGAGCTTGTCTGAGATCACAGCTCGATGTATATGTATCAAAAACCTTCATTCTACTCAAATACAACACATCCATGCGTTAAAAGTCTTCTGGTACCGCTGTAACGAACCAAACATCGAAGAACACCGAAATCTAGATATCTCGTGTTTGGAGCGTTTCTGAGATCACAGCTCGATGTAAATGTATCAAAGACCTTCATTCTACTCAAATACACAACATCCGTGCGTTAAAAGTTGTGTGGCACCGCTGAAGCGAACCAAACATCGAGGAACACCGAAATCGATATATCGCGTGTTTCGAGCGTGTCTGAGATCACAGCTCGATGTAAATGCATCAAAACCATTCACTCGACTCAAATACATAACATCCATACATTAAACGTTGTCTCGTTGTCTGAAGCGAACGAAACTTTGAGCAACACCGAAATCGAAATATCGCGTTTTTCGAGCGTTTCTGAGATCACAGCTAAGTGTAAAAGAGCAAAAACCTTCATTCTAATCAAATACACAACATCCATGCGTTAAAAGTCGTCTGGTACCGTTGTAACGAACGAAAAATTGAAGAACACCGAAATCGAGATATCGCGTGTTTCGAGCGTTTCTGAGATCACAGCTAAGTGTAAAAGAGCAAAAACCTTCATTCTACTGAAATACACCACATCCATGCGTTAAAAGTGGTCCGGCGCTTCTGCAACAAACGAAACCTTGAAGAACACCGAAATCGAGATATTGCGCGTTTCGAGCTCTTCTGAGATCACAGCTCGATGTATATGTATCAAAAACCTTCATTCTACTCAAATACAACACATCCATGCGTTAAAAGTCGTCTGGTACCGTTGTAACGAACGAAACATTGAAGAACACCGAAATCGTGATATCGCGTGTTTCGAGCGTTTCTGAGATCACAGCTAAGTGTAAAAGAGCAAAAACCTTCATTCTACTCAAATACACCAACATCCATGCGTTAAAAGTTGTCTGGCACCGCGGAAGTGAACCAAACATCGAAGAACACCGAAATCGAGATATTGCGTGTTTCGAACTTGTCTGAGATCACAGCTCGATGTATATGTATCAAAAACCTTCATTCTACTCAACTACAACACATCCATGCGTTAAAAGTCGTCTGGTACCGCTGTAACGAACCAAACATCGAAGAACACCGAAATCTAGATATCTCGTGTTTGGAGCGTTTCTGAGATCACAGCTCGATGTAAATGTATCAAAAACCTTCATTCTACTCAAATACACAACATCCATGCGTTAAAAGTTGTCTGGCACCGCTGAAGAGAACCAAACATCGAGGAACACCGAAATCGATATATCGCGTGTTTCGAGCCTGTCTGAGATCACAGCTCGATGTAAATGCATCAAAACCATTCACTCGACTCAAATACATAACATCCATACATTAAACGTTGTCTCGCACCGCTGAAGCGAACGAAACTTCGAGCAACACCGAAATCGAGATATCGCGTTTTTCGAGCGTTTCTGAGATCACAGCTAAGTGTAAAAGAGCAAAATCCTTCATTCTACTCAAATACACCACATCCATGCGTTAAAAGTGGTCTGGCGCTTCTGCAACGAACGAAAAAATGAAGAACACCGAAATCGAGATATCTCGTGTTCCGAGCGTATCTGACTTCACAGGTCGATGTAAATGTATCAAAAACCTTCTTTCTACTCAAATACACAACATCCATGCGTTAAAAGTTGTCTGGCACCGCTGAAGCGAACCAAACATCGAAGAACACCGAAGTCGATATATCGCGTGTTTCGAGCGTGTCTGAGATCACAGCTCGATGTAAATGCATCAAAACCATTCACTCGACTCAAATACATAACATCCATACATTAAACGTTGTCTCGCACCGCTGAAGCGAACGAAACTTTGAGCAACACCGAAATCGAGATATCGCGTTTTTCGAGCGTTTCTGAGATCACAGCTAAGTGTAAAAGAGCAAAATCCTTCATTCTACTCAAATACACCACATCCATGCGTTAAAAGTGGTCTGGCGCTTCTGCAACGAACGAAAAATTAAAGAACACCGAAATCGAGATATCTCGTGTTTGGAACGTTTCTGAGATCACAGCTCGATGTAAATGTATCAAAAACCTTCATTCTACTCAAATACACAACATCCATGCGTTAAAAGTTGTCTGGAACCGCTGAAGCGAACCAAACATCGAAGAACACCGAAGTCGATATATCGCGTGTTTCGAGCGTGTCTGAGATCACAGCTCGATGTAAATGCATCAAAATCATTCACTCGACTCAAATACATAACATCCATACGTTAAACGTTTTCTCGCACCGCTAAAGCGAACGAAACTTTGGGCAACACCGAAATCGAGATATCGCGTGTTTCGAGCTCTCTGAGATCACAGCTCGATGTATATGTATCAAAAACCTTCATTCTACTCAAATACACCACATCCTTGCGTTGAAAGTTGTCTGGCACCGTTGTAACGAACGAAACATGGAAGAACACCGAAATCGTGATATCACGTATTTCGAGCGTTTCTGAGATCACAGCTACGTGTAAAAGAGCAAAAACCTTCATTCTACTCAAATACACCACATCCATGCGTTGAAAGTTGTCTGGCACCATTGTAACGAACGAAACATTGAAGAACACCGAAATCGTTATATCGCGTGTTTCGAGCGTTTCTGAGATCACAGCTAAGTGTAAAAGAGCAAAAACCTTCATTCTACTCAAATACACCACATCCATGCGTTAAAAGTGGTCTGGCGCTTCTGCAACGAACGAAAAATTGAAGAACACCGCAATCGAGATATTGCGTGTTTCGAGCGTGTCTGAGATCACAGCTCGATGTAAATGCATCAAAACCATTCACTCGACTCAAATACATAACATCCATACATTAAACGTTGTCTCGCACCGCTGAAGCGAACGAAACTTTGAGCAACACCGAAATCGAGATATCGCGTTTTTCGAGCGTTTCTGAGATCACAGCTAAGTGTAAAAGAGCAAAAACCTTCATTCTACTCAAATACACCACATCCTTGCGTTGAAAGTTGTCAGGCACCGTTGTAACGAACGAAACATTGAAGAACACCGAAATCGTGATATCGCGTGTTTCGAGCGTTTCTGAGATCACAGCTAAGTGTAAAAGAGCAAAAACCTTCATTCTACTCAAATACACCACATCCATGCGTTAAAAGTGGTCTGGCGCTTCTGCAACGAACGAAAAATTGAAGAACACCGAAATCGAGATATCGCGTGTTTCGAGCTCTTCTGAGATCACAGCTCGATGTATATGTATCAAAAACCTTGATTCTACTCAAATACCCAACATCCATGCGTTAAAAGTCGTCTGGTACCGTTGTAACGAACGAAACATTGAAGAACACCGAAATCGTGATAACGCGTGTTTCGAGCGTTTCTGAGATCACAGCTAAGTGTAAAAGAGCAAAAACCTTCATTCTACTCAAATACACCACATCCATGCGTTAAAAGTGGTCCGGCGCTTCTGCAACGAACGAAACCTTGAAGAACACCGAAATCGAGATATTGCGCGTTTCGAGCTCTTCTGAGATCACAGCTCGATGTATATGTATCAAAAACCTTCATTCTACTCAAATACAACACATCCATGCGTTAAAAGTCGTCTGGTACCGTTGTAACGAACGAAACATTGAAGAACACCGAAATCGTGATATCGCTTGTTTCGAGCGTTTCTGAGATCACAGCTAAGTGTAAAAGAGCAAAAACCTTCATTCTACTCAAATACACCACATCCATGCGTTAAAGGTGGTCTGGCGCTTCTGCAACGAACGAAAAATTGAAGAACACCGAAATCGAGATATCTCGTGTTCCGAGCGTATCTGACTTCACAGGTCGATGTAAATGTATCAAAAACCTTCTTTCTACTCAAATACACAACATCCATGCGTTAAAAGTTGTCTGGAACCGCTGAAGCGAACCAAACATCGAAGAACACCGAAGTCGATATATCGCGTGTTTCGAGCGTGTCTGAGATCACAGCTCGATGTAAATGCATCAAAATCATTCACTCGACTCAAATACATAACATCCATACATTAAACGTTTTCTCGCACCGCTAAAGCGAACGAAACTTTGGGCAACACCGAAATCGAGATATCGCGTGTTTCGAGCTCTCTGAGATCACAGCTCGATGTATATGTATCAAAAACCTTCATTCTACTCAAATACACCACATCCTTGCGTTGAAAGTTGTCTGGCACCGTTGTAACGAACGAAACATTGAAGAACACCGAAATCGTGATATCACGTAGTTCGAGCGTTTCTGAGATCACAGCTACGTGTAAAAGAGCAAAAACCTTCATTCTACTCAAATACACCACATCCATGCGTTGAAAGTTGTCTGGCACCGTTGTAACGAACGAAACATTGAAGAACACCGAAATCGTTATATCGCGTGTTTCGAGCGTTTCTGAGATCACAACTAAGTGTAAAAGAGCAAAAACCTTCATTCTACTCAAATACACCACATCCATGCGTTGAAAGTTGTCTGGCACCGTTGCAACGAACGAAACATTGAAGAACACCGAAATCGTGATATCGCGTGTTTCGAGCGTTTCTGAGATCACAGCTAAGTGTAAAAGAGCAAAAACCTTCATTCTACTCAAATACACCACATCCATGCGTTAAAAGTGGTCTGGCGCTTCTGCAACGAACGAAAAATTGAAGAACACCGAAATCGAGATATCGCGTGTTTCGAGCTCTTCTGAGATCACAGCTCGATGTATATGTATCAAAAACCTTGATTCTACTCAAATACCCAACATCCATGCGTTAAAAGTCGTCTGGTACCGTTGTAACGAACGAAACATTGAAGAACACCGAAATCGTGATAACGCGTGTTTCGAGCGTTTCTGAGATCACAGCTAAGTGTAAAAGAGCAAAAACCTTCATTCTACTCAAATACACCACATCCATGCGTTAAAAGTGGTCCGGCGCTTCTATGACGAACGAAACATCGAAGAACACCAAAATCGTTATATCTCGTGTTCCGAGCGTATCTGACTTCACAGGTCGATGTAAATGTATCAAAAACCTTCATTCTACTCAAATACACAACATCCATGCGTTAAAAGTTGTCCGGCGCTTCTGTGACGAACGAAACATCGAAGAACACCAAAATCGTTATATCTCGCGTTCCGAGCGTATCTGACTTCACAGGTCGATGTAAAAGGGCAAAAACATTCATTCTACTCAAATACACCACATCAATGCGTTAAAAGTTGTCTGGCACCGTTGTAACGAACGAAACATTGAAGAACACCGAAATCGGGATATCGCGTGTTTCGAGCGTGTCTGAGATCACAGCTCGATGTAAATGCATAAAGACCATTCACTCGACTCAAATACATAACATCCATACATTAAACGTTGTCTCGCACCGCTGAAGCGAACGAAACTTTGAGCAACACCGAAATCGAGATATCGCGTGTTTCGAGCTCTTCTGAGATCACAGCTCGATGTAAATGCATCAAAACCATTCACTCGACTCAAATACATAACATCCATACATTAAACGTTGTCTCGTTGTCTGAAGCGAACGAAACTTTGAGCAACACCGAAATCGAGATATCGCGTTTTTCGAGCGTTTCTGAGATCACAGCTAAGTGTAAAAGAGCAAAAACCTTCATTCTAATCAAATACACCACATCCATGCGTTAAAAGTGGTCTGGCGCTTCTGCAACGAACGAAACATTGAAGAACACCGAAATCGTGATATCGCGTGTTTCGAACGTTTCTGAGATCACAGCTCGATGAAAAAGTATCAAAAACCTTCATTCTACCCAAATACACAACATCCATGCGTTAAAAGTTGTCAGGCACCGCTGAAGCGAACCAAACATCGAAGAACACCGAAGTCGATATATCGCGTGTTTCGAGCGTGTCTGAGATCACAGCTCGATGTAAATGCATCAAAACCATTCACTCGACTCAAATACATAACATCCATACATTAAACGTTTTCTCGCACCGCTGAAGCGAACGAAACTTTGGGCAACACCGAACTCGAGATATTGCGTGTTTCGAGCTCTTCTGAGATCACAGCTCGATGTATATGTATCAAAAACCTTCATTCTACTCAAATACACCACATCCATGCGTTGAAAGTTGTCTGGCACCGTTGTAACGAACGAAACATTGAAGAACACCGAAATCGTGATAACGCGTGTTTCGAGCGTTTCTGAGATCACAGCTGAGTGTAAAAGAGCAAAAACCTTCATTCTAATCAAATACACCACATCCATGCGTTAAAAGTGGTCTGGCGCTTCTGCAACGAACGAAAAATTGAAGAACACCGAAATCGAGATATCGCGTGTTTCGAGCTCTTCTGAGATCACACCTCGATGTATATGTATCAAAAACCTTGATTCTAATCAAATACACCACATCCATGCGTTAAAAGTGGTCTGGCGCTTCTGCAACGAACGAAAAATTGAAGAACACCGAAATCGAGATATCGCGTGTTTCGAGCTCTTCTGAGATCACAGCTCGATGTATATGTATCAAAAACCTTGATTCTACTCAAATACACAACATCCATGCGTTAAAAGTGGTCTGGTACCGTTGTAACGAACGAAACATTGAAGAACACCGAAATCGTGATAACGCGTGTTTCGAGAGTTTCTGAGATCACAGCTAAGTGTAAAAGAGCAAAAACCTTCATTCTACTCAAATACACCACATCCATGCGTTAAAAGTGGTCTGGCGCTTCTGCAACGAACGAAAAATTGAAGAACACCGAAATCGAGATATCGCGTGTTTTAAGCGTTTCTGAGATCACAGCTCGATGTAAATGTATCAAAAACCTTCATTCTACTCAAATCACAACATCCATGAGTTAAAAGTTGTCTGGCACCGCTGAAGCGAACCAAACATCGAGGAACACCGAAATCGATATATCGCGTGTTTCGAGCGTGTCTGAGATCACAGCTCGATGTAAATGCATCAAAACCATTCACTCGACTCAAATACATAACATCCATACATTAAACGTTGTCTCGCACCGCTGAAGCGAACGAAACTTTGAGCAACACCGAAATCGAGATATAGCGTTTTTCGAGCGTTTCTGAGATCACAGCTAAGTGTAAAAGAGCAAAAACCTTCATTCTACTCAAATACACCACATCCATGCGTTGAAAGTTGTCTGGCACCGTTGTAACGAACGAAACATTGAAGAACACCGAAATCGTTATATCGCGTGTTTCGAGCGTTTCTGAGATCACAGCTAAGTGTAAAAGAACAAAAACCTTCATTCTACTCAAATACACCACATCCATGCGTTAAAAGTTGTCTGGCACCGCGGAAGCGAACCAAACATCGAAGAACACCGAAATCGAGATATCGCGTGTTTCGAGCTTGTCTGAGATCACAGCTCGATGTATATGTATCAAAAACCTTCATTCTACTCAACTACAACACATCCATGCGTTAAAAGTCGTCTGGTACCGCTGTAACGAACCAAACATCGAAGAACACCGAAATCTAGATATCTCGTGTTTGGAGCGTTTCTGAGATCACAGCTCGATGTAAATGTATCAAAAACCTTCGTTCTACTCAAATACACAACATCCATGCGTTAAAAGTTGTCTGGCACCGCTGAAGCGAACCAAACATCGAGGAACACCGAAATCGATATATCGCGTGTTTCGAGCGTGTCTGAGATCACAGCTCGATGTAAATGCATCAAAACCATTCACTCGACTCAAATACATAACATCCATACATTAAACGTTGTCTCGCACCGCTGAAGCGAACGAAACTTTGAGCAACACCGAAATCGAGATATCGCGTTTTTCGAGCGTTTCTGAGATCACAGCTAAGTGTAAAAGAGCAAAAACCTTCATTCTACTCAAATACACCACATCCATGCGTTAAAAGTGGTCTGGCGCTTCTGCAACGAACGAAAAATTGAAGAACACCGAAATCGAGATATCTCGTGTTTGGAGCGTTTCTGAGATCACAGCTCGATGTAAATGTATCAAAAACCTTCATTCTACTCAAATACACAACATCCATGAGTTAAAAGTTGTCTGGCACCGCTGAAGCGAACCAAACATCGAGGAACACCGAAATCGATATATCGCGTGTTTCGAGCGTGTCTGAGATCACAGCTCGATGTAAATGCATAAAAACCATTCACTCGACTCAAATACATAACATCCATACATTAAACGTTGTCTCGCACCGCTGAAGCGAACGAAACTTTGAGCAACACCGAAATCGAGATATCGCGTTTTTCGAGCGTTTCTGAGATCACAGCTAAGTGTAAAAGAGCAAAAACCTTCATTCTACTCAAATACACCACATCCATGCGTTAAAAGTGGTCTGGCGCTTCTGCAACGAACGAAAAAATGAAGAACACCGAAATCGAGATATCTCGTGTTCCGAGCGTATCTGACTTCACAGGTCGATGTAAATGTATCAAAAACCTTCTTTCTACTCAAATACACAACATCCATGCGTTAAAAGTTGTCTTGGTGGTGAAGGGTTTCGGCAGAGGAACGTTCCTCTGCCGAAACCCTTCACCACCAAGAAACGCAGCGGTCAAAACAAAATTTCAACAATTAAAAGTTGTCTGGCACCGCTGAAGCGAACCAAACATCGAAGAACACCGAAGACGATATATCGCGTGTTTCGAGCGTGTCTGAGATCACAGCTCGATGTAAATGCATCAAAATCATTCACTCGACTCAAATACATAACATCCATACATTAAACGTTTTCTCTCACCGCTGAAGCGAACGAAACTTTGGGCAACACCGAAATCGAGATATCGCGTGTTTCGAGCTCTTCTGAGATCACAGCTCGATGTATATGTATCAAAAACCTTCATTCTACTCAGATACACCACATCCTTGCGTTGAAAGTTGTCTGGCACCGTTGTAACGAACGAAACATTGAAGAACACCGAAATCGTGATATCGCGTGTTTCGAGCGTTTCTGAGATCACAGCTAAGTGTAAAAGAGCAAAAACCTTCATTCTACTCAAATACACCACATCCATGCGTTAAAAGTGGTCCGGCGCTTCTGCAACGAACGAAACCTTGAAGAACACCGAAATCGGGATATTGCGCGTTTCGAGCTCTTCTGAGATCACAGCTCGATGTATATGTATCAAAAACCTTGATTCTACTCAAATACACAACATCCATGCGTTAAAAGTCGTCTGGTACCGTTGTAACGAACGAAACATTGAAGAACACCGAAATCGTGATATCGCGTGTTTCGAGCGTTTCTGAGATCACAGCTAAGTGTAAAAGAGCAAAAACCTTCATTCTACTCAAATACACCACATCCATGCGTTGAAAGTTGTCTGGCACCGTTGTAACGAACGAAACATTGAAGAACACCGAAATCGAGATATCTCGTGTTTGGAGCGTTTCTGAGATCACAGCTCGATGTAAATGTATCAAAAACCTTCATTCTACTCAAATACGCAACATCCATGAGTTAAAAGTTGTCTGGCACCGCTGAAGCGAACCAAACATCGAGGAACACCGAAATCGATATATCGCGTGTTTCGAGCGTGTCTGAGATCACAGCTCGATGTAAATGCATCAAAACCATTCACTCGACTCAAATACATAACATCCATACATTAAACGTTGTCTCGCACCGCTGAAGCGAACGAAACTTTGAGCAACACCGAAATCGAGATATCGCGTTTTTCGAGCGTTTCTGAGATCACAGCTAAGTGTAAAAGAGCAAAAACCTTCATTCTACTCAAATACACCACATCCATGCGTTAAAAGTGGTCTGGCGCTTCTGCAACGAACGAAAAATTGAAGAACACCGAAATCGAGATATCTCGTGTTCCGAGCGTATCTGACTTCACAGGTCGATGTAAATGTATCAAAAACCTTCTTTCTACTCAAATACACAACATCCATGCGTTAAAAGTTGTCTGGAACCGCTGAAGCGAACCAAACATCGAAGCACACCGAAGTCGATATATCGCGTGTTTCGAGCGTGTCTGAGATCACAGCTCGATGTAAATGCATCAAAATCATTCACTCGACTCAAATACATAACATCCATACATTAAACGTTTTCTCGCACCGCTGAAGCGAACGAAACTTTGGGCAACACCGAAATCGAGATATCGCGTGTTTCGAGCTCTTCTGAGATCACAGCTCGATGTATATGTATCAAAAACCTTCATTCTACTCAAATACACCACATCCTTGCGTTGAAAGTTGTCTGGCACCGTTGTAACGAACGAAACATTGAAGAACACCGAAATCGTGATATCGCGTGTTTCGAGCGTTTCTGAGATCACAGCTAAGTGTAAAAGAGCAAAAACCTTCATTCTACTCAAATACACCACATCCATGCGTTAAAAGTAGTCTGGCGCTTCTGCAACGAACGAAAAATTGAAGAACACCAAAATCGAGATATGGCGTGTTTCGAGCGCTTCTGAGATCACAGCTCGATGTATATGTATCAAAAACCTTGATTCTACTCAAATACACAACATCCATGCGTTAAAAGTCGTCTGGTACCGTTGTAACGAACGAAACATTGAAGAACACCGAAATCGTGATAACGCGTGTTTCGAGCGTTTCTGAGATCACAGCTAAGTGTAAAAGAGCAAAAACCTTCATTCTACTCAAATACACCACATCCATGCGTTAAAAGTGGTCCGGCGCTTCTGCAACGAACGAAACCTTGAAGAACACCGAAATCGAGATATTGCGCGTTTCGAGCTCTTCTGAGATCACAGCTCGATGTATATGTATCAAAAACCTTCATTCTACTCAAATACAACACATCCATGCGTTAAAAGTCGTCTGGTACCGTTGTAACGAACGAAACATTGAAGAACACCGAAATCGTGATATCGCGTGTTTCGAGCGTTTCTGAGATCACAGCTAAGTGTAAAAGAGCAAAAACCTTCATTCTACTCAAATACACCACATCCATGCGTTAAAAGTTGTCTGGCACCGCGGAAGCGAACCAAACATCGAAGAACACCGAAATCGAGATATCGCGTGTTTGGAGCGTTTCTGAGATCACAGCTCGATGTAAATGTATCAAAAACCTTCATTCTACTCAAATACACAACATCCATGAGTTAAAAGTTGTCTGGCACCGCTGAAGCGAACCAAACATCGAGGAACACCGAAATCGAGATATCTCGTGTTCCGAGCGTATCTGACTTCACAGGTCGATGTAAATGTATCAAAAACCTTCTTTCTACTCAAATACACAACATCCATGCGTTAAAAGTTGTCTTGGTGGTGAAGGGTTTCGGCAGAGGAACGTTCCTCTGCCGAAACCCTTCACCACCAAGAAACGCAGCGGTCAAAACAAAATTTCAACAATTAAAAGTTGTCTGGCACCGCTGAAGCGAACCAAACATCGAAGAACACCGAAGACGATATATCGCGTGTTTCGAGCGTGTCTGAGATCACAGCTCGATGTAAATGCATCAAAATCATTCACTCGACTCAAATTCATAACATCCATACATTAAACGTTTTCTCTCACCGCTGAAGCGAACGAAACTTTGGGCAACACCGAAATCGAGATATCGCGTGTTTCGAGCTCTTCTGAGATCACAGCTCGATGTATATGTATCAAAAACCTTCATTCTACTCAAATACACCACATCCATGCGTTGAAAGTTGTCTGGCACCGTTGTAACGAACGAAACATTGAAGAACACCGAAATCGTGATAACGCGTGTTTCGAGCGTTTCTGAGATCACAGCTAAGTGCAAAAGAGCAAAAACCTTCATTCTAATCAAATACACCACATCCATGCGTTAAAAGTGGTCTGGCGCTTCTGCAACGAACGAAAAATTGAAGAACACCGAAATCGAGATATCGCGTGTTTCGAGCTCTTCTGAGATCACACCTCGATGTATATGTATCAAAAACCTTGATTCTAATCAAATACACCACATCCATGCGTTAAAAGTGGTCTGGCGCTTCTGCAACGAACGAAAAATTGAAGAACACCGAAATCGAGATATCGCGTGTTTCGAGCTCTTCTGAGATCACAGCTCGATGTATATGTATCAAAAACCTTGATTCTACTCAAATACACAACATCCATGCGTTAAAAGTGGTCTTGTACCGTTGTAACGAATGAAACATTGAAGAACACCGAAATCGTGATAACGCGTGTTTCGAGCGTTTCTGAGATCACAGCTAAGTGTAAAAGAGCAAAAACCTTCATTCTACTCAAATACACCACATCCATGCGTTAAAAGTGGTCCGGCGCTTCTGCAACGAACGAAACATTGAAGAACACCGAAATCGAGATATTGCGCGTTTCGAGCTCTTCTGAGATCACAGCTCGATGTATATGTATCAAAAACCTTCATTCTACTCAAATACAACACATCCATGCGTTAAAAGTAGTCTGGTACCGTTGTAACGAACGAAACATTGAAGAACACCGAAATCGTGATATCGCGTGTTTCGAGCGTTTTTGAGATCGCAGCTAAGTGTAAAAGAGCAAAAACCTTCATTCTACTCAAATACACCACATCCATGCGTTAAAAGTTGTCTGGCACCGCGGAAGCGAACCAAACATCGAAGAACACCGAAATCGAGATATCGCGTGTTTCGAGCTTGTCTGAGATCACAGCTCGATGTATATGTATCAAAAACCTTCATTCTACTCAAATACAACACATCCATGCGTTAAAAGTCTTCTGGTACCGCTGTAACGAACCAAACATCGAAGAACACCGAAATCTAGATATCTCGTGTTTGGAGCGTTTCTGAGATCACAGCTCGATGTAAATGTATCAAAGACCTTCATTCTACTCAAATACACAACATCCGTGCGTTAAAAGTTGTGTGGCACCGCTGAAGCGAACCAAACATCGAGGAACACCGAAATCGATATATCGCGTGTTTCGAGCGTGTCTGAGATCACAGCTCGATGTAAATGCATCAAAACCATTCACTCGACTCAAATACATAACATCCATACATTAAACGTTGTCTCGTTGTCTGAAGCGAACGAAACTTTGAGCAACACCGAAATCGAGATATCGCGTTTTTCGAGCGTTTCTGAGATCACAGCTAAGTGTAAAAGAGCAAAAACCTTCATTCTAATCAAATACACAACATCCATGCGTTAAAAGTCGTCTGGTACCGTTGTAACGAATGAAAAATTGAAGAACACCGAAATCGAGATATCGCGTGTTTCGAGCGTTTCTGAGATCACAGCTAAGTGTAAAAGAGCAAAAACCTTCATTCTACTGAAATACACCACATCCATGCGTTAAAAGTGGTCCGGCGCTTCTGCAACAAACGAAACCTTGAAGAACACCGAAATCGAGATATTGCGCGTTTCGAGCTCTTCTGAGATCACAGCTCGATGTATATGTATCAAAAACCTTCATTCTACTCAAATACAACACATCCATGCGTTAAAAGTCGTCTGGTACCGTTGTAACGAACGAAACATTGAAGAACACCGAAATCGTGATATCGCGTGTTTCGAGCGTTTCTGAGATCACAGCTAAGTGTAAAAGAGCAAAAACCTTCATTCTACTCAAATACACCAACATCCATGCGTTAAAAGTTGTCTGGCACCGCGGAAGTGAACCAAACATCGAAGAACACCGAAATCGAGATATCGCGTGTTTCGAGCTTGTCTGAGATCACAGCTCGATGTATATGTATCAAAAACCTTCATTCTACTCAACTACAACACATCCATGCGTTAAAAGTCGTCTGGTACCGCTGTAACGAACCAAAAATCGAAGAACACCGAAATCTAGATATCTCGTGTTTGGAGCGTTTCTGAGATCACAGCTCGATGTAAATGTATCAAAAACCTTCATTCTACTCAAATACACAACATCCATGCGTTAAAAGTTGTCTGGCACCGCTGAAGAGAACCAAACATCGAGGAACACCGAAATCGATATATCGCGTGTTTCGAGCGTGTCTGAGATCACAGCTCGATGTAAATGCATCAAAACCATTCACTCGACTCAAATACATAACATCCATACATTAAACGTTGTCTCGCACCGCTGAAGCGAACGAAACTTCGAGCAACACCGAAATCGAGATATCGCGTTTTTCGAGCGTTTCTGAGATCACAGCTAAGTGTAAAAGAGCAAAATCCTTCATTCTACTCAAATACACCACATCCATGCGTTAAAAGTGGTCTGGCGCTTCTGCAACGAACGAAAAAATGAAGAACACCGAAATCGAGATATCTCGTGTTCCGAGCGTATCTGACTTCACAGGTCGATGTAAATGTATCAAAAACCTTCTTTCTACTCAAATACACAACATCCATGCGTTAAAAGTTGTCTGGCACCGCTGAAGCGAACCAAACATCGAAGAACACCGAAGTCGATATATCGCGTGTTTCGAGCGTGTCTGAGATCACAGCTCGATGTAAATGCATCAAAACCATTCACTCGACTCAAATACATAACATCCATACATTAAACGTTGTCTCGCACCGCTGAAGCGAACGAAACTTTGAGCAACACCGAAATCGAGATATCGCGTTTTTCGAGCGTTTCTGAGATCACAGCTAAGTGTAAAAGCGCAAAATCCTTCATTCTACTCAAATACACCACATCCATGCGTTAAAAGTGGTCTGGCGCTTCTGCAACGAACGAAAAATTAAAGAACACCGAAATCGAGATATCTCGTGTTTGGAGCGTTTCTGAGATCACAGCTCGATGTAAATGTATCAAAAACCTTCATTCTACTCAAATACACAACATCCATGCGTTAAAAGTTGTCTGGAACCGCTGAAGCGAACCAAACATCGAAGAACACCGAAGTCGATATATCGCGTGTTTCGAGCGTGTCTGAGATCACAGCTCGATGTAAATGCATCAAAATCATTCACTCGACTCAAATACATAACATCCATACATTAAACGTTTTCTCGCACCGCTAAAGCGAACGAAACTTTGGGCAACACCGAAATCGAGATATCGCGTGTTTCGAGCTCTCTGAGATCACAGCTCGATGTATATGTATCAAAAACCTTCATTCTACTCAAATACAACACATCCATGCGTTAAAAGTAGTCTGGTACCGTTGGAACGAACGAAACATTGAAGAACACCGAAATCGTGATATCGCGTGTTTCGAGCGTTTCTGAGATCACAGCTAAGTGTAAAAGAGCAAAAACCTTCATTCTACTCAAATACACCACATCCATGCGTTAAAAGTTGTCTGGCACCGCGGAAGCGAACCAAACATCGAAGAACACCGAAATCGAGATATCGCGTGTTTCGAGCTCTTCTGAGATCACACCTCGATGTATATGTTTCAAAAACCTTGATTCTAATCAAATACACCACATCCATGCGTTAAAAGTGGTCTGGCGCTTCTGCAACGAACGAAAAATTGAAGAACACCGAAATCGAGATATCGCGTGTTTCGAGCTCTTCTGAGATCACAGCTCGATGTATATGTATCAAAAACCTTCATTCTACTCAAATACATAACATCCATGCGTTAAAATTTGTCTGGGACCGCTGAAGCGAACGACACATGAAAGAACACCGAAATCGAGATATCTCGTGTTTGGAGCGTTTCTGAGATCACAGCTCGATGTAAATGTAAAAAAAGCTTGATTCTACTCAAATACACAACATCCATGCGTTAAAAGTTGTCTGGCGCTTCTGTGACGAACGAAACATCGAAGAACACCAAAATCGTTATATCTCGTGTTCCGAGCGTATCTGACTTCACAGGTCGATGTAAATGCATCAAAAACCTTCATTCTACTCAAATACACAACATCCATGCGTCAAAAGTTGTCTGGCACCGCTAAAGCGAACCAAATATCGAAGAACACCGAAGTCGATATATCGCGTGTTTCGAGCGTGTCTGAGATCACAGCTCGATGTAAATGCATCAAAACCATTCACTCGACTCAAATACATAACATCCATACATTAAACGTTTTCTCGCACCGCTGAAGCGAACGAAACTTTGGGCAACACCGAAATCGAGATATTGCGTGTTTCGAGCTCTTCTGAGATCACAGCTCGATGTATATGTATCAAAAACATTGATTCTACTCAAATACACAACATCCATGCGTTAAAAGTGGTCTGGCGCTTCTGCAACGAACGAAAAATTGAAGAACACCGAAATCGATATATCTCGTGTTTGGTTCGTTTCTGAGATCACAGCTCGATGTATATGTATCAAAAACCTTGATTCTACTGAAATACGCAACATCAATGCTTTAAAAGTTGTCTGGCGCTTCCGTGACGAACGAAACATCGAAGAACACCAAAATCGTTATATCTCGTGTTCCGAGCGTATCTGACTTCACAGGTCGATGTAAATGTATCAAAAACCTTCTTTCTACTCAAATACACAACATACATGCGTTAAAAGTTGTCTGGCACCGCGGAAGCGAACCAAACATCGAAGAACACCGAAATCGAGATATCGCGTGTTTCGAGCTCTTCTGAGATCACACCTCGATGTATATGTATCAAAAACCTTGATTCTAATCAAATACACCACATCCATGCGTTAAAAGTGGTCTGGCGCTTCTGCAACGAACGAAAAATTGAAGAACACCGAAATCGAGATATCGCGTGTTTCGAGCTCTTCTGAGATCACAGCTCGATGTATATGTATCAAAAACCTTCATTCTACTCAAATACATAACATCCATGCGTTAAAATTTGTCTGGGACCGCTGAAGCGAACGACACATGAAAGAACACCGAAATCGAGATATCTCGTGTTTGGAGCGTTTCTGAGATCACAGCTCGATGTAAATGTAAAAAAAGCTTGATTCTACTCAAATACACAACATCCATGCGTTAAAAGTTGTCTGGCGCTTCTGTGACGAACGAAACATCGAAGAACACCAAAATCGTTATATCTCGTGTTCCGAGCGTATCTGACTTCACAGGTCGATGTAAATGCATCAAAAACCTTCATTCTACTCAAATACACAACATCCATGCGTCAAAAGTTGTCTGGCACCGCTAAAGCGAACCAAATATCGAAGAACACCGAAGTCGATATATCGCGTGTTTCGAGCGTGTCTGAGATCACAGCTCGATGTAAATGCATCAAAACCATTCACTCGACTCAAATACATAACATCCATACATTAAACGTTTTCTCGCACCGCTGAAGCGAACGAAACTTTGGGCAACACCGAAATCGAGATATTGCGTGTTTCGAGCTCTTCTGAGATCACAGCTCGATGTATATGTATCAAAAACATTGATTCTACTCAAATACACAACATCCATGCGTTAAAAGTGGTCTGGCGCTTCTGCAACGAACGAAAAATTGAAGAACACCGAAATCGATATATCTCGTGTTTGGTTCGTTTCTGAGATCACAGCTCGATGTATATGTATCAAAAACCTTGATTCTACTGAAATACGCAACATCAATGCTTTAAAAGTTGTCTGGCGCTTCCGTGACGAACGAAACATCGAAGAACACCAAAATCGTTATATCTCGTGTTCCGAGCGTATCTGACTTCACAGGTCGATGTAAATGTATCAAAAACCTTCTTTCTACTCAAATACACAACATACATGCGTTAAAAGTTGTCTGGCACCGCTGAAGTGGACCAAACATCGAAGAACACCGAAGTCGATATATCGCGTGTTTCGAGCGTGTCTGAGATCACAGCTCGATGTAAATGCATCAAAACCATTCACTCGACTCAAATACATAACATCCATACATTAAACGTTGTCTCGCACCGCTGAAGCGAACGAAACTTTGAGCAACACCGAAATCGAGATATCGCGTTTTTCGAGCGTTTCTGAGATCACAGCTAAGTGTAAAAGAGCAAAAACCTTCATTCTACTCAAATACACCACATCCATGCGTTAAAAGTGGTCTGGCGCTTCTGCAACGAACGAAAAATTGAAGAACACCGCAATCGAGATATTGCGTGTTTCGAGCGTGTCTGAGATCACAGCTCGATGTATATGTATCAAAAACCTTCATTCTACTCAAATACACCACATCCATGCGTTGAAAGTTGTCTGGCACCGTTGTAACGAACGAAACATTGAAGAACACCGAAATCGTGATAACGCGTGTTTCGAGCGTTTCTGAGATCACAGCTAAGTGTAAAAGAGCAAAAACCTTCATTCTACTCAAATACACCACATCCATGCGTTAAAAGTTGTCTGGCACCGCGGAAGCGAACCAAACATCGAAGAACACCGAAATCGAGATATCGCGTGTTTCGAGCTTGTCTGAGATCACAGCTCGATGTATATGTATCAAAAACCTTCATTCTAGTCAAATAAAACACATCCATGCGTTAAAAGTCGTCTGGTACCGCTGTAACGAACCAAACATCGAAGAACACCCAAATCTAGATATCTCGTGTTTGGAGCGTTTCTAAGATCACAGCTCGATGTAAATGTATCAAAAACCTTCATTCTACTCAAATACACAGCATCCATGCGTTAAAAGTTGTCTGGCACCGCTGAAGCGAACCAAACATCGAGGAACACCGAAATCGATATATCGCGTGTTTCGAGCGTGTCTGAGATCACAGCTCGATGTAAATGCATCAAATCCATTCACTCGACTCAAATACATAACATCCATACATTAAACGTTGTCTCGCACCGCTGAAGCGAACGAAACTTTGAGCAACACCGAAATCGAGATATCGCGTTTTTCGAGCGTTTCTGAGATCACAGCTAAGTGTAAAAGAGCAAAAACCTTCATTCTACTCAAATACACCACATCCATGCGTTAAAAGTGGTCTGGCGCTTCTGCAACGAACGAAAAATTGAAGAACACCGAAATCGAGATATCTCGTGTTTTAAGCGTTTCTGAGATCACAGCTCGATGTAAATGTATCAAAAACCTTCATTCTACTCAAATCACAACATCCATGAGTTAAAAGTTGTCTGGCACCGCTGAAGCGAACCAAACATCGAGGAACACCGAAATCGATATATCGCGTGTTTCGAGCGTGTCTGAGATCACAGCTCGATGTAAATGCATCAAAACCATTCACTCGACTCAAATACATAACATCCATACATTAAACGTTGTCTCGCACCGCTGAAGCGAACGAAACTTTGAGCAACACCGAAATCGAGATATAGCGTTTTTCGAGCGTTTCTGAGATCACAGCTAAGTGTAAAAGAGCAAAAACCTTCATTCTACTCAAATACACCACATCCATGCGTTAAAAGTGGTCTGGCGCTTCTGCAACGAACGAAAAATTGAAGAACACCGCAATCGAGATATTGCGTGTTTCGAGCGTGTCTGAGATCACAACTCGATGTAAATGTATCAAAAACCTTCATTCTACTGAAATACACAACATCCATGCGTTAAAAGTTGTCTGGCACCGCTGAAGCGAACCAAACATCGAGGAACACCGAAATCGATTTATCGCGTGTTTCGAGCGTGTCTGATATCTCAGCTCGATGTAAATGCATCAAAACCATACACTCGATTCAAATACATAACATCCATACATTAAACGTTGTCTCGCACCGCTGAAGCGAACGAAACTTTGAGCAACACCGAAATCGAGATATCGCGTGTTTCGAGCTCTTCTGAGATCACAGCTCGATGTATATGTACCAAAAACCTTGATTCTACTCAAATACACAACATCCATGCGTTAAAAGTTGTCTGGCGCTTCTGTGACGAACGAAACATCGAAGAACACCAAAATCGTTCTATCTCGTATTCCGAGCGTATCTGACTTCACAGGTCGATGTAAATGTATCAAAAACCTTCATTCTACTCAAATACACAACATCCATGCGTTAAAAGTTGTCTGGTGCTTCTGTGACGAACGAAACATCGAAGAACACCAAAATCGTTATATCTCGCGTTCCGAGCGTATCTGACTTCACAGGTCGATGTAAAAGGGCAAAAACATTCATTCTACTCAAATACACCACATCAATGCGTTAAAAGTTGTCTGGCACCGCTGAAGCGAACCAAACATCGAGGAACACCGAAATCGATATATCGCGTGTTTCGAGCGTGTCTGAGATCACAGCTCGATGTAAATGCATCAAAACCATTCACTCGACTCATATACATAACATCCATACATTAAACGTTGTCTCGCACCGCTGAAGCGAACGAAACTTTGAGCAACACCGAAATCGAGATATAGCGTTTTTCGAGCGTTTCTGAGATCACAGCTAAGTGTAAAAGAGCAAAAACCTTCATTCTACTCAAATACACCACATCCATGCGTTAAAAGTGGTCTGGCGCTTCTGCAACGGACGAAAAATTGAAGAACACCGCAATCGAGATATTGCGTGTTTCGAGCGTGTCTGAGATCACAACTCGATGTAAATGTATCAAAAACCTTCATTCTACTGAAATACACAACATCCATGCGTTAAAAGTTGTCTGGCACCGCTGAAGCGAACCAAACATCGAGGAACACCGAAATCGATTTATCGCGTGTTTCGAGCGTGTCTGATATCTCAGCTCGATGTAAATGCATCAAAACCATACACTCGATTCAAATACATAACATCCATACATTAAACGTTGTCTCGCACCGCTGAAGCGAACGAAACTTTGAGCAACACCGAAATCGAGATATCGCGTGTTTCGAGCTCTTCTGAGATCACAGCTCGATGTATATGTACCAAAAACCTTGATTCTACTCAAATACACAACATCCATGCGTTAAAAGTTGTCTGGCGCTTCTGCAACGAACGAAAAATTGAAGAACACCGAAATCGAGATATCGCGTGTTTCGAGCTCTTCTGAGATCACACCTCGATGTATATGTATCAAAAACCTTGATTCTAATCAAATACACCACATCCATGCGTTAAAAGTGGTCTGGCGCTTCTGCAACGAACGAAAAATTGAAGAACACCGAAATCGAGATATCGCGTGTTTCGAGCTCTTCTGAGATCACAGCTCGATGTATATGTATCAAAAACCTTCATTCGACTCAAATACAACACATCCATGCGTTAAAAGTCTTCTGGTACTGCTGTAACGAACCAAACATCGAAGAACACCGAAATCTAGATATCTCGTGTTTGGAGCGTTTCTGAGATCACAGCTCGATGTAAATGTATCAAAAACCTTCATTCTACTCAAATACACAACATCCGTGCGTTAAAAGTTGTCTGGCACCGCTGAAGCGAACCAAACATCGAGGAACACCGAAATCGATATATCGCGTGTTTCGAGCGTGTCTGAGATCACAGCTCGATGTAAATGCATCAAAACCATTCACTCGACTCAAATACATAACATCCATACATTAAACGTTGTCTCGTTGTCTGAAGCGAACGAAACTTTGAGCAACACCGAAATCGAGATATCGCGTTTTTCGAGCGTTTCTGAGATCACAGCTAAGTGTAAAAGAGCATAAACCTTCATTCTACTCAAATACACCACATCCATGCGTTAAAAGTGGTCTGGCGCTTCTGCAACGAACGAAACATCGAAGAACACCGAAATCGAGATATCGCGTGTTTCGAGCTTGTCTGAGATCACAGCTCGATGTATATGTATCAAAAACCTTCATTCTACTCACTAAAACACATCCATGCGTTAAAAGTCGTCTGGTATCGCTGTAACGAACCAAACATCGAAGAACACCCAAATCTAGATATCTCGTGTTTGGAGCGTTTCTAAGATCACAGCTCGATGTAAATGTATCAAAAACCTTCATTCTACTCAAATACACAGCATCCATGCGTTAAAAGTTGTCTGGCACCGCTGAAGCGAACCAAACATCGAGGAACACCGAAATCGATATATCGCGTGTTTCGAGCGTGTCTGAGATCACAGCTCGATGTAAATGCATCAAATCCATTCACTCGACTCAAATACATAACATCCATACATTAAACGTTGTCTCGCACCGCTGAAGCGAACGAAACTTTGAGCAACACCGAAATCGAGATATCGCGTTTTTCGAGCGTTTCTGAGATCACAGCAAAGTGTAAAAGAGCAAAAACCTTCATTCTACTCAAATACACCACATCCATGCGTTAAAAGTGGTCTGGCGCTTCTGCAACGAACGAAAAATTGAAGAACACCGCAATCGAGATATTGCGTGTTTCGAGCGTGTCTGAGATCACAGCTCGATGTAAATGTATCAAAAACCTTCATTCTACTGAAATACACAACATCCATGCGTTAAAATTTGTCTGGCACCGCTGAAGCGAACCAAACATCGAGGAACACCGAAATCGATTTATCGCGTGTTTCGAGCGTGTCTGATATCTCAGCTCGATGTAAATGCATCAAAACCATACACTCGATTCAAATACATAACATCCATACATTAAACGTTGTCTCGCACCGCTGAAGCGAACGAAACTTTGAGCAACACCGAAATCGAGATATCGCGTGTTTCGAGCTCTTCTGAGATCACAGCTCGATGTATATGTACCAAAAACCTTGATTCTACTCAAATACACAACATCCATGCGTTAAAAGTTGTCTGGCGCTTCTGTGACGAACGAAACATCGACGAACACCAAAATCGTTATATCTCGCGTTCCGAGCGTATCTGACTTCACAGGTCGATGTAAAAGGGCAAAAACATTCATTCTACTCAAATACACCACATCAATGCGTTAAAAGTTGTCTGGCACCGCTGAAGCGAACCAAACATCGAGGAACACCGAAATCGATATATCGCGTGTTTCGAGCGTGTCTGAGATCACAGCTCGATGTAAATGCATCAAAACCATTCACTCGACTCATATACATAACATCCATACATTAAACGTTGTCTCGCACCGCTGAAGCGAACGAAACTTTGAGCAACACCGAAATCGAGATATAGCGTTTTTCGAGCGTTTCTGAGATCACAGCTAAGTGTAAAAGAGCAAAAACCTTCATTCTACTCAAATACACCACATCCATGCGTTAAAAGTGGTCTGGCGCTTCTGCAACGGACGAAAAATTGAAGAACACCGCAATCGAGATATTGCGTGTTTCGAGCGTGTCTGAGATCACAACTCGATGTAAATGTATCAAAAACCTTCATTCTACTGAAATACACAACATCCATGCGTTAAAAGTTGTCTGGCACCGCTGAAGCGAACCAAACATCGAGGAACACCGAAATCGATTTATCGCGTGTTTCGAGCGTGTCTGATATCTCAGCTCGATGTAAATGCATCAAAACCATACACTCGATTCAAATACATAACATCCATACATTAAACGTTGTCTCGCACCGCTGAAGCGAACGAAACTTTGAGCAACACCGAAATCGAGATATCGCGTGTTTCGAGCTCTTCTGAGATCACAGCTCGATGTATATGTACCAAAAACCTTGATTCTACTCAAATACACAACATCCATGCGTTAAAAGTTGTCTGGCGCTTCTGCAACGAACGAAAAATTGAAGAACACCGAAATCGAGATATCGCGTGTTTCGAGCTCTTCTGAGATCACACCTCGATGTATATGTATCAAAAACCTTGATTCTAATCAAATACACCACATCCATGCGTTAAAAGTGGTCTGGCGCTTCTGCAACGAACGAAAAATTGAAGAACACCGAAATCGAGATATCGCGTGTTTCGAGCTCTTCTGAGATCACAGCTCGATGTATATGTATCAAAAACCTTCATTCGACTCAAATACAACACATCCATGCGTTAAAAGTCTTCTGGTACTGCTGTAACGAACCAAACATCGAAGAACACCGAAATCTAGATATCTCGTGTTTGGAGCGTTTCTGAGATCACAGCTCGATGTAAATGTATCAAAAACCTTCATTCTACTCAAATACACAACATCCGTGCGTTAAAAGTTGTCTGGCACCGCTGAAGCGAACCAAACATCGAGGAACACCGAAATCGATATATCGCGTGTTTCGAGCGTGTCTGAGATCACAGCTCGATGTAAATGCATCAAAACCATTCACTCGACTCAAATACATAACATCCATACATTAAACGTTGTCTCGTTGTCTGAAGCGAACGAAACTTTGAGCAACACCGAAATCGAGATATCGCGTTTTTCGAGCGTTTCTGAGATCACAGCTAAGTGTAAAAGAGCATAAACCTTCATTCTACTCAAATACACCACATCCATGCGTTAAAAGTGGTCTGGCGCTTCTGCAACGAACGAAACATCGAAGAACACCGAAATCGAGATATCGCGTGTTTCGAGCTTGTCTGAGATCACAGCTCGATGTATATGTATCAAAAACCTTCATTCTACTCACTAAAACACATCCATGCGTTAAAAGTCGTCTGGTATCGCTGTAACGAACCAAACATCGAAGAACACCCAAATCTAGATATCTCGTGTTTGGAGCGTTTCTAAGATCACAGCTCGATGTAAATGTATCAAAAACCTTCATTCTACTCAAATACACAGCATCCATGCGTTAAAAGTTGTCTGGCACCGCTGAAGCGAACCAAACATCGAGGAACACCGAAATCGATATATCGCGTGTTTCGAGCGTGTCTGAGATCACAGCTCGATGTAAATGCATCAAATCCATTCACTCGACTCAAATACATAACATCCATACATTAAACGTTGTCTCGCACCGCTGAAGCGAACGAAACTTTGAGCAACACCGAAATCGAGATATCGCGTTTTTCGAGCGTTTCTGAGATCACAGCAAAGTGTAAAAGAGCAAAAACCTTCATTCTACTCAAATACACCACATCCATGCGTTAAAAGTGGTCTGGCGCTTCTGCAACGAACGAAAAATTGAAGAACACCGCAATCGAGATATTGCGTGTTTCGAGCGTGTCTGAGATCACAGCTCGATGTAAATGTATCAAAAACCTTCATTCTACTGAAATACACAACATCCATGCGTTAAAATTTGTCTGGCACCGCTGAAGCGAACCAAACATCGAGGAACACCGAAATCGATTTATCGCGTGTTTCGAGCGTGTCTGATATCTCAGCTCGATGTAAATGCATCAAAACCATACACTCGATTCAAATACATAACATCCATACATTAAACGTTGTCTCGCACCGCTGAAGCGAACGAAACTTTGAGCAACACCGAAATCGAGATATCGCGTGTTTCGAGCTCTTCTGAGATCACAGCTCGATGTATATGTACCAAAAACCTTGATTCTACTCAAATACACAACATCCATGCGTTAAAAGTTGTCTGGCGCTTCTGTGACGAACGAAACATCGACGAACACCAAAATCGTTATATCTCGTGTTCCGAGCGTATCTGACTTCACAGGTCGATGTAAATGTATCAAAAACCTTCATTCTACTCAAATACACAACATCCATGCGTTAAAAGTTGTCCGGCGCTTCTGTGACGAACGAAACATCGAAGAACACCAAAATCGTTATATCTCGCGTTCCGAGCGTATCTGACTTCACAGGTCGATGTAAAAGGGCAAAAACATTCATTCTACTCAAATACACCACATCAATGCGTTAAAAGTTGTCTGGCACCGTTGTAACGAACGAAACATTGAAGAACACCGAAATCGGGATATCGCGTGTTTCGAGCGTGTCTGAGATCACAGCTCGATGTAAATGCATAAAGACCATTCACTCGACTCAAATACATAACATCCATACATTAAACGTTGTCTCGCACCGCTGAAGCGAACGAAACTTTGAGCAACACCGAAATCGAGATATCGCGTGTTTCGAGCTCTTCTGAGATCACAGCTCGATGTAAATGCATCAAAACCATTCACTCGACTCAAATACATAACATCCATACATTAAACGTTGTCTCGTTGTCTGAAGCGAACGAAACTTTGAGCAACACCGAAATCGAGATATCGCGTTTTTCTAGCGTTTCTGAGATCACAGCTAAGTGTAAAAGAGCAAAAACCTTCATTCTAATCAAATACACCACATCCATGCGTTAAAAGTGGTCTGGCGCTTCTGCAACGAACGAAACATTGAAGAACACCGAAATCGTGATATCGCGTGTTTCGAACGTTTCTGAGATCACAGCTCGATGAAAAAGTATCAAAAACCTTCATTCTACTCAAATACACAACATCCATGCGTTAAAAGTTGTCAGGCACCGCTGAAGCGAACCAAACATCGAAGAACACCGAAGTCGATATATCGCGTGTTTCGAGCGTGTCTGAGTTCACAGCTCGATGTAAATGCATCAAAACCATTCACTCGACTCAAATACATAACATCCATACATTAAACGTTTTCTCGTACCGCTGAAGCGAACGAAACTTTGGGCAACACCGAACTCGAGATATTGCGTGTTTCGAGCTCTTCTGAGAACGCAGCTCGATGTATATGTATCAAAAACCTTCATTCTACTCAAATACACCACATCCATGCGTTGAAAGTTGTCTGGCACCGTTGTAACGAACGAAACATTGAAGAACACCGAAATCGTGATAACGCGTGTTTCGAGCGTTTCTGAGATCACAGCTGAGTGTAAAAGAGCAAAAACCTTCATTCTAATCAAATACACCACATCCATGCGTTAAAAGTGGTCTGGCGCTTCTGCAACGAACGAAAAATTGAAGAACACCGAAATCGAGATATCGCGTGTTTCGAGCTCTTCTGAGATCACAGCTCGATGTATATGTATCAAAAACCTTGATTCTACTCAAATACACAACATCCATGCGTTAAAAGTGGTCTGGTACCGTTGTAACGAACGAAACATTGAAGAACACCGAAATCGTGATAACGCGTGTTTCGAGCGTTTCTGAGATCACAGCTAAGTGTAAAAGAGCAAAAACCTTCATTCTACTCAAATACACCACATCCATGCGTTAAAAGTGGTCCGGCGCTTCTGCAACGAACGAAACCTTGAAGAACACCGAAATCGAGATATTGCGCGTTTCGAGCTCTTCTGAGATCACAGCTCGATGTATATGTATCAAAAACCTTCATTCTACTCAAATACAACACATCCATGCGTTAAAAGTCGTCTGGTACCGTTGTAACGAACGAAACATTGAAGAACACCGAAATCGTGATATCGCTTGTTTCGAGCGTTTCTGAGATCACAGCTAAGTGTAAAAGAGCAAAAACCTTCATTCTACTCAAATACACCACATCCATGCGTTAAAGGTGGTCTGGCGCTTCTGCAACGAACGAAAAATTGAAGAACACCGAAATCGAGATATCTCGTGTTCCGAGCGTATCTGACTTCACAGGTCGATGTAAATGTATCAAAAACCTTCTTTCTACTCAAATACACAACATCCATGCGTTAAAAGTTGTCTGGAACCGCTGAAGCGAACCAAACATCGAAGAACACCGAAGTCGATATATCGCGTGTTTCGAGCGTGTCTGAGATCACAGCTCGATGTAAATGCATCAAAATCATTCACTCGACTCAAATACATAACATCCATACATTAAACGTTTTCTCGCACCGCTAAAGCGAACGAAACTTTGGGCAACACCGAAATCGAGATATCGCGTGTTTCGAGCTCTCTGAGATCACAGCTCGATGTATATGTATCAAAAACCTTCATTCTACTCAAATACACCACATCCTTGCGTTGAAAGTTGTCTGGCACCGTTGTAACGAACGAAACATTGAAGAACACCGAAATCGTGATATCACGTATTTCGAGCGTTTCTGAGATCACAGCTACGTGTAAAAGAGCAAAAACCTTCATTCTACTCAAATACACCACATCCATGCGTTGAAAGTTGTCTGGCACCGTTGTAACGAACGAAACATTGAAGAACACCGAAATCGTTATATCGCGTGTTTCGAGCGTTTCTGAGATCACAACTAAGTGTAAAAGAGCAAAAACCTTCATTCTACTCAAATACACCACATCCATGCGTTGAAAGTTGTCTGGCACCGTTGCAACGAACGAAACATTGAAGAACACCGAAATCGTGATATCGCGTGTTTCGAGCGTTTCTGAGATCACAGCTAAGTGTAAAAGAGCAAAAACCTTCATTCTACTCAAATACACCACATCCATGCGTTAAAAGTGGTCTGGCGCTTCTGCAACGAACGAAAAATTGAAGAACACCGAAATCGAGATATCGCGTGTTTCGAGCTCTTCTGAGATCACAGCTCGATGTATATGTATCAAAAACCTTGATTCTACTCAAATACCCAACATCCATGCGTTAAAAGTCGTCTGGTACCGTTGTAACGAACGAAACATTGAAGAACACCGAAATCGTGATAACGCGTGTTTCGAGCGTTTCTGAGATCACAGCTAAGTGTAAAAGAGCAAAAACCTTCATTCTACTCAAATACACCACATCCATGCGTTAAAAGTGGTCCGGCGCTTCTATGACGAACGAAACATCGAAGAACACCAAAATCGTTATATCTCGTGTTCCGAGCGTATCTGACTTCACAGGTCGATGTAAATGTATCAAAAACCTTCATTCTACTCAAATACACAACATCCATGCGTTAAAAGTTGTCCGGCGCTTCTGTGACGAACGAAACATCGAAGAACACCAAAATCGTTATATCTCGCGTTCCGAGCGTATCTGACTTCACAGGTCGATGTAAAAGGGCAAAAACATTCATTCTACTCAAATACACCACATCAATGCGTTAAAAGTTGTCTGGCACCGTTGTAACGAACGAAACATTGAAGAACACCGAAATCGGGATATCGCGTGTTTCGAGCGTGTCTGAGATCACAGCTCGATGTAAATGCATAAAGACCATTCACTCGACTCAAATACATAACATCCATACATTAAACGTTGTCTCGCACCGCTGAAGCGAACGAAACTTTGAGCAACACCGAAATCGAGATATCGCGTGTTTCGAGCTCTTCTGAGATCACAGCTCGATGTAAATGCATCAAAACCATTCACTCGACTCAAATACATAACATCCATACATTAAACGTTGTCTCGTTGTCTGAAGCGAACGAAACTTTGAGCAACACCGAAATCGAGATATCGCGTTTTTCGAGCGTTTCTGAGATCACAGCTAAGTGTAAAAGAGCAAAAACCTTCATTCTAATCAAATACACCACATCCATGCGTTAAAAGTGGTCTGGCGCTTCTGCAACGAACGAAACATTGAAGAACACCGAAATCGTGATATCGCGTGTTTCGAACGTTTCTGAGATCACAGCTCGATGAAAAAGTATCAAAAACCTTCATTCTACCCAAATACACAACATCCATGCGTTAAAAGTTGTCAGGCACCGCTGAAGCGAACCAAACATCGAAGAACACCGAAGTCGATATATCGCGTGTTTCGAGCGTGTCTGAGATCACAGCTCGATGTAAATGCATCAAAACCATTCACTCGACTCAAATACATAACATCCATACATTAAACGTTTTCTCGCACCGCTGAAGCGAACGAAACTTTGGGCAACACCGAACTCGAGATATTGCGTGTTTCGAGCTCTTCTGAGATCACAGCTCGATGTATATGTATCAAAAACCTTCATTCTACTCAAATACACCACATCCATGCGTTGAAAGTTGTCTGGCACCGTTGTAACGAACGAAACATTGAAGAACACCGAAATCGTGATAACGCGTGTTTCGAGCGTTTCTGAGATCACAGCTGAGTGTAAAAGAGCAAAAACCTTCATTCTAATCAAATACACCACATCCATGCGTTAAAAGTGGTCTGGCGCTTCTGCAACGAACGAAAAATTGAAGAACACCGAAATCGAGATATCGCGTGTTTCGAGCTCTTCTGAGATCACACCTCGATGTATATGTATCAAAAACCTTGATTCTAATCAAATACACCACATCCATGCGTTAAAAGTGGTCTGGCGCTTCTGCAACGAACGAAAAATTGAAGAACACCGAAATCGAGATATCGCGTGTTTCGAGCTCTTCTGAGATCACAGCTCGATGTATATGTATCAAAAACCTTGATTCTACTCAAATACACAACATCCATGCGTTAAAAGTGGTCTGGTACCGTTGTAACGAACGAAACATTGAAGAACACCGAAATCGTGATAACGCGTGTTTCGAGAGTTTCTGAGATCACAGCTAAGTGTAAAAGAGCAAAAACCTTCATTCTACTCAAATACACCACATCCATGCGTTAAAAGTGGTCTGGCGCTTCTGCAACGAACGAAAAATTGAAGAACACCGAAATCGAGATATCGCGTGTTTTAAGCGTTTCTGAGATCACAGCTCGATGTAAATGTATCAAAAACCTTCATTCTACTCAAATCACAACATCCATGAGTTAAAAGTTGTCTGGCACCGCTGAAGCGAACCAAACATCGAGGAACACCGAAATCGATATATCGCGTGTTTCGAGCGTGTCTGAGATCACAGCTCGATGTAAATGCATCAAAACCATTCACTCGACTCAAATACATAACATCCATACATTAAACGTTGTCTCGCACCGCTGAAGCGAACGAAACTTTGAGCAACACCGAAATCGAGATATAGCGTTTTTCGAGCGTTTCTGAGATCACAGCTAAGTGTAAAAGAGCAAAAACCTTCATTCTACTCAAATACACCACATCCATGCGTTGAAAGTTGTCTGGCACCGTTGTAACGAACGAAACATTGAAGAACACCGAAATCGTTATATCGCGTGTTTCGAGCGTTTCTGAGATCACAGCTAAGTGTAAAAGAACAAAAACCTTCATTCTACTCAAATACACCACATCCATGCGTTAAAAGTTGTCTGGCACCGCGGAAGCGAACCAAACATCGAAGAACACCGAAATCGAGATATCGCGTGTTTCGAGCTTGTCTGAGATCACAGCTCGATGTATATGTATCAAGAACCTTCATTCTACTCAACTACAACACATCCATGCGTTAAAAGTCGTCTGGTACCGCTGTAACGAACCAAACATCGAAGAACACCGAAATCTAGATATCTCGTGTTTGGAGCGTTTCTGAGATCACAGCTCGATGTAAATGTATCAAAAACCTTCGTTCTACTCAAATACACAACATCCATGCGTTAAAAGTTGTCTGGCACCGCTGAAGCGAACCAAACATCGAGGAACACCGAAATCGATATATCGCGTGTTTCGAGCGTGTCTGAGATCACAGCTCGATGTAAATGCATCAAAACCATTCACTCGACTCAAATACATAACATCCATACATTAAACGTTGTCTCGCACCGCTGAAGCGAACGAAACTTTGAGCAACACCGAAATCGAGATATCGCGTTTTTCGAGCGTTTCTGAGATCACAGCTAAGTGTAAAAGAGCAAAAACCTTCATTCTACTCAAATACACCACATCCATGCGTTAAAAGTGGTCTGGCGCTTCTGCAACGAACGAAAAATTGAAGAACACCGAAATCGAGATATCTCGTGTTTGGAGCGTTTCTGAGATCACAGCTCGATGTAAATGTATCAAAAACCTTCATTCTACTCAAATACACAACATCCATGAGTTAAAAGTTGTCTGGCACCGCTGAAGCGAACCAAACATCGAGGAACACCGAAATCGATATATCGCGTGTTTCGAGCGTGTCTGAGATCACAGCTCGATGTAAATGCATAAAAACCATTCACTCGACTCAAATACATAACATCCATACATTAAACGTTGTCTCGCACCGCTGAAGCGAACGAAACTTTGAGCAACACCGAAATCGAGATATCGCGTTTTTCGAGCGTTTCTGAGATCACAGCTAAGTGTAAAAGAGCAAAAACCTTCATTCTACTCAAATACACCACATCCATGCGTTAAAAGTGGTCTGGCGCTTCTGCAACGAACGAAAAAATGAAGAACACCGAAATCGAGATATCTCGTGTTCCGAGCGTATCTGACTTCACAGGTCGATGTAAATGTATCAAAAACCTTCTTTCTACTCAAATACACAACATCCATGCGTTAAAAGTTGTCTTGGTGGTGAAGGGTTTCGGCAGAGGAACGTTCCTCTGCCGAAACCCTTCACCACCAAGAAACGCAGCGGTCAAAACAAAATTTCAACAATTAAAAGTTGTCTGGCACCGCTGAAGCGAACCAAACATCGAAGAACACCGAAGACGATATATCGCGTGTTTCGAGCGTGTCTGAGATCACAGCTCGATGTAAATGCATCAAAATCATTCACTCGACTCAAATACATAACATCCATACATTAAACGTTTTCTCTCACCGCTGAAGCGAACGAAACTTTGGGCAACACCGAAATCGAGATATCGCGTGTTTCGAGCTCTTCTGAGATCACAGCTCGATGTATATGTATCAAAAACCTTCATTCTACTCAGATACACCACATCCTTGCGTTGAAAGTTGTCTGGCACCGTTGTAACGAACGAAACATTGAAGAACACCGAAATCGTGATATCGCGTGTTTCGAGCGTTTCTGAGATCACAGCTAAGTGTAAAAGAGCAAAAACCTTCATTCTACTCAAATACACCACATCCATGCGTTAAAAGTGGTCCGGCGCTTCTGCAACGAACGAAACCTTGAAGAACACCGAAATCGGGATATTGCGCGTTTCGAGCTCTTCTGAGATCACAGCTCGATGTATATGTATCAAAAACCTTGATTCTACTCAAATACACAACATCCATGCGTTAAAAGTCGTCTGGTACCGTTGTAACGAACGAAACATTGAAGAACACCGAAATCGTGATATCGCGTGTTTCGAGCGTTTTTGAGATCGCAGCTAAGTGTAAAAGAGCAAAAACCTTCATTCTACTCAAATACACCACATCCATGCGTTAAAAGTTGTCTGGCACCGCGGAAGCGAACCAAACATCGAAGAACACCGAAATCGAGATATCGCGTGTTTCGAGCTTGTCTGAGATCACAGCTCGATGTATATGTATCAAAAACCTTCATTCTACTCAAATACAACACATCCATGCGTTAAAAGTCTTCTGGTACCGCTGTAACGAACCAAACATCGAAGAACACCGAAATCTAGATATCTCGTGTTTGGAGCGTTTCTGAGATCACAGCTCGATGTAAATGTATCAAAGACCTTCATTCTACTCAAATACACAACATCCGTGCGTTAAAAGTTGTGTGGCACCGCTGAAGCGAACCAAACATCGAGGAACACCGAAATCGATATATCGCGTGTTTCGAGCGTGTCTGAGATCACAGCTCGATGTAAATGCATCAAAACCATTCACTCGACTCAAATACATAACATCCATACATTAAACGTTGTCTCGTTGTCTGAAGCGAACGAAACTTTGAGCAACACCGAAATCGAGATATCGCGTTTTTCGAGCGTTTCTGAGATCACAGCTAAGTGTAAAAGAGCAAAAACCTTCATTCTAATCAAATACACAACATCCATGCGTTAAAAGTCGTCTGGTACCGTTGTAACGAACGAAAAATTGAAGAACACCGAAATCGAGATATCGCGTGTTTCGAGCGTTTCTGAGATCACAGCTAAGTGTAAAAGAGCAAAAACCTTCATTCTACTGAAATACACCACATCCATGCGTTAAAAGTGGTCCGGCGCTTCTGCAACAAACGAAACCTTGAAGAACACCGAAATCGAGATATTGCGCGTTTCGAGCTCTTCTGAGATCACAGCTCGATGTATATGTATCAAAAACCTTCATTCTACTCAAATACAACACATCCATGCGTTAAAAGTCGTCTGGTACCGTTGTAACGAACGAAACATTGAAGAACACCGAAATCGTGATATCGCGTGTTTCGAGCGTTTCTGAGATCACAGCTAAGTGTAAAAGAGCAAAAACCTTCATTCTACTCAAATACACCAACATCCATGCGTTAAAAGTTGTCTGGCACCGCGGAAGTGAACCAAACATCGAAGAACACCGAAATCGAGATATCGCGTGTTTCGAGCTTGTCTGAGATCACAGCTCGATGTATATGTATCAAAAACCTTCATTCTACTCAACTACAACACATCCATG
The DNA here is from genome assembly GCA_963932165.1 of Pimpla rufipes. NCBI lineage: Eukaryota > Metazoa > Arthropoda > Insecta > Hymenoptera > Ichneumonidae > Pimpla > Pimpla rufipes. The sequence continues at coordinate 7,573,641 of OZ010640.1, forward strand.
CGTTAAAAGTCGTCTGGTACCGCTGTAACGAACCAAAAATCGAAGAACACCGAAATCTAGATATCTCGTGTTTGGAGCGTTTCTGAGATCACAGCTCGATGTAAATGTATCAAAAACCTTCATTCTACTCAAATACACAACATCCATGCGTTAAAAGTTGTCTGGCACCGCTGAAGAGAACCAAACATCGAGGAACACCGAAATCGATATATCGCGTGTTTCGAGCGTGTCTGAGATCACAGCTCGATGTAAATGCATCAAAACCATTCACTCGACTCAAATACATAACATCCATACATTAAACGTTGTCTCGCACCGCTGAAGCGAACGAAACTTCGAGCAACACCGAAATCGAGATATCGCGTTTTTCGAGCGTTTCTGAGATCACAGCTAAGTGTAAAAGAGCAAAATCCTTCATTCTACTCAAATACACCACGTCCATGCGTTAAAAGTGGTCTGGCGCTTCTGCAACGAACGAAAAAATGAAGAACACCGAAATCGAGATATCTCGTGTTCCGAGCGTATCTGACTTCACAGGTCGATGTAAATGTATCAAAAACCTTCTTTCTACTCAAATACACAACATCCATGCGTTAAAAGTTGTCTGGCACCGCTGAAGCGAACCAAACATCGAAGAACACCGAAGTCGATATATCGCGTGTTTCGAGCGTGTCTGAGATCACAGCTCGATGTAAATGCATCAAAACCATTCACTCGACTCAAATACATAACATCCATACATTAAACGTTGTCTCGCACCGCTGAAGCGAACGAAACTTTGAGCAACACCGAAATCGAGATATCGCGTTTTTCGAGCGTTTCTGAGATCACAGCTAAGTGTAAAAGCGCAAAATCCTTCATTCTACTCAAATACACCACATCCATGCGTTAAAAGTGGTCTGGCGCTTCTGCAACGAACGAAAAATTAAAGAACACCGAAATCGAGATATCTCGTGTTTGGAGCGTTTCTGAGATCACAGCTCGATGTAAATGTATCAAAAACCTTCATTCTACTCAAATACACAACATCCATGCGTTAAAAGTTGTCTGGAACCGCTGAAGCGAACCAAACATCGAAGAACACCGAAGTCGATATATCGCGTGTTTCGAGCGTGTCTGAGATCACAGCTCGATGTAAATGCATCAAAATCATTCACTCGACTCAAATACATAACATCCATACATTAAACGTTTTCTCGCACCGCTAAAGCGAACGAAACTTTGGGCAACACCGAAATCGAGATATCGCGTGTTTCGAGCTCTCTGAGATCACAGCTCGATGTATATGTATCAAAAACCTTCATTCTACTCAAATACAACACATCCATGCGTTAAAAGTAGTCTGGTACCGTTGGAACGAACGAAACATTGAAGAACACCGAAATCGTGATATCGCGTGTTTCGAGCGTTTCTGAGATCACAGCTAAGTGTAAAAGAGCAAAAACCTTCATTCTACTCAAATACACCACATCCATGCGTTAAAAGTTGTCTGGCACCGCGGAAGCGAACCAAACATCGAAGAACACCGAAATCGAGATATCGCGTTTTTCGAGCGTTTCTGAGATCACAGCTAAGTGTAAAAGAGCATAAACCTTCATTCTACTCAAATACACCACATCCATGCGTTAAAAGTGGTCTGGCGCTTCTGCAACGAACGAAACATCGAAGAACACCGAAATCGAGATATCGCGTGTTTCGAGCTTGTCTGAGATCACAGCTCGATGTATATGTATCAAAAACCTTCATTCTACTCACTAAAACACATCCATGCGTTAAAAGTCGTCTGGTATCGCTGTAACGAACCAAACATCGAAGAACACCCAAATCTAGATATCTCGTGTTTGGAGCGTTTCTAAGATCACAGCTCGATGTAAATGTATCAAAAACCTTCATTCTACTCAAATACACAGCATCCATGCGTTAAAAGTTGTCTGGCACCGCTGAAGCGAACCAAACATCGAGGAACACCGAAATCGATATATCGCGTGTTTCGAGCGTGTCTGAGATCACAGCTCGATGTAAATGCATCAAATCCATTCACTCGACTCAAATACATAACATCCATACATTAAACGTTGTCTCGCACCGCTGAAGCGAACGAAACTTTGAGCAACACCGAAATCGAGATATCGCGTTTTTCGAGCGTTTCTGAGATCACAGCAAAGTGTAAAAGAGCAAAAACCTTCATTCTACTCAAATACACCACATCCATGCGTTAAAAGTGGTCTGGCGCTTCTGCAACGAACGAAAAATTGAAGAACACCGCGATCGAGATATTGCGTGTTTCGAGCGTGTCTGAGATCACAGCTCGATGTAAATGTATCAAAAACCTTCATTCTACTGAAATACACAACATCCATGCGTTAAAATTTGTCTGGCACCGCTGAAGCGAACCAAACATCGAGGAACACCGAAATCGATTTATCGCGTGTTTCGAGCGTGTCTGATATCTCAGCTCGATGTAAATGCATCAAAACCATACACTCGATTCAAATACATAACATCCATACATTAAACGTTGTCTCGCACCGCTGAAGCGAACGAAACTTTGAGCAACACCGAAATCGAGATATCGCGTGTTTCGAGCTCTTCTGAGATCACAGCTCGATGTATATGTACCAAAAACCTTGATTCTACTCAAATACACAACATCCATGCGTTAAAAGTTGTCTGGCGCTTCTGTGACGAACGAAACATCGACGAACACCAAAATCGTTATATCTCGTGTTCCGAGCGTATCTGACTTCACAGGTCGATGTAAATGTATCAAAAACCTTCATTCTACTCAAATACACAACATCCATGCGTTAAAAGTTGTCCGGCGCTTCTGTGACGAACGAAACATCGAAGAACACCAAAATCGTTATATCTCGCGTTCCGAGCGTATCTGACTTCACAGGTCGATGTAAAAGGGCAAAAACATTCATTCTACTCAAATACACCACATCAATGCGTTAAAAGTTGTCTGGCACCGTTGTAACGAACGAAACATTGAAGAACACCGAAATCGGGATATCGCGTGTTTCGAGCGTGTCTGAGATCACAGCTCGATGTAAATGCATAAAGACCATTCACTCGACTCAAATACATAACATCCATACATTAAACGTTGTCTCGCACCGCTGAAGCGAACGAAACTTTGAGCAACACCGAAATCGAGATATCGCGTGTTTCGAGCTCTTCTGAGATCACAGCTCGATGTAAATGCATCAAAACCATTCACTCGACTCAAATACATAACATCCATACATTAAACGTTGTCTCGTTGTCTGAAGCGAACGAAACTTTGAGCAACACCGAAATCGAGATATCGCGTTTTTCTAGCGTTTCTGAGATCACAGCTAAGTGTAAAAGAGCAAAAACCTTCATTCTAATCAAATACACCACATCCATGCGTTAAAAGTGGTCTGGCGCTTCTGCAACGAACGAAACATTGAAGAACACCGAAATCGTGATATCGCGTGTTTCGAACGTTTCTGAGATCACAGCTCGATGAAAAAGTATCAAAAACCTTCATTCTACTCAAATACACAACATCCATGCGTTAAAAGTTGTCAGGCACCGCTGAAGCGAACCAAACATCGAAGAACACCGAAGTCGATATATCGCGTGTTTCGAGCGTGTCTGAGTTCACAGCTCGATGTAAATGCATCAAAACCATTCACTCGACTCAAATACATAACATCCATACATTAAACGTTTTCTCGTACCGCTGAAGCGAACGAAACTTTGGGCAACACCGAACTCGAGATATTGCGTGTTTCGAGCTCTTCTGAGAACGCAGCTCGATGTATATGTATCAAAAACCTTCATTCTACTCAAATACACCACATCCATGCGTTGAAAGTTGTCTGGCACCGTTGTAACGAACGAAACATTGAAGAACACCGAAATCGTGATAACGCGTGTTTCGAGCGTTTCTGAGATCACAGCTGAGTGTAAAAGAGCAAAAACCTTCATTCTAATCAAATACACCACATCCATGCGTTAAAAGTGGTCTGGCGCTTCTGCAACGAACGAAAAATTGAAGAACACCGAAATCGAGATATCGCGTGTTTCGAGCTCTTCTGAGATCACAGCTCGATGTATATGTATCAAAAACCTTGATTCTACTCAAATACACAACATCCATGCGTTAAAAGTGGTCTGGTACCGTTGTAACGAACGAAACATTGAAGAACACCGAAATCGTGATAACGCGTGTTTCGAGCGTTTCTGAGATCACAGCTAAGTGTAAAAGAGCAAAAACCTTCATTCTACTCAAATACACCACATCCATGCGTTAAAAGTGGTCCGGCGCTTCTGCAACGAACGAAACCTTGAAGAACACCGAAATCGAGATATTGCGCGTTTCGAGCTCTTCTGAGATCACAGCTCGATGTATATGTATCAAAAACCTTCATTCTACTCAAATACAACACATCCATGCGTTAAAAGTCGTCTGGTACCGTTGTAACGAACGAAACATTGAAGAACACCGAAATCGTGATATCGCTTGTTTCGAGCGTTTCTGAGATCACAGCTAAGTGTAAAAGAGCAAAAACCTTCATTCTACTCAAATACACCACATCCATGCGTTAAAGGTGGTCTGGCGCTTCTGCAACGAACGAAAAATTGAAGAACACCGAAATCGAGATATCTCGTGTTCCGAGCGTATCTGACTTCACAGGTCGATGTAAATGTATCAAAAACCTTCTTTCTACTCAAATACACAACATCCATGCGTTAAAAGTTGTCTGGAACCGCTGAAGCGAACCAAACATCGAAGAACACCGAAGTCGATATATCGCGTGTTTCGAGCGTGTCTGAGATCACAGCTCGATGTAAATGCATCAAATCCATTCACTCGACTCAAATACATAACATCCATACATTAAACGTTTTCTCGCACCGCTAAAGCGAACGAAACTTTGGGCAACACCGAAATCGAGATATCGCGTGTTTCGAGCTCTCTGAGATCACAGCTCGATGTATATGTATCAAAAACCTTCATTCTACTCAAATACACCACATCCTTGCGTTGAAAGTTGTCTGGCACCGTTGTAACGAACGAAACATTGAAGAACACCGAAATCGTGATATCACGTATTTCGAGCGTTTCTGAGATCACAGCTACGTGTAAAAGAGCAAAAACCTTCATTCTACTCAAATACACCACATCCATGCGTTGAAAGTTGTCTGGCACCGTTGTAACGAACGAAACATTGAAGAACACCGAAATCGTTATATCGCGTGTTTCGAGCGTTTCTGAGATCACAACTAAGTGTAAAAGAGCAAAAACCTTCATTCTACTCAAATACACCACATCCATGCGTTGAAAGTTGTCTGGCACCGTTGCAACGAACGAAACATTGAAGAACACCGAAATCGTGATATCGCGTGTTTCGAGCGTTTCTGAGATCACAGCTAAGTGTAAAAGAGCAAAAACCTTCATTCTACTCAAATACACCACATCCATGCGTTAAAAGTGGTCTGGCGCTTCTGCAACGAACGAAAAATTGAAGAACACCGAAATCGAGATATCGCGTGTTTCGAGCTCTTCTGAGATCACAGCTCGATGTATATGTATCAAAAACCTTGATTCTACTCAAATACCCAACATCCATGCGTTAAAAGTCGTCTGGTACCGTTGTAACGAACGAAACATTGAAGAACACCGAAATCGTGATAACGCGTGTTTCGAGCGTTTCTGAGATCACAGCTAAGTGTAAAAGAGCAAAAACCTTCATTCTACTCAAATACACCACATCCATGCGTTAAAAGTGGTCCGGCGCTTCTATGACGAACGAAACATCGAAGAACACCAAAATCGTTATATCTCGTGTTCCGAGCGTATCTGACTTCACAGGTCGATGTAAATGTATCAAAAACCTTCATTCTACTCAAATACACAACATCCATGCGTTAAAAGTTGTCCGGCGCTTCTGTGACGAACGAAACATCGAAGAACACCAAAATCGTTATATCTCGCGTTCCGAGCGTATCTGACTTCACAGGTCGATGTAAAAGGGCAAAAACATTCATTCTACTCAAATACACCACATCAATGCGTTAAAAGTTGTCTGGCACCGTTGTAACGAACGAAACATTGAAGAACACCGAAATCGGGATATCGCGTGTTTCGAGCGTGTCTGAGATCACAGCTCGATGTAAATGCATAAAGACCATTCACTCGACTCAAATACATAACATCCATACATTAAACGTTGTCTCGCACCGCTGAAGCGAACGAAACTTTGAGCAACACCGAAATCGAGATATCGCGTGTTTCGAGCTCTTCTGAGATCACAGCTCGATGTAAATGCATCAAAACCATTCACTCGACTCAAATACATAACATCCATACATTAAACGTTGTCTCGTTGTCTGAAGCGAACGAAACTTTGAGCAACACCGAAATCGAGATATCGCGTTTTTCGAGCGTTTCTGAGATCACAGCTAAGTGTAAAAGAGCAAAAACCTTCATTCTAATCAAATACACCACATCCATGCGTTAAAAGTGGTCTGGCGCTTCTGCAACGAACGAAACATTGAAGAACACCGAAATCGTGATATCGCGTGTTTCGAACGTTTCTGAGATCACAGCTCGATGAAAAAGTATCAAAAACCTTCATTCTACCCAAATACACAACATCCATGCGTTAAAAGTTGTCAGGCACCGCTGAAGCGAACCAAACATCGAAGAACACCGAAGTCGATATATCGCGTGTTTCGAGCGTGTCTGAGATCACAGCTCGATGTAAATGCATCAAAACCATTCACTCGACTCAAATACATAACATCCATACATTAAACGTTTTCTCGCACCGCTGAAGCGAACGAAACTTTGGGCAACACCGAACTCGAGATATTGCGTGTTTCGAGCTCTTCTGAGATCACAGCTCGATGTATATGTATCAAAAACCTTCATTCTACTCAAATACACCACATCCATGCGTTGAAAGTTGTCTGGCACCGTTGTAACGAACGAAACATTGAAGAACACCGAAATCGTGATAACGCGTGTTTCGAGCGTTTCTGAGATCACAGCTGAGTGTAAAAGAGCAAAAACCTTCATTCTAATCAAATACACCACATCCATGCGTTAAAAGTGGTCTGGCGCTTCTGCAACGAACGAAAAATTGAAGAACACCGAAATCGAGATATCGCGTGTTTCGAGCTCTTCTGAGATCACACCTCGATGTATATGTATCAAAAACCTTGATTCTAATCAAATACACCACATCCATGCGTTAAAAGTGGTCTGGCGCTTCTGCAACGAACGAAAAATTGAAGAACACCGAAATCGAGATATCGCGTGTTTCGAGCTCTTCTGAGATCACAGCTCGATGTATATGTATCAAAAACCTTGATTCTACTCAAAAACATCCATGCGTTAAAAGTGGTCTGGTACCGTTGTAACGAACGAAACATTGAAGAACACCGAAATCGTGATAACGCGTGTTTCGAGAGTTTCTGAGATCACAGCTAAGTGTAAAAGAGCAAAAACCTTCATTCTACTCAAATACACCACATCCATGCGTTAAAAGTGGTCTGGCGCTTCTGCAACGAACGAAAAATTGAAGAACACCGAAATCGAGATATCGCGTGTTTTAAGCGTTTCTGAGATCACAGCTCGATGTAAATGTATCAAAAACCTTCATTCTACTCAAATCACAACATCCATGAGTTAAAAGTTGTCTGGCACCGCTGAAGCGAACCAAACATCGAGGAACACCGAAATCGATATATCGCGTGTTTCGAGCGTGTCTGAGATCACAGCTCGATGTAAATGCATCAAAACCATTCACTCGACTCAAATACATAACATCCATACATTAAACGTTGTCTCGCACCGCTGAAGCGAACGAAACTTTGAGCAACACCGAAATCGAGATATAGCGTTTTTCGAGCGTTTCTGAGATCACAGCTAAGTGTAAAAGAGCAAAAACCTTCATTCTACTCAAATACACCACATCCATGCGTTGAAAGTTGTCTGGCACCGTTGTAACGAACGAAACATTGAAGAACACCGAAATCGTTATATCGCGTGTTTCGAGCGTTTCTGAGATCACAGCTAAGTGTAAAAGAACAAAAACCTTCATTCTACTCAAATACACCACATCCATGCGTTAAAAGTTGTCTGGCACCGCGGAAGCGAACCAAACATCGAAGAACACCGAAATCGAGATATCGCGTGTTTCGAGCTTGTCTGAGATCACAGCTCGATGTATATGTATCAAGAACCTTCATTCTACTCAACTACAACACATCCATGCGTTAAAAGTCGTCTGGTACCGCTGTAACGAACCAAACATCGAAGAACACCGAAATCTAGATATCTCGTGTTTGGAGCGTTTCTGAGATCACAGCTCGATGTAAATGTATCAAAAACCTTCGTTCTACTCAAATACACAACATCCATGCGTTAAAAGTTGTCTGGCACCGCTGAAGCGAACCAAACATCGAGGAACACCGAAATCGATATATCGCGTGTTTCGAGCGTGTCTGAGATCACAGCTCGATGTAAATGCATCAAAACCATTCACTCGACTCAAATACATAACATCCATACATTAAACGTTGTCTCGCACCGCTGAAGCGAACGAAACTTTGAGCAACACCGAAATCGAGATATCGCGTTTTTCGAGCGTTTCTGAGATCACAGCTAAGTGTAAAAGAGCAAAAACCTTCATTCTACTCAAATACACCACATCCATGCGTTAAAAGTGGTCTGGCGCTTCTGCAACGAACGAAAAATTGAAGAACACCGAAATCGAGATATCTCGTGTTTGGAGCGTTTCTGAGATCACAGCTCGATGTAAATGTATCAAAAACCTTCATTCTACTCAAATACACAACATCCATGAGTTAAAAGTTGTCTGGCACCGCTGAAGCGAACCAAACATCGAGGAACACCGAAATCGATATATCGCGTGTTTCGAGCGTGTCTGAGATCACAGCTCGATGTAAATGCATAAAAACCATTCACTCGACTCAAATACATAACATCCATACATTAAACGTTGTCTCGCACCGCTGAAGCGAACGAAACTTTGAGCAACACCGAAATCGAGATATCGCGTTTTTCGAGCGTTTCTGAGATCACAGCTAAGTGTAAAAGAGCAAAAACCTTCATTCTACTCAAATACACCACATCCATGCGTTAAAAGTGGTCTGGCGCTTCTGCAACGAACGAAAAAATGAAGAACACCGAAATCGAGATATCTCGTGTTCCGAGCGTATCTGACTTCACAGGTCGATGTAAATGTATCAAAAACCTTCTTTCTACTCAAATACACAACATCCATGCGTTAAAAGTTGTCTTGGTGGTGAAGGGTTTCGGCAGAGGAACGTTCCTCTGCCGAAACCCTTCACCACCAAGAAACGCAGCGGTCAAAACAAAATTTCAACAATTAAAAGTTGTCTGGCACCGCTGAAGCGAACCAAACATCGAAGAACACCGAAGACGATATATCGCGTGTTTCGAGCGTGTCTGAGATCACAGCTCGATGTAAATGCATCAAAATCATTCACTCGACTCAAATACATAACATCCATACATTAAACGTTTTCTCTCACCGCTGAAGCGAACGAAACTTTGGGCAACACCGAAATCGAGATATCGCGTGTTTCGAGCTCTTCTGAGATCACAGCTCGATGTATATGTATCAAAAACCTTCATTCTACTCAGATACACCACATCCTTGCGTTGAAAGTTGTCTGGCACCGTTGTAACGAACGAAACATTGAAGAACACCGAAATCGTGATATCGCGTGTTTCGAGCGTTTCTGAGATCACAGCTAAGTGTAAAAGAGCAAAAACCTTCATTCTACTCAAATACACCACATCCATGCGTTAAAAGTGGTCCGGCGCTTCTGCAACGAACGAAACCTTGAAGAACACCGAAATCGGGATATTGCGCGTTTCGAGCTCTTCTGAGATCACAGCTCGATGTATATGTATCAAAAACCTTGATTCTACTCAAATACACAACATCCATGCGTTAAAAGTCGTCTGGTACCGTTGTAACGAACGAAACATTGAAGAACACCGAAATCGTGATATCGCGTGTTTCGAGCGTTTTTGAGATCGCAGCTAAGTGTAAAAGAGCAAAAACCTTCATTCTACTCAAATACACCACATCCATGCGTTAAAAGTTGTCTGGCACCGCGGAAGCGAACCAAACATCGAAGAACACCGAAATCGAGATATCGCGTGTTTCGAGCTTGTCTGAGATCACAGCTCGATGTATATGTATCAAAAACCTTCATTCTACTCAAATACAACACATCCATGCGTTAAAAGTCTTCTGGTACCGCTGTAACGAACCAAACATCGAAGAACACCGAAATCTAGATATCTCGTGTTTGGAGCGTTTCTGAGATCACAGCTCGATGTAAATGTATCAAAGACCTTCATTCTACTCAAATACACAACATCCGTGCGTTAAAAGTTGTGTGGCACCGCTGAAGCGAACCAAACATCGAGGAACACCGAAATCGATATATCGCGTGTTTCGAGCGTGTCTGAGATCACAGCTCGATGTAAATGCATCAAAACCATTCACTCGACTCAAATACATAACATCCATACATTAAACGTTGTCTCGTTGTCTGAAGCGAACGAAACTTTGAGCAACACCGAAATCGAGATATCGCGTTTTTCGAGCGTTTCTGAGATCACAGCTAAGTGTAAAAGAGCAAAAACCTTCATTCTAATCAAATACACAACATCCATGCGTTAAAAGTCGTCTGGTACCGTTGTAACGAACGAAAAATTGAAGAACACCGAAATCGAGATATCGCGTGTTTCGAGCGTTTCTGAGATCACAGCTAAGTGTAAAAGAGCAAAAACCTTCATTCTACTGAAATACACCACATCCATGCGTTAAAAGTGGTCCGGCGCTTCTGCAACAAACGAAACCTTGAAGAACACCGAAATCGAGATATTGCGCGTTTCGAGCTCTTCTGAGATCACAGCTCGATGTATATGTATCAAAAACCTTCATTCTACTCAAATACAACACATCCATGCGTTAAAAGTCGTCTGGTACCGTTGTAACGAACGAAACATTGAAGAACACCGAAATCGTGATATCGCGTGTTTCGAGCGTTTCTGAGATCACAGCTAAGTGTAAAAGAGCAAAAACCTTCATTCTACTCAAATACACCAACATCCATGCGTTAAAAGTTGTCTGGCACCGCGGAAGTGAACCAAACATCGAAGAACACCGAAATCGAGATATCGCGTGTTTCGAGCTTGTCTGAGATCACAGCTCGATGTATATGTATCAAAAACCTTCATTCTACTCAACTACAACACATCCATGCGTTAAAAGTCGTCTGGTACCGCTGTAACGAACCAAAAATCGAAGAACACCGAAATCTAGATATCTCGTGTTTGGAGCGTTTCTGAGATCACAGCTCGATGTAAATGTATCAAAAACCTTCATTCTACTCAAATACACAACATCCATGCGTTAAAAGTTGTCTGGCACCGCTGAAGAGAACCAAACATCGAGGAACACCGAAATCGATATATCGCGTGTTTCGAGCGTGTCTGAGATCACAGCTCGATGTAAATGCATCAAAACCATTCACTCGACTCAAATACATAACATCCATACATTAAACGTTGTCTCGCACCGCTGAAGCGAACGAAACTTCGAGCAACACCGAAATCGAGATATCGCGTTTTTCGAGCGTTTCTGAGATCACAGCTAAGTGTAAAAGAGCAAAATCCTTCATTCTACTCAAATACACCACATCCATGCGTTAAAAGTGGTCTGGCGCTTCTGCAACGAACGAAAAAATGAAGAACACCGAAATCGAGATATCTCGTGTTCCGAGCGTATCTGACTTCACAGGTCGATGTAAATGTATCAAAAACCTTCTTTCTACTCAAATACACAACATCCATGCGTTAAAAGTTGTCTGGCACCGCTGAAGCGAACCAAACATCGAAGAACACCGAAGTCGATATATCGCGTGTTTCGAGCGTGTCTGAGATCACAGCTCGATGTAAATGCATCAAAACCATTCACTCGACTCAAATACATAACATCCATACATTAAACGTTGTCTCGCACCGCTGAAGCGAACGAAACTTTGAGCAACACCGAAATCGAGATATCGCGTTTTTCGAGCGTTTCTGAGATCACAGCTAAGTGTAAAAGCGCAAAATCCTTCATTCTACTCAAATACACCACATCCATGCGTTAAAAGTGGTCTGGCGCTTCTGCAACGAACGAAAAATTAAAGAACACCGAAATCGAGATATCTCGTGTTTGGAGCGTTTCTGAGATCACAGCTCGATGTAAATGTATCAAAAACCTTCATTCTACTCAAATACACAACATCCATGCGTTAAAAGTTGTCTGGAACCGCTGAAGCGAACCAAACATCGAAGAACACCGAAGTCGATATATCGCGTGTTTCGAGCGTGTCTGAGATCACAGCTCGATGTAAATGCATCAAAATCATTCACTCGACTCAAATACATAACATCCATACATTAAACGTTTTCTCGCACCGCTAAAGCGAACGAAACTTTGGGCAACACCGAAATCGAGATATCGCGTGTTTCGAGCTCTCTGAGATCACAGCTCGATGTATATGTATCAAAAACCTTCATTCTACTCAAATACAACACATCCATGCGTTAAAAGTAGTCTGGTACCGTTGGAACGAACGAAACATTGAAGAACACCGAAATCGTGATATCGCGTGTTTCGAGCGTTTCTGAGATCACAGCTAAGTGTAAAAGAGCAAAAACCTTCATTCTACTCAAATACACCACATCCATGCGTTAAAAGTTGTCTGGCACCGCGGAAGCGAACCAAACATCGAAGAACACCGAAATCGAGATATCGCGTGTTTCGAGCTCTTCTGAGATCACACCTCGATGTATATGTTTCAAAAACCTTGATTCTAATCAAATACACCACATCCATGCGTTAAAAGTGGTCTGGCGCTTCTGCAACGAACGAAAAATTGAAGAACACCGAAATCGAGATATCGCGTGTTTCGAGCTCTTCTGAGATCACAGCTCGATGTATATGTATCAAAAACCTTCATTCTACTCAAATACATAACATCCATGCGTTAAAATTTGTCTGGGACCGCTGAAGCGAACGACACATGAAAGAACACCGAAATCGAGATATCTCGTGTTTGGAGCGTTTCTGAGATCACAGCTCGATGTAAATGTAAAAAAAGCTTGATTCTACTCAAATACACAACATCCATGCGTTAAAAGTTGTCTGGCGCTTCTGTGACGAACGAAACATCGAAGAACACCAAAATCGTTATATCTCGTGTTCCGAGCGTATCTGACTTCACAGGTCGATGTAAATGCATCAAAAACCTTCATTCTACTCAAATACACAACATCCATGCGTCAAAAGTTGTCTGGCACCGCTAAAGCGAACCAAATATCGAAGAACACCGAAGTCGATATATCGCGTGTTTCGAGCGTGTCTGAGATCACAGCTCGATGTAAATGCATCAAAACCATTCACTCGACTCAAATACATAACATCCATACATTAAACGTTTTCTCGCACCGCTGAAGCGAACGAAACTTTGGGCAACACCGAAATCGAGATATTGCGTGTTTCGAGCTCTTCTGAGATCACAGCTCGATGTATATGTATCAAAAACATTGATTCTACTCAAATACACAACATCCATGCGTTAAAAGTGGTCTGGCGCTTCTGCAACGAACGAAAAATTGAAGAACACCGAAATCGATATATCTCGTGTTTGGTTCGTTTCTGAGATCACAGCTCGATGTATATGTATCAAAAACCTTGATTCTACTGAAATACGCAACATCAATGCTTTAAAAGTTGTCTGGCGCTTCCGTGACGAACGAAACATCGAAGAACACCAAAATCGTTATATCTCGTGTTCCGAGCGTATCTGACTTCACAGGTCGATGTAAATGTATCAAAAACCTTCTTTCTACTCAAATACACAACATACATGCGTTAAAAGTTGTCTGGCACCGCGGAAGCGAACCAAACATCGAAGAACACCGAAATCGAGATATCGCGTGTTTCGAGCTCTTCTGAGATCACACCTCGATGTATATGTATCAAAAACCTTGATTCTAATCAAATACACCACATCCATGCGTTAAAAGTGGTCTGGCGCTTCTGCAACGAACGAAAAATTGAAGAACACCGAAATCGAGATATCGCGTGTTTCGAGCTCTTCTGAGATCACAGCTCGATGTATATGTATCAAAAACCTTCATTCTACTCAAATACATAACATCCATGCGTTAAAATTTGTCTGGGACCGCTGAAGCGAACGACACATGAAAGAACACCGAAATCGAGATATCTCGTGTTTGGAGCGTTTCTGAGATCACAGCTCGATGTAAATGTAAAAAAAGCTTGATTCTACTCAAATACACAACATCCATGCGTTAAAAGTTGTCTGGCGCTTCTGTGACGAACGAAACATCGAAGAACACCAAAATCGTTATATCTCGTGTTCCGAGCGTATCTGACTTCACAGGTCGATGTAAATGCATCAAAAACCTTCATTCTACTCAAATACACAACATCCATGCGTCAAAAGTTGTCTGGCACCGCTAAAGCGAACCAAATATCGAAGAACACCGAAGTCGATATATCGCGTGTTTCGAGCGTGTCTGAGATCACAGCTCGATGTAAATGCATCAAAACCATTCACTCGACTCAAATACATAACATCCATACATTAAACGTTTTCTCGCACCGCTGAAGCGAACGAAACTTTGGGCAACACCGAAATCGAGATATTGCGTGTTTCGAGCTCTTCTGAGATCACAGCTCGATGTATATGTATCAAAAACATTGATTCTACTCAAATACACAACATCCATGCGTTAAAAGTGGTCTGGCGCTTCTGCAACGAACGAAAAATTGAAGAACACCGAAATCGATATATCTCGTGTTTGGTTCGTTTCTGAGATCACAGCTCGATGTATATGTATCAAAAACCTTGATTCTACTGAAATACGCAACATCAATGCTTTAAAAGTTGTCTGGCGCTTCCGTGACGAACGAAACATCGAAGAACACCAAAATCGTTATATCTCGTGTTCCGAGCGTATCTGACTTCACAGGTCGATGTAAATGTATCAAAAACCTTCTTTCTACTCAAATACACAACATACATGCGTTAAAAGTTGTCTGGCACCGCTGAAGTGGACCAAACATCGAAGAACACCGAAGTCGATATATCGCGTGTTTCGAGCGTGTCTGAGATCACAGCTCGATGTAAATGCATCAAAACCATTCACTCGACTCAAATACATAACATCCATACATTAAACGTTGTCTCGCACCGCTGAAGCGAACGAAACTTTGAGCAACACCGAAATCGAGATATCGCGTTTTTCGAGCGTTTCTGAGATCACAGCTAAGTGTAAAAGAGCAAAAACCTTCATTCTACTCAAATACACCACATCCATGCGTTAAAAGTGGTCTGGCGCTTCTGCAACGAACGAAAAATTGAAGAACACCGCAATCGAGATATTGCGTGTTTCGAGCGTGTCTGAGATCACAGCTCGATGTATATGTATCAAAAACCTTCATTCTACTCAAATACACCACATCCATGCGTTGAAAGTTGTCTGGCACCGTTGTAACGAACGAAACATTGAAGAACACCGAAATCGTGATAACGCGTGTTTCGAGCGTTTCTGAGATCACAGCTAAGTGTAAAAGAGCAAAAACCTTCATTCTACTCAAATACACCACATCCATGCGTTAAAAGTTGTCTGGCACCGCGGAAGCGAACCAAACATCGAAGAACACCGAAATCGAGATATCGCGTGTTTCGAGCTTGTCTGAGATCACAGCTCGATGTATATGTATCAAAAACCTTCATTCTAGTCAAATAAAACACATCCATGCGTTAAAAGTCGTCTGGTACCGCTGTAACGAACCAAACATCGAAGAACACCCAAATCTAGATATCTCGTGTTTGGAGCGTTTCTAAGATCACAGCTCGATGTAAATGTATCAAAAACCTTCATTCTACTCAAATACACAGCATCCATGCGTTAAAAGTTGTCTGGCACCGCTGAAGCGAACCAAACATCGAGGAACACCGAAATCGATATATCGCGTGTTTCGAGCGTGTCTGAGATCACAGCTCGATGTAAATGCATCAAATCCATTCACTCGACTCAAATACATAACATCCATACATTAAACGTTGTCTCGCACCGCTGAAGCGAACGAAACTTTGAGCAACACCGAAATCGAGATATCGCGTTTTTCGAGCGTTTCTGAGATCACAGCTAAGTGTAAAAGAGCAAAAACCTTCATTCTACTCAAATACACCACATCCATGCGTTAAAAGTGGTCTGGCGCTTCTGCAACGAACGAAAAATTGAAGAACACCGAAATCGAGATATCTCGTGTTTTAAGCGTTTCTGAGATCACAGCTCGATGTAAATGTATCAAAAACCTTCATTCTACTCAAATCACAACATCCATGAGTTAAAAGTTGTCTGGCACCGCTGAAGCGAACCAAACATCGAGGAACACCGAAATCGATATATCGCGTGTTTCGAGCGTGTCTGAGATCACAGCTCGATGTAAATGCATCAAAACCATTCACTCGACTCAAATACATAACATCCATACATTAAACGTTGTCTCGCACCGCTGAAGCGAACGAAACTTTGAGCAACACCGAAATCGAGATATAGCGTTTTTCGAGCGTTTCTGAGATCACAGCTAAGTGTAAAAGAGCAAAAACCTTCATTCTACTCAAATACACCACATCCATGCGTTAAAAGTGGTCTGGCGCTTCTGCAACGAACGAAAAATTGAAGAACACCGCAATCGAGATATTGCGTGTTTCGAGCGTGTCTGAGATCACAACTCGATGTAAATGTATCAAAAACCTTCATTCTACTGAAATACACAACATCCATGCGTTAAAAGTTGTCTGGCACCGCTGAAGCGAACCAAACATCGAGGAACACCGAAATCGATTTATCGCGTGTTTCGAGCGTGTCTGATATCTCAGCTCGATGTAAATGCATCAAAACCATACACTCGATTCAAATACATAACATCCATACATTAAACGTTGTCTCGCACCGCTGAAGCGAACGAAACTTTGAGCAACACCGAAATCGAGATATCGCGTGTTTCGAGCTCTTCTGAGATCACAGCTCGATGTATATGTACCAAAAACCTTGATTCTACTCAAATACACAACATCCATGCGTTAAAAGTTGTCTGGCGCTTCTGTGACGAACGAAACATCGAAGAACACCAAAATCGTTCTATCTCGTATTCCGAGCGTATCTGACTTCACAGGTCGATGTAAATGTATCAAAAACCTTCATTCTACTCAAATACACAACATCCATGCGTTAAAAGTTGTCTGGTGCTTCTGTGACGAACGAAACATCGAAGAACACCAAAATCGTTATATCTCGCGTTCCGAGCGTATCTGACTTCACAGGTCGATGTAAAAGGGCAAAAACATTCATTCTACTCAAATACACCACATCAATGCGTTAAAAGTTGTCTGGCACCGCTGAAGCGAACCAAACATCGAGGAACACCGAAATCGATATATCGCGTGTTTCGAGCGTGTCTGAGATCACAGCTCGATGTAAATGCATCAAAACCATTCACTCGACTCATATACATAACATCCATACATTAAACGTTGTCTCGCACCGCTGAAGCGAACGAAACTTTGAGCAACACCGAAATCGAGATATAGCGTTTTTCGAGCGTTTCTGAGATCACAGCTAAGTGTAAAAGAGCAAAAACCTTCATTCTACTCAAATACACCACATCCATGCGTTAAAAGTGGTCTGGCGCTTCTGCAACGGACGAAAAATTGAAGAACACCGCAATCGAGATATTGCGTGTTTCGAGCGTGTCTGAGATCACAACTCGATGTAAATGTATCAAAAACCTTCATTCTACTGAAATACACAACATCCATGCGTTAAAAGTTGTCTGGCACCGCTCAAGCGAACCAAACATCGAGGAACACCGAAATCGATTTATCGCGTGTTTCGAGCGTGTCTGATATCTCAGCTCGATGTAAATGCATCAAAACCATACACTCGATTCAAATACATAACATCCATACATTAAACGTTGTCTCGCACCGCTGAAGCGAACGAAACTTTGAGCAACACCGAAATCGAGATATCGCGTGTTTCGAGCTCTTCTGAGATCACAGCTCGATGTATATGTACCAAAAACCTTGATTCTACTCAAATACACAACATCCATGCGTTAAAAGTTGTCTGGCGCTTCTGCAACGAACGAAAAATTGAAGAACACCGAAATCGAGATATCGCGTGTTTCGAGCTCTTCTGAGATCACACCTCGATGTATATGTATCAAAAACCTTGATTCTAATCAAATACACCACATCCATGCGTTAAAAGTGGTCTGGCGCTTCTGCAACGAACGAAAAATTGAAGAACACCGAAATCGAGATATCGCGTGTTTCGAGCTCTTCTGAGATCACAGCTCGATGTATATGTATCAAAAACCTTCATTCGACTCAAATACAACACATCCATGCGTTAAAAGTCTTCTGGTACTGCTGTAACGAACCAAACATCGAAGAACACCGAAATCTAGATATCTCGTGTTTGGAGCGTTTCTGAGATCACAGCTCGATGTAAATGTATCAAAAACCTTCATTCTACTCAAATACACAACATCCGTGCGTTAAAAGTTGTCTGGCACCGCTGAAGCGAACCAAACATCGAGGAACACCGAAATCGATATATCGCGTGTTTCGAGCGTGTCTGAGATCACAGCTCGATGTAAATGCATCAAAACCATTCACTCGACTCAAATACATAACATCCATACATTAAACGTTGTCTCGTTGTCTGAAGCGAACGAAACTTTGAGCAACACCGAAATCGAGATATCGCGTTTTTCGAGCGTTTCTGAGATCACAGCTAAGTGTAAAAGAGCATAAACCTTCATTCTACTCAAATACACCACATCCATGCGTTAAAAGTGGTCTGGCGCTTCTGCAACGAACGAAACATCGAAGAACACCGAAATCGAGATATCGCGTGTTTCGAGCTTGTCTGAGATCACAGCTCGATGTATATGTATCAAAAACCTTCATTCTACTCACTAAAACACATCCATGCGTTAAAAGTCGTCTGGTATCGCTGTAACGAACCAAACATCGAAGAACACCCAAATCTAGATATCTCGTGTTTGGAGCGTTTCTAAGATCACAGCTCGATGTAAATGTATCAAAAACCTTCATTCTACTCAAATACACAGCATCCATGCGTTAAAAGTTGTCTGGCACCGCTGAAGCGAACCAAACATCGAGGAACACCGAAATCGATATATCGCGTGTTTCGAGCGTGTCTGAGATCACAGCTCGATGTAAATGCATCAAATCCATTCACTCGACTCAAATACATAACATCCATACATTAAACGTTGTCTCGCACCGCTGAAGCGAACGAAACTTTGAGCAACACCGAAATCGAGATATCGCGTTTTTCGAGCGTTTCTGAGATCACAGCAAAGTGTAAAAGAGCAAAAACCTTCATTCTACTCAAATACACCACATCCATGCGTTAAAAGTGGTCTGGCGCTTCTGCAACGAACGAAAAATTGAAGAACACCGCAATCGAGATATTGCGTGTTTCGAGCGTGTCTGAGATCACAGCTCGATGTAAATGTATCAAAAACCTTCATTCTACTGAAATACACAACATCCATGCGTTAAAATTTGTCTGGCACCGCTGAAGCGAACCAAACATCGAGGAACACCGAAATCGATTTATCGCGTGTTTCGAGCGTGTCTGATATCTCAGCTCGATGTAAATGCATCAAAACCATACACTCGATTCAAATACATAACATCCATACATTAAACGTTGTCTCGCACCGCTGAAGCGAACGAAACTTTGAGCAACACCGAAATCGAGATATCGCGTGTTTCGAGCTCTTCTGAGATCACAGCTCGATGTATATGTACCAAAAACCTTGATTCTACTCAAATACACAACATCCATGCGTTAAAAGTTGTCTGGCGCTTCTGTGACGAACGAAACATCGACGAACACCAAAATCGTTATATCTCGCGTTCCGAGCGTATCTGACTTCACAGGTCGATGTAAAAGGGCAAAAACATTCATTCTACTCAAATACACCACATCAATGCGTTAAAAGTTGTCTGGCACCGCTGAAGCGAACCAAACATCGAGGAACACCGAAATCGATATATCGCGTGTTTCGAGCGTGTCTGAGATCACAGCTCGATGTAAATGCATCAAAACCATTCACTCGACTCATATACATAACATCCATACATTAAACGTTGTCTCGCACCGCTGAAGCGAACGAAACTTTGAGCAACACCGAAATCGAGATATAGCGTTTTTCGAGCGTTTCTGAGATCACAGCTAAGTGTAAAAGAGCAAAAACCTTCATTCTACTCAAATACACCACATCCATGCGTTAAAAGTGGTCTGGCGCTTCTGCAACGGACGAAAAATTGAAGAACACCGCAATCGAGATATTGCGTGTTTCGAGCGTGTCTGAGATCACAACTCGATGTAAATGTATCAAAAACCTTCATTCTACTGAAATACACAACATCCATGCGTTAAAAGTTGTCTGGCACCGCTGAAGCGAACCAAACATCGAGGAACACCGAAATCGATTTATCGCGTGTTTCGAGCGTGTCTGATATCTCAGCTCGATGTAAATGCATCAAAACCATACACTCGATTCAAATACATAACATCCATACATTAAACGTTGTCTCGCACCGCTGAAGCGAACGAAACTTTGAGCAACACCGAAATCGAGATATCGCGTGTTTCGAGCTCTTCTGAGATCACAGCTCGATGTATATGTACCAAAAACCTTGATTCTACTCAAATACACAACATCCATGCGTTAAAAGTTGTCTGGCGCTTCTGCAACGAACGAAAAATTGAAGAACACCGAAATCGAGATATCGCGTGTTTCGAGCTCTTCTGAGATCACACCTCGATGTATATGTATCAAAAACCTTGATTCTAATCAAATACACCACATCCATGCGTTAAAAGTGGTCTGGCGCTTCTGCAACGAACGAAAAATTGAAGAACACCGAAATCGAGATATCGCGTGTTTCGAGCTCTTCTGAGATCACAGCTCGATGTATATGTATCAAAAACCTTCATTCGACTCAAATACAACACATCCATGCGTTAAAAGTCTTCTGGTACTGCTGTAACGAACCAAACATCGAAGAACACCGAAATCTAGATATCTCGTGTTTGGAGCGTTTCTGAGATCACAGCTCGATGTAAATGTATCAAAAACCTTCATTCTACTCAAATACACAACATCCGTGCGTTAAAAGTTGTCTGGCACCGCTGAAGCGAACCAAACATCGAGGAACACCGAAATCGATATATCGCGTGTTTCGAGCGTGTCTGAGATCACAGCTCGATGTAAATGCATCAAAACCATTCACTCGACTCAAATACATAACATCCATACATTAAACGTTGTCTCGTTGTCTGAAGCGAACGAAACTTTGAGCAACACCGAAATCGAGATATCGCGTTTTTCGAGCGTTTCTGAGATCACAGCTAAGTGTAAAAGAGCATAAACCTTCATTCTACTCAAATACACCACATCCATGCGTTAAAAGTGGTCTGGCGCTTCTGCAACGAACGAAACATCGAAGAACACCGAAATCGAGATATCGCGTGTTTCGAGCTTGTCTGAGATCACAGCTCGATGTATATGTATCAAAAACCTTCATTCTACTCACTAAAACACATCCATGCGTTAAAAGTCGTCTGGTATCGCTGTAACGAACCAAACATCGAAGAACACCCAAATCTAGATATCTCGTGTTTGGAGCGTTTCTAAGATCACAGCTCGATGTAAATGTATCAAAAACCTTCATTCTACTCAAATACACAGCATCCATGCGTTAAAAGTTGTCTGGCACCGCTGAAGCGAACCAAACATCGAGGAACACCGAAATCGATATATCGCGTGTTTCGAGCGTGTCTGAGATCACAGCTCGATGTAAATGCATCAAATCCATTCACTCGACTCAAATACATAACATCCATACATTAAACGTTGTCTCGCACCGCTGAAGCGAACGAAACTTTGAGCAACACCGAAATCGAGATATCGCGTTTTTCGAGCGTTTCTGAGATCACAGCAAAGTGTAAAAGAGCAAAAACCTTCATTCTACTCAAATACACCACATCCATGCGTTAAAAGTGGTCTGGCGCTTCTGCAACGAACGAAAAATTGAAGAACACCGCAATCGAGATATTGCGTGTTTCGAGCGTGTCTGAGATCACAGCTCGATGTAAATGTATCAAAAACCTTCATTCTACTGAAATACACAACATCCATGCGTTAAAATTTGTCTGGCACCGCTGAAGCGAACCAAACATCGAGGAACACCGAAATCGATTTATCGCGTGTTTCGAGCGTGTCTGATATCTCAGCTCGATGTAAATGCATCAAAACCATACACTCGATTCAAATACATAACATCCATACATTAAACGTTGTCTCGCACCGCTGAAGCGAACGAAACTTTGAGCAACACCGAAATCGAGATATCGCGTGTTTCGAGCTCTTCTGAGATCACAGCTCGATGTATATGTACCAAAAACCTTGATTCTACTCAAATACACAACATCCATGCGTTAAAAGTTGTCTGGCGCTTCTGTGACGAACGAAACATCGACGAACACCAAAATCGTTATATCTCGTGTTCCGAGCGTATCTGACTTCACAGGTCGATGTAAATGTATCAAAAACCTTCATTCTACTCAAATACACAACATCCATGCGTTAAAAGTTGTCCGGCGCTTCTGTGACGAAGGAAACATCGAAGAACACCAAAATCGTTATATCTCGCGTTCCGAGCGTATCTGACTTCACAGGTCGATGTAAAAGGGCAAAAACATTCATTCTACTCAAATACACCACATCAATGCGTTAAAAGTTGTCTGGCACCGTTGTAACGAACGAAACATTGAAGAACACCGAAATCGGGATATCGCGTGTTTCGAGCGTGTCTGAGATCACAGCTCGATGTAAATGCATAAAGACCATTCACTCGACTCAAATACATAACATCCATACATTAAACGTTGTCTCGCACCGCTGAAGCGAACGAAACTTTGAGCAACACCGAAATCGAGATATCGCGTGTTTCGAGCTCTTCTGAGATCACAGCTCGATGTAAATGCATCAAAACCATTCACTCGACTCAAATACATAACATCCATACATTAAACGTTGTCTCGTTGTCTGAAGCGAACGAAACTTTGAGCAACACCGAAATCGAGATATCGCGTTTTTCTAGCGTTTCTGAGATCACAGCTAAGTGTAAAAGAGCAAAAACCTTCATTCTAATCAAATACACCACATCCATGCGTTAAAAGTGGTCTGGCGCTTCTGCAACGAACGAAACATTGAAGAACACCGAAATCGTGATATCGCGTGTTTCGAACGTTTCTGAGATCACAGCTCGATGAAAAAGTATCAAAAACCTTCATTCTACTCAAATACACAACATCCATGCGTTAAAAGTTGTCAGGCACCGCTGAAGCGAACCAAACATCGAAGAACACCGAAGTCGATATATCGCGTGTTTCGAGCGTGTCTGAGTTCACAGCTCGATGTAAATGCATCAAAACCATTCACTCGACTCAAATACATAACATCCATACATTAAACGTTTTCTCGTACCGCTGAAGCGAACGAAACTTTGGGCAACACCGAACTCGAGATATTGCGTGTTTCGAGCTCTTCTGAGAACGCAGCTCGATGTATATGTATCAAAAACCTTCATTCTACTCAAATACACCACATCCATGCGTTGAAAGTTGTCTGGCACCGTTGTAACGAACGAAACATTGAAGAACACCGAAATCGTGATAACGCGTGTTTCGAGCGTTTCTGAGATCACAGCTGAGTGTAAAAGAGCAAAAACCTTCATTCTAATCAAATACACCACATCCATGCGTTAAAAGTGGTCTGGCGCTTCTGCAACGAACGAAAAATTGAAGAACACCGAAATCGAGATATCGCGTGTTTCGAGCTCTTCTGAGATCACAGCTCGATGTATATGTATCAAAAACCTTGATTCTACTCAAATACACAACATCCATGCGTTAAAAGTGGTCTGGTACCGTTGTAACGAACGAAACATTGAAGAACACCGAAATCGTGATAACGCGTGTTTCGAGCGTTTCTGAGATCACAGCTAAGTGTAAAAGAGCAAAAACCTTCATTCTACTCAAATACACCACATCCATGCGTTAAAAGTGGTCCGGCGCTTCTGCAACGAACGAAACCTTGAAGAACACCGAAATCGAGATATTGCGCGTTTCGAGCTCTTCTGAGATCACAGCTCGATGTATATGTATCAAAAACCTTCATTCTACTCAAATACAACACATCCATGCGTTAAAAGTCGTCTGGTACCGTTGTAACGAACGAAACATTGAAGAACACCGAAATCGTGATATCGCTTGTTTCGAGCGTTTCTGAGATCACAGCTAAGTGTAAAAGAGCAAAAACCTTCATTCTACTCAAATACACCACATCCATGCGTTAAAGGTGGTCTGGCGCTTCTGCAACGAACGAAAAATTGAAGAACACCGAAATCGAGATATCTCGTGTTCCGAGCGTATCTGACTTCACAGGTCGATGTAAATGTATCAAAAACCTTCTTTCTACTCAAATACACAACATCCATGCGTTAAAAGTTGTCTGGAACCGCTGAAGCGAACCAAACATCGAAGAACACCGAAGTCGATATATCGCGTGTTTCGAGCGTGTCTGAGATCACAGCTCGATGTAAATGCATCAAAATCATTCACTCGACTCAAATACATAACATCCATACATTAAACGTTTTCTCGCACCGCTAAAGCGAACGAAACTTTGGGCAACACCGAAATCGAGATATCGCGTGTTTCGAGCTCTCTGAGATCACAGCTCGATGTATATGTATCAAAAACCTTCATTCTACTCAAATACACCACATCCTTGCGTTGAAAGTTGTCTGGCACCGTTGTAACGAACGAAACATTGAAGAACACCGAAATCGTGATATCACGTATTTCGAGCGTTTCTGAGATCACAGCTACGTGTAAAAGAGCAAAAACCTTCATTCTACTCAAATACACCACATCCATGCGTTGAAAGTTGTCTGGCACCGTTGTAACGAACGAAACATTGAAGAACACCGAAATCGTTATATCGCGTGTTTCGAGCGTTTCTGAGATCACAACTAAGTGTAAAAGAGCAAAAACCTTCATTCTACTCAAATACACCACATCCATGCGTTGAAAGTTGTCTGGCACCGTTGCAACGAACGAAACATTGAAGAACACCGAAATCGTGATATCGCGTGTTTCGAGCGTTTCTGAGATCACAGCTAAGTGTAAAAGAGCAAAAACCTTCATTCTACTCAAATACACCACATCCATGCGTTAAAAGTGGTCTGGCGCTTCTGCAACGAACGAAAAATTGAAGAACACCGAAATCGAGATATCGCGTGTTTCGAGCTCTTCTGAGATCACAGCTCGATGTATATGTATCAAAAACCTTGATTCTACTCAAATACCCAACATCCATGCGTTAAAAGTCGTCTGGTACCGTTGTAACGAACGAAACATTGAAGAACACCGAAATCGTGATAACGCGTGTTTCGAGCGTTTCTGAGATCACAGCTAAGTGTAAAAGAGCAAAAACCTTCATTCTACTCAAATACACCACATCCATGCGTTAAAAGTGGTCCGGCGCTTCTATGACGAACGAAACATCGAAGAACACCAAAATCGTTATATCTCGTGTTCCGAGCGTATCTGACTTCACAGGTCGATGTAAATGTATCAAAAACCTTCATTCTACTCAAATACACAACATCCATGCGTTAAAAGTTGTCCGGCGCTTCTGTGACGAACGAAACATCGAAGAACACCAAAATCGTTATATCTCGCGTTCCGAGCGTATCTGACTTCACAGGTCGATGTAAAAGGGCAAAAACATTCATTCTACTCAAATACACCACATCAATGCGTTAAAAGTTGTCTGGCACCGTTGTAACGAACGAAACATTGAAGAACACCGAAATCGGGATATCGCGTGTTTCGAGCGTGTCTGAGATCACAGCTCGATGTAAATGCATAAAGACCATTCACTCGACTCAAATACATAACATCCATACATTAAACGTTGTCTCGCACCGCTGAAGCGAACGAAACTTTGAGCAACACCGAAATCGAGATATCGCGTGTTTCGAGCTCTTCTGAGATCACAGCTCGATGTAAATGCATCAAAACCATTCACTCGACTCAAATACATAACATCCATACATTAAACGTTGTCTCGTTGTCTGAAGCGAACGAAACTTTGAGCAACACCGAAATCGAGATATCGCGTTTTTCGAGCGTTTCTGAGATCACAGCTAAGTGTAAAAGAGCAAAAACCTTCATTCTAATCAAATACACCACATCCATGCGTTAAAAGTGGTCTGGCGCTTCTGCAACGAACGAAACATTGAAGAACACCGAAATCGTGATATCGCGTGTTTCGAACGTTTCTGAGATCACAGCTCGATGAAAAAGTATCAAAAACCTTCATTCTACCCAAATACACAACATCCATGCGTTAAAAGTTGTCAGGCACCGCTGAAGCGAACCAAACATCGAAGAACACCGAAGTCGATATATCGCGTGTTTCGAGCGTGTCTGAGATCACAGCTCGATGTAAATGCATCAAAACCATTCACTCGACTCAAATACATAACATCCATACATTAAACGTTTTCTCGCACCGCTGAAGCGAACGAAACTTTGGGCAACACCGAACTCGAGATATTGCGTGTTTCGAGCTCTTCTGAGATCACAGCTCGATGTATATGTATCAAAAACCTTCATTCTACTCAAATACACCACATCCATGCGTTGAAAGTTGTCTGGCACCGTTGTAACGAACGAAACATTGAAGAACACCGAAATCGTGATAACGCGTGTTTCGAGCGTTTCTGAGATCACAGCTGAGTGTAAAAGAGCAAAAACCTTCATTCTAATCAAATACACCACATCCATGCGTTAAAAGTGGTCTGGCGCTTCTGCAACGAACGAAAAATTGAAGAACACCGAAATCGAGATATCGCGTGTTTCGAGCTCTTCTGAGATCACACCTCGATGTATATGTATCAAAAACCTTGATTCTAATCAAATACACCACATCCATGCGTTAAAAGTGGTCTGGCGCTTCTGCAACGAACGAAAAATTGAAGAACACCGAAATCGAGATATCGCGTGTTTCGAGCTCTTCTGAGATCACAGCTCGATGTATATGTATCAAAAACCTTGATTCTACTCAAATACACAACATCCATGCGTTAAAAGTGGTCTGGTACCGTTGTAACGAACGAAACATTGAAGAACACCGAAATCGTGATAACGCGTGTTTCGAGAGTTTCTGAGATCACAGCTAAGTGTAAAAGAGCAAAAACCTTCATTCTACTCAAATACACCACATCCATGCGTTAAAAGTGGTCTGGCGCTTCTGCAACGAACGAAAAATTGAAGAACACCGAAATCGAGATATCGCGTGTTTTAAGCGTTTCTGAGATCACAGCTCGATGTAAATGTATCAAAAACCTTCATTCTACTCAAATCACAACATCCATGAGTTAAAAGTTGTCTGGCACCGCTGAAGCGAACCAAACATCGAGGAACACCGAAATCGATATATCGCGTGTTTCGAGCGTGTCTGAGATCACAGCTCGATGTAAATGCATCAAAACCATTCACTCGACTCAAATACATAACATCCATACATTAAACGTTGTCTCGCACCGCTGAAGCGAACGAAACTTTGAGCAACACCGAAATCGAGATATAGCGTTTTTCGAGCGTTTCTGAGATCACAGCTAAGTGTAAAAGAGCAAAAACCTTCATTCTACTCAAATACACCACATCCATGCGTTGAAAGTTGTCTGGCACCGTTGTAACGAACGAAACATTGAAGAACACCGAAATCGTTATATCGCGTGTTTCGAGCGTTTCTGAGATCACAGCTAAGTGTAAAAGAACAAAAACCTTCATTCTACTCAAATACACCACATCCATGCGTTAAAAGTTGTCTGGCACCGCGGAAGCGAACCAAACATCGAAGAACACCGAAATCGAGATATCGCGTGTTTCGAGCTTGTCTGAGATCACAGCTCGATGTATATGTATCAAGAACCTTCATTCTACTCAACTACAACACATCCATGCGTTAAAAGTCGTCTGGTACCGCTGTAACGAACCAAACATCGAAGAACACCGAAATCTAGATATCTCGTGTTTGGAGCGTTTCTGAGATCACAGCTCGATGTAAATGTATCAAAAACCTTCGTTCTACTCAAATACACAACATCCATGCGTTAAAAGTTGTCTGGCACCGCTGAAGCGAACCAAACATCGAGGAACACCGAAATCGATATATCGCGTGTTTCGAGCGTGTCTGAGATCACAGCTCGATGTAAATGCATCAAAACCATTCACTCGACTCAAATACATAACATCCATACATTAAACGTTGTCTCGCACCGCTGAAGCGAACGAAACTTTGAGCAACACCGAAATCGAGATATCGCGTTTTTCGAGCGTTTCTGAGATCACAGCTAAGTGTAAAAGAGCAAAAACCTTCATTCTACTCAAATACACCACATCCATGCGTTAAAAGTGGTCTGGCGCTTCTGCAACGAACGAAAAATTGAAGAACACCGAAATCGAGATATCTCGTGTTTGGAGCGTTTCTGAGATCACAGCTCGATGTAAATGTATCAAAAACCTTCATTCTACTCAAATAC
Organism: Pimpla rufipes; assembly: GCA_963932165.1. Lineage (NCBI taxonomy): Eukaryota > Metazoa > Arthropoda > Insecta > Hymenoptera > Ichneumonidae > Pimpla > Pimpla rufipes. Next base: position 7,602,510 of record OZ010640.1, read on the forward strand.
ACAACATCCATGAGTTAAAAGTTGTCTGGCACCGCTGAAGCGAACCAAACATCGAGGAACACCGAAATCGATATATCGCGTGTTTCGAGCGTGTCTGAGATCACAGCTCGATGTAAATGCATAAAAACCATTCACTCGACTCAAATACATAACATCCATACATTAAACGTTGTCTCGCACCGCTGAAGCGAACGAAACTTTGAGCAACACCGAAATCGAGATATCGCGTTTTTCGAGCGTTTCTGAGATCACAGCTAAGTGTAAAAGAGCAAAAACCTTCATTCTACTCAAATACACCACATCCATGCGTTAAAAGTGGTCTGGCGCTTCTGCAACGAACGAAAAAATGAAGAACACCGAAATCGAGATATCTCGTGTTCCGAGCGTATCTGACTTCACAGGTCGATGTAAATGTATCAAAAACCTTCTTTCTACTCAAATACACAACATCCATGCGTTAAAAGTTGTCTTGGTGGTGAAGGGTTTCGGCAGAGGTACGTTCCTCTGCCGAAACCCTTCACCACCAAGAAACGCAGCGGTCAAAACAAAATTTCAACAATTAAAAGTTGTCTGGCACCGCTGAAGCGAACCAAACATCGAAGAACACCGAAGACGATATATCGCGTGTTTCGAGCGTGTCTGAGATCACAGCTCGATGTAAATGCATCAAAATCATTCACTCGACTCAAATACATAACATCCATACATTAAACGTTTTCTCTCACCGCTGAAGCGAACGAAACTTTGGGCAACACCGAAATCGAGATATCGCGTGTTTCGAGCTCTTCTGAGATCACAGCTCGATGTATATGTATCAAAAACCTTCATTCTACTCAGATACACCACATCCTTGCGTTGAAAGTTGTCTGGCACCGTTGTAACGAACGAAACATTGAAGAACACCGAAATCGTGATATCGCGTGTTTCGAGCGTTTCTGAGATCACAGCTAAGTGTAAAAGAGCAAAAACCTTCATTCTACTCAAATACACCACATCCATGCGTTAAAAGTGGTCCGGCGCTTCTGCAACGAACGAAACCTTGAAGAACACCGAAATCGGGATATTGCGCGTTTCGAGCTCTTCTGAGATCACAGCTCGATGTATATGTATCAAAAACCTTGATTCTACTCAAATACACAACATCCATGCGTTAAAAGTCGTCTGGTACCGTTGTAACGAACGAAACATTGAAGAACACCGAAATCGTGATATCGCGTGTTTCGAGCGTTTTTGAGATCGCAGCTAAGTGTAAAAGAGCAAAAACCTTCATTCTACTCAAATACACCACATCCATGCGTTAAAAGTTGTCTGGCACCGCGGAAGCGAACCAAACATCGAAGAACACCGAAATCGAGATATCGCGTGTTTCGAGCTTGTCTGAGATCACAGCTCGATGTATATGTATCAAAAACCTTCATTCTACTCAAATACAACACATCCATGCGTTAAAAGTCTTCTGGTACCGCTGTAACGAACCAAACATCGAAGAACACCGAAATCTAGATATCTCGTGTTTGGAGCGTTTCTGAGATCACAGCTCGATGTAAATGTATCAAAGACCTTCATTCTACTCAAATACACAACATCCGTGCGTTAAAAGTTGTGTGGCACCGCTGAAGCGAACCAAACATCGAGGAACACCGAAATCGATATATCGCGTGTTTCGAGCGTGTCTGAGATCACAGCTCGATGTAAATGCATCAAAACCATTCACTCGACTCAAATACATAACATCCATACATTAAACGTTGTCTCGTTGTCTGAAGCGAACGAAACTTTGAGCAACACCGAAATCGAGATATCGCGTTTTTCGAGCGTTTCTGAGATCACAGCTAAGTGTAAAAGAGCAAAAACCTTCATTCTAATCAAATACACAACATCCATGCGTTAAAAGTCGTCTGGTACCGTTGTAACGAACGAAAAATTGAAGAACACCGAAATCGAGATATCGCGTGTTTCGAGCGTTTCTGAGATCACAGCTAAGTGTAAAAGAGCAAAAACCTTCATTCTACTGAAATACACCACATCCATGCGTTAAAAGTGGTCCGGCGCTTCTGCAACAAACGAAACCTTGAAGAACACCGAAATCGAGATATTGCGCGTTTCGAGCTCTTCTGAGATCACAGCTCGATGTATATGTATCAAAAACCTTCATTCTACTCAAATACAACACATCCATGCGTTAAAAGTCGTCTGGTACCGTTGTAACGAACGAAACATTGAAGAACACCGAAATCGTGATATCGCGTGTTTCGAGCGTTTCTGAGATCACAGCTAAGTGTAAAAGAGCAAAAACCTTCATTCTACTCAAATACACCAACATCCATGCGTTAAAAGTTGTCTGGCACCGCGGAAGTGAACCAAACATCGAAGAACACCGAAATCGAGATATCGCGTGTTTCGAGCTTGTCTGAGATCACAGCTCGATGTATATGTATCAAAAACCTTCATTCTACTCAACTACAACACATCCATGCGTTAAAAGTCGTCTGGTACCGCTGTAACGAACCAAAAATCGAAGAACACCGAAATCTAGATATCTCGTGTTTGGAGCGTTTCTGAGATCACAGCTCGATGTAAATGTATCAAAAACCTTCATTCTACTCAAATACACAACATCCATGCGTTAAAAGTTGTCTGGCACCGCTGAAGAGAACCAAACATCGAGGAACACCGAAATCGATATATCGCGTGTTTCGAGCGTGTCTGAGATCACAGCTCGATGTAAATGCATCAAAACCATTCACTCGACTCAAATACATAACATCCATACATTAAACGTTGTCTCGCACCGCTGAAGCGAACGAAACTTCGAGCAACACCGAAATCGAGATATCGCGTTTTTCGAGCGTTTCTGAGATCACAGCTAAGTGTAAAAGAGCAAAATCCTTCATTCTACTCAAATACACCACATCCATGCGTTAAAAGTGGTCTGGCGCTTCTGCAACGAACGAAAAAATGAAGAACACCGAAATCGAGATATCTCGTGTTCCGAGCGTATCTGACTTCACAGGTCGATGTAAATGTATCAAAAACCTTCTTTCTACTCAAATACACAACACCCATGCGTTAAAAGTTGTCTGGCACCGCTGAAGCGAACCAAACATCGAAGAACACCGAAGTCGATATATCGCGTGTTTCGAGCGTGTCTGAGATCACAGCTCGATGTAAATGCATCAAAACCATTCACTCGACTCAAATACATAACATCCATACATTAAACGTTGTCTCGCACCGCTGAAGCGAACGAAACTTTGAGCAACACCGAAATCGAGATATCGCGTTTTTCGAGCGTTTCTGAGATCACAGCTAAGTGTAAAAGCGCAAAATCCTTCATTCTACTCAAATACACCACATCCATGCGTTAAAAGTGGTCTGGCGCTTCTGCAACGAACGAAAAATTAAAGAACACCGAAATCGAGATATCTCGTGTTTGGAGCGTTTCTGAGATCACAGCTCGATGTAAATGTATCAAAAACCTTCATTCTACTCAAATACACAACATCCATGCGTTAAAAGTTGTCTGGAACCGCTGAAGCGAACCAAACATCGAAGAACACCGAAGTCGATATATCGCGTGTTTCGAGCGTGTCTGAGATCACAGCTCGATGTAAATGCATCAAAATCATTCACTCGACTCAAATACATAACATCCATACATTAAACGTTTTCTCGCACCGCTAAAGCGAACGAAACTTTGGGCAACACCGAAATCGAGATATCGCGTGTTTCGAGCTCTCTGAGATCACAGCTCGATGTATATGTATCAAAAACCTTCATTCTACTCAAATACAACACATCCATGCGTTAAAAGTAGTCTGGTACCGTTGGAACGAACGAAACATTGAAGAACACCGAAATCGTGATATCGCGTGTTTCGAGCGTTTCTGAGATCACAGCTAAGTGTAAAAGAGCAAAAACCTTCATTCTACTCAAATACACCACATCCATGCGTTAAAAGTTGTCTGGCACCGCGGAAGCGAACCAAACATCGAAGAACACCGAAATCGAGATATCGCGTGTTTCGAGCTCTTCTGAGATCACACCTCGATGTATATGTTTCAAAAACCTTGATTCTAATCAAATACACCACATCCATGCGTTAAAAGTGGTCTGGCGCTTCTGCAACGAACGAAAAATTGAAGAACACCGAAATCGAGATATCGCGTGTTTCGAGCTCTTCTGAGATCACAGCTCGATGTATATGTATCAAAAACCTTCATTCTACTCAAATACATAACATCCATGCGTTAAAATTTGTCTGGGACCGCTGAAGCGAACGACACATGAAAGAACACCGAAATCGAGATATCTCGTGTTTGGAGCGTTTCTGAGATCACAGCTCGATGTAAATGTAAAAAAAGCTTGATTCTACTCAAATACACAACATCCATGCGTTAAAAGTTGTCTGGCGCTTCTGTGACGAACGAAACATCGAAGAACACCAAAATCGTTATATCTCGTGTTCCGAGCGTATCTGACTTCACAGGTCGATGTAAATGCATCAAAAACCTTCATTCTACTCAAATACACAACATCCATGCGTCAAAAGTTGTCTGGCACCGCTAAAGCGAACCAAATATCGAAGAACACCGAAGTCGATATATCGCGTGTTTCGAGCGTGTCTGAGATCACAGCTCGATGTAAATGCATCAAAACCATTCACTCGACTCAAATACATAACATCCATACATTAAACGTTTTCTCGCACCGCTGAAGCGAACGAAACTTTGGGCAACACCGAAATCGAGATATTGCGTGTTTCGAGCTCTTCTGAGATCACAGCTCGATGTATATGTATCAAAAACATTGATTCTACTCAAATACACAACATCCATGCGTTAAAAGTGGTCTGGCGCTTCTGCAACGAACGAAAAATTGAAGAACACCGAAATCGATATATCTCGTGTTTGGTTCGTTTCTGAGATCACAGCTCGATGTATATGTATCAAAAACCTTGATTCTACTGAAATACGCAACATCAATGCTTTAAAAGTTGTCTGGCGCTTCCGTGACGAACGAAACATCGAAGAACACCAAAATCGTTATATCTCGTGTTCCGAGCGTATCTGACTTCACAGGTCGATGTAAATGTATCAAAAACCTTCTTTCTACTCAAATACACAACATACATGCGTTAAAAGTTGTCTGGCACCGCGGAAGCGAACCAAACATCGAAGAACACCGAAATCGAGATATCGCGTGTTTCGAGCTCTTCTGAGATCACACCTCGATGTATATGTATCAAAAACCTTGATTCTAATCAAATACACCACATCCATGCGTTAAAAGTGGTCTGGCGCTTCTGCAACGAACGAAAAATTGAAGAACACCGAAATCGAGATATCGCGTGTTTCGAGCTCTTCTGAGATCACAGCTCGATGTATATGTATCAAAAACCTTCATTCTACTCAAATACATAACATCCATGCGTTAAAATTTGTCTGGGACCGCTGAAGCGAACGACACATGAAAGAACACCGAAATCGAGATATCTCGTGTTTGGAGCGTTTCTGAGATCACAGCTCGATGTAAATGTAAAAAAAGCTTGATTCTACTCAAATACACAACATCCATGCGTTAAAAGTTGTCTGGCGCTTCTGTGACGAACGAAACATCGAAGAACACCAAAATCGTTATATCTCGTGTTCCGAGCGTATCTGACTTCACAGGTCGATGTAAATGCATCAAAAACCTTCATTCTACTCAAATACACAACATCCATGCGTCAAAAGTTGTCTGGCACCGCTAAAGCGAACCAAATATCGAAGAACACCGAAGTCGATATATCGCGTGTTTCGAGCGTGTCTGAGATCACAGCTCGATGTAAATGCATCAAAACCATTCACTCGACTCAAATACATAACATCCATACATTAAACGTTTTCTCGCACCGCTGAAGCGAACGAAACTTTGGGCAACACCGAAATCGAGATATTGCGTGTTTCGAGCTCTTCTGAGATCACAGCTCGATGTATATGTATCAAAAACATTGATTCTACTCAAATACACAACATCCATGCGTTAAAAGTGGTCTGGCGCTTCTGCAACGAACGAAAAATTGAAGAACACCGAAATCGATATATCTCGTGTTTGGTTCGTTTCTGAGATCACAGCTCGATGTATATGTATCAAAAACCTTGATTCTACTGAAATACGCAACATCAATGCTTTAAAAGTTGTCTGGCGCTTCCGTGACGAACGAAACATCGAAGAACACCAAAATCGTTATATCTCGTGTTCCGAGCGTATCTGACTTCACAGGTCGATGTAAATGTATCAAAAACCTTCTTTCTACTCAAATACACAACATACATGCGTTAAAAGTTGTCTGGCACCGCTGAAGTGGACCAAACATCGAAGAACACCGAAGTCGATATATCGCGTGTTTCGAGCGTGTCTGAGATCACAGCTCGATGTAAATGCATCAAAACCATTCACTCGACTCAAATACATAACATCCATACATTAAACGTTGTCTCGCACCGCTGAAGCGAACGAAACTTTGAGCAACACCGAAATCGAGATATCGCGTTTTTCGAGCGTTTCTGAGATCACAGCTAAGTGTAAAAGAGCAAAAACCTTCATTCTACTCAAATACACCACATCCATGCGTTAAAAGTGGTCTGGCGCTTCTGCAACGAACGAAAAATTGAAGAACACCGCAATCGAGATATTGCGTGTTTCGAGCGTGTCTGAGATCACAGCTCGATGTATATGTATCAAAAACCTTCATTCTACTCAAATACACCACATCCATGCGTTGAAAGTTGTCTGGCACCGTTGTAACGAACGAAACATTGAAGAACACCGAAATCGTGATAACGCGTGTTTCGAGCGTTTCTGAGATCACAGCTAAGTGTAAAAGAGCAAAAACCTTCATTCTACTCAAATACACCACATCCATGCGTTAAAAGTTGTCTGGCACCGCGGAAGCGAACCAAACATCGAAGAACACCGAAATCGAGATATCGCGTGTTTCGAGCTTGTCTGAGATCACAGCTCGATGTATATGTATCAAAAACCTTCATTCTAGTCAAATAAAACACATCCATGCGTTAAAAGTCGTCTGGTACCGCTGTAACGAACCAAACATCGAAGAACACCCAAATCTAGATATCTCGTGTTTGGAGCGTTTCTAAGATCACATCTCGATGTAAATGTATCAAAAACCTTCATTCTACTCAAATACACAGCATCCATGCGTTAAAAGTTGTCTGGCACCGCTGAAGCGAACCAAACATCGAGGAACACCGAAATCGATATATCGCGTGTTTCGAGCGTGTCTGAGATCACAGCTCGATGTAAATGCATCAAATCCATTCACTCGACTCAAATACATAACATCCATACATTAAACGTTGTCTCGCACCGCTGAAGCGAACGAAACTTTGAGCAACACCGAAATCGAGATATCGCGTTTTTCGAGCGTTTCTGAGATCACAGCTAAGTGTAAAAGAGCAAAAACCTTCATTCTACTCAAATACACCACATCCATGCGTTAAAAGTGGTCTGGCGCTTCTGCAACGAACGAAAAATTGAAGAACACCGAAATCGAGATATCTCGTGTTTTAAGCGTTTCTGAGATCACAGCTCGATGTAAATGTATCAAAAACCTTCATTCTACTCAAATCACAACATCCATGAGTTAAAAGTTGTCTGGCACCGCTGAAGCGAACCAAACATCGAGGAACACCGAAATCGATATATCGCGTGTTTCGAGCGTGTCTGAGATCACAGCTCGATGTAAATGCATCAAAACCATTCACTCGACTCAAATACATAACATCCATACATTAAACGTTGTCTCGCACCGCTGAAGCGAACGAAACTTTGAGCAACACCGAAATCGAGATATAGCGTTTTTCGAGCGTTTCTGAGATCACAGCTAAGTGTAAAAGAGCAAAAACCTTCATTCTACTCAAATACACCACATCCATGCGTTAAAAGTGGTCTGGCGCTTCTGCAACGAACGAAAAATTGAAGAACACCGCAATCGAGATATTGCGTGTTTCGAGCGTGTCTGAGATCACAACTCGATGTAAATGTATCAAAAACCTTCATTCTACTGAAATACACAACATCCATGCGTTAAAAGTTGTCTGGCACCGCTGAAGCGAACCAAACATCGAGGAACACCGAAATCGATTTATCGCGTGTTTCGAGCGTGTCTGATATCTCAGCTCGATGTAAATGCATCAAAACCATACACTCGATTCAAATACATAACATCCATACATTAAACGTTGTCTCGCACCGCTGAAGCGAACGAAACTTTGAGCAACACCGAAATCGAGATATCGCGTGTTTCGAGCTCTTCTGAGATCACAGCTCGATGTATATGTACCAAAAACCTTGATTCTACTCAAATACACAACATCCATGCGTTAAAAGTTGTCTGGCGCTTCTGTGACGAACGAAACATCGAAGAACACCAAAATCGTTCTATCTCGAATTCCGAGCGTATCTGACTTCACAGGTCGATGTAAATGTATCAAAAACCTTCATTCTACTCAAATACACAACATCCATGCGTTAAAAGTTGTCTGGTGCTTCTGTGACGAACGAAACATCGAAGAACACCAAAATCGTTATATCTCGCGTTCCGAGCGTATCTGACTTCACAGGTCGATGTAAAAGGGCAAAAACATTCATTCTACTCAAATACACCACATCAATGCGTTAAAAGTTGTCTGGCACCGCTGAAGCGAACCAAACATCGAGGAACACCGAAATCGATATATCGCGTGTTTCGAGCGTGTCTGAGATCACAGCTCGATGTAAATGCATCAAAACCATTCACTCGACTCATATACATAACATCCATACATTAAACGTTGTCTCGCACCGCTGAAGCGAACGAAACTTTGAGCAACACCGAAATCGAGATATAGCGTTTTTCGAGCGTTTCTGAGATCACAGCTAAGTGTAAAAGAGCAAAAACCTTCATTCTACTCAAATACACCACATCCATGCGTTAAAAGTGGTCTGGCGCTTCTGCAACGGACGAAAAATTGAAGAACACCGCAATCGAGATATTGCGTGTTTCGAGCGTGTCTGAGATCACAACTCGATGTAAATGTATCAAAAACCTTCATTCTACTGAAATACACAACATCCATGCGTTAAAAGTTGTCTGGCACCGCTCAAGCGAACCAAACATCGAGGAACACCGAAATCGATTTATCGCGTGTTTCGAGCGTGTCTGATATCTCAGCTCGATGTAAATGCATCAAAACCATACACTCGATTCAAATACATAACATCCATACATTAAACGTTGTCTCGCACCGCTGAAGCGAACGAAACTTTGAGCAACACCGAAATCGAGATATCGCGTGTTTCGAGCTCTTCTGAGATCACAGCTCGATGTATATGTACCAAAAACCTTGATTCTACTCAAATACACAACATCCATGCGTTAAAAGTTGTCTGGCGCTTCTGCAACGAACGAAAAATTGAAGAACACCGAAATCGAGATATCGCGTGTTTCGAGCTCTTCTGAGATCACACCTCGATGTATATGTATCAAAAACCTTGATTCTAATCAAATACACCACATCCATGCGTTAAAAGTGGTCTGGCGCTTCTGCAACGAACGAAAAATTGAAGAACACCGAAATCGAGATATCGCGTGTTTCGAGCTCTTCTGAGATCACAGCTCGATGTATATGTATCAAAAACCTTCATTCGACTCAAATACAACACATCCATGCGTTAAAAGTCTTCTGGTACTGCTGTAACGAACCAAACATCGAAGAACACCGAAATCTAGATATCTCGTGTTTGGAGCGTTTCTGAGATCACAGCTCGATGTAAATGTATCAAAAACCTTCATTCTACTCAAATACACAACATCCGTGCGTTAAAAGTTGTCTGGCACCGCTGAAGCGAACCAAACATCGAGGAACACCGAAATCGATATATCGCGTGTTTCGAGCGTGTCTGAGATCACAGCTCGATGTAAATGCATCAAAACCATTCACTCGACTCAAATACATAACATCCATACATTAAACGTTGTCTCGTTGTCTGAAGCGAACGAAACTTTGAGCAACACCGAAATCGAGATATCGCGTTTTTCGAGCGTTTCTGAGATCACAGCTAAGTGTAAAAGAGCATAAACCTTCATTCTACTCAAATACACCACATCCATGCGTTAAAAGTGGTCTGGCGCTTCTGCAACGAACGAAACATCGAAGAACACCGAAATCGAGATATCGCGTGTTTCGAGCTTGTCTGAGATCACAGCTCGATGTATATGTATCAAAAACCTTCATTCTACTCACTAAAACACATCCATGCGTTAAAAGTCGTCTGGTATCGCTGTAACGAACCAAACATCGAAGAACACCCAAATCTAGATATCTCGTGTTTGGAGCGTTTCTAAGATCACAGCTCGATGTAAATGTATCAAAAACCTTCATTCTACTCAAATACACAGCATCCATGCGTTAAAAGTTGTCTGGCACCGCTGAAGCGAACCAAACATCGAGGAACACCGAAATCGATATATCGCGTGTTTCGAGCGTGTCTGAGATCACAGCTCGATGTAAATGCATCAAATCCATTCACTCGACTCAAATACATAACATCCATACATTAAACGTTGTCTCGCACCGCTGAAGCGAACGAAACTTTGAGCAACACCGAAATCGAGATATCGCGTTTTTCGAGCGTTTCTGAGATCACAGCAAAGTGTAAAAGAGCAAAAACCTTCATTCTACTCAAATACACCACATCCATGCGTTAAAAGTGGTCTGGCGCTTCTGCAACGAACGAAAAATTGAAGAACACCGCAATCGAGATATTGCGTGTTTCGAGCGTGTCTGAGATCACAGCTCGATGTAAATGTATCAAAAACCTTCATTCTACTGAAATACACAACATCCATGCGTTAAAATTTGTCTGGCACCGCTGAAGCGAACCAAACATCGAGGAACACCGAAATCGATTTATCGCGTGTTTCGAGCGTGTCTGATATCTCAGCTCGATGTAAATGCATCAAAACCATACACTCGATTCAAATACATAACATCCATACATTAAACGTTGTCTCGCACCGCTGAAGCGAACGAAACTTTGAGCAACACCGAAATCGAGATATCGCGTGTTTCGAGCTCTTCTGAGATCACAGCTCGATGTATATGTACCAAAAACCTTGATTCTACTCAAATACACAACATCCATGCGTTAAAAGTTGTCTGGCGCTTCTGTGACGAACGAAACATCGACGAACACCAAAATCGTTATATCTCGCGTTCCGAGCGTATCTGACTTCACAGGTCGATGTAAAAGGGCAAAAACATTCATTCTACTCAAATACACCACATCAATGCGTTAAAAGTTGTCTGGCACCGCTGAAGCGAACCAAACATCGAGGAACACCGAAATCGATATATCGCGTGTTTCGAGCGTGTCTGAGATCACAGCTCGATGTAAATGCATCAAAACCATTCACTCGACTCATATACATAACATCCATACATTAAACGTTGTCTCGCACCGCTGAAGCGAACGAAACTTTGAGCAACACCGAAATCGAGATATAGCGTTTTTCGAGCGTTTCTGAGATCACAGCTAAGTGTAAAAGAGCAAAAACCTTCATTCTACTCAAATACACCACATCCATGCGTTAAAAGTGGTCTGGCGCTTCTGCAACGGACGAAAAATTGAAGAACACCGCAATCGAGATATTGCGTGTTTCGAGCGTGTCTGAGATCACAACTCGATGTAAATGTATCAAAAACCTTCATTCTACTGAAATACACAACATCCATGCGTTAAAAGTTGTCTGGCACCGCTGAAGCGAACCAAACATCGAGGAACACCGAAATCGATTTATCGCGTGTTTCGAGCGTGTCTGATATCTCAGCTCGATGTAAATGCATCAAAACCATACACTCGATTCAAATACATAACATCCATACATTAAACGTTGTCTCGCACCGCTGAAGCGAACGAAACTTTGAGCAACACCGAAATCGAGATATCGCGTGTTTCGAGCTCTTCTGATATCACAGCTCGATGTATATGTACCAAAAACCTTGATTCTACTCAAATACACAACATCCATGCGTTAAAAGTTGTCTGGCGCTTCTGCAACGAACGAAAAATTGAAGAACACCGAAATCGAGATATCGCGTGTTTCGAGCTCTTCTGAGATCACACCTCGATGTATATGTATCAAAAACCTTGATTCTAATCAAATACACCACATCCATGCGTTAACAGTGGTCTGGCGCTTCTGCAACGAACGAAAAATTGAAGAACACCGAAATCGAGATATCGCGTGTTTCGAGCTCTTCTGAGATCACAGCTCGATGTATATGTATCAAAAACCTTCATTCGACTCAAATACAACACATCCATGCGTTAAAAGTCTTCTGGTACTGCTGTAACGAACCAAACATCGAAGAACACCGAAATCTAGATATCTCGTGTTTGGAGCGTTTCTGAGATCACAGCTCGATGTAAATGTATCAAAAACCTTCATTCTACTCAAATACACAACATCCGTGCGTTAAAAGTTGTCTGGCACCGCTGAAGCGAACCAAACATCGAGGAACACCGAAATCGATATATCGCGTGTTTCGAGCGTGTCTGAGATCACAGCTCGATGTAAATGCATCAAAACCATTCACTCGACTCAAATACATAACATCCATACATTAAACGTTGTCTCGTTGTCTGAAGCGAACGAAACTTTGAGCAACACCGAAATCGAGATATCGCGTTTTTCGAGCGTTTCTGAGATCACAGCTAAGTGTAAAAGAGCATAAACCTTCATTCTACTCAAATACACCACATCCATGCGTTAAAAGTGGTCTGGCGCTTCTGCAACGAACGAAACATCGAAGAACACCGAAATCGAGATATCGCGTGTTTCGAGCTTGTCTGAGATCACAGCTCGATGTATATGTATCAAAAACCTTCATTCTACTCACTAAAACACATCCATGCGTTAAAAGTCGTCTGGTATCGCTGTAACGAACCAAACATCGAAGAACACCCAAATCTAGATATCTCGTGTTTGGAGCGTTTCTAAGATCACAGCTCGATGTAAATGTATCAAAAACCTTCATTCTACTCAAATACACAGCATCCATGCGTTAAAAGTTGTCTGGCACCGCTGAAGCGAACCAAACATCGAGGAACACCGAAATCGATATATCGCGTGTTTCGAGCGTGTCTGAGATCACAGCTCGATGTAAATGCATCAAATCCATTCACTCGACTCAAATACATAACATCCATACATTAAACGTTGTCTCGCACCGCTGAAGCGAACGAAACTTTGAGCAACACCGAAATCGAGATATCGCGTTTTTCGAGCGTTTCTGAGATCACAGCAAAGTGTAAAAGAGCAAAAACCTTCATTCTACTCAAATACACCACATCCATGCGTTAAAAGTGGTCTGGCGCTTCTGCAACGAACGAAAAATTGAAGAACACCGCAATCGAGATATTGCGTGTTTCGAGCGTGTCTGAGATCACAGCTCGATGTAAATGTATCAAAAACCTTCATTCTACTGAAATACACAACATCCATGCGTTAAAATTTGTCTGGCACCGCTGAAGCGAACCAAACATCGAGGAACACCGAAATCGATTTATCGCGTGTTTCGAGCGTGTCTGATATCTCAGCTCGATGTAAATGCATCAAAACCATACACTCGATTCAAATACATAACATCCATACATTAAACGTTGTCTCGCACCGCTGAAGCGAACGAAACTTTGAGCAACACCGAAATCGAGATATCGCGTGTTTCGAGCTCTTCTGAGATCACAGCTCGATGTATATGTACCAAAAACCTTGATTCTACTCAAATACACAACATCCATGCGTTAAAAGTTGTCTGGCGCTTCTGTGACGAACGAAACATCGACGAACACCAAAATCGTTATATCTCGTGTTCCGAGCGTATCTGACTTCACAGGTCGATGTAAATGTATCAAAAACCTTCATTCTACTCAAATACACAACATCCATGCGTTAAAAGTTGTCCGGCGCTTCTGTGACGAACGAAACATCGAAGAACACCAAAATCGTTATATCTCGCGTTCCGAGCGTATCTGACTTCACAGGTCGATGTAAAAGGGCAAAAACATTCATTCTACTCAAATACACCACATCAATGCGTTAAAAGTTGTCTGGCACCGTTGTAACGAACGAAACATTGAAGAACACCGAAATCGGGATATCGCGTGTTTCGAGCGTGTCTGAGATCACAGCTCGATGTAAATGCATAAAGACCATTCACTCGACTCAAATACATAACATCCATACATTAAACGTTGTCTCGCACCGCTGAAGCGAACGAAACTTTGAGCAACACCGAAATCGAGATATCGCGTGTTTCGAGCTCTTCTGAGATCACAGCTCGATGTAAATGCATCAAAACCATTCACTCGACTCAAATACATAACATCCATACATTAAACGTTGTCTCGTTGTCTGAAGCGAACGAAACTTTGAGCAACACCGAAATCGAGATATCGCGTTTTTCTAGCGTTTCTGAGATCACAGCTAAGTGTAAAAGAGCAAAAACCTTCATTCTAATCAAATACACCACATCCATGCGTTAAAAGTGGTCTGGCGCTTCTGCAACGAACGAAACATTGAAGAACACCGAAATCGTGATATCGCGTGTTTCGAACGTTTCTGAGATCACAGCTCGATGAAAAAGTATCAAAAACCTTCATTCTACTCAAATACACAACATCCATGCGTTAAAAGTTGTCAGGCACCGCTGAAGCGAACCAAACATCGAAGAACACCGAAGTCGATATATCGCGTGTTTCGAGCGTGTCTGAGTTCACAGCTCGATGTAAATGCATCAAAACCATTCACTCGACTCAAATACATAACATCCATACATTAAACGTTTTCTCGTACCGCTGAAGCGAACGAAACTTTGGGCAACACCGAACTCGAGATATTGCGTGTTTCGAGCTCTTCTGAGAACGCAGCTCGATGTATATGTATCAAAAACCTTCATTCTACTCAAATACACCACATCCATGCGTTGAAAGTTGTCTGGCACCGTTGTAACGAACGAAACATTGAAGAACACCGAAATCGTGATAACGCGTGTTTCGAGCGTTTCTGAGATCACAGCTGAGTGTAAAAGAGCAAAAACCTTCATTCTAATCAAATACACCACATCCATGCGTTAAAAGTGGTCTGGCGCTTCTGCAACGAACGAAAAATTGAAGAACACCGAAATCGAGATATCGCGTGTTTCGAGCTCTTCTGAGATCACAGCTCGATGTATATGTATCAAAAACCTTGATTCTACTCAAATACACAACATCCATGCGTTAAAAGTGGTCTGGTACCGTTGTAACGAACGAAACATTGAAGAACACCGAAATCGTGATAACGCGTGTTTCGAGCGTTTCTGAGATCACAGCTAAGTGTAAAAGAGCAAAAACCTTCATTCTACTCAAATACACCACATCCATGCGTTAAAAGTGGTCCGGCGCTTCTGCAACGAACGAAACCTTGAAGAACACCGAAATCGAGATATTGCGCGTTTCGAGCTCTTCTGAGATCACAGCTCGATGTATATGTATCAAAAACCTTCATTCTACTCAAATACAACACATCCATGCGTTAAAAGTCGTCTGGTACCGTTGTAACGAACGAAACATTGAAGAACACCGAAATCGTGATATCGCTTGTTTCGAGCGTTTCTGAGATCACAGCTAAGTGTAAAAGAGCAAAAACCTTCATTCTACTCAAATACACCACATCCATGCGTTAAAGGTGGTCTGGCGCTTCTGCAACGAACGAAAAATTGAAGAACACCGAAATCGAGATATCTCGTGTTCCGAGCGTATCTGACTTCACAGGTCGATGTAAATGTATCAAAAACCTTCTTTCTACTCAAATACACAACATCCATGCGTTAAAAGTTGTCTGGAACCGCTGAAGCGAACCAAACATCGAAGAACACCGAAGTCGATATATCGCGTGTTTCGAGCGTGTCTGAGATCACAGCTCGATGTAAATGCATCAAAATCATTCACTCGACTCAAATACATAACATCCATACATTAAACGTTTTCTCGCACCGCTAAAGCGAACGAAACTTTGGGCAACACCGAAATCGAGATATCGCGTGTTTCGAGCTCTCTGAGATCACAGCTCGATGTATATGTATCAAAAACCTTCATTCTACTCAAATACACCACATCCTTGCGTTGAAAGTTGTCTGGCACCGTTGTAACGAACGAAACATTGAAGAACACCGAAATCGTGATATCACGTATTTCGAGCGTTTCTGAGATCACAGCTACGTGTAAAAGAGCAAAAACCTTCATTCTACTCAAATACACCACATCCATGCGTTGAAAGTTGTCTGGCACCGTTGTAACGAACGAAACATTGAAGAACACCGAAATCGTTATATCGCGTGTTTCGAGCGTTTCTGAGATCACAACTAAGTGTAAAAGAGCAAAAACCTTCATTCTACTCAAATACACCACATCCATGCGTTGAAAGTTGTCTGGCACCGTTGCAACGAACGAAACATTGAAGAACACCGAAATCGTGATATCGCGTGTTTCGAGCGTTTCTGAGATCACAGCTAAGTGTAAAAGAGCAAAAACCTTCATTCTACTCAAATACACCACATCCATGCGTTAAAAGTGGTCTGGCGCTTCTGCAACGAACGAAAAATTGAAGAACACCGAAATCGAGATATCGCGTGTTTCGAGCTCTTCTGAGATCACAGCTCGATGTATATGTATCAAAAACCTTGATTCTACTCAAATACCCAACATCCATGCGTTAAAAGTCGTCTGGTACCGTTGTAACGAACGAAACATTGAAGAACACCGAAATCGTGATAACGCGTGTTTCGAGCGTTTCTGAGATCACAGCTAAGTGTAAAAGAGCAAAAACCTTCATTCTACTCAAATACACCACATCCATGCGTTAAAAGTGGTCCGGCGCTTCTATGACGAACGAAACATCGAAGAACACCAAAATCGTTATATCTCGTGTTCCGAGCGTATCTGACTTCACAGGTCGATGTAAATGTATCAAAAACCTTCATTCTACTCAAATACACAACATCCATGCGTTAAAAGTTGTCCGGCGCTTCTGTGACGAACGAAACATCGAAGAACACCAAAATCGTTATATCTCGCGTTCCGAGCGTATCTGACTTCACAGGTCGATGTAAAAGGGCAAAAACATTCATTCTACTCAAATACACCACATCAATGCGTTAAAAGTTGTCTGGCACCGTTGTAACGAACGAAACATTGAAGAACACCGAAATCGGGATATCGCGTGTTTCGAGCGTGTCTGAGATCACAGCTCGATGTAAATGCATAAAGACCATTCACTCGACTCAAATACATAACATCCATACATTAAACGTTGTCTCGCACCGCTGAAGCGAACGAAACTTTGAGCAACACCGAAATCGAGATATCGCGTGTTTCGAGCTCTTCTGAGATCACAGCTCGATGTAAATGCATCAAAACCATTCACTCGACTCAAATACATAACATCCATACATTAAACGTTGTCTCGTTGTCTGAAGCGAACGAAACTTTGAGCAACACCGAAATCGAGATATCGCGTTTTTCGAGCGTTTCTGAGATCACAGCTAAGTGTAAAAGAGCAAAAACCTTCATTCTAATCAAATACACCACATCCATGCGTTAAAAGTGGTCTGGCGCTTCTGCAACGAACGAAACATTGAAGAACACCGAAATCGTGATATCGCGTGTTTCGAACGTTTCTGAGATCACAGCTCGATGAAAAAGTATCAAAAACCTTCATTCTACCCAAATACACAACATCCATGCGTTAAAAGTTGTCAGGCACCGCTGAAGCGAACCAAACATCGAAGAACACCGAAGTCGATATATCGCGTGTTTCGAGCGTGTCTGAGATCACAGCTCGATGTAAATGCATCAAAACCATTCACTCGACTCAAATACATAACATCCATACATTAAACGTTTTCTCGCACCGCTGAAGCGAACGAAACTTTGGGCAACACCGAACTCGAGATATTGCGTGTTTCGAGCTCTTCTGAGATCACAGCTCGATGTATATGTATCAAAAACCTTCATTCTACTCAAATACACCACATCCATGCGTTGAAAGTTGTCTGGCACCGTTGTAACGAACGAAACATTGAAGAACACCGAAATCGTGATAACGCGTGTTTCGAGCGTTTCTGAGATCACAGCTGAGTGTAAAAGAGCAAAAACCTTCATTCTAATCAAATACACCACATCCATGCGTTAAAAGTGGTCTGGCGCTTCTGCAACGAACGAAAAATTGAAGAACACCGAAATCGAGATATCGCGTGTTTCGAGCTCTTCTGAGATCACACCTCGATGTATATGTATCAAAAACCTTGATTCTAATCAAATACACCACATCCATGCGTTAAAAGTGGTCTGGCGCTTCTGCAACGAACGAAAAATTGAAGAACACCGAAATCGAGATATCGCGTGTTTCGAGCTCTTCTGAGATCACAGCTCGATGTATATGTATCAAAAACCTTGATTCTACTCAAATACACAACATCCATGCGTTAAAAGTGGTCTGGTACCGTTGTAACGAACGAAACATTGAAGAACACCGAAATCGTGATAACGCGTGTTTCGAGAGTTTCTGAGATCACAGCTAAGTGTAAAAGAGCAAAAACCTTCATTCTACTCAAATACACCACATCCATGCGTTAAAAGTGGTCTGGCGCTTCTGCAACGAACGAAAAATTGAAGAACACCGAAATCGAGATATCGCGTGTTTTAAGCGTTTCTGAGATCACAGCTCGATGTAAATGTATCAAAAACCTTCATTCTACTCAAATCACAACATCCATGAGTTAAAAGTTGTCTGGCACCGCTGAAGCGAACCAAACATCGAGGAACACCGAAATCGATATATCGCGTGTTTCGAGCGTGTCTGAGATCACAGCTCGATGTAAATGCATCAAAACCATTCACTCGACTCAAATACATAACATCCATACATTAAACGTTGTCTCGCACCGCTGAAGCGAACGAAACTTTGAGCAACACCGAAATCGAGATATAGCGTTTTTCGAGCGTTTCTGAGATCACAGCTAAGTGTAAAAGAGCAAAAACCTTCATTCTACTCAAATACACCACATCCATGCGTTGAAAGTTGTCTGGCACCGTTGTAACGAACGAAACATTGAAGAACACCGAAATCGTTATATCGCGTGTTTCGAGCGTTTCTGAGATCACAGCTAAGTGTAAAAGAACAAAAACCTTCATTCTACTCAAATACACCACATCCATGCGTTAAAAGTTGTCTGGCACCGCGGAAGCGAACCAAACATCGAAGAACACCGAAATCGAGATATCGCGTGTTTCGAGCTTGTCTGAGATCACAGCTCGATGTATATGTATCAAGAACCTTCATTCTACTCAACTACAACACATCCATGCGTTAAAAGTCGTCTGGTACCGCTGTAACGAACCAAACATCGAAGAACACCGAAATCTAGATATCTCGTGTTTGGAGCGTTTCTGAGATCACAGCTCGATGTAAATGTATCAAAAACCTTCGTTCTACTCAAATACACAACATCCATGCGTTAAAAGTTGTCTGGCACCGCTGAAGCGAACCAAACATCGAGGAACACCGAAATCGATATATCGCGTGTTTCGAGCGTGTCTGAGATCACAGCTCGATGTAAATGCATCAAAACCATTCACTCGACTCAAATACATAACATCCATACATTAAACGTTGTCTCGCACCGCTGAAGCGAACGAAACTTTGAGCAACACCGAAATCGAGATATCGCGTTTTTCGAGCGTTTCTGAGATCACAGCTAAGTGTAAAAGAGCAAAAACCTTCATTCTACTCAAATACACCACATCCATGCGTTAAAAGTGGTCTGGCGCTTCTGCAACGAACGAAAAATTGAAGAACACCGAAATCGAGATATCTCGTGTTTGGAGCGTTTCTGAGATCACAGCTCGATGTAAATGTATCAAAAACCTTCATTCTACTCAAATACACAACATCCATGAGTTAAAAGTTGTCTGGCACCGCTGAAGCGAACCAAACATCGAGGAACACCGAAATCGATATATCGCGTGTTTCGAGCGTGTCTGAGATCACAGCTCGATGTAAATGCATAAAAACCATTCACTCGACTCAAATACATAACATCCATACATTAAACGTTGTCTCGCACCGCTGAAGCGAACGAAACTTTGAGCAACACCGAAATCGAGATATCGCGTTTTTCGAGCGTTTCTGAGATCACAGCTAAGTGTAAAAGAGCAAAAACCTTCATTCTACTCAAATACACCACATCCATGCGTTAAAAGTGGTCTGGCGCTTCTGCAACGAACGAAAAAATGAAGAACACCGAAATCGAGATATCTCGTGTTCCGAGCGTATCTGACTTCACAGGTCGATGTAAATGTATCAAAAACCTTCTTTCTACTCAAATACACAACATCCATGCGTTAAAAGTTGTCTTGGTGGTGAAGGGTTTCGGCAGAGGAACGTTCCTCTGCCGAAACCCTTCACCACCAAGAAACGCAGCGGTCAAAACAAAATTTCAACAATTAAAAGTTGTCTGGCACCGCTGAAGCGAACCAAACATCGAAGAACACCGAAGACGATATATCGCGTGTTTCGAGCGTGTCTGAGATCACAGCTCGATGTAAATGCATCAAAATCATTCACTCGACTCAAATACATAACATCCATACATTAAACGTTTTCTCTCACCGCTGAAGCGAACGAAACTTTGGGCAACACCGAAATCGAGATATCGCGTGTTTCGAGCTCTTCTGAGATCACAGCTCGATGTATATGTATCAAAAACCTTCATTCTACTCAGATACACCACATCCTTGCGTTGAAAGTTGTCTGGCACCGTTGTAACGAACGAAACATTGAAGAACACCGAAATCGTGATATCGCGTGTTTCGAGCGTTTCTGAGATCACAGCTAAGTGTAAAAGAGCAAAAACCTTCATTCTACTCAAATACACCACATCCATGCGTTAAAAGTGGTCCGGCGCTTCTGCAACGAACGAAACCTTGAAGAACACCGAAATCGGGATATTGCGCGTTTCGAGCTCTTCTGAGATCACAGCTCGATGTATATGTATCAAAAACCTTGATTCTACTCAAATACACAACATCCATGCGTTAAAAGTCGTCTGGTACCGTTGTAACGAACGAAACATTGAAGAACACCGAAATCGTGATATCGCGTGTTTCGAGCGTTTCTGAGATCACAGCTAAGTGTAAAAGAGCAAAAACCTTCATTCTACTCAAATACACCACATCCATGCGTTGAAAGTTGTCTGGCACCGTTGTAACGAACGAAACATTGAAGAACACCGAAATCGAGATATCTCGTGTTTGGAGCGTTTCTGAGATCACAGCTCGATGTAAATGTATCAAAAACCTTCATTCTACTCAAATACGCAACATCCATGAGTTAAAAGTTGTCTGGCACCGCTGAAGCGAACCAAACATCGAGGAACACCGAAATCGATATATCGCGTGTTTCGAGCGTGTCTGAGATCACAGCTCGATGTAAATGCATCAAAACCATTCACTCGACTCAAATACATAACATCCATACATTAAACGTTGTCTCGCACCGCTGAAGCGAACGAAACTTTGAGCAACACCGAAATCGAGATATCGCGTTTTTCGAGCGTTTCTGAGATCACAGCTAAGTGTAAAAGAGCAAAAACCTTCATTCTACTCAAATACACCACATCCATGCGTTAAAAGTGGTCTGGCGCTTCTGCAACGAACGAAAAATTGAAGAACACCGAAATCGAGATATCTCGTGTTCCGAGCGTATCTGACTTCACAGGTCGATGTAAATGTATCAAAAACCTTCTTTCTACTCAAATACACAACATCCATGCGTTAAAAGTTGTCTGGAACCGCTGAAGCGAACCAAACATCGAAGCACACCGAAGTCGATATATCGCGTGTTTCGAGCGTGTCTGAGATCACAGCTCGATGTAAATGCATCAAAATCATTCACTCGACTCAAATACATAACATCCATACATTAAACGTTTTCTCGCACCGCTGAAGCGAACGAAACTTTGGGCAACACCGAAATCGAGATATCGCGTGTTTCGAGCTCTTCTGAGATCACAGCTCGATGTATATGTATCAAAAACCTTCATTCTACTCAAATACACCACATCCTTGCGTTGAAAGTTGTCTGGCACCGTTGTAACGAACGAAACATTGAAGAACACCGAAATCGTGATATCGCGTGTTTCGAGCGTTTCTGAGATCACAGCTAAGTGTAAAAGAGCAAAAACCTTCATTCTACTCAAATACACCACATCCATGCGTTAAAAGTAGTCTGGCGCTTCTGCAACGAACGAAAAATTGAAGAACACCAAAATCGAGATATGGCGTGTTTCGAGCGCTTCTGAGATCACAGCTCGATGTATATGTATCAAAAACCTTGATTCTACTCAAATACACAACATCCATGCGTTAAAAGTCGTCTGGTACCGTTGTAACGAACGAAACATTGAAGAACACCGAAATCGTGATAACGCGTGTTTCGAGCGTTTCTGAGATCACAGCTAAGTGTAAAAGAGCAAAAACCTTCATTCTACTCAAATACACCACATCCATGCGTTAAAAGTGGTCCGGCGCTTCTGCAACGAACGAAACCTTGAAGAACACCGAAATCGAGATATTGCGCGTTTCGAGCTCTTCTGAGATCACAGCTCGATGTATATGTATCAAAAACCTTCATTCTACTCAAATACAACACATCCATGCGTTAAAAGTCGTCTGGTACCGTTGTAACGAACGAAACATTGAAGAACACCGAAATCGTGATATCGCGTGTTTCGAGCGTTTCTGAGATCACAGCTAAGTGTAAAAGAGCAAAAACCTTCATTCTACTCAAATACACCACATCCATGCGTTAAAAGTTGTCTGGCACCGCGGAAGCGAACCAAACATCGAAGAACACCGAAATCGAGATATCGCGTGTTTGGAGCGTTTCTGAGATCACAGCTCGATGTAAATGTATCAAAAACCTTCATTCTACTCAAATACACAACATCCATGAGTTAAAAGTTGTCTGGCACCGCTGAAGCGAACCAAACATCGAGGAACACCGAAATCGATATATCGCGTGTTTCGAGCGTGTCTGAGATCACAGCTCGATG
Organism: Pimpla rufipes; assembly: GCA_963932165.1. Classification (NCBI taxonomy): domain Eukaryota; kingdom Metazoa; phylum Arthropoda; class Insecta; order Hymenoptera; family Ichneumonidae; genus Pimpla; species Pimpla rufipes. The sequence continues at coordinate 7,625,711 of OZ010640.1, forward strand.
TAAATGCATAAAAACCATTCACTCGACTCAAATACATAACATCCATACATTAAACGTTGTCTCGCACCGCTGAAGCGAAAGAAACTTTGAGCAACACCGAAATCGAGATATCGCGTTTTTCGAGCGTTTCTGAGATCACAGCTAAGTGTAAAAGAGCAAAAACCTTCATTCTACTCAAATACACCACATCCATGCGTTAAAAGTGGTCTGGCGCTTCTGCAACGAACGAAAAAATGAAGAACACCGAAATCGAGATATCTCGTGTTCCGAGCGTATCTGACTTCACAGGTCGATGTAAATGTATCAAAAACCTTCTTTCTACTCAAATACACAACATCCATGCGTTAAAAGTTGTCTTGGTGGTGAAGGGTTTCGGCAGAGGAACGTTCCTCTGCCGAAACCCTTCACCACCAAGAAACGCAGCGGTCAAAACAAAATTTCAACAATTAAAAGTAGTCTGGCACCGCTGAAGCGAACCAAACATCGAAGAACACCGAAGACGATATATCGCGTGTTTCGAGCGTGTCTGAGATCACAGCTCGATGTAAATGCATCAAAATCATTCACTCGACTCAAATTCATAACATCCATACATTAAACGTTTTCTCTCACCGCTGAAGCGAACGAAACTTTGGGCAACACCGAAATCGAGATATCGCGTGTTTCGAGCTCTTCTGAGATCACAGCTCGATGTATATGTATCAAAAACCTTCATTCTACTCAAATACACCACATCCATGCGTTGAAAGTTGTCTGGCACCGTTGTAACGAACGAAACATTGAAGAACACCGAAATCGTGATAACGCGTGTTTCGAGCGTTTCTGAGATCACAGCTAAGTGCAAAAGAGCAAAAACCTTCATTCTAATCAAATACACCACATCCATGCGTTAAAAGTGGTCTGGCGCTTCTGCAACGAACGAAAAATTGAAGAACACCGAAATCGAGATATCGCGTGTTTCGAGCTCTTCTGAGATCACACCTCGATGTATATGTATCAAAAACCTTGATTCTAATCAAATACACCACATCCATGCGTTAAAAGTGGTCTGGCGCTTCTGCAACGAACGAAAAATTGAAGAACACCGAAATCGAGATATCGCGTGTTTCGAGCTCTTCTGAGATCACAGCTCGATGTATATGTATCAAAAACCTTGATTCTACTCAAATACACAACATCCATGCGTTAAAAGTGGTCTTGTACCGTTGTAACGAATGAAACATTGAAGAACACCGAAATCGTGATAACGCGTGTTTCGAGCGTTTCTGAGATCACAGCTAAGTGTAAAAGAGCAAAAACCTTCATTCTACTCAAATACACCACATCCATGCGTTAAAAGTGGTCCGGCGCTTCTGCAACGAACGAAACATTGAAGAACACCGAAATCGAGATATTGCGCGTTTCGAGCTCTTCTGAGATCACAGCTCGATGTATATGTATCAAAAACCTTCATTCTACTCAAATACAACACATCCATGCGTTAAAAGTAGTCTGGTACCGTTGTAACGAACGAAACATTGAAGAACACCGAAATCGTGATATCGCGTGTTTCGAGCGTTTTTGAGATCGCAGCTAAGTGTAAAAGAGCAAAAACCTTCATTCTACTCAAATACACCACATCCATGCGTTAAAAGTTGTCTGGCACCGCGGAAGCGAACCAAACATCGAAGAACACCGAAATCGAGATATCGCGTGTTTCGAGCTTGTCTGAGATCACAGCTCGATGTATATGTATCAAAAACCTTCATTCTACTCAAATACAACACATCCATGCGTTAAAAGTCTTCTGGTACCGCTGTAACGAACCAAACATCGAAGAACACCGAAATCTAGATATCTCGTGTTTGGAGCGTTTCTGAGATCACAGCTCGATGTAAATGTATCAAAGACCTTCATTCTACTCAAATACACAACATCCGTGCGTTAAAAGTTGTGTGGCACCGCTGAAGCGAACCAAACATCGAGGAACACCGAAATCGATATATCGCGTGTTTCGAGCGTGTCTGAGATCACAGCTCGATGTAAATGCATCAAAACCATTCACTCGACTCAAATACATAACATCCATACATTAAACGTTGTCTCGTTGTCTGAAGCGAACGAAACTTTGAGCAACACCGAAATCGAGATATCGCGTTTTTCGAGCGTTTCTGAGATCACAGCTAAGTGTAAAAGAGCAAAAACCTTCATTCTAATCAAATACACAACATCCATGCGTTAAAAGTCGTCTGGTACCGTTGTAACGAACGAAAAATTGAAGAACACCGAAATCGAGATATCGCGTGTTTCGAGCGTTTCTGAGATCACAGCTAAGTGTAAAAGAGCAAAAACCTTCATTCTACTGAAATACACCACATCCATGCGTTAAAAGTGGTCCGGCGCTTCTGCAACAAACGAAACCTTGAAGAACACCGAAATCGAGATATTGCGCGTTTCGAGCTCTTCTGAGATCACAGCTCGATGTATATGTATCAAAAACCTTCATTCTACTCAAATACAACACATCCATGCGTTAAAAGTCGTCTGGTACCGTTGTAACGAAAAAAACATTGAAGAACACCGAAATCGTGATATCGCGTGTTTCGAGCGTTTCTGAGATCACAGCTAAGTGTAAAAGAGCAAAAACCTTCATTCTACTCAAATACACCAACATCCATGCGTTAAAAGTTGTCTGGCACCGCGGAAGTGAACCAAACATCGAAGAACACCGAAATCGAGATATCGCGTGTTTCGAGCTTGTCTGAGATCACAGCTCGATGTATATGTATCAAAAACCTTCATTCTACTCAACTACAACACATCCATGCGTTAAAAGTCGTCTGGTACCGCTGTAACGAACCAAAAATCGAAGAACACCGAAATCTAGATATCTCGTGTTTGGAGCGTTTCTGAGATCACAGCTCGATGTAAATGTATCAAAAACCTTCATTCTACTCAAATACACAACATCCATGCGTTAAAAGTTGTCTGGCACCGCTGAAGAGAACCAAACATCGAGGAACACCGAAATCGATATATCGCGTGTTTCGAGCGTGTCTGAGATCACAGCTCGATGTAAATGCATCAAAACCATTCACTCGACTCAAATACATAACATCCATACATTAAACGTTGTCTCGCACCGCTGAAGCGAACGAAACTTCGAGCAACACCGAAATCGAGATATCGCGTTTTTCGAGCGTTTCTGAGATCACAGCTAAGTGTAAAAGAGCAAAATCCTTCATTCTACTCAAATACACCACATCCATGCGTTAAAAGTGGTCTGGCGCTTCTGCAACGAACGAAAAAATGAAGAACACCGAAATCGAGATATCTCGTGTTCCGAGCGTATCTGACTTCACAGGTCGATGTAAATGTATCAAAAACCTTCTTTCTACTCAAATACACAACATCCATGCGTTAAAAGTTGTCTGGCACCGCTGAAGCGAACCAAACATCGAGGAACACCGAAATCGATATATCGCGTGTTTCGAGCGTGTCTGAGATCACAGCTCGATGTAAATGCATCAAAACCATTCACTCGACTCAAATACATAACATCCATACATTAAACGTTGTCTCGCACCGCTGAAGCGAACGAAACTTTGAGCAACACCGAAATCGAGATATAGCGTTTTTCGAGCGTTTCTGAGATCACAGCTAAGTGTAAAAGAGCAAAAACCTTCATTCTACTCAAATACACCACATCCATGCGTTAAAAGTGGTCTGGCGCTTCTGCAACGAACGAAAAATTGAAGAACACCGCAATCGAGATATTGCGTGTTTCGAGCGTGTCTGAGATCACAACTCGATGTAAATGTATCAAAAACCTTCATTCTACTGAAATACACAACATCCATGCGTTAAAAGTTGTCTGGCACCGCTGAAGCGAACCAAACATCGAGGAACACCGAAATCGATTTATCGCGTGTTTCGAGCGTGTCTGATATCTCAGCTCGATGTAAATGCATCAAAACCATACACTCGATTCAAATACATAACATCCATACATTAAACGTTGTCTCGCACCGCTGAAGCGAACGAAACTTTGAGCAACACCGAAATCGAGATATCGCGTGTTTCGAGCTCTTCTGAGATCACAGCTCGATGTATATGTACCAAAAACCTTGATTCTACTCAAATACACAACATCCATGCGTTAAAAGTTGTCTGGCGCTTCTGTGACGAACGAAACATCGAAGAACACCAAAATCGTTCTATCTCGTATTCCGAGCGTATCTGACTTCACAGGTCGATGTAAATGTATCAAAAACCTTCATTCTACTCAAATACACAACATCCATGCGTTAAAAGTTGTCTGGTGCTTCTGTGACGAACGAAACATCGAAGAACACCAAAATCGTTATATCTCGCGTTCCGAGCGTATCTGACTTCACAGGTCGATGTAAAAGGGCAAAAACATTCATTCTACTCAAATACACCACATCAATGCGTTAAAAGTTGTCTGGCACCGCTGAAGCGAACCAAACATCGAGGAACACCGAAATCGATATATCGCGTGTTTCGAGCGTGTCTGAGATCACAGCTCGATGTAAATGCATCAAAACCATTCACTCGACTCATATACATAACATCCATACATTAAACGTTGTCTCGCACCGCTGAAGCGAACGAAACTTTGAGCAACACCGAAATCGAGATATAGCGTTTTTCGAGCGTTTCTGAGATCACAGCTAAGTGTAAAAGAGCAAAAACCTTCATTCTACTCAAATACACCACATCCATGCGTTAAAAGTGGTCTGGCGCTTCTGCAACGGACGAAAAATTGAAGAACACCGCAATCGAGATATTGCGTGTTTCGAGCGTGTCTGAGATCACAACTCGATGTAAATGTATCAAAAACCTTCATTCTACTGAAATACACAACATCCATGCGTTAAAAGTTGTCTGTGGCCGACCGTCGCCGAAGCCACAGCACCATTAAAAGTTGTCTGGCACCGCTGAAGCGAACCAAACATCGAGGAACACCGAAATCGATTTATCGCGTGTTTCGAGCGTGTCTGATATCTCAGCTCGATGTAAATGCATCAAAACCATACACTCGATTCAAATACATAACATCCATACATTAAACGTTGTCTCGCACCGCTGAAGCGAACGAAACTTTGAGCAACACCGAAATCGAGATATCGCGTGTTTCGAGCTCTTCTGAGATCACAGCTCGATGTATATGTACCAAAAACCTTGATTCTACTCAAATACACAACATCCATGCGATAAAAGTTGTCTGGCGCTTCTGCAACGAACGAAAAATTGAAGAACACCGAAATCGAGATATCGCGTGTTTCGAGCTCTTCTGAGATCACACCTCGATGTATATGTATCAAAAACCTTGATTCTAATCAAATACACCACATCCATGCGTTAAAAGTGGTCTGGCGCTTCTGCAACGAACGAAAAATTGAAGAACACCGAAATCGAGATATCGCGTGTTTCGAGCTCTTCTGAGATCACAGCTCGATGTATATGTATCAAAAACCTTCATTCGACTCAAATACAACACATCCATGCGTTAAAAGTCTTCTGGTACTGCTGTAACGAACCAAACATCGAAGAACACCGAAATCTAGATATCTCGTGTTTGGAGCGTTTCTGAGATCACAGCTCGATGTAAATGTATCAAAAACCTTCATTCTACTCAAATACACAACATCCGTGCGTTAAAAGTTGTCTGGCACCGCTGAAGCGAACCAAACATCGAGGAACACCGAAATCGATATATCGCGTGTTTCGAGCGTGTCTGAGATCACAGCTCGATGTAAATGCATCAAAACCATTCACTCGACTCAAATACATAACATCCATACATTAAACGTTGTCTCGTTGTCTGAAGCGAACGAAACTTTGAGCAACACCGAAATCGAGATATCGCGTTTTTCGAGCGTTTCTGAGATCACAGCTAAGTGTAAAAGAGCATAAACCTTCATTCTACTCAAATACACCACATCCATGCGTTAAAAGTGGTCTGGCGCTTCTGCAACGAACGAAACATCGAAGAACACCGAAATCGAGATATCGCGTGTTTCGAGCTTGTCTGAGATCACAGCTCGATGTATATGTATCAAAAACCTTCATTCTACTCACTAAAACACATCCATGCGTTAAAAGTCGTCTGGTATCGCTGTAACGAACCAAACATCGAAGAACACCCAAATCTAGATATCTCGTGTTTGGAGCGTTTCTAAGATCACAGCTCGATGTAAATGTATCAAAAACCTTCATTCTACTCAAATACACAGCATCCATGCGTTAAAAGTTGTCTGGCACCGCTGAAGCGAACCAAACATCGAGGAACACCGAAATCGATATATCGCGTGTTTCGAGCGTGTCTGAGATCACAGCTCGATGTAAATGCATCAAATCCATTCACTCGACTCAAATACATAACATCCATACATTAAACGTTGTCTCGCACCGCTGAAGCGAACGAAACTTTGAGCAACACCGAAATCGAGATATCGCGTTTTTCGAGCGTTTCTGAGATCACAGCAAAGTGTAAAAGAGCAAAAACCTTCATTCTACTCAAATACACCACATCCATGCGTTAAAAGTGGTCTGGCGCTTCTGCAACGAACGAAAAATTGAAGAACACCGCAATCGAGATATTGCGTGTTTCGAGCGTGTCTGAGATCACAGCTCGATGTAAATGTATCAAAAACCTTCATTCTACTGAAATACACAACATCCATGCGTTAAAATTTGTCTGGCACCGCTGAAGCGAACCAAACATCGAGGAACACCGAAATCGATTTATCGCGTGTTTCGAGCGTGTCTGATATCTCAGCTCGATGTAAATGCATCAAAACCATACACTCGATTCAAATACATAACATCCATACATTAAACGTTGTCTCGCACCGCTGAAGCGAACGAAACTTTGAGCAACACCGAAATCGAGATATCGCGTGTTTCGAGCTCTTCTGAGATCACAGCTCGATGTATATGTACCAAAAACCTTGATTCTACTCAAATACACAACATCCATGCGTTAAAAGTTGTCTGGCGCTTCTGTGACGAACGAAACATCGACGAACACCAAAATCGTTATATCTCGTGTTCCGAGCGTATCTGACTTCACAGGTCGATGTAAATGTATCAAAAACCTTCATTCTACTCAAATACACAACATCCATGCGTTAAAAGTTGTCCGGCGCTTCTGTGACGAACGAAACATCGAAGAACACCAAAATCGTTATATCTCGCGTTCCGAGCGTATCTGACTTCACAGGTCGATGTAAAAGGGCAAAAACATTCATTCTACTCAAATACACCACATCAATGCGTTAAAAGTTGTCTGGCACCGTTGTAACGAACGAAACATTGAAGAACACCGAAATCGGGATATCGCGTGTTTCGAGCGTGTCTGAGATCACAGCTCGATGTAAATGCATAAAGACCATTCACTCGACTCAAATACATAACATCCATACATTAAACGTTGTCTCGCACCGCTGAAGCGAACGAAACTTTGAGCAACACCGAAATCGAGATATCGCGTGTTTCGAGCTCTTCTGAGATCACAGCTCGATGTAAATGCATCAAAACCATTCACTCGACTCAAATACATAACATCCATACATTAAACGTTGTCTCGTTGTCTGAAGCGAACGAAACTTTGAGCAACACCGAAATCGAGATATCGCGTTTTTCGAGCGTTTCTGAGATCACAGCTAAGTGTAAAAGAGCAAAAACCTTCATTCTAATCAAATACACCACATCCATGCGTTAAAAGTGGTCTGGCGCTTCTGCAACGAACGAAACATTGAAGAACACCGAAATCGTGATATCGCGTGTTTCGAACGTTTCTGAGATCACAGCTCGATGAAAAAGTATCAAAAACCTTCATTCTACTCAAATACACAACATCCATGCGTTAAAAGTTGTCAGGCACCGCTGAAGCGAACCAAACATCGAAGAACACCGAAGTCGATATATCGCGTGTTTCGAGCGTGTCTGAGTTCACAGCTCGATGTAAATGCATCAAAACCATTCACTCGACTCAAATACATAACATCCATACATTAAACGTTTTCTCGTACCGCTGAAGCGAACGAAACTTTGGGCAACACCGAACTCGAGATATTGCGTGTTTCGAGCTCTTCTGAGAACGCAGCTCGATGTATATGTATCAAAAACCTTCATTCTACTCAAATACACCACATCCATGCGTTGAAAGTTGTCTGGCACCGTTGTAACGAACGAAACATTGAAGAACACCGAAATCGTGATAACGCGTGTTTCGAGCGTTTCTGAGATCACAGCTGAGTGTAAAAGAGCAAAAACCTTCATTCTAATCAAATACACCACATCCATGCGTTAAAAGTGGTCTGGCGCTTCTGCAACGAACGAAAAATTGAAGAACACCGAAATCGAGATATCGCGTGTTTCGAGCTCTTCTGAGATCACAGCTCGATGTATATGTATCAAAAACCTTGATTCTACTCAAATACACAACATCCATGCGTTAAAAGTGGTCTGGTACCGTTGTAACGAACGAAACATTGAAGAACACCGAAATCGTGATAACGCGTGTTTCGAGCGTTTCTGAGATCACAGCTAAGTGTAAAAGAGCAAAAACCTTCATTCTACTCAAATACACCACATCCATGCGTTAAAAGTGGTCTGGCGCTTCTGCAACGAACGAAAAATTGAAGAACACCGAAATCGAGATATCGCGTGTTTTAAGCGTTTCTGAGATCACAGCTCGATGTAAATGTATCAAAAACCTTCATTCTACTCAAATCACAACATCCATGAGTTAAAAGTTGTCTGGCACCGCTGAAGCGAACCAAACATCGAGGAACACCGAAATCGATTTATCGCGTGTTTCGAGCGTGTCTGACTTCACAGGTCGATGTAAATGTATCAAAAACCTTCATTCTACTCAAATACACAACATCCATGCGTTAAAAGTTGTCTGGCGCTTCTGTGACGAACGAAACATCGAAGAACACCAAAATCGTGATAACGCGGGTTTCGAGCGTTTCTGAGATCACAGCTAGGTGTAAAAGAGCAAAAACCTTCATTCTACTCAAATACACCACATCCAAGCGTTAAAAGTGGTCTGGCGCTTCTGCAACGAACGAAAAATTGAAGAACACCGAAATCGAGATATCGCCTGTTTCGAGCGCGTCTGAGATCACAGCTCGATGTAAATGTATCAAAAACCTTCATTCTACTCAAATACAACACATCCATGCGTTAAAAGTTGTCTGGCGCTTCTGTAACGAACGAAACATCGAAGAACACCGAAATCGTTATATATCGTGTTTCGAACGTTTTTGAGATCACAACGCGTTGTAAATGTATCAAAAACATTCATTCTGCTCAAATACACAACATCCATGCGTTAAAAGTTGTCTGGCACCGCTGTAATGAACGAAACATCGAAGAACACCGAAATCGTTATATCGCGTGTTTCGAGCGTTTTCGAGATCACAACTAGTTGTAAATGTATCAAAAACCTTTATTCTACACAAATACACAACATACATGCATTAAACGTTGTCTCGCACCGCTGAAGCGAAGCATACACCGAAGAAAACCGAAATCGTGATATCGCGTGTTTCGAGCTCTTCTGAGATCTCAGCTCGATGTATATGTATCAAAAACCTTCATTCTACTCAAATACACCACATCCATGCGTTGAAAGTTGTCTGGCACCGTTGTAACGAACGAAACATTGAAGAACACCGAAATCGTGATAACGCGTGTTTCGAGCGTTTCTGAGATCACAGCTCGATGGAAATGTATCAAAAACCTTCATTCTACTCAAATACACAACATCCGTGCGTTAAAAGTTGTCTGGCACCGCTGAAGCGAACCAAACATCGAGGAACACAGAAATCGATATATCGCGTGTTTCGAGCGTGTCTGAGATCACAGCTCGATGTAAATGCATCAAAACCATTCACTCGACTCAAATACATAACATCCATACATTAAACGTTGTCTCGTTGTCTGAAGCGAACGAAACTTTGAGCAACACCGAAATCGAGATATCGCGTTTTTCGAGCGTTTCTGAGATCACAGCTAAGTGTAAAAGAGCAAAAACCTTCATTCTACTCAAATACACCACATCCATGCGTTAAAAGTGGTCTGGCGCTTCTGCAACGAACGAAAAATTGAAGAACACCGAAATCGAGATATTGCGCGTTTCGAGCTCTCCTGAGATCACAGCTCGATGTATATGTATCAAAAACCTTCATTCTACTCAAATACAACACATCCATGCGTTAAAAGTACTCTGGTACCGTTGTAACGAACGAAACATTGAAGAACACCGAAATCGTGATATCGCGTGTTTCGAGCGTTTCTGAGATCACAGCTAAGTGTAAAAGAGCAAAAACCATCATTCTACTCAAATACACCACATCCATGCGTTAAAAGTTGTCTGGCACCGCGGAAGCGAACCAAACATCGAAGAACACCGAAATCGAGATATCGCGTGTTTCGAGCTTGTCTGAGATCACAGCTCGATGTATATGTATCAAAAACCTTCATTCTACTCAAATACAACACATCCATGCGTTAAAAGTCGTCTGGTACCGTTGTAACGAACGAAACATTGAAGAACACCGAAATCGTGATAACGCGTGTTTCGAGCGTTTCTGAGATCACAGCTCGATGGAAATGTATCAAAAACCTTCATTCTACTCAAATACACGACATCCGTGCGTTGAAAGTTGTCTGGCACCGCTGAAGCGAACCAAACATCGAGGAACACAGAAATCGATATATCGCGTGTTTCGAGCGTGTCTGAGATCACAGCTCGATGTAAATGCATCAAAACCATTCACTCGACTCAAATACATAACATCCATACATTAAACGTTGTCTCGCACCGCTGAAGCGAACGAAACTTTGAGCAACACCGAAATCGAGATATCGCGTTTTTCGAGCGTGTCTGAGATCACAGCTAAGTGTAAAAGAGCAAAAACCTTCATTCTACTCAAATACAACACATCCATGTGTTGAAAGTTGTCTGGGACCGGTGCAGCGAACGACACATGAAAGAACCCCGAAATCGAGATATCTCGTGTTTGGAGCGTTTCTGAGATCACAGCTCGATGCAAATGTAAAAAAAGCTTGATTCTACTCAAATACACAACATCCATGCGTTAAAAGTTGTCTGGCGCTTCTGTGACGAACGAAACATCGAAGAACACCAAAATCGTTATATCTCGTGTTCCGAGCGTATCTGACTTCACAGGTCGATGTAAATGCATCAAAAACCTTCATTCTACTCAAATACACAACATCCATGCGTCAAAAGTTGTCTGGCACCGCTAAAGCGAACCAAATATCGAAGAACACCGAAGTCGATATATCGCGTGTTTCGAGGTGTCTGAGATCACAGCTCGATGTAAATGCATCAAAACCATTCACTCGACTCAAATACATAACATCCATACATTAAACGTTGTCTCGCACCGCTGAAGCGAACGAAACTTTGAGCAACACCGAAATCGAGATATCGCGTGTTTCGAGCTCTTCTGAGATCACAGCTCGATGTATATGTACCAAAAACCTTGATTCTACTCAAATACACAACATCCATGCGTTAAAAGTTGTCTGGCGCTTCTGTGACGAACGAAACATCGAAGAACACCAAAATCGTTCTATCTCGTATTCCGAGCGTATCTGACTTCACAGGTCGATGTAAATGTATCAAAAACCTTCATTCTACTCAAATACACAACATCCATGCGTTAAAAGTTGTCTGGTGCTTCTGTGACGAACGAAACATCGAAGAACACCAAAATCGTTATATCTCGCGTTCCGAGCGTATCTGACTTCACAGGTCGATGTAAAAGGGCAAAAACATTCATTCTACTCAAATACACCACATCAATGCGTTAAAAGTTGTCTGGCACCGCTGAAGCGAACCAAACATCGAGGAACACCGAAATCGATATATCGCGTGTTTCGAGCGTGTCTGAGATCACAGCTCGATGTAAATGCATCAAAACCATTCACTCGACTCATATACATAACATCCATACATTAAACGTTGTCTCGCACCGCTGAAGCGAACGAAACTTTGAGCAACACCGAAATCGAGATATAGCGTTTTTCGAGCGTTTCTGAGATCACAGCTAAGTGTAAAAGAGCAAAAACCTTCATTCTACTCAAATACACCACATCCATGCGTTAAAAGTGGTCTGGCGCTTCTGCAACGGACGAAAAATTGAAGAACACCGCAATCGAGATATTGCGTGTTTCGAGCGTGTCTGAGATCACAACTCGATGTAAATGTATCAAAAACCTTCATTCTACTGAAATACACAACATCCATGCGTTAAAAGTTGTCTGGCACCGCTGAAGCGAACCAAACATCGAGGAACACCGAAATCGATTTATCGCGTGTTTCGAGCGTGTCTGATATCTCAGCTCGATGTAAATGCATCAAAACCATACACTCGATTCAAATACATAACATCCATACATTAAACGTTGTCTCGCACCGCTGAAGCGAACGAAACTTTGAGCAACACCGAAATCGAGATATCGCGTGTTTCGAGCTCTTCTGAGATCACAGCTCGATGTATATGTACCAAAAACCTTGATTCTACTCAAATACACAACATCCATGCGTTAAAAGTTGTCTGGCGCTTCTGCAACGAACGAAAAATTGAAGAACACCGAAATCGAGATATCGCGTGTTTCGAGCTCTTCTGAGATCACACCTCGATGTATATGTATCAAAAACCTTGATTCTAATCAAATACACCACATCCATGCGTTAAAAGTGGTCTGGCGCTTCTGCAACGAACGAAAAATTGAAGAACACCGAAATCGAGATATCGCGTGTTTCGAGCTCTTCTGAGATCACAGCTCGATGTATATGTATCAAAAACCTTCATTCGACTCAAATACAACACATCCATGCGTTAAAAGTCTTCTGGTACCGCTGTAACGAACCAAACATCGAAGAACACCGAAATCTAGATATCTCGTGTTTGGAGCGTTTCTGAGATCACAGCTCGATGTAAATGTATCAAAAACCTTCATTCTACTCAAATACACAACATCCGTGCGTTAAAAGTTGTCTGGCACCGCTGAAGCGAACCAAACATCGAGGAACACCGAAATCGATATATCGCGTGTTTCGAGCTTGTCTGAGATCACAGCTCGATGTATATGTATCAAAAACCTTCATTCTACTCACTAAAACACATCCATGCGTTAAAAGTCGTCTGGTATCGCTGTAACGAACCAAACATCGAAGAACACCCAAATCTAGATATCTCGTGTTTGGAGCGTTTCTAAGATCACAGCTCGATGTAAATGTATCAAAAACCTTCATTCTACTCAAATACACAGCATCCATGCGTTAAAAGTTGTCTGGCACCGCTGAAGCGAACCAAACATCGAGGAACACCGAAATCGATATATCGCGTGTTTCGAGCGTGTCTGAGATCACAGCTCGATGTAAATGCATCAAATCCATTCACTCGACTCAAATACATAACATCCATACATTAAACGTTGTCTCGCACCGCTGAAGCGAACGAAACTTTGAGCAACACCGAAATCGAGATATCGCGTTTTTCGAGCGTTTCTGAGATCACAGCAAAGTGTAAAAGAGCAAAAACCTTCATTCTACTCAAATACACCACATCCATGCGTTAAAAGTGGTCTGGCGCTTCTGCAACGAACGAAAAATTGAAGAACACCGCAATCGAGATATTGCGTGTTTCGAGCGTGTCTGAGATCACAGCTCGATGTAAATGTATCAAAAACCTTCATTCTACTGAAATACACAACATCCATGCGTTAAAATTTGTCTGGCACCGCTGAAGCGAACCAAACATCGAGGAACACCGAAATCGATTTATCGCGTGTTTCGAGCGTGTCTGATATCTCAGCTCGATGTAAATGCATCAAAACCATACACTCGATTCAAATACATAACATCCATACATTAAACGTTGTCTCGCACCGCTGAAGCGAACGAAACTTTGAGCAACACCGAAATCGAGATATCGCGTGTTTCGAGCTCTTCTGAGATCACAGCTCGATGTATATGTACCAAAAACCTTGATTCTACTCAAATACACAACATCCATGCGTTAAAAGTTGTCTGGCGCTTCTGTGACGAACGAAACATCGACGAACACCAAAATCGTTATATCTCGTGTTCCGAGCGTATCTGACTTCACAGGTCGATGTAAATGTATCAAAAACCTTCATTCTACTCAAATACACAACATCCATGCGTTAAAAGTTGTCCGGCGCTTCTGTGACGAACGAAACATCGAAGAACACCAAAATCGTTATATCTCGCGTTCCGAGCGTATCTGACTTCACAGGTCGATGTAAAAGGGCAAAAACATTCATTCTACTCAAATACACCACATCAATGCGTTAAAAGTTGTCTGGCACCGTTGTAACGAACGAAACATTGAAGAACACCGAAATCGGGATATCGCGTGTTTCGAGCGTGTCTGAGATCACAGCTCGATGTAAATGCATAAAGACCATTCACTCGACTCAAATACATAACATCCATACATTAAACGTTGTCTCGCACCGCTGAAGCGAACGAAACTTTGAGCAACACCGAAATCGAGATATCGCGTGTTTCGAGCTCTTCTGAGATCACAGCTCGATGTAAATGCATCAAAACCATTCACTCGACTCAAATACATAACATCCATACATTAAACGTTGTCTCGTTGTCTGAAGCGAACGAAACTTTGAGCAACACCGAAATCGAGATATCGCGTTTTTCGAGCGTTTCTGAGATCACAGCTAAGTGTAAAAGAGCAAAAACCTTCATTCTAATCAAATACACCACATCCATGCGTTAAAAGTGGTCTGGCGCTTCTGCAACGAACGAAACATTGAAGAACACCGAAATCGTGATATCGCGTGTTTCGAACGTTTCTGAGATCACAGCTCGATGAAAAAGTATCAAAAACCTTCATTCTACTCAAATACACAACATCCATGCGTTAAAAGTTGTCAGGCACCGCTGAAGCGAACCAAACATCGAAGAACACCGAAGTCGATATATCGCGTGTTTCGAGCGTGTCTGAGTTCACAGCTCGATGTAAATGCATCAAAACCATTCACTCGACTCAAATACATAACATCCATACATTAAACGTTTTCTCGCACCGCTGAAGCGAACGAAACTTTGGGCAACACCGAACTCGAGATATTGCGTGTTTCGAGCTCTTCTGAGATCGCAGCTCGATGTATATGTATCAAAAACCTTCATTCTACTCAAATACACCACATCCATGCGTTGAAAGTTGTCTGGCACCGTTGTAACGAACGAAACATTGAAGAACACCGAAATCGTGATAACGCGTGTTTCGAGCGTTTCTGAGATCACAGCTGAGTGTAAAAGAGCAAAAACCTTCATTCTAATCAAATACACCACATCCATGCGTTAAAAGTGGTCTGACGCTTCTGCAACGAACGAAAAATTGAAGAACACCGAAATCGAGATATCGCGTGTTTCGAGCTCTTCTGAGATCACAGCTCGATGTATATGTATCAAAAACCTTGATTCTACTCAAATACACAACATCCATGCGTTAAAAGTGGTCTGGTACCGTTGTAACGAACGAAACATTGAAGAACACCGAAATCGTGATAACGCGTGTTTCGAGCGTTTCTGAGATCACAGCTAAGTGTAAAAGAGCAAAAACCTTCATTCTACTCAAATACACCACATCCATGCGTTAAAAGTGGTCTGGCGCTTCTGCAACGAACGAAAAATTGAAGAACACCGAAATCGAGATATCGCGTGTTTTAAGCGTTTCTGAGATCACAGCTCGATGTAAATGTATCAAAAACCTTCATTCTACTCAAATCACAACATCCATGAGTTAAAAGTTGTCTGGCACCGCTGAAGCGAACCAAACATCGAGGAACACCGAAATCGATTTATCGCGTGTTTCGAGCGTGTCTGACTTCACAGGTCGATGTAAATGTATCAAAAACCTTCATTCTACTCAAATACACAACATCCATGCGTTAAAAGTTGTCTGGCGCTTCTGTGACGAACGAAACATCGAAGAACACCAAAATCGTGATAACGCGTGTTTCGAGCGTTTCTGAGATCACAGCTAGGTGTAAAAGAGCAAAAACCTTCATTCTACTCAAATACACCACATCCAAGCGTTAAAAGTGGTCTGGCGCTTCTGCAACGAACGAAAAATTGAAGAACACCGAAATCGAGATATCGCCTGTTTCGAGCGCGTCTGAGATCACAGCTCGATGTAAATGTATCAAAAACCTTCATTCTACTCAAATACAACACATCCATGCGTTAAAAGTTGTCTGGCGCTTCTGTAACGAACGAAACATCGAAGAACACCGAAATCGTTATATATCGTGTTTCGAACGTTTTTGAGATCACAACGCGTTGTAAATGTATCAAAAACATTCATTCTGCTCAAATACACAACATCCATGCGTTAAAAGTTGTCTGGCACCGCTGTAATGAACGAAACATCGAAGAACACCGAAATCGTTATATCGCGTGTTTCGAGCGTTTTCGAGATCACAACTAGTTGTAAATGTATCAAAAACCTTTATTCTACACAAATACACAACATACATGCATTAAACGTTGTCTCGCACCGCTGAAGCGAAGCATACATCGAAGAAAACCGAAATCGTGATATCGCGTGTTTCGAGCTCTTCTGAGATCTCAGCTCGATGTATATGTATCAAAAACCTTCATTCTACTCAAATACACCACATCCATGCGTTGAAAGTTGTCTGGCACCGTTGTAACGAACGAAACATTGAAGAACACCGAAATCGTGATAACGCGTGTTTCGAGCGTTTCTGAGATCACAGCTCGATGGAAATGTATCAAAAACCTTCATTCTACTCAAATACACAACATCCGTGCGTTAAAAGTTGTCTGGCACCGCTGAAGCGAACCAAACATCGAGGAACACAGAAATCGATATATCGCGTGTTTCGAGCGTGTCTGAGATCACAGCTCGATGTAAATGCATCAAAACCATTCACTCGACTCAAATACATAACATCCATACATTAAACGTTGTCTCGTTGTCTGAAGCGAACGAAACTTTGAGCAACACCGAAATCGAGATATCGCGTTTTTCGAGCGTTTCTGAGATCACAGCTAAGTGTAAAAGAGCAAAAACCTTCATTCTACTCAAATACACCACATCCATGCGTTAAAAGTGGTCTGGCGCTTCTGCAACGAACGAAAAATTGAAGAACACCGAAATCGAGATATTGCGCGTTTCGAGCTCTCCTGAGATCACAGCTCGATGTATATGTATCAAAAACCTTCATTCTACTCAAATACAACACATCCATGCGTTAAAAGTAGTCTGGTACCGTTGGAACGAACGAAACATTGAAGAACACCGAAATCGTGATATCGCGTGTTTCGAGCGTTTCTGAGATCACAGCTAAGTGTAAAAGAGCAAAAACCTTCATTCTACTCAAATACACCACATCCATGCGTTAAAAGTTGTCTGGCACCGCGGAAGCGAACCAAACATCGAAGAACACCGAAATCGAGATATCGCGTGTTTCGAGCTTGTCTGAGATCACAGCTCGATGTATATGTATCAGAAACCTTCATTCTACTCAAATACAACACATCCATGCGTTAAAAGTACTCTGGTACCGTTGTAACGAACGAAACATTGAAGAACACCGAAATCGTGATATCGCGTGTTTCGAGCGTTTCTGAGATCACAGCTAAGTGTAAAAGAGCAAAAACCATCATTCTACTCAAATACACCACATCCATGCGTTAAAAGTTGTCTGGCACCGCGGAAGCGAACCAAACATCGAAGAACACCGAAATCGAGATATCGCGTGTTTCGAGCTTGTCTGAGATCACAGCTCGATGTATATGTATCAAAAACCTTCATTCTACTCAAATACAACACATCCATGCGTTAAAAGTTGTCTGGCGCTTCTGTAACGAACGAAACATCGAAGAACACCGAAATCGTTATATATCGTGTTTCGAACGTTTTTGAGATCACAACGCGTTGTAAATGTATCAAAAACATTCATTCTGCTCAAATACACAACATCCATGCGTTAAAAGTTGTCTGGCACCGCTGTAATGAACGAAACATCGAAGAACACCGAAATCGTTATATCGCGTGTTTCGAGCGTTTTCGAGATCACAACTAGTTGTAAATGTATCAAAAACCTTTATTCTACACAAATACACAACATACATGCATTAAACGTTGTCTCGCACCGCTGAAGCGAAGCATACATCGAAGAAAACCGAAATCGTGATATCGCGTGTTTCGAGCTCTTCTGAGATCTCAGCTCGATGTATATGTATCAAAAACCTTCATTCTACTCAAATACACCACATCCATGCGTTGAAAGTTGTCTGGCACCGTTGTAACGAACGAAACATTGAAGAACACCGAAATCGTGATAACGCGTGTTTCGAGCGTTTCTGAGATCACAGCTCGATGGAAATGTATCAAAAACCTTCATTCTACTCAAATACACAACATCCGTGCGTTAAAAGTTGTCTGGCACCGCTGAAGCGAACCAAACATCGAGGAACACAGAAATCGATATATCGCGTGTTTCGAGCGTGTCTGAGATCACAGCTCGATGTAAATGCATCAAAACCATTCACTCGACTCAAATACATAACATCCATACATTAAACGTTGTCTCGTTGTCTGAAGCGAACGAAACTTTGAGCAACACCGAAATCGAGATATCGCGTTTTTCGAGCGTTTCTGAGATCACAGCTAAGTGTAAAAGAGCAAAAACCTTCATTCTACTCAAATACACCACATCCATGCGTTAAAAGTGGTCTGGCGCTTCTGCAACGAACGAAAAATTGAAGAACACCGAAATCGAGATATTGCGCGTTTCGAGCTCTCCTGAGATCACAGCTCGATGTATATGTATCAAAAACCTTCATTCTACTCAAATACAACACATCCATGCGTTAAAAGTACTCTGGTACCGTTGTAACGAACGAAACATTGAAGAACACCGAAATCGTGATATCGCGTGTTTCGAGCGTTTCTGAGATCACAGCTAAGTGTAAAAGAGCAAAAACCATCATTCTACTCAAATACACCACATCCATGCGTTAAAAGTTGTCTGGCACCGCGGAAGCGAACCAAACATCGAAGAACACCGAAATCGAGATATCGCGTGTTTCGAGCTTGTCTGAGATCACAGCTCGATGTATATGTATCAAAAACCTTCATTCTACTCAAATACAACACATCCATGCGTTAAAAGTCGTCTGGTACCGTTGTAACGAACGAAACATTGAAGAACACCGAAATCGTGATAACGCGTGTTTCGAGCGTTTCTGAGATCACAGCTCGATGGAAATGTATCAAAAACCTTCATTCTACTCAAATACACGACATCCGTGCGTTGAAAGTTGTCTGGCACCGCTGAAGCGAACCAAACATCGAGGAACACAGAAATCGATATATCGCGTGTTTCGAGCGTGTCTGAGATCACAGCTCGATGTAAATGCATCAAAACCATTCACTCGACTCAAATACATAACATCCATACATTAAACGTTGTCTCGCACCGCTGAAGCGAACGAAACTTTGAGCAACACCGAAATCGAGATATCGCGTTTTTCGAGCGTGTCTGAGATCACAGCTAAGTGTAAAAGAGCAAAAACCTTCATTCTACTCAAATACAACACATCCATGTGTTGAAAGTTGTCTGGGACCGGTGCAGCGAACGACACATGAAAGAACCCCGAAATCGAGATATCTCGTGTTTGGAGCGTTTCTGAGATCACAGCTCGATGCAAATGTAAAAAAAGCTTGATTCTACTCAAATACACAACATCCATGCGTTAAAAGTTGTCTGGCGCTTCTGTGACGAACGAAACATCGAAGAACACCAAAATCGTTATATCTCGTGTTCCGAGCGTATCTGACTTCACAGGTCGATGTAAATGCATCAAAAACCTTCATTCTACTCAAATACACAACATCCATGCGTCAAAAGTTGTCTGGCACCGCTAAAGCGAACCAAATATCGAAGAACACCGAAGTCGATATATCGCGTGTTTCGAGCGTGTCTGAGATCACAGCTCGATGTAAATGCATCAAAACCATTCACTCGACTCAAATACATAACATCCATACATTAAACGTTTTCTCGCACCGCTGAAGCGAACGAAACTTTGGGCAACACCGAAATCGAGATATTGCGTGTTTCGAGCTCTTCTGAGATCACAGCTCGATGTATATGTATCAAAAACATTGATTCTACTCAAATTCACAACATCCATGCGTTAAAAGTGGTCTGGAGCTTCTGCAACGAACGAAAAATTGAAGAACACCGAAATCGATATATCTCGTGTTTGGTTCGTTTCTGAGATCACAGCTCGATGTATATGTATCAAAAACCTTGATTCTACTGAAATACGCAACATCAATGCGTTAAAAGTTGTCTGGCGCTTCCGTGACGAACGAAACATCGAAGAACACCAAAATCGTTATATCTCGTGTTCCGAGCGTATCTGACTTCACAGGTCGATGTAAATGTATCAAAAACCTTCTTTCTACTCAAATACACAACATACATGCGTTAAAAGTTGTCTGGCACCGCTGAAGTGAACCAAACATCGAAGAACACCGAAGTCGATATATCGCGTGTTTCGAGGTGTCTGAGATCACAGCTCGATGTAAATGCATCAAAACCATTCACTCGACTCAAATACATAACATCCATACATTAAACGTTGTCTCGCACCGCTGAAGCGAACGAAACTTTGAGCAACACCGAAATCGAGATATCGCGTTTTTCGAGCGTTTCTGAGATCACAGCTAAGTGTAAAAGAGCAAAAACCTTCATTCTACTCAAATACACCACATCCATGCGTTAAAAGTGGTCTGGCGCTTCTGCAACGAACGAAAAATTGAAGAACACCGCAATCGAGATATTGCGTGTTTCGAGCGTGTCTGAGATCACAGCTCGATGTATATGTATCAAAAACCTTCATTCTACTCAAATACACCACATCCATGCGTTGAAAGTTGTCTGGCACCGTTGTAACGAACGAAACATTGAAGAACACCGAAATCGTGATAACGCGTGTTTCGAGCGTTTCTGAGATCACAGCTAAGTGTAAAAGAGCAAAAACCTTCATTCTACTCAAATACACCACATCCATGCGTTAAAAGTTGTCTGGCACCGCGGAAGCGAACCAAACATCGAAGAACACCGAAATCGATATATCGCGTGTTTCGAGCGTGTCTGAGATCACAGCTCGATGTAAATGCATCAAAACCATTCACTCGACTCAAATACATAACATCCATACTGAAACGTTTCGCAATTTTGAGACGCGGTGTGACCGTTGGAATTACCGCGGCGACGAAAGCGTGTGAAAGTATTCGGGGGATGGATTCAGTTCTGGACCAGAGAGTTAGGACTGTTTGGGGATGAAGGGAGGATAACTCAGCATTGGACCGATGCCACTAGGGCGATTGGTCATATTCATCATCGGTATCGAGGATGGATAGGGCTAATAAAGGTTGGAAGGCGAGAAAAGAATAGGGTTGGGCATTAACGCGAAACGCTGCGGTTATTTGCGTGCCTACGAACTTGATTCCCCGCGAGGGCCCCGGCGGAGTCGGGCAATCCGAGAGGTAAGCGCAATATTAACTTAAACGACTCGATCGGTATTGTCCACTGCAAGGACGTGACGCGGCGCGGAGTATGAAGATCTCGGTCGTCAGCCGCGGAGACGTTTCGTATGTTCGGCCGTTAGGGCATGCAAAGAGAATATGAGAAGCGTAATTAATTTAAAGGGCAAGTCTTTCCTAATGATCTGTTATAGGCTTGTGTAGACGCGGGCACGTGTGAGTGCTATACTCAGGCGTGCGCGCAGAGAGAGGAAGAAGGAGAGACAAGGCGGTGTGTTTACGCGAGGAAGAGAGGGAGACGGTAAGGGAAAAGGCAAGGTATACTTTGCGTCACACAGTGTACCTTGCTACAGCCGGCGAGCGCGATGCCGCGGACTGTAGCAAACTTGGCTGCGTGGGGATTGATTCGTGGCGTGGCTGCAATAGCGCGGCCGACGAATGGATAGGGAAAGAAGGAGGCGACGAGGATGAGGATTTCTGTGCTCTCGCAATGAGAGGGCAGTGGAGGAATTTAATGATAAGGATAATTAGTATTTTGAAGGACCGGCGGTGCCAAGCGCAATGCTGGGGCCGTCGGGAGCAAGGCTCGGGTTACCACGCTGTACGTGTCGGTGCAATACCGAGGCGTCAAGCGGACCGGGATTTTTTAGAGGTCGGAGAATTATTTTCGGAAGTGTCGGTCGCAATGCCGAGGCTTTCACGAGAGGTGTGGACAGTATGAGGTAAGGTAAGTAAGTGGTTACTGAGCGATGGGGCTCCCGCTTCTTATATATCCTCGCGTTCCGACGAGTAGCGTGGTGCGGGGGTATAGGACGCGCGGTGGCCAGCGTTGTCGCGCGTCGCGTGATCTCGGCGCGCGCTGCCTCGGTTCGGCCTTGTATCGGGTGCGCGCTGTCAACAACGTACGCGCCTTTACGAACTCGTGTTTGGGTATAGGCCGTTCCGTTACATTAAACGTTGTCTCGCACCGCTGAAGCGAACGAAACTTTGAGCAACACCGAAATCGAGATATAGCGTTTTTCGAGCGTTTCTGAGATCACAGCTAAGTGTAAAAGAGCAAAAACCTTCATTCTACTCAAATACACCACATCCATGCGTTAAAAGTGGTCTGGCGCTTCTGCAACGGACGAAAAATTGAAGAACACCGCAATCGAGATATTGCGTGTTTCGAGCTTGTCTGAGATCACAGCTCGATGTATATGTATCAAAAACCTTCATTCTACTCAAATACAACACATCCATGCGTTAAAAGTCTTCTGGTACCGCTGTAACGAACCAAACATCGAAGAACACCGAAATCTAGATATCTCGTGTTTGGAGCGTTTCTGAGATCACAGCTCGATGTAAATGTATCAAAAAGCTTCATTCTACTCAAATACACAACATCAGTGCGTTAAAAGTTGTCTGGCACCGCTGAAGCGAACCAAACATCGAGGAACACCGAAATCGATATATCGCGTGTTTCGAGCGTGTCTGAGATCACAGCTCGATGTAAATGCATCAAAACCATTCACTCGACTCAAATACATAACATCCATACATTAAACGTTGTCTCGTTGTCTGAAGCGAACGAAACTTTGAGCAACACCGAAATCGAGATATCGCGTTTTTCGAGCGTTTCTGAGATCACAGCTAAGTGTAAAAGAGCATAAACCTTCATTCTACTCAAAAACACCACATCCATGCGTTAAAAGTGGTCTGGCACCGCTGAAGCGAACCAAACATCGAGGAACACCGAAATCGATATATCGCGTGTTTCGAGCGTGTCTGAGATCACAGCTCGATGTAAATGCATCAAATCCATTCACTCGACTCAAATACATAACATCCATACATTAAACGTTGTCTCGCACCGCTGAAGCGAACGAAACTTTGAGCAACACCGAAATCGAGATATCGCGTTTTTCGAGAGTTTCTGAGATCACAGCTAAGTGTAAAAGAGCAAAAACCTTCATTCTACTCAAATACACCACATCCATGCGTTAAAAGTGGTCTGGCGCTTCTGCAACGAACGAAAAATTGAAGAACACCGAAATCGAGATATCTCGTGTTCCGAGCGTATCTGACTTCACAGGTCGATGTAAATGTTTCAAAAATCTTCTTTCTACTCAAATACACAACATCCATGCGTTAAAAGTTGTCTGGCACCGCTGAAGCGAACCAAACATCGAAGAACGCCGAAGTCGATATATCGCGTGTTTCGAGCGTGTCTGAGATCACAGCTCGATGTAAATGCATCAAAATCATTCACTCGACTCAAATACATAACGTCCATACATTAAACGTTTTCTCGCACCGCTGAAGCGAACGAAACATTGGGCAACACCGAAATCGAGATATCGCGTTTTTCGAGAGTTTCTGAGATCACAGCTATGTGTAAAAGAGCAAAAACCTTCATTCTACTCAAATACACCACATCCATGCGTTAAAAGTGGTCTGGCGCTTCTGCAACGAACGAAAAATTGAAGAACACCGAAATCGAGATATCTCGTGTTCCGAGCGTATCTGACTTCACAGGTCGATGTAAATGTTTCAAAAATCTTCTTTCTACTCAAATACACAACATCCATGCGTTAAAAGTTGTCTGGCACCGCTGAAGCGAACCAAACATCGAAGAACACCGAAGTCGATATATCGCGTGTTTCGAGCGTGTCTGAGATCACAGCTCGATGTAAATGCATCAAAATCATTCACTCGACTCAAATACATAACATCCATACATTAAACGTTTTCTCGCACCGCTGAAGCGAACGAAACATTGGGCAACACCGAAATCGAGATATCGCGTGTTTCGAGCTCTTCTGAGATCACAGCTCGATGTATATGTATCAAAAACCTTCATTCTACTCAAATACACCACATCCTTGCGTTGAAAATTGTCTGGCACCGTTGTAACGAACGAAACATTGAAGAACACCGAAATCTAGATATCTCGTGTTTGGAGCGTTTCTGAGATCACAGCTCGATGAAAAAGTATCAAAAACCTTCATTCTACTCAAATACACAACATCCATGCGTTAAAAGTTGTCTGGCACCGCTGAAGCGAACCAAACATCGAAGAACACCGAAGTCGATATATCGCGTGTTTCGAGCGTGTCTGAGATCACAGCTCGATGTAAATGCATCAAAACCATTCACTCGACTCAAATACATAACATCCATACATTAAACGTTTTCTCGCACCGCTGAAGCGAACAAAACTTTGGGCAACACCGAAATCGAGATATTGCGTGTTTCGAGCTCTTCTGAGATCACAGCTCGATGTATATGTATCAAAAACCTTCATTCTACTCAAATACACCACATCCATGCGTTGAAAGTTGTCTGGAACCGTTGTAACGAACGAAACATTGAAGAACACCGAAATCGTGATAACGCGTGTTTCGAGCGTTTCTGAGATCACAGCTAAGTGTAAAAGAGCAAAAACCTTCATTCTAATCAAATACACCTCATCCATGCGTTAAAAGTGGTCTGGCGCTTCTGCAACGAACGAAAAATTGAAGAACACCGAAATCGAGATATCGCGTGTTTCGAGCTCTTCTGAGATCACAGCTCGATGTATATGTATCAAAAACCTTGATTCTACTCAAATACACAACATCCATGCGTTAAAAGTGGTCTGGTACCGTTGTAACGAACGAAACATTGAAGAACACCGAAATCGTGATAACGCGTGTTTCGAGCGTGTCTGAGATCACAGCTCGATGTAAATGCATCAAAACCATTCACTCGACTCAAAAACATAACATCCATACATTAAACGTTGTCTCGTTGTCTGAAGCGAACGAAACTTTGAGCAACACCGAAATCGAGATATCGCGTTTTTCGAGCGTTTCTGAGATCACAGCTAAGTGTAAAAGAGCAAAAACCTTCATTCTACTCAAATACACCACATCCATGCGTTAAAAGTGGTCTGGCGCTTCTGCAACGAACGAAACATCGAAGAACACCGAAATCGAGATATCGCGTGTTTCGAGCTTGTCTGAGATCACAGCTCGATGTATATGTATCAAAAACCTTCATTCTACTCAAATAAAACACATCGATGCGTTAAAAGTCGTCTGGTACCGCTGTAACGAACCAAACATCGAAGAACACCCAAATCTAGATATCTCGTGTTTGGAGCGTTTCTAAGAACACAGCTCGATGTAAATGTATCAAAAACCTTCATTCTACTCAAATACACAGCATCCATGCGTTAAAAGTTGTCTGGCACCGCTGAAGCGAACCAAACATCGAGGAACACCGAAATCGATATATCGCGTGTTTCGAGCGTGTCTGAGATCACAGCTCGATGTAAATGCATCAAATCCATTTACTCGACTCAAATACATAACATCCATACATTAAACGTTGTCTCGCACCGCTGAAGCGAACGAAACTTTGAGCAACACCGAAATCGAGATATCGCGTTTTTCGAGCGTTTCTGAGATCACAGCTAAGTGTAAAAGAGCAAAAACCTTCATTCTACTCAAATACACCACATCCATGCGTTAAAAGTGGTCTGGCGCTTCTGCAACGAACGAAAAATTGAAGAACACCGAAATCGAGATATCTCGTGTTTTAAGCGTTTCTGAGATCACAGCTCGATGTAAATGTATCAAAAACCTTCATTCTACTCAAATCACAACATCCATGAGTTAAAAGTTGTCTGGCACCGCTGAAGCGAACCAAACATCGAGGAACACCGAAATCGATATATCGCGTGTTTCGAGCGTGTCTGAGATCACAGCTCGATGTAAATGCATCAAAACCATTCACTCGACTCAAATACATAACATCCATACATTAAACGTTGTCTCGCACCGCTGAAGCGAACGAAACTTTGAGCAACACCGAAATCGAGATATAGCGTTTTTCGAGCGTTTCTGAGATCACAGCTAAGTGTAAAAGAGCAAAAACCTTCATTCTACTCAAATACACCACATCCATGCGTTAAAAGTGGTCTGGCGCTTCTGCAACGAACGAAAAATTGAAGAACACCGCAATCGAGATATTGCGTGTTTCGAGCGTGTCTGAGATCACAGCTCGATGTAAATGTATCAAAAACCTTCATTCTACTGAAATACACAACATCCATGAGTTAAAATTTGTCTGGCACCGCTGAAGCGAACCAAACATCGAGGAACACCGAAATCGATTTATCATGTGTTTCGAGCGTGTCTGATATCTCAGCTCGATGTAAATGCATCAAAACCATACACTCGATTCAAATACATAACATCCATACATTAAACGTTGTCTCGCACCGCTGAAGCGAACGAAACTTTGAGCAACACCGAAATCGAGATATCGCGTGTTTCGAGCTCTTCTGAGATCACAGCTCGATGTATATGTACCAAAAACCTTGATTCTACTCAAATACACAACATCCATGCGTTAAAAGTTGTCTGGCGCTTCTGTGACGAACGAAACATCGAAGAACACCAAAATCGTTATATCTCGTGTTCCGAGCGTATCTGACTTCACAGGTCGATGTAAATGTATCAAAAACCTTCATTCTACTCAAATACACAACATCCATGCGTTAAAAGTTGTCCGGCGCTTCTGTGACGAACGAAACATCGAAGAACACCAAAATCGTTATATCTCGCGTTCCGAGCGTATCTGACTTCACAGGTCGATGTAAAAGGGCAAAAACATTCATTCTACTCAAATACACCACATCAATGCGTTAAAAGTTGTCTGGCACCGTTGTAACGAACGAAACATTGAAGAACACCGAAATCGGGATATCGCGTGTTTCGAGCGTGTCTGAGATCACAGCTCGATGTAAATGCATAAAGACCATTCACTCGACTCAAATACATAACATCCATACATTAAACGTTGTCTCGCACCGCTGAAGCGAACGAAACTTTGAGCAACACCGAAATCGAGATATCGCGTGTTTCGAGCTCTTCTGAGATCACAGCTCGATGTAAATGCATCAAAACCATTCACTCGACTCAAATACATAACATCCATACATTAAACGTTGTCTCGTTGTCTGAAGCGAACGAAACTTTGAGCAACACCGAAATCGAGATATCGCGTTTTTCGAGCGTTTCTGAGATCACAGCTAAGTGTAAAAGAGCAAAAACCTTCATTCTAATCAAATACACCACATCCATGCGTTAAAAGTGGTCTGGCGCTTCTGCAACGAACGAAACATTGAAGAACACCGAAATCGTGATATCGCGTGTTTCGAACGTTTCTGAGATCACAGCTCGATGAAAAAGTATCAAAAACCTTCATTCTACTCAAATACACAACATCCATGCGTTACAAGTTGTCAGGCACCGCTGAAGCGAACCAAACATCGAGGAACACCGAAATGGATATATCGCGTGTTTTGAGCGTGTCTGAGATCACAGCTCGATGTAAATGCATCAAAACCATTCACTCGACTCAAATACATAACATCCATACATTAAACGTTGTCTCGCACCGCTGAAGCGAACGAAACTTTGAGCAACACCGAAATCGAGATATCGCGTTTTTCGAGAGTTTCTGAGATCACAGCTAAGTGTAAAAGAGCAAAAACCTTCATTCTACTCAAATACACCACATCCATGCGTTAAAAGTGGTCTGGCGCTTCTGCAACGAACGAAAAATTGAAGAACACCGAAATCGAGATATCTCGTGTTCCGAGCGTATCTGACTTCACAGGTCGATGTAAATGTTTCAAAAATCTTCTTTCTACTCAAATACACAACATCCATGCGTTAAAAGTTGTCTGGCACCGCTGAAGCGAACCAAACATCGAAGAACGCCGAAGTCGATATATCGCGTGTTTCGAGCGTGTCTGAGATCACAGCTCGATGTAAATGCATCAAAATCATTCACTCGACTCAAATACATAACGTCCATACATTAAACGTTTTCTCGCACCGCTGAAGCGAACGAAACATTGGGCAACACCGAAATCGAGATATCGCGTTTTTCGAGAGTTTCTGAGATCACGGCTATGTGTAAAAGAGCAAAAACCTTCATTCTACTCAAATACACCACATCCATGCGTTAAAAGTGGTCTGGCGCTTCTGCAACGAACGAAAAATTGAAGAACACCGAAATCGAGATATCTCGTGTTCCGAGCGTATCTGACTTCACAGGTCGATGTAAATGTTTCAAAAATCTTCTTTCTACTCAAATACACAACATCCATGCGTTAAAAGTTGTCTGGCACCGCTGAAGCGAACCAAACATCGAAGAACACCGAAGTCGATATATCGCGTGTTTCGAGCGTGTCTGAGATCACAGCTCGATGTAAATGCATCAAAATCATTCACTCGACTCAAATACATAACATCCATACATTAAACGTTTTCTCGCACCGCTGAAGCGAACGAAACATTGGGCAACACCGAAATCGAGATATCGCGTGTTTCGAGCTCTTCTGAGATCACAGCTCGATGTATATGTATCAAAAACCTTCATTCTACTCAAATACACCACATCCTTGCGTTGAAAATTGTCTGGCACCGTTGTAACGAACGAAACATTGAAGAACACCGAAATCTAGATATCTCGTGTTTGGAGCGTTTCTGAGATCACAGCTCGATGAAAAAGTATCAAAAACCTTCATTCTACTCAAATACACAACATCCATGCGTTAAAAGTTGTCTGGCACCGCTGAAGCGAACCAAACATCGAAGAACACCGAAGTCGATATATCGCGTGTTTCGAGCGTGTCTGAGATCACAGCTCGATGTAAATGCATCAAAACCATTCACTCGACTCAAATACATAACATCCATACATTAAACGTTTTCTCGCACCGCTGAAGCGAACAAAACTTTGGGCAACACCGAAATCGAGATATTGCGTGTTTCGAGCTCTTCTGAGATCACAGCTCGATGTATATGTATCAAAAACCTTCATTCTACTCAAATACACCACATCCATGCGTTGAAAGTTGTCTGGAACCGTTGTAACGAACGAAACATTGAAGAACACCGAAATCGTGATAACGCGTGTTTCGAGCGTTTCTGAGATCACAGCTAAGTGTAAAAGAGCAAAAACCTTCATTCTAATCAAATACACCTCATCCATGCGTTAAAAGTGGTCTGGCGCTTCTGCAACGAACGAAAAATTGAAGAACACCGAAATCGAGATATCGCGTGTTTCGAGCTCTTCTGAGATCACAGCTCGATGTATATGTATCAAAAACCTTGATTCTACTCAAATACACAACATCCATGCGTTAAAAGTGGTCTGGTACCGTTGTAACGAACGAAACATTGAAGAACACCGAAATCGTGATAACGCGTGTTTCGAGCGTGTCTGAGATCACAGCTCGATGTAAATGCATCAAAACCATTCACTCGACTCAAAAACATAACATCCATACATTAAACGTTGTCTCGTTGTCTGAAGCGAACGAAACTTTGAGCAACACCGAAATCGAGATATCGCGTTTTTCGAGCGTTTCTGAGATCACAGCTAAGTGTAAAAGAGCAAAAACCTTCATTCTACTCAAATACACCACATCCATGCGTTAAAAGTGGTCTGGCGCTTCTGCAACGAACGAAACATCGAAGAACACCGAAATCGAGATATCGCGTGTTTCGAGCTTGTCTGAGATCACAGCTCGATGTATATGTATCAAAAACCTTCATTCTACTCAAATAAAACACATCGATGCGTTAAAAGTCGTCTGGTACCGCTGTAACGAACCAAACATCGAAGAACACCCAAATCTAGATATCTCGTGTTTGGAGCGTTTCTAAGAACACAGCTCGATGTAAATGTATCAAAAACCTTCATTCTACTCAAATACACAGCATCCATGCGTTAAAAGTTGTCTGGCACCGCTGAAGCGAACCAAACATCGAGGAACACCGAAATCGATATATCGCGTGTTTCGAGCGTGTCTGAGATCACAGCTCGATGTAAATGCATCAAATCCATTTACTCGACTCAAATACATAACATCCATACATTAAACGTTGTCTCGCACCGCTGAAGCGAACGAAACTTTGAGCAACACCGAAATCGAGATATCGCGTTTTTCGAGCGTTTCTGAGATCACAGCTAAGTGTAAAAGAGCAAAAACCTTCATTCTACTCAAATACACCACATCCATGCGTTAAAAGTGGTCTGGCGCTTCTGCAACGAACGAAAAATTGAAGAACACCGAAATCGAGATATCTCGTGTTTTAAGCGTTTCTGAGATCACAGCTCGATGTAAATGTATCAAAAACCTTCATTCTACTCAAATCACAACATCCATGAGTTAAAAGTTGTCTGGCACCGCTGAAGCGAACCAAACATCGAGGAACACCGAAATCGATATATCGCGTGTTTCGAGCGTGTCTGAGATCACAGCTCGATGTAAATGCATCAAAACCATTCACTCGACTCAAATACATAACATCCATACATTAAACGTTGTCTCGCACCGCTGAAGCGAACGAAACTTTGAGCAACACCGAAATCGAGATATAGCGTTTTTCGAGCGTTTCTGAGATCACAGCTAAGTGTAAAAGAGCAAAAACCTTCATTCTACTCAAATACACCACATCCATGCGTTAAAAGTGGTCTGGCGCTTCTGCAACGAACGAAAAATTGAAGAACACCGCAATCGAGATATTGCGTGTTTCGAGCGTGTCTGAGATCACAGCTCGATGTAAATGTATCAAAAACCTTCATTCTACTGAAATACACAACATCCATGAGTTAAAATTTGTCTGGCACCGCTGAAGCGAACCAAACATCGAGGAACACCGAAATCGATTTATCATGTGTTTCGAGCGTGTCTGATATCTCAGCTCGATGTAAATGCATCAAAACCATACACTCGATTCAAATACATAACATCCATACATTAAACGTTGTCTCGCACCGCTGAAGCGAACGAAACTTTGAGCAACACCGAAATCGAGATATCGCGTGTTTCGAGCTCTTCTGAGATCACAGCTCGATGTATATGTACCAAAAACCTTGATTCTACTCAAATACACAACATCCATGCGTTAAAAGTTGTCTGGCGCTTCTGTGACGAACGAAACATCGAAGAACACCAAAATCGTTATATCTCGTGTTCCGAGCGTATCTGACTTCACAGGTCGATGTAAATGTATCAAAAACCTTCATTCTACTCAAATACACAACATCCATGCGTTAAAAGTTGTCCGGCGCTTCTGTGACGAACGAAACATCGAAGAACACCAAAATCGTTATATCTCGCGTTCCGAGCGTATCTGACTTCACAGGTCGATGTAAAAGGGCAAAAACATTCATTCTACTCAAATACACCACATCAATGCGTTAAAAGTTGTCTGGCACCGTTGTAACGAACGAAACATTGAAGAACACCGAAATCGGGATATCGCGTGTTTCGAGCGTGTCTGAGATCACAGCTCGATGTAAATGCATAAAGACCATTCACTCGACTCAAATACATAACATCCATACATTAAACGTTGTCTCGCACCGCTGAAGCGAACGAAACTTTGAGCAACACCGAAATCGAGATATCGCGTGTTTCGAGCTCTTCTGAGATCACAGCTCGATGTAAATGCATCAAAACCATTCACTCGACTCAAATACATAACATCCATACATTAAACGTTGTCTCGTTGTCTGAAGCGAACGAAACTTTGAGCAACACCGAAATCGAGATATCGCGTTTTTCGAGCGTTTCTGAGATCACAGCTAAGTGTAAAAGAGCAAAAACCTTCATTCTAATCAAATACACCACATCCATGCGTTAAAAGTGGTCTGGCGCTTCTGCAACGAACGAAACATTGAAGAACACCGAAATCGTGATATCGCGTGTTTCGAACGTTTCTGAGATCACAGCTCGATGAAAAAGTATCAAAAACCTTCATTCTACTCAAATACACAACATCCATGCGTTACAAGTTGTCAGGCACCGCTGAAGCGAACCAAACATCGAGGAACACCGAAATGGATATATCGCGTGTTTTGAGCGTGTCTGAGATCACAGCTCGATGTAAATGCATCAAAACCATTCACTCGACTCAAATACATAACATCCATACATTAAACGTTGTCTCGCACCGCTGAAGCGAACGAAACTTTGAGCAACACCGAAATCGAGATATCGCGTTTTTCGAGAGTTTCTGAGATCACAGCTAAGTGTAAAAGAGCAAAAACCTTCATTCTACTCAAATACACCACATCCATGCGTTAAAAGTGGTCTGGCGCTTCTGCAACGAACGAAAAATTGAAGAACACCGAAATCGAGATATCTCGTGTTCCAAGCGTATCTGACTTCACAGGTCGATGTAAATGTTTCAAAAATCTTCTTTCTACTCAAATACACAACATCCATGCGTTAAAAGTTGTCTGGCACCGCTGAAGCGAACCAAACATCGAAGAACGCCGAAGTCGATATATCGCGTGTTTCGAGCGTGTCTGAGATCACAGCTCGATGTAAATGCATCAAAATCATTCACTCGACTCAAATACATAACGTCCATACATTAAACGTTTTCTCGCACCGCTGAAGCGAACGAAACATTGGGCAACACCGAAATCGAGATATCGCGTTTTTCGAGAGTTTCTGAGATCACAGCTATGTGTAAAAGAGCAAAAACCTTCATTCTACTCAAATACACCACATCCATGCGTTAAAAGTGGTCTGGCGCTTCTGCAACGAACGAAAAATTGAAGAACACCGAAATCGAGATATCTCGTGTTCCGAGCGTATCTGACTTCACAGGTCGATGTAAATGTTTCAAAAATCTTCTTTCTACTCAAATACACAACATCCATGCGTTAAAAGTTGTCTGGCACCGCTGAAGCGAACCAAACATCGAAGAACACCGAAGTCGATATATCGCGTGTTTCGAGCGTGTCTGAGATCACAGCTCGATGTAAATGCATCAAAATCATTCACTCGACTCAAATACATAACATCCATACATTAAACGTTTTCTCGCACCGCTGAAGCGAACGAAACATTGGGCAACACCGAAATCGAGATATCGCGTGTTTCGAGCTCTTCTGAGATCACAGCTCGATGTATATGTATCAAAAACCTTCATTCTACTCAAATACACCACATCCTTGCGTTGAAAATTGTCTGGCACCGTTGTAACGAACGAAACATTGAAGAACACCGAAATCTAGATATCTCGTGTTTGGAGCGTTTCTGAGATCACAGCTCGATGAAAAAGTATCAAAAACCTTCATTCTACTCAAATACACAACATCCATGCGTTAAAAGTTGTCTGGCACCGCTGAAGCGAACCAAACATCGAAGAACACCGAAGTCGATATATCGCGTGTTTCGAGCGTGTCTGAGATCACAGCTCGATGTAAATGCATCAAAACCATTCACTCGACTCAAATACATAACATCCATACATTAAACGTTTTCTCGCACCGCTGAAGCGAACAAAACTTTGGGCAACACCGAAATCGAGATATTGCGTGTTTCGAGCTCTTCTGAGATCACAGCTCGATGTATATGTATCAAAAACCTTCATTCTACTCAAATACACCACATCCATGCGTTGAAAGTTGTCTGGAACCGTTGTAACGAACGAAACATTGAAGAACACCGAAATCGTGATAACGCGTGTTTCGAGCGTTTCTGAGATCACAGCTAAGTGTAAAAGAGCAAAAACCTTCATTCTAATCAAATACACCTCATCCATGCGTTAAAAGTGGTCTGGCGCTTCTGCAACGAACGAAAAATTGAAGAACACCGAAATCGAGATATCGCGTGTTTCGAGCTCTTCTGAGATCACAGCTCGATGTATATGTATCAAAAACCTTGATTCTACTCAAATACACAACATCCATGCGTTAAAAGTGGTCTGGTACCGTTGTAACGAACGAAACATTGAAGAACACCGAAATCGTGATAACGCGTGTTTCGAGCGTGTCTGAGATCACAGCTCGATGTAAATGCATCAAAACCATTCACTCGACTCAAAAACATAACATCCATACATTAAACGTTGTCTCGTTGTCTGAAGCGAACGAAACTTTGAGCAACACCGAAATCGAGATATCGCGTTTTTCGAGCGTTTCTGAGATCACAGCTAAGTGTAAAAGAGCAAAAACCTTCATTCTACTCAAATACACCACATCCATGCGTTAAAAGTGGTCTGGCGCTTCTGCAACGAACGAAACATCGAAGAACACCGAAATCGAGATATCGCGTGTTTCGAGCTTGTCTGAGATCACAGCTCGATGTATATGTATCAAAAACCTTCATTCTACTCAAATAAAACACATCGATGCGTTAAAAGTCGTCTGGTACCGCTGTAACGAACCAAACATCGAAGAACACCCAAATCTAGATATCTCGTGTTTGGAGCGTTTCTAAGAACACAGCTCGATGTAAATGTATCAAAAACCTTCATTCTACTCAAATACACAGCATCCATGCGTTAAAAGTTGTCTGGCACCGCTGAAGCGAACCAAACATCGAGGAACACCGAAATCGATATATCGCGTGTTTCGAGCGTGTCTGAGATCACAGCTCGATGTAAATGCATCAAATCCATTTACTCGACTCAAATACATAACATCCATACATTAAACGTTGTCTCGCACCGCTGAAGCGAACGAAACTTTGAGCAACACCGAAATCGAGATATCGCGTTTTTCGAGCGTTTCTGAGATCACAGCTAAGTGTAAAAGAGCAAAAACCTTCATTCTACTCAAATACACCACATCCATGCGTTAAAAGTGGTCTGGCGCTTCTGCAACGAACGAAAAATTGAAGAACACCGAAATCGAGATATCTCGTGTTTTAAGCGTTTCTGAGATCACAGCTCGATGTAAATGTATCAAAAACCTTCATTCTACTCAAATCACAACATCCATGAGTTAAAAGTTGTCTGGCACCGCTGAAGCGAACCAAACATCGAGGAACACCGAAATCGATATATCGCGTGTTTCGAGCGTGTCTGAGATCACAGCTCGATGTAAATGCATCAAAACCATTCACTCGACTCAAATACATAACATCCATACATTAAACGTTGTCTCGCACCGCTGAAGCGAACGAAACTTTGAGCAACACCGAAATCGAGATATAGCGTTTTTCGAGCGTTTCTGAGATCACAGCTAAGTGTAAAAGAGCAAAAACCTTCATTCTACTCAAATACACCACATCCATGCGTTAAAAGTGGTCTGGCGCTTCTGCAACGAACGAAAAATTGAAGAACACCGCAATCGAGATATTGCGTGTTTCGAGCGTGTCTGAGATCACAGCTCGATGTAAATGTATCAAAAACCTTCATTCTACTGAAATACACAACATCCATGAGTTAAAATTTGTCTGGCACCGCTGAAGCGAACCAAACATCGAGGAACACCGAAATCGATTTATCATGTGTTTCGAGCGTGTCTGATATCTCAGCTCGATGTAAATGCATCAAAACCATACACTCGATTCAAATACATAACATCCATACATTAAACGTTGTCTCGCACCGCTGAAGCGAACGAAACTTTGAGCAACACCGAAATCGAGATATCGCGTGTTTCGAGCTCTTCTGAGATCACAGCTCGATGTATATGTACCAAAAACCTTGATTCTACTCAAATACACAACATCCATGCGTTAAAAGTTGTCTGGCGCTTCTGTGACGAACGAAACATCGAAGAACACCAAAATCGTTATATCTCGTGTTCCGAGCGTATCTGACTTCACAGGTCGATGTAAATGTATCAAAAACCTTCATTCTACTCAAATACACAACATCCATGCGTTAAAAGTTGTCCGGCGCTTCTGTGACGAACGAAACATCGAAGAACACCAAAATCGTTATATCTCGCGTTCCGAGCGTATCTGACTTCACAGGTCGATGTAAAAGGGCAAAAACATTCATTCTACTCAAATACACCACATCAATGCGTTAAAAGTTGTCTGGCACCGTTGTAACGAACGAAACATTGAAGAACACCGAAATCGGGATATCGCGTGTTTCGAGCGTGTCTGAGATCACAGCTCGATGTAAATGCATAAAGACCATTCACTCGACTCAAATACATAACATCCATACATTAAACGTTGTCTCGC
Organism: Pimpla rufipes; assembly: GCA_963932165.1. Taxonomy (NCBI): domain Eukaryota; kingdom Metazoa; phylum Arthropoda; class Insecta; order Hymenoptera; family Ichneumonidae; genus Pimpla; species Pimpla rufipes. Next base: position 7,662,335 of record OZ010640.1, read on the forward strand.
ACCGCTGAAGCGAACGAAACTTTGAGCAACACCGAAATCGAGATATCGCGTGTTTCGAGCTCTTCTGAGATCACAGCTCGATGTAAATGCATCAAAACCATTCACTCGACTCAAATACATAACATCCATACATTAAACGTTGTCTCGTTGTGTGAAGCGAACGAAACTTTGAGCAACACCGAAATCGAGATATCGCGTTTTTCGAGCGTTTCTGAGATCACAGCTAAGTGTAAAAGAGCAAAAACCTTCATTCTAATCAAATACACCACATCCATGCGTTAAAAGTGGTCTGGCGCTTCTGCAACGAACGAAACATTGAAGAACACCGAAATCGTGATATCGCGTGTTTCGAACGTTTCTGAGATCACAGCTCGATGAAAAAGTATCAAAAACCTTCATTCTACTCAAATACACAACATCCATGCGTTAAAAGTTGTCAGGCACCGCTGAAGCGAACCAAACATCGAAGAACACCGAAGTCGATATATCGCGTGTTTCGAGCGTGTCTGAGATCACAGCTCGATGTAAATGCATCAAAACCATTCACTCGTCTCAAATACATAACATCCATACATTAAACGTTTTCTCGCACCGCTGAAGCGAACGAAACTTTGGGCAACACCGAACTCGAGATATTGCGTGTTTCGAGCTCTTCTGAGATCGCAGCTCGATGTATATGTATCAAAAACCTTCATTCTACTCAAATACACCACATCCATGCGTTGAAAGTTGTCTGGCACCGTTGTAACGAACGAAACATTGAAGAACACCGAAATCGTGATAACGCGTGTTTCGAGCGTTTCTGAGATCACAGCTGAGTGTAAAAGAGCAAAAACCTTCATTCTAATCAAATACACCACATCCATGCGTTAAAAGTGGTCTGGCGATTCTGCAACGAACGAAAAATTGAAGAACACCGAAATCGAGATATCGCGTGTTTCGAGCTCTTCTGAGATCACAGCTCGATGTATATGTATCAAAAACCTTGATTCTACTCAAATACACAACATCCATGCGTTAATAGTGGTCTGGTACCGTTGTAACGAACGAAACATTGAAGAACACCGAAATCGTGATAACGCGTGTTTCGAGCGTTTCTGAGATCACAGCTAAGTGTAAAAGAGCAAAAACCTTCATTCTACTCAAATACACCACATCCATGCGTTAAAAGTGGTCTGGCGCTTCTGCAACGAACGAAAAATTGAAGAACACCGAAATCGAGATATCGCGTGTTTTAAGCGTTTCTGAGATCACAGCTCGATGTAAATGTATCAAAAACCTTCATTCTACTCAAATCACAACATCCATGAGTTAAAAGTTGTCTGGCACCGCTGAAGCGAACCAAACATCGAGGAACACCGAAATCGATATATCGCGTGTTTCGAGCGTGTCTGAGATCACAGCTCGATGTAAATGCATCAAAACCATTCACTCGACTCAAATACATAACATCCATACATTAAACGTTGTCTCGCACCGCTGAAGCGAACGAAACTTTGAGCAACACCGAAATCGAGATATAGCGTTTTTCGAGCGTTTCTGAGATCACAGCTAAGTGTAAAAGAGCAAAAACCTTCATTCTACTCAAATACACCATATCCATGCGTTAAAAGTTGTCTGGCACCGCGGAAGCGAACCAAACATCGAAGAACACCGAAATCGTGATAACGCGTGTTTCGAGCGTTTCTGAGATCACAGCTAAGTGTAAAAGAGCAAAAACCTTCATTCTACTCAAATACACCACTTCCATGCGTTAAAAGTGGTCCGGCGCTTCTGCAACGAACGAAACCTTGAAGAACACCGAAATCGAGATATTGCGCGTTTCGAGCTCTTCTGAGATCACAGCTCGATGTATATGTATCAAAAACCTTCATTCTACTCAAATACAACACATCCATGCGTTAAAAGTTGTCAGGCACCGCTGAAGCGAACCAAACATCGAAGAACACCGAAGTCGATATATCGCGTGTTTCGAGCGTGTCTGAGATCACAGCTCGATGTAAATGCATCAAAACCATTCACTCGTCTCAAATACATAACATCCATACATTAAACGTTTTCTCGCACCGCTGAAGCGAACGAAACTTTGGGCAACACCGAACTCGAGATATTGCGTGTTTCGAGCTCTTCTGAGATCGCAGCTCGATGTATATGTATCAAAAACCTTCATTCTAATCAAATACACCACATCCATGCGTTGAAAGTTGTCTGGCACCGTTGTAACGAACGAAACATTGAAGAACACCGAAATCGTGATAACGCGTGTTTCGAGCGTTTCTGAGATCACAGCTGAGTGTAAAAGAGCAAAAACCTTCATTCTAATCAAATACACCACATCCATGCGTTAAAAGTGGTCTGGCGATTCTGCAACGAACGAAAAATTGAAGAACACCGAAATCGAGATATCGCGTGTTTCGAGCTCTTCTGAGATCACAGCTCGATGTATATGTATCAAAAACCTTGATTCTACTCAAATACACAACATCCATGCGTTAAAAGTGGTCTGGTACCGTTGTAACGAACGAAACATTGAAGAACACCGAAATCGTGATAACGCGTGTTTCGAGCGTTTCTGAGATCACAGCTAAGTGTAAAAGAGCAAAAACCTTCATTCTACTCAAATACACCACATCCATGCGTTAAAAGTGGTCTGGCGCTTCTGCAACGAACGAAAAATTGAAGAACACCGAAATCGAGATATCGCGTGTTTCGAGCTCTTCTGAGATCACAGCTCGATGTATATGTATCAAAAACCTTGATTCTACTCAAATACACAACATCCATGCGTTAAAAGTGGTCTGGTACCGTTGTAACGAACGAAACATTGAAGAACACCGAAATCGTGATAACGCGTGTTTCGAGCGTTTCTGAGATCACAGCTAAGTGTAAAAGAGCAAAAACCTTCATTCTACTCAAATACACCACATCCATGCGTTAAAAGTTGTCTGGCACCGCGGAAGCGAACCAAACATCGAAGAACACCGAAATCGAGATATCGCGTGTTTCGAGCTTGTCTGAGATCACAGCTCGATGTATATGTATCAAAAACCTTCATTCTACTCAAATACAACACATCCATGCGTTAAAAGTCTTCTGGTACCGCTGTAACGAACCAAACATCGAAGAACACCGAAATCTAGATATCTCGTGTTTGGAGCGTTTCTGAGATCACAGCTCGATGTAAATGTATCAAAAACCTTCATTCTACTCAAATACACAACATCCGTGCGTTAAAAGTTGTCTGGCACCGCTGAAGCGAACCAAACATCGAGGAACACCGAAATCGATATATCGCGTGTTTCGAGCGTGTCTGAGATCACAGCTCGATGTAAATGCATCAAAACCATTCACTCGACTCAAATACATAACATCCATACATTAAACGTTGTCTCGTTGTCTGAAGCGAACGAAACTTTGAGCAACACCGAAATCGAGATATCGCGTTTTTCGAGCGTTTCTGAGATCACAGCTAAGTGTAAAAGAGCAAAAACCTTCATTCTACTCAAATACACCACATCCATGCGTTAAAAGTGGTCTGGCGCTTCTGCAACGAACGAAAAATTGAAGAACACCGCAATCGAGATATTGCGTGTTTCGAGCGTGTCTGAGATCACAGCTCGATGTAAATGTATCAAAAACCTTCATTCTACTGAAATACAACACATCCATGTGTTGAAAGTTGTCTGGGACCAGTGCAGCGAACGACACATGAAAGAACCCCGAAATCGAGATATCTCGTGTTTGGAGCGTTTCTGAGATCACAGCTCGATGTAAATGTATCAAAAACCTTAATTCTACTGAAATACAACACATCCATGCGTTAAAAGTTGTCTGGCACCGCTGTAACGAACATCGAAAAACACCGAAATCGTGATATCGCCTGTTTTGAGCGTTACTGAGATCACAGCTAGTTGTAAAAGAGCAAAAACCTTCATTCTACTCAAATACACCACATCCATGCGTTAAAAGTGGTCCGGCGCTTCTGCAACGAACGAAACCTTGAAGAACACCGAAATCGAGATATCGCGCGTTTCGAACTCTTCTGAGATCACAGCTCGATGTATATGTTGTAACCGAGGGCTTACCTAATCCCTCCGGTTACCTTCGCCCCCTACTCCCTGCGGACTTCCCGGGGCGCCAGCCACCACGCGGGTGACCCTTACAAAATTTTACACCGATGCGACTCGGCTCTAGCTCGTTTTAGGGAAACGACGGAGTAGGGGTGGCGGCAATAACCCGCTAGCTCAGGGTTCCAAATTTCTGGGGAGGGGAGTAATCACGACAACCAAACAGGAGTAATTTACGCTAAATAAAAAAAAAACAGTCTCAATTAAAATATAAAGCTGGTTTATTAAATCGGGGTAACGGAACGGAATTACCGCGAGAACATAATTTCCCGAGGGAAAAGAAAAACAAAAGAAAACAAACAAAGACAACGATGACAATTATTAGCCACGGCAACGACTTAAGCGCGGGCCTTTAGATTTTCCGGTCAACGTTCCGTCGTACGGACGACTCCGACTACTATTATTTCGACATTATTTACTAATTGAACTTAATAACGGCTAGCGGAACTAAATTTCTTCACCATCTATAACTCTCGAATCATACAACTAAACACGGATAACGTTAACACGGGAATAGGCGACGGCGCAACGTATTTCTCCCTCTGGACTCGGCTTTGGGTGGCGATACTAAATAGACCGGGCGTTCCCTGGGAAATCTATCCCCGGCACGACAGCGCGAAATTCCAGCGGACTCGGCTACGTCCACCGATTGTTACCGGCCGCTCTACCCGGACTTAACGATTACCTCAGCCACCCTAAGGTGGTTCGTACGGTTACCAGCGCTATCGTGAACGACTAACTAAGGAACGTACGCTTCCAATGATAACGATAACAAGAAATTCAATCAAATAAATAACGAACGGAAACTACGCAATTATCATAAAAATAACACATTAATTACGAAGAACGCGCTTCGTCTACCCCGGTTATAATCAGCCCAGAGGGGAGAAAAACGATCCGGATTATTGCGAGTTGAGGGGAGGTGGGGGTCGACTCGATCTGGACACGATTCGTAATTATTTAGCTTAAATTTTACAAACGACGAAACGAGTCATACTGTGCTGTCGGGGTTATGGCGTAAATAGGGGTCGACTGATTTTCGTGATAACTATTGTCCTACCGGGGTCGACAGCGCGTACTACAACCGACAAAAAAAAAAAAACAATTCAATTACTACAACTAAGATCCTACAACTTAACGCTAGAGAGTGGACCCTTCGCGAGAGCAGCCTCTCTCCCGGGGCCTTAACGACTTTCAATTATTTCTTATTAATTTTACAATTACAAATTTCCGGTTACAAGAAGGGGTTACAAATTCTCCCGACTGACGGGTACTTACTACCCTCACTGGCACTGGCTCATTCCTCAGTTCAAGTCTCTCTCTCTCTCTCCGGGAAGTGGCGGCTGAATATCAATCGGGTCCGAAAGCGCTGAATTCTCACAATCACGATTCCACGTCCGCTGCCGATCACTGCTCGTCACGAAGAGTGCTGTCGATCGCTCTCGAACTGTCCAGCTCCCAGACTAATCCCCTCCCCGGGGTCAATTGCCGAATTTTTCCGGCGCGTGCCGATCGTCGCTGTCGGTACCTCGCTGTCGTCGCTCCCCTCTCGAACCTCCCGAACTCCTTACTCCTCTTCTCTCCGAAAATGTGTCCGCGGTGCCGCGTTCTCGACAACGTGACCCGAGTGCTCTTAACAGTACGCACTACCGGGTCGTTCGGACAGCTGGGACTCCGAACTGGAGAACAGTGTACCGCCGACAGCTAAATTGAGGCCCCGCCTCAGCCCGTGCTGACGACAACTCCGCTGCCAGAGCTCGCTCTCGCCGTCGCGGGGTCCCGTGAGTGGCCAGGGTGTTGGAGGCGCCGCTTCTCGGAGTGGGCCGGAAAAAGACCTTGGGCCACTCAAAAATTGCCCCAAATTTTTCCCGCGCGGTCGCCCGGTGGTCGGCGACGATTCCGTTGGCGTCTCGGGGCTGCTCCGGGGCGTTTAATTTTGCCACCGAAACCAGGCAACAGTCCGGACATCTAACGTGCTCGGAACTGTGCCCTATTGGTGGACGGGGCAACCGATGAGGCCCGTCAGATGCGGGCATCCATGGCTCCCCGCCTCAGCTCACTCCCACGACGAGATGGATGATCTCGCCGTGAGGTTACCCGGTCGTGGGCATCCACTCCCTCCGACCGGTGAGGCGCTGACCAAGACCTCCCGGATTCCTCAAGTCCGAGAGGCCGGTGCCCGTCACGGTGGCGTGACGTCACCCTAACTGGAGGTCTCGAGGGGCGACTCAATTTTCCCGGAGACGAAAGCTAAATTTTTCAGTGGGCCAGTGAGGGGGGGGGGGAATAACTACAAAAAACAAAAAGATACAATTCTATCCGGAAACGACAACAAAAAGAAACAATAAATCTTAATCAATAACAATCGATCACCTAGCTTAATTCTAACATAAAATTAACGGTCCCGGGGAGGTTCGACAGCGGACGGGAGGTTTTAAAACTTGACGTTAATCGCGACAGCCCATTGTAACGGGGAAATTTACCCCCACCACGTTACAATGTATCAAAAACCTTCATTCAACTCAAATACAACACATCCATGCGTTAAAAGTTGTCTGGCGCTTCTGTATCGAACGAAACATCGAAGAACACTGAAATCGTTATAAATCGTGTTTCGAGCGTTTTTGAGATCACAACGCGTTGTAAATGTATCAAAAACCTTCATTCTACTCAAATACACAACATCCATGCGTTAAAAGTTGTCTGGCACCGCTGAAGCGAACCAAACATCGAGGAACACCGAAATCGATTTATCGCGTGTTTCGAGCGTGTCTGATATCTCAGCTCGATGTAAATGCATCAAAACCATACTCTCGATTCAAATACATAACATCCATACATTAAACGTTGTCTCGCACCGCTGAAGCGAACGAAACTTTGAGCAACACCGAAATCGAGATATCGCGTGTTTCGAGCTCTTCTGAGATCACAGCTTGATGTATATGTATCAAAAACATTGATTCTACTCAAATACACCACATGCATGCGTTAAAAGTGGTCTTCCAATTAAAAGTGGTCTGGCGCTTCTGCAACGAACGAAACATTGAAGAACACCGAAATCGAGATATCGCGTGTTTCGAGCGTGTCGGAGACCACAGCTCGATGTAAATGTATCAAAAACCTTCATTCTACTCAAATACAACACATCCATGCGTTAAAAGTTGTCTGGCGCTTCTGTATCGAACGAAACATCGAAGAACACCGAAATCGTTATATATCGTGTTTCGAGCGTTTTTGAGATCACAACGCGTTGTAGATGTATCAAAAACCTTCATTCTACTCAAATACACAACATCCATGCGTTAAAAGTTGTCTGTCACCGCTGAAGCGAACCAAACATCGAGGAACACCGAAATCGATTTATCGCGTGTATCGAGCGTGTCTGATATCTCAGCTCGATGTAAATGCATCAAAACCATACACTCGATTCAAATACATAACATCCATACATTAAACGTTGTCTCCCACCCCTGAAGCGAACGAAACTTTGAGCATCACCGAAATCGAGATATCGCGTGTTTCGAGCTCTTCTGAGATCACAGCTTGATGTATATGTATCAAAAACATTGATTCTACTCAAATACACAACATCCATGCGTTAAAAGTTGTCTGGCACCGCTGAAGCGAACCAAACATCGAAGAACACCGAAGTCGATATATCGCGTGTTTCGAGCGTGTCTGAGATCACAGCTCGATGTAAATGCATCAAAACCATTCACTCGACTCAAATACATAACATCCATACATTAAACGTTTTCTCGCACCGCTGAAGCGAACGAAACTTTGGGCAACACCAAAATCGAGATATTACGTGTTTCGAGCACTTCTGAGATCACAGCTCGATGTATATGTATCAAAAACCTTCATTCTACTCAAATACACCACATCCATGCGTTGAAAGTTGTCTGGCACCGTTGTAACGAACGAAACATTGAAGAACACCGAAATCGTGATAACGCGTGTTTCGAGCGTTTCTGAGATCACAGCTGAGTGTAAAAGAGCAAAAACCTTCATTCTAATCAAATACACCACATCCATGCGTTAAAAGTGGTCTGGCGCTTCTGCAACGAACGAAAAATTGAAGAACACCGAAATCGAGATATCGCGTGTTTCGAGCTCTTCTGAGATCACACCTCGATGTATATGTATCAAAAACCTTGATTCTAATCAAATACACCACATCCATGCGTTAAAAGTGGTCTGGCGCTTCTGCAACGAACGAAAAATTGAAGAACACCGAAATCGAGATATCGCGTGTTTCGAGCTCTTCTGAGATCACAGCTCGATGTATATGTATCAAAAACCTTGATTCTACTCAAATACACAACATCCATGCGTTAAAAGTGGTCTGGTACCGTTGTAACGAACGAAACATTGAAGAACACCGAAATCGTGATAACGCGTGTTTCGAGCGTTTCTGAGATCACAGCTAAGTGTAAAAGAGCAAAAACCTTCATTCTACTCAAATACACCACATCCATGCGTTAAAAGTTGTCTGGCACCGCGGAAGCGAACCAAACATCGAAGAACACCGAAATCGAGATATCGCGTGTTTCGAGCTTGTCTGAGATCACAGCTCGATGTATATGTATCAAAAACCTTCATTCTACTCAAATACAACACATCCATGCGTTAAAAGTCTTCTGGTACCGCTGTAACGAACCAAACATCGAAGAACACCGAAATCTAGATATCTCGTGTTTGGAGCGTTTCTGAGATCACAGCTCGATGTAAATGTATCAAAAACCTTCATTCTACTCAAATACACAACATCCGTGCGTTAAAAGTTGTCTGGCACCGCTGAAGCGAACCAAACATCGAGGAACACCGAAATCGATATATCGCGTGTTTCGAGCGTGTCTGAGATCACAGCTCGATGTAAATGCATAAAAACCATTCACTCGACTCAAATACATAACATCCATACATTAAACGTTGTCTCGTTGTCTGAAGCGAACGAAACTTTGAGCAACACCGAAATCGAGATATCGCGTTTTTCGAGCGTTTCTGAGATCACAGCTAAGTGTAAAAGAGCAAAAACCTTCATTCTACTCAAATACACCACATCCATGCGTTAAAAGTGGTCTGGCGCTTCTGCAACGAACGAAACATCGAAGAACACCGAAATCGAGATATCGCGTGTTTCGAGCTTGTCTGAGATCACAGCTCGATGTATATGTATCAAAAACCTTCATTCTACTCAAATAAAACACATCCATGCGTTAAAAGTCGTCTGGTACCGCTGTAACGAACCAAACATCGAAGAACACCCAAATCTAGATATCTCGTGTTTGGAGCGTTTCTAAGATCACAGCTCGATGTAAATGCATCAAAACCATTCACTCGACTCAAATACATAACATCCATACATTAAACGTTGTCTCGCACCGCTGAAGCGAACGAAACTTTGAGCAACACCGAAATCGAGATATAGCGTTTTTCGAGCGTTTCTGAGATCACAGCTAAGTGTAAAAGAGCAAAAACCTTCATTCTACTCAAATACACCACATCCATGCGTTAAAAGTGGTCTGGCGCTTCTGCAACGAACGAAAAATTGAAGAACACCGCAATCGAGATATTGCGTGTTTCGAGCGTGTCTGAGATCACAGCTCGATGTAAATGTATCAAAAACCTTCATTCTACTGAAATACACAACATCCATGCGTTAAAAGTTGTCTGGCACCGCTGAAGCGAACCAAACATCGAAGAACACCGATGTCGATATATCGCGAGTTTCGAGCGTGTCTGAGATCACAGCTCGATGTAAATGCATCAAAACCATTCACTCGACTCAAATACATAACATCCATACATTAAACGTTTTCTCGCACCGCTGAAGCGAACGAAACTTTGGGCAACACCGAAATCGAGATATTGCGTGTTTCGAGCTCTTCTGAGATCACAGCTCGATGTATATGTATCAAAAACCTTCATTCTACTCAAATACACCACATCCATGCGTTGAAAGTTGTCTGGCACCGTTGTAACGAACGAAACATTGAAGAACACCGAAATCGTGATAACGCGTGTTTCGAGCGTTTCTGAGATCACAGCTAAGTGTAAAAGAGCAAAAACCTTCATTCTAATCAAATACACCACATCCATGCGTTAAAAGTGGTCTGGCGCTTCTGCAACGAACGAAAAATTGAAGAACACCGAAATCGAGATATCGCGTGTTTCGAGCTCTTCTGAGATCACACCTCGATGTATATGTATCAAAAACCTTGATTCTAATCAAATACACCACATCCATGCGTTAAAAGTCGTCTGGCGCTTCTGCAACGAACGAAAAATTGAAGAACACCGAAATCGAGATATCGCGTGTTTCGAGCTCTTCTGAGATCACAGCTCGATGTATATGTATCAAAAACCTTGATTCTACTCAAATACACAACATCCATGCGTTAAAAGTCGTCTGGTACCGTTGTAAAGAACGAAACATTGAAGAACACCGAAATCGAGATATCACGTGTTTCGAGCGTTTCTGAGATCACAGCTAGGTGTAAAAGAGCAAAAACCTTCATTCTACTCGAATACACCACATCCAAGCGTTAAAAGTGGTCTGGCGCTTCTGCAACGAACGAAAAATTGAAGAACACCGAAATCGAGATATCGCGTGTTTCGAGCTCTTCTGAGATCACAGCTCGATGTATATGTATCAAAAACCTTGATTCTACTCAAATACACAACATCCATGCGTTAAAAGTGGTCCGGCGCTTCTGCAACAAACGAAACCTTGAAGAACACCGAAATCGAGATATTGCGCGTTTCGAGCTCTTCTGAGATCACAGCTCGATGTATATGTATCAAAAACCTTCATTCTACTCAAATACAACACATCCATGCGTTAAAAGTCGTCTGGTACCGTTGTAACGAACGAAACATTGAAGAACACCGAAATCGTGATATCGCGTGTTTCGAGCGTTTCTGAGATCACAGCTAAGTGTAAAAGAGCAAAAACCTTCATTCTACTCAAATACACCACATCCATGCGTTAAAAGTGGTCTGGCGCTTCTGCAACGAACGAAAAATGGAAGAACACCGAAATCGAGATATCGCGTGTTTCGAGCTCTTCTGAGATCACAGCTCGATGTGTATGTATCAAAAACCTTGATTCTACTCAAATACACAACATCCATGCGTTAAAAGTCGTCTGGTACCGTTGTAACGAACGAAACATTGAAGAACACCGAAAACGTGATAACGCGTGTTTCGAGCGTTTCTGAGATCACAGCTAAGTGTAAAAGAGCAAAAACCTTCATTCTACTCAAATACACCAACATCCATGCGTTAAAAGTTGTCTGGCACCGCGGAAGCGAACCAAACATCGAAGAACACCGAAATCGAGATATCGCGTGTTTCGAGCTTGTCTGAGATCACAGCTCGATGTATATGTATCAAAAACCTTCATTCTACTCAAATACAACACATCCATGCGTTAAAAGTCGTCTGGTACCGCTGAAACGAACCAAACATCGAAGAACACCGAAATCTAGATATCTCGTGTTTGGAGCGTTTCTGAGATCACAGCTCGATGTAAATGTATCAAAAACCTTCATTCTACTCAAATACACAACATCCGTGCGTTAAAAGTTGTCTGGCACCGCTGAAGCGAACCAAACATCGAGGAACACCGAAATCGATATATCGCGTGTTTCGAGCGTGTCTGAGATCACAGCTCGATGTAAATGCATCAAAACCATTCACTCGACTCAAATACATAACATCCATACATTAAACGTTGTCTCGTTGTCTGAAGCGAACGAAACTTTGAGCAACACCGAAATCGAGATATCGCGTTTTTCGAGCGTTTCTGAGATCACAGCTAAGTGTAAAAGAGCAAAAACCTTCATTCTACTCAAATACACCACATCCATGCGTTAAAAGTGGTCTGGCGCTTCTGCAACGAACGAAAAATTGAAGAACACCGCAATCGAGATATTGCGTGTTTCGAGCGTGTCTGAGATCACAGCTCGATGTAAATGTATCAAAAACCTTCATTCTACTGAAATACAACACATCCATGTGTTGAAAGTTGTCTGGGACCGGTGCAGCGAACGACACATGAAAGAACCCCGAAATCGAGATATCTCGTGTTTGGAGCGTTTCTGAGATCACAGCTAGGTGTAAAAGAGCAAAAACCTTCATTCTACTCAAATACACCACATCCATGCGTAAAAAGTGGTCCGGCGTTTCTGCAACGAACGAAACCTTGAAGAACACCGAAATCGAGATATCGCGCGTTTCGAGCGTGTCGGAGATCACAGCTCGATGTAAATGTATCAAAAACCTTCATTCTACTCAAATACAACAAATCCATGCGTTAAAAGTTGTCTGGCGCTTCTGTATCGAACGAAACATCGAAGAACACCGAAATCGTTATATATCGTGTTTCGAGCGTTTTTGAGATCACAACGCGTTGTAGATGTATCAAAAACCTTCATTCTACTCAAATACACAACATCCATGCGTTAAAAGTTGTCTGGCACCGCTGAAGCGAACCAAACATCGAGGAACACCGAAATCGATTTATCGCGTGTATCGAGCGTGTCTGATATCTCAGCTCGATGTAAATGCATCAAAACCATACACTCGATTCAAATACATAACATCCATACATTAAACGTTGTCTACCACCCCTGAAGCGAACGAAACTTTGAGCATCACCGAAATCGAGATATCGCGTGTTTCGAGCTCTTCTGAGATCACAGCTTGATGTATATGTATCAAAAACATTGATTCTACTCAAATACACAACATCCATGCGTTAAAAGTTGTCTGGCACCGCTGAAGCGAACCAAACATCGAAGAACACCGAAGTCGATATATCGCGTGTTTCGAGCGTGTCTGAGATCACAGCTCGATGTAAATGCATCAAAACCATTCACTCGACTCAAATACATAACATCCATACATTAAACGTTTTCTCGCACCGCTGAAGCGAACGAAACTTTGGGCAACACCGAAATCGAGATATTACGTGTTTCGAGCTCTTCTGAGATCACAGCTCGATGTATATGTATCAAAAACCTTCATTCTACTCAAATACACCACATCCATGCGTTGAAAGTTGTCTGGCACCGTTGTAACGAACGAAACATTGAAGAACACCGAAATCGTGATAACGCGTGTTTCGAGCGTTTCTGAGATCACAGCTGAGTGTAAAAGAGCAAAAACCTTCATTCTAATCAAATACACCACATTCATGCGTTAAAAGTGGTCTGGCGTTTCTGCAACGAACGAAAAATTGAAGAACACCGAAATCGAGATATCGCGTGTTTCGAGCTCTTCTGAGATCACACCTCGATGTATATGTATCAAAAACCTTGATTCTAATCAAATACACCACATCCATGCGTTAAAAGTGGTCTGGCGCTTCTGCAACGAACGAAAAATTGAAGAACACCGAAATCGAGATATCGCGTGTTTCGAGCTCTTCTGAGATCACAGCTCGATGTATATGTATCAAAAACCTTGATTCTACTCAAATACACAACATCCATGCGTTAAAAGTAGTCTGGTACCGTTGTAACGAACGAAACATTGAAGAACACCGAAATCGTGATATCGCGTGTTTCGAGCGTTTCTGAGATCACAGCTAAGTGTAAAAGAGCAAAAACCTTCATTCTACTCAAATACACCACATCCATGCGTTAAAAGTTGTCTGGCACCGCGGAAGCGAACCAAACATCGAAGAACACCGAAATCGAGATATCGCGTGTTTCGAGCTTGTCTGAGATCACAGCTCGATGTATATGTATCAAAAACCTTCATTCTACTCAAATACAACACATCCATGCGTTAAAAGTCTTCTGGTACCGCTGTAACGAACCAAACATCGAAGAACACCGAAATCTAGATATCTCGTGTTTGGAGCGTTTCTGAGATCACAGCTCGATGTAAATGTATCAAAAACCTTCATTCTACTCAAATACACAACATCCGTGCGTTAAAAGTTGTCTGGCACCGCTGAAGCGAACCAAACATCGAGGAACACCGAAATCGATATATCGCGTGTTTCGAGCGTGTCTGAGATCACAGCTCGATGTAAATGCATCAAAACCATTCACTCGACTCAAATACATAACATCCATACATTAAACGTTGTCTCGTTGTCTGAAGCGAACGAAACTTTGAGCAACACCGAAATCGAGATATCGCGTTTTTTGAGCGTTTCTGAGATCACAGCTAAGTGTAAAAGAGCATAAACCTTCATTCTACTCAAATACACCACATCCATGCGTTAAAAGTGGTCTGGCGCTTCTGCAACGAACGAAACATCGAAGAACACCGAAATCGAGATATCGCGTGTTTCGAGCTTGTCTGAGATCACAGCTCGATGTATATGTATCAAAAACCTTCATTCTACTCAAATAAAACACATCCATGCGTTAAAAGTCGTCTGTTACCGCTGTAACGAACCAAACATCGAAGAACACCGAAATCTAGATATCTCGTGTTTGGAGCGTTTCTAAGATCACAGCTCGATGTAAATGTATCAAAAACCTTCATTCTACTCAAATACACAGCATCCATGCGTTAAAAGTTGTCTGGCACCGCTGAAGCGAACCAAACATCGAGGAACACCGAAATCGATATATCGCGTGTTTCGAGCGTGTCTGAGATCACAGCTCGATGTAAATGCATCAAATCCATTCACTCGACTCAAATACATAACATCCATACATTAAACGTTGTCTCGCACCGCTGAAGCGAACGAAACTTTGAGCAACACCGAAATCGAGATATAGCGTTTTTCGAGCGTTTCTGAGATCACAGCTAAGTGTAAAAGAGCAAAAACCTTCATTCTACTCAAATACACCACATCCATGCGTTAAAAGTGGTCTGGCGCTTCTGCAACGAACGAAAAATTGAAGAACACCGCAATCGAGATATTGCGTGTTTCGAGCGTGTCTGAGATCACAGCTCGATGTAAATGTATCAAAAACCTTCATTCTACTGAAATACACAACATCCATGCGTTAAAAGTTGTCTGGCACCGCTGAAGCGAACCAAACATCGAGGAACACCGAAATCGATTTATCGCGTGTTTCGAGCGTGTCTGATATCTCAGCTCGATGTAAATGCATCAAAACCATACACTCGATTCAAATACATAACATCCATACATTAAACGTTGTCTCGCACCGCTGAAGTAAACGAAACTTTGAGCAACACCGAAATCGAGATATCGCGTGTTTCGAGCTCTTCTGAGATCACAGCTCGATGTATATGTACCAAAAACCTTGATTCTACTCAAATACACAACATCCATGCGTTAAAAGTTGTCTGGCACCGCTAAAGCGAACCAAACATCGAAGAACACCGAAGTCGATATATCGCGTGTTTCGAGCGTGTCTGAGATCACAGCTCGATGTAAATGCATCAAAACCATTCACTCGACTCAAATACATAACATCCATACATTAAACGTTTTCTCGCACCGCTGAAGCGAACGAAACTTTGGGCAACACCGAAATCGAGATATTACGTGTTTCGAGCACTTCTGAGATCACAGCTCGATGTATATGTATCAAAAACCTTCATTCTACTCAAATACACCACATCCATGCGTTGAAAGTTGTCTGGCACCGTTGTAACGAACGAAACATTAAAGAACACCGAAATCGTGATAACGCGTGTTTCGAGCGTTTCTGAGATCACAGCTGAGTGTAAAAGAGCAAAAACCTTCATTCTAATCAAATACACCACATCCATGCGTTAAAAGTGGTCTGGCGCTTCTGCAACGAACGAAAAATTGAAGAACACCGAAATCGAGATATCGCGTGTTTCGAGCTCTTCTGAGATCACACCTCGATGTATATGTATCAAAAACCTTGATTCTAATCAAATACACCACATCCATGCGTTAAAAGTGGTCTGGCGCTTCTGCAACGAACGAAAAATTGAAGAACACCGAAATCGAGATATCGCGTGTTTCGAGCTCTTCTGAGATCACAGCTCGATGTATATGTATCAAAAACCTTGATTCTACTCAAATACACAACATCCATGCGTTAAAAGTGGTCTGGTACCGTTGTAACGAACGAAACATTGAAGAACACCGAAATCGTGATAACGCGTGTTTCGAGCGTTTCTGAGATCACAGCTAAGTGTAAAAGAGCAAAAACCTTCATTCTACTCAAATACACCACATCCATGCGTTAAAAGTTGTCTGGCACCGCGGAAGCGAACCAAACATCGAAGAACACCGAAATCGAGATATCGCGTGTTTCGAGCTTGTCTGAGATCACAGCTCGATGTATATGTATCAAAAACCTTCATTCTACTCAAATACAACACATCCATGCGTTAAAAGTCTTCTGGTACCGCTGTAACGAACCAAACATCGAAGAACACCGAAATCTAGATATCTCGTGTTTGGAGCGTTTCTGAGATCACAGCTCGATGTAAATGTATCAAAAACCTTCATTCTACTCAAATACACAACATCCGTGCGTTAAAAGTTGTCTGGCACCGCTGAAGCGAACCAAACATCGAGGAACACCGAAATCGATATATCGCGTGTTTCGAGCGTGTCTGAGATCACAGCTCGATCTAAATGCATCAAAACCATTCACTCGACTCAAATACATAACATCCATACATTAAACGTTGTCTCGTTGTCTGAAGCGAACGAAACTTTGAGCAACACCGAAATCGAGATATCGCGTTTTTCGAGCGTTTCTGAGATCACAGCTAAGTGTAAAAGAGCAAAAACCTTCATTCTACTCAAATACACCACATCCATGCGTTAAAAGTGGTCTGGCGCTTCTGCAACGAACGAAACATCGAAGAACACTGAAATCGAGATATCGCGTGTTTCGAGCTTGTCTGAGATCACAGCTCGATGTATATGTATCAAAAACCTTCATTCTACTCAAATAAAACACATCCATGCGTTAAAAGTCGTCTGGTACCGCTGTAACGAACCAAACATCGAAGAACACCCAAATCTAGATATCTCGTGTTTGGAGCGTTTCTAAGATCACAGCTCGATGTAAATGCATCAAAACCATTCACTCGACTCAAATACATAACATCCATACATTAAACGTTGTCTCGCACCGCTGAAGCGAACGAAACTTTGAGCAACACCGAAATCGAGATATAGCGTTTTTCGAGCGTTTCTGAGATCACAGCTAAGTGTAAAAGAGCAAAAACCTTCATTCTACTCAAATACACCACATCCATGCGTTAAAAGTGGTCTGGCGCTTCTGCAACGAACGAAAAATTGAAGAACACCGCAATCGAGATATTGCGTGTTTCGAGCGTGTCTGAGATCACAGCTCGATGTAAATGTATCAAAAACCTTCATTCTACTGAAATACACAACATCCATGCGTTAAAAGTTGTCTGGCACCGCTGAAGCGAACCAAACATCGAAGAACACCGATGTCGATATATCGCAAGTTTCGAGCGTGTCTGAGATCACAGCTCGATGTAAATGCATCAAAACCATTCACTCGACTCAAATACATAACATCCATACATTAAACGTTTTCTCGCACCGCTGAAGCGAACGAAACTTTGGGCAACACCGAAATCGAGATATTGCGTGTTTCGAGCTCTTCTGAGATCACAGCTCGATGTATATGTATCGAAAACCTTCATTCTACTCAAATACACCACATCCATGCGTTGAAAGTTGTCTGGCACCGTTGTAACGAACGAAACATTGAAGAACACCGAAATCGTGATAACGCGTGTTTCGAGCGTTTCTGAGATCACAGCTAAGTGTAAAAGAGCAAAAACCTTCATTCTAATCAAATACACCACATCCATGCGTTAAAAGTGGTCTGGCGCTTCTGCAACGAACGAAAAATTGAAGAACACCGAAATCGAGATATCGCGTGTTTCGAGCTCTTCTGAGATCACACCTCGATGTATATGTATCAAAAACCTTGATTCTAATCAAATACACCACATCCATGCGTTAAAAGTCGTCTGGCGCTTCTGCAACGAACGAAAAATTGAAGAACACCGAAATCGAGATATCGCGTGTTTCGAGCTCTTCTGAGATCACAGCTCGATGTATATGTATCAAAAACCTTGATTCTACTCAAATACACAACATCCATGCGTTAAAAGTCGTCTGGTACCGTTGTAAAGAACGAAACATTGAAGAACACCGAAATCGTGATATCACGTGTTTCGAGCGTTTCTGAGATCACAGCTAGGTGTAAAAGAGCAAAAACCTTCATTCTACTCGAATACACCACATCCAAGCGTTAAAAGTGGTCTGGCGCTTCTGCAACGAACGAAAAATTGAAGAACACCGAAATCGAGATATCGCGTGTTTCGAGCTCTTCTGAGATCACAGCTCGATGTATATGTATCAAAAACCTTGATTCTACTCAAATACACAACATCCATGCGTTAAAAGTGGTCCGGCGCTTCTGCAACAAACGAAACCTTGAAGAACACCGAAATCGAGATATTGCGCGTTTCGAGCTCTTCTGAGATCACAGCTCGATGTATATGTATCAAAAACCTTCATTCTACTCAAATACAACACATCCATGCGTTAAAAGTCGTCTGGTACCGTTGTAACGAACGAAACATTGAAGAACACCGAAATCGTGATATCGCGTGTTTCGAGCGTTTCTGAGATCACAGCTAAGTGTAAAAGAGCAAAAACCTTCATTCTACTCAAATACACCACATCCATGCGTTAAAAGTGGTCTGGCGCTTCTGCAACGAACGAAAAATGGAAGAACACCGAAATCGAGATATCGCGTGTTTCGAGCTCTTCTGAGATCACAGCTCGATGTGTATGTATCAAAAACCTTGATTCTACTCAAATACACAACATCCATGCGTTAAAAGTCGTCTGGTACCGTTGTAACGAACGAAACATTGAAGAACACCGAAAACGTGATAACGCGTGTTTCGAGCGTTTCTGAGATCACAGCTAAGTGTAAAAGAGCAAAAACCTTCATTCTACTCAAATACACCAACATCCATGCGTTAAAAGTTGTCTGGCACCGCGGAAGCGAACCAAACATCGAAGAACACCGAAATCGAGATATCGCGTGTTTCGAGCTTGTCTGAGATCACAGCTCGATGTATATGTATCAAAAACCTTCATTCTACTCAAATACAACACATCCATGCGTTAAAAGTCGTCTGGTACCGCTGAAACGAACCAAACATCGAAGAACACCGAAATCTAGATATCTCGTGTTTGGAGCGTTTCTGAGATTACAGCTCGATGTAAATGTATCAAAAACCTTCATTCTACTCAAATACACAACATCCATGCGTTAAAAGTTGTCTGGCACCGCTGAAGCGAACCAAACATCGAGGAACACCGAAATCGATATATCGCGTGTTTCGAGCGTGTCTGAGATCACAGCTCGATGTAAATACATCAAAACCATTCACTCGACTCAAATACATAACATCCATACATTAAACGTTGTCTCGCACCGCTGAAGCGAACGAAACTTTGAGCAACACCGAAATCGAGATATCGCGTTTTCCGAGCATTTCTGAGATCACAGCTAAGTGTAAAAGAGCAAAAACCTTCATTCTACTCAAATACACCACATCCATGCGTTAAAAGTGGTCTGGCGCTTCTGCAACGAACGAAACATTGAAGAACACCGAAATCGAGATATCTCGTGTTTGGAGCGTTTCTGAGATCACAGCTCGATGTAAATGTATCAAAAACCTTCATTCTACTCAAATACACAACATCCATGAGTTAAAAGTTGTCTGCCACCGCTGAAGCGAGCCAAACATCGAGGAACACCGAAATGGATATATCGCGTGTTTTGAGCGTGTCTGAGATCACAGTTCGATGTAAATGCATCAAAACCATTCACTCGACTCAAATACATAACATCCATACATTAAACGTTGTCTCGCACCGCTGAAGCGAACGAAACTTTGAGCAACACCGAAATCGAGATATCGCTTTTTTCGAGCGTTTCTGAGATCACAGCTAAGTGTAAAAGAGCAAAAACCTTCATTCTACTCAAATACACCACATCCATGCGTTAAAAGTGGTCTGGCGCTTCTGCAACGAACGAAAAATTGAAGAACACCGCAATCGAGATATTGCGTGTTTCGAGCGTGTCTGACTTCACAGGTCGATGTAAATGTATCAAAAACCTTCATTCTACTCAAATACACAACATCCATGCGTTAAAAGTTGTCTGGCGCTTCTGTGACGAACGAAACATCGAAGAACACCAAAATCGTTATATCTCGCGTTCCGAGCGTATCTGACTTCACAGGTCGATGTAAAAGGGCAAAAACATTCATTCTACTCAAATACACCACATCAATGCGTTAAAAGTTGTCTGGCACCGTTGTAACGAACGAAACATTGAAGAACACCGAAATCGGGATATCGCGTGTTTCGAGCGTGTCTGAGATCACAGCTCGATGTAAATGCATAAAGACCATTCACTCGACTCAAATACATAACATCCATACATTAAACGTTGTCTCGCACCGCTGAAGCGAACGAAACTTTGAGCAACACCGAAATCGAGATATCGCGTGTTTCGAGCTCTTCTGAGATCACAGCTAAGTGTAAAAGTGCAAAAACCTTCATTCTAATCAAATACACCACATCCATGCGTTAAAAGTGGTCTGGCGCTTCTGCAACGAACGAAACATTGAAGAACACCGAAATCGTGATATCGCGTGTTTCGTACGTTTCTGAGATCACAGCTCGATGAAAAAGTATCAAAAACCTTCATTCTACTCAAATACACAACATCCATGCGTTAAAAGTTGTCTGGCACCGCTGAAGCGAACCAAACATCGAAGAACACCGAAGTCGATATATCGCGTGTTTCGAGCGTGTCTGAGATCACAGCTCGATGTAAATGCATCAAAACCATTCACTCGACTCAAATACATAACATCCATACATTAAACGTTTTCTCGCACCGCTGAAGCGAACGAAACTTTGGGCAACACCGAAATCGAGATATTGCGTGTTTCGAGCTCTTCTGAGATCACAGCTCGATGTATATGTATCAAAAACCTTCATTCTACTCAAATACACCACATCCATGCGTTGAAAGTTGTCTGGCACCGTTGTAACGAACGAAACATTGAAGAACACCGAAATCGTGATAACGCGTGTTTCGAGCGTTTCTGAGATCACAGCTGAGTGTAAAAGAGCAAAAACCTTCATTCTAATCAAATACACCACATCCATGCGTTAAAAGTGGTCTGGCGCTTCTGCAACGAACGAAAAATTGAAGAACACCGAAATCGAGATATCGCGTGTTTCGAGCTCTTCTGAGATCACACCTCGATGTATATGTATCAAAAACCTTGATTCTAATCAAATACACCACATCCATGCGTTAAAAGTGGTCTGGCGCTTCTGCAACGAACGAAAAATTGAAGAACACCGAAATCGAGATATCGCGTGTTTCGAGCTCTTCTGAGATCACAGCTCGATGTATATGTATCAAAAACCTTGATTCTACTCAAATACACAACATGTATGCGTTAAAAGTGGTCTGGTACCGTTGTAACGAACGAAACATTGAAGAACACCGAAATCGTGATAACGCGTGTTTCGAGCGTTTCTGAGATCACAGCTAAGTGTAAAAGAGCAAAAACCTTCATTCTACTCAAATACACCACATCCATGCGTTAAAAGTGGTCCGGCGCTTCTGCAACGAACGAAACCTTGAAGAACACCGAAATCGAGATATTGCGCGTTTCGAGCTCTTCTGAGATCACAGCTCGATGTATATGTATGAAAAACCTTCATTCTACTCAAATACAACACATCCATGCGTTAAAAGTAGTCTGGTACCGTTGTAACGAACGAAACATCGAAGAACACCGAAATCGAGATATCGCGTGTTTCGAGCTTGTCTGAGATCACAGCTCGATGTATATGTATCAAAAACCTTCATTCTACTCAAATACAACACATCCATGCGTTAAAAGTCTTCTGGTACCGCTGTAACGAACCAAACATCGAAGAACACCGAAATCTAGATATCTCGTGTTTGGAGCGTTTCTGAGATCACAGCTCGATGTAAATGTATCAAAAACCTTCATTCTACTCAAATACACAGCATCCGTGCGTTAAAAGTTGTCTGGCACCGCTGAAGCGAACCAAACATCGAGGAACACCGAAATCGATATATCGCGTGTTTCGAGCGTGTCTGAGATCACAGCTCGATGTAAATGCATCAAAACCATTCACTCGACTCAAATACATAACATCCATACATTAAACGTTGTCTCGTTGTCTGAAGCGAACGAAACTTTGAGCAACACCGAAATCGAGATATCGCGTTTTTCGAGCGTTTCTGAGATCACAGCTAAGTGTAAAAGAGCAAAAACCTTCATTCTACTCAAATACACCACATCCATGCGTTAAAAGTGGTCTGGCGCTTCTGCAACGAACGAAAAATTGAAGAACACCGCAATCGAGATATTGCGTGTTTCGAGCGTGTCTGAGATCACAGCGATGTATATGTATCAAAAACCTTCATTCTACTGAAATACAACACATCCATGTGTTGAAAGTTGTCTGGGACCGGTGCAGCGAACGACACATGAAAGAACCCCGAAATCGAGATATCTCGTGTTTGGAGCGTTTCTGAGATCACAGCTCGATGTAAATGTATCAAAAACCTTCATTCTACTGAAATACAACACATCCATGCGTTAAAAGTTGTCTGGCACCGCTGTAACGAACCAAACATCGAAAAACACCGAAATCGTGATATCGCCTGTTTTGAGCGTTACTGAGATCACAGCTAGGTGTAAAAGAGCAAAAACCTTCATTCTACTCAAATACACCACATCCATGCGTTAAAAGTGGTCCGGCGCTTCTGCAACGAACGAAACCTTGAAGAACACCGAAATCGAGATATCGCGCGTTTCGAACTCTTCTGAGATCACAGCTCGATGTATATGTATCAAAAACCTTCATTCAACTCAAATACAACACATCCATGCGTTAAAAGTTGTCTGGCGCTTTTGTATCGAACGAAACATCGAAGAACACCGAAATCGTTATATATCGTGTTTCGAGCGTTTTTGAGATCACAACGCGTTGTAAATCTATCAAAAACCTTCATTCTACTCAAATACACAACATCCATGCGTTAAAAGTTGTCTGGCACCGCTGAAGCGAACCAAACATCGAGGAACACCGAAATCGATTTATCGCGTGTTTCGAGCGTGTCTGATATCTCAGCTCGATGTAAATGCATCAAAACCATACACTCGATTCAAATACATTACATCCATACATTAAACGTTGTCTCGCACCGCTGAAGCGAACGAAACTTTGTGCAACACCGAAATCGAGATATCGCGTGTTTCGAGCTCTTCTGAGAACACAGCTCGATGTATTTGTATCAAAAACCTTGATTCTACTCAAATACGCAACAGCAATGCGTTAAAAGTTGTCTGGCGCTTCTGTGACGAACGAAACATCGAAGAACACCAAAATCGTTATATCTCGTGTTCCGAGCGTATCTGACTTCACAGGTCGATGTAAATGTATCAAAAACCTTCTTTCTACTCAAATACACAACATCCATGCGTTAAAAGTTGTCTGGCACCGCTGAAGCGAACCAAACATCGAAGAACACCGAAGTCGATATATCGCGTGTTTCGAGCGTGTCTGAGATCACAGCTCGATGTAAATGCATCAAAACCATACACTCGATTCAAATACATAACATCCATACATTAAACGTTGTCTCGCACCGCTGAAGCGAACGAAACTTTGAGCAACACCGAAATCGAGATATCGCGTGTTTCGAGCTCTTCTGAGATCACAGCTTGATGTATATGTATCAAAAACA
Source organism: Pimpla rufipes (assembly GCA_963932165.1). NCBI lineage: Eukaryota > Metazoa > Arthropoda > Insecta > Hymenoptera > Ichneumonidae > Pimpla > Pimpla rufipes. The sequence continues at coordinate 7,686,273 of OZ010640.1, forward strand.
TTGATTCTACTCAAATACACAACATCCATGCGTTAAAAGTCGTCTGGTACCGTTGTAACGAACGAAACATTGAAGAACACCGAAATCGTGATATCACTTGTTTCGAGCGTTTCTGAGATCACAGCTAAGTGTAAAAGAGCAAAAACCTTCATTCTAATCAAATACACCACATCCATGCGTTAAAAGTGGTCCGGCGCTTCTGCAACGAACGAAACCTTGAAGAACACCGAAATCGAGATATTGCGCGTTTCGAGCTCTTCTGAGATCACAGCTCGATGTATATGTATCAAAAACCTTCATTCTACTCAAATACAACACATCCATGCGTTAAAAGTCGTCTGGTACCGTTGTAACGAACGAAACATTGAAGAACACCGAAATCGTGATATCGCGTGTTTCGAGCGTTTCTGAGATTACAGCTAAGTGTAAAAGAGCAAAAACCTTCATTCTACTCAAATACACCACATCCATGCGTTAAAAGTGGTCTGGCGCTTCTGCAACGAACGAAAAATTGAAGAACACCGCAATCGAGATATTGCGTGTTTCGAGCGTGTCTGAGATCACAGCTCGATGTATATGTATCAAAAACCTTGATTCTACTCAAATACACAACATCCATGCGTTAAAAGTCGTCTGGTACCTATGTAAAGAACGAAACATTGAAGAACACCGAAATCGTGATATCACGTGTTTCGAGCGTTTCTGAGATCACAGCTAGGTGTAAAAGAGCCAAAACCTTCATTCTACTCAAATACACCATATCCAAGCGTTAAAAGTGGTCTGGCGCTTCTGCAACGAACGAAAAATTGAAGAACACCGAAATCGAGATATCGCGTGTTTCGCGCTCTTCTGAGATCACAGCTCGATGTATATGTATCAAAAACCTTGATTCTACTCAAATACACAACATCCATGCGTTAAAAGTCGTCTGGTACCGTTGTAACGAACGAAACATTGAAGAACACCGAAATCGTGATAACGCGTGTTTCGAGCGTTTCTGAGATCACAGCTAAGTGTAAAAGAGCAAAAACCTTCATTCTACTCAAATACACCACATCCATGCGTTAAAAGTGGTCCGGCGCTTCTGCAACGAACGAAACCTTGAAGAACACCGAAATCGAGATATTGCGCGTTTCGAGCTCTTCTGAGATCACAGCTCGATGTATATGTATCAAAACCCTTCATTCTACTCAAATACAACACATACATGCGTTAAAAGTCGTCTGGTACCGTTGTAACGAACGAAACATTGAAGAACACCGAAATCGTGATATCGCGTGTTTCGAGCGTTTCTGAGATCACAGCTAAGTGTAAAAGAGCAAAAACCTTCATTCTACTCAAATACACCACATCCATGCGTTAAAAGTAGTCTGGCGCTTCTCCAACGAACGAAAAATTGAAGAACACTGAAATCGAGATATCGCGTGTTTCGAGCTCTTCTGAGATCACAGCTCGATGTATATGTATCAAAATCCATCATTTTACTCAAATACAACACATCCATGCGTTAAAAGTCGTCTGGTACCGTTGTAACGAACGAAACATTGAAGAACACCGAAATCGTGATATCGCGTATTTCGAGCGTTTCTGAGATCACAGCTAGGTGTAAAAGAGCAAAAACCTTCATTCTACTCAAATACACCACATCCATGCGTTGAAATTTGTCTGGCACCGTTGTAACGAACGAAACATTGAAGAACACCGAAATCGTGATATCGCGTGTTTCGAGCGTTTCTGAGATCACAGCTAAGTGTAAAAGAGCAAAAACCTTCATTCTACTCAAATACACTACATCCATGCGTTAAAAGTGGTCTGGCGCTTCTGCAACGAACGAAAAATTGAAGAACACCGCAATCGAGATATTGCGTGTTTCGAGCGTGTCTGAGATCACAGCTCGATGTATATGAATCAAAAACCTTGATTCTACTCAAATACACAACATCCATGCGTTAAAAGTCGTCTGGTACCGTTGTAAAGAACGAAACATTGAAGAACACCGAAATCGTGATATCACGTGTTTCGAGCGTTTCTGAGATCACAGCTAGGTGTAAAAGAGCAAAAACCTTCATTCTACTCGAATACACCACATCCAAGCGTTAAAAGTGGTCTGGCGATTCTGCAACGAACGAAAAATTGAAGAACACCGAAATCGAGATATCGCCAGTTTCGAGCGCGTCTGAGATCACAGCTCGATGTAAATGTATCAAAAACCTTCATTCTACTGAAATACAACACATCCATGTGTTAAAAGTTGTCTGGGACCGGTGCAGCGAACGACACATGAAAGAACCCCGAAATCGAGATATCTCGTGTTTGGAGCGTTTCTGAGATCACAGCTCGATGCAAATGTATAAAAAAACCTTGATTCTACTCAAATACACAATATCCATGCGTTAAAAGTTGTCTGGCACCGCTGTAACGTACCAAACATCGAAGAACACCGAAATCGTGATATCGCCTGTTTTGAGCGTTACTGAGATCACAGCTAGGTGTAAAAGAGCAAAAACCTTCATTCTACTCAAGTACACCACATCCATGCGTTAAAAGTGGTCTGGCGCTTCTGCAACGAACGAAAAATTGAAGAACACCGAAATCGAGATATCGCGTGTTTCGAGCTCTTCTGAGATCACAGCTCGATGTATATGTATCAAAAACCTTGATTCTACTCAAATACACAACATCCATGCGTTAAAAGTCGTCTGGTACCGTTGTAACGAACGAAACATTGAAGAACACCGAAATCGTGATAACGCGTGTTTCGAGCGTTTCTGAGATCACAGCTAAGTGTAAAAGAGCAAAAACCTTCATTCTACTCAAATACACCACATCCATGCGTTAAAAGTGGTCCGGCGCTTCTGCAACAAACGAAACCTTGAAGAACACCGAAATCGAGATATTGCGCGTTTCGAGCTCTTCTGAGATCACAGCTCGATGTATATGTATCAAAAACCTTCATTCTACTCAAATACAACACATCCATGCGTTAAAAGTCGTCTGGTACCGTTGTAACGAACGAAACATTGAAGAACACCGAAATCGTGATATCGCGTGTTTCGAGCGTTTCTGAGATCACAGCTAAGTGTAAAAGAGCAAAAACCTTCATTCTACTCAAATACACCACATCCATGCGTTAAAAGTGGTCTGGCGCTTCTGCAACGAACGAAAAATTGAAGAACACCGAAATCGAGATATCGCGTGTTTCGAGCTTGTCTGAGATCACAGCTCGATGTATATGTATCAAAAACCTTCATTCTACTCAAATACAACACATCCATGCGTTAAAAGTCGTCTGGTACCGCTGTAACGAACCAAACATCGAGGAACACCGAAATCGATATATCGCGTGTTTCGAGCGTGTCTGAGATCACAGCTCGATGTAAATGCATCAAAACCATTCACTCGACTCAAATACATAACATCCATACATTAAACGTTGTCTCGCACCGCTGAAGCGAACGAAACTTTGAGCAACACCGAAATCGAGATATCGCGTTTTCCGAGCGTTTCTGAGATCACAGCTAAGTGTAAAAGAGCAAAAACCTTCATTCTACTCAAATACAACACATCCATGCGTTAAAAGTCTTCTGGTACCGCTGTAACGAACCAAACATCGAAGAACACCGAAATCTAGATATCTCGTGTTTGGAGCGTTTCTGAGATCACAGCTCGATATAAATGTATCAAAGACCTTCATTCTACTCAAATACACAACATCCGTGCGTTAAAAGTCGTCTGGTACCGTTGTAACGAACGAAAAATTGAAGAACACCGAAATCGAGATATCGCGTGTTTCGAGCGTTTCTGAGATCACAGCTAAGTGTAAAAGAGCAAAAACCTTCATTCTACTCAAATACACCACATCCATGCGTTAAAAGTGGTCCGGCGCTTCTGCAACAAACGAAACCTTGAAGAACACCGAAATCGAGATATTGCGCGTTTCGAGCTCTTCTGAGATCACAGCTCGATGTATATGTATCAAAAACCTTCATTCTACTCAAATACAACACATCCATGCGTTAAAAGTCGTCTGGTACCGTTGTAACGAACGAAACATTGAAGAACACCGAAATCGTGATATCGCGTGTTTCGAGCGTTTCTGAGATCACAGCTAAGTGTAAAAGAGCAAAAACCTTCATTCTACTCAAATACACCAACATCCATGCGTTAAAAGTTGTCTGGCACCGCGGAAGCGAACCAAACATCGAAGAACACCGAAATCGAGATATCGCGTGTTTCGGGCGTGTCTGAGATCTCAGCTCGATGTAAATGCATCAAAATCATTCACTCGACTCAAATACATAACATCCATACATTAAACGTTTTCTCGCACCGCTGAAGCGAACGAAACTTTGGGCAACACCGAAATCGAGATATCGCGTGTTTCGAGCTCTTCTGAGATCACAGCTCGATGTTTATGTATCAAAAACCTTCATTCTACTCAAATACACCACATCCATGCGTTGAAAGTTGTCTGGCACCGTTGTAACGAACGAAACATTGAAGAACACCGAAATCGTGATAACGCGTGTTTCGAGCGTTTCTGAGATCACAGCTAAGTGTAAAAGAGCAAAAACCTTCATTCTAATCAAATACACCACATCCATGCGTTAAAAGTGGTCTGGCGCTTCTGCAACGAACGAAAAATTGAAGAACACCGAAATCGAGATATCGCGTGTTTCGAGCTCTTCTGAGATCACAGCTCGATGTATATGTATCAAAAACCTTGATTCTAATCAAATACACCACATCCATGCGTTAAAAGTGGTCTGGCGCTTCTGCAACGAACGAAAAATTGAAGAACACCGAAATCGAGATATCGCGTGTTTCGAGCTCTTCTGAGATCACAGCTCGATGTATATGTATCAAAAACCTTGATTCTACTCAAATACACAACAGCCATGCGTTAAAAGTGGTCTGGTACCGTTGTAACGAACGAAACATTGAAGAACACCGAAATCGTGATAACGCGTGTTTCGAGCGTTTCTGAGATCACAGCTAAGTGTAAAAGAGCAAAAACCTTCATTCTACTCAAATACACCACTTCCATGCGTTAAAAGTGGTCCGGCGCTTCTGCAACGAACGAAACCTTGAAGAACACCGAAATCGAGATATTGCGCGTTTCGAGCTCTTCTGAGATCACAGCTCGATGTATATGTATCAAAAACCTTCATTCTACTCAAATACAACACATCCATGCGTTAAAAGTAGTCTGGTACCGTTGTAACGAACGAAACATTGAAGAACACCGAAATCGTGATATCGCGTGTTTCGAGCGTTTCTGAGATCACAGCTAAGTGTAAAAGAGCAAAAACCTTCATTCTACTCAAATACACCACATCCATGCGTTAAAAGTTGTCTGGCACCGCGGAAGCGAACCAAACATCGAAGAACACCGAAATCGAGATATCGCGTGTTTCGAGCTTGTCTGAGATCACAGCTCGATGTATATGTATCAAAAACCTTCATTCTACTCAAATACAACACATCCATGCGTTAAAAGTCTTCTGGTACCGCTGTAACGAACCAAACATCGAAGAACGCCGAAATCTAGATATCTCGTGTTTGGAGCGTTTCTGAGATCACAGCTCGATGTAATGTATCAAAAACCTTCATTCTACTCAAATACACAGCATCCGTGCGTTAAAAGTTGTCTGGCACCGCTGAAGCGAACCAAACATCGAGGAACACCGAAATCGATATATCGCGTGTTTCGAGCGTGTCTGAGATCACAGCTCGATGTAAATGCATCAAAACCATTCACTCGACTCAAATACATAACATCCATACATTAAACGTTGTCTCGTTGTCTGAAGCGAACGAAACTTTGAGCAACACCGAAATCGAGATATCGCGTTTTTCGAGCGTTTCTGAGATCACAGCTAAGTGTAAAAGAGCAAAAACCTTCATTCTACTCAAATACACCACATCCATGCGTTAAAAGTGGTCTGGCGCTTCTGCAACGAACGAAAAATTGAAGAACACCGCAATCGAGATATTGCGTGTTTCGAGCGTGTCTGAGATCACAGCTCGATGTAAATGTATCAAAAACCTTCATTCTACTGAAATACAACACATCCATGTGTTGAAAGTTGTCTGGGACCGGTGCAGCGAACGACACATGAAAGAACCCCGAAATCGAGATATCTCGTGTTTGGAGCGTTTCTGAGATCACAGCTAGGTGTAAAAGAGCAAAAACCTTCATTCTACTCAAATACACCACATCCATGCGTAAAAAGTGGTCCGGCGCTTCTGCAACGAACGAAACCTTGAAGAACACCGAAATCGAGATATTGCGCGTTTCGAGCTCTTCTGAGATCACAGCTCGATGTATATGTATCAAAAACCTTCATTCTACTCAAATACAACACATCCATGCGTTAAAAGTCGTCTGGTACCGTTGTAACGAACGAAACATTGAAGAACACCGAAATCGTGATATCGCGTGTTTCGAGCGTTTCTGAGATCACAGCTAAGTGTAAAAGAGCAAAAACCTTCATTCTCCTCAAATACACCACATCCATGCGTTAAAAGTGGTCCGGCGCTTCTGCAACGAACGAAACCTTGAAGAACACCGAAATCGAGATATTGCGCGTTTCGAGCTCTTCTGAGATCACAGCTCGATGTATATGTATCAAAAACCTTCATTCTACTCAAATACAACACATCCATGCGTTAAAAGTCGTCTGGTACCGTTGTAACGAACGAAACATTGAAGAACACCGAAATCGTGATATCGCGTGTTTCGAGCGTTTCTGAGATCACAGCTAAGTGTAAAAGAGCAAAAACCTTCATTCTACTCAAATACACCTCATCCATGCGTTAAAAGTGGTCTGGCGCTTCTGCAACGAACGAAAAATTGAAGAACACCGCAATCGAGATATTGCGTGTTTCGAGCGTGTCTGAGATCACAGCTCGATGTATATGTATCAAAAACCTTGATTCTACTCAAATACACAACATCCATGCGTTAAAAGTCGTCTGGTACCGTTGTAACGAACGAAACATTGAAGAACACCGAAATCGTGATATCACGTGTTTCGAGCGTTTCTGAGATCACAGCTAGGTGTGAAAGAGCAAAAACCTTCATTCTACTCGAATACACCACATCCAAGCGTTAAAAGTGGTCTGGCGATTCTGCAACGAACGAAAAATTGAAGAACACCGAAATCGAGATATCGCCAGTTTCGAGCGCGTCTGAGATCACAGCTCGATGTAAATGTATCAAAAACCTTCATTCTACTGAAATACAACACATCCATGTGTTAAAAGTTGTCTGGGACCGGTGCAGCGAACGACACATGAAAGAACCCCGAAATCGAGATATCTCGTGTTTGGAGCGTTTCTGAGATCACAGCTCGATGCAAATGTATAAAAAAACCTTGATTCAACTCAAATACACAATATCCATGCGTTAAAAGTTGTCTGGCACCGCTGAAGCGAACCAAACATCGAGGAACACCGAAATCGATTTATCGCGTGTTTCGAGCGTGTCTGAGATCACAGCTCGATGTAAATGCATCAAAACCATTCACTCGACACAAATACATAACATCCATACATTAAACGTTGTCTCGCACCGCTGAAGCGAACGAAACTTTGAGCAACACCGAAATCGAGATATCGCGTGTTTCGAGCTCTTCTGAGATCACAGCTCGATGTATATGTACCAAAAACCTTGATTCTACTCAAATACACAACATCCATGCGTTAAAAGTTGTCTGGCGCTTCTGTGACGAACGAAACATCGAAGAACACCAAAATCGTTATATCTCGTGTTCCGAGCGTATCTGACTTCGCAGGTCGATGTAAATGTATCAAAAACCTTCATTCTACTCAAATACACAACATCCATGCGTTAAAAGTTGTCTGGCGCTTCTGTGACGAACGAAACATCGAAGAACACCAAAATCGCTATATCTCGCGTTCCGAGCGTATCTGACTTCACAGGTCGATGTAAAAGGGCAAAAACATTCATTCTACTCAAATACACCACATCAATGCGTTAAAAGTTGTCTGGCACCGTTGTAACGAACGAAACATTGAAGAACACCGAAATCGTAATATCGCGTGTTTCGAGCGTGTCTGAGATCACAGCTCGATGTAAATGCATAAAGACCATTCACTCGACTCAAATACATAACATCCATACATTAAACGTTGTCTCGCACCGCTGAAGCGAACGAAACTTTGAGCAACACCGAAATCGAGATATCGCGTGTTTCGAGCTCTTCTGAGATCACAGCTCGATGTAAATGCATCAAAACCATTCACTCGACTCAAATACATAACATCCATACATTAAACGTTGTCTCGCACCGCTGAAGCGAACGAAACTTTGAGCAACACCGAAATCGAGATATCGCGTGTTTCGAGCTCTTCTGAGATCACAGCTCGATGTAAATGCATCAAAACCATTCACTCGACTCAAATACATAACATCCATACATTAAACGTTGTCTCGTTGTCTGAAGCGAACGAAACTTTGAGCAACACCGAAATCGAGATATCGCGTTTTTCGAGCGTTTCTGAGATCACAGCTAAGTGTAAAAGAGCAAAAACCTTCATTCTAATCAAATACACCACATCCATGCGTTAAAAGTGGTCTGGCGCTTCTGCAACGAACGAAACATTGAAGAACACCGAAATCGTGATATCGCGTGTTTCGAACGTTTCTGAGATCACAGCTCGATGAAAAAGTATCAAAAACCTTCATTCTACTCAAATACACAACATCCATGCGTTAAAAGTTGTCTGGCACCGCTGAAGCGAACCAAACATCGAAGAACACCGAAGTCGATATATCGCGTGTTTCGAGCGTGTCTGAGATCACAGCTCGATGTAAATGCATCAAAACCATTCACTCGACTCAAATACATAACATCCATACATTAAACGTTTTCTCGCACCGCTGAAGCGAACGAAACTTTGGGCAACACCGAAATCGAGATATTGCGTGTTTCGAGCTCTTCTGAGATCACAGCTCGATGTATATGTATCAAAAACCTTCATTCTACTCAAATACACCACATCCATGCGTTGAAAGTTGTCTGGCACCGTTGTAACGAACGAAACATTGAAGAACACCGAAATCGTGATAACGCGTGTTTCGAGCGTTTCTGAGATCACAGCTGAGTGTAAAAGAGCAAAAACCTTCATTCTAATCAAATACACAACATCCATGCGTTAAAAGTGGTCTGGCGCTTCTGCAACGAACGAAAAATTGAAGAACACCGAAATCGAGATATCGCGTGTTTCGAGCTCTTCTGAGATCACACCTCGATGTATATGTATCAAAAACCTTGATTCTAATCAAATACACCACATCCATGCGTTAAAAGTGGTCTGGCGCTTCTGCAACGAACGAAAAATTGAAGAACACCGAAATCGAGATATCGCGTGTTTCGAGCTCTTCTGAGATCACAGCTCGATGTATATGTATCAAAAACCTTGATTCAACTCAAATACACAACATCCATGCGTTAAAAGTGGTCTGGTACCGTTGTAACGAACGAAACATTGAAGAACACCGAAATCGTGATAACGCGTGTTTCGAGCGTTTCTGAGATCACAGCTCGATGTAAATGCATCAAAACCATCCACTCGACTCAAATACATAACATCCATACATTAAACGTTGTCTCGTTGTCTGAAGCGAACGAAACTTTGAGCAACACCGAAATCGAGATATCGCGTTTTTCGAGCGTTTCTGAGATCACAGCTAAGTGTAAAAGAGCAAAAACCTTCATTCTACTCAAATACACCACATCCATGCGTTAAAAGTGGTCTGGCGCTTCTGCAACGAACGAAAAATTGAAGAACACCGCAATCGAGATATTGCGTGTTTCGAGCGTGTCTGAGATCACAGCTCGATGTATATGTATCAAAAACCTTCATTCTACTGAAATACAACACATCCATGTGTTGAAAGTTGTCTGGGACCGGTGCAGCGAACGACACATGAAAGAACCCCGAAATCGAGATATCTCGTGTTTGGAGCGATTCTGAGATCACAGCTCGATGTAAATGTATCAAAAACCTTCATTCTACTGAAATACAACACATCCATGCGTTAAAAGTTGTCTGGCACCGCTGTAACGAACCAAACATCGAAAAACACCGAAATCGTGATATCGCCTGTTTTGAGCGTTACTGAGATCACAGCTAGGTGTAAAAGAGCAAAAACCTTCATTCTACTCAAATACACCACATCCATGCGTTAAAAGTTTTCCGGCGCTTCTGCAACGAACGAAACCTTGAAGAACACCGAAATCGAGATATCGCGCGTTTCGAACTCTTCTGAGATCACAGCTCGATGTATATGTATCAAAAACCTTCATTCAACTCAAATACAACACATCCATGCGTTAAAAGTTGTCTGGCGCTTCTGTATCGAACGAAACATCGAAGAACACCGAAATAGTTATATATCGTGTTTCGAGCGTTTTTGAGATCACAACGCGTTGTAAATCTATCAAAAACCTTCATTCTACTCAAATACACAACATCCATGCGTTAAAAGTTGTCTGGCACCGCTGAAGCGAACCAAACATCGAGGAACACCGAAATCGATTTATCGCGTGTTTCGATCGTGTCTGATATCTCAGCTCGATGTAAATGCATCAAAACCATACACTCGATTCAAATCCATAACATCCATACATTAAACGTTGTCTCGCACCGCTGAAGCGAACGAAACTTTGTGCAACACCGAAATCGAGATATCGCGTGTTTCGAGCGTGTCGGAGATCACAGCTAAGTGTAAAAGAGCAAAAACCTTCATTCTAATCAAATACACCACATCCATGCGTTAAAAGTGGTCTGGCGCTTCTGCTACGAACGAAAAATTGAAGAACACCGAAATCGAGATATCGCGTGTTTCGATCTCTTCTGAGATAACAGCTCGATGTATATGTATCAAAAACCTTGATTCTAATCAAATACATGCGTTAAAAGTGGTCTGGCGCTTCTGCAACGAACGAAAAATTGAAGAACACCGAAATCGAGATATCGCGTGTTTCGAGCTCTTCTGAGATCACAGCTCGATGTATCAAAAACCTTGATTCTACTCAAATACACAACATCAATGCGTTAAAAGTTGTCTGGTACCGTTGTACCGAACGAAACATTGAAGAACACCGAAATCGTGATAACGCGTGTTTCGAGCGTTTCTGAGATCACAGCTCGATGTAAATGTATCAAAAACCTTCATTCTACTCAAATACACAACATCCGTGCGTTAAAAGTTGTCTGGCACCGCTGAAGCGAACCAAACATCGAGGAACACCGAAATCGATATATCGCGTGTTTCGAGCGTGTCTGAGATCACAGCTCGATGTAAATGCATCAAAACCATTCACTCGACTCAAATACATAACATCCATACATTAAACGTTGTCTCGCACCGCTGAAGCGAACGAAACTTTGAGCAACACCGAAATCGAGATATCGCGTTTTTCGAGCGTTTCTGAGATCACAGCTAAGTGTAAAAGAGCAAAAACCTTCATTCTACTCAAATACACCACATCCATGCGTTAAAAGTGGTGTGGCGCTTCTGCAACGAACGAAAAATTGAAGAACACCGAAATCGAGATATCGCGTGTTTCGAGCTCTTCTGAGATCACAGCTCGATGTATATGTGTCAAAAACCTTGATTCTACTCAAATACACAACATCCATGCGTTAAAAGTCGTCTGGTACCGTTGTAACGAACGAAACATTGAAGAACACCGAAATCGTGATAACGCGTGTTTCGAGCGTTTCTGAGATCACAGCTAAGTGTAAAAGAGCAAAAACCTTCATTCTCCTCAAATACTCCACATCCATGCGTTAAAAGTGGTCCGGCGCTTCTGCAACGAACGAAACCTTGAAGAACACCGAAATCGAGATATTGCGCGTTTCGAGCGTTTCTGAGATCACAGCTCGATGTAAATGTATCAAAAACCTTCATTCTACTGAAATACAACACATCCATGCGTTAAAAGTTGTCTGGCACCGCTGTAACGAACCAAACATCGAAAAACACCGAAATCGTGATATCGCCTGTTTTGAGCGTTACTGAGATCACAGCTAGGTGTAAAAGAGCAAAAACCTTCATTCTACTCAAATACACCACATCCATGCGTTAAAAGTGGTCCGGCGCTTCTGCAACGAACGAAACCTTGAAGAACACCGAAATCGAGATATCGCGCGTTTCGAACTCTTCTGAGATCACAGCTCGATGTATATATATCAAAAACCTTCATTCAACTCAAATACAACACATCCATGCGTTAAAAGTTGTCTGGCGCTTCTGTATCGAACGAAACATCGAAGAACACCGAAATCGTTATATATCGTGTTTCGAGCGTTTTTGAGATCACAACGCGTTGTAAATCTATCAAAAACCTTCATTCTACTCAAATACACAACATCCATGCGTTAAAAGTTGTCTGGCACCGCTGAAGCGAACCAAACATCGAGGAACACCGAAATCGATTTATCGCGTGTTTCGAGCGTGTCTGATATCTCAGCTCGATGTAAATGCATCAAAACCATACACTCGATTCAAATACATAACATCCATACATTAAACGTCGTCTCGCACCGCTGAAGCGAACGAAACTTTGAGCAACACCGAAATCGAGATATCGCGTGTTTCGAGCTCTTCTGAGATCACACCTTGATGTATATGTATCAAAAACATTGATTCTACTCAAATACACAACATCCATGCGTTAAAAGTCGTCTGGTACCGTTATAACGAACGAAACATTGAAGAACACCGAAATCGTGATATCACGTGTTTCGAGCGTTTCTGAGGTCACAGCTAGGTGTAAAAGAACAAAAACCTTCATTTTACTCAAATACAACACATCCATGTGTTGAAAGTTGTCTGGGACCGGTGCAGCGAACGACACATGAAAGAACCCCGAAATCGAGATATCTCGTGTTTGGAGCGTTTCTGAGATCACAGCTCGATGCAAATGTATAAAAAAACCTTGATTCTACTCAAATACACAACATCCATGCGTTAAAAGTTGTCTGGCACCGCTGTAACGAACCAAACATCGAAAAACACCGAAATCGTGATATCGCCTGTTTTGAGCGTTGCTGAGATCACAGCTAGGTGTAAAAGAGCAAAAACCTTCATTCTACTCAAATACACCACATCCAAGCGTTAAAAGTGGTCCGGCGCTTCTACAACGAACGAAACCTTGAAGAACACCGAAATCGAGATATCGCGCGTTTCGAACTCTTCTGAGATCACAGCTCGATGTATATGTATCAAAAACCTTCATTCAACTCAAATACAACACATCCATGCGTTAAAAGTTGTCTGGCGCTTCTGTATCGAACGAAACATCGAAGAACACCGAAATCGTTATATATCGTGTTTCGAGCGTTTTTGAGATCACAACGCGTTGTAAATGTATCAAAAACCTTCATTCTACTCAAATACACAACATCCATGCGTTAAAAGTTGTCTGGCACCGCTGAAGCGAACCAAACATCGACGAACACCGAAATCGATTAATCGCGTGTTTCGAGCGTGTCTGATATCTCAGCTCGATGTAAATGCATCAAAACCATACACTCGATTTAAATACATAACATACATACATTAAACGTTGTGTCGCACCGCTGAAGCGAACGAAACTTTGTGCAACACCGAAATCGAGATATCGCGTGTTTCGAGCTCTTCTGAGAGCACAGCTCGATGTATATGTATCAAAAACCTTGATTCTACTCAAATACGCAACAGCAATGCGTTAAAAGTTGTCTGACGCTTCTGTGACGAACGAAACATCGAAGAACACCAAAATCGTTATATCTCGTGTTCCGAGCGTATCTGACTTCACAGGTCGATGTAAATGTATCAAAAACCTTCTTTCTACTCAAATACACAACATCCATGCGTTAAAAGTCGTCTGGTACCGTTGTAACGAACGAAACATTGAAGAAAACCGAAATCGTGATATCGCGTGTTTCGAGCTCTTCTGAGATCTCAGCTCGATGTATATGTATCAAAAACCTTCATTCTACTCAAATACACCACATCCATGCGTTGAAAGTTGTCTGGCACCGTTGTAACGAACGAAACATTGAAGAACACCGAAATCGTGATAACGCGTGTTTCGAGCGTTTCTGAGATCACAGCTCGATGGAAATGTATCAAAAACCTTCATTCTACTCAAATACACAACATCCGTGCGTTAAAAGTTGTCTGGCACCGCTGAAGTGAACCAAACATCGAGGAACACAGAAATCGATATATCGCGTGTTTCGAGCGTGTCTGAGATCACAGCTCGATGTAAATGCATCAAAACCATTCACTCGACTCAAATACATAACATCCATACATTAAACGTTGTCTCGTTGTCTGAAGCGAACGAAACTTTGAGCAACACCGAAATCGAGATATCGCGTTTTTCGAGCGTTTCTGAGATCACAGCTAAGTGTAAAAGAGCAAAAACCTTCATTCTACTCAAATACACCACATCCATGCGTTAAAAGTGGTCTGGCGCTTCTGCAACGAACGAAAAATTGAAGAACACCGAAATCGAGATATCGCGTGTTTCGAGCTCTTCTGAGATCACAGCTCGATGTATATGTATCATAAACCTTGATTCTACTCAAATACACAACATCCATGCGTTAAAAGTGGTCTGGTACCGTTGTAACGAACGAAACATTGAAGAACACCGAAATCGTGATAACGCGTGTTTCGAGCGTTTCTGAGATCACAGCTAAGTGTAAAAGAGCAAAAACCTTCATTCTACTCAAATACACCACATCCATGCGTTAAAAGTGGTCCGGCGCTTCTGCAACGAACGAAACCTTGAAGAACACCGAAATCGAGATATTGCGCGTTTCGAGCTCTTCTGAGATCACAGCTCGATGTATATGTATCAAAAACCTTCATTCTACTCAAATACAACACATCCATGCGTTAAAAGTAGTCTGGTACCGTTGGAACGAACGAAACATTGAAGAACACCGAAATCGTGATATCGCGTGTTTCGAGCGTTTCTGAGATCACAGCTAAGTGTAAAAGAGCAAAAACCTTCATTCTACTCAAATACACCACATCCATGCGTTAAAAGTTGTCTGGCACCGCGGAAGCGAACCAAACATCGAAGAACACCGAAATCGAGATATCGCGTGTTTCGAGCTTGTCTGAGATCACAGCTCGATGTATATGTATCAGAAACCTTCATTCTACTGAAATACAACACATCCATGCGTTAAAAGTTGTCTGGCACCGCTGTAACGAACCAAACATCGAAAAACACCGAAATCGTGATATCGCCTGTTTTGAGCGTTACTGAGATCACAGCTAGGTGTAAAAGAGCAAAAACCTTCATTCTACTCAAATACACCACATCCATGCGTTAAAAGTGGTCCGGCGCTTCTGCAACGAACGAAACCTTGAAGAACACCGAAATCGAGATATCGCGCGTTTCGAACTCTTCTGAGATCACAGCTCGATGTATATGTATCAAAAACCTTCATTCAACTCAAATACAACACATCCATGCGTTAAAAGTTGTCTGGCGCTTTTGTATCGAACGAAACATCGAAGAACACCGAAATCGTTATATATCGTGTTTCGAGCGTTTTTGAGATCACAACGCGTTGTAAATCTATCAAAAACCTTCATTCTACTCAAATACACAACATCCATGCGTTAAAAGTTGTCTGGCACCGCTGAAGCGAACCAAACATCGAGGAACACCGAAATCGATTTATCGCGTGTTTCGAGCGTGTCTGATATCTCAGCTCGATGTAAATGCATCAAAACCATACACTCGATTCAAATACATTACATCCATACATTAAACGTTGTCTCGCACCGCTGAAGCGAACGAAACTTTGTGCAACACCGAAATCGAGATATCGCGTGTTTCGAGCTCTTCTGAGAACACAGCTCGATGTATTTGTATCAAAAACCTTGATTCTACTCAAATACGCAACAGCAATGCGTTAAAAGTTGTCTGGCGCTTCTGTGACGAACGAAACATCGAAGAACACCAAAATCGTTATATCTCGTGTTCCGAGCGTATCTGACTTCACAGGTCGATGTAAATGTATCAAAAACCTTCTTTCTACTCAAATACACAACATCCATGCGTTAAAAGTTGTCTGGCACCGCTGAAGCGAACCAAACATCGAAGAACACCGAAGTCGATATATCGCGTGTTTCGAGCGTGTCTGAGATCACAGCTCGATGTAAATGCATCAAAACCATACACTCGATTCAAATACATAACATCCATACATTAAACGTTGTCTCGCACCGCTGAAGCGAACGAAACTTTGAGCAACACCGAAATCGAGATATCGCGTGTTTCGAGCTCTTCTGAGATCACAGCTTGATGTATATGTATCAAAAACATTGATTCTACTCAAATACACAACATCCATGCGTTAAAAGTCGTCTGGTACCGTTGTAACGAACGAAACATTGAAGAACACCGAAATCGTGATATCACTTGTTTCGAGCGTTTCTGAGATCACAGCTAAGTGTAAAAGAGCAAAAACCTTCATTCTAATCAAATACACCACATCCATGCGTTAAAAGTGGTCCGGCGCTTCTGCAACGAACGAAACCTTGAAGAACACCGAAATCGAGATATTGCGCGTTTCGAGCTCTTCTGAGATCACAGCTCGATGTATATGTATCAAAAACCTTCATTCTACTCAAATACAACACATCCATGCGTTAAAAGTCGTCTGGTACCGTTGTAACGAACGAAACATTGAAGAACACCGAAATCGTGATATCGCGTGTTTCGAGCGTTTCTGAGATTACAGCTAAGTGTAAAAGAGCAAAAACCTTCATTCTACTCAAATACACCACATCCATGCGTTAAAAGTGGTCTGGCGCTTCTGCAACGAACGAAAAATTGAAGAACACCGCAATCGAGATATTGCGTGTTTCGAGCGTGTCTGAGATCACAGCTCGATGTATATGTATCAAAAACCTTGATTCTACTCAAATACACAACATCCATGCGTTAAAAGTCGTCTGGTACCTATGTAAAGAACGAAACATTGAAGAACACCGAAATCGTGATATCACGTGTTTCGAGCGTTTCTGAGATCACAGCTAGGTGTAAAAGAGCCAAAACCTTCATTCTACTCAAATACACCATATCCAAGCGTTAAAAGTGGTCTGGCGCTTCTGCAACGAACGAAAAATTGAAGAACACCGAAATCGAGATATCGCGTGTTTCGCGCTCTTCTGAGATCACAGCTCGATGTATATGTATCAAAAACCTTGATTCTACTCAAATACACAACATCCATGCGTTAAAAGTCGTCTGGTACCGTTGTAACGAACGAAACATTGAAGAACACCGAAATCGTGATAACGCGTGTTTCGAGCGTTTCTGAGATCACAGCTAAGTGTAAAAGAGCAAAAACCTTCATTCTACTCAAATACACCACATCCATGCGTTAAAAGTGGTCCGGCGCTTCTGCAACGAACGAAACCTTGAAGAACACCGAAATCGAGATATTGCGCGTTTCGAGCTCTTCTGAGATCACAGCTCGATGTATATGTATCAAAACCCTTCATTCTACTCAAATACAACACATACATGCGTTAAAAGTCGTCTGGTACCGTTGTAACGAACGAAACATTGAAGAACACCGAAATCGTGATATCGCGTGTTTCGAGCGTTTCTGAGATCACAGCTAAGTGTAAAAGAGCAAAAACCTTCATTCTACTCAAATACACCACATCCATGCGTTAAAAGTAGTCTGGCGCTTCTCCAACGAACGAAAAATTGAAGAACACTGAAATCGAGATATCGCGTGTTTCGAGCTCTTCTGAGATCACAGCTCGATGTATATGTATCAAAATCCATCATTTTACTCAAATACAACACATCCATGCGTTAAAAGTCGTCTGGTACCGTTGTAACGAACGAAACATTGAAGAACACCGAAATCGTGATATCGCGTATTTCGAGCGTTTCTGAGATCACAGCTAGGTGTAAAAGAGCAAAAACCTTCATTCTACTCAAATACACCACATCCATGCGTTGAAATTTGTCTGGCACCGTTGTAACGAACGAAACATTGAAGAACACCGAAATCGTGATATCGCGTGTTTCGAGCGTTTCTGAGATCACAGCTAAGTGTAAAAGAGCAAAAACCTTCATTCTACTCAAATACACTACATCCATGCGTTAAAAGTGGTCTGGCGCTTCTGCAACGAACGAAAAATTGAAGAACACCGCAATCGAGATATTGCGTGTTTCGAGCGTGTCTGAGATCACAGCTCGATGTATATGAATCAAAAACCTTGATTCTACTCAAATACACAACATCCATGCGTTAAAAGTCGTCTGGTACCGTTGTAAAGAACGAAACATTGAAGAACACCGAAATCGTGATATCACGTGTTTCGAGCGTTTCTGAGATCACAGCTAGGTGTAAAAGAGCAAAAACCTTCATTCTACTCGAATACACCACATCCAAGCGTTAAAAGTGGTCTGGCGATTCTGCAACGAACGAAAAATTGAAGAACACCGAAATCGAGATATCGCCAGTTTCGAGCGCGTCTGAGATCACAGCTCGATGTAAATGTATCAAAAACCTTCATTCTACTGAAATACAACACATCCATGTGTTAAAAGTTGTCTGGGACCGGTGCAGCGAACGACACATGAAAGAACCCCGAAATCGAGATATCTCGTGTTTGGAGCGTTTCTGAGATCACAGCTCGATGCAAATGTATAAAAAAACCTTGATTCTACTCAAATACACAATATCCATGCGTTAAAAGTTGTCTGGCACCGCTGTAACGTACCAAACATCGAAGAACACCGAAATCGTGATATCGCCTGTTTTGAGCGTTACTGAGATCACAGCTAGGTGTAAAAGAGCAAAAACCTTCATTCTACTCAAGTACACCACATCCATGCGTTAAAAGTGGTCTGGCGCTTCTGCAACGAACGAAAAATTGAAGAACACCGAAATCGAGATATTGCGCGTTTCGAGCTCTTCTGAGATCACAGCTCGATGTATATGTATCAAAAACCTTCATTCTACTCAAATACAACACATCCATGCGTTAAAAGTCGTCTGGTACCGTTGTAACGAACGAAACATTGAAGAACACCGAAATCGTGATATCGCGTGTTTCGAGCGTTTCTGAGATCACAGCTAAGTGTAAAAGAGCAAAAACCTTCATTCTACTCAAATACACCAACATCCATGCGTTAAAAGTGGTCCGGCGCTTCTGCAACGAACGAAACCTTGAAGAACACCGAAATCGAGATATTGCGCGTTTCGAGCTCTTCTGAGATCACAGCTCGATGTATATGTATCAAAAACCTTCATTCTACTCAAATACAACACATCCATGCGTTAAAAGTAGTCTGGTACCGTTGTAACGAACGAAACATTGAAGAACACCGAAATCGTGATATCGCGTGTTTCGAGCGTTTCTGAGATCACAGCTAAGTGTAAAAGAGCAAAAACCTTCATTCTACTCAAATACACCACATCCATGCGTTAAAAGTTGTCTGGCACCGCGGAAGCGAACCAAACATCGAAGAACACCGAAATCGAGATATCGCGTGTTTCGAGCTTGTCTGAGATCACAGCTCGATGTATATGTATCAGAAACCTTCATTCTACTGAAATACAACACATCCATGCGTTAAAAGTTGTCTGGCACCGCTGTAACGAACCAAACATCGAAAAACACCGAAATCGTGATATCGCCTGTTTTGAGCGTTACTGAGATCACAGCTAGGTGTAAAAGAGCAAAAACCTTCATTCTACTCAAATACACCACATCCATGCGTTAAAAGTGGTCCGGCGCTTCTGCAACGAACGAAACCTTGAAGAACACCGAAATCGAGATATCGCGCGTTTCGAACTCTTCTGAGATCACAGCTCGATGTATATGTATCAAAAACCTTCATTCAACTCAAATACAACACATCCATGCGTTAAAAGTTGTCTGGCGCTTTTGTATCGAACGAAACATCGAAGAACACCGAAATCGTTATATATCGTGTTTCGAGCGTTTTTGAGATCACAACGCGTTGTAAATCTATCAAAAACCTTCATTCTACTCAAATACACAACATCCATGCGTTAAAAGTTGTCTGGCACCGCTGAAGCGAACCAAACATCGAGGAACACCGAAATCGATTTATCGCGTGTTTCGAGCGTGTCTGATATCTCAGCTCGATGTAAATGCATCAAAACCATACACTCGATTCAAATACATTACATCCATACATTAAACGTTGTCTCGCACCGCTGAAGCGAACGAAACTTTGTGCAACACCGAAATCGAGATATCGCGTGTTTCGAGCTCTTCTGAGAACACAGCTCGATGTATTTGTATCAAAAACCTTGATTCTACTCAAATACGCAACAGCAATGCGTTAAAAGTTGTCTGGCGCTTCTGTGACGAACGAAACATCGAAGAACACCAAAATCGTTATATCTCGTGTTCCGAGCGTATCTGACTTCACAGGTCGATGTAAATGTATCAAAAACCTTCTTTCTACTCAAATACACAACATCCATGCGTTAAAAGTTGTCTGGCACCGCTGAAGCGAACCAAACATCGAAGAACACCGAAGTCGATATATCGCGTGTTTCGAGCGTGTCTGAGATCACAGCTCGATGTAAATGCATCAAAACCATACACTCGATTCAAATACATAACATCCATACATTAAACGTTGTCTCGCACCGCTGAAGCGAACGAAACTTTGAGCAACACCGAAATCGAGATATCGCGTGTTTCGAGCTCTTCTGAGATCACAGCTTGATGTATATGTATCAAAAACATTGATTCTACTCAAATACACAACATCCATGCGTTAAAAGTCGTCTGGTACCGTTGTAACGAACGAAACATTGAAGAACACCGAAATCGTGATATCACTTGTTTCGAGCGTTTCTGAGATCACAGCTAAGTGTAAAAGAGCAAAAACCTTCATTCTAATCAAATACACCACATCCATGCGTTAAAAGTGGTCCGGCGCTTCTGCAACGAACGAAACCTTGAAGAACACCGAAATCGAGATATTGCGCGTTTCGAGCTCTTCTGAGATCACAGCTCGATGTATATGTATCAAAAACCTTCATTCTACTCAAATACAACACATCCATGCGTTAAAAGTCGTCTGGTACCGTTGTAACGAACGAAACATTGAAGAACACCGAAATCGTGATATCGCGTGTTTCGAGCGTTTCTGAGATTACAGCTAAGTGTAAAAGAGCAAAAACCTTCATTCTACTCAAATACACCACATCCATGCGTTAAAAGTGGTCTGGCGCTTCTGCAACGAACGAAAAATTGAAGAACACCGCAATCGAGATATTGCGTGTTTCGAGCGTGTCTGAGATCACAGCTCGATGTATATGTATCAAAAACCTTGATTCTACTCAAATACACAACATCCATGCGTTAAAAGTCGTCTGGTACCTATGTAAAGAACGAAACATTGAAGAACACCGAAATCGTGATATCACGTGTTTCGAGCGTTTCTGAGATCACAGCTAGGTGTAAAAGAGCCAAAACCTTCATTCTACTCAAATACACCATATCCAAGCGTTAAAAGTGGTCTGGCGCTTCTGCAACGAACGAAAAATTGAAGAACACCGAAATCGAGATATCGCGTGTTTCGCGCTCTTCTGAGATCACAGCTCGATGTATATGTATCAAAAACCTTGATTCTACTCAAATACACAACATCCATGCGTTAAAAGTCGTCTGGTACCGTTGTAACGAACGAAACATTGAAGAACACCGAAATCGTGATAACGCGTGTTTCGAGCGTTTCTGAGATCACAGCTAAGTGTAAAAGAGCAAAAACCTTCATTCTACTCAAATACACCACATCCATGCGTTAAAAGTGGTCCGGCGCTTCTGCAACGAACGAAACCTTGAAGAACACCGAAATCGAGATATTGCGCGTTTCGAGCTCTTCTGAGATCACAGCTCGATGTATATGTATCAAAACCCTTCATTCTACTCAAATACAACACATACATGCGTTAAAAGTCGTCTGGTACCGTTGTAACGAACGAAACATTGAAGAACACCGAAATCGTGATATCGCGTGTTTCGAGCGTTTCTGAGATCACAGCTAAGTGTAAAAGAGCAAAAACCTTCATTCTACTCAAATACACCACATCCATGCGTTAAAAGTAGTCTGGCGCTTCTCCAACGAACGAAAAATTGAAGAACACTGAAATCGAGATATCGCGTGTTTCGAGCTCTTCTGAGATCACAGCTCGATGTATATGTATCAAAATCCATCATTTTACTCAAATACAACACATCCATGCGTTAAAAGTCGTCTGGTACCGTTGTAACGAACGAAACATTGAAGAACACCGAAATCGTGATATCGCGTATTTCGAGCGTTTCTGAGATCACAGCTAGGTGTAAAAGAGCAAAAACCTTCATTCTACTCAAATACACCACATCCATGCGTTGAAATTTGTCTGGCACCGTTGTAACGAACGAAACATTGAAGAACACCGAAATCGTGATATCGCGTGTTTCGAGCGTTTCTGAGATCACAGCTAAGTGTAAAAGAGCAAAAACCTTCATTCTACTCAAATACACTACATCCATGCGTTAAAAGTGGTCTGGCGCTTCTGCAACGAACGAAAAATTGAAGAACACCGCAATCGAGATATTGCGTGTTTCGAGCGTGTCTGAGATCACAGCTCGATGTATATGAATCAAAAACCTTGATTCTACTCAAATACACAACATCCATGCGTTAAAAGTCGTCTGGTACCGTTGTAAAGAACGAAACATTGAAGAACACCGAAATCGTGATATCACGTGTTTCGAGCGTTTCTGAGATCACAGCTAGGTGTAAAAGAGCAAAAACCTTCATTCTACTCGAATACACCACATCCAAGCGTTAAAAGTGGTCTGGCGATTCTGCAACGAACGAAAAATTGAAGAACACCGAAATCGAGATATCGCCAGTTTCGAGCGCGTCTGAGATCACAGCTCGATGTAAATGTATCAAAAACCTTCATTCTACTGAAATACAACACATCCATGTGTTAAAAGTTGTCTGGGACCGGTGCAGCGAACGACACATGAAAGAACCCCGAAATCGAGATATCTCGTGTTTGGAGCGTTTCTGAGATCACAGCTCGATGCAAATGTATAAAAAAACCTTGATTCTACTCAAATACACAATATCCATGCGTTAAAAGTTGTCTGGCACCGCTGTAACGTACCAAACATCGAAGAACACCGAAATCGTGATATCGCCTGTTTTGAGCGTTACTGAGATCACAGCTAGGTGTAAAAGAGCAAAAACCTTCATTCTACTCAAGTACACCACATCCATGCGTTAAAAGTGGTCTGGCGCTTCTGCAACGAACGAAAAATTGAAGAACACCGAAATCGAGATATTGCGCGTTTCGAGCTCTTCTGAGATCACAGCTCGATGTATATGTATCAAAAACCTTCATTCTACTCAAATACAACACATCCATGCGTTAAAAGTCGTCTGGTACCGTTGTAACGAACGAAACATTGAAGAACACCGAAATCGTGATATCGCGTGTTTCGAGCGTTTCTGAGATCACAGCTAAGTGTAAAAGAGCAAAAACCTTCATTCTACTCAAATACACCAACATCCATGCGTTAAAAGTGGTCCGGCGCTTCTGCAACGAACGAAACCTTGAAGAACACCGAAATCGAGATATTGCGCGTTTCGAGCTCTTCTGAGATCACAGCTCGATGTATATGTATCAAAAACCTTCATTCTACTCAAATACAACACATCCATGCGTTAAAAGTAGTCTGGTACCGTTGTAACGAACGAAACATTGAAGAACACCGAAATCGTGATATCGCGTGTTTCGAGCGTTTCTGAGATCACAGCTAAGTGTAAAAGAGCAAAAACCTTCATTCTACTCAAATACACCACATCCATGCGTTAAAAGTTGTCTGGCACCGCGGAAGCGAACCAAACATCGAAGAACACCGAAATCGAGATATCGCGTGTTTCGAGCTTGTCTGAGATCACAGCTCGATGTATATGTATCAAAAACCTTCATTCTACTCAAATACAACACATCCATGCGTTAAAAGTCTTCTGGTACCGCTGTAACGAACCAAACATCGAAGAACGCCGAAATCTAGATATCTCGTGTTTGGAGCGTTTCTGAGATCACAGCTCGATGTAATGTATCAAAAACCTTCATTCTACTCAAATACACAGCATCCGTGCGTTAAAAGTTGTCTGGCACCGCTGAAGCGAACCAAACATCGAGGAACACCGAAATCGATATATCGCGTGTTTCGAGCGTGTCTGAGATCACAGCTCGATGTAAATGCATCAAAACCATTCACTCGACTCAAATACATAACATCCATACATTAAACGTTGTCTCGTTGTCTGAAGCGAACGAAACTTTGAGCAACACCGAAATCGAGATATCGCGTTTTTCGAGCGTTTCTGAGATCACAGCTAAGTGTAAAAGAGCAAAAACCTTCATTCTACTCAAATACACCACATCCATGCGTTAAAAGTGGTCTGGCGCTTCTGCAACGAACGAAAAATTGAAGAACACCGCAATCGAGATATTGCGTGTTTCGAGCGTGTCTGAGATCACAGCTCGATGTAAATGTATCAAAAACCTTCATTCTACTGAAATACAACACATCCATGTGTTGAAAGTTGTCTGGGACCGGTGCAGCGAACGACACATGAAAGAACCCCGAAATCGAGATATCTCGTGTTTGGAGCGTTTCTGAGATCACAGCTAGGTGTAAAAGAGCAAAAACCTTCATTCTACTCAAATACACCACATCCATGCGTAAAAAGTGGTCCGGCGCTTCTGCAACGAACGAAACCTTGAAGAACACCGAAATCGAGATATTGCGCGTTTCGAGCTCTTCTGAGATCACAGCTCGATGTATATGTATCAAAAACCTTCATTCTACTCAAATACAACACATCCATGCGTTAAAAGTCGTCTGGTACCGTTGTAACGAACGAAACATTGAAGAACACCGAAATCGTGATATCGCGTGTTTCGAGCGTTTCTGAGATCACAGCTAAGTGTAAAAGAGCAAAAACCTTCATTCTCCTCAAATACACCACATCCATGCGTTAAAAGTGGTCCGGCGCTTCTGCAACGAACGAAACCTTGAAGAACACCGAAATCGAGATATTGCGCGTTTCGAGCTCTTCTGAGATCACAGCTCGATGTATATGTATCAAAAACCTTCATTCTACTCAAATACAACACATCCATGCGTTAAAAGTCGTCTGGTACCGTTGTAACGAACGAAACATTGAAGAACACCGAAATCGTGATATCGCGTGTTTCGAGCGTTTCTGAGATCACAGCTAAGTGTAAAAGAGCAAAAACCTTCATTCTACTCAAATACACCTCATCCATGCGTTAAAAGTGGTCTGGCGCTTCTGCAACGAACGAAAAATTGAAGAACACCGCAATCGAGATATTGCGTGTTTCGAGCGTGTCTGAGATCACAGCTCGATGTATATGTATCAAAAACCTTGATTCTACTCAAATACACAACATCCATGCGTTAAAAGTCGTCTGGTACCGTTGTAACGAACGAAACATTGAAGAACACCGAAATCGTGATATCACGTGTTTCGAGCGTTTCTGAGATCACAGCTAGGTGTGAAAGAGCAAAAACCTTCATTCTACTCGAATACACCACATCCAAGCGTTAAAAGTGGTCTGGCGATTCTGCAACGAACGAAAAATTGAAGAACACCGAAATCGAGATATCGCCAGTTTCGAGCGCGTCTGAGATCACAGCTCGATGTAAATGTATCAAAAACCTTCATTCTACTGAAATACAACACATCCATGTGTTAAAAGTTGTCTGGGACCGGTGCAGCGAACGACACATGAAAGAACCCCGAAATCGAGATATCTCGTGTTTGGAGCGTTTCTGAGATCACAGCTCGATGCAAATGTATAAAAAAACCTTGATTCAACTCAAATACACAATATCCATGCGTTAAAAGTTGTCTGGCACCGCTGAAGCGAACCAAACATCGAGGAACACCGAAATCGATTTATCGCGTGTTTCGAGCGTGTCTGAGATCACAGCTCGATGTAAATGCATCAAAACCATTCACTCGACACAAATACATAACATCCATACATTAAACGTTGTCTCGCACCGCTGAAGCGAACGAAACTTTGAGCAACACCGAAATCGAGATATCGCGTGTTTCGAGCTCTTCTGAGATCACAGCTCGATGTATATGTACCAAAAACCTTGATTCTACTCAAATACACAACATCCATGCGTTAAAAGTTGTCTGGCGCTTCTGTGACGAACGAAACATCGAAGAACACCAAAATCGTTATATCTCGTGTTCCGAGCGTATCTGACTTCGCAGGTCGATGTAAATGTATCAAAAACCTTCATTCTACTCAAATACACAACATCCATGCGTTAAAAGTTGTCTGGCGCTTCTGTGACGAACGAAACATCGAAGAACACCAAAATCGCTATATCTCGCGTTCCGAGCGTATCTGACTTCACAGGTCGATGTAAAAGGGCAAAAACATTCATTCTACTCAAATACACCACATCAATGCGTTAAAAGTTGTCTGGCACCGTTGTAACGAACGAAACATTGAAGAACACCGAAATCGTAATATCGCGTGTTTCGAGCGTGTCTGAGATCACAGCTCGATGTAAATGCATAAAGACCATTCACTCGACTCAAATACATAACATCCATACATTAAACGTTGTCTCGCACCGCTGAAGCGAACGAAACTTTGAGCAACACCGAAATCGAGATATCGCGTGTTTCGAGCTCTTCTGAGATCACAGCTCGATGTAAATGCATCAAAACCATTCACTCGACTCAAATACATAACATCCATACATTAAACGTTGTCTCGCACCGCTGAAGCGAACGAAACTTTGAGCAACACCGAAATCGAGATATCGCGTGTTTCGAGCTCTTCTGAGATCACAGCTCGATGTAAATGCATCAAAACCATTCACTCGACTCAAATACATAACATCCATACATTAAACGTTGTCTCGTTGTCTGAAGCGAACGAAACTTTGAGCAACACCGAAATCGAGATATCGCGTTTTTCGAGCGTTTCTGAGATCACAGCTAAGTGTAAAAGAGCAAAAACCTTCATTCTAATCAAATACACCATATCCATGCGTTAAAAGTGGTCTGGCGCTTCTGCAACGAACGAAAAATTGAAGAACACCGCAATCGAGATATTGCGTGTTTCGAACGTTTCTGAGATCACAGCTCGATGTATATGTATCAAAAACCTTCATTCTACTGAAATACAACACATCCATGTGTTGAAAGTTGTCTGGGACCGGTGCAGCGAACGACACATGAAAGAACCCCGAAATCGAGATATCTCGTGTTTGGAGCGATTCTGAGATCACAGCTCGATGTAAATGTATCAAAAACCTTCATTCTACTGAAATACAACACATCCATGCGTTAAAAGTTGTCTGGCACCGCTGTAACGAACCAAACATCGAAAAACACCGAAATCGTGATATCGCCTGTTTTGAGCGTTACTGAGATCACAGCTAGGTGTAAAAGAGCAAAAACCTTCATTCTACTCAAATACACCACATCCATGCGTTAAAAGTTTTCCGGCGCTTCTGCAACGAACGAAACCTTGAAGAACACCGAAATCGAGATATCGCGCGTTTCGAACTCTTCTGAGATCACAGCTCGATGTATATGTATCAAAAACCTTCATTCAACTCAAATACAACACATCCATGCGTTAAAAGTTGTCTGGCGCTTCTGTATCGAACGAAACATCGAAGAACACCGAAATAGTTATATATCGTGTTTCGAGCGTTTTTGAGATCACAACGCGTTGTAAATCTATCAAAAACCTTCATTCTACTCAAATACACAACATCCATGCGTTAAAAGTTGTCTGGCACCGCTGAAGCGAACCAAACATCGAGGAACACCGAAATCGATTTATCGCGTGTTTCGATCGTGTCTGATATCTCAGCTCGATGTAAATGCATCAAAACCATACACTCGATTCAAATCCATAACATCCATACATTAAACGTTGTCTCGCACCGCTGAAGCGAACGAAACTTTGTGCAACACCGAAATCGAGATATCGCGTGTTTCGAGCGTGTCGGAGATCACAGCTAAGTGTAAAAGAGCAAAAACCTTCATTCTAATCAAATACACCACATCCATGCGTTAAAAGTGGTCTGGCGCTTCTGCTACGAACGAAAAATTGAAGAACACCGAAATCGAGATATCGCGTGTTTCGATCTCTTCTGAGATAACAGCTCGATGTATATGTATCAAAAACCTTGATTCTAATCAAATACATGCGTTAAAAGTGGTCTGGCGCTTCTGCAACGAACGAAAAATTGAAGAACACCGAAATCGAGATATCGCGTGTTTCGAGCTCTTCTGAGATCACAGCTCGATGTATCAAAAACCTTGATTCTACTCAAATACACAACATCAATGCGTTAACAGTTGTCTGGTACCGTTGTACCGAACGAAACATTGAAGAACACCGAAATCGTGATAACGCGTGTTTCGAGCGTTTCTGAGATCACAGCTCGATGTAAATGTATCAAAAACCTTCATTCTACTCAAATACACAACATCCGTGCGTTAAAAGTTGTCTGGCACCGCTGAAGCGAACCAAACATCGAGGAACACCGAAATCGATATATCGCGTGTTTCGAGCGTGTCTGAGATCACAGCTCGATGTAAATGCATCAAAACCATTCACTCGACTCAAATACATAACATCCATACATTAAACGTTGTCTCGCACCGCTGAAGCGAACGAAACTTTGAGCAACACCGAAATCGAGATATCGCGTTTTTCGAGCGTTTCTGAGATCACAGCTAAGTGTAAAAGAGCAAAAACCTTCATTCTACTCAAATACACCACATCCATGCGTTAAAAGTGGTGTGGCGCTTCTGCAACGAACGAAAAATTGAAGAACACCGAAATCGAGATATCGCGTGTTTCGAGCTCTTCTGAGATCACAGCTCGATGTATATGTATCAAAAACCTTGATTCTACTCAAATACACAACATCCATGCGTTAAAAGTCGTCTGGTACCGTTGTAACGAACGAAACATTGAAGAACACCGAAATCGTGATAACGCGTGTTTCGAGCGTTTCTGAGATCACAGCTAAGTGTAAAAGAGCAAAAACCTTCATTCTCCTCAAATACTCCACATCCATGCGTTAAAAGTGGTCCGGCGCTTCTGCAACGAACGAAACCTTGAAGAACACCGAAATCGAGATATTGCGCGTTTCGAGCGTTTCTGAGATCACAGCTCGATGTAAATGTATCAAAAACCTTCATTCTACTGAAATACAACACATCCATGCGTTAAAAGTTGTCTGGCACCGCTGTAACGAACCAAACATCGAAAAACACCGAAATCGTGATATCGCCTGTTTTGAGCGTTACTGAGATCACAGCTAGGTGTAAAAGAGCAAAAACCTTCATTCTACTCAAATACACCACATCCATGCGTTAAAAGTGGTCCGGCGCTTCTGCAACGAACGAAACCTTGAAGAACACCGAAATCGAGATATCGCGCGTTTCGAACTCTTCTGAGATCACAGCTCGATGTATATATATCAAAAACCTTCATTCAACTCAAATACAACACATCCATGCGTTAAAAGTTGTCTGGCGCTTCTGTATCGAACGAAACATCGAAGAACACCGAAATCGTTATATATCGTGTTTCGAGCGTTTTTGAGATCACAACGCGTTGTAAATCTATCAAAAACCTTCATTCTACTCAAATACACAACATCCATGCGTTAAAAGTTGTCTGGCACCGCTGAAGCGAACCAAACATCGAGGAACACCGAAATCGATTTATCGCGTGTTTCGAGCGTGTCTGATATCTCAGCTCGATGTAAATGCATCAAAACCATACACTCGATTCAAATACATAACATCCATACATTAAACGTCGTCTCGCACCGCTGAAGCGAACGAAACTTTGAGCAACACCGAAATCGAGATATCGCGTGTTTCGAGCTCTTCTGAGATCACACCTTGATGTATATGTATCAAAAACATTGATTCTACTCAAATACACAACATCCATGCGTTAAAAGTCGTCTGGTACCGTTATAACGAACGAAACATTGAAGAACACCGAAATCGTGATATCACGTGTTTCGAGCGTTTCTGAGGTCACAGCTAGGTGTAAAAGAACAAAAACCTTCATTTTACTCAAATACAACACATCCATGTGTTGAAAGTTGTCTGGGACCGGTGCAGCGAACGACACATGAAAGAACCCCGAAATCGAGATATCTCGTGTTTGGAGCGTTTCTGAGATCACAGCTCGATGCAAATGTATAAAAAAACCTTGATTCTACTCAAATACACAACATCCATGCGTTAAAAGTTGTCTGGCACCGCTGTAACGAACCAAACATCGAAAAACACCGAAATCGTGATATCGCCTGTTTTGAGCGTTGCTGAGATCACAGCTAGGTGTAAAAGAGCAAAAACCTTCATTCTACTCAAATACACCACATCCAAGCGTTAAAAGTGGTCCGGCGCTTCTACAACGAACGAAACCTTGAAGAACACCGAAATCGAGATATCGCGCGTTTCGAACTCTTCTGAGATCACAGCTCGATGTATATGTATCAAAAACCTTCATTCAACTCAAATACAACACATCCATGCGTTAAAAGTTGTCTGGCGCTTCTGTATCGAACGAAACATCGAAGAACACCGAAATCGTTATATATCGTGTTTCGAGCGTTTTTGAGATCACAACGCGTTGTAAATGTATCAAAAACCTTCATTCTACTCAAATACACAACATCCATGCGTTAAAAGTTGTCTGGCACCGCTGAAGCGAACCAAACATCGACGAACACCGAAATCGATTAATCGCGTGGTTCGAGCGTGTCTGATATCTCAGCTCGATGTAAATGCATCAAAACCATACACTCGATTTAAATACATAACATACATACATTAAACGTTGTGTCGCACCGCTGAAGCGAACGAAACTTTGTGCAACACCGAAATCGAGATATCGCGTGTTTCGAGCTCTTCTGAGAGCACAGCTCGATGTATATGTATCAAAAACCTTGATTCTACTCAAATACGCAACAGCAATGCGTTAAAAGTTGTCTGACGCTTCTGTGACGAACGAAACATCGAAGAACACCAAAATCGTTATATCTCGTGTTCCGAGCGTATCTGACTTCACAGGTCGATGTAAATGTATCAAAAACCTTCTTTCTACTCAAATACACAACATCCATGCGTTAAAAGTCGTCTGGTACCGTTGTAACGAACGAAACATTGAAGAAAACCGAAATCGTGATATCGCGTGTTTCGAGCTCTTCTGAGATCTCAGCTCGATGTATATGTATCAAAAACCTTCATTCTACTCAAATACACCACATCCATGCGTTGAAAGTTGTCTGGCACCGTTGTAACGAACGAAACATTGAAGAACACCGAAATCGTGATAACGCGTGTTTCGAGCGTTTCTGAGATCACAGCTCGATGGAAATGTATCAAAAACCTTCATTCTACTCAAATACACAACATCCGTGCGTTAAAAGTTGTCTGGCACCGCTGAAGTGAACCAAACATCGAGGAACACAGAAATCGATATATCGCGTGTTTCGAGCGTGTCTGAGATCACAGCTCGATGTAAATGCATCAAAACCATTCACTCGACTCAAATACATAACATCCATACATTAAACGTTGTCTCGTTGTCTGAAGCGAACGAAACTTTGAGCAACACCGAAATCGAGATATCGCGTTTTTCGAGCGTTTCTGAGATCACAGCTAAGTGTAAAAGAGCAAAAACCTTCATTCTACTCAAATACACCACATCCATGCGTTAAAAGTGGTCTGGCGCTTCTGCAACGAACGAAAAATTGAAGAACACCGAAATCGAGATATCGCGTGTTTCGAGCTCTTCTGAGATCACAGCTCGATGTATATGTATCATAAACCTTGATTCTACTCAAATACACAACATCCATGCGTTAAAAGTGGTCTGGTACCGTTGTAACGAACGAAACATTGAAGAACACCGAAATCGTGATAACGCGTGTTTCGAGCGTTTCTGAGATCACAGCTAAGTGTAAAAGAGCAAAAACCTTCATTCTACTCAAATACACCACATCCATGCGTTAAAAGTGGTCCGGCGCTTCTGCAACGAACGAAACCTTGAAGAACACCGAAATCGAGATATTGCGCGTTTCGAGCTCTTCTGAGATCACAGCTCGATGTATATGTATCAAAAACCTTCATTCTACTCAAATACAACACATCCATGCGTTAAAAGTAGTCTGGTACCGTTGGAACGAACGAAACATTGAAGAACACCGAAATCGTGATATCGCGTGTTTCGAGCGTTTCTGAGATCACAGCTAAGTGTAAAAGAGCAAAAACCTTCATTCTACTCAAATACACCACATCCATGCGTTAAAAGTTGTCTGGCACCGCGGAAGCGAACCAAACATCGAAGAACACCGAAATCGAGATATCGCGTGTTTCGAGCTTGTCTGAGATCACAGCTCGATGTATATGTATCAGAAACCTTCATTCTACTCAAATACAACACATCCATGCGTTAAAAGTACTCTGGTACCGTTGTAACGAACGAAACATTCAAGAACACCGAAATCGTGATATCGCGTGTTTCGAGCGTTTCTGAGATCACAGCTAAGTGTAAAAGAGCAAAAACCTTCATTCTACTCAAATACACCACATCCATGCGTTAAAAGTTGTCTGGCACCGCGGAAGCGAACCAAACATCGAAGAACACCGAAATCGAGATATCGCGTGTTTCGAGCTTGTCTGAGATCACAGCTCGATGTATATGTATCAAAAACCTTCATTCTACTCAAATACAACACATCCATGCGTTAAAAGTGGTCTGGTACCGTTGTAACGAACGAAACATTGAAGAACACCGAAATCGTGATAACGCGTGTTTCGAGCGTTTCTGAGATCACAGCTCGATGGAAATGT
Source organism: Pimpla rufipes (assembly GCA_963932165.1). NCBI lineage: Eukaryota > Metazoa > Arthropoda > Insecta > Hymenoptera > Ichneumonidae > Pimpla > Pimpla rufipes. The sequence continues at coordinate 7,719,308 of OZ010640.1, forward strand.
ATCAAAAACCTTCATTCTACTCAAATACACAACATCCGTGCGTTAAAAGTTGTCTGGCACCGCTGAAGCGAACCAAACATCGAGGAACACAGAAATCGATATATCGCGTGTTTCGAGCGTGTCTGAGATCACAGCTCGATGTAAATGCATCAAAACCATTCACTCGACTCAAATACATAACATCCATACATTAAACGTTGTCTCGTTGTCTGAAGCGAACGAAACTTTGAGCAACACCGAAATCGAGATATCGCGTTTTTCGAGCGTTTCTGAGATCACAGCTAAGTGTAAAAGAGCAAAAACCTTCATTCTACTCAAATACACCACATCCATGCGTTAAAAGTGGTCTGGCGCTTCTGCAACGAACGAAAAATTGAAGAACACCGCAAACGAGATATTGCGTGTTTCGAGCGTGTCTGAGATCACAGCTCGATGTAAATGTATCAAAAACCTTCATTCTACTGAAATACAACACATCCATGTGTTGAAAGTTGTCTGGGACCGGTGCAGCGAATGACACATGAAAGAACCCCGAAATCGAGATATCTCGTGTTTGGAGCGTTTCTGAGATCACAGCTCGATGCAAATGTATAAAAAAACCTTGATTCTACTCAAATACACAACATCCATGCGTTAAAAGTTGTCTGGCACCGCTGTAACGAACCAAACATCGAAAAACACCGAAATCGTGATATCGCCTGTTTTGAGCGTTACTGAGATCACAGCTAGGTGTAAAAGAGCAAAAACCTTCATTCTACTCAAATACACCACATCCATGCGTTAAAAGTGGTCCGGCGCTTCTGCAACGAACGAAACCTTGAAGAACACCGAAATCGAGATATCGCGCGTTTCGAACTCTTCTGAGATCACAGCTCGATGTATATGTATCAAAAACCTTCATTCAACTCAAATACAACACATCCATGCGTTAAAAGTTGTCTGGCGCTTCTGTATCGAACGAAACATCGAAGAACACCGAAATAGTTATATATCGTGTTTCGAGCGTTTTTGAGATCACAACGCGTTGTAAATCTATCAAAAACCTTCATTCTACTCAAATACACAACATCCATGCGTTAAAAGTTGTCTGGCACCGCTGAAGCGAACCAAACATCGAGGAACACCGAAATCGATTTATCGCGTGTTTCGAGCGTGTCTGATATCTCAGCTCGATGTAAATGCATCAAAACCATACACTCGATTCAAATACATAACATCCATACATTAAACGTTGTCTCGCACCGCTGAAGCGAACGAAACTTTGAGCAACACCGAAATCGAGATATCGCGTGTTTCGAGCTCTTCTGAGATCACAGCTCGATGTATATGTATCAAAAACCTTGATTCTACTCAAATACGCAACAGCAATGCGTTAAAAGTTGTCTGGCGCTTCTGTGACGAACGAAACATCGAAGAACACCAAAATCGTTATATCTCGTGTTCCGAGCGTATCTGACTTCACAGGTCGATGTAAATGTATCAAAAACCTTCTTTCTACTCAAATACACAACATCCATGCGTTAAAAGTTGTCTGGCACCGCTGAAGCGAACCAAACATCGAAGAACACCGAAGTCGATATGTCGCGTGTTTCGAGCGTGTCTGAGATCACAGCTCGATGTAAATGCATCAAAACCATACACTCGATTCAAATACATAACATCCATACATTAAACGTTATCTCGCACCGCTGAAGCGAACGAAACTTTGAGCAACACCGAAATCGAGATATCGCGTGTTTCGAGCTCTTCTGAGATCACAGCTTGATGTATATGTATCAAAAACATTGATTCTACTCAAATACACCACATCCATGCGTTAAAAGTGGTCTGGCGCTTCTGCAACGAACGAAACATTGAAGAACACCGAAATCGAGATATCGCGTGTTTCGAGCGTGTCGGAGATCACAGCTAAGTGTAAAAGAGCAAAAACCTTCATTCTAATCAAATACACCACATCCATGCGTTAAAAGTGGTCTGGCGCTTCTGCAACGAACGAAAAATTGAAGAACACCGAAATCGAGATATCGCGTGTTTCGATCTCTTCTGAGATAACAGCTCGATGTATATGTATCAAAAACCTTGATTCTAATCAAATACATGCGTTAAAAGTGGTCTGGCGCTTCTGCAACGAACGAAAAATTGAAGAACACCGAAATCGAGATATCGCGTGTTTCGAGCTCTTCTGAGATCACAGCTCGATGTATCAAAAACCTTGATTCTACTCAAATACACAACATCAATGCGTTAAAAGTTGTCTGGTACCGTTGTACCGAACGAAACATTGAAGAACACCGAAATCGTGATAACGCGTGTTTCGAGCGTTTCTGAGATCACAGCTCGATGTAAATGTATCAAAAACCTTCATTCTACTCAAATACACAACATCCGTGCGTTAAAAGTTGTCTGGCACTGCTGAAGCGAACCAAACATCGAGGAACACCGAAATCGATATATCGCGTGTTTCGAGCGTGTCTGAGATCACAGCTCGATGTAAATGCATCAAAACCATTCACTCGAATCAAATACATAACATCCATACATTAAACGTTGTCTCGCACCGCTGAAGCGAACGAAACTTTGAGCAACACCGAAATCGAGATATCGCGTTTTTCGAGCGTTTCTGAGATCACAGCTAAGTGTAAAAGAGCAAAAACCTTCATTCTACTCAAATACACCACATCCATGCGTTAAAAGTGGTGTGGCGCTTCTGCAACGAACGAAAAATTGAAGAACACCGAAATCGAGATATCGCGTGTTTCGAGCTCTTCTGAGATCACAGCTCGATGTATATGTATCAAAAACCTTGATTCTACTCAAATACACAACATCCATGCGTTAAAAGTCGTCTGGTACCGTTGTAACGAACGAAACATTGAAGAACACCGAAATCGTGATAACGCGTGTTTCGAGCGTTTCTGAGATCACAGCTAAGTGTAAAAGAGCAAAAACCTTCATTCTCCTCAAATACTCCACATCCATGCGTTAAAAGTGGTCCGGCGCTTCTGCAACGAACGAAACCTTGAAGAACACCGAAATCGAGATATTGCGCGTTTCGAGCGTTTCTGAGATCACAGCTCGATGTAAATGTATCAAAAACCTTCATTCTACTGAAATACAACACATCCATGCGTTAAAAGTTGTCTGGCACCGCTGTAACGAACCAAACATCGAAAAACACCGAAATCGTGATATCGCCTGTTTTGAGCGTTACTGAGATCACAGCTAGGTGTAAAAGAGCAAAAACCTTCATTCTACTCAAATACACCACATCCATGCGTTAAAAGTGGTCCGGCGCTTCTGCAACGAACGAAACCTTGAAGAACACCGAAATCGAGATATCGCGCGTTTCGAACTCTTCTGAGATCACAGCTCGATGTATATATATCAAAAACCTTCATTCAACTCAAATACAACACATCCATGCGTTAAAAGTTGTCTGGCGCTTCTGTATCGAACGAAACATCGAAGAACACCGAAATCGTTATATATCGTGTTTCGAGCGTTTTTGAGATCACAGCTCGATGTAAATGTATCAAAAACCTTCTTTCTACTCAAATACACAACATCCATGCGTTAAAAGTTGTCTGGCACCGCTGAAGCGAACCAAACATCGAAGAACACCGAAGTCGATATATCGCGTGTTTCGAGCGTGTCTGAGATCACAGCTCGATGTAAATGCATCAAAACCATACACTCGATTCAAATACATAACATCCATACATTAAACGTTGTCTCGCACCGCTGAAGCGAACGAAACTTTGAGCAACACCGAAATCGAGATATCGCGTTTTTCGAGCGTTTCTGAGATCACAGCTAAGTGTAAAAGAGCAAAAACCTTCATTCTAGTCAAATACACCACATCCATGCGTTAAAAGTGGTCTGGCGCTTCTGCAACGAACGAAAAATTGAAGAACACAGCAATCGAGATATTGCGTGTTTCGAGCGTGTCTGAGATCACAGCTCGATGTACATGTATCAAAAACCTTCATTCTACTTAAATACAACACATCCATGCGTTAAAAGTTGTCTGGCGCTTCTGTATCGAACGAAACATCGAAGAACACCGAAATCGTTATATATCGTGTTTCGAGCGTTTTTGAGATCACAACGCGTTGTAAATGTATCAAAAACCTTCATTCTACTCAAATACACAACATCCATGCGTTAAAAGTTGTCTGGCACCGCTGAAGCGAACCAAACATCGAGGAACACCGAAATCGATTTATCGCGTGTTTCGAGCTTGTCTGATATCTCAGCTCGATGTAAATGCATCAAAACCATACACTCGATTCAAATACATAACATCCATATATTAAACGTTGTCTCGCACCGCTGAAGCGAACGAAACTTTGAGCAACACCGAAATCGAGATATCGCGTGTTTTGAGCTCTTCTGAGATCACAGCTCGATGTATATGTATCAAAAACCTTGATTCTACTCAAATACACAACATCCATGCGTTAAAAGTTGTCTGGCGCTTCTGTGACGAACGAAACATCGAAGAACACCAAAATCGTTATATCTCGTGTTCCGAGCGTATCTGACTTCACAGGTCGATGTAAATGTCTCAAAAACCTTCATTCTACTCAAATACACAACATCCATGCGTTAAAAGTTGTCTGGTGCTTCTGTGACGGACGAAACATCGAAGAACACCAAAATCGTTATATCTCGCGTTCCGAGCGTATCTGCCGTCACAGGTCGATGTAAAAGGGCAAAAACCTTCATTCTTCTCATATACACCACATCAATGCTTTAAAAGTGGTCTGGCGCTTCTGCAACGAAGGAAAAATTGAAGAACACCGAAATCGAGATATCGCGTGTTTCGAGCGTGTCTGAGATCACAGCTCGATGTAAATGTATCAAAAACCTTCATTCTACTCAAATACAACACATCCATGCGTTAAAAGTTGTCTGGCGCTTCTGTAACGAACGAAACATCGAAGAACACCTAAATCGTTATATATCGTGTTTCGAGCGTTTTTGAGATCACAACGCGTTGTAAATGTATCAAAAACATTCATTCTACTCAAATACACCACATCAATGCGTTAAAAGTTGTCTGGCACCGTTGTAACGAACGAAACATTGAAGAACACCGAAATCGGGATATCGCGTGTTTCGAGCGTGTCTGAGATCACAGCTCGATGTAAATGCATCAAAACCATTCACTCGACTCAAATACATAACATCCATACATTAAAAATTGTCTCGCACCGCTGAAGCGAACGAAACTTTGAGCAACACCGAAATCGATATATCGCGTGTTTCGAGCGTGTCTGAGATCACAGCTCGATGTAAATGCATCAAATCCATTCACTCGACTCAAATACATAACATCCATACATTAAACGTTGTCTCGCACCGCTGAAGCGAACGAAACTTTGAGCAACACCGAAATCGAGATATCGCGTTTTTCGAGCGTTTCTGAGATCACAGCTAAGTGTAAAAGATCAAAAACCTTCATTCTACTCAAATACACCCCATCCATGCGTTAAAAGTGGTCTGGCGCTTCTGCAACGAACGAAAAATTGAAGAACACCGAAATCGAGATATCTCGTGTTTTAAGCGTTTCTGAGATCACAGCTCGATGTAAATGTATCAAAAACCTTCATTCTACTCAAATCACAACATCCATGAGTTAAAAGTTGTCTGGCACCGCTGAAGCGAACCAAACATCGAGGAACACCGAAATCGATATATCGCGTGTTTCGAGCGTGTCTGAGATCACAGCTCGATGTAAATGCATCAAAACCATTCACTCGACTCAAATACATAACATCCATACATTAAACGTTGTCTCGCACCGCTGAAGCGAACGAAACTTTGAGCAACACCGAAATCGAGATATCGCGTGTTTCGAGCTCTTCTGAGATCACAGCTTGATGTATATGTATCAAAAACATTGATTCTACTCAAATACACAACATCCATGCGTTGAAAGTGGTCTGGCGCTTCTGCAACGAACGAAAAATTGAAGAACACCGAAATCGAGATATCTCGTGTTTGGTTCGTTTCTGAGATCACAGCTCGATGTATATGTATCAAAAACCTTGATTCTACTGAAATACGCAACATCAATGCGTTAAAAGTTGTCTGGCGCTTCTGTGACGAACGAAACATCGAAGAACACCAAAATCGTTATATCTCGTGTTCCGAGCGTATCTGACTTCACAGGTCGATGTAAATGTATCAAAAACCTTCTTTCTACTCAAATACACAACATACATGCGTTAAAAGTTGTCTGGCACCGCTGAAGTGAACCAAACATCGAAGAACACCGAAGTCGATATATCGCGTGTTTCGAGCGTGTCTGAGATCACAGCTCGATGTAAATGCATCAAAACCATTCACTCGACTCAAATACATAACATCCATACATTAAACGTTGTCTCGCACCGCTGAAGCGAACGAAACTTTGAGCAACACCGAAATCGAGATATAGCGTTTTTCGAGCGTTTCTGAGATCACAGCTAAGTGTAAAAGAGCAAAAACCTTCATTCTACTCAAATACACCACATCCATGCGTTAAAAGTGGTCTGGCGCTTCTGCAACGAACGAAAAATTGAAGAACACCGCAATCGAGATATTGCGTGTTTCGAGCGTGTCTGAGATCACAGCTCGATGTAAATGTATCAAAAACCTTCATTCTACTGAAATACACAACATCCATGCGTTAAAAGTTGTCTGGCACGACTGAAGCGAACCAAACATCGAGGAACACCGAAATCGATTTATCGCGTGTTTCGAGCGTGTCTGATATCTCAGCTCGATGTAAATTCATCAAAACCATACACTCGATTCAAATACATAACATCCATACATTAAACGTTGTCTCGCACCGCTGAAGCGAACGAAACTTTGAGCAACACCGAAATCGAGATATCGCGTGTTTCGAGCTCTTCTGAGATCACAGCTCGATGTATATGTACCAAAAACCTTGATTCTACTCAAATACACAACATCCATGCGTTAAAAGTTGTCTGGCGCTTCTGTGACGAACGAAACATCCAAGAACACCAAGATCGTTATATCTCGTGTTCCGAGCGTATCTGACTTCACAGGTCGATGTAAATGTATCAAAAACCTTCATTCTACTCAAATACACAACATCCATGCGTTAAAAGTTGTCTGGCGCTTCTGTGACGAACGAAACATCGAAGAACACCAAAATCGTGATAACGCGTGTTTCGAGCGTTTCTGAGATCACAGCTAGGTGTAAAAGAGCAAAAACCTTCATTCTACTCAAATACACCACATCCAAGCGTTAAAAGTAGTCTGGCGCTTCTGCAACGAACGAAAAATTGAAGAACACCGAAATCGAGATATCGCCTGTTTCGAGCGCGTCTGAGATCACAGCTCGATGTAAATGTATCAAAAACCTTCATTCTACTCAAATACAACACATCCATGCGTTAAAAGTTGTCTGGCGCTTCTGTAACGAACGAAACATCGAAGAACACCGAAATCGTTATATATCGTGTTTCGAACGTTTTTGAGATCACAACGCGTTGTAAATGTATCAAAAACATTCATTCTGCTCAAATACACAACATCCATGCGTTAAAAGTTGTCTGGCACCGCTGTAATGAACGAAACATCGAAGAACACCGAAATCGTTATATCGCGTGTTTCGAGCGTTTTCGAGATCACAACTAGTTGTAAATGTATCAAAAACCTTTATTCTACACAAATACACAACATACATGCATTAAACGTTGTCTCGCACCGCTGAAGCGAAGCATACATCGAAGAAAACCGAAATCGTGATATCGCGTGTTTCGAGCTCTTCTGAGATCTCAGCTCGATGTATATGTATCAAAAACCTTCATTCTACTCAAATACACCACATCCATGCGTTGACAGTTGTCTGGCACCGTTGTAACGAACGAAACATTGAAGAACACCGAAATCGTGATAACGCGTGTTTCGAGCGTTTCTGAGATCACAGCTCGATGGAAATGTATCAAAAACCTTCATTCTACTCAAATACACAACATCCGTGCGTTAAAAGTTGTCTGGCACCGCTGAAGCGAACCAAACATCGAGGAACTCAGAAATCGATATATCGCGTGTTTCGAGCGTGTCTGAGATCACAGCTCGATGTAAATGCATCAAAACCATTCACTCGACTCAAATACATAACATCCATACATTAAACGTTGTCTCGTTGTCTGAAGCGAACGAAACTTTGAGCAACACCGAAATCGAGATATCGATTTTTTCGAGCGTTTCTGAGATCACAGCTAAGTGTAAAAGAGCAAAAACCTTCATTCTACTCAAATACACCACATCCATGCGTTAAAAGTGGTCTGGCGCTTCTGCAACGAACGAAAAATTGAAGAACACCGAAATCGAGATATCGCGTGTTTCGAGCTCTTCTGAGATCACAGCTCGATGTATATGTATCATAAACCTTGATTCTACTCAAATACACAACATCCATGCGTTAAAAGTGGTCTGGTACCGTTGTAACGAACGAAACATTGAAGAACACCGAAATCGTGATAACGCGTGTTTCGAGCGTTTCTGAGATCACAGCTAAGTGTAAAAGAGCAAAAACCTTCATTCTACTCAAATACACCACATCCATGCGTTAAAAGTGGTCCGGCGCTTCTGCAACGAACGAAACCTTGAAGAACACCGAAATCGAGATATTGCGCGTTTCGAGCTCTTCTGAGATCACAGCTCGATGTATATGTATCAAAAACCTTCATTCTACTCAAATACAACACATCCATGCGTTAAAAGTAGTCTGGTACCGTTGGAACGAACGAAACATTGAAGAACACCGAAATCGTGATATCGCGTGTTTCGAGCGTTTCTGAGATCACAGCTAAGTGTAAAAGAGCAAAAACCTTCATTCTACTCAAATACACCACATCCATGCGTTAAAAGTTGTCTGGCACCGCGGAAGCGAACCAAACATCGAAGAACACCGAAATCGAGATATCGCGTGTTTCGAGCTTGTCTGAGATCACAGCTCGATGTATATGTATCAGAAACCTTCATTCTACTCAAATACAACACATCCATGCGTTAAAAGTACTCTGGTACCGTTGTAACGAACGAAACATTGAAGAACACCGAAATCGTGATATCGCGTGTTTCGAGCGTTTCTGAGATCACAGCTAAGTGTAAAAGAGCAAAAACCTTCATTCTACTCAAATACACCACATCCATGCGTTAAAAGTTGTCTGGCACCGCGGAAGCGAACCAAACATCGAAGAACACCGAAATCGAGATATCGCGTGTTTCGAGCTCTTCTGAGATCACAGCTCGATGTATATGTATCAAAAACCTTGATTCTACTCAAATACACAACAGCCATGCGTTAAAAGTGGTCTGGTACCGTTGTAACGAACGAAACATTGAAGAACACCGAAATCGTGATAACGCGTGTTTCGAGCGTTTCTGAGATCACAGCTAAGTGTAAAAGAGCAAAAACCTTCATTCTACTCAAATACACCACTTCCATGCGTTAAAAGTGGTCCGGCGCTTCTGCAACGAACGAAACCTTGAAGAACACCGAAATCGAGATATTGCGCGTTTCGAGCTCTTCTGAGATCACAGCTCGATGTATATGTATCAAAAACCTTCATTCTACTCAAATACAACACATCCATGCGTTAAAAGTAGTCTGGTACCGTTGTAACGAACGAAACATTGAAGAACACCGAAATCGTGATATCGCGTGTTTCGAGCGTTTCTGAGATCACAGCTAAGTGTAAAAGAGGAAAAACCTTCATTCTACTCAAATACACCACATCCATGCGTTAAAAGTTGTCTGGCACCGCGGAAGCGAACCAAACATCGAAGAACACCGAAATCGAGATATCGCGTGTTTCGAGCTTGTCTGAGATCACAGCTCGATGTATATGTATCAAAAACCTTCATTCTACTCAAATACAACACATCCATGCGTTAAAAGTCTTCTGGTACCGCTGTAACGAACCAAACATCGAAGAACACCGAAATCTAGATATCTCGTGTTTGGAGCGTTTCTGAGATCACAGCTCGATGTAATGTATCAAAAACCTTCATTCTACTCAAATACACAACATCCGTGCGTTAAAAGTTGTCTGGCACCGCTGAAGCGAACCAAACATCGAGGAACACCGAAATCGATATATCGCGTGTTTCGAGCGTGTCTGAGATCACAGCTCGATGTAAATGCATCAAAACCATTCACTCGACTCAAATACATAACATCCATACATTAAACGTTGTCTCGTTGTCTGAAGCGAACGAAACTTTGAGCAACACCGAAATCGAGATATCGCGTTTTTCGAGCGTTTCTGAGATCACAGCTAAGTGTAAAAGAGCAAAAACCTTCATTCTACTCAAATACACCACATCCATGCGTTAAAAGTGGTCTGGCGCTTCTGCAACGAACGAAAAATTGAAGAACACCGCAATCGAGATATTGCGTGTTTCGAGCGTGTCTGAGATCACAGCTCGATGTAAATGTATCAAAAACCTTCATTCTACTGAAATACAACACATCCATGTGTTGAAAGTTGTCTGGGACCGGTGCAGCGAACGACACATGAAAGAACCCCGAAATCGAGATATCTCGTGTTTGGAGCGTTTCTGAGATCACAGCTAGGTGTAAAAGAGCAAAAACCTTCATTCTACTCAAATACACCACATCCATGCGTAAAAAGTGGTCCGGCGCTTCTGCAACGAACGAAACCTTGAAGAACACCGAAATCGAGATATTGCGCGTTTCGAGCTCTTCTGAGATCACAGCTCGATGTATATGTATCAAAAACCTTCATTCTACTCAAATACAACACATCCATGCGTTAAAAGTCGTCTGGTACCGTTGTAACGAACGAAACATTGAAGAACACCGAAATCGTGATATCGCGTGTTTCGAGCGTTTCTGAGATCACAGCTAAGTGTAAAAGAGCAAAAACCTTCATTCTACTCAAATACACCTCATCCATGCGTTAAAAGTGGTCTGGCGCTTCTGCAACGAACGAAAAATTGAAGAACACCGCAATCGAGATATTGCGTGTTTCGAGCGTGTCTGAGATCACAGCTCCATGTATATGTATCAAAAACCTTGATTCTACTCAAATACACAACATCCATGCGTTAAAAGTCGTCTGGTACCGTTGTAACGAACGAAACATTGAAGAACACCGAAATCGTGATATCACGTGTTTCGAGCGTTTCTGAGATCACAGCTAGGTGTGAAAGAGCAAAAACCTTCATTCTACTCGAATACACCACATCCAAGCGTTAAAAGTGGTCTGGCGATTCTGCAACGAACGAAAAATTGAAGAACACCGAAATCGAGATATCGCCAGTTTCGAGCGCGTCTGAGATCACAGCTCGATGTAAATGTATCAAAAACCTTCATTCTACTGAAATACAACACATCCATGCGTTAAAAGTTGTCTGGCACCGCTGAAGCGAACCAAACATCGAGGAACACCGAAATCGATTTATCGCGTGTTTCGAGCGTGTCTGAGATCACAGCTCGATGTAAATGCATCAAAACCATTCACTCGACACAAATACATAACATCCATACATTAAACGTTGTCTCGCACCGCTGAAGCGAACGAAACTTTGATCAACACCGAAATCGAGATATCGCGTGTTTCGAGCTCTTCTGAGATCACAGCTCGATGTATATGTATCAAAAACATTCATTCTACTCAAATACATAACATCCATGCGTTAAAATTTGTCTGGGACCGCTGAAGCGAACGACACATGAAAGAACACCGAAATCGAGATATCTCGTGTTTGGAGCGTTTCTGAGATCACAGCTCGATGTAAATGTAAAAAAAGCTTGATTCTACTCAAATACACAACATCCATGCGTTAAAAGTTGTCTGGCGCTTCTGTGACGAACGAAACATCGAAGAACACCAAAATCGTTATATCTCGTGTTCCGAGCGTATCTGACTTCACAGGTCGATGTAAATGTATCAAAAACCTTCATTCTACTCAAATACACAACATCCATGCGTTAAAAGTTGTCTGGTGCTTCTGTGACGAACGAAACATCGAAGAACACCAAAATCGTTATATCTCGCGTTCCGAGCGTATCTGACTTCGCAGGTCGATGTAAAAGGGCAAAAACATTCATTCTACTCAAATACACCACATCAATGCGTTAAAAGTTGTCTGGCACCGTTGTAACGAACGAAACATTGAAGAACACCGAAATCGGGATATCGCGTGTTTCGAGCGTGTCTGAGATCACAGCTCGATGTAAATGCATAAAGACCATTCACTCGACTCAAATACATAACATCCATACATTAAACGTTGTCTCGCACCGCTGAAGCGAACGAAACTTTGAGCAACACCGAAATCGAGATATCGCGTGTTTCGAGCGTGTCTGAGATCACAGCTCGATGTAAATGCATCAAAACCATTCACTCGACTCAAATACATAACATCCATACATTAAACTTTGTCTCGTTGTCTGAAGCGAACGAAACTTTGAGCAACACCGAAATCGAGATATCGCGTTTTTCGAGCGATTCTGAGATCACAGCTAAGTGTAAAAGAGCAAAAACCTTCATTCTAATCAAATACACCACATCCATGCGTTAAAAGTGGTCTGGCGCTTCTGCAACGAACGAAACATTGAAGAACACCGCAAACGAGATATTGCGTGTTTCGAGCGTGTCTGAGATCACAGCTCGATGTAAATGTATCAAAAACCTTCATTCTACTGAAATACAACACATCCATGTGTTGAAAGTTGTCTGGGACCGGTGCAGCGAACGACACATGAAAGAACCCCGAAATCGAGATATCTCGTGTTTGGAGCGTTTCTGAGATCACAGCTCGATGCAAATGTATAAAAAAACCTTGATTCTACTCAAATACACAACATCCATGCGTTAAAAGTTGTCTGGCACCGCTGTAACGAACCAAACATCGAAAAACACCGAAATCGTGATATCGCCTGTTTTGAGCGTTACTGAGATCACAGCTAGGTGTAAAAGAGCAAAAACCTTCATTCTACTCAAATACACCACATCCATGCGTTAAAAGTGGTCCGGCGCTTCTGCAACGAACGAAACCTTGAAGAACACCGAAATCGAGATATCGCGCGTTTCGAACTCTTCTGAGATCACAGCTCGATGTATATGTATCAAAAACCTTCATTCAACTCAAATACAACACATCCATGCGTTAAAAGTTGTCTGGCGCTTCTGTATCGAACGAAACATCGAAGAACACCGAAATAGTTATATATCGTGTTTCGAGCGTTTTTGAGATCACAACGCGTTGTAAATCTATCAAAAACCTTCATTCTACTCAAATACACAACATCCATGCGTTAAAAGTTGTCTGGCACCGCTGAAGCGAACCAAACATCGAGGAACACCGAAATCGATTTATCGCGTGTTTCGAGCGTGTCTGATATCTCAGCTCGATGTAAATGCATCAAAACCATACACTCGATTCAAATACATAACATCCATACATTAAACGTTGTCTCGCACCGCTGAAGCGAACGAAACTTTGAGCAACACCGAAATCGAGATATCGCGTGTTTCGAGCTCTTCTGAGATCACAGCTCGATGTATTTGTATCAAAAACCTTGATTCTACTCAAATACGCAACAGCAATGCGTTAAAAGTTGTCTGGCGCTTCTGTGACGAACGAAACATCGAAGAACACCAAAATCGTTATATCTCGTGTTCCGAGCGTATCTGACTTCACAGGTCGATGTAAATGTATCAAAAACCTTCTTTCTACTCAAATACACAACATCCATGCGTTAAAAGTTGTCTGGCACCGCTGAAGCGAACCAAACATCGAAGAACACCGAAGTCGATATGTCGCGTGTTTCGAGCGTGTCTGAGATCACAGCTCGATGTAAATGCATCAAAACCATACACTCGATTCAAATACATAACATCCATACATTAAACGTTATCTCGCACCGCTGAAGCGAACGAAACTTTGAGCAACACCGAAATCGAGATATCGCGTGTTTCGAGCTCTTCTGAGATCACAGCTTGATGTATATGTATCAAAAACATTGATTCTACTCAAATACACCACATCCATGCGTTAAAAGTGGTCTGGCGCTTCTGCAACGAACGAAACATTGAAGAACACCGAAATCGAGATATCGCGTGTTTCGAGCGTGTCGGAGATCACAGCTAAGTGTAAAAGAGCAAAAACCTTCATTCTAATCAAATACACCACATCCATGCGTTAAAAGTGGTCTGGCGCTTCTGCAACGAACGAAAAATTGAAGAACACCGAAATCGAGATATCGCGTGTTTCGATCTCTTCTGAGATAACAGCTCGATGTATATGTATCAAAAACCTTGATTCTAATCAAATACATGCGTTAAAAGTGGTCTGGCGCTTCTGCAACGAACGAAAAATTGAAGAACACCGAAATCGAGATATCGCGTGTTTCGAGCTCTTCTGAGATCACAGCTCGATGTATCAAAAACCTTGATTCTACTCAAATACACAACATCAATGCGTTAAAAGTTGTCTGGTACCGTTGTACCGAACGAAACATTGAAGAACACCGAAATCGTGATAACGCGTGTTTCGAGCGTTTCTGAGATCACAGCTCGATGTAAATGTATCAAAAACCTTCATTCTACTCAAATACACAACATCCGTGCGTTAAAAGTTGTCTGGCACTGCTGAAGCGAACCAAACATCGAGGAACACCGAAATCGATATATCGCGTGTTTCGAGCGTGTCTGAGATCACAGCTCGATGTAAATGTATCAAAACCATTCACTCGAATCAAATACATAACATCCATACATTAAACGTTGTCTCGCACCGCTGAAGCGAACGAAACTTTGAGCAACACCGAAATCGAGATATCGCGTTTTTCGAGCGTTTCTGAGATCACAGCTAAGTGTAAAAGAGCAAAAACCTTCATTCTACTCAAATACACCACATCCATGCGTTAAAAGTGGTGTGGCGCTTCTGCAACGAACGAAAAATTGAAGAACACCGAAATCGAGATATCGCGTGTTTCGAGCTCTTCTGAGATCACAGCTCGATGTATATGTATCAAAAACCTTGATTCTACTCAAATACACAACATCCATGCGTTAAAAGTCGTCTGGTACCGTTGTAACGAACGAAACATTGAAGAACACCGAAATCGTGATAACGCGTGTTTCGAGCGTTTCTGAGATCACAGCTAAGTGTAAAAGAGCAAAAACCTTCATTCTCCTCAAATACTCCACATCCATGCGTTAAAAGTGGTCCGGCGCTTCTGCAACGAACGAAACCTTGAAGAACACCGAAATCGAGATATTGCGCGTTTCGAGCGTTTCTGAGATCACAGCTCGATGTAAATGTATCAAAAACCTTCATTCTACTGAAATACAACACATCCATGCGTTAAAAGTTGTCTGGCACCGCTGTAACGAACCAAACATCGAAAAACACCGAAATCGTGATATCGCCTGTTTTGAGCGTTACTGAGATCACAGCTAGGTGTAAAAGAGCAAAAACCTTCATTCTACTCAAATACACCACATCCATGCGTTAAAAGTGGTCCGGCGCTTCTGCAACGAACGAAACCTTGAAGAACACCGAAATCGAGATATCGCGCGTTTCGAACTCTTCTGAGATCACAGCTCGATGTATATATATCAAAAACCTTCATTCAACTCAAATACAACACATCCATGCGTTAAAAGTTGTCTGGCTCTTCTGTATCGAACGAAACATCGAAGAACACCGAAATCGTTATATATCGTGTTTCGAGCGTTTTTGAGATCACAACGCGTTGTAAATCTATCAAAAACCTTCATTCTACTCAAATACACAACATCCATGCGTTAAAAGTTGTCTGGCACCGCTGAAGCGAACCAAACATCGAGGAACACCGAAATCGATTTATCGCGTGTTTCGAGCGTGTCTGATATCTCAGCTCGATGTAAATGCATCAAAACCATACACTCGATTCAAATACATAACATCCATACATTAAACGTCGTCTCGCACCGCTGAAGCGAACGAAACTTTGTGCAACACCGAAATCGAGATATCGCGTGTTTCGAGCTCTTCTGAGATCACAGCTCGATGTATATGTATCAAAAACCTTGATTCTACTCAAATACGCAACAGCAATGCGTTAAAAGTTGTCTGGCGCTTCTGTGACGTACGAAACATCGAAGAACACCAAAATCGTTATATCTCGTGTTCCGAGCGTATCTGACTTCACAGGTCGATGTAAATGTATCAAAAACCTTCTTTCTACTCAAATACACAACATCCATGCGTTAAAAGTTGTCTGGCACCGCTGAAGCGAACCAAACATCGAAGAACACCGAAGTCGATATATCGCGTGTTTCGAGCGTGTCTGAGATCACAGCTCGATGTAAATGCATCAAAACCATACACTCGATTCAAATACATAACATCCATACATTAAACGTTGTCTCGCACCGCTGAAGCGAACGAAACTTTGAGCAACACCGAAATCGAGATATCGCGTTTTTCGAGCGTTTCTGAGATCACAGCTAAGTGTAAAAGAGCAAAAACCTTCATTCTACTCAAATACACCACATCCATGCGTTAAAAGTGGTCTGGCGCTTCTGCAACGAACGAAAAATTGAAGAACACAGCAATCGAGATATTGCGTGTTTCGAGCGTGTCTGAGATCACAGCTCGATGTACATGTATCAAAAACCTTCATTCTACTTAAATACAACACATCCATGCGTTAAAAGTTGTCTGGCGCTTCTGTATCGAACGAAACATCGAAGAACACCGAAATCGTTATATATCGTGTTTCGAGCGTTTTTGAGATCACAACGCGTTGTAAATGTATCAAAAACCTTCATTCTACTCAAATACACAACATCCATGCGTTAAAAGTTGTCTGGCACCGCTGAAGCGAACCAAACATCGAGGAACACCGAAATCGATTTATCGCGTGTTTCGAGCTTGTCTGATATCTCAGCTCGATGTAAATGCATCAAAACCATACACTCGATTCAAATACATAACATCCATATATTAAACGTTGTCTCGCACCGCTGAAGCGAACGAAACTTTGAGCAACACCGAAATCGAGATATCGCGTGTTTCGAGCTCTTCTGAGATCACAGCTCGATGTATATGTATCAAAAACCTTGATTCTACTCAAATACACAACATCCATGCGTTAAAAGTTGTCTGGCGCTTCTGTGACGAACGAAACATCGAAGAACACCAAAATCGTTATATCTCGTGTTCCGAGCGTATCTGACTTCACAGGTCGATGTAAATGTCTCAAAAACCTTCATTCTACTCAAATACACAACATCCATGCGTTAAAAGTTGTCTGGTGCTTCTGTGACGGACGAAACATCGAAGAACACCAAAATCGTTATATCTCGCGTTCCGAGCGTATCTGCCGTCACAGGTCGATGTAAAAGGGCAAAAACCTTCATTCTTCTCATATACACCACATCAATGCTTTAAAAGTGGTCTGGCGCTTCTGCAACGAAGGAAAAATTGAAGAACACCGAAATCGAGATATCGCGTGTTTCGAGCGTGTCTGAGATCACAGCTCGATGTAAATGTATCAAAAACCTTCATTCTACTCAAATACAACACATCCATGCGTTAAAAGTTGTCTGGCGCTTCTGTAACGAACGAAACATCGAAGAACACCTAAATCGTTATATATCGTGTTTCGAGCGTTTTTGAGATCACAACGCGTTGTAAATGTATCAAAAACATTCATTCTACTCAAATACACCACATCAATGCGTTAAAAGTTGTCTGGCACCGTTGTAACGAACGAAACATTCAAGAACACCGAAATCGGGATATCGCGTGTTTCGAGCGTGTCTGAGATCACAGCTCGATGTAAATGCATCAAAACCATTCACTCGACTCAAATACATAACATCCATACATTAAAAATTGTCTCGCACCGCTGAAGCGAACGAAACTTTGAGCAACACCGAAATCGATATATCGCGTGTTTCGAGCGTGTCTGAGATCACAGCTCGATGTAAATGCATCAAATCCATTCACTCGACTCAAATACATAACATCCATACATTAAACGTTGTCTCGCACCGCTGAAGCGAACGAAACATTGAGCAACACCGAAATCGAGATATCGCGTTTTTCGAGCGTTTCTGAGATCACAGCTAAGTGTAAAAGATCAAAAACCTTCATTCTACTCAAATACACCCCATCCATGCGTTAAAAGTGGTCTGGCGCTTCTGCAACGAACGAAAAATTGAAGAACACCGAAATCGAGATATCTCGTGTTTTAAGCGTTTCTGAGATCACAGCTCGATGTAAATGTATCAAAAACCTTCATTCTACTCAAATCACAACATCCATGAGTTAAAAGTTGTCTGGCACCGCTGAAGCGAACCAAACATCGAGGAACACCGAAATCGATATATCGCGTGTTTCGAGCGTGTCTGAGATCACAGCTCGATGTAAATGCATCAAAACCATTCACTCGACTCAAATACATAACATCCATACATTAAACGTTGTCTCGCACCGCTGAAGCGAACGAAACTTTGAGCAACACCGAAATCGAGATATCGCGTGTTTCGAGCTCTTCTGAGATCACAGCTTGATGTATATGTATCAAAAACATTGATTCTACTCAAATACACAACATCCATGCGTTGAAAGTGGTCTGGCGCTTCTGCAACGTTGAAAAATTGAAGAACACCGAAATCGAGATATCTCGTGTTTGGTTCGTTTCTGAGATCACAGCTCGATGTATATGTATCAAAAACCTTGATTCTACTGAAATACGCAACATCAATGCGTTAAAAGTTGTCTGGCGCTTCTGTGACGAACGAAACATCGAAGAACACCAAAATCGTTATATCTCGTGTTCCGAGCGTATCTGACTTCACAGGTCGATGTAAATGTATCAAAAACCTTCTTTCTACTCAAATACACAACATACATGCGTTAAAAGTTGTCTGGCACCGCTGAAGTGAACCAAACATCGAAGAACACCGAAGTCGATATATCGCGTGTTTCGAGCGTGTCTGAGATCACAGCTCGATGTAAATGCATCAAAACCATTCACTCGACTCAAATACATAACATCCATACATTAAACGTTGTCTCGCACCGCTGAAGCGAACGAAACTTTGAGCAACACCGAAATCGAGATATAGCGTTTTTCGAGCGTTTCTGAGATCACAGCTAAGTGTAAAAGAGCAAAAACCTTCATTCTACTCAAATACACCACATCCATGCGTTAAAAGTGGTCTGGCGCTTCTGCAACGAACGAAAAATTGAAGAACACCGCAATCGAGATATTGCGTGTTTCGAGCGTGTCTGAGATCACAGCTCGATGTAAATGTATCAAAAACCTTCATTCTACTGAAATACACAACATCCATGCGTTAAAAGTTGTCTGGCACCGCTGAAGCGAACCAAACATCGAGGAACACCGAAATCGATTTATCGCGTGTTTCGAGCGTGTCTGATATCTCAGCTCGATGTAAATTCATCAAAACCATACACTCGATTCAAATACATAACATCCATACATTAAACGTTGTCTCGCACCGCTGAAGCGAACGAAACTTTGAGCAACACCGAAATCGAGATATCGCGTGTTTCGAGCTCTTCTGAGATCACAGCTCGATGTATATGTACCAAAAACCTTGATTCTACTCAAATACACAACATCCATGCGTTAAAAGTTGTCTGGCGCTTCTGTGACGAACGAAACATCGAAGAACACCAAAATCGTTATATCTCGTGTTCCGAGCGTATCTGACTTCACAGGTCGATGTAAATGTATCAAAAACCTTCATTCTACTCAAATACACAACATCCATGCGTTAAAAGTTGTCTGGCGCTTCTGTGACGAACGAAACATCGAAGAACACCAAAATCGTGATAACGCGTGTTTCGAGCGTTTCTGAGATCACAGCTAGGTGTAAAAGAGCAAAAACCTTCATTCTACTCAAATACACCACATCCAAGCGTTAAAAGTAGTCTGGCGCTTCTGCAACGAACGAAAAATTGAAGAACACCGAAATCGAGATATCGCCTGTTTCGAGCGCGTCTGAGATCACAGCTCGATGTAAATGTATCAAAAACCTTCATTCTACTCAAATACAACACATCCATGCGTTAAAAGTTGTCTGGCGCTTCTGTAACGAACGAAACATCGAAGAACACCGAAATCGTTATATATCGTGTTTCGAACGTTTTTGAGATCACAACGCGTTGTAAATGTATCAAAAACATTCATTCTGCTCAAATACACAACATCCATGCGTTAAAAGTTGTCTGGCACCGCTGTAATGAACGAAACATCGAAGAACACCGAAATCGTTATATCGCGTGTTTCGAGCGTTTTCGAGATCACACCTAGTTGTAAATGTATCAAAAACCTTTATTCTACACAAATACACAACATACATGCATTAAACGTTGTCTCGCACCGCTGAAGCGAAGCATACATCGAAGAAAACCGAAATCGTGATATCGCGTGTTTCGAGCTCTTCTGAGATCTCAGCTCGATGTATATGTATCAAAAACCTTCATTCTACTCAAATACACCACATCCATGCGTTGACAGTTGTCTGGCACCGTTGTAACGAACGAAACATTGAAGAACACCGAAATCGTGATAACGCGTGTTTCGAGCGTTTCTGAGATCACAGCTCGATGGAAATGTATCAAAAACCTTCATTCTACTCAAATACACAACATCCGTGCGTTAAAAGTTGTCTGGCACCGCTGAAGCGAACCAAACATCGAGGAACTCAGAAATCGATATATCGCGTGTTTCGAGCGTGTCTGAGATCACAGCTCGATGTAAATGCATCAAAACCATTCACTCGACTCAAATACATAACATCCATACATTAAACGTTGTCTCGTTGTCTGAAGCGAACGAAACTTTGAGCAACACCGAAATCGAGATATCGCGTTTTTCGAGCGTTTCTGAGATCACAGCTAAGTGTAAAAGAGCAAAAACCTTCATTCTACTCAAATACACCACATCCATGCGTTAAAAGTGGTCTGGCGCTTCTGCAACGAACGAAAAATTGAAGAACACCGAAATCGAGATATCGCGTGTTTCGAGCTCTTCTGAGATCACAGCTCGATGTATATGTATCATAAACCTTGATTCTACTCAAATACACAACATCCATGCGTTAAAAGTGGTCTGGTACCGTTGTAACGAACGAAACATTGAAGAACACCGAAATCGTGATAACGCGTGTTTCGAGCGTTTCTGAGATCACAGCTAAGTGTAAAGGAGCAAAAACCTTCATTCTACTCAAATACACCACATCCATGCGTTAAAAGTGGTCCGGCGCTTCTGCAACGAACGAAACCTTGAAGAACACCGAAATCGAGATATTGCGCGTTTCGAGCTCTTCTGAGATCACAGCTCGATGTATATGTATCAAAAACCTTCATTCTACTCAAATACAACACATCCATGCGTTAAAAGTAGTCTGGTACCGTTGGAACGAACGAAACATTGAAGAACACCGAAATCGTGATATCGCGTGTTTCGAGCGTTTCTGAGATCACAGCTAAGTGTAAAAGAGCAAAAACCTTCATTCTACTCAAATACACCACATCCATGCGTTAAAAGTTGTCTGGCACCGCGGAAGCGAACCAAACATCGAAGAACACCGAAATCGAGATATCGCGTGTTTCGAGCTTGTCTGAGATCACAGCTCGATGTATATGTATCAGAAACCTTCATTCTACTCAAATACAACACATCCATGCGTTAAAAGTACTCTGGTACCGTTGTAACGAACGAAACATTGAAGAACACCGAAATCGTGATATCGCGTGTTTCGAGCGTTTCTGAGATCACAGCTAAGTGTAAAAGAGCAAAAACCTTCATTCTACTCAAATACACCACATCCATGCGTTAAAAGTTGTCTGGCACCGCGGAAGCGAACCAAACATCGAAGAACACCGAAATCGAGATATCGCGTGTTTCGAGCTTGTCTGAGATCACAGCTCGATGTATATGTATCAAAAACCTTCATTCTACTCAAATACAACACATCCATGCGTTAAAAGTCGTCTGGTACCGTTGTAACGAACGAAACATTGAAGAACGCCGAAATCGTGATAACGCGTGTTTCGAGCGTTTCTGAGATCACAGCTCGATGGAAATGTATCAAAAACCTTCATTCTACTCAAATACACAACATCCGTGCGTTAAAAGTTGTCTGGCACCGCTGAAGCGAACCAAACATCGAGGAACACACAAATCGATATATCGCGTGTTTCGAGCGTGTCTGAGATCACAGCTCGATGTAAATGCATCAAAACCATTCACTCGACTCAAATACATAACATCCATACATTAAACGTTGTCTCGTTGTCTGAAGCGAACGAAACTTTGAGCAACACCGAAATCGAGATATCGCGTTTTTCGAGCGTTTCTGAGATCACAGCTAAGTGTAAAAGAGCAAAAACCATCATTCTACTCAAATACACCACATCCATGCGTTAAAAGTGGTCTGGCGCTTCTGCAACGAACGAAAAATTGAAGAACACCGCAAACGAGATATTTCGTGTTTCGAGCGTGTCTGAGATCACAGCTCGATGTAAATGTATCAAAAACCTTCATTCTACTGAAATACAACACATCCATGTGTTGAAAGTTGTCTGGGACCGGTGCAGCGAACGACACATGAAAGAACCCCGAAATCGAGATATCTCGTGTTTGGAGCGTTTCTGAGATCACAGGTCGATGCAAATGTATAAAAAAACCTTGATTCTACTCAAATACACCACATCCATGCGGTAAAAGTTGTCCGGCGCTTCTGCAACGAACGAAACCTTGAAGAACACCGAAATCGAGATATCGCGCGTTTCGAACTCTTCTGAGATCACAGCTCGATGTATATGTATCAAAAACCTTCATTCAACTCAAATACAACACATCCATGCGTTAAAAGTTGTCTGGCGCTTCTGTATCGAACGAAACATCGAAGAACACCGAAATAGTTATATATCGTGTTTCGAGCGTTTTTGAGATCACAACGCGTTGTAAATCTATCAAAAACCTTCATTCTACTCAAATACACAACATCCATGCGTTAAAAGTTGTCTGGCACCGCTGAAGCGAACCAAACATCGAGGAACACCGAAATCGATTTATCGCGTGTTTCGAGCGTGTCTGATATCTCAGCTCGATGTAAATGCATCAAAACCATACACTCGATTCAAATACATAACATCCATACATTAAACGTTGTCTCGCACCGCTGAAGCGAACGAAACTTTGAGCAACACCGAAATCGAGATATCGCGTGTTTCGAGCTCTTCTGAGATCACAGCTCGATGTATATGTATCAAAAACCTTGATTCTACTCAAATACGCAACAGCAATGCGTTAAAAGTTGTCTGGCGCTTCTGTGACGAACGAAACATCGAAGAACACCAAAATCGTTATATCTCGTGTTCCGAGCGTATCTGACTTCACAGGTCGATGTAAATGTATCAAAAACCTTCTTTCTACTCAAATACACAACATCCATGCGTTAAAAGTTGTCTGGCACCGCTGAAGCGAACCAAACATCGAAGAACACCGAAGTCGATATGTCGCGTGTTTCGAGCGTGTCTGAGATCACAGCTCGATGTAAATGCATCAAAACCATACACTCGATTCAAATACATAACATCCATACATTAAACGTTATCTCGCACCGCTGAAGCGAACGAAACTTTGAGCAACACCGAAATCGAGATATCGCGTGTTTCGAGCTCTTCTGAGATCACAGCTTGATGTATATGTATCAAAAACATTGATTCTACTCAAATACACCACATCCATGCGTTAAAAGTGGTCTGGCGCTTCTGCAACGAACGAAACATTGAAGAACACCGAAATCGAGATATCGCGTGTTTCGAGCGTGTCGGAGATCACAGCTAAGTGTAAAAGAGCAAAAACCTTCATTCTAATCAAATACACCACATCCATGCGTTAAAAGTGGTCTGGCGCTTCTGCAACGAACGAAAAATTGAAGAACACCGAAATCGAGATATCGCGTGTTTCGATCTCTTCTGAGATAACAGCTCGATGTATATGTATCAAAAACCTTGATTCTAATCAAATACATGCGTTAAAAGTGGTCTGGCGCTTCTGCAACGAACGAAAAATTGAAGAACACCGAGATCGAGATATCGCGTGTTTCGAGCTCTTCTGAGATCACAGCTCGATGTATCAAAAACCTTGATTCTACTCAAATACACAACATCAATGCGTTAAAAGTTGTCTGGTACCGTTGTACCGAACGAAACATTGAAGAACACCGAAATCGTGATAACGCGTGTTTCGAGCGTTTCTGAGATCACAGCTCGATGTAAATGTATCAAAAACCTTCATTCTACTCAAATACACAACATCCGTGCGTTAAAAGTTGTCTGGCACTGCTGAAGCGAACCAAACATCGAGGAACACCGAAATCGATATATCGCGTGTTTCGAGCGTGTCTGAGATCACAGCTCGATGTAAATGCATCAAAACCATTCACTCGAATCAAATACATAACATCCATACATTAAACGTTGTCTCGCACCGCTGAAGCGAACGAAACTTTGAGCAACACCGAAATCGAGATATCGCGTTTTTCGAGCGTTTCTGAGATCACAGCTAAGTGTAAAAGAGCAAAAACCTTCATTCTACTCAAATACACCATATCCATGCGTTAAAAGTGGTGTGGCGCTTCTGCAACGAACGAAAAATTGAAGAACACCGAAATCGAGATATCGCGTGTTTCGAGCTCTTCTGAGATCACAGCTCGATGTATATGTATCAAAAACCTTGATTCTACTCAAATACACAACATCCATGCGTTAAAAGTCGTCTGGTACCGTTGTAACGAACGAAACATTGAAGAACACCGAAATCGTGATAACGCGTGTTTCGAGCGTTTCTGAGATCACAGCTAAGTGTAAAAGAGCAAAAACCTTCATTCTCCTCAAATACTCCACATCCATGCGTTAAAAGTGGTCCGGCGCTTCTGCAACGAACGAAACCTTGAAGAACACCGAAATCGAGATATTGCGCGTTTCGAGCGTTTCTGAGATCACAGCTCGATGTAAATGTATCAAAAACCTTCATTCTACTGAAATACAACACATCCATGCGTTAAAAGTTGTCTGGCACCGCTGTAACGAACCAAACATCGAAAAACACCGAAATCGTGATATCGCCTGTTTTGAGCGTTACTGAGATCACAGCTAGGTGTAAAAGAGCAAAAACCTTCATTCTACTCAAATACACCACATCCATGCGTTAAAAGTGGTCCGGCGCTTCTGCAACGAACGAAACCTTGAAGAACACCGAAATCGAGATATCGCGCGTTTCGAACTCTTCTGAGATCACAGCTCGATGTATATATATCAAAAACCTTCATTCAACTCAAATACAACACATCCATGCGTTAAAAGTTGTCTGGCGCTTCTGTATCGAACGAAACATCGAAGAACACCGAAATCGTTATATATCGTGTTTCGAGCGTTTTTGAGATCACAACGCGTTGTAAATCTATCAAAAACCTTCATTCTACTCAAATACACAACATCCATGCGTTAAAAGTTGTCTGGCACCGCTGAAGCGAACCAAACATCGAGGAACACCGAAATCGATTTATCGCGTGTTTCGAGCGTGTCTGATATCTCAGCTCGATGTAAATGCATCAAAACCATACACTCGATTCAAATACATAACATCCATACATTAAACGTCGTCTCGCACCGCTGAAGCGAACGAAACTTTGTGCAACACCGAAATCGAGATATCGCGTGTTTCGAGCTCTTCTGAGATCACAGCTCGATGTATATGTATCAAAAACCTTGATTCTACTCAAATACGCAACAGCAATGCGTTAAAAGTTGTCTGGCGCTTCTGTGACGTACGAAACATCGAAGAACACCAAAATCGTTATATCTCATGTTCCGAGCGTATCTGACTTCACAGGTCGATGTAAATGTATCAAAAACCTTCTTTCTACTCAAATACACAACATCCATGCGTTAAAAGTTGTCTGGCACCGCTGAAGCGAACCAAACATCGAAGAACACCGAAGTCGATATATCGCGTGTTTCGAGCGTGTCTGAGATCACAGCTCGATGTAAATGCATCAAAACCATACACTCGATTCAAATACATAACATCCATACATTAAACGTTGTCTCGCACCGCTGAAGCGAACGAAACTTTGAGCAACACCGAAATCGAGATATCGCGTTTTTCGAGCGTTTCTGAGATCACAGCTAAGTGTAAAAGAGCAAAAACCTTCATTCTACTCAAATACACCACATCCATGCGTTAAAAGTGGTCTGGCGCTTCTGCAACGAACGAAAAATTGAAGAACACAGCAATCGAGCGTGTTTCGAGCGTGTCTGAGATCACAGCTCGATGTACATGTATCAAAAACCTTCATTCTACTTAAATACAACACATCCATGCGTTAAAAGTTGTCTGGCGCTTCTGTATCGAACGAAACATCGAAGAACACCGAAATCGTTATATATCGTGTTTCGAGCGTTTTTGAGATCACAACGCGTTGTAAATGTATCAAAAAACTTCATTCTACTCAAATACACAACATCCATGCGTTAAAAGTTGTCTGGCACCGCTGAAGCGAACCAAACATCGAGGAACACCGAAATCGATTTATCGCGTGTTTCGAGCTTGTCTAATATCTCAGCTCGATGTAAATGCATCAAAACCATACACTCGATTCAAATACATAACATCCATATATTAAACGTTGTCTCGCACCGCTGAAGCGAACGAAACTTTGAGCAACACCGAAATCGAGATATCGCGTGTTTCGAGCTCTTCTGAGATCACAGCTCGATGTATATGTATCAAAAACCTTGATTCTACTCAAATACACAACATCCATGCGTTAAAAGTTGTCTGGCGCTTCTGTGACGAACGAAACATCGAAGAACACCAAAATCGTTATATCTCGTGTTCCGAGCGTATCTGACTTCACAGGTCGATGTAAATGTCTCAAAAACCTTCATTCTACTCAAATACACAACATCCATGCGTTAAAAGTTGTCTGGTGCTTCTGTGACGGACGAAACATCGAAGAACACCAAAATCGTTATATCTCGCGTTCCGAGCGTATCTGCCGTCACAGGTCGATGTAAAAGGGCAAAAACCTTCATTCTTCTCATATACACCACATCAATGCTTTAAAAGTGGTCTGGCGCTTCTGCAACGAAGGAAAAATTGAAGAACACCGAAATCGAGATATCGCGTGTTTCGAGCGTGTCTGAGATCACAGCTCGATGTAAATGTATCAAAAACCTTCATTCTACTCAAATACAACACATCCATGCGTTAAAAGTTGTCTGGCGCTTCTGTAACGAACGAAACATCGAAGAACACCTAAATCGTTATATATCGTGTTTCGAGCGTTTTTGAGATCACAACGCGTTGTAAATGTATCAAAAACATTCATTCTACTCAAATACACCACATCAATGCGTTAAAAGTTGTCTGGCACCGTTGTAACGAACGAAACATTCAAGAACACCGAAATCGGGATATCGCGTGTTTCGAGCGTGTCTGAGATCACAGCTCGATGTAAATGCATCAAAACCATTCACTCGACTCAAATACATAACATCCATACATTAAAAATTGTCTCGCACCGCTGAAGCGAACGAAACTTTGAGCAACACCGAAATCGATATATCGCGTGTTTCGAGCGTGTCTGAGATCACAGCTCGATGTAAATGCATCAAATCCATTCACTCGACTCAAATACATAACATCCATACATTAAACGTTGTCTCGCACCGCTGAAGCGAACGAAACATTGAGCAACACCGAAATCGAGATATCGCGTTTTTCGAGCGTTTCTGAGATCACAGCTAAGTGTAAAAGATCAAAAACCTTCATTCTACTCAAATACACCCCATCCATGCGTTAAAAGTGGTCTGGCGCTTCTGCAACGAACGAAAAATTGAAGAACACCGAAATCGAGATATCTCGTGTTTTAAGCGTTTCTGAGATCACAGCTCGATGTAAATGTATCAAAAACCTTCATTCTACTCAAATCACAACATCCATGAGTTAAAAGTTGTCTGGCACCGCTGAAGCGAACCAAACATCGAGGAACACCGAAATCGATATATCGCGTGTTTCGAGCGTGTCTGAGATCACAGCTCGATGTAAATGCATCAAAACCATTCACTCGACTCAAATACATAACATCCATACATTAAACGTTGTCTCGCACCGCTGAAGCGAACGAAACTTTGAGCAACACCGAAATCGAGATATCGCGTGTTTCGAGCTCTTCTGAGATCACAGCTTGATGTATATGTATCAAAAACATTGATTCTACTCAAATACACAACATCCATGCGTTGAAAGTGGTCTGGCGCTTCTGCAACGTTGAAAAATTGAAGAACACCGAAATCGAGATATCTCGTGTTTGGTTCGTTTCTGAGATCACAGCTCGATGTATATGTATCAAAAACCTTGATTCTACTGAAATACGCAACATCAATGCGTTAAAAGTTGTCTGGCGCTTCTGTGACGAACGAAACATCGAAGAACACCAAAATCGTTATATCTCGTGTTCCGAGCGTATCTGACTTCACAGGTCGATGTAAATGTATCAAAAACCTTCTTTCTACTCAAATACACAACATACATGCGTTAAAAGTTGTCTGGCACCGCTGAAGTGAACCAAACATCGAAGAACACCGAAGTCGATATATCGCGTGTTTCGAGCGTGTCTGAGATCACAGCTCGATGTAAATGCATCAAAACCATTCACTCGACTCAAATACATAACATCCATACATTAAACGTTGTCTCGCACCGCTGAAGCGAACGAAACTTTGAGCAACACCGAAATCGAGATATAGCGTTTTTCGAGCGTTTCTGAGATCACAGCTAAGTGTAAAAGAGCAAAAACCTTCATTCTACTCAAATACACCACATCCATGCGTTAAAAGTGGTCTGGCGCTTCTGCAACGAACGAAAAATTGAAGAACACCGCAATCGAGATATTGCGTGTTTCGAGCGTGTCTGAGATCA
Organism: Pimpla rufipes; assembly: GCA_963932165.1. Taxonomy (NCBI): domain Eukaryota; kingdom Metazoa; phylum Arthropoda; class Insecta; order Hymenoptera; family Ichneumonidae; genus Pimpla; species Pimpla rufipes. Next base: position 7,748,340 of record OZ010640.1, read on the forward strand.
CAGCTCGATGTAAATGTATCAAAAACCTTCATTCTACTGAAATACACAACATCCATGCGTTAAAAGTTGTCTGGCACCGCTGAAGCGAACCAAACATCGAGGAACACCGAAATCGATTTATCGCGTGTTTCGAGCGTGTCTGATATCTCAGCTCGATGTAAATTCATCAAAACCATACACTCGATTCAAATACATAACATCCATACATTAAACGTTGTCTCGCACCGCTGAAGCGAACGAAACTTTGAGCAACACCGAAATCGAGATATCGCGTGTTTCGAGCTCTTCTGAGATCACAGCTCGATGTATATGTACCAAAAACCTTGATTCTACTCAAATACACAACATCCATGCGTTAAAAGTTGTCTGGCGCTTCTGTGACGAACGAAACATCGAAGAACACCAAAATCGTTATATCTCGTGTTCCGAGCGTATCTGACTTCACAGGTCGATGTAAATGTATCAAAAACCTTCATTCTACTCAAATACACAACATCCATGCGTTAAAAGTTGTCTGGCGCTTCTGTGACGAACGAAACATCGAAGAACACCAAAATCGTGATAACGCGTGTTTCGAGCGTTTCTGAGATCACAGCTAGGTGTAAAAGAGCAAAAACCTTCATTCTACTCAAATACACCACATCCAAGCGTTAAAAGTAGTCTGGCGCTTCTGCAACGAACGAAAAATTGAAGAACACCGAAATCGAGATATCGCCTGTTTCGAGCGCGTCTGAGATCACAGCTCGATGTAAATGTATCAAAAACCTTCATTCTACTCAAATACAACACATCCATGCGTTAAAAGTTGTCTGGCGCTTCTGTAACGAACGAAACATCGAAGAACACCGAAATCGTTATATATCGTGTTTCGAACGTTTTTGAGATCACAACGCGTTGTAAATGTATCAAAAACATTCATTCTGCTCAAATACACAACATCCATGCGTTAAAAGTTGTCTGGCACCGCTGTAATGAACGAAACATCGAAGAACACCGAAATCGTTATATCGCGTGTTTCGAGCGTTTTCGAGATCACACCTAGTTGTAAATGTATCAAAAACCTTTATTCTACACAAATACACAACATACATGCATTAAACGTTGTCTCGCACCGCTGAAGCGAAGCATACATCGAAGAAAACCGAAATCGTGATATCGCGTGTTTCGAGCTCTTCTGAGATCTCAGCTCGATGTATATGTATCAAAAACCTTCATTCTACTCAAATACACCACATCCATGCGTTGACAGTTGTCTGGCACCGTTGTAACGAACGAAACATTGAAGAACACCGAAATCGTGATAACGCGTGTTTCGAGCGTTTCTGAGATCACAGCTCGATGGAAATGTATCAAAAACCTTCATTCTACTCAAATACACAACATCCGTGCGTTAAAAGTTGTCTGGCACCGCTGAAGCGAACCAAACATCGAGGAACTCAGAAATCGATATATCGCGTGTTTCGAGCGTGTCTGAGATCACAGCTCGATGTAAATGCATCAAAACCATTCACTCGACTCAAATACATAACATCCATACATTAAACGTTGTCTCGTTGTCTGAAGCGAACGAAACTTTGAGCAACACCGAAATCGAGATATCGCGTTTTTCGAGCGTTTCTGAGATCACAGCTAAGTGTAAAAGAGCAAAAACCTTCATTCTACTCAAATACACCACATCCATGCGTTAAAAGTGGTCTGGCGCTTCTGCAACGAACGAAAAATTGAAGAACACCGAAATCGAGATATCGCGTGTTTCGAGCTCTTCTGAGATCACAGCTCGATGTATATGTATCATAAACCTTGATTCTACTCAAATACACAACATCCATGCGTTAAAAGTGGTCTGGTACCGTTGTAACGAACGAAACATTGAAGAACACCGAAATCGTGATAACGCGTGTTTCGAGCGTTTCTGAGATCACAGCTAAGTGTAAAGGAGCAAAAACCTTCATTCTACTCAAATACACCACATCCATGCGTTAAAAGTGGTCCGGCGCTTCTGCAACGAACGAAACCTTGAAGAACACCGAAATCGAGATATTGCGCGTTTCGAGCTCTTCTGAGATCACAGCTCGATGTATATGTATCAAAAACCTTCATTCTACTCAAATACAACACATCCATGCGTTAAAAGTAGTCTGGTACCGTTGGAACGAACGAAACATTGAAGAACACCGAAATCGTGATATCGCGTGTTTCGAGCGTTTCTGAGATCACAGCTAAGTGTAAAAGAGCAAAAACCTTCATTCTACTCAAATACACCACATCCATGCGTTAAAAGTTGTCTGGCACCGCGGAAGCGAACCAAACATCGAAGAACACCGAAATCGAGATATCGCGTGTTTCGAGCTTGTCTGAGATCACAGCTCGATGTATATGTATCAGAAACCTTCATTCTACTCAAATACAACACATCCATGCGTTAAAAGTACTCTGGTACCGTTGTAACGAACGAAACATTGAAGAACACCGAAATCGTGATATCGCGTGTTTCGAGCGTTTCTGAGATCACAGCTAAGTGTAAAAGAGCAAAAACCTTCATTCTACTCAAATACACCACATCCATGCGTTAAAAGTTGTCTGGCACCGCGGAAGCGAACCAAACATCGAAGAACACCGAAATCGAGATATCGCGTGTTTCGAGCTTGTCTGAGATCACAGCTCGATGTATATGTATCAAAAACCTTCATTCTACTCAAATACAACACATCCATGCGTTAAAAGTCGTCTGGTACCGTTGTAACGAACGAAACATTGAAGAACGCCGAAATCGTGATAACGCGTGTTTCGAGCGTTTCTGAGATCACAGCTCGATGGAAATGTATCAAAAACCTTCATTCTACTCAAATACACAACATCCGTGCGTTAAAAGTTGTCTGGCACCGCTGAAGCGAACCAAACATCGAGGAACACACAAATCGATATATCGCGTGTTTCGAGCGTGTCTGAGATCACAGCTCGATGTAAATGCATCAAAACCATTCACTCGACTCAAATACATAACATCCATACATTAAACGTTGTCTCGTTGTCTGAAGCGAACGAAACTTTGAGCAACACCGAAATCGAGATATCGCGTTTTTCGAGCGTTTCTGAGATCACAGCTAAGTGTAAAAGAGCAAAAACCATCATTCTACTCAAATACACCACATCCATGCGTTAAAAGTGGTCTGGCGCTTCTGCAACGAACGAGAAATTGAAGAACACCGCAAACGAGATATTTCGTGTTTCGAGCGTGTCTGAGATCACAGCTCGATGTAAATGTATCAAAAACCTTCATTCTACTGAAATACAACACATCCATGTGTTGAAAGTTGTCTGGGACCGGTGCAGCGAACGACACATGAAAGAACCCCGAAATCGAGATATCTCGTGTTTGGAGCGTTTCTGAGATCACAGGTCGATGCAAATGTATAAAAAAACCTTGATTCTACTCAAATACACCACATCCATGCGGTAAAAGTTGTCCGGCGCTTCTGCAACGAACGAAACCTTGAAGAACACCGAAATCGAGATATCGCGCGTTTCGAACTCTTCTGAGATCACAGCTCGATGTATATGTATCAAAAACCTTCATTCAACTCAAATACAACACATCCATGCGTTAAAAGTTGTCTGGCGCTTCTGTATCGAACGAAACATCGAAGAACACCGAAATAGTTATATATCGTGTTTCGAGCGTTTTTGAGATCACAACGCGTTGTAAATCTATCAAAAACCTTCATTCTACTCAAATACACAACATCCATGCGTTAAAAGTTGTCTGGCACCGCTGAAGCGAACCAAACATCGAGGAACACCGAAATCGATTTATCGCGTGTTTCGAGCGTGTCTGATATCTCAGCTCGATGTAAATGCATCAAAACCATACACTCGATTCAAATACATAACATCCATACATTAAACGTTGTCTCGCACCGCTGAAGCGAACGAAACTTTGAGCAACACCGAAATCGAGATATCGCGTGTTTCGAGCTCTTCTGAGATCACAGCTCGATGTATATGTATCAAAAACCTTGATTCTACTCAAATACGCAACAGCAATGCGTTAAAAGTTGTCTGGCGCTTCTGTGACGAACGAAACATCGAAGAACACCAAAATCGTTATATCTCGTGTTCCGAGCGTATCTGACTTCACAGGTCGATGTAAATGTATCAAAAACCTTCTTTCTACTCAAATACACAACATCCATGCGTTAAAAGTTGTCTGGCACCGCTGAAGCGAACCAAACATCGAAGAACACCGAAGTCGATATGTCGCGTGTTTCGAGCGTGTCTGAGATCACAGCTCGATGTAAATGCATCAAAACCATACACTCGATTCAAATACATAACATCCATACATTAAACGTTATCTCGCACCGCTGAAGCGAACGAAACTTTGAGCAACACCGAAATCGAGATATCGCGTGTTTCGAGCTCTTCTGAGATCACAGCTTGATGTATATGTATCAAAAACATTGATTCTACTCAAATACACCACATCCATGCGTTAAAAGTGGTCTGGCGCTTCTGCAACGAACGAAACATTGAAGAACACCGAAATCGAGATATCGCGTGTTTCGAGCGTGTCGGAGATCACAGCTAAGTGTAAAAGAGCAAAAACCTTCATTCTAATCAAATACACCACATCCATGCGTTAAAAGTGGTCTGGCGCTTCTGCAACGAACGAAAAATTGAAGAACACCGAAATCGAGATATCGCGTGTTTCGATCTCTTCTGAGATAACAGCTCGATGTATATGTATCAAAAACCTTGATTCTAATCAAATACATGCGTTAAAAGTGGTCTGGCGCTTCTGCAACGAACGAAAAATTGAAGAACACCGAGATCGAGATATCGCGTGTTTCGAGCTCTTCTGAGATCACAGCTCGATGTATCAAAAACCTTGATTCTACTCAAATACACAACATCAATGCGTTAAAAGTTGTCTGGTACCGTTGTACCGAACGAAACATTGAAGAACACCGAAATCGTGATAACGCGTGTTTCGAGCGTTTCTGAGATCACAGCTCGATGTAAATGTATCAAAAACCTTCATTCTACTCAAATACACAACATCCGTGCGTTAAAAGTTGTCTGGCACTGCTGAAGCGAACCAAACATCGAGGAACACCGAAATCGATATATCGCGTGTTTCGAGCGTGTCTGAGATCACAGCTCGATGTAAATGCATCAAAACCATTCACTCGAATCAAATACATAACATCCATACATTAAACGTTGTCTCGCACCGCTGAAGCGAACGAAACTTTGAGCAACACCGAAATCGAGATATCGCGTTTTTCGAGCGTTTCTGAGATCACAGCTAAGTGTAAAAGAGCAAAAACCTTCATTCTACTCAAATACACCACATCCATGCGTTAAAAGTGGTGTGGCGCTTCTGCAACGAACGAAAAATTGAAGAACACCGAAATCGAGATATCGCGTGTTTCGAGCTCTTCTGAGATCACAGCTCGATGTATATGTATCAAAAACCTTGATTCTACTCAAATACACAACATCCATGCGTTAAAAGTCGTCTGGTACCGTTGTAACGAACGAAACATTGAAGAACACCGAAATCGTGATAACGCGTGTTTCGAGCGTTTCTGAGATCACAGCTAAGTGTAAAAGAGCAAAAACCTTCATTCTCCTCAAATACTCCACATCCATGCGTTAAAAGTGGTCCGGCGCTTCTGCAACGAACGAAACCTTGAAGAACACCGAAATCGAGATATTGCGCGTTTCGAGCGTTTCTGAGATCACAGCTCGATGTAAATGTATCAAAAACCTTCATTCTACTGAAATACAACACATCCATGCGTTAAAAGTTGTCTGGCACCGCTGTAACGAACCAAACATCGAAAAACACCGAAATCGTGATATCGCCTGTTTTGAGCGTTACTGAGATCACAGCTAGGTGTAAAAGAGCAAAAACCTTCATTCTACTCAAATACACCACATCCATGCGTTAAAAGTGGTCCGGCGCTTCTGCAACGAACGAAACCTTGAAGAACACCGAAATCGAGATATCGCGCGTTTCGAACTCTTCTGAGATCACAGCTCGATGTATATATATCAAAAACCTTCATTCAACTCAAATACAACACATCCATGCGTTAAAAGTTGTCTGGCGCTTCTGTATCGAACGAAACATCGAAGAACACCGAAATCGTTATATATCGTGTTTCGAGCGTTTTTGAGATCACAACGCGTTGTAAATCTATCAAAAACCTTCATTCTACTCAAATACACAACATCCATGCGTTAAAAGTTGTCTGGCACCGCTGAAGCCAACCAAACATCGAGGAACACCGAAATCGATTTATCGCGTGTTTCGAGCGTGTCTGATATCTCAGCTCGATGTAAATGCATCAAAACCATACACTCGATTCAAATACATAACATCCATACATTAAACGTCGTCTCGCACCGCTGAAGCGAACGAAACTTTGTGCAACACCGAAATCGAGATATCGCGTGTTTCGAGCTCTTCTGAGATCACAGCTCGATATATATGTATCAAAAACCTTGATTCTACTCAAATACGCAACAGCAATGCGTTAAAAGTTGTCTGGCGCTTCTGTGACGTACGAAACATCGAAGAACACCAAAATCGTTATATCTCATGTTCCGAGCGTATCTGACTTCACAGGTCGATGTAAATGTATCAAAAACCTTCTTTCTACTCAAATACACAACATCCATGCGTTAAAAGTTGTCTGGCACCGCTGAAGCGAACCAAACATCGAAGAACACCGAAGTCGATATATCGCGTGTTTCGAGCGTGTCTGAGATCACAGCTCGATGTAAATGCATCAAAACCATACACTCGATTCAAATACATAACATCCATACATTAAACGTTGTCTCGCACCGCTGAAGCGAACGAAACTTTGAGCAACACCGAAATCGAGATATCGCGTTTTTCGAGCGTTTCTGAGATCACAGCTAAGTGTAAAAGAGCAAAAACCTTCATTCTACTCAAATACACCACATCCATGCGTTAAAAGTGGTCTGGCGCTTCTGCAACGAACGAAAAATTGAAGAACACAGCAATCGAGATATTGCGTGTTTCGAGCGTGTCTGAGATCACAGCTCGATGTACATGTATCAAAAACCTTCATTCTACTTAAATACAACACATCCATGCGTTAAAAGTTGTCTGGCGCTTCTGTATCGAACGAAACATCGAAGAACACCGAAATCGTTATATATCGTGTTTCGAGCGTTTTTGAGATCACAACGCGTTGTAAATGTATCAAAAAACTTCATTCTACTCAAATACACAACATCCATGCGTTAAAAGTTGTCTGGCACCGCTGAAGCGAACCAAACATCGAGGAACACCGAAATCGATTTATCGCGTGTTTCGAGCTTGTCTGATATCTCAGCTCGATGTAAATGCATCAAAACCATACACTCGATTCAAATACATAACATCCATATATTAAACGTTGTCTCGCACCGCTGAAGCGAACGAAACTTTGAGCAACACCGAAATCGAGATATCGCGTGTTTCGAGCTCTTCTGAGATCACAGCTCGATGTATATGTATCAAAAACCTTGATTCTACTCAAATACACAACATCCATGCGTTAAAAGTTGTCTGGCGCTTCTGTGACGAACGAAACATCGAAGAACACCAAAATCGTTATATCTCGTGTTCCGAGCGTATCTGACTTCACAGGTCGATGTAAATGTCTCAAAAACCTTCATTCTACTCAAATACACAACATCCATGCGTTAAAAGTTGTCTGGTGCTTCTGTGACGGACGAAACATCGAAGAACACCAAAATCGTTATATCTCGCGTTCCGAGCGTATCTGCCGTCACAGGTCGATGTAAAAGGGCAAAAACCTTCATTCTTCTCATATACACCACATCAATGCTTTAAAAGTGGTCTGGCGCTTCTGCAACGAAGGAAAAATTGAAGAACACCGAAATCGAGATATCGCGTGTTTCGAGCGTGTCTGAGATCACAGCTCGATGTAAATGTATCAAAAACCTTCATTCTACTCAAATACAACACATCCATGCGTTAAAAGTTGTCTGGCGCTTCTGTAACGAACGAAACATCGAAGAACACCTAAATCGTTATATATCGTGTTTCGAGCGTTTTTGAGATCACAACGCGTTGTAAATGTATCAAAAACATTCATTCTACTCAAATACACCACATCAATGCGTTAAAAGTTGTCTGGCACCGTTGTAACGAACGAAACATTGAAGAACACCGAAATCGGGATATCGCGTGTTTCGAGCGTGTCTGAGATCACAGCTCGATGTAAATGCATCAAAACCATTCACTCGACTCAAATACATAACATCCATACATTAAAAATTGTCTCGCACCGCTGAAGCGAACGAAACTTTGAGCAACACCGAAATCGATATATCGCGTGTTTCGAGCGTGTCTGAGATCACAGCTCGATGTAAATGCATCAAATCCATTCACTCGACTCAAATACATAACATCCATACATTAAACGTTGTCTCGCACCGCTGAAGCGAACGAAACTTTGAGCAACACCGAAATCGAGATATCGCGTTTTTCGAGCGTTTCTGAGATCACAGCTAAGTGTAAAAGATCAAAAACCTTCATTCTACTCAAATACACCCCATCCATGCGTTAAAAGTGGTCTGGCGCTTCTGCAACGAACGAAAAATTGAAGAACACCGAAATCGAGATATCTCGTGTTTTAAGCGTTTCTGAGATCACAGCTCGATGTAAATGTATCAAAAACCTTCATTCTACTCAAATCACAACATCCATGAGTTAAAAGTTGTCTGGCACCGCTGAAGCGAACCAAACATCGAGGAACACCGAAATCGATATATCGCGTGTTTCGAGCGTGTCTGAGATCACAGCTCGATGTAAATGCATCAAAACCATTCACTCGACTCAAATACATAACATCCATACATTAAACGTTGTCTCGCACCGCTGAAGCGAACGAAACTTTGAGCAACACCGAAATCGAGATATCGCGTGTTTCGAGCTCTTCTGAGATCACAGCTTGATGTATATGTATCAAAAACATTGATTCTACTCAAATACACAACATCCATGCGTTGAAAGTGGTCTGGCGCTTCTGCAACGAACGAAAAATTGAAGAACACCGAAATCGAGATATCTCGTGTTTGGTTCGTTTCTGAGATCACAGCTCGATGTATATGTATCAAAAACCTTGATTCTACTGAAATACGCAACATCAATGCGTTAAAAGTTGTCTGGCGCTTCTGTGACGAACGAAACATCGAAGAACACCAAAATCGTTATATCTCGTGTTCCGAGCGTATCTGACTTCACAGGTCGATGTAAATGTATCAAAAACCTTCTTTCTACTCAAATACACAACATACATGCGTTAAAAGTTGTCTGGCACCGCTGAAGTGAACCAAACATCGAAGAACACCGAAGTCGATATATCGCGTGTTTCGAGCGTGTCTGAGATCACAGCTCGATGTAAATGCATCAAAACCATTCACTCGACTCAAATACATAACATCCATACATTAAACGTTGTCTCGCACCGCTGAAGCGAACGAAACTTTGAGCAACACCGAAATCGAGATATAGCGTTTTTCGAGCGTTTCTGAGATCACAGCTAAGTGTAAAAGAGCAAAAACCTTCATTCTACTCAAATACACCACATCCATGCGTTAAAAGTGGTCTGGCGCTTCTGCAACGAACGAAAAATTGAAGAACACCGCAATCGAGATATTGCGTGTTTCGAGCGTGTCTGAGATCACAGCTCGATGTAAATGTATCAAAAACCTTCATTCTACTGAAATACACAACATCCATGCGTTAAAAGTTGTCTGGCACCGCTGAAGCGAACCAAACATCGAGGAACACCGAAATCGATTTATCGCGTGTTTCGAGCGTGTCTGATATCTCAGCTCGATGTAAATTCATCAAAACCATACACTCGATTCAAATACATAACATCCATACATTAAACGTTGTCTTCCACCGCTGAAGCGAACGAAACTTTGAGCAACACCGAAATCGAGATATCGCGTGTTTCGAGCTCTTCTGAGATCACAGCTCGATGTATATGTACCAAAAACCTTGATTCTACTCAAATACACAACATCCATGCGTTAAAAGTTGTCTGGCGCTTCTGTGACGAACGAAACATCGAAGAACACCAAAATCGTTATATCTCGTGTTCCGAGCGTATCTGACTTCACAGGTCGATGTAAATGTATCAAAAACCTTCATTCTACTCAAATACACAACATCCATGCGTTAAAAGTTGTCTGGCGCTTCTGTGACGAACGAAACATCGAAGAACACCAAAATCGTGATAACGCGTGTTTCGAGCGTTTCTGAGATCACAGCTAGGTGTAAAAGAGCAAAAACCTTCATTCTACTCAAATACACAACATCCATGCGTTAAAAGTAGTCTGGCGCTTCTGCAACGAACGAAAAATTGAAGAACACCGAAATCGAGATATCGCCTGTTTCGAGCGCGTCTGAGATCACAGCTCGATGTAAATGTATCAAAAACCTTCATTCTACTCAAATACAACACATCCATGCGTTAAAAGTTGTCTGGCGCTTCTGTAACGAACGAAACATCGAAGAACACCGAAATCGTTATATATCGTGTTTCGAACGTTTTTGAGATCACAACGCGTTGTAAATGTATCAAAAACATTCATTCTGCTCAAATACACAACATCCATGCGTTAAAAGTTGTCTGGCACCGCTGTAATGAACGAAACATCGAAGAACACCGAAATCGTTATATCGCGTGTTTCGAGCGTTTTCGAGATCACAACTAGTTGTAAATGTATCAAAAACCTTTATTCTACACAAATACACAACATACATGCATTAAACGTTGTCTCGCACCGCTGAAGCGAAGCATACATCGAAGAAAACCGAAATCGTGATAACGCGTGTTTCGAGCGTTTCTGAGATCACAGCTCGATGGAAATGTATCAAAAACCTTCATTCTACTCAAATACACAACATCCGTGCGTTAAAAGTTGTCTGTCACCGCTGAAGCGAACCAAACATCGAGGAACTCAGAAATCGATATATCGCGTGTTTCGAGCGTGTCTGAGATCACAGCTCGATGTAAATGCATCAAAACCATTCACTCGACTCAAATACATAACATCCATACATTAAACGTTGTCTCGTTGTCTGAAGCGAACGAAACTTTGAGCAACACCGAAATCGAGATATCGCGTTTTTCGAGCGTTTCTGAGATCACAGCTAAGTGTAAAAGAGCAAAAACCTTCATTCTAATCAAATACACCACATCCATGCGTTAAAAGTGGTCTGGCGCTTCTGCAACGAACGAAAAATTGAAGAACACCGCAAACGAGATATTGCGTGTTTCGAGCGTGTCTGAGATCACAGCTCGATGTAAATGTATCAAAAACCTTCATTCTACTGAAATACAACACATCCATGTGTTGAAAGTTGTCTGGGACCGGTGCAGCGAACGACACATGAAAGAACCCCGAAATCGAGATATCTCGTGTTTGGAGCGTTTCTGAGATCACAGCTCGATGCAAATGTATAAAAAAACCTTGATTCTACTCAAATACACAACATCCATGCGTTAAAAGTTGTCTGGCACCGCTGTAACGAACCAAACATCGAAAAACACCGAAATCGTGATATCGCCTGTTTTGAGCGTTACTGAGATCACAGCTAGGTGTAAAAGAGCAAAAACCTTCATTCTACTCAAATACACCACATCCATGCGTTAAAAGTGGTCCGGCGCTTCTGCAACGAACGAAACCTTGAAGAACACCGAAATCGAGATATCGCGCGTTTCGAACTCTTCTGAGATCACAGCTCGATGTATATGTATCAAAAACCTTCATTCAACTCAAATACAACACATCCATGCGTTAAAAGTTGTCTGGCGCTTCTGTATCGAACGAAACATCGAAGAACACCGAAATAGTTATATATCGTGTTTCGAGCGTTTTTGAGATCACAACGCGTTGTAAATCTATCAAAAACCTTCATTCTACTCAAATACACAACATCCATGCGTTAAAAGTTGTCTGGCACCGCTGAAGCGAACCAAACATCGAGGAACACCGAAATCGATTTATCGCGTGTTTCGAGCGTGTCTGATATCTCAGCTCGATGTAAATGCATCAAAACCATACACTCGATTCAAATACATAACATCCATACATTAAACGTTGTCTCGCACCGCTGAAGCGAACGAAACTTTGAGCAACACCGAAATCGAGATATCGCGTGTTTCGAGCTCTTCTGAGATCACAGCTCGATGTATATGTATCAAAAACCTTGATTCTACTCAAATACGCAACAGCAATGCGTTAAAAGTTGTCTGGCGCTTCTGTGACGAACGAAACATCGAAGAACACCAAAATCGTTATATCTCGTGTTCCGAGCGTATCTGACTTCACAGGTCGATGTAAATGTATCAAAAACCTTCTTTCTACTCAAATACACAACATCCATGCGTTAAAAGTTGTCTGGCACCGCTGAAGCGAACCAAACATCGAAGAACACCGAAGTCGATATGTCGCGTGTTTCGAGCGTGTCTGAGATCACAGCTCGATGTAAATGCATCAAAACCATACACTCGATTCAAATACATAACATCCATACATTAAACGTTATCTCGCACCGCTGAAGCGAACGAAACTTTGAGCAACACCGAAATCGAGATATCGCGTGTTTCGAGCTCTTCTGAGATCACAGCTTGATGTATATGTATCAAAAACATTGATTCTACTCAAATACACCACATCCATGCGTTAAAAGTGGTCTGGCGCTTCTGCAACGAACGAAACATTGAAGAACACCGAAATCGAGATATCGCGTGTTTCGAGCGTGTCGGAGATCACAGCTAAGTGTAAAAGAGCAAAAACCTTCATTCTAATCAAATACACCACATCCATGCGTTAAAAGTGGTCTGGCGCTTCTGCAACGAACGAAAAATTGAAGAACACCGAAATCGAGATATCGCGTGTTTCGATCTCTTCTGAGATAACAGCTCGATGTATATGTATCAAAAACCTTGATTCTAATCAAATACATGCGTTAAAAGTGGTCTGGCGCTTCTGCAACGAACGAAAAATTGAAGAACACCGAAATCGAGATATCGCGTGTTTCGAGCTCTTCTGAGATCACAGCTCGATGTATCAAAAACCTTGATTCTACTCAAATACACAACATCAATGCGTTAAAAGATGTCTGGTACCGTTGTACCGAACGAAACATTGAAGAACACCGAAATCGTGATAACGCGTGTTTCGAGCGTTTCTGAGATCACAGCTCGATGTAAATGTATCAAAAACCTTCATTCTACTCAAATACACAACATCCGTGCGTTAAAAGTTGTCTGGCACTGCTGAAGCGAACCAAACATCGAGGAACACCGAAATCGATATATCGCGTGTTTCGAGCGTGTCTGAGATCACAGCTCGATGTAAATGCATCAAAACCATTCACTCGAATCAAATACATAACATCCATACATTAAACGTTGTCTCGCACCGCTGAAGCGAACGAAACTTTGAGCAACACCGAAATCGAGATATCGCGTTTTTCGAGCGTTTCTGAGATCACAGCTAAGTGTAAAAGATCAAAAACCTTCATTCTACTCAAATACACCCCATCCATGCGTTAAAAGTGGTCTGGCGCTTCTGCAACGAACGAAAAATTGAAGAACACCGAAATCGAGATATCTCGTGTTTTAAGCGTTTCTGAGATCACAGCTCGATGTAAATGTATCAAAACCATTCACTCGACTCAAATACATAACATCCATACATTAAACGTTGTCTCGCACCGCTGAAGCGAACGAAACTTTGAGCAACACCGAAATCGAGATATAGCTTTTTTCGAGCGTTTCTGAGATCACAGCTAAGTGTAAAAGAGCAAAAACCTTCATTCTACTCAAATACACCACATCCATGCGTTAAAAGTGGTCTGGCGCTTCTGCAACGAACGAAAAATTGAAGAACACCGCAATCGAGATATTGCGTGTTTCGAGCGTGTCTGAGATCACAGCTCGATGTAAATGTATCAAAAACCTTCATTCTACTGAAATACACAACATCCATGCGTTAAAAGTTGTCTGGCACCGCTGAAGCGAACCAAACATCGAGGAACACCGAAATCGATTTATCGCGTGTTTCGAGCGTGTCTGATATCTCAGCTCGATGTAAATGCATCAAAACCATACACTCGATTCAAATAATTAACATCCATACATTAAACGTTGTCTCGCACCGCTGAAGCGAACGAAACTTTGAGCAACACCGAAATCGAGATATCGCGTGTTTCGAGCTCTTCTGAGATCACAGCTCGTTGTATATGTACCAAAAACCTTGATTCTACTCAAATACACAACATCCATGCGTTAAAAGTTGTCTGGCGCTTCTGTGACGAACGAAACATCGAAGAACACCAAAATCGTTATATCTCGTGTTCCGAGCGTATCTGACTTCACAGGTCGATGTAAATGTATCAAAAACCTTCATTCTACTCAAATACACAACATCCATGCGTTAAAAGTTGTCTGGCGCTTCTGTGACGAACGAAACATCGAAGAACACCAAAATCGTGATAACGCGTGTTTCGAGCGTTTCTGAGATCACAGCTAGGTGTAAAAGAGCAAAAACCTTCATTCTACTCAAATACACCACATCCAAGCGTTAAAAGTAGTCTGGCGCTTCTGCAACGAACGAAAAATTGAAGAACACCGAAATCGAGATATCGCCTGTTTCGAGCGCGTCTGAGATCACAGCTCGATGTAAATGTATCAAAAACCTTCATTCTACTCAAATACAACACATCCATGCGTTAAAAGTTGTCTGGCGCTTCTGTAACGATCGAAACATCGAAGAACACCGAAATCGTTATATATCGTGTTTCGAACGTTTTTGAGATCACAACGCGTTGTAAATGTATCAAAAACATTCATTCTGCTCAAATACACAACATCCATGCGTTAAAAGTTGTCTGGCACCGCTGTAATGAACGAAACATCGAAGAACACCGAAATCGTTATATCGCGTGTTTCGAGCGTTTTCGAGATCACAACTAGTTGTAAATGTATCAAAAACCTTTATTCTACACAAATACACAACATACATGCATTAAACGTTGTCTCGCACCGCTGAAGCGAAGCATACATCGAAGAAAACCGAAATCGTGATATCGCGTGTTTCGAGCTCTTCTGAGATCTCAGCTCGATGTATATGTATCAAAAACCTTCATTCTACTCAAATACACCACATCCATGCGTTGAAAGTTGTCTGGCACCGTTGTAACGAACGAAACATTGAAGAACACCGAAATCGTGATAACGCGTGTTTCGAGCGTTTCTGAGATCACAGCTCGATGGAAATGTATCAAAAACCTTCATTCTACTCAAATACACAACATCCGTGCGTTAAAAGTTGTCTGGCACCGCTGAAGCGAACCAAACATCGAGGAACTCAGAAATCGATATATCGCGTGTTTCGAGCGTGTCTGAGATCACAGCTCGATGTAAATGCATCAAAACCATTCACTCGACTCAAATACATAACATCCATACATTAAACGTTGTCTCGTTGTCTGAAGCGAACGAAACTTTGAGCAACACCGAAATCGAGATATCGCGTTTTTCGAGCGTTTCTGAGATCACAGCTAAGTGTAAAAGAGCAAAAACCTTCATTCTACTCAAATACACCACATCCATGCGTTAAAAGTGGTCTGGCGCTTCTGCAACGAACGAAAAATTGAAGAACACCGAAATCGAGATATCGCGTGTTTCGAGCTCTTCTGAGATCACAGCTCGATGTATATGTATCATAAACCTTGATTCTACTCAAATACACAACATCCATGCGTTAAAAGTGGTCTGGTACCGTTGTAACGAACGAAACATTGAAGAACACCGAAATCGTGATAACGCGTGTTTCGAGCGTTTCTGAGATCACAGCTAAGTGTAAAAGAGCAAAAACCTTCATTCTACTCAAATACACCACATCCATGCGTTAAAAGTGGTCCGGCGCTTCTGCAACGAACGAAACCTTGAAGAACACCGAAATCGAGATATTGCGCGTTTCGAGCTCTTCTGAGATCACAGCTCGATGTATATGTATCAAAAACCTTCATTCTACTCAAATACAACACATCCATGCGTTAAAAGTACTCTGGTACCGTTGTAACGAACGAAACATTGAAGAACACCGAAATCGTGATATCGCGTGTTTCGAGCGTTTCTGAGATCACAGCTAAGTGTAAAAGAGCAAAAACCTTCATTCTACTCAAATACACCACATCCATGCGTTAAAAGTGGTCTGGCGCTACTGCAACGAACGAAAAATTGAAGAACACCGCAAACGAGATATTTCGTGTTTCGAGCGTGTCTGAGATCACAGCTCGATGTAAATGTATCAAAAACCTTCATTCTACTGAAAAACAACACATCCATGTGTTGAAAGTTGTCTGGGACCGGTGCAGCGAACGACACATGAAAGAACCCCGAAATCGAGATATCTCGTGTTTGGAGCGTTTCTGAGATCACAGCTCGATGCAAATGTATAAAAAAACCTTGATTCTACTCAAATACACAACATCCATGCGTTAAAAGTTGTCTGGCACCGCTGTAACGAACCAAACATCGAAAAACACCGAAATCGTGATATCGCCTGTTTTGAGCGTTACTGAGATCACAGCTAGGTGTAAAAGAGCAAAAACCTTCATTCTACTCAAATACACCACATCCATGCGGTAAAAGTTGTCCGGCGCTTCTGCAACGAACGAAACCTTGAAGAACACCGAAATCGAGATATCGCGCGTTTCGAACTCTTCTGAGATCACAGCTCGATGTATATGTATCAAAAACCTTCATTCAACTCAAATACAACACATCCATGCGTTAAAAGTTGTCTGGCGCTTCTGTATCGAACGAAACATCGAAGAACACCGAAATCGTTATATATCGTGTTTCGAGCGTTTTTGAGATCACAACGCGTTGTAAATGTATCAAAAACCTTCATTCTACTCAAATACACAACATCCATGCGTTAAAAGTTGTCTGGCACCGCTGAAGCGAACCAAACATCGAGGAACACCGAAATCGATTTATCGCGTGTTTCGAGCGTGTCTGAGATCACAGCTCGATGTAAATGCATCAAAACCATACACTCGATTCAAATACATAACATCCATACATTAAACGTTGTCTCGCACCGCTGAAGCGAACGAAACTTTGAGCAACACCGAAATCGAGATATCGCGTGTTTCGAGCTCTTCTGAGATCACGGCTCGATGTATATGTATCAAAAACCTTCATTCTACTCAAATACACCACATCCATGCGTTGAAAGTTGTCTGGCACCGTTGTAACGAACGAAACATTGAAGAACACCGAAATCGTGATAACGCGTGTTTCGAGCGTTTCTGAGATCACAGCTAAGTGTAAAAGAGCAAAAACCTTCATTCTAATCAAATACAACACATCCATGCGTTAGAAGTGGTCTGGCGCTTCTGCAACGAACGAAAAATTGAAGAACACCGAAATCGAGATATCGCGTGTTTCGAGCTCTTCTGAGATCACACCTCGATGTATATGTATCAAAAACCTTGATTCTAATCAAATACACCACATCCATGCGTTAAAAGTGGTCTGGCGCTTCTGCAACGAACGAAAAATTGAAGAACACCGAAATCGAGATATCGCGTGTTTCGAGCTCTTCTGAGATCACAGCTCGATGTATATGTATCAAAAACATTCATTCTACTCAAATACATAACATCCATGCGTTAAAATTTGTCTGGGACCGCTGAAGCGAACGACACATGAAAGAACACCGAAATCGAGATATCTCGTGTTTGGAGCGTTTCTGAGATCACAGCTCGATGTAAATGTAAAAAAAGCTTGATTCTACTCAAATACACAACATCCATGCGTTAAAAGTTGTCTGGCGCTTCTGTGACGAACGAAACATCGAAGAACACCAAAATCGTTATATCTCGTGTTCCGAGCGTATCTGACTTCACAGGTCGATGTAAATGTATCAAAAACCTTCATTCTACTCAAATAAAACACATCCATGCGTTAAAAGTCGTCTGGTACCGCTGTAACGAACCAAACATCGAAGAACACCCAAATCTAGATATCTCGTGTTTGGAGCGTTTCTAAGATCACAGCTCGATGTAAATGTATCAAAAACCTTCATTCTACTCAAATACACAGCATCCATGCGTTAAAAGTTGTCTGGCACCGCTGAAGCGAACCAAACATCGAGGAACACCGAAATCGATATATCGCGTGTTTCGAGCGTGTCTGAGATCACAGCTCGATGTAAATGCATCAAATCCATACACTCGATTCAAATACATAACATCCATACATTAAACGTTGTCTCGCACCGCTGAAGCGAACGAAACTTTGAGCAACACCGAAATCGAGATATCGCGTGTTTCGAGCTCTTCTGAGATCACAGCTCGATGTATATGTATCAAAAACCTTGATTCTACTCAAATACACAACATCCATTCGTTAAAAGTGGTCTGGTACCGTTGTAACGAACGAAACATTGAAGAACACCGAAATCGTGATAACGCGTGTTTCGAGCGTTTCTGAGATCACAGCTAAGTGTAAAAGAGCAAAAACCTTCATTCTACTCAAATACACCACATCCATGCGTTAAAAGTGGTCCGGCGCTTCTGCAACGAACGAAACCTTGAAGAACACCGAAATCGAGATATTGCGCGTTTCGAGCTCTTCTGAGATCACAGCTCGATGTATATGTATGAAAAACCTTCATTCTACTCAAATACAACACATCCATGCGTTAAAAGTAGTCTGGTACCGTTGTAACGAACGAAACATTGAAGAACACCGAAATCGTGATATCGCGTCTTTCGAGCGTTTCTGAGATCACAGCTAAGTGTAAAAGAGCAAAAACCTTCATTCTACTCAAATACACCACATCCATGCGTTAAAAGTTGTCTGGCACCGCGGAAGCGAACCAAACATCGAAGAACACCGAAATCGAGATATCGCGTGTTTCGAGCTTGTCTGAGATCACAGCTCGATGTATATGTATCAAAAACCTTCATTCTACTCAAATACAACACATCCATGCGTTAAAAGTCTTCTGGTACCGCTGTAACGAACCAAACATCGAAGAACACCGAAATCTAGATATCTCGTGTTTGGAGCGTTTCTGAGATCACAGCTCGATGTAAATGCATAAAGACCATTCACTCGACTCAAATACATAACATCCATACATTAAACGTTGTCTCGCACCGCTGAAGCGAACGAAACTTTGAGCAACACCGAAATCGAGATATCGCGTTTTTCGAGCGTTTCTGAGATCACAGCAAAGTGTAAAAGAGCAAAAACCTTCATTCTACTCAAATACACCACATCCATGCGTTAAAAGTGGTCTGGCGCTTCTGCAACGAACGAAAAATTGAAGAACACCGAAATCGAGATATCTCGTGTTTTAAGCGTTTCTGAGATCACAGCTCGATGTAAATGTATCAAAAACCTTCATTCTACTCAAATCACAACATCCATGAGTTAAAAGTTGTCTGGCACCGCTGAAGCGAAGCAAACATCGAGGAACACCGAAATCGATATATCGCGTGTTTCGAGCGTGTCTGAGATCACAGCTCGATGTAAATGCATCAAAACCATTCACTCGACTCAAATACATAACATCCATACATTAAACGTTGTCTCGCACCGCTGAAGCGAACGAAACTTTGAGCAACACCGAAATCGAGATATAGCGTTTTTCGAGCGTTTCTGAGATCACAGCTAAGTGTAAAAGAGCAAAAACCTTCATTTTACTCAAATACACCACATCCATGCGTTAAAAGTGGTCTGGGGCTTCTGCAACGAACGAAAAATTGAAGAACACCGCAATCGAGATATTGCGTGTTTCGAGCGTGTCTGAGATCACAGCTCGATGTAAATGTATCAAAAACCTTCATTCTACTGAAATACACAACATCCATGCGTTAAAAGTTGTCTGGCACCGCTGAAGCGAACCAAACATCGAGGAACACCGAAATCGATTTATCGCGTGTTTCGAGCGTGTCTGATATCTCAGCTCGATGTAAATGCATCAGAACCATACACTCGATTCAAATACATAACATCCATACATTAAACGTTGTCTCGCACCGCTGAAGCGAACGAACCTTTGAGCAACACCGAAATCGAGATATCGCGTGTTTCGAGCTCTTCTGAGATCACAGCTCGATGTATATGTACCAAAAACCTTGATTCTACTCAAATACACAACATCCATGCGTTAAAAGTTGTCTGGCGCTTCTGTGACGAACGAAACATCGAAGAACACCAAAATCGTTATATCTCGTGTTCCGAGCGTATCTGACTTCACAGGTCGATGTAAATGTATCAAAAACCTTCATTCTACTCAAATACACAACATCCATGCGTTAAAAGTTGTCTGGCGCTTCTGTGACGAACGAAACATCGAAGAACACCAAAATCGTTATATCTCGCGTTCCGAGCGTATCTGACTTCACAGGTCGATGTAAAAGGGCAAAAACATTCATTCTACTCAAATACACCACATCAATGCGTTAAAAGTTGTCTGGCACCGTTGTAACGAACGAAACATTGAAGAACACCGAAATCGGGATATCGCGTGTTTCGAGCGTGTCTGAGATCACAGCTCGATGTAAATGCATAAAGACCATTCACTCGACTCAAATACATAACATCCATACATTAAACGTTGTCTCGCACCGCTGAAGCGAACGAAACTTTGAGCAACACCGAAATCGAGATATCGCGTTTTTCGAGCGTTTCTGAGATCACAGCTAAGTGTAAAAGAGCAAAAACCTTCATTCTACTCAAATACACCACATCCATGCGTTAAAAGTGGTGTGGCGCTTCTGCAACGAACGAAAAATTGAAGAACACCGAAATCGAGATATCGCGTGTTTCGAGCTCTTCTGAGATCACAGCTCGATGTATATGTATCAAAAACCTTGATTCTACTCAAATACACAACATCCATGCGTTAAAAGTCGTCTGGTACCGTTGTAACGAACGAAACATTGAAGAACACCGAAATCGTGATAACGCGTGTTTCGAGCGTTTCTGAGATCACAGCTAAGTGTAAAAGAGCAAAAACCTTCATTCTAATCAAATACACCACATCCATGCGTTAAAAGTGGTCTGGCGCTTCTGCAACGAACGAAAAATTGAAGAACACCGAAAACGAGATATCGCGTGTTTCGAGCTCTTCTGAGATCACAGCTCGATGTATATGTATCAAAAACCTTCATTCTACTCAAATACAACACATCCATGCGTTAAAAGTCGTCTGGTAACGTTGTAACGAACGAAACATTGAAGAACACCGAAATCGTGATAACGCGTGTTTCGAGCGTTTCTGAGATCACAGCTCGATGGAAATGCATAAAGACCATTCACTCGACTCAAATACATAACATCCATACATTAAACGTTGTCTCGCACCGCTGAAGCGAACGAAACTTTGAGCAACACCGAAATCGAG
This sequence comes from Pimpla rufipes, assembly GCA_963932165.1. NCBI lineage: Eukaryota > Metazoa > Arthropoda > Insecta > Hymenoptera > Ichneumonidae > Pimpla > Pimpla rufipes. The sequence continues at coordinate 7,769,850 of OZ010640.1, forward strand.
ATATCGCGTTTTTCGAGCGTTTCTGAGATCACAGCTAAGTGTAAAAGAGCAAAAACCTTCATTCTACTCAAATACACCACATCCATGCGTTAAAAGTGGTGTGGCGCTTCTGCAACGAACGAAAAATTGAAGAACACCGAAATCGAGATATCGCGTGTTTCGAGCTCTTCTGAGATCACAGCTCGATGTATATGTATCAAAAACCTTGATTCTACTCAAATACACAACATCCATGCGTTAAAAGTCGTCTGGTACCGTTGTAACGAACGAAACATTGAAGAACACCGAAATCGTGATAACGCGTGTTTCGAGCGTTTCTGAGATCACAGCTAAGTGTAAAAGAGCAAAAACCTTCATTCTAATCAAATACACCACATCCATGCGTTAAAAGTGGTCTGGCGCTTCTGCAACGAACGAAAAATTGAAGAACACCGAAAACGAGATATCGCGTGTTTCGAGCTCTTCTGAGATCACAGCTCGATGTATATGTATCAAAAACCTTCATTCTACTCAAATACAACACATCCATGCGTTAAAAGTCGTCTGGTACCGTTGTAACGAACGAAACATTGAAGAACACCGAAATCGTGATAACGCGTGTTTCGAGCGTTTCTGAGATCACAGCTCGATGGAAATGTATCAAAAACCTTCATTCTACTCAAATACACAACATCCGTGCGTTAAAAGTTGTCTGGCACCGCTGAAGCGAACCAAACATCGAGGAACACCGAAATCGATATATCGCGTGTTTCGAGCGTGTCTGAGATCACAGCTCGATGTAAATGCATCAAAACCATTCACTCGACTCAAATACATGACATCCATACATTAAACGTTGTCTCGTTGTCTGAAGCGAACGAAACTTTGAGCAACACCGAAATCGAGATATCGCGTTTTTCGAGCGTTTCTGAGATCACAGCTAAGTGTAAAAGAGCAAAAACCTTCATTCTACTCAAATACACCACATCCATGCGTTAAAAGTGGTCCGGCGCTTCTGCAACGAACGAAACCTTGAAGAACACCGAAATCGAGATATCGCGCGTTTCGAACTCTTCTGAGATCACAGCTCGATGTATATGTATCAAAAACCTTCATTCAACTCAAATACAACACATCCATGCGTTAAAAGTTGTCTGGCGCTTCTGTATCGAACGAAACATCGAAGAACACCGAAATCGTTATATATCGTGTTTCGAGCGTTTTTGAGATCACAACGCGTTGTAAATGTATCAAAAACCTTCATTCTACTCAAATACACAACATCCATGCGTTAAAAGTTGTCTGGCACCGCTGAAGCGAAACAAACATCGAGGAACACCGAAATCGATTTATCGCGTGTTTCGAGCGTGTCTGATATCTCAGCTCGATGTAAATGCATCAAAACCATACACTCGATTCAAATACATAACATCCATACATTAAACGTTGTCTCGCACCGCTGAAGCGAACGAAACTTTGTGCAACACCGAAATCGAGATATCGCGTGTTTCGAGCTCTTCTGAGATCACAGCTCGATGTATATGTATCAAAAACCTTGATTCTACTCAAATACGCAACAGCAATGCGTTAAAAGTTGTCTGGCGCTTCTGTGACGAACGAAACATCGAAGAACACCAAAATCGTTATATCTCGTGTTCCGAGCGTATCTGACTTCACAGGTCGATGTAAATGTATCAAAAACCTTCTTTCTACTCAAATACACAACATCCATGCGTTAAAAGTTGTCTGGCACCGCTGAAGCGAACCAAACATCGAAGAACACCGAAGTCGATATATCGCGTGTTTCGAGCGTGTCTGAGATCACAGCTCGATGTAAATGCATCAAAACCATACACTCGATTCAAATACATAACATCCATACATTAAACGTTGTCTCGCACCGCTGAAGCGAACGAAACTTTGAGCAACACCGAAATCGAGATATCGCGTGTTTCGAGCTCTTCTGAGATGAAAGCTTGATGTATATGTATCAAAAACATTGATTCTACTCAAATACACCACATCCATGCGTTAAAAGTGGTCTGGCGCTTCTGCAACGTACGAAACATTGAAGAACACCGAAATCGAGATATCGCGTGTTTCGAGCGTGTCGGAGATCACAGCTCGATGTAAATGTATCAAAAACCTTCATTCTACTCAAATACAACACATCCATGCGTTAAAAGTTGTCTGGCGCTTCTGTATCGAACGAAACATCGAAGAACACCGAAATCGTTATATATCGTGTTTCGAGCGTTTTTGAGATCACAACGCGTTGTAGATGTATCAAAAACCTTCATTCTACTCAAATACACAACATCCATGCGTTAAAAGTTGTCTGGCACCGCTGAAGCGAACCAAACATCGAGGAACACCGAAATCGAATTATCGCGTGTTTCGAGCGTGTCTGATATCTCAGCTCGATGTAAATGCATCAAAACCATACACTCGATTCAAATACATAACATCCATACATTAAACGTTGTCTCCCACCCCTGAAGCGAACGAAACTTTGAGCAACACCGAAATCGAGATATCGCGTGTTTCGAGCTCTTCTGAGATCACACCTTGATGTATATGTATCAAAAACATTGATTCTACTCAAATACACAACATCCATGCGTTAAAAGTCGTCTGGTACCGTTGTAACGAACGAAACATTGAAGAACACCGAAATCGTGATATCACGTGTTTCGAGCGTTTCTGAGGTCACAGCTAGGTGTAAAAGAACAAAAACCTTCATTTTACTCAAATACAACACATCCATGTGTTGAAAGTTGTCTGGGACCGGTGCAGCGAACGACACATGAAAGAACCCCGAAATCGAGATATCTCGTGTTTGGAGCTTTTCTGAGATCACAGCTCGATGCAAATGTATAAAAAAACCTTGATTCTACTCAAATACACAACATCCATGCGTTAAAAGTTGTCTTTAATGTTGAAATTGATTTTGACCGCTGTTGTTTATTGGAAGTTGGGTTTCGGCATGGAACGGTCCGCAGTAAAGAAATCCAGGTGATTACGTTTCGACTCTCATCGGAGCCCTCATCAGAAATATATATATATATTTTTTTTTTTTGATGTCAAAAATATATTTCTGATGAGGGCTCCGATGAGAGTCGAAACGTAATCACCTGGATTTCTTTACTGCGGACCGTTCCATGCCGAAACCCAACTTCCAATTAAAAGTTGTCTGGCACCGCTGTAACGAACCAAACATCGAAAAACACCGAAATCGTGATATCGCCTCTTTTGAGCGTTACTGAGATCACAGCTAGGTGTAAAAGAGCAAAAACCTTCATTCTACTCAAATACACCACATCCAAGCGTTAAAAGTGGTCCGGCGCTTCTACAACGAACGAAACCTTGAAGAACACCGAAATCGAGATATCGCGCGTTTCGAACTCTTCTGAGATCACAGCTCGATGTATATGTATCAAAAACCTTCATTCAACTCAAATACAACACATCCATGCGTTAAAAGTTGTCTGGCGCTTCTGTATCGAACGAAACATCGAAGAACACCGAAATCGTTATATATCGTGTTTCGAGCGTTTTTGAGATCACAACGCGTTGTAAATGTATCAAAAACCTTCATTCTACTCAAATACACAACATCCATGCGTTAAAAGTTGTCTGGCACCGCTGAAGCGAACCAAACATCGAGGAACACCGAAATCGATTAATCGCGTGTTTCGAGCGTGTCTGATATCTCAGCTCGATGTAAATGCATCAAAACCATACACTCGATTCAAATACATAACATCCATACATTAAACGTTGTCTCGCACCGCTGAAGCGAACGAAACTTTGTGCAACACCGAAATCGAGATATCGCGTGTTTCGAGCTCTTCTGAGATCACAGCTCGATGTATATGTATCAAAAACCTTGATTCTACTCAAATACGCAACAGCAATGCGTTAAAAGTTGTCTGACGCTTCTGGGACGAACGAAACATCGAAGAACACCAAAATCGTTATATCTCGTGTTCCGAGCGTATCTGACTTCACAGGTCGATGTAAATGTATCAAAAACCTTCTTTCTACTCAAATACACAACTTCCATGCGTTAAAAGTTGTCTGGCACCGCTGAAGCGAACCAAACATCGAGGAACACCGAAATCGATTTATCGCGTGTTTCGAGCGTGTCTGAGATCACAGCTCGATGTAAATGCATCAAAACCATACACTCGATTCAAATACATAACATCCATACATTAAACGTTGTCTCGCACCGCTGAAGCGAACGAAACTTTGAGCAACACCGAAATCGAGATATCGCGTTTTTCGAGCGTTTCTGAGATCACAGCTAAGTGTAAAAGAGCAAAAACCTTCATTCTACTCAAATACACCACATCCATGCGTTAAAAGTGGTCTGGCGCTTCTGCAACGAACGAAAAATTGAAGAACACAGCAATCGAGATATTGCGTGTTTCGAGCGTGTCTGAGATCACAGCTCGATGTAAATGTATCAAAAACCTTCATTCTACTTAAATACAACACATCCATGCGTTAAAAGTTGTCTGGCGCTTCTGTATCGAACGAAACATCGAAGAACACCGAAATCGTTATATATCGTGTTTCGAGCTTGTCTGAGATCACAGCTCGATGTATATGTATCAAAAACCTTCATTCTACTCAAATACACCACATCCATGCGTTAAAAGTTGTCTGGCACCGCGGAAGCGAACCAAACATCGAAGAACACCGAAATCGAGATATCGCGTGTTTCGAGCTTGTCTGAGATCACAGCTCGATGTATATGTATCAAAAACCTTCATTCTACTCAAATAAAACACATCCATGCGTTAAAAGTCGTCTGGTACCGCTGTAACGAACCAAACATCGAAGAACACCCAAATCTAGATATCTCGTGTTTGGAGCGTTTCTAAGATCACAGCTCGATGTAAATGTATCAAAAACCTTCATTCTACTCAAATACACAGCATCCATGCGTTAAAAGTTGTCTGGCACCGCTGAAGCGAACCAAACATCGAGGAACACCGAAATCGATATATTGCGTGTTTCGAGCGTGTCTGAGATCACAGCTCGATGTAAATGCATCAAAACCATTCACTCGACTCAAATACATAACATCCATACATTAAACGTTGTCTCGCACCGCTGAAGCGAACGAAACTTTGAGCAACACCGAACTCGAGATATCGCGTTTTTCGAGCTCTTCTGAGATCACAGCTCGATGTATATGTACCAAAAACCTTGATTCTACTCAAATACACAACATCCATGCGTTAAAAGTTGTCTGGCGCTTCTGTAACGAACGAAACATCGAAGAACACCTAAATCGTTATATATCGTGTTTCGAGCGTTTTTGAGATCACAACGCGTTGTAAATGTATCAAAAACATTCATTCTACTCAAATACACCACATCAATGCGTTAAAAGTTGTCTGGCACCGTTGTAACGAACGAAACATTGAAGAACACCGAAATCGGGATATCGCGTGTTTCGAGCGTGTCTGAGATCACAGCTCGATGTAAATGCATAAAGACCATTCACTCGACTCAAATACATAACATCCATACATTAAACGTTGTCTCGCACCGCTGAAGCGAACGAAACTTTGAGCAACACCGAAATCGAGATATCGCGTGTTTCGAGCTCTTCTGAGATCACAGCTCGATGTATATGTATCAAAAACCTTGATTCTACTCAAATACGCAACATCAATGCGTTAAAAGTTGTCTGGCGCTTCTGTGACGAACGAAACATCGAAGAACACCAAAATCGTTATATCTCGTGTTCCGCGCGTATCTGACTTCACAGGTCGATGTAAATGTATCAAAAACCTTTTTTCTACTCAAATACACAACATCCATGCGTTAAAAGTTGTCTGGCACCGCTGAAGCGAACCAAATATCGAAGAACACCGAAGTCGATATATCGCGTGTTTCGAGCGTGTCTGAGATCACAGCTCGATGTAAATGCATCAAAACCATTCACTCGACTCAAATACATAACATCCATACATTAAACGTTTTCTCGCACCGCTGAAGCGAACGAAACTTTGGGCAACACCGAAATCGAGATATTGCGTGTTTCGAGCTCTTCTGAGATCACAGCTCGATGTATATGTATCAAAAACCTTCATTCTACTCAAATACACCACATCCATGCGTTGAAAGTTGTCTGGCACCGTTGTAACGAACGAAACATTGAAGAACACCGAAATCGTGATAACGCGTGTTTCGAGCGTTTCTGAGATCACAGCTAAGTGTAAAAGAGCAAAAACCTTCATTCTACTCAAATACACCACATCCATGCGTTAAAAGTTGTCTGGCACCGCGGAAGCGAACCAAACATCGAAGAACACCGAAATCGAGATATCGCGTGTTTCGAGCTTGTCTGAGATCACAGCTCGATGTATATGTATCAAAAACCTTCATTCTACTCAAATAAAACAAATCCATGCGTTAAAAGTCGTCTGGTACCGCTGTAACGAACCAAACATCGAAGAACACCCAAATCTAGATATCTCGTGTTTGGAGCGTTTCTAAGATCACAGCTCGATGTAAATGTATCAAAAACCTTCATTCTACTCAAATACACAGCATCCATGCGTTAAAAGTTGTCTGGCACCGCTGAAGCGAACCAAACATCGAGGAACACCGAAATCGATATATCGCGTGTTTCGAGCGTGTCTGAGATCACAGCTCGATGTAAATGCATCAAAACCATTCACTCGACTCAAATACATAACATCCATACATTAAACGTTTTCTCGCACCGCTGAAGCGAACGAAACTTTGGGCTACACCGAAATCGAGATATTGCGTGTTTCGAGCTCTTCTGAGATCACAGCTCGATGTATATGTATCAAAAACCTTCATTCTACTCAAATACACCACATCCATGCGTTGAAAGTTGTCTGGCACCGTTGTAACGAACGAAACATTGAAGAACACCGAAATCGTGATAACGCGTGTTTCGAGCGTTTCTGAGATCACAGCTAAGTGTAAAAGAGCAAAAACCTTCATTCTAATCAAATACACCACATCCATGCGTTAAAAGTGGTCTGGCGCTTCTGCAACGAACGAAAAATTGAAGAACACCGAAATCGAGATATCGCGTGTTTCGAGCTCTTCTGAGATCACACCTCGATGTATATGTATCAAAAACCTTGATTCTAATCAAATACACCACATCCATGCGTTAAAAGTGGTCTGGCGCTTCTGCAACGAACGAAAAATTGAAGAACACCGAAATCGAGATATCGCGTGTTTCGAGCTCTTCTGAGATCACAGCTCGATGTATATGTATCAAAAATCTTCATTCTACTCAAATACATAACATCCATGCGTTAAAATTTGTCTGGGACCGCTGAAGCGAACGACACATGAAAAAACACCGAATTCGAGATATCTCGTGTTTGGAGCGTTTCTGAGATCACAGCTCGATGTAAATGTAAAAAAAGCTTGATTCTACTCAAATACACAACATCCATGCGTTAAAAGTTGTCTGGCGCTTCTGTGACGAACGAATCATCGAAGAACACCAAAATCGTTATATCTCGTGTTCCGAGCGTATCTGACTTCACAGGTCGATGTAAATGTATCAAAAACCTTCATTCTACTCAAATACACAACATCCATGCGTCAAAAGTTGTCTGGCACCGCTAAAGCGAACCAAATATCGAAGAACACCGAAGTCGATATATCGCGTGTTTCGAGCGTGTCTGAGATCACAGCTCGATGTAAATGCATCAAAACCATTCACTCGACTCAAATACATAACATCCATACATTAAACGTTTTCTCGCACCGCTGAAGCGAACGAAACTTTGGGCAACACCGAAATCGAGATATTGCGTGTTTCGAGCTCTTCTGAGATCACAGCTCGATGTATATGTATCAAAAACCTTCATTCTACTCAAATACACCACATCCATGCGTTGAAAGTTGTCTGGCACCGTTGTAACGAACGAAACATTGAAGAACACCGAAATCGTGATAACGCGTGTTTCGAGCGTTTCTGAGATCACAGCTAAGTGTAAAAGAGCAAAAACCTTCATTCTACTCAAATACACCACATCCATGCGTTAAAAGTTGTCTGGCACCGCGGAAGCGAACCAAACATCGAAGAACACCGAAATCGAGATATCGCGTGTTTCGAGCTTGTCTGAGATCACAGCTCGATGTATATGTATCAAAAACCTTCATTCTACTCAAATAAAACACATCCATGCGTTAAAAGTCGTCTGGTACCGCTGTAACGAACCAAACATCGAAGAACACCCAAATCTAGATATCTCGTGTTTGGAGCGTTTCTAAGATCACAGCTCGATGTAAATGCATCAAAACCATTCACTCGACTCAAATACATAACATCCATACATTAAACGTTGTCTCGCACCGCTGAAGCGAACGAAACTTTGAGCAACACCGAAATCGAGATATCGCGTTTTTCGAGCGTTTTTGAGATCACAGCTAAGTGTAAAAGAGCAAAAACCTTCATTCTACTCAAATACACCACATCCATGCGTCAAAAGTTGTCTGGCACCGCTAAAGCGAACCAAATATCGAAGAACACCGAAGTCGATATATCGCGTGTTTCGAGCGTGTCTGAGATCACAGCTCGATGTAAATGCATCAAAACCATTCACTCGACTCAAATACATAACATCCATACATTAAACGTTTTCTCGCACCGCTGAAGCGAACGAAACTTTGGGCAACACCGAAATCGAGATATTGCGTGTTTCGAGCTCTTCTGAGATCACAGCTCGATGTATATGTATCAAAAACCTTGATTCTACTCAAATACGCAACATCAATGCGTTAAAAGTTGTCTGGCGCTTCTGTGACGAACGAAACATCGAAGAACACCAAAATCGTTATATCTCGTGTTCCGAGCGTATCTGACTTCACAGGTCGATGTAAATGTATCAAAAACCTTTTTTCTACTCAAATACACAACATCCATGCGTTAAAAGTTGTCTGGCACCGCTGAAGCGAACCAAATATCGAAGAACACCGAAGTCGATATATCGCGTGTTTCGAGCGTGTCTGAGATCACAGCTCGATGTAAATGCATCAAAACCATTCACTCGACTCAAATACATAACATCCATACATTAAAAGTTTTCTCGCACCGCTGAAGCGAACGAAACTTTGGGCAACACCGAAATCGAGATATTGCGTGTTTCGAGCTCTTCTGAGATCACAGCTCGATGTATATGTATCAAAAACCTTCATTCTACTCAAATACACCACATCCATGCGTTGAAAGTTGTCTGGCACCGTTGTAACGAACGAAACATTGAAGAACACCGAAATCGTGATAACGCGTGTTTCGAGCGTTTCTGAGATCACAGCTAAGTGTAAAAGAGCAAAAACCTTCATTCTACTCAAATACACCACATCCATGCGTTAAAAGTTGTCTGGCACCGCGGAAGCGAACCAAACATCGAAGAACACCGAAATCGAGATATCGCGTGTTTCGAGCTTGTCTGAGATCACAGCTCGATGTATATGTATCAAAAACCTTCATTCTACTCTAATAAAACAAATCCATGCGTTAAAAGTCGTCTGGTACCGCTGTAACGAACCAAACATCGAAGAACACCCAAATCTAGATATCTCGTGTTTGGAGCGTTTCTAAGATCACAGCTCGATGTAAATGTATCAAAAACCTTCATTCTACTCAAATACACAGCATCCATGCGTTAAAAGTTGTCTGGCACCGCTGAAGCGAACCAAACATCGAGGAACACCGAAATCGATATATCGCGTGTTTCGAGCGTGTCTGAGATCACAGCTCGATGTAAATGCATCAAAACCATTCACTCGACTCAAATACATAACATCCATACATTAAACGTTGTCTCGCACCGCTGAAGCGAACGAAACTTTGAGCAACACCGAACTCGAGATATCGCGTTTTTCGAGCTCTTCTGAGATCACAGCTCGATGTATATGTACCAAAAACCTTGATTCTACTCAAATACACAACATCCATGCGTTAAAAGTTGTCTGGCGCTTCTGTAACGAACGAAACATCGAAGAACACCTAAATCGTTATATATCGTGTTTCGAGCGTTTTTGAGATCACAACGCGTTGTAAATGTATCAAAAACATTCATTCTACTCAAATACACCACATCAATGCGTTAAAAGTTGTCTGGCACCGTTGTAACGAACGAAACATTGAAGAACACCGAAATCGGGATATCGCGTGTTTCGAGCGTGTCTGAGATCACAGCTCGATGTAAATGCATAAAGACCATTCACTCGACTCAAATACATAACATCCATACATTAAACGTTGTCTCGCACCGCTGAAGCGAACGAAACTTTGAGCAACACCGAAATCGAGATATCGCGTGTTTCGAGCTCTTCTGAGATCACAGCTCGATGTATATGTATCAAAAACCTTGATTCTACTCAAATACGCAACATCAATGCGTTAAAAGTTGTCTGGCGCTTCTGTGACGAACGAAACATCGAAGAACACCAAAATCGTTATATCTCGTGTTCCGAGCGTATCTGACTTCACAGGTCGATGTAAATGTATCAAAAACCTTTTTTCTACTCAAATACACAACATCCATGCGTTAAAAGTTGTCTGGCACCGCTGAAGCGAACCAAATATCGAAGAACACCGAAGTCGATATATCGCGTGTTTCGAGCGTGTCTGAGATCACAGCTCGATGTAAATGCATCAGAATCATTCACTCGACTCAAATACATAACATCCATACATTAAACGTTTTCTCGCACCGCTGAAGCGAACGAAACTTTGGGCAACACCGAAATCGAGATATCGCGTGTTTCGAGCTCTTCTGAGATCGCAGCTCGATGTATATCTATCAAAAACCTTCATTCTACTCAAATACACCACATCCTTGCGTTGAAAGTTGTCTGGCACCGTTGTAACGAACGAAACATTGAAGAACACCGAAATCGTGATATCGCGTGTTTCGAGCGTTTCTGAGATCACAGCTAAGTGTAAAAGAGCAAAAACCTTCATTCTACTCAAGTACACCACATCCTTGCGTTGAAAGTTGTCTGGCACCGTTGTAACGAACGAAACATTGAAGAACACCGAAATCGTGATGTTGCACCCCGGAATATTTGAATTCCGTTTCGAAAATTCAGTTGCTCAATCGAACGCCCGGTCTTGGTGAACGATCGAGCGCGTGCCGGAATTCGCCGATGTTGAAATCGGGCGAATTGACACGAAATGCTTACGCACCGATTTTCGGTGAATCGCAGCGATCCACTGCAATTCACCGACAGTCGAAGACCAGACTCGGAGCTGAGCAGTCAGGCTCCTCTTAGACTCGGGTACCCACGAATTGTAAAACGATTAGAAACAGAAACTGTAACACAGAAATATCATTCTCTCAAATAAATTGTCTAATTGGTAAACCCGAGTTCGCGTGAGTCCAACTCTTTAATCGGCGAACGATCCCGAATAAACAACAATTACCCACCGACTGGTAACCTGATCAATTACCGAGTCGCCGGGCACAACAGTGATATCGCGTGTTTCGAGCGTTTCTGAGATCACAGCTAAGTGTAAAAGAGCAAAAACCTTCATTCTACTCAAATACACCACATCCATGCGTTAAAAGTAGTCTGGCGCTTCTGCAACGAACGAAAAATTGAAGAACACCGAAATCGAGATATCGCGTGTTTCGAGCTCTTCTGAGATCACAGCTCGATGTATATGTATCAAAAACCTTCATTTTACTCAAATACAACACATCCATGCGTTAAAAGTCGTCTGGTACCGTTGTAACGAACGAAACATTGAAGAACACCGAAATCGTGATATCACGTGTTTCGAGCGTTTCTGAGATCACAGCTAGGTGTAAAAGAGCAAAAACCTTCATTCTACTCAAATACACCACATCCAAGCGTTAAAAGTGGTCTGGCGCTTCTGCAACGAACGAAAAATTGAAGAACACCGAAATCGAGATATCGCCTGTTTCGAGCTCTTCTGAGATCACAGCTCGATGTATATGTACCAAAAACCTTGATTCTACTCAAATACACAACATCCATGCGTTAAAAGTTGTCTGGCGCTTCTGTGACGAACGAAACATCGAAGAACACGAAAATCGTTATATCTCGTGTTCCGAGCGTATCTGACTTCACAGGTCGATGTAAATGTATCAAAAACCTTCATTCTACTCAAATACACAACATCCATGCATTAAAAGTTGTCTGGCGCTTCTGTGACGAACGAAACATCGAAGAACACCAAAATCGTTATATCTCGCGTTCCGAGCGTATCTGACTTCACAGGTCGATGTAAAAGGGCAAAAACCTTCATTCTACTCATATACACCACATCAATGCTTTAAAAGTGGTCTGGCGCTTCTGCAACGAAGGAAAAATTGAAGAACACCGAAATCGAGATATCGCGTGTTTCGAGCGTGTCTGAGATCACAGGTCGATGTAAATGTATCAAAAACCTTCATTCTACTCAAATACAACACATCCATGCATTAAAAGTTGTCTGGCGCTTCTGTAACGAACGAAACATCGAAGAACACCTAAATCGTTATATATCGTGTTTCGAGCGTTTTTGAGATCACAACGCGTTGTAAATGTATCAAAAACATTCATTCTACTCAAATACACCACATCAATGCGTTAAAAGTTGTCTGGCACCGCTGAAGTGAACCAAACATCGAAGAACACCGAAGTCGATATATCGCGTGTTTCGAGCGTGTCTGAGATCACAGCTCGATGTAAATGCATCAAAACCATTCACTCGACTCAAATACATAACATCCATACATTAAACGTTTTCTCGCACCGCTGAAGCGAACGAAACTTTGGGCAACACCGAAATCGAGATATTGCGTGTTTCGAGCTCTTCTGAGATCTCAGCTCGATGTATATGTATCAAAAACCTTCATTCTACTCAAATACACAACATCCATGCGTTAAAAGTTGTCTGGCACCGCTGAAGCGAACCAAACATCGAAGAACACCGAAGTCGATATATCGCGTGTTTCGAGCGTGTCTGAGATCACAGCTCGATGTAAATGCATCAAAACCATTCACTCGACTCAAATACATAACATCCATACATTAAACGTTTTCTCGCACCGCTGAAGCGAACGAAACTTTGGGCAACACCGAAATCGAGATATTGCGTGTTTCGAGCTCTTCTGAGATCACAGCTCGATGTATATGTATCAAAAACCTTCATTCTACTCAAATACACAACATCCATGCGTTGAAAGTTGTCTGGTACCGTTGTAACGAACGAAACATTGAAGAACACCGAAATCGTGTTATCACGTGTTTCGAGCGTTTCTGAGATCACAGCTAGGTGTAAAAGAGCAAAAACCTTCATTCTACTCAAATACACCACATCCAAGCGTTAAAAGTGGTCTGGCGCTTCTGCAACGAACGAAAAATTGAAGAACACCGAAATCGAGATATCGCGTGTTTCGAGGTCTTCTGAGATCACAGCTCGATGTATATGTACCAAAAACCTTGATTCTACTCAAATACACAACATCCATGCGTTAAAAGTTGTCTGGCGCTTCTGTGACGAACGAAACATCGAAGAACACGAAAATCGTTATATCTCGTGTTCCGAGCGTATCTGACTTCACAGGTCGATGTAAATGTATCAAAAACCTTCATTCTACTCAAATACACAACATCCATGCGTTAAAAGTTGTCTGGCGCTTCTGTGACGAACGAAACATCGAAGAACACCAAAATCGTTATATCTCGCGTTCCGAGCGTATCTGACTTCACAGGTCGATGTAAAAGGGCAAAAACCTTCATTCTACTCATATACACCACATCAATGCTTTAAAAGTGGTCTGGCGCTTCTGCAACGAAGGAAAAATTGAAGAACACCGAAATCGAGATATCGCGTGTTTCGAGCGTGTCTGAGATCACAGGTCGATGTAAATGTATCAAAAACCTTCATTCTACTCAAATACAACACATCCATGCGTTAAAAGTTGTCTGGCGCTTCTGTAACGAACGAAACATCGAAGAACACCTAAATCGTTATATATCGTGTTTCGAGCGTTTTTGAGATCACAACGCATTGTAAATGTATCAAAAACATTCATTCTACTCAAATACACCACATCAATGCGTTAAAAGTTGTCTGGCACCGCTGAAGTGAACCAAACATCGAAGAACACCGAAGTCGATATATCGCGTGTTTCGAGCGTGTCTGAGATCACAGCTCGATGTAAATGCATCAAAACCATTCACTCGACTCAAATACATAACATCCATACATTAAACGATTTCTCGCACCGCTGAAGCGAACGAAACTTTGGGCAACACCGAAATCGAGATATTGCGTGTTTCGAGCTCTTCTGAGATCTCAGCTCGATGTATATGTATCAAAAACCTTCATTCTACTCAAATACACAACATCCATGCGTTAAAAGTTGTCTGGCACCGCTGAAGCGAACCAAACATCGAAGAACACCGAAGTCGATATATCGCGTGTTTCGAGCGTGTCTGAGATCACAGCTCGATGTAAATGCATCAAAACCATTCACTCGACTCAAATACATAACATCCATACATTAAACGTTTTCTCGCACCGCTGAAGCGAACGAAACTTTGGGCAACACCGAAATCGAGATATTGCGTGTTTCGAGCTCTTCTGAGATCACAGCTCGATGTATATGTATCAAAAACCTTCATTCTACTCAAATACACAACATCCATGCGTTGAAAGTTGTCTGGCACCGTTGTAACGAACGAAACATTGAAGAACACCGAAATCGTGATAACGCGTGTTTCGAGCGTTTCTGAGATCACAGCTAAGTGTAAAAGAGCAAAAACCTTCATTCTAATCAAATACACCACATCCATGCGTTAAAAGTGGTCTGGCGCTTCTGCAACGAACGAAAAATTGAAGAACACCGAAATCGAGATATCGCGTGTTTCGAGGTCTTCTGAGATCACAGCTCGATGTATATGTATCAAAAACCTTGATTCTACTCAAATACAACACATCCATGCGTTAAAAGTCGTCTGGTACCGTTGTAACGAACGAAACATTGAAGAACACCGAAATCGTGATATCACGTGTTTCGAGCGTTTCTGAGATCACAGCTAGGTGTAAAAGAGCAAAAACCTTCATTCTACTCAAATACACCACATCCAAGCGTTAAAAGTGGTCTGGCGCTTCTGCAACGAACGAAAAATTGAAGAACACCGAAATCGAGATATCGCCTGTTTCGAGCTCTTCTGAGATCACAGCTCGATGTATATGTACCAAAAACCTTGATTCTACTCAAATACACAACATCCATGCGTTAAAAGTTGTCTGGCGCTTCTGTGACGAACGAAACATCGAAGAACACGAAAATCGTTATATCTCGTGTTCCGAGCGTATCTGACTTCACAGGTCGATGTAAATGTATCAAAAACCTTCATTCTACTCAAATACACAACATCCATGCATTAAAAGTTGTCTGGCGCTTCTGTGACGAACGAAACATCGAAGAACACCAAAATCGTTATATCTCGCGTTCCGAGCGTATCTGACTTCACAGGTCGATGTAAAAGGGCAAAAACCTTCATTCTACTCATATACACCACATCAATGCTTTAAAAGTGGTCTGGCGCTTCTGCAACGAAGGAAAAATTGAAGAACACCGAAATCGAGATATCGCGTGTTTCGAGCGTGTCTGAGATCACAGGTCGATGTAAATGTATCAAAAACCTTCATTCTACTCAAATACAACACATCCATGCATTAAAAGTTGTCTGGCGCTTCTGTAACGAACGAAACATCGAAGAACACCTAAATCGTTATATATCGTGTTTCGAGCGTTTTTGAGATCACAACGCGTTGTAAATGTATCAAAAACATTCATTCTACTCAAATACACCACATCAATGCGTTAAAAGTTGTCTGGCACCGCTGAAGTGAACCAAACATCGAAGAACACCGAAGTCGATATATCGCGTGTTTCGAGCGTGTCTGAGATCACAGCTCGATGTAAATGCATCAAAACCATTCACTCGACTCAAATACATAACATCCATACATTAAACGTTTTCTCGCACCGCTGAAGCGAACGAAACTTTGGGCAACACCGAAATCGAGATATTGCGTGTTTCGAGCTCTTCTGAGATCTCAGCTCGATGTATATGTATCAAAAACCTTCATTCTACTCAAATACACAACATCCATGCGTTAAAAGTTGTCTGGCACCGCTGAAGCGAACCAAACATCGAAGAACACCGAAGTCGATATATCGCGTGTTTCGAGCGTGTCTGAGATCACAGCTCGATGTAAATGCATCAAAACCATTCACTCGACTCAAATACATAACATCCATACATTAAACGTTTTCTCGCACCGCTGAAGCGAACGAAACTTTGGGCAACACCGAAATCGAGATATTGCGTGTTTCGAGCTCTTCTGAGATCACAGCTCGATGTATATGTATCAAAAACCTTCATTCTACTCAAATACACAACATCCATGCGTTGAAAGTTGTCTGGTACCGTTGTAACGAACGAAACATTGAAGAACACCGAAATCGTGTTATCACGTGTTTCGAGCGTTTCTGAGATCACAGCTAGGTGTAAAAGAGCAAAAACCTTCATTCTACTCAAATACACCACATCCAAGCGTTAAAAGTGGTCTGGCGCTTCTGCAACGAACGAAAAATTGAAGAACACCGAAATCGAGATATCGCGTGTTTCGAGGTCTTCTGAGATCACAGCTCGATGTATATGTACCAAAAACCTTGATTCTACTCAAATACACAACATCCATGCGTTAAAAGTTGTCTGGCGCTTCTGTGACGAACGAAACATCGAAGAACACGAAAATCGTTATATCTCGTGTTCCGAGCGTATCTGACTTCACAGGTCGATGTAAATGTATCAAAAACCTTCATTCTACTCAAATACACAACATCCATGCGTTAAAAGTTGTCTGGCGCTTCTGTGACGAACGAAACATCGAAGAACACCAAAATCGTTATATCTCGCGTTCCGAGCGTATCTGACTTCACAGGTCGATGTAAAAGGGCAAAAACCTTCATTCTACTCATATACACCACATCAATGCTTTAAAAGTGGTCTGGCGCTTCTGCAACGAAGGAAAAATTGAAGAACACCGAAATCGAGATATCGCGTGTTTCGAGCGTGTCTGAGATCACAGGTCGATGTAAATGTATCAAAAACCTTCATTCTACTCAAATACAACACATCCATGCGTTAAAAGTTGTCTGGCGCTTCTGTAACGAACGAAACATCGAAGAACACCTAAATCGTTATATATCGTGTTTCGAGCGTTTTTGAGATCACAACGCATTGTAAATGTATCAAAAACATTCATTCTACTCAAATACACCACATCAATGCGTTAAAAGTTGTCTGGCACCGCTGAAGTGAACCAAACATCGAAGAACACCGAAGTCGATATATCGCGTGTTTCGAGCGTGTCTGAGATCACAGCTCGATGTAAATGCATCAAAACCATTCACTCGACTCAAATACATAACATCCATACATTAAACGTTTTCTCGCACCGCTGAAGCGAACGAAACTTTGGGCAACACCGAAATCGAGATATTGCGTGTTTCGAGCTCTTCTGAGATCTCAGCTCGATGTATATGTATCAAAAACCTTCATTCTACTCAAATACACAACATCCATGCGTTAAAAGTTGTCTGGCACCGCTGAAGCGAACCAAACATCGAAGAACACCGAAGTCGATATATCGCGTGTTTCGAGCGTGTCTGAGATCACAGCTCGATGTAAATGCATCAAAACCATTCACTCGACTCAAATACATAACATCCATACATTAAACGTTTTCTCGCACCGCTGAAGCGAACGAAACTTTGGGCAACACCGAAATCGAGATATTGCGTGTTTCGAGCTCTTCTGAGATCACAGCTCGATGTATATGTATCAAAAACCTTCATTCTACTCAAATACACAACATCCATGCGTTGAAAGTTGTCTGGCACCGTTGTAACGAACGAAACATTGAAGAACACCGAAATCGTGATAACGCGTGTTTCGAGCGTTTCTGAGATCACAGCTAAGTGTAAAAGAGCAAAAACCTTCATTCTAATCAAATACACCACATCCATGCGTTAAAAGTGGTCTGGCGCTTCTGCAACGAACGAAAAATTGAAGAACACCGAAATCGAGATATCGCGTGTTTCGAGGTCTTCTGAGATCACAGCTCGATGTATATGTATCAAAAACCTTGATTCTACTCAAATACACAACATCCATGCGTTAAAAGTCGTCTGGTACCGTTGTAAAGAACGAAACATTGAAGAACACCGAAATCGTGATATCACGTGTTTCGAGCGTTTCTGAGATCACAGCTAGGTGTAAAAGAGCAAAAACCTTCATTCTACTCGAATACACCACATCCAAGCGTTAAAAGTGGTCTGGCGATTCTGCAACGAACGAAAAATTGAAGAACACCGAAATCGAGATATCGTCAGTTTCGAGCGCGTCTGAGATCACAGCTCGATGTAAATGTATCAAAAACCTTCATTCTACTGAAATACAACACATCCATGTGTTAAAAGTTGTCTGGGACCGTTGTAACGAACGAAACATTGAAGAACACCGAAATCGGGATATCGCGTGTTTCGAGCGTGTCTGAGATCACAGCTCGATGTAAATGCATCAAAACCATTCACTCGACTCAAATACATAACATCCATACATTAAAAATTGTCTCGCACCGCTGAAGCGAACGAAACTTTGAGCAACACCGAAATCGAGATATCGCGTGTTTCGAGCTCTTCTGAGATCACAGCTCGATGTATATGTATCAAAAACCTTGATTCTACTTAAATACACCACATCAATGCGTTAAAAGTTGTCTGGCACCGTTGTAACGAACGAAACATTGAAGAACACCGAAATCGTGATATCGCGTGTTTCGAGCGTGTCTGAGATCACAGCTCGATGTAAATGCATAAAGCCCATTCACTCGACTCAAATACATAACATCCATACATTAAACGTTTTCTCGCACCGCTGAAGCGAACGAAACCTTGAAGAACACCGAAATCGAGATATTGCGTGTTTCGAGCTCTTCTGAGATCTCAGCTCGATGTATATGTATCAAAAACCTTCATTCTACTCAAATACACCACATCCATGCGTTGAAAGTTGTCTGGCACCGTTGTAACGAACGAAACATTGAAGAACACCGAAATCGTGATAACGCGTGTTTCGAGCGTTTCTGAGATCACAGCTAAGTGTAAAAGAGCAAAAACCTTCATTCTAATCAAATACACCACATCCATGCGTTAAAAGTGGTCTGGCGCTTCTGCAACGAACGAAAAATTGAAGAACACCGAAAACGAGATATCGCGTGTTTCGAGCTCTTCGGAGATCACACCTCGATGTATATGTATCAAAAACCTTGATTCTAATCAAATACACCACATCCATGCGTTAAAAGTGGTCTGGCGCTTCTGCAACGAACGAAAAATTGAAGAACACCGAAATCGAGATATCGCGTGTTTCGAGCTCTTCTGAGATCACAGCTCGATGTATATGTATCAAAAACCTTGATTCTACTCAAATACACAACATCCATGCGTTAAAAGTGGTCTGGTACCGTTGTAACGAACGAAACATTGAAGAACACCGAAATCGTGATAACGCGTGTTTCGAGCGTTTCTGAGATCACAGCTAAGTGTAAAAGAGCAAAAACCTTCATTCTAATCAAATACACCACATCCATGCGTTAAAAGTGGTCTGGCGCTTCTGCAACGAACGAAAAATTGAAGAACACCGAAAACGAGATATCGCGTGTTTCGAGCTCTTCGGAGATCACACCTCGATGTATATGTATCAAAAACCTTGATTCTAATCAAATACACCACATCCATGCGTTAAAAGTGGTCTGGCGCTTCTGCAACGAACGAAAAATTGAAGAACACCGAAATCGAGATATCGCGTGTTTCGAGCTCTTCTGAGATCACAGCTCGATGTATATGTATCAAAAACCTTGATTCTACTCAAATACACAACATCCATGCTTTAAAAGTGGTCTGGTACCGTTGTAACGAACGAAACATTGAAGAACACCGAAATCGTGATATCGCGTGTTTCGAGCGTTTCTGAGATCACAGCTAAGCGTAAAAGAGCAAAAACCTTCATTCTACTCAAATACACCACATCCTTGCGTTGAAAGTTGTCTGGCACCGTTGTAACGAACGAAACATTGAAGAACACCGAAATCGTGATATCGCGTGTTTCGAGCGTTTCTGAGATCACAGCTAAGTGTAAAAGAGCAAAAACCTTCATTCTACTCAAATACACCACATCCATGCGTTAAAAGTAGTCTGGCGCTTCTGCAACGAACGAAAAATTGAAGAACACCGAAATCGAGATATCGCGTGTTTCGAGCTCTTCTGAGATCACAGCTCGATGTATATGTATCAAAAACCTTCATTTTACTCAAATACAACACATCCATGCGTTAAAAGTCGTCTGGTACCGTTGTAACGAACGAAACATTGAAGAACACCGAAATCGTGATATCACGTGTTTCGAGCGTTTCTGAGATCACAGCTAGGTGTAAAACAGCAAAAACCTTCATTCTACTCAAATACACCACATCCAAGCGTTAAAAGTGGTCTGGCGCTTCTGCAACGAACGAAAAATTGAAGAACACCGAAATCGAGATATCGCCTGTTTCGAGCACGTCTGAGATCACAGCTCGATGTAAATGTATCAAAAACCTTCATTCTACTGAAATACAACACATCCATGCGTTAAAAGTTGTCTGGCGCTTCTGTAACGAACGAAACATCGAAGAACACCGAAATCGTTATATATCGTGTTTTGAACGTTTTTGAGATCACAACGCGTTGTAAATGTATCAAAAACATTCATTCTGCTCAAATACACAACATCCATGCGTTAAAAGTTGTCTGGCACCGCTGTAATGAACGAAACATCGAAGAACACCGAAATCGTTATATCGCGTGTTTCGAGCGTTTTCGAGATCACATCTAGTTGTAAATGTATCAAAAACCTTTATTCTACACAAATACACAACATACATGCATTAAACGTTGTCTCGCACCGCTGAAGCGAAGCATACATCGAAGAAAACCGAAATCGTGATATCGCGTGTTTCGAACGTTTCTGAGATCACAGCTCGATGAAAATGAATCAAAAACCTTAATTCGGCTCAAATACATAACTTCCATGCGTTAAAAGTTGTCTGGGACCGCTGCAGCGAACGACACATGAAAGCACACCGAAATCGAGATATCTCGTGTTTGGAGCGTTTCTGAGATCACAGCTCGAAGCAAATGTATAAAAAACCTTGATTCTACTCAAATACACAACATCCATGCGTTAAAAGTTGTCTGGCACCACTGAAGCGAACCAAACATCGAAGAACACCGAAATCGAGATATCGCGTGTTTCGAGCTCTTCTGAGATCACAGCTCGATGTATATGTATCAAAAACCTTCATTCTACTCAAATACATAACATCCATGCGTTAAAATTTGTCTGGGACCGCTGAAGCGAACGACACATAAAAGAACACCGAAATCGAGATATCTCGTGTTTGGAGCGTTTCTGAGATCACAGCTCGATGTAAATGTAAAAAAAGCTTGATTCTACTCAAATACACAACATCCATGCGTTAAAAGTTGTCTGGCGCTAGTAGTAAGGTACAGGTATAGGGAGACGACACTTCCCCCTCCCCTCCGCCCCCTGTCTAGAGGCTTGGTGCCAGTGCTAGTCAGGTGGAGGGGGAAGAGTGGGGGTAAATTCCCCGGGCTGTGATTGGTCTAAAAAACCCCCCTCTCCTCCCCCACTCCTTCGGGAAAATTTTCCCTGTAATGTTTGAGAGGAGTGGGGGTTAATTTGCATAATTCCCCGAGCTCTGATTGGCCGGAAAAAACCCCCTCTTCTCTCCCACTCCTTCGGGAAAATTTTCCCTGTAATGTTTGAGCGGTGGTGGGACTGATTAGCATAATTCCCCGAGCGTGGGTTGGTTGCTAGGTCCCCTCTCTTCCGCCCCCGCCACTCCTTCGAATTTTCCCTGTGTCGTCTTGCCCGAGCGCGGTGGTGAGAGTGGGGAAGCGTTTCTCGTGGGCCTAGACTCGCTGAGCTCTGGCATCCCCTCTCCTCCGTCGCCGCCGCCGCCGCCGCCGCCGCCGCCCCCCGCTCCTTCGGTTGAATTTTCTCTGTGTCGCGACCGTGCGCACGAGCCCGCGCGTCTTGGCGGTGAGTGGGGGCGACTGGCGTGGGCCTTGATTCCCCGTGCGCTGGTTGGCTGTTAAGCCCGTGGAGGTGATTTCCCGGGCGCTGATTGGCCGGTTGAGATTTTGTCCACCGCGTCAGATTTTCGAGGTAAAATCGAGCGCGATCGTGCAGCAGCAGCCGTCGGTATTGTAGATTTTTAGCCTACGATCGGTAACTAGCGATTTTCGATGGTAAGTTTTCCATGTGGGTAAGTATTACAAATGGTGAAACAGAATTTTCCTGCCGGTTTTCGCTGGGCGGATGATGGTAATTTTGTTCGGGAAGGTAAGTCGTGAAATAAAAATAAGATTTTCACATAAGTAATTTTATTAGGCCGTTGTACACGAAGACAGAGAAGTTTACAGATACACGATTGTCACGAAAAGAGCCAAAGTATAAAAATTAAAGTACATCTTATAGGTAATTACAATATGATACGATGATGATGATTATGACTGCCGTCGTTGTATGATACAAATGAGAAATTATATAGATTGTCGCGGGGGCTTCGCTTATAAACAGACACAGAACACTCATATTTACAGGGTTTGTCGTTATTGGGTTGTCTCCTGATTTTTCACCGCAAGTACTTTCCGCAGCTCGTGTGTGATAAACGCGGTGCACAATACGGTGAGCTCGAGGAACACGATGCCGAACGTGAGTTCGACAAATTCAGCATCCATGCGATGCTGTACGGCGTCTTTCAAAGATTTGAAATTATTTTTTATCAATTCTTTGACGCGCTGTTCGTTGATTTTTTCGGGTGTTTCGTCGGCCGGAATATGCAGCAGCAATTCGGAGCAAAGTACTTCGGCGCACTTCTGAACATGTGCGGCGTTCCTTTGAAGTCGTCTGAAGCGCTCGTCGGTGCACACCATTATCTGCAGCAGCCCGTCGTACGATGGTTTCTGCATCACCACAGCGGGTGAATAATTCTTGCGTTTCTTCTTCGGTGGTTGCTCGGGTTCCAGCTGACTCTCGGTCACCTCATCAACGGGTGTTTCTTCAACACGGCGATCAAACACAATAGATTTCGACCCGTAACTTGTCGTGAAGAGTATCTCGCAGTCCGCGATGTATATCGGTGCCGGAGTGCGCCAGCCCGATCCCCAGACGACCTTTTGCCCATCGGCAAAATACTTCGATAAATCGGGAAGATGCGCTTGCAGTAGAGTCCAATCCTTAGCCTCGAAAACAATACCACCAGTCGTGTTATTGTTCTGCAGTTTTACGATCGGATGTATACTTCCATCGGCTCGCGGCTGTAGGCCGACGCTCACCCTCTTCGTCTCGGACTGGTTGAGTCCGTACGTAGTTCCGAGAATTAGGGGTCCTTCGAGGCGTTTCTTTTCGATGTCCGACAGCACGCGGTACATGGTTGAAGGTTGCAGATCGCTGTCGCGCTGATTTTCGGATGTGATAGCCTGGCTCATGTTGAACAATAGACCGTGCGGTGAAGCGTCGAGGATAAAAGACTGCGTAATATCGCGTAAACGGTCTTTACTGAAGTCACGGGCCGACTGCCGCTTTCTACTGTTGCAGGGGTGTTTATATATGCGCTTCACGGTGGCCTAGACCCTCGAAATATCACACGTGCTGTCAAAAGGTGGGGGGTGTGATACCGGTTAGCTGCTGTGTACAGGTGTACATATAGCGCTGGATTCACCAGATGTGTGTAAGAAGCGCCAGATTGTTTGCTAACAGATATTTCAGGGTGGTCCGGCGGGTGTGTGTGTGTGTGTGTGTGTGTGTATGTGATTTCCCTTCTCAGTCGTAAGAATTTCGAACGGCAGTAAATCGTTGTCTAGCCGAGGGAAAGATAGCTATCGTCGTCTGTTGCGACGAGGCAGTGGTTTGACGCGCCGCAGACCCACTGTTGTATAAATTAAAGATAAAATAGTGTAGGCCCGGAGGTAATAAAAATTGTAATTGATAGCTATCGCTGCGAAAGAGCTTTACGGTGGTCTGTTTGAGGGGGTGATGGTGTCGCTAACCGGCTGTCGCGGGTCGTGTCATTGTCTACGTCAAGGTGTTGGCGTGCCGCCGCGGCTACCTGTATAGACGGTCGAGCGGCGAAGGGTTTTCCGGCTGGTAGTGCGGAGGGCTGGCTATGGGAAAAGTATCGATGGCTCGGTCGAGGGTCGCTGTCGATCTTTTAGGACATCTCCGCGAGATGCTGTATTGTTTTTATGCTTATTGCGGGTGTTCGAACTTTTTTTTACAAGGGGTATGCAACGCCAAGGTCATCGCGGTATTTTGCTGACCGTCTGTCTTGCCGTTTTCGATGAGTCAAAAGATCCCTCCCGGGCATTGGCTTAGAGCTTTGGCCAATGTTTACCTTCCAAAGATAGTTTTAGTCTCCTTCCACCTCATTTGCGACACCAAATCTGGTTACGGGGGTGTGGTTAAAAGTATACTGAATTTGGAAAGACAGAGTCTGTTTAATCTGTCTTCAGACGTCACTAGTGACACTTCGCCGCGCATCGTGCAGTCTAACGTCGACTTCCGTGTGTCTGTGTGTGACTGTATTGCAAGTGTGCGTTTGCGAAAATTGTATCGTGTCGCCGAAACTTGTGTTTGTGACGTGAAGCGAGGACAGCCACAGCAGCAGCAAACTTCGAAGCTTGTGTGTGTGTTTGTGAGCGAGGACAACCGCAGCAGCAGCAGCACCAGCAACTTGTGTGTGTGTGTTTGTTTTTGTGTGTGAAGCGACACATTTAAAATAAAAAAATGCAGTGTGACCGGGCTCGCGACCTCATTAAGGCCATCCTTAAGACGGCCAATTTAGTAAAAATTAGGAGCGCGGTGATTGCTCGGCGGTGCACGACGCGTTGGGCGACGGCCGTACGCGCTATGAGCCTCGGCGCCGCTCGGCATGAGTTGCGCTCCATTTTGCGCCGTCTACCCTTAAGGGTTATCGCTCGGGCGCACGAGCATGGTGCGTTTGAGGCGTCGGCGTACGCGGTAGTCATCGCGTGTCAGGTTTTGCGCGAGCGCAACCTGCACTTCTGGCCCATCGCGAGAGCGCTTCTCGGGTGTGAGGACGAAGCGACGCGAGCGCTATTTAGCCCCGCGCTCGATTCCTCGTTGGAGGAGGAGGAGGAGGAGGAGGCTGACAATACCGGCGACAGGCCCGTCAACGACGACAACGACGACGACGACGACGACGACGACGACGACAACGACGCGGTCGACGAGGCAGAAGCTGTCCAAGAGCGTCCCGAGGGCATGGCGGTCGACGAAGCACCCTCGGCTGATAACGCTGGCCCCGCGTCACCCGAGCCGGTACACCTGGAGCCCGTCGTGGTGGTTAGGCGCGCGCCTATCTATGATAGTCCTGCGTCGCCTGACCCCGAGCCGATCGAGGCCGACAACGACGACGACGACGAGGCTCCGCGGCACCTGCAGGCGCGGCTCCAATTTTGGGAGCAGGACGCGAACGGCAGATGGGTCCTGGACGAGAGCGACAGCGACACCGACAGCGACATAACCGCCGACGTGGAGGATTCGGGCTTCGACAGCGCCGAAGCGGCGGACCTGTTCGTCGGCGACAGCGACGACGAGGAACAGCAGGTTCCCGGAGAGCGACAGCTCATCGTCGCGGAGCCAGAGGAGGATGTCGCCGGGGTGCCAAACGTCGCGGCTGTCGTGGGAGTGGTGAGCAGCAGCACCGACGCTGACGCTGTGGAGCAGCGTGTTCCGGGTGAGCCCGCAGCGAGGGTCAACACGGACAACGAGGCGACGGTGCCGGAGGCTGAGTTCAGCGACAGCGCGACGGAGCCGGACGACCGTATGTCTAGCCCTGGCAACGACGACAACAGCGGGAACAGCGACGACGAAACTGTCGTCATGGGCGAGCTGGTCAACGTGCCGCAAGACCAGCCGAGCAGAGCAGAGCGTAAGTTTTAAATTTTTATTTATGTAAAATATATATATATATATATATACACGAGCGTACCGGTTTAACTTGCGATTGCGTTAAACCCTAGGTGTACGATCGTGGTTGGGGGTAGCGCGGGACGAAGAACGCGAGCAACAACAACAACAACAGCAGGGTGGAGCAGGCGACCAGGATGGCCCGTTATTGGTAAATAACCAGGCCTTGTCAGTCCATCTTGACAATCCTGTCGAACCCGCTCCCAACAGCCCTAACCCGCCGTCTAACGCTCCCTCGACCTCGGACTCCGATGAACGTGGCAGCATCGACGAGTCCGTAGATCTCGTTCCAGACTGGCGACCATACATGCGTATTACTCGTCTAGACTGGCACGATTCCTACGGACAAGTCGGCGAGGGGTCGGACTCGTACGACGAGGACGATGACCTCGTTGTTGTCCGTTTTTTGGAGTCGTTTCGCGACTTTTCCGAGGAGTAAATTTTAATTCGGGGCTGTACGTTTCAGCAGGTCGCGGCGTTGCGGCAAGCGGTGGCGGAGCAGCAGGCGCGGGAGAATCGCGTGCACGGAGGTTGTACGGAGCGTCTGCACTTGTACAACCTCCTGCGCCAGCTGCAGGATCGCCAACCACAATAGGAGTAGCGACAGCGGTATCATCATCATCATCATCATCATCATCATCATCATCATCATCATCATCATCATCATCATCATCATCATCATCATCTTCATCATCTTCATCTTCATCATCTTCATCTTCATCATCTTCATCGTCATCATCATCGTCATCATCATCATCATCATCATCATCATCATCATCATCATCATCATCATCATCATCATCATCATCATCATCATCATCATCACCGATGGAAACAGAGGCTTGGATCGCCGAGACGGAGGCCGCCGTACGCCAACTGGTAAGCGAGCACAGAAATTTTCAAGTAGGCGGCGGCGGCGGCGGAGGCCATGCGGGGCCCAGTAGAAATAATTTAGGTTTAATAAATCGAATTGACGACGACGGCGACGACAATGATGGCGAAAACGACGACGGTGACAACGTCGATGAGCCTGACAACGGCGGCGCGCGTCTTAGAGTCCCGGTCGGTAAAGATAGCGCGGGAGTCGTTGACGATTACGACGTTGTCGCGACCGCTGGATATCGTTTTAAAATTTTAGGCGAGCCGCGGTTCCGTGTTTCACCGCGATTTAAGACGACGTGCGTGCAGACCGATGTCGTGCTGGCTTCACCACCGACCGGCATTAATCCAATCTCGTGGATACACAACGCGATTCGCGACATCCACGCGCATTTTATTTCGGGACGCTCGGCGAATGATCTTATAGGCGTGGGGTTTACGGCCGAGGGGATGACCGACGGTATCGCGGGGCTGTCGTTGAGGCCCATATGGCGATTCGAATCTTCCCAATTGTGGGAGCTCTTGTGCAGCGTCAACCAGAGCGCTCGAATCCTGTCGGTGTACGATACGTTGGTTTTCACCGTAACGTATGTCGACACGATCGCGGGTGCGGGTGGCTTGGCTGAGAAGATCGACAGTAATCGTTCGGTAGTGGCTATCGACAACGCCGACAATTTATGTTTGCCTCGCTCGCTCGTCGTGGCTCTTGCAAATTTACGATGCAAGCGCGAGCGCACGGACGAAGCTAAGAATTTTTATGACCGAATACGTCATAAAAAATCGAAGCTTCAGAGGTGCGAGGCAAACAAACTTGTCAGCGATGCGGGCGTCACGGTGCCAGCGACGGGGTGCGGGCTACCTGAGATCGAGTCGCTCCAGCAGCACTTTATGGCTTCGAAAGTCGCTATAGTGGTGTACGACTGGGCCTCTCTAGGTAGCGGGGCTGAGCCGATTTTCGACGGTCAAACGAGATTTCAGCACACACAGGCGCAATCAATTTTAAATATTGCATATTTTCGGGAACAAAGACACTACAGCCCGATAACCAATTTATTACCTGCAGGCGGTGCTAGGAATTATTGCATACCGTGTAATTCCTCGTACCGCCATTTACATCAGCACAAGTGCACGAGCACTTGCCCGCGCTGTTACTCCTCGCCGCCGTGCGCGGTCAGATCTCCGGATGTCGACGGCGACGACGGCGAGAAGTGGGAGTGCGAGGAGTGCAACCGGTTTTTTCATAGCGCTGTGTGTTTTGAAAATCATCTGAAGCCTCGCGAAAGTCGGCTCAAAATGTCGCACGCCGAACGCAAAACCGTGTGTCAAACGGTTCGCTTCTGTCGGCAATGCTCGAAGCTCGTTGACACGGCAAAGCGCGCTCACGATTGCGGTAAATCGTTTTGCCAGCTGTGTCGTAGCGTGCACGGGTACAATGACCCCTGCTACATGCAGCCTCTGGCCCCGCGAGCGATCGCGTCAGACGGAAAACCGCGGACCCTTTTCATTTTCTACGATTTCGAGACACGTCAGGACGAGCCGTACACTGCAGCGCAGGGTGACGATAGGCACGAGCATGTCGTCACACTTTGCGTTGCACAGCAGCTCTGCGAGGTGTGCCTCGAGACCGTCGAAGATGTGGGATTTGCCGACCCCTGTGTATGGTGTGGTGTTCGAAAACACGTTTTTTGAAGATCGCCCGTCGAGGAGTTGGTGAATCTGGCCGTACGTCGCTCGACGGCGTTCCGAAAAATCGTGTGCATCGCGCACAATGCCAAGGCCTTCGACGCGCAATTCGTATTGCGTCATGTGGTCGAAAGTTGTAGCGATCTCGGGGCCCCCGAATTAATTCTTACGGGTAACGCGATAATTTCAATGCGACTCGGGCGCACTGCCTTTATCGATAGCCTCAATTATTTTCACATGCGGCTCAGTGCTCTTCCGCAAGCCTTCGGTTTCGCGGATAAAATGGGCAAGGGATACTTCCCGCACCTCTTTAACACCCGAGCCAACCAGGGCTACCGAGGCGCGCTACCTGCGCCAGAGTTCTACTCGCCGGACACAATGAGTCCGCTCGAGCGAGACGAATTTTACGCCTGGCACACCGCGAGAGCCGAGACCGATGAATATTTCGATTTCCAGGTTGAAATTGAAAAATATTGCTCACTGGACGTGGATATTCTCAGGCGTGCATGCAAAGCATTCCGGAGAATCTTCATTGAAGTGGGCAACGTTTGTCCATTCACCGAGGCATCGACAATCGCATCGGCCTGCTCCAAGGTGTTTAGGCGCAACTTCCTCAAGCCCGATACAATCGGACTCATTCCGAACGGTGGGTATAGGCTCGCGGAGCAGCACTCGAGTCAGGCCAACACATGGCTTCTGTGGGTCGAGCATTGTCTGGGGCACGAGATCGTTCACGCGACTAGGGGTCGTGAATTTCGGCTACCTGAAGGCCCACTCGTTGACGGCTACCTGCAGCTCGGTGACGACCGTTTTGTGTTTCAATTTCACGGGTGTTATTGGCATGGGTGTCCTCGTTGTTTCCCCGACAATCGTACGCTGAAGTCGCGTGCCACTGTCGAGACATACGAGGACCGCTATGAGCGCACTCTTGCAATTGACGCAAAAATTCGTGCATCCGGGTATCAGCTCGAAACGATGTGGGAATGCGAATTCGCGGAGCTGCGCCGATCAAACCCGGCAATAGACGAGTGTCTGCGCAAGCATCCGCGCTTGCAAACCGTGACGTTGAACCCTCGCGACGGGTTTTACGGCGGTCGTACTGGTAACACGGTGACTGTGTACGACGTAGCGCCAAACGAGCGAATCAGTTACATTGATATCTGCTCGCTGTATCCATACATATCAAAGGTTGGCCGCTTCCCAAAGGGCCACCCGAAGATATACGTGGACACAGAGTGCGAGGAATTATTGAATGGCTCGTTTGACGCCTTAGGCACGACGGTCAATGGGATGATCAAGTGCACGGTGTTACCGCCTCGGGACCTCTTCCACCCTGTGCTACCTGTGCGCATGCACGGAAAGCTGCTGTTTCCCCTGTGCCGTACCTGCACCGAGGAAAGAGCGCAGACAGCGTGTTCTCACGAGGACACAGCTGACCGCGTGTTCACGGGTACATGGGTCGTGGACGAGGTGCGAAAGGCCATCGAGATGGGTTACGTGGTGGAAAAGATCTCGATAATCTGGGCCTACGAGATGACGCAGTACGACCCGGTGACACGCGAGGGTGGCCTCTTTGTCGAATATATCAACACGTTTTTACGTATCAAACAAGAGGCTAGCGGCTGGCCCGCAGAGTGTACGGATGCGGAATCCAAGGCCCGCTACGTCGAGGAGTACGAGCGTGCCGAGGGTATACGCCTCGACAGCGAGAAGATCGCAAAAAATCCGGGACTGCGGGCCGTGGCAAAACTCTGCCTGAATTCCTTTTGGGGAAAATTCGGGCAGAGGTCTAACTTGACGCAGACAACGGTCGTCAATAGCCGCGAGCAATTATTGCTGCTTCTCGGAGATAACGACAAAGAGGTCCACCGTCTATTGCCGGTTAATGATCGCGTGATGTACGCGAATTGGTCGTGTATCGACGAAGCCGTGGTGACCTCTGCACAAACGAGTGTCGTTATCGCGGCGTACACAACAGCTCAGGCGCGGCTAAAACTTTACAACTATCTCGAGCGGTTGGGAAGACGCGTGCTATATTACGACACGGACTCGGTGATTTTTGTCAGCACCGGTGCAGCAGGTGAATGGGTGCCACCGCTGTGAAATCTTCTCGGTGATATGACAAGCGAGCTAAAGGAGCCAAGCGATTTTATAAAATCGTTTGTCTCCGGAGGCCCGAAGTTTTACGGCTACGAAGTCGTAAACGCAGCTAATCCCGAGAAGGTTATAAAAACCGAGTGTAAGGTGAAGGGCCTGTCTCTGAATTACGGAAATTCTCTAAAGGTAAACTTCCGCTCCATCAGAGAAATGATTGAGTCGGATTTACCGGAGGAAAACCACGAGGCTATAATGCTGAATTTCTCATCAATTCAGAGAACGGCCCTTCACAACGTGATAACCCGAAAAGAAACAAAAACCTGTCGAGTCGTGTGTCGGAAACGTCGTCACGTTACGCACGCGCTATCGCTACCGTTCGGGTATAAAGACTAGCGCCGACCACCCCGTTATTAGGTTCATCCTCGTCGCCCTCGTCGTTGTCGTTGTCGTTATTGTCGTCGTTTTAACATATATATATATATATAAGAATTTTTAATATTAAGTTTTAAATTAGTTTTATATTGTTATATATATTAAATATTATATGTGTATGTGTTTGCGTGAGCGTGTGAAGCTGCGAAATTGTATTTTTAAATGTATATTAGAAATGTATGGATTTGTGCGCGCGTGTGTGTGTGTGTGTGAATCGGCTATTTTGCCACAACATGTTGTGGGAAAATAGCCAAAAATGTAATTTTAGACTATATTAAATGTGTATGTGTGTGTGTGTGTGTGTGTGTGTGTGTGTGTGTGAATCGCCTATTTTCCCACAACATGTTGTGGGAAAATAGCAAAAAAATGAAATAAATATATAAACTTTTTACCGTGAATAAATATTATTTACTTGTACCTCCTTCTTCTCCGCCCCTCTCCACCATCTCATCTACCATAATAATTTTAAATAAAAAAAAAAATAAAAAATATTTCACGTTTTCACCAAAATTACTTTCCCTCCCAGCGTTAATTTTTAATATTCGGAGCGCCTGCGTCCGCGCTACAGCGAAGCCAGCTGCGTCGATGGGCCTTATGAGCGAGAGCGCGCGCGCGCGCGAGAGAGAGAGAGAGAGAGAGAAAGGTAAGTATCTGGTACTGTTGCTGCTGCTGCTGCTGCTGCTGCTGCTGCTGCTGCTGCTGGTGCTGCTGTTGCTGCTGCTGCTGGTGCTGCTGCTGCTGCTGCTGCTGCTGCTGCTGCTACTGCTGAAAGCGATGATGGTGGGGGAGCGCGGTATACAGGCTTATCGCCCTCGCTCGCTCGCTCCTTCAGCTGATCGGAGCGAACGAGGGCCCGCGCGCGCGCGCGCGCTCGCGTATATAAGCTGGACCACCGCGCCCGGCCGCGCACACGTCGTATAAGCTTATAACGACGTGTGTCCGACGCGCCGCCGCCGCCGCCGCCGCCGCCGCCGGGGAACAGCTTGTCGTTGGGGGGCCCAAGTGAGCCAGCGTAGCAGGTAATAGTGACCGTCTGTTGGTAAATCGACCGCGCGCGCGCACACCCAAAAAATGGACGTTCGTTGGAAACATCCATGGACTTCGTTAATCTGTGGCCCAACCGGTTGTGGTAAAACAGTTTTCGTTCGACGATTTCTACGTAACCTCGAGGCAATGAGTGACACCCGTTTTGCGCGTATACTTTTTTATTACGGGGATAATCTTGACCGTGACACCGAGGCATTGTTTAATCGAGGCTCTGCGGCGACCACACCGAAAATCGAATTTCACGAGGGATTACCGCAACCGGAGGATTATTCTCATGACAATGACGCCGCGAAGCTAGTCATTATCGACGATTTGATGCGTGAGTCATCAAACAATACAATCGTCGATTTATTCACAAAAGGCAGTCATCATAAAAATATCAGTGTTATTTTTATAACACAGAATATTTTCCATCAAGGCCACGGACAACGAGATATTTCGCTAAACGCGAATTATATAGTTATTTTTAAAAATCCCCGAGATCGTGCACAAACACAGCATCTCGCGCGACAAGTTTATCCCGAAGATCCACGATTTCTCTCGGAGGCGTATCATGACGCAACAGCGCAACCGCACGGCTACCTTCTTCTCGATCTGAAGCAGTCGACACCGGATATTTGCCGTTGCCGTACGACAATATTTCCCGACGACGCACAAATGCAAGTATACGTGCCGAAAAATAAACGATCACGCAGATGACGACGCATTATTCACGGCGTATTTAGAGCTTTGCGGTTATGTCTATTATGGTAGTAGCTCGATCGTCGGCAATGCGCAAACATCGTGCAGACAACATGGCGAGGCAGCAGCAGCAGCAGCAGCAGCAGCAGCAGCATCGAGCGACGGTAAAGAAGCGCGGTGGAAATCGGCAGTGGCCTGCACGGCTGCCGATCGGTCAACGCCACGCGGCCCTACTCAACGCTCTATGCCATGCGAATAGAGCACAACAAAAAGCCCTACTACGCACGTCCGATGAATCGCTAGTCAAGTGTATTTGCGAATGCGCGTTAAACGTACTACATGGTGTGGTGGAGCTAAAACCAGCGGCAAAAAAACGTTTGGGACGATTTAAACATGTGTTGCGACAACTAGCGCCACCACTACGACACGTGGACTCCCGACGACGACGACGACGAAACAGGGAAAATCAGAATGGTGGCGGAAAGAGACGCGTAGATGGCGTTAGTGGCGCTCGTAAACGACGAAGATTTAATTGGCGCTTGAAAAAACGTATTATGATGCAAAAAGGATGTGGCGCATTTTTGCCCCTTTTATTAGCACCCATTATCACGGGCCTATTTAGTAGACTGTTTGGCGGCAACGGTGGTGGTGGTTGAAGTGGTTAAAAAATTAACAATGGAACACGCAAAGAAAATGGTTTTAGTACCGGCGGAGGAGGTGGTGGTGGCACCGCCGACAACGGTGAACGAGCCAATGATCGGCGGCGGCGGCGGCGGCGGCGTTCAAAAATCCGCTCAGACTCCGGGCAATCCTATATCACGACTTGATGGTGAACTTGCGAGTATCTTAAACTCGGGGAAATATCCTGATGATGGCGCCAAATGGAAAGCATATCTACAAGTTCTACAACGATATTTGTATCTCGTTGAGACACGGAATGGACCACCAGATCCATCGTTACCTGGAGTAAAAGCAATAGCAGCAGCAGCAGCATCGTCATCGCAACCGGAAAATCACGATTTCAACGTGACTAATATTGTGAACAGCGTGCCGGCAAAACATCAACGTAGAGCTCACGCTTTACTGCTATATATGCGTAATTCACCGCGTGTGTCACAACGAGTCAGCTGGG
Source organism: Pimpla rufipes (assembly GCA_963932165.1). Lineage (NCBI taxonomy): Eukaryota > Metazoa > Arthropoda > Insecta > Hymenoptera > Ichneumonidae > Pimpla > Pimpla rufipes. The sequence goes on from OZ010640.1 coordinate 7,803,958, forward strand.
ACAACGAGGGACGTGTGACTATCGACGGAGTGCTCATTCACAATTCGAACATTCTCGATCTTGTTAATGACGCAACACGTGAGAGAAAAGATTTCAAAGCCAACGGCAGGCGTCAGTTTATTCGGAGCCTTCGAGAATGTGCTGTACCACATGAATTTGTCGGAAATAATGAATTATGGGCTATTGGTGGCCGGAGTGCTGCTGGTGCTGCTGGTGATGCTGCTACTATTGCCGGTGTAAAACGTCGAAGAAACGATTCAACGCATTATAACAACGATGCCAGCGACGAAGACGACGACGACGACGACGACGACGACGCTGAAGAGAACTACGAACCCAGTGCAAAAAGATCGAAAAATAAGCGGGTGCGACAGTGGTACGAACCACCGATCAGCCGTAAACACCGTCGAAGAAAAGTGACCATACCTGCTGCTGCTGCTGCTGCTGCTGCTGCTGCTGCTGCCGACCCCGATCCTCGAGAGATACCTGTAGCGAGTTCGACACCGTTTAGGGCAGCAAGGAGGAGGCAGAAACCTGTTACACCTACAGATCGACGAATTACCGCTGGTGCAAAACGTATTCTCGAAACTTCTATCACGGGGAAAAGAGCACGATCTCGCCCCGGATTTGATTATTGGCTTCGAGCGTAAATACGTGCAATATGAAATTCGAAAACTCATATTACGATCCCGTGCATCCTGCGAGTTACTCCGGTGCACGGCATCTAATAAGTATTAAAAAAAATAAACCAATCAATGTTTATGACTGGTTGAGCCAACAAGACGCCTATACACTACATAAACCCGTGAGACGACAATTCCCACGACTTCACTATAATGTCGACAATATAGACGATGTTTGGGAAGCCGATCTCGTGGATGTGCGATCGATAAAAAATTATAACGATAATGTCGCTTACCTACTCACGGTCATTGATGTGCTAAGCAAATTTGCATGGGTCGAACCGCTACCGGATAAAACTGTGCACTCTGTCACCGAGGCATTTAAACGAATTTTCGAACGCAGCGAGGGTCGCTTACCCGTATACCTGCAGACCGACAAAGGCAAAGAATTTGTCGGCAAAGAATTACAGACTTTTCTACAAAAAGCCGAAATTCGTTTTCGAGTTACACGTAATCCCGATATAAAAGCCGCAATTGTCGAGCGATTTAATCGCACACTGAAAGAACGAATGTGGCGCTACTTCACACATCGAAATACACGACGATACATCGATGTATTACAAAAATTTACTTACGCCTATAATCACGCAAGACACTCGTCAATTAAGATGCAACCGGCTGCTGTGACGCTATACAATGCGAATGTCGCACTGCAGAATATGACAAACGCGGCGGTGAAGCAACGAGAAAAAAGACGTCACACTAAGGTTAAATACAACCGCGGCAATTACGTGAGGATTAGTCGAACAAAAGGCACCTTCGAGAAAGGTTACGAGCGAAATTGGAGTGAAGAAATTTTTCAAATCGCGAAAGTCACGACCCGTCAAGGAATACAAATTTACGAACTACGAGATCTCGAGGGAGAATTAATCGATGGATTTTTCTACACCGAGGAAATAACACCTGTGCACGAGAAACGCCTGACTGCAGATCAAGATTTTAAAATCGATCGTATCTTACGGACCAAAGGACGAGGCGCGAAGAAACAACTTTTCGTCAGCTGGGTAGGCTACCCCTCGAAATTTAACTCTTGGATACCTGCGGCTAACGCCTACACCCTCGACACCTGACAAACGCCGCCGCGCGCGCGCGCTCGCCCGCTCGAAGCCACCCGTCATCGTCGCCGCCGCCGCCGCCGCCGCAACCGTCATCATGTACAACGACGAAAACTTTTATCTCGTATTACCGAGTAACAGCAGTATGCATTATTATCCGGAAAACACGACAACGCATTTTATTACACAACTTTCACGTGAAGTACTGTTGAACGGCCACTGGACCGTGGGTTTATCGGAAATACATATACCCTGCACAATGGCGCACTTACAGCGAGAAGACACGCTGATTCAATGGATAGCGTGCGACAACAACTTGGAATATAAGAACGCTCACATACCGTACGGTGTTTACAAAAACCACGAAGATCTCATGACAAAGATGAACAATGTACCGGGCCTTCGTGAGGCCGGTATACAGATGGTCAATGCCGAAGATGCAAGTGGTTACGCGGCTATTGCGAGTGATGAGCGGGCGGTAAAGTGTGGCAAAGAAATTACATGGCCAAACAACGGGTTACGAGTTAGCGAGAAGGTCCAGCGTATACTAGGCTTCACCGAAAACATCGGCACTAATGACTGGAAGTCTGGACAGTCTTCATACCTGCGATTCAAGCGTGGACACCAACACGTGGGACAAACACCCGCTTCCATCTCTCGAGCTCTACCTGAACAGCTCTTTGTCTACACGGATCTCTGTATACCCTATACACTGGGCGATACTCAGGCCGCGCTATTACGTATAGTCAATTTGAATACAATACGCTACGCGTATGGTTCGACACAAGTGAAATGTTTTTCACCGCCAAATTACATACCGTTATTAAGCAACTGCTTTCGCACAGTCGAAATCGATATAAGGGATCATCTGGGCAAGCCAATACCATTCGAGTACGGGACGCTAACCCTAACGCTTCACTTTAAACGCATCGCGTAAACTCGCACTAGCGAGCGCTCCTCAGAACCGTCGGCGTAATGGTGGCCCATTACACGGCGTACTACGATAACCAGGTTGGAGGCGGCAGTCGTATAGGCAACGTCTTTGTCGGCGCACCGTATCAACGAGGGCACGGCATCGGCAGATTCCTCGGCGGACTCTTCAGGAGCGTTCTCCCGCTACTGACACGAGGCGCTAAAGCCATCGGAAAAGAGGCTCTACGCGGTGGACTACGCGTGATCGAAGATGTGAGCGGCAATCATATACCGTTCAAGGAGTCGTTCAAACGGCGCGCTACAGAATCGGGAGAAAATTTAGCCCGAAAAGCCAACGAAAAAATTTCTCTACTCATGAACGGCTCGGGGTATAATAGCGCATTCGCGACGCGGACAATGCAGTCGTTAACGGGTCGTGCACGCGCGCGTATCTCGACGAGAAAGCGTGCGACGAAAAGGAAAAGCGGTGCATCATCAACGGCGGCCGCGAAAAAGAAGAGGCGAAAGAAGAAGAAGAGCAGCAGCAGCAGCAGTCGCAAGACGGCGAGGGGAAGAGTGACGAAGAAACGCGGGCGAGGCGGGAGTACTAAAAAAAGGAAAAGACCCAGCGATATCTTCGGTTAAACATGTCTTTTCTACACTCACACTCGTGTGAATGTATGAAGACGGAGCTCGACTTATTCACCATACCACCGACACAAGCGTCCATCGAGTCGTCGCAATATGTCCACTATAAACCCGTCTCCTCGCTCTCGGACGACGGGCCCATCGAGTTCGTTATACCTGGCCACGGCGAGGAATACCTTGACCTAGCCCACACAATGCTCTGTGTAAAACTCAAAGTTTTAGCAAACGCTGACTCAGCCTACAAAGTAGCACCTGTTAATAACTTTTTACACAGCCTCTTCAATCAGGTCGACGTGTTTTTCAATCAAAAACTCGTTGCACCGCCCAATAATGCTTACGCATACAGGGCTTATATTGAGACATTGTTGAATTACGGGCCTGCTGCTAAACAATCGCATCTCACGACCGCCCTGTGGTTCGTCGACGACGCAGGTGGCTTTGACGCACTACCCGGCGCGAAAACCAATAATGGCCAAGAGCTAAGGGCGAAGTATATTAAAGGCGGTAAAACTCTCGATATGATTGGGCATTTACACTGCGACGTTTTTAATCAGGATAAATTTCTACTAAACGGTGTGGAAGTGCGTCTACGACTCGTACGCTCGAAAGACGATTTTTGTCTTATGGAAGCACCAGTACAGGGAATTACGCACAAAGTTAGAATAAGCGATGTGACTCTGATGGTGCGTCGAGCGAAAATTAATCCTGGTGTGCTTATCGCACACGCAAAAACACTGGCCAAGACAACGGCAAAGTACCCTATAACACGAGTGGAGGTTAAATCATTCACCATGCATAGTGGAATTATCGGTGATACACTGGATAATGTGATACTCGGACAACTACCGAAACGAATCATTCTCGGCTTTGTCTACAATAAAGCATTCAACGGCGACAAGACACTCAACCCCTTCAATTTCCAAAACACCTCGATAAATTATCTATCGCTCTACGTGGACGGCCAGCAGATACCGGGAAAACCACTTCAACCGGAGTTTGGCGGTAACGACACATGGGTTCAGAGCTACCACACTCTCTTCTCCGGCACGGGAATACATTTTCAAAACGAAGGATTGGACATTGATCGCGAAGCATACGCTTGAGGCTATTGTCTCTTTGCCTTTGACTTAACACCCGATTTATCGGCAAACAGCTTCACGCACTGGAATCTCGTGAGACACGGCAGCGTACGAATTGAAGTACGCTTCGCTAAACCCCTCAACTCAACGTTAAACTGCATCGTTTACGCCGAGTACGACAACGTTATTGAAATTGATTCAGCCCGTCAAGTCATCACCGATTTTAGTGCCTGAGCACCGGAAAAGATAAAAATCTCGTCCCTACATCGTCGCAGCCGGCGCAGCCGACGCAGCCGTCGCCGCAACCGCCGACGCCGCCGCCGCCGCCGCTGTCAAGATGTTACGGAGAGGGCGCAGCAACCGACTCGTCTCATGAATGGTATTTAAGAGCCTCTACACGCGTATGCTCGACAACAGTTCATCGCTACTTCTCATCATGGACGCTATAGTGGATATTCAGGCCCTTTACGGAAAACAAGGCGAGTTCCTTCCTAAAGAGATTGCCGTGACAACACTACAAGGCGATAATATCGGCCACTGGGTCGTTGAAGCACCATACGGCTTTGGTGATTTACCAAGAGCAATACGAGGCAGCAATAATCAACTGACGTGCTACCATCATGGACTCGAGTGGGTGGACGGTGATACGCCATTGTGGAAAGTTTACGTTAACCTGAGAGCCATGTGTCGCTACGCCATACGCATATACACGCGCGGAGCCCAAAAAGCCGAAATTCTACAAGATATACTTGGACGAGACATTATCAACCTGGAGAATTTCGAGGGACCGAGTTTCAAGAAAATGCCCCCGTACGACACATGGTGCATTTATCACGGCGTCGCGCGGGAGGATAACGTGAGATGTGCGTTAAATAACGTGGGAAAACTAAAACGTTTTCTTCAAACACAGCTTGTCGATACGGCCAATCCAATTTATTCCGAGCCACTGGGATCGGTGCCCCGGAAGAGCCAACCAGATGACACAGATAAAAAAGCCGTCCGCATCACGATGCCCACCGAGTCGGAGATTGCCGCTGCGGGCCAGGGGTATATATCACAGGTAGCGGCGAAGGGTGTCAACAGTGTCACGCCAAACACCTGTGACGCCTCGGTTCCCGCGGACGACGAAATAGTCGCCCTTTTCCGCGCGACGACTCTACGCTCAGCCCCACCACCACCAACACCACCACCGCCGAAACGACAGGCAACACCGACCGCTACACGCGCTGGTGGTGGTGGACACCATCATCAGCATCATCATCATCATCACCAGCATCAACGCCGACGCCGTCCCCACCAGGGACCCGAGAGCGTATATAATGAACAGTCTGGAATTACTGAAAGCACTACAACACATTCCGGCGCAGACGAAAGGAGTGTTTCCCGCCGATCGTATCCCGAGTCGCTGGTCTAGGCCCGCTGCAATCGTCGCCAATACCGACGATCATACCAAACCGGGGACGCACTGGGTTGCCGTGTACGTTGACAACGATGGCCGAGGTATCTTCTTCGACAGCTACGGCCTACCCCCTCTCGTTAACAAACACCATAACCGTATACGTCGAAACACCGCAACCTACGAGTGGAATACAAGAACTCTACAATCAATCAAGTCTCGAGTGTGTGGAGAGTACTGTGTTATGTTTCTTGATTATATGTCTCGGGGCTATAGCCTGGCTATGTTTCTACGTCTATTTTCGGCAGATAAGCTGAAAAATGATAATATTGTACGACGCTACTACAAAAATCTGAAACATGTAAAACGCGAAAAACGTTATGCGAGAAATAGACGATCCAGTGTGCTTGAAGGGGCTGGCAATATGTGTAATACAACGTGTATACAAACCTGTACAGCCCGTTTCGGGTGCCATCTGTAAACACCCGAATAAAAATGAAAAAAATTTACGTGTCGTGACTTATAAAAAAAAAAAAAATACCACCGCCGGCGCCACCATCCTTCTCCTTCTCTGCCTCCTCGTCCGCCCCCCGCCCCACCAACATCTCCGGCTCCAGTATAAAAGCAGCCACACATCGGACTATTAAACACACTTTCGAAAGAACTGTAGTAGCTGTAACACTGCATCAACATGATGGAAGTCATCAGTGGTATACTCGTCATCGACTGCGGTAAAGATCCATGGGAACTCACGAGAGAGGAACTCGCATACGTGCCCAAACCACTGCTGATACAGCACTGGGGCAACTATATCCCTATTCTCTGGGATAAACTACCAGCACATATTCAACTGGACCCCGAGGTTGCATCGTATCAACTCTGCATAGATCACACGGACTTGCCAGATCTATACATGCAAATCGATGGCAATCTTCCGACCAAGAGGGAATGCAAGACCTGCATACAACAAGCTGCTGAGCCACCATCCACAGAGCCCGGTGTACCACGGCCCAAACCACGCTTGAGCATTCCAAAAATCTACCAATCGACCGCAGTCTGAACAATTGTAATATTTTGACACACTCGCACATGCAATATCATGTGTTTAAAATAAATCTATTTTTCGAGAAAATTCGACTTTTTCATTTCACGACCTACCGACCGGATATATTTACCATCATCCTCCCCGCAGGTAAACTTACCATCGAAAATCGCTAGTTACCGATCGTAGGCTAAAAATCTACAATACCGACGGCTGCTGCTGCACGATCGCGCTCGATTTTACCTCGAAAATCTGACGCGGTGGACAAAATCTCAACCGGCCAATCAGCGCCCGGGAAATCACCTCCACGGGCTTAACAGCCAACCAGCGCACGGGGAATCAAGGCCCACGCCAGTCGCCCCCACTCACCGCCAAGACGCGCGGGCTCGTGCGCACGGTCGCGACACAGAGAAAATTCAACCGAAGGAGCGGGGGGCGGCGGCGGCGGCGGCGGCGGCGGCGGCGGCGGCGGAGGAGAGGGGATGCCAGAGCTCAGCGAGTCTAGGCCCACGAGAAACGCTTCCCCACTCTCACCACCGCGCTCGGGCAAGACGACACAGGGAAAATTCGAAGGAGTGGCGGGGGCGGAAGAGAGGGGACCTAGCAACCAACCCACGCTCGGGGAATTATGCTAATCAGCCCCACCACCGCTCAAACATTACAGGGAAAATTTTCCCGAAGGAGTGGGAGAGAAGAGGGGGTTTTTTCCGGCCAATCAGAGCTCGGGGAATTATGCAAATTAACCCCCACTCCTCTCAAACATTACAGGGAAAATTTTCCCGAAGGAGTGGGGGAGGAGAGGGGGGTTTTTTAGACCAATCACAGCCCGGGGAATTTACCCCCACTCTTCCCCCTCCACCTGACTAGCACTGGCGCCAAGCCTCTAGACAGGGGGCGGAGGGGAGGGGGAAGTGTCGTCTCCCTATACCTGTACCTTACTACTGGCGCTTCTGTGACGAACGAAACATCGAAGAACACCAAAATCGTTATATCTCGTGTTCCGAGCGTATCTGACTTCACAGGTCGATGTAAATGTATCAAAAACCTTCATTCTACTCAAATACACAACATCCATGCGTCAAAATTTGTCTGGCACCGCTAAAGCGAACCAAATATCGAAGAACACCGAAGTCGATATATCGCGTGTTTCGAGCGTGTCTGAGATCACAGCTCGATGTAAATGCATCAAAACCATTCACTCGACTCAAAAACATAACATCCATACATTAAACGTTTTCTCGCACCGCTGAAGCGAACGAAACTTTGAGCAACACCGAAATCGAGAAATCGCGTTTTTCGAGCGTTTCTGAGATCACAGCTAAGTGTAAAAGAGCAAAAACCTTCATTCTACTCAAATACACCACATCCATGCGTTAAAAGTGGTCTGGCGCTTCTGCAACGAACGAAAAATTGAAGAACACCGAAATCGAGATATCTCGTGTTTTAAGCGTTTCTGAGATCACAGCTCGATGTAAATGTATCAAAAACCTTCATTCTACTCAAAACACAACATCCATGAGTTGAAAGTTGTCTGGCACCGCTGAAGCGAACCAAACATCGAGGAACACCGAAATCGATATATCGCGTGTTTCGAGCGTGTCTGAGATCACAGCTCGATGTAAATGCATCAAAACCATTCACTCGACTCAAATACATAACATCCATACATTAAACGTTGTCTCGCACCGCTGAAGCGAACGAAACTTTGATCAACACCGAAATCGAGATATCGCGTGTTTCGAGCTCTTCTGAGATCACAGCTTGATGTATATGTATCAAAAACATTGATTCTACTCAAATACACAACATCCATGCGTTAAAAGTGATCTGGCGCTTCTGCAACGAACGAAAAATTGAAGAACACCGAAATCGAGATATCTCGTGTTTGGTTCGTTTCTGAGATCACAGCTCGATGTATATGTATCAAAAACCTTGATTCTACTGAAATACGCAACATCAATGCGTTAAAAGTTGTCTGGCGCTTCTGTGACGAACGAAACATCGAAGAACACCAAAATCGTTATATCTCGTGTTCCGAGCGTATCTGACTTCACAGGTCGATGTAAATGTATCAGAAACCTTCTTTCTACTCAAATACACAACATACATGCGTTAAAAGTTGTCTGGCACCGCTAAAGCGAACCAAATATCGAAGAACACCGAAGTCGATATATCGCGTGTTTCGAGCGTGTCTGAGATCACAGCTCGATGTAAATGCATCAAAACCATTCACTCGACTCAAAAACATAACATCCATACATTAAACGTTTTCTCGCACCGCTGAAGCGAACGAAACTTTGAGCAACACCGAAATCGAGAAATCGCGTTTTTCGAGCGTTTCTGAGATCACAGCTAAGTGTAAAAGAGCAAAAACCTTCATTCTACTCAAATACACCACATCCATGCGTTAAAAGTGGTCTGGCGCTTCTGCAACGAACGAAAAATTGAAGAACACCGAAATCGAGATATCTCGTGTTTTAAGCGTTTCTGAGATCACGGCTCGATGTAAATGTATCAAAAACCTTCATTCTACTCAAAACACAACATCCATGAGTTGAAAGTTGTCTGGCACCGCTGAAGCGAACCAAACATCGAGGAACACCGAAATCGATATATCGCGTGTTTCGAGCGTGTCTGAGATCACAGCTCGATGTAAATGCATCAAAACCATTCACTCGACTCAAATACATAACATCCATACATTAAACGTTGTCTCGCACCGCTGAAGCGAACGAAACTTTGATCAACACCGAAATCGAGATATCGCGTGTTTCGAGCTCTTCTGAGATCACAGCTTGATGTATATGTATCAAAAACATTGATTCTACTCAAATACACAACATCCATGCGTTAAAAGTGATCTGGCGCTTCTGCAACGAACGAAAAATTGAAGAACACCGAAATCGAGATATCTCGTGTTTGGTTCGTTTCTGAGATCACAGCTCGATGTATATGTATCAAAAACCTTGATTCTACTGAAATACGCAACATCAATGCGTTAAAAGTTGTCTGGCGCTTCTGTGACGAACGAAACATCGAAGAACACCAAAATCGTTATATCTCGTGTTCCGAGCGTATCTGACTTCACAGGTCGATGTAAATGTATCAGAAACCTTCTTTCTACTCAAATACACAACATACATGCGTTAAAAGTTGTCTGGCACCGCTGAAGTGAACCAAACATCGAAGAACACCGAAGTCGATATATCGCGTGTTTCGAGCGTGTCTGAGATCACAGCTCGATATAAATGCATCAAAACCATTCACTCGACTCAAATACATAACATCCATACATTAAACGTTGTCTCGCACCGCTGAAGCGAACGAAACTTTGAGCAACACCGAAATCGAGATATCGCGTTATTCGAGCGTTTCTGAGATCACAGCTAAGTGTAAAAGAGCAAAAACCTTCATTCTACTCAAATACACCACATCCATGCGTTGAAAGTGGTCTGGCGCTTCTGCAACGAACGAAAAATTGAAGAACACCGAAATCGAGATATCGCGTGTTTCGAGCGTGTCTGAGATCACAGGTCGATGTAAATGTATCAAAAACCTTCATTCTACTCAAATACAACACATCCATGCGTTAAAAGTTGTCTGGCGCTTCTGTAACGAACGAAACATCGAAGAACACCTAAATCGTTATATATCGTGTTTCGAGCGTTTTTGAGATCACAACGCGTTGTAAATGTATCAAAAAAATTCATTCTACTCAAATACACCACATCAATGCGTTAAAAGTTGTCTGGCACCGTTGTAACGAACGAAACATTGAAGAACACCGAAATCGGGATATCGCGTGTTTCGAGCGTGTCTGAGATCACAGCTCGATGTAAATGCATCAAAACCATTCACTCGACTCAAATACATAACATCCATACATTAAACGTTTTCTCGCACCGCTGAAGCGAACGAAACTTTGGGCAACACCGAAATCGAGATATTGCGTGTTTCGAGCTCTTCTGAGATCACAGCTCGATGTATATGTATCAAAAACCTTCATTCTACTCAAATACACCACATCCATGCGTTGAAAGTTGTCTGGCACCGTTGTAACGAACGAAACATTGAAGAACACCGAAATCGTGATAACGCGTGTTTCGAGCGTTTCTGAGATCACAGCTAAGTGTAAAAGAGCAAAAACCTTCATTCTACTCAAATACACCACATCCATGCGTTAAAAGTGGTCTGGCGCTTCTGCAACGAACGAAAAATTGAACAACACCGCAATCGAGATATTGCGTGTTTCGAGCGTGTCTGAGATCACAGCTCGATGTAAATGTATCAAAAACCTTCATTCTACTGAAATACAAGACATCCATGTGTTAAAAGTTGTCTGGGACCGGTGCAGCGAACGACACATGAAAGAACCCCGAAATCGAGATATCTCGTGTTTGGAGCGTTTCTGAGATCACAGCTCGATGCAAATGTATAAAAAAACCTTGATTCTACTCAAATACACAACATCCATGCGTTAAAAGTTGTCTGGCACCGCTGTAACGAACCAAACATCGAAGAACACCTAAATCGTGATATCGCCTGTTTTGAGCGTTACTGAGATCACAGCTAGGTGTAAAAGAGCAAAAACCTTCATTCTACTCAAATACACCACATCCATGCGTTAAAAGTGGTCCGGCGCTTCTGCAACGAACGAAACCTTGAAGAACACCGAAATCGAGATATCGCGCGTTTCGAACTCTTCTGAGATCACAGAACGATGTATATGTATCAAAAAAATTCATTCAACTCAAATACAACACATCCCTGCGTTAAAAGTGGTCCGGCGCTTCTGCAACGAACGAAACCTTGAAGAACACCGAAATCGAGATATCGCGCGTTTCGAACTCTTCTGAGATCACAGCTCGATGTATATGTATCAAAAAAATTCATTCAACTCAAATACAACACATCCATGCGTTAAAAGTCGTCTGGTACCGTTGTAACGAACGAAACATTGAAGAACACCGAAATCGCGATAACGCGTGTTTCGAGCGTTTCTGAGATCACAGCTAGGTGTAAAAGAGCAAAAACCTTCATTCTACTCAAATACACCACATCCAAGCGCTAAAAGTGGTCTGGCGCTTCTGCAACGAACGAAAAATTGAAGAACACCGAAAGCGAGATATCGCCTGTTTCGAGCGCGTCTGAGATCACAGCTCGATGTAAATGTATCAAAAACCTTCATTCTACTCAAATACAACACATCCATGCGTTAAAAGTTGTCTGGCGCTTCTGTAACGAACGAAACATCGAAGAACACCGAAATCGTTATATATCGTGTTTCGAACGTTTTTGAGATCACAACGCGTTGTAAATGTATCAAAAACATTCATTCTGCTCAAATACACAACATCCATGCGTTAAAAGTTGTCTGGCACCGCTGTAATGAACGAAACATCGAAGAACACCGAAATCGTTATATCGCGTGTTTCGAGCGTTTTCGAGATCACAACTAGTTGTAAATGTATCAAAAACCTTTATTCTACACAAATACACAACATACATGCATTAAACGTTGTCTCGCACCGCTGAAGCGAAGCATACATCGAAGAAAACCGAAATCGTGATATCGCGTGTTTCGAACGTTTCTGAGATCACAGCTCGATGAAAATGTATCAAAAACCTTAATTCGGCTCAAATACATAACATCCATGCGTTAAAAGTTGTCTGGGACCGCTGCAGCGAACGACACATGAAAGCACACCGAAATCGTCATATCTCGTGTTTGGAGCGTTTCTGAGATCACAGCTCGATGCATATGTATAAAAAACCTTGATTCTACTCAAATACACAACATCCATGCGTTAAAAGTTGTCTGGCACCGCTGAAGCGAACCAAACATCGAAGAACACAGAAATCGAGATATCGCGTGTTTCGAGCTCTTCTGAGATCACAGCTCGATGTAAATGCATAAAGACCATTCACTCGACTCAAATACATAACATCCATACATTAAACGTTGTCTCGCACCGCTGAAGCGAACGAAACTTTGGGCAACACCGAAATCGAGATATCGCGTGTTTCGAGCTCTTCTGAGATCGCAGCTCGATGTATATGTATCAAAAACCTTCATTCTACTCAAATACACCACATCCTTGCGTTGAAAGTTGTCTGGCACCGTTGTAACGAACGAAACATTGAAGAACACCGAAATCGTGATATCGCGTGTTTCGAGCGTTTCTGAGATCACAGCTAAGTGTAAAAGAGCAAAAACCTTCATTCTACTCAAATACACCACATCCATGCGTTAAAAGTAGTCTGGCGCTTCTGCAACGAACGAAAAATTGAAGAACACCGAAATCGAGATATCGCGTGTTTCGAGCTCTTCTGAGATCACAGCTCGATGTATATGTATCAAAAACCTTCATTTTACTCAAATACAACACATCCATGCGTTAAAAGTCGTCTGGTACCGTTGTAACGAACGAAACATTGAAGAACACCGAAATCGTGATATCACGTGTTTCGAGCGTTTCTGAGATCACAGCTTGGTGTAAAAGTGCAAAAACCTTCATTCTACTCAAATACACCACATCCATGCGTTAAAAGTTGTCTGGCACCGCGGAAGCGAACCAAACATCGAAGAACACCGAAATCGAGATATCGCGTGTTTCGAGCTTGTCTGAGATCACAGCTCGATGTATATGTATCAAAAACCTTCATTCTACTCAAATACAACACATCCATGCGTTGAAAGTTGTCTGGCACCGTTGTAACGAACGAAACATTGAAGAACACCGAAATCGTGATAACGCGTGTTTCGAGCGTTTCTGAGATCACAGCTAAGTGTAAAAGAGCAAAAACCTTCATTCTACTCAAATACACCACATCCATGCGTTAAAAGTGGTCTGGCGCTTCTGCAACGAACGAAAAATTGAACAACACCGCAATCGAGATATTGCGTGTTTCGAGCGTGTCTGAGATCACAGCTCGATGTAAATGTATCAAAAACCTTCATTCTACTGAAATACAAGACATCCATGTGTTAAAAGTTGTCTGGGACCGGTGCAGCGAACGACACATGAAAGAACCCCGAAATCGAGATATCTCGTGTTTGGAGCGTTTCTGAGATCACAGCTCGATGCAAATGTATAAAAAAACCTTGATTCTACTCAAATACACTGTAACGCACTTTTTTGGCGCGTTACAAAAAAAGCCCGTATAGCCGCTTCGTCCCCGCGGCGTGGCCGCCGACTTCACAGGTTACCTGGTCAGGCGATTCCGTAGGGCACTCTCGGCGCTTAGAATAATTATTAATTCGGTTTTGTTTTTGTTTTTTATGCGACACGTCCCCGCCGAATTCGAGGAGGCCAGCGAGCAAGAGGCCGCGTAAGAGTTTTCGATCCCCGGGAATACGAAATCCCCGGGAAGACGCCGCAAATCACACGAGAAAGAGAGAGATGGACAGACGCCACCGCCGTGAGAAAGAGGGAGACGGCGACCGAATGCCACCGCTGCGAGAGAGAGAGAGACGCAACGACAGCCACGAACAAACACCGATCGGCCGTCGTGCGTCTTCGGGCGGCTCCGTCGGCTAGCGAGGCCTAGCGCAGTGCCGTCGCCCCCCCCCCCCCCCCCTGCCGGTGTCGCGAAAAGCCCTCCCTGTTGCGACAACCAAATTGATGCGAGAAAGGAAATTTGGGAGGGATAATTGTTTTCGTCGGCTTTCTCGCCGCGTATTGTTCCCCGGAAAAATTATGTGACCGGCAAAGAATCGGTGCGGGCGAAACGGAGACGTTCGAATCTCCCGGTTACGATCCCTTCGGCCGCGCGTCGCGAGCGCCTAGGGTCTGCGTATGTCGCGCGTAATTTTGCCGATAGGCCGCGCGAAAATCGCGATTTTCGGGGAAAGTGGGGAGCGTGAGATCGCCGATCAGCGCGTCGCGTTAACGTCGACGCGCCATTGTCCGTTAGCTTGTCGCGCGAGGTTGGTGGCGACGTCGCGGGGAAAGAGGTCCACGCTTCCCGGGACGATGGATTTTGCGGCGAAGACAACCGTGAGGTAGGGTCCCTCTCGGGGGTTTTCTTTGGTTTGGGGTGACCGTTTCCGGGTGCGCGCAGGGTGGATTTTTCACGACCGCCCGACGACCATGGGTATCCGTCGGGTGCGGAATTAATTGCGGCTGGACCCGATTTGTGCGCGCGTTATGTTTTTTCCGAGATCGCGGTGAGAGTGCCTTCGGTTCGCGAGCGGCCGTTCTCAAGGGCGGACGCCTCGTCACCGTTTTTAGTAAGCGTGAGGCTTTCGGGACAATCCCCGGGAAAAACGTGCGTGGGAGCGATCGCGGTTCCGTTGGAGAGTTTTCGCGGGCGACCTTCTGTCGCCGCCTCGTGATACGGCCGGCGATCGGTCGCACGCGCGTGAGGCTGCCGGCTTGTGCGCGGCCATCCCGGGTGCGTGCGTTTTTTGTTTGTCGTTTGTGGAATCGTCGCGGGCCTTTCTGCCCGGACTGAGTATCGCGTACTATTGTCGTTATTTTTGTGTCGCGGATTGTTGTGTTTTTTTTTTGGTGATTCGTTTTTGGTTGCGTTTTGCGCCGGTCGAGCGGGCGACCGCAGTAGGGCCTTCGTCGCGCGGGGCTTCGTCCCCGGTCATGTGATTTAGTTCGCGGTCGCGAGTAGAGTGTTTTTTTATTCTGTAATATTTTTGTTCGAACCGTTTAGGAAATCGGGAACGGTGAACTGAGTAGCCGTTCCCCGATTTTAGCAGGGCGCCACCCTTTTGTATTTTTGCGGACCGCGATTGCTGAATAAATTGTTTTATGCCCGAAATTTGCGTATTTTGGAGTCGAGTAATTTGTTTGAAAATCGAGCCAGACCGAACTTTCCTGTGCCGGGTTCCCCGGACCGCCCCTCTACCCTTTGTGAAGGCTGTGGCTAGCCGGCCATCTATCTGGTCCCCGTCTTTTAACATCTTTTAAGCTGGGCCATGCTCAGAGCGTGGCTGGCGCCCCGAGCAATTTTTATAAACCAGCTGACGGGGGTTTTTGGAGCCTCCTCGGGTACGGCTCGTGACCCGAGCGCGGGTAACAACACAACATCCATGCGTTAAAAGTTGTCTTGTTGGTGATGCAGCTTCGGCGACGGTCGGCCTCATGGAATAAATCCTCTTTGTTTACGTTTCGCCCTTTGGTCGGGGCCTCTTCAGAATCATTTATTATCGAATTATTTCTTCATTTCATGTTTCAATTTAAACAATTTTTCCCTCGTTTTCGGCGTTATTTAATGTGATGCTGATGCTGATATCTCTATTTCTATCTTTTTCCAGGCCTCCGAGACTCCGGTCATCGATGGAAAGGGAGGTTATAATACCAATCTTTAAGTAGATGTTCTAATGCGTGGATTGTTATTAAACAATGTAAAGCCAGCAAAAGATTTTTAGACCGGAGAAACCGGTGCACGTGCCGTCACATTTTTCGAGGTACTGTAGTCGCAATAGTGTGTTACCGTGATCTCACCTGCATTTCAGAAGGAATTTCAGTTGTTGTTTCGCACGCATTTTCGATTCGTTGTCTTGTTTCCATTGTTTGAAGGCGCGGTGAATGTTGTGTCCAAATTGGCGATGTATGTGCCGGAAAAAATCCATCCTCGTCGAGTTTAACGCCAGATTCTTGAATGTGCTGTAGTGGCTGTGGCCGTGTAATTTGTTGGTGATGCAGCTTCGGCGACGGTCGGCCTCATGGAATAAATCCTCTTTGTTTACGTTTCGCCCTTTGGTCGGGGCCTCTTCAGAATCATTTATTATCGAATTATTTCTTCATTTCATGTTTCAATTTAAACAATTTTTCCCTCGTTTTCGGCGTTATTTAATGTGATGCTGATGCTGATATCTCTATTTCTATCTTTTTCCAGGCCTCCGAGATCTCCGGTCATCGATGGAAAGGGAGGTTATAATACCAATCTTTAAGTAGATGTTCTAATGCGTGGATTGTTATTAAACAATGTAAAGCCAGCAAAAGATTTTTAGACCGGAGAAACCGGTGCACGTGCCGTCACATTTTTCGAGGTACTGTAGTCGCAATAGTGTGTTACCGTGATCTCACCTGCATTTCAGAAGGAATTTCAGTTGTTGTTTCGCACGCATTTTCGATTCGTTGTCTTGTTTCCATTGTTTGAAGGTGCGGTGAATGTTGTGTCCAAATTGGCGATGTATGTGCCGGAAAAAATCCATCCTCGTCGAGTTTAACGCCAGATTCTTGAATGTGCTGTAGTGGCTGTGGCCGTGTAATTTGTTGGTGATGCAGCTTCGGCGACGGTCGGCCTCATGGAATAAATCCTCTTTGTTTACGTTTCGCCCTTTGGTCGGGGCCTCTTCAGAATCATTTATTATCGAATTATTTCTTCATTTCATGTTTCAATTTAAACAATTTTTCCCTCGTTTTCGGCGTTATTTAATATGATGCTGATGCTGATATCTCTATTTCTATCTTTTTCCAGGCCTCCGAGATCTCCGGTCATCGATGGAAAGGGAGGTTATAATACCAATCTTTAAGTAGATGTTCTAATGCGTGGATTGTTATTAAACAATGTAAAGCCAGCAAAAGATTTTTAGACCGGAGAAACCGGTGCACGTGCCGTCACATTTTTCGAGGTACTGTAGTCGCAATAGTGTGTTACCGTGATCTCACCTGCATTTCAGAAGGAATTTCAGTTGTTGTTTCGCACGCATTTTCGATTCGTTGTCTTGTTTCCATTGTTTGAAGGCGCGGTGAATGTTGTGTCCAAATTGGCGATGTATGTGCCGGAAAAAATCCATCCTCGTCGAGTTTAACGCCAGATTCTTGAATGTGCTGTAGTGGCTGTGGCCGTGTAATTTGTTGGTGATGCAGCTTCGGCGACGGTCGGCCTCATGGAATAAATCCTCTTTGTTTACGTTTCGCCCTTTGGTCGGGGCCTCTTCAGAATCATTTATTATCGAATTATTTCTTCATTTCATGTTTCAATTTAAACAATTTTTCCCTCGTTTTCGGCGTTATTTAATGTGATGCTGATGCTGATATCTCTATTTCTATCTTTTTCCAGGCCTCCGAGATCTCCGGTCATCGATGGAAAGGGAGGTTATAATACCAATCTTTAAGTAGATGTTCTAATGCGTGGATTGTTATTAAACAATGTAAAGCCAGCAAAAGATTTTTAGACCGGAGAAACCGGTGCACGTGCCGTCAAAGATAGAAATAGAGATATCAGCATCAGCATCACATTAAATAACGCCGAAAACGAGGGAAAAATTGTTTAAATTGAAACATGAAATGAAGAAATAATTCGATAATAAATGATTCTGAAGAGGCCCCGACCAAAGGGCGAAACGTAAACAAAGAGGATTTATTCCATGAGGCCGACCGTCGCCGAAGCTGCATCACCAACAAATTACACGGCCACAGCCACTACAGCACATTCAAGAATCTGGCGTTAAACTCGACGAGGATGGATTTTTTCCGGCACATACATCGCCAATTTGGACACAACATTCACCGCGCCTTCAAACAATGGAAACAAGACAACGAATCGAAAATGCGTGCGAAACAACAACTGAAATTCCTTCTGAAATGCAGGTGAGATCACGGTAACACACTATTGCGACTACAGTACCTCGAAAAATGTGACGGCACGTGCACCGGTTTCTCCGGTCTAAAAATCTTTTGCTGGCTTTACATTGTTTAATAACAATCCACGCATTAGAACATCTACTTAAAGATTGGTATTATAACCTCCCTTTCCATCGATGACCGGAGATCTCGGAGGCCTGGAAAAAGATAGAAATAGAGATATCAGCATCAGCATCACATTAAATAACGCCGAAAACGAGGGAAAAATTGTTTAAATTGAAACATGAAATGAAGAAATAATTCGATAATAAATGATTCTGAAGAGGCCCCGACCAAAGGGCGAAACGTAAACAAAGAGGATTTATTCCATGAGGCCGACCGTCGCCGAAGCTGCATCACCAACAAATTACACGGCCACAGCCACTACAGCACATTTAAAAGTTGTCTGGCACCGCTGTAACGAACCAAACATCGAAGAACACCTAAATCGTGATATCGCCTGTTTTGAGCGTTACTGAGATCACAGCTAGGTGTAAAAGAGCAAAAACCTTCATTCTACTCAAATACACCACATCCATGCGTTAAAAGTGGTCCGGCGCTTCTGCAACGAACGAAACCTTGAAGAACACCGAAATCGAGATATCGCGCGTTTCGAACTCTTCTGAGATCACAGAACGATGTATATGTATCAAAAAAATTCATTCAACTCAAATACAACACATCCCTGCGTTAAAAGTGGTCCGGCGCTTCTGCAACGAACGAAACCTTGAAGAACACCGAAATCGAGATATCGCGCGTTTCGAACTCTTCTGAGATCACAGCTCGATGTATATGTATCAAAAAAATTCATTCAACTCAAATACAACACATCCATGCGTTAAAAGTCGTCTGGTACCGTTGTAACGAACGAATCATTGAAGAACACCGAAATCGCGATAACGCGTGTTTCGAGCGTTTCTGAGATCACAGCTAGGTGTAAAAGAGCAAAAACCTTCATTCTACTCAAATACACCACATCCAAGCGCTAAAAGTGGTCTGGCGCTTCTGCAACGAACGAAAAATTGAAGAACACCGAAATCGAGATATCGCCTGTTTCGAGCGCGTCTGAGATCACAGCTCGATGTAAATGTATCAAAAACCTTCATTCTACTCAAATACAACACATCCATGCGTTAAAAGTTGTCTGGCGCTTCTGTAACGAACGAAACATCGAAGAACACCGAAATCGTTATATATCGTGTTTCGAACGTTTTTGAGATCACAACGCGTTGTAAATGTATCAAAAACATTCATTCTGCTCAAATACACAACATCCATGCGTTAAAAGTTGTCTGGCTCCGCTGTAATGAACGAAACATCGAAGAACACCGAAATCGTTATATCGCGTGTTTCGAGCGTTTTCGAGATCACAACTAGTTGTAAATGTATCAAAAACCTTTATTCTACACAAATACACAACATACATGCATTAAACGTTGTCTCGCACCGCTGAAGCGAAGCATACATCGAAGAAAACCGAAATCGTGATATCGCGTGTTTTGAACGTTTCTGAGATCACAGCTCGATGAAAATGTATCAAAAACCTTAATTCGGCTCAATTACATAACATCCATGCGTTAAAAGTTGTCTGGGACCGCTGCAGCGAACGACACATGAAAGCACACCGAAATCGTGATATCTCGTGTTTGGAGCGTTTCTGAGATCACAGCTCGATGCATATGTATAAAAAACCTTGATTCTACTCAAATACACAACATCCATGCGTTAAAAGTTGTCTGGCACCGCTGAAGCGAACCAAACATCGAAGAACACAGAAATCGAGATATCGCGTGTTTCGAGCTCTTCTGAGATCACAGCTCGATGTAAATGCATAAAGACCATTCACTCGACTCAAATACATAACATCCATACATTAAACGTTGTCTCGCACCGCTGAAGCGAACGAAACTTTGAGCAACACCGAAATCGAGATATCGCGTGTTTCGAGCTCTTCTGAGATCACAGCTCGATGTATATGTATCAAAAACCTTGATTCTACTCAAATACGCAACATCAATGCGTTAAAAGTTGTCTGGCGCTTCTGTGACGAACGAAACATCGAAGAACACCAAAATCGTTATATCTCGTGTTCCGAGCGTATCTGACTTCACAGGTCGATGTAAATGTATCAAAAACCTTCTTTCTACTCAAATACACAACATCCATGCGTTAAAAGTTGTCTGGCACCGCTGAAGCGAACCAAATATCGAAGAACACCGAAGTCGATATATCGCGTGTTTCGAGCGTGTCTGAGATCACAGCTCGATGTAAATGCATCAAAATCATTCACTCGACTCAAATACATAACATCCATACATTAAACGTTTTCTCGCACCGCTGAAGCGAACGAAACTTTGGGCAACACCGAAATCGAGATATCGCGTGTTTCGAGCTCTTCTGAGATCGCAGCTCGATGTATATATATCAAAAACCTTCATTCTACTCAAATACACCACATCCTTGCGTTGAAAGTTGTCTGGCACCGTTGTAACGAACGAAACATTGAAGAACACCGAAATCGTGATATCGCGTGTTTCGAGCGTTTATGAGATCACAGCTAAGTGTAAAAGAGCAAAAACCTTCATTCTACTCAAATACACCACATCCTTGCGTTGAAAGTTGTCTGGCACCGTTGTAACGAACGAAACATTGAAGAACACCGAAATCGTGATATCGCGTGTTTCGAGCGTTTCTGAGATCACAGCTAAGTGTAAAAGAGCAAAAACCTTCATTCTACTCAAATACACCACATCCATGCGTTAAAAGTAGTCTGGCGCTTCTGCAACGAACGAAAAATTGAAGAACACCGAAATCGAGATATCGCGTGTTTCGAGCTCTTCTGAGATCACAGCTCGATGTATATGTATCAAAAACCTTCATTTTACTCAAATACAACACATCCATGCGTTAAAAGTCGTCTGGTACCGTTGTAACGAACGAAACATTGAAGAACACCGAAATCGTGATATCACGTGTTTCGAGCGTTTCTGAGATCACAGCTAGGTGTAAAAGAGCAAAAACCTTCATTCTACTCAAATACACCACATCCAAGCGTTAAAAGTGGTCTGGCGCTTCTGCAACGAACGAAAAATTGAAGAACACCGAAATCGAGATATCGCCTGTTTCGAGCACGTCTGAGATCACAGCTCGATGTAAATGTATCAAAAACCTTCATTCTACTGAAATACAACACATCCATGCGTTAAAAGTTGTCTGGCGCTTCTGTAACGAACGAAACATCGAAGAACACCGAAATCGTTATATATCGTGTTTCGAACGTTTTTGAGATCACAACGCGTTGTAAATGTATCAAAAACATTCATTCTGCTCAAATACACAACATCCATGCGTTAAAAGTTGTCTGGCACCGCTGTAATGAACGAAACATCGAAGAACACCGAAATCGTTATATCGCGTGTTTCGAGCGTTTTCGAGATCACATCTAGTTGTAAATGTATCAAAAACCTTTATTCTACACAAATACACAACATACATGCATTAAACGTTGTCTCGCACCGCTGAAGCGAAGCATACATCGAAGAAAACCGAAATCGTGATATCGCGTGTTTCGAACGTTTCTGAGATCACAGCTCGATGAAAATGAATCAAAAACCTTAATTCGGCTCAAATACATAACTTCCATGCGTTAAAAGTTGTCTGGGACCGCTGCAGCGAACGACACATGAAAGCACACCGAAATCGAGATATCTCGTGTTTGGAGCGTTTCTGAGATCACAGCTCGAAGCAAATGTATAAAAAACCTTGATTCTACTCAAATACACAACATCCATGCGTTAAAAGTTGTCTCAATTGTTGAATATTGTTGTGACCGCAGTTGTTTATTGATGGTGAAGGTTTCGGCATAGGAACGGTCCGAAGAAAGAAAAAACCAGAACGTTACGTTTCGACCCTCATCCGGGTCCTCTTCAGAAATGTATTTTTGACATCTATAATACCAAATACAAAAAAATAATAGAAAATGTGATACAAATGTGCTACTACAGTGAAGTTACAATTATTAATACAAAATTATGAAACAGTCTTTTTCTTTATAATCTTTTTCCTGAATACAGCAAGTAACTCACCAATGCGCATCAATCAATAGCGCCTTGCGCCACAAACCACAGCGTTCATTTATTGTGAAGGATAAATGAGCCCTGGATTGTTGATGCCCATTGTTGCTCCAAATCCACTAAAAAAATCAAGCCCTTAAGGGGAAAAACAACCACTCGTTCGTCAACCGGGTCCTCCGGTTGAAATTTTCCAGCCTCTTGGTGTTCTCGAGGTGACGAGTGACAGGTTAGGGGGCTAACAAACGCAATAAACAACGCAAGAAATAAACATTATTATAAGAAAAACACAATGACTCGATGCAGAAAGCCACTCTCACTCACCTAACTATCCTTTCCCTCTTTTTTACAAACAAATTACACTACATTTTTAAGAAAATTTCAACCGGAGAAGCCGGTTGCACGTGTCTATCGCAGCTGATCAGCCGCCAAAATCGAGCTCAGTGCCGACCCAACGACACCATCGCACCCCAACCCGCCGCGACATGGAAACGCAACCATGCCCCAAAGCACATATTCATAACATTTTTGAATTAACAATTATT
Organism: Pimpla rufipes; assembly: GCA_963932165.1. NCBI lineage: Eukaryota > Metazoa > Arthropoda > Insecta > Hymenoptera > Ichneumonidae > Pimpla > Pimpla rufipes. Next base: position 7,826,976 of record OZ010640.1, read on the forward strand.
TCTACACTACGTTATTAGTGAAACTATACGTCTAAACCATTTCTGAAAACCCGAAAATATTATATACCCAATCACAACGGTGCGACTGGTAAACGGTGCGACTGGTATTACCAGTCGCACCGTTGTGATTGGGTATATAATATTTTCGGGTTTTCAGAAATGGTTTAGACGTATAGTTTCACTAATAACGTAGTGTAGAGATAATTGTTAATTCAAAAATGTTATGAATATGTGCTTTGGGGCAGTGTTGCGTTTCCATGTCGCGGCGGGTTGGGGTGCGATGGTGTCGTTGGGTCGGCACTGAGCTCGATTTTGGCGGCTGATCAGCTGCGATAGACACGTGCAACCGGCTTCTCCGGTTGAAATTTTCTTAAAAATGTAGTGTAATTTGTTTGTAAAAAAGAGGGAAAGGATAGTTAGGTGAGTGAGAGTGGCTTTCTGCATCGAGTCATTGTGTTTTTCTTATAATAATGTTTATTTCTTGCGTTGTTTATTGCGTTTGTTAGCCCCCTAACCTGTCACTCGTCACCTCGAGAACACCAAGAGGCTGGAAAATTTCAACCGGAGGACCCGGTTGACGAACGAGTGGTTGTTTTTCCCCTTAAGGGCTTGATTTTTTTAGTGGATTTGGAGCAACAATGGGCATCAACAATCCAGGGCTCATTTATCCTTCACAATAAATGAACGCTGTGGTTTGTGGCGCAAGGCGCTATTGATTGATGCGCATTGGTGAGTTACTTGCTGTATTCAGGAAAAAGATTATAAAGAAAAAGACTGTTTCATAATTTTGTATTAATAATTGTAACTTCACTGTAGTAGCACATTTGTATCACATTTTCTATTATTTTTTTGTATTTGGTATTATAGATGTCAAAAATACATTTCTGAAGAGGACCCGGATGAGGGTCGAAACGTAACGTTCTGGTTTTTTCTTTCTTCGGACCGTTCCTATGCCGAAACCTTCACCATCAATAAACAACTGCGGTCACAACAATATTCAACAATTGAGACTACTGGCATAAAACCGACGATGGACTTTTTCAAGTACATCAGACGTCACTTCGGGATGGGCAGTTACATCGCCTTGAAGACATGGAAGAAGTTCAGCGAAAGGAGAGTACGATTGCACGAACAACAAAAATTTCATCTTCGCTGTCGACAGGAGGGTCTTATACCCAAGCATTTGGAATTAGCAGCAAGTAACGTACCAACTTTAGTTAATAGAGGCAATCAGGAAAAACTTAAAAAAGTGCTGAACCACGCGCAAAGGAAAATCTTAAATTTAGAGATCGACGATATAATTTTCAAAAAAAAGCTTGTCGACCACCAAATCAGAGGGACTTTACCTAGGATTCGCGGCATTCCAGCTGACATTTATTGTAGATTTTTCGAGTTTGAAAAGAATAGATTGTCGCGTTTGGCGGTTCAATTCTACTGGAAACATCAGAGGAAGCTTCAGAACTTACGGGACCGTAGGAATATTCAATTGCATTCGTACAATTTTACTGGTAGGGATTTTCTGACGAGCATCTACTCGCAGAGGAATAACAGGAATTTAATTGTTGATTTGGACGCTCAGGGTTTGAAGAATTCTGACGCGCATAGCATTGACGTTTCAATTAGTGACGATAATAATAATAATCTTTTTTATACAAACAACGACGTGGTCGACGGCAATAATGAAAATTTATCGGATGATAACGGTAACCATCACATTAATCGGGGTAACAGCGAGGGTGATGGGGAAAGCACTACGCGAACGCAGAATAATACTAATGTGGTTAACGACCACACTAATAATAATAATGCTAATGATGCGGGTAGGTTTAACGAGCAGGATCCGTTTAGATTGATTTTACAAGGTAATAGAGGAGTGCGTAGCTCAGTCGAGGACAAAAAAGGCTGGCTTTTTAATTTAACGGGTGTTACGATACCACCACACGTCGAACTGTTTCTCTCTCTGGGGCCGAAGTTTTGTTTTCCCTATGCGAGCGCGAAAGACCAAAAGCCGGCGAATCACAAGGTAATTTGTGAATTCGAATCCCGTTCGTTTCTCGTTCCCAAGGATAAAATTGACACCGTCAGAGGTTCTCTTACTAATATTCTCAGCAGGAATAATAACAGCAATTTAAAAAAGCTCACAAACAAAGTGGTGTCAGACACGAAAAGATTTTTAATAGAGAATCCTCAGTTGATCGTGACGAGAGCGGACAAAGGGAATAGTACTGTCGTAATGAACGAAACTGATTACATCGAGAAGACACTTGTTTTGCTGAACGATGCATCGACGTATAAGGACATAAGTAGAGATCCGGTGAGCAGCACGCAGAAGGTCATCACGAAAGTTTTAGAGAGATGGAAGAGAGATAGATTTATAAAAGAGCGTGTGTTCGATTACTTGAAACCAGTTAACACAAACCTAGCGAGAATGTATACGCTGCCGAAGATTCATAAGGTCAACTTACCGATGAGACCGATTGTTTCGTCGATAAATAGTCCGACACACAGAATTGCCGACTTCATTCATAAGAAAATTGGTGAATATGTAAAAGGTACTACAGCGGATTCGTATGTAAAAGATAGTTTCTCACTTAGTGAAATGTTGTCAACCTTAGTAATTCCGGACGCGCATGTTTTGATCTCGTTGGACGTCACCTCCCTCTATACCAATGTTCCGATAGAACTGGTGATGGAGAGTTTGGAGAGGAGGAGGGGATTATTTGAGGCTAGTACCTCACTTGATGAGTTAAAAAAGGCGATAGAAATTGTAATGTCGTCCACGTATTTCAGCTTCAAGAATAAGATCTATAAGCAAGTGTCTGGCCTCCCGATGGGGTCACCGTTGGCACCGATACTTTCAAACATAGTTATGATTGATCTAGAAGAGAGTTGTCTCTCGAAGCTGGACTTTGTTCCGGTTTTATATAAGCGATACGTGGACGACCTTATTGTCGCATTGCCTGAGGATCAGATCCAAACGGTACTAACAACGTTTAACTCTTACCACCCCAAACTCCAGTTTACAATAGAGAGAGAAGTGGAGTGCAAGATTCCTTTCTTGGACTTGCTTCTGATAAGAGAGGACAACAAGATCGTTACTAATTGGTATAGGAAGCCGACGTGGTCAGGCCGGTTTATAAACTTCTTTTCGAGTCATCCGATCAAACAAAAGATAGGTATCATTTACATGCTAGTCGATCGAGCTTTGAAGCTGTCGCATCACAGATTTTGGCAGGAGAATTTACAGCTGATTGAGAACACCCTTCTTCGTAATTGCTATCCGGGGTATTTTATTAAGAAATACATTGGAATCAGGCGACGGTCGATGAGTAGGAGTGATAGCAGCATGGAAAAACCGGCTCTTGACCTGGGGAGAATTTTGAATTTTCCTTATATCGAACATCTGCACTATCCGCTCGTGAGACTGCTGCGTGAATTTGATCTCCACATAATAACGAACAACAGTCATAATATCTTCTCTGTGATCGGATCTACGAAGGATAAGATTGAAAAATTACTGCAGTCTAAGGTGGTGTATAGCATTCCGTGTGGTGCGTGTGACGCTACTTACATTGGGCAGACGGAGCGTTATCTTAAAGTTAGAGTAAGGGAACATATTAGTAGATTGAACCACGTGTCTCAGGAACATTCGGCGCTTTTCTCGCACGCGAGAACCAACAACCATATATTTAACTTCGATGATGTTAAGATCTTAGCGATAGAACCGGTGACCACGAAAAGAATTTTATTAGCAATGATTTGGATTAAAAAGGACGAAAACTCGGTCAACTACAGAACCGATATTGAAAAATTAAGTATCATTTACAACTCCGTTTTATAAAAAGGGACAGGGATTGAGATGTTATAGATAATTATTAGTATAAGCCCGTGCGTGTTAATCGGCAAAAAAGGTTTTTTTCTTTTGTATAAATGCGTTCTTTAATTATGATTCGAAATGTCGGGGTAGGCGGTGATTTATCGAGGTGCGATTTTTCTTTCCTGGGTTTGACGATTTGTTCTGAGAGATTGGCCCATCAGATCCGGTGGCGATTGGTATCAATAAATGCGCAATTGTCAATAGTACTAATCCGAATCCGGGAGGGGAAAATCGGCCGAAGGGTTGTCGCATAATCTTAATTTAAAGATGCCGATGAGAGGGCGGTCATTTATGGGTGGTCATTTTTCCATCTTCTTTCCTGTTGTTTTAGAACGGTTTTAGTAATAGATTGTTGTTGTTATATATTTGGTTGCGATTGGTGTTAATCAGATTCTTCTGGACCCGCGTGGGGAGATGTTGACTAACGGTTCTTTTTGCACAGTTATTGTTGTTAAGTTAATAGACACATAAATGATATCGATTTGGTCACGAGGCTTGTTCTGGAGCAGTGAGACGTGTGGTGGTATTGTTTAAGTTCAGACATAGCATTAACAATTGTATAATAATTAGTTACATAAGATAATTAGAGAAGCGGAAATATCGGTCGGTAACTTAGATTTCCATAAGTATGTGACCAGTCGCGCCGCAGCGATTGGGGATATAAATTACTGATTGATATTTCTGTGGTCTCGCGACCAGTTGCACTACTGCGATTGGGTGTATAATGCTTGTCTGTTTAATAAGTAGTATTAAGGTTTCTCGTTTAATAATTAGTTTTAGATAATACTGGAAAATTGAAAATTTGTCGGTAACAGTGGTTTTTGTAACCGCGTAACCAGTTGTACCGCAGCGATTAATGTTAAATGCGGATTTCTGTCAGTTCTGTAAAACAGACGTTGTGGTTGTTGCGCTACCAGTCGTACTGCAGCGATTGGGAATATAAATTACAGAGGGATATTTCCGCGGTTACGTTACCAGTCGCACCGTTGTGATTGGGTATATAATATTTTCGGGTTTTCAGAAATGGTTTAGACGTATAGTTTCACTAATAACGTAGTGTAGAGATAATTGTTAATTCAAAAATGTTATGAATATGTGCTTTGGGGCATGGTTGCGTTTCCATGTCGCGGCGGGTTGGGGTGCGATGGTGTCGTTGGGTCGGCACTGAGCTCGATTTTGGCGGCTGATCAGCTGCGATAGACACGTGCAACCGGCTTCTCCGGTTGAAATTTTCTTAAAAATGTAGTGTAATTTGTTTGTAAAAAAGAGGGAAAGGATAGTTAGGTGAGTGAGAGTGGCTTTCTGCATCGAGTCATTGTGTTTTTCTTATAATAATGTTTATTTCTTGCGTTGTTTATTGCGTTTGTTAGCCCCCTAACCTGTCACTCGTCACCTCGAGAACACCAAGAGGCTGGAAAATTTCAACCGGAGGACCCGGTTGACGAACGAGTGGTTGTTTTTCCCCTTAAGGGCTTGATTTTTTTAGTGGATTTGGAGCAACAATGGGCATCAACAATCCAGGGCTCATTTATCCTTCACAATAAATGAACGCTGTGGTTTGTGGCGCAAGGCGCTATTGATTGATGCGCATTGGTGAGTTACTTGCTGTATTCAGGAAAAAGATTATAAAGAAAAAGACTGTTTCATAATTTTGTATTAATAATTGTAACTTCACTGTAGTAGCACATTTGTATCACATTTTCTATTATTTTTTTGTATTTGGTATTATAGATGTCAAAAATACATTTCTGAAGAGGACCCGGATGAGGGTCGAAACGTAACGTTCTGGTTTTTTCTTTCTTCGGACCGTTCCTATGCCGAAACCTTCACCATCAATTAAAAGTTGTCTGGCACCACTGAAGCGAACCAAACATCGAAGAACACCGAAATCGAGATATCGCGTGTTTCGAGCTCTTCTGAGATCACAGCTCGATGTATATGTATCAAAAACCTTCATTCTACTCAAATACATAACATCCATGCGTTAAAATTTGTCTGGGACCGCTGAAGCGAACGACACATAAAAGAACACCGAAATCGAGATATCTCGTGTTTGGAGCGTTTCTGAGATCACAGCTCGATGTAAATGTAAAAAAAGCTTGATTCTACTCAAATACACAACATCCATGCGTTAAAAGTTGTCTGGCGCTTCTGTGACGAACGAAACATCGAAGAACACCAAAATCGTTATATCTCGTGTTCCGAGCGTATCTGACTTCACAGGTCGATGTAAATGTATCAAAAACCTTCATTCTACTCAAATACACAACATCCATGCGTCAAAATTTGTCTGGCACCGCTAAAGCGAACCAAATATCGAAGAACACCGAAGTCGATATATCGCGTGTTTCGAGCGTGTCTGAGATCACAGCTCGATGTAAATGCATCAAAACCATTCACTCGACTCAAAAACATAACATCCATACATTAAACGTTTTCTCGCACCGCTGAAGCGGACGAAACTTTGAGCAACACCGAAATCGAGATATCGCGTTTTTCGAGCGTTTCTGAGATCACAGCTAAGTGTAAAAGTGCAAAAACCTTCATTCTACTCAAATACACCACATCCATGCGTTAAAAGTGGTCTGGCGCTTCTGCAACGAACGAAAAATTGAAGAACACCGAAATCGAGATATCTCGTGTTTTAAGCGTTTCTGAGATCACAGCTCGATGTAAATGTATCAAAAACCTTCATTCTACTCAAAACACAACATCCATGAGTTAAAAGTTGTCTGGCACCGCTGAAGCGAACCAAACATCGAGGAACACCGAAATCGATATATCGCGTGTTTCGAGCGTGTCTGAGATCACAGCTCGATGTAAATGCATCAAAACCATTCACTCGACTCAAATACATAACATCCATACATTAAACGTTGTCTCGCACCGCTGAAGCGAACGAAACTTTGAGCAACACCGAAATCGAGATATCGCGTGTTTCGAGCTCTTCTGAGATCACAGCTTGATGTATATGTATCAAAAACATTGATTCTACTCAAATACACAACATCCATGCGTTAAAAGTGGTCTGGCGCTTCTGCAACGAACGAAAAATTGAAGAACACCGAAATCGAGATATCTCGTGTTTGGTTCGTTTCTGAGATCACAGCTCGATGTATATGTATCAAAAACCTTGATTCTACTGAAATACGCAACATCAATGCGTTAAAAGTTGTCTGGCGCTTCTGTGACGAACGAAACATCGAAGAACACCAAAATCGTTATATCTCGTGTTCCGAGCGTATCTGACTTCACAGGTCGATGTAAATGTATCAAAAACCTTCATTCTACTCAAATACACAACATCCATGCGTCAAAATTTGTCTGGCACCGCTAAAGCGAACCAAATATCGAAGAACACCGAAGTCGATATATCGCGTGTTTCGAGCGTGTCTGAGATCACAGCTCGATGTAAATGCATCAAAACCATTCACTCGACTCAAAAACATAACATGCATACATTAAACGTTTTCTCGCACCGCTGAAGCGAACGAAACTTTGAGCAACACCGAAATCGACATATCGCGTTTTTCGAGCGTTTCTGAGATCACAGCTAAGTGTAAAAGAGCAAAAACCTTCATTCTACTCAAATACACCACATCCATGCGTTAAAAGTGGTCTGGCGCTTCTGCAACGAACGAAAAATTGAAGAACACCGAAATCGAGATATCTCGTGTTTTAAGCGTTTCTGAGATCACAGCTCGATGTAAATGTATCAAAAACCTTCATTCTACTCAAAACACAACATCCATGAGTTAAAAGTTGTCTGGCACCGCTGAAGCGAACCAAACATCGAGGAACACCGAAATCGATATATCGCGTGTTTCGAGCGTGTCTGAGATCACAGCTCGATGTAAATGCATCAAAACCATTCACTCGACTCAAATACATAACATCCATACATTAAACGTTGTCTCGCACCGCTGAAGCGAACGAAACTTTGAGCAACACCGAAATCGAGATATCGCGTGTTTCGAGCTCTTCTGAGATCACAGCTTGATGTATATGTATCAAAAACATTGATTCTACTCAAATACACAACATCCATGCGTTAAAAGTGGTCTGGCGCTTCTGCAACGAACGAAAAATTGAAGAACACCGAAATCGAGATATCTCGTGTTTGGTTCGTTTCTGAGATCACAGCTCGATGTATATGTATCAAAAACCTTGATTCTACTGAAATACGCAACATCAATGCGTTAAAAGTTGTCTGGCGCTTCTGTGACGAACGAAACATCGAAGAACACCAAAATCGTTATATCTCGTGTTCCGAGCGTATCTGACTTCACAGGTCGATGTAAATGTATCAAAAACCTTCATTCTACTCAAATACACAACATCCATGCGTCAAAATTTGTCTGGCACCGCTAAAGCGAACCAAATATCGAAGAACACCGAAGTCGATATATCGCGTGTTTCGAGCGTGTCTGAGATCACAGCTCGATGTAAATGCATCAAAACCATTCACTCGACTCAAAAACATAACATGCATACATTAAACGTTTTCTCGCACCGCTGAAGCGAACGAAACTTTGAGCAACACCGAAATCGACATATCGCGTTTTTCGAGCGTTTCTGAGATCACAGCTAAGTGTAAAAGAGCAAAAACTTTCATTCTACTCAAATACACCACATCCATGCGTTAAAAGTGGTCTGGCGCTTCTGCAACGAACGAAAAATTGAAGAACACCGAAATCGAGATATCTCGTGTTTTAAGCGTTTCTGAGATCACAGCTCAAAACACGCGATATCTCGTTTTCGGTGTTGCTCAAAGTTTCGTTCGCTTCAGCGGTGCGAGACAACGTTTAATGTTTGGATGTTATGTATTTGAGTCGAGTGAATGGTTTTGATGCATTTACATCGAGATGTGATATCAGACACGCTCGAAACACGCGATATATCGATTCCGGTGTTCCTCGATGTTTGGTTCGCTTCAGCGGTGCCAGACAACTTTTAAGTCATGGATGTTGTGTATTTGAGTAGAATGAAGGTTTTTGATACATTACAACGCGTTGTGATCTCAAAAACGCTCGAAACACGATATATAACGATTTCGGTGTTCTTCGATGTTTCGTTCGTTACAGAAGCGCCAGACAACTTTTAACGCATGGATGTGTTGTATTTGAGTAGAATAAAGGTCTTTGATACATTTACATCGAGCTGTGATCTCAGACACGCTCGAAACACGCAATATCTCTATTTCGGTGTTCTTCAATTTTTCGTTCGTTGCAGAAGCGCCAGACCACTTTTAACGCACGGATGTGGTGTATTTGAGTAGAATGAAGGTTTTTGCTCTTTTACACTTAGCTGTGATCTCAGAAACGCTCGAAACACGCGATATCACGATTTCGTTGTTCTTCAATGTGTTATACCGCCAAAATCCGTTTTACGGGTTTTGGAAGCGATCTCGGTTAATGACCGAGAATATTTCCGATAGTGGGTTATTTGACCGATCAAGGGTTAGAACCCAAATACACGAACCACGATGGTTATTATAAACCAAATAATTTATTAAAGTCAAACACAAATCAATATTCTCCTGTTACACTTGTTTTACAATAGTTATTAATTACCTTATTTATTGCTAACGATTCCTTGCTCGAATCTTAGCCGAAACCGTACTGCACAGTTCTGTGCCCAAATTGTATCTGCTGGAGTGACCACTCTCTGGTTCTTATATATCATTTGAGATTGGTCGCTTCAGCATTTTGCAACTTATCTTTCCTAATATTATGGCCTACTAATTTACCGCCCCAATTCGGTGGTAAAACAGTACCGTGGAGCCGCATGCAGTGGAATGCATCGGGCCCCGAATCTGCTGACTGGGTCTTGCGACATGCTCCTGGCCGCAGCAATGCCCAGCAGTGGCCGCATTCTTTTAGACCGCGCGCGGAGCGCCGCGGTCGCCTCATGCGCGTCCGCGCTATAGCATGCGTCTGATTCGGCAATTTCGTCATCGCGAGCGTGAAGCGCCGCGATGGAAGCGCGAGTCCGCGCGTGTCGCGCGGACACATTACCGGGGTACAACATCCCTCCCCCCTTATAAGAAAAGGAATTTGTCCTCAGATTTCTTTTCGCTCGTCTCCGGCGAGTCTTAAAAATATTATTCTACCCCGGAAATATTAGTTTTCGTAATTTTCTACCATTTTACAATTTTCCGTCATTTGACCGGAAATTTTTCCTCAATCATGTTCAATGACCCCGGGAGCGCTAATTGCTCGCCAATTTCCGCTGATGCAGTGTTACTACGTTATAAAAGTGAACTTCCGTAGCCTACGAGCTCAAATCGCAATCTACTACCGCACCAACATGGGTAAAATCGCTCAGGTAAGTCTCCGCAAAATCTAGAGTTTTCCCCAACTACGATTATCACTCGATTTTTATCCCGACTGTTTTTCTGTTTTCCAGATCGCTGACCCTCTTTCGACGGCCGCTGGTACCACTGGGCGGTCCCTTGGGTTGAAGGCGAAGGATGCTGAGAGCCCCAAACCGAGGATCGTCATCCTGGACCCTCACGAGATAAATTACCGGGCCGTCCATGGCTGCCTCCCGCTGAGTTGCGTGCTCCGGATGCGGAGTAAATGCGCTACTGGAGCCTGGCTGCGTGTGATGGCCGCTGCTACTGTCGTCCCTCCGGCGGACGTGAAGAGTCGCGACGCGTAGATCGTTCTATGTATCCGTCCTTTTGTTGTTGTCGCGGTGCATTTTATCATTTTTTGTATATCCTCATTTTCCCTTTCAATAAACATGGTTTTTCTACATACTTCTGCGTCGGAAACCCTTACTTTCCTTTAGATCATATTCGCTTTCGTAGCCGGCGGCGTGTCCTCCGGTCTTGCGCGATGGGTCATCCGTAAGACGCGATATATTGCGCAAGCTGATACGGACAGCAACACAATCGCTCTTATCTCGTATTGCCCGACGGTAATGTAGAAAAATGCAGTTTATTGGTATGCACCGCGTCCAATTCGTGGTTGATGTTGCGCAACCTCGTCCCCAGGTCGTTCAACTCCTGGGGGTTACTGACGATGTTCCGGAGTTTCGGACTCCTGCTGTCAGCGATTTTTGGTATTGCCTTTCCCTCGTGTTCTGACTGCGTTGGACTGTACGTTGGTGTGAAACCTCCGTCGCGGATGTCTTGCGTAATCCGCCTCACCGTGTCCACCAGTTCCCGTTTGCACGTGTTTTGGAGTCGGTGTAGCTGTACCAGAATGTTCGCCTTTGCTGGGCCAAAAGTCCAATGTCCACGTGGATTGCGAGGTTCCATGTATGCGAGAAGATGTTCATGCTTCCGATTTCCTCGTGATAGATACCTGGCGAATCCCGGAACTTCCGGATTTCGTACGGCGAGCCCACATCTGTGGCAATCGCTCGCTGATTCAGCAGCGTTAGCCTGTGTCAGTGTGCCCAATAGTCTTCAGCCTATGCATTTTGCCGGCACCTGTACCGGTATAAATATTAACCGGCTACGCACAGTATCGTCACTTCGCTCTGCTCCGTGAACGATAACGATTCAAAAGAATTCCTCAACATGAACGTTGGCATGGTCTCCCAACTTTTCCCCGGTCAGGAGTTCAATCCCGAATTTTACCGGGTGTTGGTAAGTTTACCGAGAATTTCCCCTTGGTCTTTCCGTTGTTTTTTTCGAGAAATTCCAACACATTTATTATTATTATTATTTTCCCAGCAAGCTCTGTTTCCTCCTTCGGAACCACGTCGTCCGGCATACCACGAGGAGTTCATTAACAAAGCTGAGAAAATTCGGCACCAGCGCCGAATTCTAACTCGAGGCGTGGATCGGCTGTGGGATAACAATCCGATCAATGGCGTGTCGGCTGATCCCCTTGGTCTGAAGAGACTGTTCGGCGTTATAACCCCGCCGTGTCCGGATTGCGGTTGTAATTCCTCCGCCGAATAAATACGGGTTTTATTTTATTTGCTGCTCTCTTTTGTTGTTGTTGTTGTCCTCGACCCTGCCCTTCGCCGCGCTGGTGTTCCTGAGCCTTTTCTAATACTCGATGTAATTCTTAAGGCGGTTTACATGCACCTTAAGGGTTTTCCGCCCCTTCCGTATGGAATAGTTGGCGGCCGAATGGACTTCCTCGACAACGTAAGGGCCAATCCACTTGGGTGTCAATTTTGCTGCTCTTCCGCGTCGGACTGTCTCGTCGTGTAGTAGTACTTTGTCGCCAACGCGGAATTCCTGCAACTTCGTTTTTTTATCGAACTGCTGCTTGGCCCGCTCTTTCGATTCCTTGAGGTTTTGCCTCGCTGTGGTCCATGCGGCGCGCAGCCGTTCGCGTAGCTCCCCGGCGTAGTCGTCGTACGAATAGGTCGCCCTTGGCTCCCTTTGAAGGGCAGTTGGAAGGTCCGCCTCGTCGCCAAATACCAGGCTGTGCGGAGTGTAACCCGTGGACGTATGAGGCGTCGTGTTGTACGTGAACATGGCGTACGGCAGCCATTGGTCCCAATTCCCTTGGTCCTCATCCACATAATTGTTTAGGTACTCCGCCAACGTCCGGTGTGACCGTTCCAGGGCGCCATTTGACTCCGGGTGGTAAGCCGTTGTTTGTATTTTTCCTATATGCAGAAGCTTGCAAACTCCCTTGAATGTGGCGCTGAGGAAGTTCGTGCCTTGATCCGTGAGCACGGCTTCCGGTGTTCCGAATCGGCAGATTATTACCTCAGCAAAGGCTTTGGCGACCTCGTTCGCTGATTGATTTTCCAGCGGAATCGCCACACTGCATTTCGTTAATAGATCCTGAAATGTGAGGATGTATTTATTCCTTCTTTCCGTCTCAGGCAGTGGTCCGACGATGTCCATTGCACACTTCTCGAATGCCTTTGTTGGTGTGTCTGTGATGGTCATTGGAGCTTTATTGAGGGGTCGGATTTTGTTCTTTTGACATTTGTCACATCTTGACACATATTTCTCGACGTCTCCTCGTAGACCGGGCCAGTTATGGCTCAGTTGTATGCGTTTTAGCATTCTTGCAACGCCCTGGTGCCCGCCGAGTGGCGTGTCGTGGTATTCCCGCAGTATCTTCTGTCTTTCTTCTATCCCTGGGCTTCGGCTGCTCGTACTGCTGCTGTCCTCTTCGCACGCTGGCTTGCATGCTGGCTCGCATGCTGTCTCCGTCGGATGAACGGCGGCTGGTACGCACGCGGTCGCGCTCGGTGGTGCGCTAGCCGACTCACTTGGCGGTGCGCTCGGGAGGTAATGCGGGTGTCCTGCTGTCTCGCTCGGCGGCGCGCTAGCCGTCTCTCTCGGCGGTGCGCTGGGGGGGTAATGCGGGTCGCTAGCTGTCTCGCTTGGCGCGCTCGCCGTCTCACTCGGCGGCGCGCTCGTGGGGCAATGCGGGTCAGCGCGCGGGTGACGTGTGACGCGGCGGCCATTAAGTCGGCCGCGATCGTCCGTCTCTGTCGCACCCGTGGCGCTCGCCGCTTCTCCCGCGTTCGCCTTAGCCTGTGAGCGCGTGGCAACATAGATGCGGCTCAATGCGTCCGCGTTCGTGTTGCTCTTACCCGCTTTGTACTGGACGTCGAATTCATGTTCCGACAATTTTATTTTCCAGCGCATGAGCCTTGATCCCGGGTCCTGAACTCCGAATAACCACGTTAAGGGCTTGTGATCGGTGACGACCGTGAACTTCGTGCCGTATACGTATGGCCGGAACTGCGATATACCCCAAACGATGGCCAGTAGCTCCCGTTCGGTGGTTGAATAATTCTGCTCTGCCTTGTTCAAAGTGCGGCTTGCATAGCAGATCGGCAGATCCTCTCCGATTTTGCCTTGCGACAAGATTGCTCCAATCGCTTTGTCGGAAGCATCGGTCGTGACAACGAAGGGTTTTTCGAAATCTGGATACTGCAATACCGGTGCCGTTGTGAGGGCCGTCCTCAGGTCCTCGAACGCCTGCTCCTGTTTTGGCGTCCACACGAAAGGGACGTCCTTCTTCGTAAGCTCGCTTAAGGGCTTGGCGATTTTCGAGAAATCCTGGATAAACTTCCTGTAGTACCCGGCTAGCCCTAAAAAGGACTGGATTCCCTTAACATTCGTCGGTGTTGGGAAATTTTGTACCGCGATTATTTTTTCTGGGTCTGGTCGTACCCCCTCCTCGGAGATGACGTGTCCCAGATACTGAGTCTCCTTCCTCAGGAATCTGCACTTCCCGGGTTGTAGCGATAGCTTGGCCTCTCGTAGTCGCTGAAAGACCTCTGTGAGCCGTTTTTTGTGCTCCTTCAGGTTGGCTCCGAATATCACTATGTCGTCTAGGTAGACGTAACACTTCAGTCCTGCGAGCCCTGCCAGAACTGAGTTCATCAACCTTTGGAAGGTTGGAGGTGCATTCTTTAACCCAAATGGCATTCGAGTATACTCGAAATGTCCTTGTGGTGTGGAGAAGGCGGTTTTTTCCCGGTCCCCCTTGGCCATGGGAATTTGGTGGAACCCTGATGCCAAATCGAGCGTGGTGAAATATTGGGCCCGACCTAGCTGGTCGAGTATTTCGCTGATGTTCGGCAGAGGGTATGAATCCCCGATCGTGGCCTCATTCAATTTGCGGAAGTCGACGACAACTCGCATTTTTCTCTTACCTGTCGAGTCAGGTTTTTTGGCCACTACGAGCAGCGGCGCGTTCCACTGACTCCGACTGGGCTGGATTATTCCGTCCTCTAGCATCTCTTCTGTCTGACGCTGGACTTCCTGCTTGTGAGCCTCTGGTAGCCTGTAAGGGTTGACCTTGATAGGCAGCACCCCCTCTTTTAGCGGGATGTGATGCTCTACCATGGTCGTGCAAGGCAGCTTATCGCCCTCCAGATGGAAGATATCCGAATAATCCTCGCAAATCTCGAGAAGGTATTTTTCCTCCTCCTTGTTGAGGTGTGTCACGTTGATCTCGTTTCGTAATTTCTCGAGTCGCGTGCCTTCCCCCTTCGCGCTGACAGTGTTTACTTCGAGCGCGGTGTCGACGGCCTCTTCGCCGTGAGCGTTTTCTGCTGACTCCAGAGGTTCGAGTGTCACCGCAGGTCGGTCGACCTCGATTTCCTCTGTCGTGGTATTTGCCAAACTTACCACGCAGCTGTTGCCTTGAGGCGTCGTGACACAAGCCCCGAGCATTACCCTGTCTGTGATTGTGCGCTTGTCCACGACCCCGATAAATTTACTGTCGGTTGATGCGTAGGTTATTTTCTCACTCCTCGGCGGTAATTTCACCTTCAGGCTGCCGTTGATTAGGGGCATGCTGTGCCCGTACATCTTGACCGTGACGCCCCCGAGGATATCTACGCTATGTTTTTTTATCAGGTCCATGCCGAGAAATCCGTGAACCCCGAGCGGTACATCATCCGGTATTACGTGAAACAGGTGTGTTATGCTGACCGCTGGCGTAATTAGGGTGACCTGGGCCGCACAGATGGCTTTAACCCTTCGGCCCCCGACGCCCTCGATGTAGACTTCTGATTTTTCGGCGGCTGTCTCGGCTTTCAGTGCGCTCTTGTTGATTATGCACAGTTGAGCCCCAGTGTCAGCTTTCAAAGTGAGCATATTGGTGACTCCCATTGGCGATTTAATGTGAAAATCGTTGGCCGAATTGTCCGTTGCTGTTGCCCTTAACACGCATACCCTGTAACTTTCCGGCTCGTGTATTGCAGTGACGGCGTTGGCCTGGAAGGTACCGACGGTTGTCCCGTTACCTCCGGTGTTTGCCTTCTGCTCGAATTTCGGATTTTCCTTTTGCTCCTTCTCTTTCTTGGCTTTTTCACGTTTCCTGCAGACCCGCCAATCATGACCGGGTTTCTTGCAGTACGTGCAAGTCACGCTCACCTCGTTGATCTCCTTGGCTGGTCCGGGACCCGGGAGGCTGGGCCGTCCTGATTTCCGACAATCCCGTGCCAGGTGCCCCGGCCTATTACAATTAAAACATTTTTGCTGTACCTGCCCTGTTGCGGATAGGGATTGGCGCGAATTTCCGCCCCCTGTGGTATCCTTGTAGGGCTTTGCACAGGTCATTTTCTCGACTTCTATGGCTCCGACCACGGAGTCATGTAGATTCTGATAATTTCTCGAGCGAACGATTGTCTGTACCTCCTTGCACAGACCGTTCTCGAAATTCATCTGTGCGCTTTTCCTGGTGGCTTCCTCGATGTATCGAGCGCCTTCTGGAGCTATGCTTTCGCACAACTTTTCAATAACTTCTACCGTCAGCCGTTCCGCCCTGGTCGCGTAGGCTGACACGGACTCCTTCGGTCCCTGTTTTAAAATACAGAATTCATACTGTAGGGAGGCGAGAGATTTCCGTTTTCCATAAAGGGCTTCAATTTCCACCCTTAGTTCCTCAAGGTTGGTGATGGTTTTGTGCTTCATCTCCTTGATTGCCCGATCTTCTAACTTGCCGCTGAGAATTAGGGCGAGTAGGGTAGATCGCTGTCCGGGTCGTACCCGGCTCCACACCGCGTCGCAGGACAGCATAAAACCGTCCAGTTTCCCCGGGTCGTTGCCGTCGAAGGTTTTTATGTTTCGAAGGGCTAGACCTAGGTCGAGGTATTCTGACTCGTCATCCGGCCCTCGTGGTTGCTGTGACTGGAACGGATTCCTCGGCTGTGCGAACGGCGGTGGCGGCGGGTCTTGTGAGGGTCCGGAAGGGCCTCCTGGGCCCGCGAGTTTCTTCATGAGTTCCCCTAATTGAACTTCTAACCTATCCATTCTCTGGATCATCTGGTTCATGGGTAGTGATGCCTCCGCATCCCTGGCTAGGGCTCCGTCTTCAACTTCCTCCCTGGCTTCCTCGTGTGTCTCATTGGTCGGTAAGTTTCCGCCGTCCAGCGGTATATTACCGAATAAGGTTCTCCGTGTCCGAGGAAGGCCGAACCTTGGCATGTGGCTTAATCTTCGTTGTAAATCGAAGTTGGTGGTTCGGTCCAAGCCCCAATCCAGCACGTTTTGTCTTCGTTCTCCGTTTGTGTTGCGATATTGGGCCCTCAGCGCCTCGATTTGCGCATCGACCATGCCTGGCGTGATTGGTCCCCCGGCTCCTGGCTGCGCCATGATTGGCCTGGGTTCGAATATACTTTCGTCGATTTCCCCTAGATCGTCTTCCTCATCGAATGCCGTGCTTCGACGCAGGTTGACACCGAACAGGGGATTAGGGCTTCCCTGCCCTTCTTGCTGATCGCGCCTTGGCGATAGGGTGCTTAATGTTCTTCTCGAACGTTCGGTTATTTCAACGAGTGCGGCCTCTAAACCGGCGGCGACTGGTGGTTTTTCTCCCGGTAAAGCGGTTTCCAATGAATTGCCTCGACGTTCGATTTTCGTCAAGTTCGTTGGAGTTGCCGGATTACTCATGTATTTTGCGTTCGGGCAACCGTGCGTAGCGGTTCGCAAAAATACGATTTTACGGGCGAAATTATGATGATAACATGTGGTGCGACTTACAGTACGCTTATTACCCACATCTTGGGATGCCTTCTCGCTTTGGAGGTTGTATGGATCCCGTCAGAACTGTCTGGCGATCCCGCCCTTCGAAGGGTGCTGCAGGCTCTTCGGGGTGCGTTTATGCGGTTTCCGTTGGATCGTGGTCGATTCTTTCGATCGATCCTCGCGTGCCCTCCGTTGCCTTGGGGGGTCCTAACTTTACCGGTGGTCGGTAGCTTCCGCGTGGTAATTTACCGACAGCGGGTATTGCAGATTTGGTGTTTGCGATGTTGGTTCGTTTATTTCGGTGGATCCCACCGCTGCCACCAATGTTATACCGCCAAAATCCGTTTTACGGGTTTTGGAAGCGATCTCGGTTAATGACCGAGAATATTTCCGGTAGTGGGTTATATGACCGATCAAGGGTTAGAACCCAAATACACGAACCACGATGGTTATTATAAACCAAATAATTTATTAAAGTCAAACACAAATCAATATTCTCCTGTTACACTTGTTTTACAATAGTTATTAATTACCTTATTTATTGCTAACGATTCCTTGCTCGAATCTTAGCCGAAACCGTACTGCACAGTTCTGTGCCCAAATTGTATCTGCTGGAGTGACCACTCTCTGGTTCTTATATATCATTTGAGATTGGTCGCTTCAGCATTTTGCAACTTATCTTTCCTAATATTATGGCCTACTAATTTACCGCCCCAATTCGGTGGTAAAACAGTACCGTGGAGCCGCATGCAGTGCTGACTGGGTCTTGCGACATGCGCCTGGCCGCAGCAATGCCCAGCAGTGGCCGCATTCTTTTAGACCGCGCGCGGAGCGCCGCGGTCGCCTCATGCGCTATAGCATGCGTCTGATTCGGCAATTTCGTCATCGCGAGCGTGAAGCGCCGCGATGGAAGCGCGAGTCCGCGCGTGTCGCGCGGACACATTACCGGGGTACAACAAATGTTTCGTTCGTTACAACGGTACCAGACGACTTTTAACGCATGGATGTGTTGTATTTGAGTAGAATGAAGGTTTTTGATACATACACATCGAGCTGTGATCTCAGAAGAGCTCGAAACGCGCGATATCTCGATTTCGGTGTTCTTCAAGGTTTCGTTCGTTGCAGAAGCGCCGGACCACTTTTAAAGCATGGATGTGGTGTATTTGAGTAGAATGAAGGTTTTTGCTCTTTTACACCTAGCTGTGATCTCAGTAATGCTCAAAACAGGAGATATCACGATTTCGGTGTTCTTCGATGTTTGGTTCGTTACAGCGGTGCCACACAACTTTTAACGCATGGATGTTGTGTATTTCAGTAGAATCAAGGTTTTTTTTATACATTTGCATCGAGCTGTGATCTCAGAAACGCTCCAAACACGAGATATCTCGATTTCGGTGTTCTTTCATGTGTCGTTCGCTGCACCGGTCCCAGACAACTTTTAACGCATGGATGTGTTGTATTTCAGTAGAATGAAGGTTTTTGCTCTTTTACACCTAGCTGTGATCTCAGAAACGCTCGAAACACGTGATATCACGAGTAGTATAACAAGGAGAGAGCTGGATAAAGTGGGCGAGGGGGTGCGGGTGTGCGGGGGGGTTTTCGGTGCGGGGGGGTGAGTTCTGGAAGATTCTAGAATGTTCTTTGATGACGTCATTTGTTTTTCCGCTGTCTCAAGGTCAATAATAATAATAATTTATAATAATAATAATTTTTCCTGGAAGCGGCAAGAGAGCTGGATAAAGTGAGCGAGGGGGGTGCGGGTGTGCGCGGGGAAGGTTAAATAATAATTATAATAATTATCATTTTTCTTAGAAATCGTAGGGGGGCACAAACGGTTCGGGGATTATTATCGAGGTGCTCGAATGTATTTCCGAGAATGTCATATAATAATAATAATTATAATAATTATAATTTTTCTTAGAAATCGTAGGGGGACACAAACGGTTCGGGGATTATTATCGAGGTGCTCGAATGTATTTCCGAGAATGTCATATAATAATAATAATAATAATAATAATAATAATTTTCCTAGAAACGGGAGGGGGCATAAACAGTTCTGGGAATTATTATCGAGGTGCTCGAATGTATTTCCAGGAACTGTCATATAATTATAACAATTTATGACACTAATAATTTTTTCGTGTAAGCGGTGGGGCACAAACAGAGTTCTGAGAATTGTTGTTCACATGTATTTCCGAGAATTGTTGTTCGCATGTATTTCCCAGAATCGTTCGTCGACGTATTATTTTACATTCAATTCGGTGACTTGTTGAATTGCATACCGCGTAGAAGATTCTCGATTTTAGAGAAAGACCGACGATCGCACCCTATAAAGGACTCGTTGACCGAGCCGCAGCGACAATCTGCGAATCGACATACGATCGTTTAGATCTCTTTCGTCTGACTATCAATATTCAAGTTCGATGAGATTTTGCGTTCTATATATTCGTGAGTACATCGTATTGTGATTTTGTGCAAAAATCTCGATTGAATAATAAGAATCAATTCTCTATGAGACCAGCATTAACCATGGACTCGTTAACACCCGAAGAAGTGAGACGTCTGTGCAACATGCCACCCTATCTCTACAGCTACGAAGACGTTTTCGCTAGGCATTTTGGAGATACCCCATCCGAAACATTATGGGATTTCCTTCAGGATTTGCTACAACTGCAGGAGAATATTGAGTTCATCAAGCACCTGCGAAATGAGGAAAACGAGCAGCAGCAGCAGGAGCAACAGCAGCGGCAGCAGCAGCAGCAACAGCAGCAGCAGCAGGAGCAACAGCAGCAGCAGAAAAAAATGGATTCGATGAATGATGTTACCGGATAAAAGTAACTGTTGAAGATGTAAAAAATATATCGAGGATTTGAATAAATACAAAATGTCTGTGTGTAGATAAACCGGTTTATATATTTTATTTTCCTTATAAAAAATTACATGTTAAGATTGTATACAAAAAAAAATAAAAAAACGTAATTTTACGTTAATTTTTTTACATTTCCACTTATACAATTATATTCTATTATTCGATCATGAAGAATCAAGCAATAAGCTGATGTTTCAGCGGGAAAATTATCCATAGACTCGAATTCCAGGCGAATATCAACCGGCCCCGTTTTCAAGGACTCATTCTGTTTCGAACAATCGATGACAATCAGTGGGGCATATTTTAAAAAATCGGCTTTACTCAATAGTGGTTCAGCCTTCTTGCCGTAATAAGAGGTCTGAAAATTAGTGTACATATCGTAGAGTATAGCGAACTGATTGCGATTGATATCGAGATTCAAATTGCCATACGGATAACTTTGTGAATTTAGGAAGAGCTTCACATCTCGAATATTACAATGATCAAAGTGACTGGCATTCTTCGTGGCATTATTTTTTCGCGCTGTCTGAAATCCCACGATTATATATCGCGGTTTCTCGAGTTGCGTCGAAGTTTTAACGGTCCACACATGTTTCGATGTAGCGGGCAACAGTGGATACTCGTACAATTCCCAGGAGCGGAAACTTATGGAGATGGGCGTATCCTTGGCGATGTAGTTGAGCAGTTGAATTTTTCGTTGATCCGCAACTTTAATGTAGGGTATCATCCATTCGATTTTGAGAAGGGATATCTTGAACTGTTCCGCACCACCACCACCACCATCTGCAGCCGGACGTGTCTGTAGAACGGCATTGGTGTCGGTATTGGCCCTCGTGAGAATCAATTCATGCTTGGCATTAACGATGATTCGGCGGTAATCTTCAGCGAAGCCCAGTATCATACTCAGTGGAATGGAAATATCAAAGTAACCATTGGCATCGGTAATCTTAGTCTCGTTATCATTGTTGTTGTTGTTGATCCATCCCGCATTTTCAATTACCGACATTTGACTCGGGCTCTGAGAAATGTAATTCTTCATAAGTGTTGTGAGACCGACGTTTTTACTCCTGTCAATTTCGATGGCATTTAATTCATAACGTATTTCCTCGAACAAATGACATATAGCGTTGTTGACAAGTTGAGTTTCAACAGTTGGGGATCGTCCATCGGTCTTTGTCAATCTACCGTATACATGCAAGGAGCTTCTACTTGGTAGTAAGCACAAGTCTTGATGTTGAACGGCGATACGTATTTCATCATTATTATGGAATGTTGAGGATGAGAATGGCTGATGGGTATGAGTCTCATAATGTGCAATAGACTCATCGAAGATAATTCGTTTTTGTATCGTTAGTATTTCTTCCATGGTACGTAGCAGCAGCAAACAACCGCGTAACAACAAAGACGAATTTTTATCTTCTTTTTCTTCTTTTTTCTCCTTGAGGTTTCAGACCCAAGTATTTCAGAAACTGAACGTTCTGTAGTGTTAGCGCTTTGCGAAGCGGATGACGACTGTTTCTCATCGCACATGACGGCTGACTTTTATAGCTCTTGCCTATTTTCGTTTCAAAAACGATACCCATCCTACGATTTCACGTGTAGTCGTATTGTGATAATTTCACCTCGAAAATTCACAGGTTTTCCGTCTTGATCAACGAGCTGTAGTTGAAGATGACCTATGGATTGTACGGTGATCGGAAGATAAATGATATGTGACGGCACCTCAATGATCTTATATCCTGGGGGAACGGCAGGAAAAAATTCGTGAATCGTGTGCACTCGGTGCTCATTGATATATGCTCCTGCGGTGATGTTGCACTCGACTCTTAGAGAGTTGATCTTGAGAATTGTCACAGGCAAGTCGGACGTGTGAGTGATATTGGCATCGAGAATGCGTCTTGTGAAACCCAGCATTCGACCAATAGAATCGTCGGGAATGAAATTTACGGGACGGTCGCACTTGATTTCACTGCACAGAGTATTATTATTGGGTTGTAGGTTGATGGAAATGTTACGTCTAGATAATATGTTCTGCAAATAATTCTGAATGTCCTCAATCTCATAGCTTCCCGTTGGTATCGTGACGATTTCGTCTAGCACGTAGAACTTGTTATTTCCCACGTCGATATTGGGAATCGAATTGAACGTCAAGAGTTCAACGAGACCCAGAGTGTAATTTTTCAACGGTGATAGCTCGATGGGGGGAAAGTAGTGGGCCTCTAATACAGAGGATGTGCCCGATAGTGTTAACGTAAAAGAATCACTCATTGTCGCTGATGCTTAACTGATACTCGAACGAGTGTGAGAACGCCTTTTATAGCTCACCATTCAAAAATTGAAGACATAGATGTCCGCATACTACAGTATCATAATCCTGATATCTTTCATGATTATATTTTACAATGCTACCAACACCGAGATATTCCATTAAATCCTAAGGTGGTTGCAGGTTACCAAAGCTATCGAAGTAAACAACGTCATTAACTTTCTTCCGATATGCCACCCAGTGTGTACCAGGACTATCTTTATCATCGAGATTAACAATGGCCGATTCGTATTTAAGAGGTCCACTCTGAGGCAATTCGTTTCTCATGTAAACACCCCGAAAATGGGGGATTTTCATAGCTTTGGCAAATTTTAATAGATCAACATCGGTGAGGGCTCGGTGTGGTAGCTTTATGGGTTTTTTAGATGAAGACCAAGACCCTTTTTGTACGGTTTTAGGTACAGTCCTTTGCCAAGAGCAATCGCCTCCATCGTTGCGTTGTGACGTTTGCTTTCTTCGAGTTCCCGTTTCGCCGCACTGGCATCATTGACAGCCTTGGCGATTCCCGCTGCACCACCGGCGAGAGCACCGGTGGCACTTAATCCGGCGAAGATGGGTATGAGCAGGGGTAGAATACCACCTACTTTGGATGGTACGGGAAGGACACGTGGTGTCAGGACTCTTCCTTTACCGCCAGCAACTTTCACCGCTTCCCGAGCGCCCTTGAGCGCCGATTTGATGGCATCCGCCCCCGGATTCATTGTGGCTTTTGCCGCTCTAACAATTTGCCTCAGCGACACCCTCTTCCGTTGTCTTTTTTTTGCAGGTCTTCCCTTCTTCCCCGTCCTCCTCCTCCTCTTGATGCCCATACCGAGTTTAGTTTTAGCCTTCATCGTATTAGCGATACCCCAAGCTGCCGCTTTTTCCGCCAGGCTCGCGTCCTTCGCTAAAACCCGCCGCCAAGCCGACTCCGCGAGGATTCTATCCGCGTTGTGTCTAGCAGTGAGGTTCTCACGATTCTTCGAGTATGCGATATCGTGTTCTTTGCAAGCAGCGTCAAGTGGATTAATACCCGGATCACCCCGCTTCAGCCGTTCTTTTAACTTTGTTCCAGGTCCACAGTATTGGTAGCCAGGGATATGCAATTCGATGGGTAGCCTATTTATAATTCTGTTAACGACACCTTTACCCCGTTTGTGCACGATCATGGTTCAGCAATGACTGACTTCCAAGCTATAAATGTTTATCATTTATAGGTATATTCGTCAGTTAAAGCGTAGCTCCAGTGCCGAAAACTTCCCCCCAAAAACGGATTTTTCGTATTAACAATTACGATGAAATTCAAAAAACAAAATATGGAATTGTCCGTCACGAATTTCGATGAACTTGCGCGACAAAATGTAGCTGAGAAAAAACGCCATGGTCATCTGCTACCGAATAGTGTGCGTGCAATATTTTGCGGTCCATCCAACTGTGGAAAGACAAACGCGCTTCTCACTCTCATAACACACCCCAATGGTTTGAGATTCGAGAACATATATATATATTCGAAATCATTGAAGCAACCAAAGTATTCGTTTTTGGAACGCATTCTTCAGTCCGTAGATGGCGTTGAATATTTTCCTTTTAACGAACACGAACAGGTGGTGAAACCATGTGATACTCGCCCTAATTCTATAATGATATTCGATGATGTAGCTTGTGAAAAACAAGATAACATCACAGCATTTTTCTCCATGGGAAAACACGAGAATGTAGATTGTTTCTATCTCTGTCAGTCATATGCCCGCGTACCTAAACATCTTGTGCGTGATAACGTAAATCTTTTAATAGTTTTCAAGCAAGATGACATGAACCTTAAACATGTGTACGATGATCATGTTAATACAGATATGACGTACACGGAATTTAAAAAATTGTGTTTATCCTGTTGGAAAAATAAATATGGATTCGTTGTTATTGATAAGGACAGTGAGATAGATAGTGGTAGATATCGGAGGGGATTCGACTGTTTCGTAGACATTAGTAAGTAATAAATATCGTGCGTCAAAGTGATCCGAAGGCAGTAACGATTAAAACTCAACTCTGTCAACATGAAGCAAGATAAAATTCACGAAGAAAAGAAGATTCTGCGTCAAATCGTCAGTGCCAGCGATGCTATTCGACGTAAACATAGAATCATCAAGGGGGATAGGGAGACCTCCGAGCGTACGATGCAGGACGTCTTCAAACCAATCGTAACACCATTGGAAAAGTTAATAGATCGCACTGTTAAAAATGAAATACCGATAAAGCAGGATATCAAGGAAAATGTTGAAGAGATGGAGGAGGAGGAGAAGGAGGAGGAGAAGGAAAACAAGATAAATGACACTTTATGGGAAGATGCGATAGAGGGACCTCAAGAAAGCAATTTGCATAACTACAGATCCGAACTTATTGAAGCTCCTACGCGTTCGAAAGATGACCACAACGATGACCATAAAAGCGAAGCAGCAGCAGCAGCAGCGACAAACCCGGATGAAATCTTGAACGAATATCTCACATTATTAGAAACAAATAGGAAAAAGGATCTGGATACCACGTGGGGTGTGCGAAATCTTGCCAATCGTAGATTAATGATAGGTAATTCTGAGATACATTTCGAGCCAGAGTATATTCGCATAGCTGATACGAAATATCGGAAATCAAACGGATTGATTGAATTATTGTTTAAAAAAATACCCAACGATGAATTTATAAGTTCTGATGTTATCGCAAATTATAGAGAT
Source organism: Pimpla rufipes (assembly GCA_963932165.1). Taxonomy (NCBI): domain Eukaryota; kingdom Metazoa; phylum Arthropoda; class Insecta; order Hymenoptera; family Ichneumonidae; genus Pimpla; species Pimpla rufipes. The sequence continues at coordinate 7,852,173 of OZ010640.1, forward strand.
ATTGTTATTACGACTAGTGTACATAAGAAATATTACAAGCCTGAGGAAAATGTACGAAAAGACACGAGTCGAAAATTTAAGCAGTATATTGCGAATATGATTGGTGAACATACAGGAGGCAGCGTTGCGAAATTTTTAATGTGAAAATAATGCATTATTTAATAAAAAAAAATGGATAATGTTATTCGAATCCACTACACATTACTTTTTTAATGAGTAATGGAACAGAGATCCATCACCCATTATTTTTTAAATGTTTAATGGAACAGAGATCCATCACCCATTATTTTTTTAATTTTTAATGGAACAGAGATCCAGCAACCATTACTTTTTTAATGTTTAATGGAACATAGATCCAGCACCCAATTTTTTTTTAATGTTTAATGGAGCAGCGATGCAGCTCCCATTACTTTTCTAATGTTTAATGGAACAGAGATCCAGCACCCATTTTTTTTTTAATGTTTAATGGAGCACCGAGGCGGCGCCCATTACTTTTTTAATGTTTAATGGAACAGAAGTCCAGCACCCATTATTTTTTAAATGTTTAATGGAACAGAAATCCAGCATTCATTATTTTTTTAATTTTTAATGGATCAGTGATACTGCTGCCATTACTTTTTTAATGGATAATGGAGCAGAGATCCAGCACACATTATTTTTTTAATGGAGCAGGTATTCATCACCCATTACTTTTTAAATATGTAAATATTTCGATGTCCAGGTTGGCTTCTCCATAGTTTTCGATGTCCAGGTTGGTTTCCCCATAGTTTTGGATGTCCAGGTTGATTTCCCCATGGTTTTCGATGTCCAGGTTGGTATCCCCATAGTTTTCGATGTCCAGGTTGATTTCCCCATGGTTTTCGATGTCCAGGTTGCTTTCCCCATAGTTTTTGATGCCCAGGTTGATTTCCCCATAGTTTTTGATGTCCAGGTTGATTTCCCCATAGTTTTCGATGTCCAGGTTGATTTCCCCATGGTTTTCGATGTCCAGGTTGGTTTCCCCATGGTTTTCGATGCCCAGGTTGATTTCCCCATAGTTTTCGATGTCCAGGTTGATTTCCCCATGGTTTTCGATGTCCAGGTTGGTTTCCCCATAGTTTTCGATGTCCAGGTTGATTTCCCCATGGTTTTCGATGTCCAGGTTGGTTTCCCCATGGTTTTCGATGCCCAGGTTGATTTCCCCATAGTTTTCGATGTCCAGGTTGATTTCCCCATGGTTTTCGATGTCCAGGTTGGTTTCCCCATAGTTTTCGATGCCCAGGTTGATTTCCCCATAGTTTTCGATGTCCCGGTTGATTTCCCCATGGTTTTCGATGTCCAGGTTGGTTTCCCCATAGTTTTCGATGCCCAGGTTGATTTCCCCATGGTTTTCGATGTCCAGGTTGGTTTCCCCATAGTTTTCGATGCCCAGGTTGATTTCCCCATAGTTTTCGATGTCCCGGTTGATTTCCCCATGGTTTTCAATGTCCAGGTTGATTTCCCCATGGTTTTCGATGTCCAGGTTGATTTCCCCATGGTTTTCGATGTCCACGTTGGTTTCCCCATAGTTTTCGATGCCCAGGTTGATTTCCCCATAGTTTTCGATGTCCCGGTTGATTTCCCCATGGTTTTCGATGTCCAGGTTGGTTTCCCCATAGTTTTCGATGCCCAGGTTGATTTCCCCATGGTTTTCGATGTCCAGGTTGGTTTCCCCATAGTTTTCGATGCCCAGGTTGATTTCCCCATAGTTTTCGATGTCCCGGTTGATTTCCCCATGGTTTTCAATGTCCAGGTTGATTTCCCCATGGTTTTCGATGTCCAGGTTGATTTCCCCATGGTTTTCGATGTCCACGTTGGTTTCCCCACAGTTTTCGATGTCCAGGTGGATTTCCCCATGGTTTTCGATGTCCCGGTTGATTTCCCCATGGTTTTCAATGTCCAGGTTGATTTCCCCATGGTTTTCGATGTCCAGGTTGATTTCCCCATGGTTTTCGATGTCCAGGTTGGTTTCCCCATAGTTTTCGATGCCCAGGTTGATTTCCCCATAATTTTCGATGTCCAGGTTGATTTCCCCATGGTTTTCGATGTCCCGGTTGATTTCCCCATGGTTTTCAATGTCCAGGTTGATTTCCCCATAATTTTCGATGTCCAGGTTGATTTCCCCATGGTTTTCGATGTCCCGGTTGATTTCCCCATGGTTTTCAATGTCCAGGTTGATTTCCCCATGGTTTTCGATGTCCAGGTTGATTTCCCCATGGTTTTCGATGTCCACGTTGGTTTCCCCACAGTTTTCGATGTCCAGGTGGATTTCCCCATGGTTTTCGATGTCCCGGTTGATTTCCCCATGGTTTTCAATGTCCAGGTTGATTTCCCCATGGTTTTCGATGTCCAGGTTGATTTCCCCATGGTTTTCGATGTCCAGGTTGGTTTCCCCATAGTTTTCGATGCCCAGGTTGATTTCCCCATAGTTTTCGATGTCCCGGTTGATTTCCCCATGGTTTTCAACGTCCAGGTTGATTTCCCCATAGTTTTCGATGCCCAGGTTGATTTCCCCATAGTTTTCGATGTCCCGGTTGATTTCCCCATGGTTTTCAACGTCCAGGTTGATTTCCCCATGGTTTTCGATGTCCAGGTTGATTTCCCCATGGTTTTCGATGTCCAGGTTGGTTTCCCCATAGTTTTCGATGTCCAGGTGGATTTCCTCATGGTTTTCGATGTTCAGGTTGATTTCCCCATGGTTTTCGATGTCCAGGTTGGTTTCCCCATAGTTTTCGATGTCCAGGTGGATTTCCTCATGGTTTTCGATGTTCAGGTTGATTTCCCCATAGTTTTCGATGTTTAGGTTTGTTTCCCCATAGTTTTCGATGTCCAGGTTAATTTTTCCATACTTTTCGATGTCTATTTTGATTTCCCCATAGTTTTCGATGTCCAGGTTGATTTCCCCATGGTTTTCGATGTCCAGGTTAATTTCCCCATAGTTTTCGATGTCCACGTTGATTTCCCCATAGTTTTCGATGTCCAGGTTGATTTCAACCTGGTTATCGAAAACTATGGAGAAATCACCCGGTCTATCCTTGTCTAACCCTGTCTAAACCTATCTAACCCCGTGTAACTCTGCCTACCCCTTCTAACCCTGTCTAATCCTGTCGAACTCTGCCTAACTCTGTCTAACGCTGCCTAACCCTGCGTAACCCTGTCTAACTGTGTCTAACTCTGCCTAATTCTGTCTCACCCTGTCTGTAAAATCAACCTGGTCATCGAGATCTATGGGGAAATAAACCTCGATATCGAAAACTATTGAGAAATCAACCTGGACAGCGAAAAGTATGGGAAAATCAAAGTGAACATCGAAAACTATAGGGGAAACAACCTTGACATCGAAAACTATGAGGAAACCAACCTGGACATCGAAAACTATGGGGAAACAAACCTGGACATCGAATACTATGGCGAAATCAACCTGGACATCGAAAACTATGGGGAAACGAATCTGGACATCGAAAACCATGGGGAAACGAACCTGGACATCGAAAACCATGGGGAAATCAACCTGGACATCGAAAACCATGGGGAAATCAAAATAGACATCGAAAACCGTGGGGAAACCAACCTGGACATCGAAAACCATGGGAAAATCAAAATGGACATCGAAAACCATGGGGAAATCAATCTGGACATCGAAATCTATGGGGAAACCAACCTGGACATCGAAAACTACGGGGAAATCAATCTGGACATCGAAATCTATGGGGAAACCAACCTGGACATCGAAAACTATGGGGAAACGAACCTGGACATCGAAAACCATGGGGAAATCAACCTGGACATCGAAAACTATGGGGAAACGAACCTGGACATCGAAAACCATGGGGAGATCAACCTGGACATCGAAAACCATGGGGAAATCAACGTGGACATCGAAAACTATGGGGAAACGAACCTGGACATCGAAAACCATGGAGAAATCAACCTGGACATCGAAAACTATGGGGAAACTAACCTGGACACCGTAAACCATGGGGAGATCAACCTGGACATGGAAAACCATGGGGAAATCAACCTGGATATCGAAAACTATGGGGAAACCAACCTGGACATCGAAAACTATGGGGAAACTAACCTGGACATCGAAAACCATGGGGAAACCAACCTGGACATCGAAAACCATGGGGAAATCAACCTGAACATCGAAAACCATGGGGAAATCAACCTGGACATCGAAAACTATGGGGAAATCAACCTGGACATCGAAAACTATGGGGAAATCAACCTGGACATCGAAAACTATGGCGATACCAACCTGGACATCGAAAACCATGGGGAAATCAACCTGGACATCGAAAACTATGGGGAAACCAAACTGGACATCGAAAACTATAGGGAAACCAACCTGGACATCGAAAACTGTAGGGAAATCAACCTGGACATCGAAAACCATGGGGAAATCAACCTGGACATCGAAAACTATGGGGAAATCAACCTGGACATCGAAAACTATGGGGACATCAACCTGGACATCGAAAACTATGGCGATACCAACCTGTACATCGAAAACTACGGGGAAACCAACTTGGACATCGGAAACTATGGGGAAACCAACCTGGACATCGAAAAGTATGGGAAAATCAATCTGGACATCGAAAACTATGGAGATACCAACCTGGACATTGAAATATATACATATTTTAAAAGTAGTGGGTGATGAATTACTGCTCCATTAAAAAAATAATGTCTGCTGGATCTCTGCTCCATTATCCATTAAAAAAGTAATGGCAGCTGTATCACTGCTCCATTAAAAATTAAAAAAATAATGAGTGCTGGATCTCTGTTCCATTAAACATTTAAAAAATAATGGGTGCTGGATCTCCGTTCCATTAAACATTAAAAAAGTAATGGGCGCCGCCTCGCTGCTCCATTAAACATTAGAAAAAAAATGGGTGCTGGATCTCTGTTCCATTAAACATTAGAAAAGTAATGGGAGCTGCATCGCTGCTCCATTAAACATTAAAAAAAAAATGGGTGCTGGATCTATGTTCCATTAAACATTAAAAAAGTAATGGTTGCTGGATTTCTGTTCCATTAAAAATTAAAAAAATAATGGGTGATGGATGTCTGTTCCATTAAACATTTAAAAAATAATGGGTGATGGATCTCTGCTCCATTACTCATTAAAAAAGTAATGTGTAGTGGATTCGAATTCCATTATCCATTTTTAAAATAATGGGTTAAAAAAACGGTGATGCATTAAAAAAATAATGCATTGTCCCCAACTCTGTCAGGAGGTAGTGTACTACCGCAATATATGGTTGCTAAAAAAAATAGTCGACCGGATTATGTCTACTGGGATGACCCCAATGAACTGGTGGATCGACTTCGCTTACTGTATGCGTCGCAGGCGGCTGGTAATACGAGCCATGCAAATGAAATCATTTCCATCGTTGAGGAATTGCGTGAAGCTGGCATTATTTATTAGGCTGCACGGGTGATGCATTATTATTGTAAAAATGAGTGTCGATGTGTTCGGACGTCAATTGGCTAAAATTAAGAGCGTCGGTGGCAGCCGCGGGCCCCCCGGCGAGGGGTTTAAAGTCACTCTCGACGGTCAATACGATATGGATAATAGGAGACTATGTAATATTGCTGACCCTGTAAATGATAAAGATGCTGTTTCTGTGAGAATAATGCGGAATACTGTACAGCAAGAACTTCACCTTACATACAACATTACCAGCTCTTTGCGAAATGATATCGATGATGTAGGCATAATGATACATTCGCTCGAAAATCGCTTCCAGGAAAATGTAAAAACTCAACGTATCAATAGTGAGACAGTACAAGATCTCGGAGCGCACAATTCTCAACTCATTGTTCATCTGGATGACAGACTGCGAGCACTGGAGAGAAACAGCGGTGATGGTGAAATTGACTCTATGATTCGGAGTCTCGAATCGAATGTGAAAGAACTGATAGAGCGAATTGAGAAAGATACGAAAACCCTTGTAGTAGCTTTTCCCAATTAATTTAAAAAAACAAGCTCTACAAAGCTAAAGTCCGGCGAGCTCTTCCCTTTATTTTTCCATGGGCGCCAGGCGCTTTCGCGCCGGGAAGAACTCGCGTTATTGACGGACCAAGCTGCGTTTGCCAGACTAGCCGCAGCCGTCAAAATTGTAGAGTGGCGGGATTCATGAGTCGGCGATCTCGGGATGGTCAAATAATAAATAATGATTCACTTCGGATTCAAATTTGCGGGAATTGACAATGCAATTTATTTAAGACATTAACAAACAAAGAAGATCAATTAAATTATTATTCCCGCAACTGCATGTGGTTGAACAAAAGGTAAATTATTTCCCGTGTCCGTTGCTCGGCGTCAAACACGCCGGACCTCGCAAGGTCGCGAGTCACCGCACACGCCGCGGCCCTCGCCACACGCTCACACTCTCTCTCTCTCACACGCGGCGGGAGGGATAACGGTCGCGCGGGTTTTCCTCCGGACCATACCAACAAAACTCAAAAACACTGCCGGGGAAAAGCCGCCAATATAACGCAACAAGAAAATCAAGAAAAATGCGTACCGTTTCCCTTCCCGCACACTGACTCTAATTTTACGTCGCGGGATGCACAAAAAAAAACAATGAACACTCTACGTTAAGATCCTCGGCGCGACGGTCAACTTCCCGCGACCGAACGACCGTTAGCTAGAACGAACTCGCGCTCGGATTTTCCGCAGGACCGCCCGGACGATCGGGCCTCTCTCGCTGCACCCGGCGCCGAACCTGGTTCTCGGAAAATATCTAGGCGCGAAGGCCTCGAGGGCTCGTCGCCGAGACACTGCGCTCGCGTGCACGGACTTCGGCGCCGTGAGATGCTCGCGAGAGCCCCGTCGACACGGCCGTCTCGCGCAAAGGCGGCGAGTGCGCGATGTTGCGCCGAAAAAGACAAAAGGAAACAATTGAAACGGACGAAATACAAGAAATGATACTGACGCCGCGCGGCGAGGCTCACCCGATGTCCTCGTCAATTATCCTCCCGAAAACTACGCTCGCGGGAGGCGTGTTGCAGCGGCTTGGTCCTCGTCCTCGCCGTTCCGACTGTCTCGGTCTCCCGTATTCCCTCGCCGATCTCGCTCGCTCGCTCGCTCTGCCGTTCGCTCGACGGCTCCTCGGGAAGTGCCCAGAGTGTTGCGTCGCTCGCACGCTCGGGGAAATGATCCCCTCTCCGTCTCGTAGTGCTGGCCGGCAGGCAGGCGGCCAACTCTGCTGTGCCGCGCAGCATTGCGATTTCTCCAGCTGAAATCGTTCGCGCCACAGTTGGCTGACGTGGCGAGAGAAATCGACGGCAGAAGTCTCTCCGGCGGCGGCGACGGCGGGAGGCTCAAACAACCGAGCGATCGGCGGCGTAGCGACGAGGCGACGGCGAAATCCCAGCGTTGTCTCTCTCTCTTCCGCGCAGTTTTGGCGGTCCGGGCTCACCCCGACGACGGCGTCAGCGTAGATAAATCGCGTAAAGCGGGAAAAATTAATAAAATAAAATTAATAATAATAATAAAAATTATCTATGGCCCTGCGGATCGGTCTAGGCGTCGTCGAGCGGACGAGCAGAGCGGCGGTTTGGCCGCACGGAATTTTCCCGTGTTACACCCTACAGGATTTAACCTTTCGTAATTCTCAAATAATTTCCCAACTTGACAATCGATTGACATCATTGGAACATGGAAAAGAAGAAGGCAACGATCGCGGAGGAGCTTCATAGACCTGCTCGGAGAAATTATGCGCGACGTCGTGTTATAATGCGAGGATTGGATGAAACGTGGCAGGCCGATCTCGTTGATATGACAGCCTACGCTCGATACAACGACGGCTATAAGTATCTGTTGACAATCATCGATAATTTCTCGAAATACGCATGGGCCGTGCCTACGAAGACGAAGAACGGTGAGGATGTGACAAATGCCATGAATGCTGTATTGAAAAAGGGTCGCGTACCGCAGAAATTGCATGTAGACCGCGGCAAGGAATTCTATAATAGTCACTTCAAGGCTTTAATGCAACGTTACGGTATCACATTGTACTCTACCTTCAGCAACTTGAAGGCGTCAATTTGTGAACGTTTTAATCGCACGTTAAAGGGGAAGATGTGGAAACAATTCACTCTACGAGGAACATACAAATGGATAGATATCGTTGGTAATTTGTTATCCACCTACAATGATACACACCATCGAACTATCGGAATGAAGCCGAAGGATGTTACGTCGAAAAATGAAAAGAGACTTCTACGAAGTGTCTACGGGAAACTTCGTATTAATCGGACGAGATCTGTCAAGTTCAAAGTCGGTGATAAAGTGCGAATTAGCAAGTACAAACATGTTTTTGAAAAAGGCTATACGCCCAACTGGACTACGGAAATATTCAAGATAAACACCGTGCAGAACACCGATCCAATAACGTATAAACTTGTGGATTATCAGGATCAACCGATCGAGGGTGGTTTTTATCAAGAAGAACTCACGAAAGTGGAATATCCAGACATTTATCTCGTTGAAAAGATCGTGCGGAAACGTGCAAATAAAGTATTTGTAAAGTGGTTGGGTTTCGATAATTCTCACGATAGTTGGATAAATAAATCTGATTTGTAATTTTTTTTAATAAAAGACAATGTAAATCTATAAATTATCGATTTATTTATTATAACCATATGGTACAGTATCCGTTGTATCAGGTACAATAATCCTCTTATCATCATGCCAGCTTAATGCTAATTTTTTCTGTAAAACAGTATAAACCTTATGCTTTTTACTCTGTATCAAATATTGACATTTTACTAAATTCTGATAACGTAACAGACAATTTTTATAATCATCGAACGTGATAGCTTTCATAGCAGCCATTTTTATACCTTTCGCTCGTTTCTTCTCCTCCGTCTCACCCAGACACTTAAAGGTATACAATTTGGCACGCAGCCCGACGAATTCAGTTACAATTTTTCCATTGCATTCGTCTTTCATGAGACCTAACACTTTTTTATTTACAAGTGGAATTCCATATATATTACTAGCGGGATAATCAGATGTGTCAAACTTATGTATAAATCTTTTGATATAATCATAAATGTTAGGAACAAAGAATTGATATAAAAGACTGTCAGTGTCTGTATACATCAATTTGGCCTTATCATTAAACGTATTTTTTACAAAGTTGTAATGAAAATCATACAGAAATATTTTCGATAGGTCGAGGATTGAGAAACCAATGTATATGGGTTTATTGAAGCGTACTTTCGTGCGATTCATCTCAATGATCACCATATCGTTATCAAATATATTACAGCTATGGAAATTCGGTAATGCGATAAGAGATTTAGCCCCATACCGTCCGTCCCACTTTGTCACCAATTTGACATCTTTTTGTTTCCTTACATTCTCCATAGTCTTACCAAACACTGCGTTATTCATTAATTTATAGAAATTTTTTTCAAATTCGTTACTTGATTGTTTCCGTAATTCTGTATTTAAATCTATATAAGGTTTCAGCCATGGTGCTTGTTTAAATTTCAATATATGGTGAACTTTCACCAGTTTCATACCAAAATTCAGGCATTGCTTCAAATTTCTATAGTGTATAATATATTTTTTCTTTGGTAAAAGAGTAGTCATTAATTTCGAAACTTTACACAGTGGTGGTACATAATGTTCTGGACATAGTGGTAAATCTTTATGCATTTCATGAAGTTCTTTTGGATATTCCAAGTCCACTTCGAGAATATATCCAACACCGGAATCATCGCTCATATTGCACACGTCGATAGGCTCATTAACCCATTCAAAAGAACCATACGGTAGAGACTGCGACATAGCTGCACCGTACAGGTTATTTACATCAAAATACATCAGGTATGATTCCTCTTCGCTTGAATCAAAATCCTCGCCCATATACCGATTATTCGCCCGGGCATATCTATTTGAACATTGAGCTACTCCACCTCGAATACCTTTCTCAACGAACAAAAACATCTCAACATCAGTGAGAAGTTCGAGTCTGACGTTTGCGCGCTTAAGCATGGCATCAAAAGCCAAACCAGGAGCTGTATAATAATGCAGAGGGTCCAGATTGTACGTGACGAAACAATTACGACGGAATTTTTCAAAAATATCAGCTAAGAGTAAAACATCGGTTTTCAAGTACAAATCTGAATACTCTCCCAATGATTTAATATTAAAGTTTTCCCATACTTTCACAGCGTGACTGTAATCCTCATCCGAAATTTCCTCATCGTTTAATTTGGAATAAAATTTTTCCTTCAACGGCAATTTTTTTTCATCGAGTCTACCCCAGCTGTTTACATATTCATAGGGAAACACGCCTTTTCTCGTCAAAAGCTGAAACTCCTCAGGACTGTTACATTGTCTACGTGTAATGCATTTATCAGCATCATTCATGTACGACGCTAATTTTTCCAAACTACTAGCCATAAATCGGTACGAGTCGAGAAATCGCAGATTTACACATGTCCCTTTGACTTGCTTTGAAAATGAAATATATCTCTCCTTATTAACTGGAAGAAGGTTTACTGGTCCTTCAAATAATGTAGCTAGAGTTTTTATCAAAAAATGTGAATCATAACCAGAGAGGTTATGAAACACTACGGGAATATGATGAGCTTTATTATAATTTAAATTGCAGCTTCGATGTGCAGCACCACGATATTTTCCCGTAAAATGATCGTGATCGCGATCTTTCGTGTCAGTCAGGGTAAATGGTTTTTCGCATACATGACAAAATTGCGATGTATAAAAATCTCGATTTTGCTCGTAATTTAGCGGTACCATCGAAACAACACGATTTACATAATAATCTACCGTTTCAGCTATTTCTTTCAATTTTTTAACGAACCACTCGATGCAATCGGGTCCGCGTTTGCTGTCAAACTTCGACAGTGTATCATCAAAAGAGCATTGTAGGTAAAATGCAACACTGTGAGGAACATGTTTTTGTAACAATGTATCGTTTCCCGTTTCCTCCAGCAGACATTCAAGATCTGCATACACTACGAATGGTACCGCTTCTTTGAATTTGAAATTTGAGAAACATAAAATGTTGTTTGGCTCAACCGGTAGCAACATTTTACATTTATTTATGTTAAAACAATCCTGTTGATGCTTTTCGAAAGAACATTTAAGCTGAAAGTGACACAAGCATCTATCACATAAAATTTTTCGACCGTTGTGTTTAGATAATTGTGAACTCAGCAATTTAGAGAGATTTTTGATCCAGGTAAAATGAGAAATTGTTGTTGAAAAACCATCACCGTTGTCATCATTATCGCTGTTATCATTTGTTTCTTCCGTAATATTACTATTTATCAGAAGAAGGTGGATCGTTGGCTTATCTGACTTATATTTACTTAGATACAGTGGTACAATCTCGCTAACTTGATGTTTAACATTTTCCACACCGTAAACATTAATAGCTAATCCATTCATTTTCTCGAACTTCGGAATGTCTCTCAATCGCATTGGAAATTGAATACCTTCGTATTTGAGTTCAGAACTGTAATGTGGATAGGAGCTGGTTGCACAGCTGTTGCTATCCGAAGGATGAAGTGCTGCCATGACTGACCACAGGAAGCAGAATTCATCGTTGTTCTTGATATTCACCACTGCCTTTTTATTTTGGATATCTTCAGGAAGCCGTACGAAGGTCGATAATGCTCCTTGCAATGGTACGTATCGGTTGATGTTGATCATCATGTTGATAATTTCCACCAACGTCCAACCGGAATCCCGCTCCTGAAAATCCTCGATCTTCTTGAGTAGAGGGTCAGTCAAGTTGTCATCGAACCACAGCTTCAAATCCGTAGCAGGGAAAACAATTTCGTTTTTCGTGTTGAAGAATTTTGTTTCTTCGATAATTTCATCGTTCTTCATTACACGGAATTTACACGCTAGTACACCGTTCACTTTCAAATTTCCATCTTTTCGCAATGCATTCTTCAGGCGTACAACAGTCAGAGTTTTCGAATCGTGCAGAAACGATCTAACATCCTTATGGCGAAGATTCACGATTGCTCCAGTGCGAATTCGTCCATTGAAGACAGACTCCAGGTCTTTCCATCGTACTCTGTCTTTTATTCTTCGTCGCGATGTTGTAATCGAACCTCCACTTCGTTGCTGTTTTTGTTTGAAATTTTCGAAGTATGTTTGAAGAATGGAAATTGTTGTCAGAATTCTGAGTTTTTGCCCCACAGAAGGATCAGCTTTCTTCAAAATTTTGTTAAAAAGTTTGATGTATCGTGTGCACCAATTTAGCCACTGCTTGATCTGTCGGATAGGTGCTTTTTTATAAGCATACTCAATAATATCGATCACTCTCAAACATTTTTTTGCGTCCATTCTGTGTAAATCCACTGTGAGGAGCGCTAATAAAGAATGAAAGCGATTCGATTTTGGTATGCGTATTTATAGGGTGCATAGTGCGTTGGAATTTCAAACGTGAAAAACAATTCTAAGAAAGAGAGTCCACCTAAGTACGAGAATCATACACAGGATAAACAGATTTCTCGGAATTGTTTTTCATACAGCTATTCTAAGAAATAACTTACACTCGAATATTTCATTCGTTCAGAGGGACAAACAGTTCTCGGAATTGTTTTTTTCTCAACGTCATATGGAACAATCTCGAAGTACCGTGATCCCTTTAAAAAGGCTGTTCATCGGCTCTACCGTTCAGTTATATTCGTACGATCCAAGCGAATACCACAAACTGTAAAGAACATTGAAAAAAAATGGACTGCACAAAAATTAACAAAGTCGCTCGCATGGACGACTTCTTGCCAACGAAGAAAATCGCTGAATTGGAGGCGAACAGGAATTATCGAGTGACAGCATTCAAAACGGCCAACACAAAATTCGGTCCGAGAGTAATGGCTGTACTCGATGGTGATTTCCTAATATTCCTGCCATCGAGAATCTCCAAGGTGTTCCAAGAGGATGCAGATCAGTTTCATGAGTACCAAAAGGTTGCTGCTCAGAATCATCTGTATCTCCGCTTCCTCGGTGGTCAATACAACCAGTGTGAATTTTCTTCGAGCGAGTAAATGCTATACAAAAAATGTAATCTTCGCATAAAAATACTTTTTTTATGAATAATTGTAACAATGATTTACTCTTTCATTAAAATGTTATTATGATTCAAAACGAATGTATTTTCATGTTTTATTGAACATTATTTAGTAAAAAGTAAACCTTTCCTTCCTATACCCCCCTGATCGTTACATTAACCGACGTAGGTAATGTAGAAATATGCATGCTACGAAAAGAATTATCGACGACGACGAATGTAGATCTTAAAAGATGCTGCTGCGTTTGACTATACATCAGTACGAAGCGTAGCACACAACGGAGACCGCGAGAAGAGCGAGACAGCAACGGATCGTCTATACGAAGCATATCACACAACGAAGACCGCGAGAAGAGCGAGACAGCAACGAATGGCCTATACGAAGCATAGCACAAAACATGAGACGTGAGTAGAGCGAGACAGCAACAGGGGGTCCACAGACAGATGGAAAAGATTCATACAGTTCATGCGTGTATCAAAAATGCTGCTGCGTTTGCCTATATGATTGTTACGAAGCTTAGAACACAACACAGAGCGCGAGAAGATGAGATAACTACTCAGAGGAGGGTCTACACGTTAACAGAGAAGGTTGAGATAGCTAATTACTGAATAATTTTTGCGGGTTCAGCTCCAAAATTCCGACTTATGTTATTCTCTTCGTTATTGAGTCTTCATTCGTTCTCTCAAATGAACGAAGAAAATGCAGGTTTAATCTGAAAGAAGTGTGAAAACACTTATTTTTTTAATTTTTTGTCTCGATGTATACAACGACTTCGCCATTAGTTCGCCATTCTAAAACGCAATTTAAGGTAGTATGAGCGCTATACGTCGCATAAGTTCGAGGGAAAATGAAACAAAATTACAAACAGTTCTCAATGAGATAAAAATCGAAAAAAAATTATTTTAATAATAATTGAAAAATATTAAAATTAATATTTTTCAATTATTATTTCCAAAATAATGTTTTCAGTACCTTCCATATGCTTGATTTTTAAAGATTTTTATCTCATTGAGAACCGTTTGTAATTCTGTTTCATTTTCCCTCGAACTTATGCGACGTATAGCGCTCATACTACCTTAAACTTAATTTCTAAATGCAAAAACTTGAATATTTTTGATTTTTTATAAAGAGGAAGATAATACAAGAGGGTTTTTCGTTGAAAAATGTTGTTACACTTTTTTATTTTTATAAGATATTACATTTTTTTCTCTCGATGTATTGCAATATAAAACATTTTTTATAAGATATTACAATTTTTTTCTCTCGATGTATCGCAGTATAACATTTTTTCTTTTAACGTATCGCAATATAAAACATTTTTTATAAGATATTACATTTTTTTTCTCTCGATGTATCGCAGTATAACATTTTTTCTTTTAACGTATCGCAATATAAAACATTTTTTTATTGTTCACAGCTGATCTCCTCCTCCATCAACACCGCGGTCACCTGTGAAGCTGAAACAGACGAATAACAAATTATTTAAAATATTGACGTAAAAATCTGAAAAAATCAATCTTATAGAAGGTGGTAAAGAGATTACTTCGAACAATAATTGTTCAACAAAACACCCGGTAGCCTATTTTAAAAAAATGAAAATCCTTTTTTATTTTTCTGGGTACGTATAAATTTTTCTGAATTTTCTCTGATTTTTATTTTAAACATAAAAACGCAATTTTTCAAACGTTACACAAAATTCAGAAAAAATTCATACGTATGCAAAAAAATAATAAGAGGATTTCATTCTTATTGAATTATTTGCTCCTGTCGATAATGTCGACGAAGGCGCGAGTCGTCGTCCCATTCACGGCGTTAATTCTAGGAAATTATTTTAGTCATCTGATGGAGGACTCTTGTAGGACTTATTTTACAATTTTTTTAATAAAAAAATTTGTAACGAATGCTCACCATTTTTACAGGGTTGACGGAACTTCAGCCCTCTCGAAAAAATAGATGCCTGAAGCATAATGCAGGAGAGCCGACGTCCCCAAAACGACGAGGTACACCGACTTTGTCATCGGTGTACCTCCCACGGTGTCGGCGTTGAAGTCGTGGAATTTGGAAATCGTTTGATCGATGACGTACTCCAATACGCCGTGCGGCACCTCCTGCGCCCAACGACGAGGAATTATTATATTACTCGCAAAGCGAGTGTAGTAGGGCTCCTCGTACAGCGGTGGTGCTGTTGGCGCTGGCATTTTGCCTGTAAAACAGTCAATGAAAACGAATAAAAAAATTGATAATTATTACAAATATTCATTCACTGAATAGAATCAAAAATTGAAAATCATTGAAAATTATTTAAAATTATTTAAAATTATTTAAAATTATTTAAAATTATTTAAAATTATTTAAAATTATTTAAAATTATTTAAAATTATTTAAAATTATTTAAAATTATTTAAAATTATTTAAAATTATTTAAAATTATTTAAAATTATTTAAAATTATTTAAAATTATTTAAAATTATTTAAAATTATTGAAAATTATTGAAAATTATTTAAAATTATTGAAAATATCAATTTAAAAAAATGTATTTATTAATTTATAGCAAATTTCAAAACATATTAAAACTTGATTCATGTTAATGTAAAATAATTTTCGGATTATACTCACTTGAATAGAGAGCCTCGGGGACACTTTTCAGATTGAAAACTCTTTGCAGACTGATGACGATGAGCCCTTTTGACTCGCTATTTATAGCGGACGAAGCATTGTGCAGCATCTCTGCGAATATCAAATTCCATGCTGTCGATAAGAAACTCGCGCACCGGAGGCTGCAGTGTTTACAACCCCGAATTGTAAATACGGTGGACGCGTGGTACCTCGAATATATATGTCACAATGACTATATATCGACAACGGGAAGACAGTATGCAGCAGCATCAAGTATAGGTATTTTTCTCTCGAAACTGATTCTTACAATTTAAAAAATTCACACGAGCGCTTCGTGCTGCTGCTGTTGTGATTAAAATATTGCAATGCAAAAGGAAAGGGCTACACCGCATGTGGTGCGAGTAACCAATTTCGCAGTATTTTAACATTTTCTACCGCACAATGATATTGTAATTTTCTCGAATGATAAGGACAGGCTACGTAGACCGCAGATTTTCGTCGTAATTTATCCAACGATGGACAATTAATATCATCGAGATTTGCGATACTGCGAGATTCATCTATGAAATTTTGCAACCACTTCGCCTTTTCGGAGCCTTTGACATAGATCATACGTGCATACTGCAGCATAGCACAAAGGATTATGTTTACACTTTTATACGCTACAGTACCAGATCCCCATGGTATTCCATGAAAGTTTCTTTCTAACCAATTATTCGTAATTTTATATTTCACAGGCAAGTCGTTCCAAGCACACGGTGCTTCAAAAAGAAACGTCACAGGCTGTGCCGAGGGATCGTTAATCGAAAGTATCGCGAGTTCTTTCACCACAAATTCATTATTAATATTTTTAAAGCCTTGAAGATCAATTATGAAATCCATCTTCCGCGATTAACTTAAATTTTACTTCACACAGCTCTCCATCAGTTTGCAGAATGTCACGGAAGCTCTGTTCATGCGATCTTTATAGATCTCATTCACAGACCCCCACCGTTCTCTCTCTATAAAAATCGACTCTTTCACCTTTCGCATGTACTACAGCGAAAAAATAGACGAATGTTCAAAAATGTTCATAAAATGTTTTCAACAAATTATTTTCCTGCGTCTCACTTAAGGAAAAAAAGTGATCTAATATATTTTTTCGTTCATGCCACGTGTAGACGGAGATAATTTGAGGAAGTAACCGACAAAGGACCGGCGTCGGGTAAATAAGAGTAGCGATAGTGGTGCGTTCAAAACAAAACGTCTTTCAGACGTCGCATCAATTAACACGTGGCGTTGAGACGCTGTCACGACTCTCGACACCGATATCTCGAAGCATCGGTTTGATTAGTCGGACGGGCCGTCGGATATTTATTTGAAAAATAATACGGCTGCGGTCCGCGAGAACTATTCTCGAAAATGCTTTCGGGCATTCCTTTGAAAAATAATACGACTGTCGATGAGATAATAATTCTTCGGTAACAGACGCGGTTAGTGTATCCGCGACAATAATTCTCGAAAGTACTCTCGGGCATTTCTTTGAGAAATAATGCGACTGTCGGCGAGATGATAATTCTTCGGTAACCGAATATACCTAGTGTAGGAATATGCAGGCCGAGAATGAAATTATCAACGATACATCTTGAAAGATGCCGCTGCGCGTTCGGCGATATGTCGGTACGAATCGTAACACACAACGCAGGGTGAGAGAAGAGCGAGACAGCGATACCCCTCGATCATTTTTCCATCCGGAACCTTCTGAATTAATTCTGAATAATTCTCGGAACTGTTTGTACCCCAACCGCTTCTAGAAAAAATTATAATTGTTATAAATTGTTATAATTATACGACAATTCTCGGAAGGACATTCGAGCACCTCGATAATAATTCCCAGAACTGTTTATGCCCCCTCCCGTTTCTAGGAAAATTATTATTATTATTATTATTATATGACATTCTCGGAAATACATTCGAGCACCTCGATAATAATCCCCGAACCGTTTGTGCCCCCCTACGATTTCTAAGAAAAATGATAATTATTATAATTATTATTTAACCTTCCCCGCGCACACCCGCACCCCCCTCGCTCACTTTATCCAGCTCTCTTGCCGCTTCCAGGAAAAATTATTATTATTATAAATTATTATTATTATTGACCTTGAGACAGCGGAAAAACAAATGACGTCATCAAAGAACATTCTAGAATCTTCCAGAACTCACCCCCCGCACCGAAAACCCCCCCGCACACCCGCACCCCCCTCGCCCACTTTATCCAGCTCTCTCCTTGTTATACTACTATCACGATTTCGGTGTTCTTCAATGTTTCGTTCGTTACAACGGTACCAGACGACTTTTAACGCATGGATGTTGTGTATTTGAGTAGAATCAAGGTTTTTGATACATATACATCGAGCTGTGATCTCAGAAGAGCTCGAAACACGCGATATCTCGATTTCGGTGTTGCCCAAAATTTCGTTCGGTTCAGCGGTGCGAGACAACTGTTGTACCCCGGTAATGTGTCCGCGCGACACGCGCGGACTCGCGCTTACATCGCGGCGCTTCACGCTCGCGATGACGAAATTGCCGAATCAGACGCATGCAATAGCGCGGACTCGCATGAGGCGACCGCGGCGCTCCGCGCGCGGTCTAAAAGAATGCGGCCACTGCTGGGCATTGCTGCGGCCAGGCGCATGTCGCAAGACCCAGTCAGCAGATTCGGGGGCCGATGCATTCCACTGCATGCGGCTCCACGGTACTGTTTTACCACCGAATTGGGGCGGTAAATTAGTAGGCCATAATATTAGGAAAGATAAGTTGCAAAATGCAGAAGCGACCAATCTCAAATGATATATAAGAACCAGAGAGTGGTCACTCCAGCAGATGCAATTTGGGCACAGAACTGTGCAGTACGGTTTCGGCTAAGATTCGAGCAAGGAATCGTTAGCAATAAATAAGGTAATTAATAACTATTGTAAAACAAGTGTAACAGGAGAAAATTGATTTGTGTTTGACTTTACTAAATAATTTGGTTTATAATAACCATCGTGGTTCGTGTACTTGGGTTCTAACCCTTAATCGGTCATATATCCCACTACCGGAAATATTCTCGGTCATTAACCGAGATCGCTTCCAAAACCCGTAAAACGGATTCTGGCGGTATAACACAACGTTTAATGTATGGATGTTATGTATTTGAGTCGAGTGAATGGTTTTGATGCATTTACGTCGAGCTGTGATCTCAGACACGCTCCAAACACGCGATATATCGACTTCGGTGTTCTTCGATGTTTGGTTCGCTTCAGTGGTGCCAGACAACTTTTAATGTTGAAATTGATTTTGACCGCTGTTGTTTATTGGAAGTTGGGTTTCGGCATGGAACGGACCATGCCGAAACCCAACTTCCAACAAGACAACTTTTAACGCATGGATGTTGTGTATTTGAGTAGAATGAAGGTTTTTGATACATTTACATCGACCTGTGAAGTCAGATACGCTCGGAACACGAGATATAACGATTTTGGTGTTCTTCGATGTTTCGTTCGTCACAGAAGCGTCAGACAACTTTTAACACATGGATGTTGTGTATTTGAGTAGAATCAAGGTTTTTTATACATTTACATCGACCTGTGAAGTCAGATACGCTCGGAACACGAGATATAACGATTTTGGTGTTCTTCGATGTTTCGTTCGTCACAGAAGCGCCAGACAACTTTTAACGCATGGATGTTGTGTATTTCAGTAGAATCAAAGTTTTTTATACATTTGCATCGAGCTGTGATCTCAGAAACGCTCCAAACACGAGATATCTCGATTTCGGTGTGCTTTCATGTGTCGTTCGCTGCAGAGGTCCCAGACAACTTTTAACGCATGGATGTTATGTATTTGAGTCGAAATAAGGTTTTTGATACATTTACATCGAGCTGTGATCTCAGAAACGCTCGAAACACGCGATATCTCGATTTCGGTGTTCTTCAAAGTTTCGTTCGTTGCAGAAGCGCCTTTAACGTATGGATGTGGTGTATTTGAGTAGAATGGAGGTTTTTGCTCTTTTACACCTAGCTGTGATCTCAGTAACGCTCAAAACAGGCGATATCACGATTTCGGTGTTCTTCGATGTTTGGTTCGTTACAGCGGTGCCAGACAACTTTTAACGCATGGATGTTGTGTAATTGAGTAGAATGAAGGTTTTTGATACATTTACATCGACCTGTGAAGTCAGATACGCTCGGAAAACGAGATATAACGATTTTGGTGTTCTTCGATGTTTCGTTCGTCACAGAAGCGCCAGACAACGTTTAACGCATTGATGTTGCGTATTTGAGTAGAATGAAGGTTTTTGATACATATACATCGAGCTGTGATCTCAGAAGAGCTCGAAACACGCGATGTCTCGATTTCGGTGTTGCTCAAAGTTTCGTTCGCTTCAGCGGTGCGAGACAACGTTTAATGTTTGGAGGTTATGTATTTGAGTCGTGTGAATGGTTTTGATGCATTTACATCGAGCTGCGATCTCAGACACACTCGAAACACGCGATATATCGACTTCGGTGTTCTTCGATGTTTGGTTCGCTTCAGTGGTGCCAGACAACTTTTAACGCATGGATGTTGTGTATTTGAGTAGAATGAAGGTTTTTGATACATTTACATCGACCTGTGAAGTCAGATACGCTCGGAACACGAGATATAACGATTTTGGTGTTCTTCGATGTTTCGTTCGTCACAGAAGAATCAGACAACTTTTAACACATGGATGTTGTGTATTTGAGTAGAATCAAGGTTTTTTATACATTTACATCGACCTGTGAAGTGAGATAGTCTCGGAACACGAGATATAACGATTTTGGTGTTCTTCGATGTTTCGTTCGTCACAGAAGCGCCAGACAACTTTTAACGCATGGATGTTGTGTATTTGAGTAGAATCAAAGTTTTTTATACATTTGCATCGAGCTGTGATCTCAGAAACGCTCCAAACACGAGATATCTCGATTTCGGTGTGCTTTCATGTGTCGTTCGCTGCAGCGGTCCCAGACAACTTTTAACGCATGGATGTTATGTATTTGATTCGAATTAATGTTTTTGATACATTTTCATCGAGCTGTGATCTCAGAAACGCTCGAAACACGCGACATCTCGACCTTCGGTGTTCTTCAAGCTTTCGTTCGTTGCAGAAGCGCCAGACCACTTTTAACGCATGGATGTGTTGTATTTGAGTAGAATGAAGGTTTTTGATACATTTACATCGAGCTGTGATCTCAGACACGCTCGAAACACGCAATATCTCGATTTCGGTGTTCTTCAATTTTTCGTTCGTTGCAGAAGCGCCAGACCACTTTTAACGCATGGATGTGGTGTATCAAGAGACGCGGTAGCGTCTCGACGCCAAGTATTAAAAGAAATCTATAATGCCGCCTCACGAGACTCTCACGACGAGACGCTAGCGCTACTCTTACTTTACAGCACGTTCGTTCTTTTTGGTCTGCTACGAAATTCTAACTGGAATTATCTCAGTCAACACGTCGCGGGCGCCAAATGTGTCAGGTTCAATATTTTTTTTTTTTTTTCTTTCCAATGAGCCCACTTTCAATCAAATCGGTGCCCGCAACGCTAACATCTGGCCACTTACGATTTCGATTCTGTGAAAAACTTTTCGTCCGCACTCACACAACATCGATGCGATCCATATACGTGCATGGCGTGTACCAGCACACTCTCACTTCATCTGTAACTCTTATTATCTCAGGCAATATATCGCGGACGCTAAATGTGTCAGCGTCAATATTTTCCTTTTTTTTCGCCTTTTTAATGAGACCTATTGCGATATAATTGGTTCCCGAAGTGCTGATATCTGGCAAAATTTCATTTTTGTCCGAACTCACACATCGAGACAGATTTGTCCGATCGCATATACGTGTGCATCCGTGTGAACGAAAAACGCACACATAACGTCACAAGTGGCGCCCGCAGCGGCAGCCCGAGGAAGAAGTTGCGACGACGATCGTCTGCCGACCAGCTCGGTCTCGTCGTCGGATCGGAGACGGAGTTGACAAAATGTCAAAATGAATAATCGGAGATGACAAAATGTCAAAATGAATCGGAGATGATAATATAAAAAAAGACAGAGTCATGCGTGTACACCGAAATGATTTTTCTCAAGCGTAATGACTCTACTATAGTGTGGTACATTTAAAATAATAATTGCGTGTGATATTATGGATATTATTACCTGCGGTAAGTAACCAAAAAATCGACATTTGAGGTTATAATAATAAATTTATAAATTGCATCAATTAAAAATATAAAATAAATAAATAATCATTGTTTGATTTTGTTTGACACCGCAAGACTATCCAATTTTTTATTCCCCTCGAATTGTTCAATATTCAGCACTAGACCACGTAATCCGTGAAGGATTACAGACGTTTTCTTTTCTGTCGCATCCAGTGAAGTAAAAACAATGTGTCCCTATCCGTTGGCAGTGACTCTTTCTCTGAAAAATATTTTTTCTCCCAATTCCAGCCTGCAATTACACTTTGGGTAATCAGCAGCCTCTGTTCGGGAGTCACTACCGTCGAACTGGATAATCTTGCTGCGGAGACACGATGACGACAAAACATCCTGACTATGTGATTCTTGCTGCGAGAATCGTAGACTCGAAACTTCATAAAGAGACTAAGAAATCATTCAGCGGTACAATATGATAATTGTTGGCCGTGGAGGAAAACACTGGAAGATTTTGAAGGCGCGAGTATACCGCTTTTCTTTTTATTCAATGAGAGTTGTAGCTCTCTCTCTCTCTCTCTCTCTCTCTCTCTCTCTCTCTCTCTCTCACTTAATAATAATAATAATAATAATAATAATAATAATAATAATAATAATAATAATAATAATCCCGTGTCGGGTTACCGGTCCCGCATCGGGCGCCTCCCCAGGCGGCGGATAGGGGGACGCCTTCCAGATATGGATGGTACCGATTCGTTCGGGGTGGACCAAAACCGGGCTACACACACACAGACAACGCAAACACCTACTCAAACACGTCCGAGTGACATATCGGTGATGCGAATGATCGGGATCCCTATAAACGGGCTACCGAGAAAGCGATTGCTCGGGACGTCCTATAAACGGGCTCCCCCGAAAAGCGAATGAACGGGATCCCTATAAACGGGCTCTCCCAGAGTGAATGTACCGGTATCTGTCACAGAAACGGACACTCAGTCACACGCACACTGAACACAGGGTGGTGACGCCGGGAAGAATCCGACACCTCCGTCGTGGGGAGGACATGAAGCGAAGCGCGAGAGGGTACCCCGAGTTAAACCAGGCGTGATGCTCCTGGGCCGCTGGATAGTTCAGGTTCCCGGGCCCCCACCCGCGTGGAAGTATTTATGTGTTAAATGTATGTCACCAAGGGGCTTTATATGCAGCATAGGCGTTGCATGTAAAAATGCAGCATGTATGCGACATATGGAAATTTCCGTCGACGTATATTTCGCATATGGATGTTTACATGCGGGGCAGCCGGGGGGAACTGGCTGTTCCATCAACCAGCGCATAATCTCCGTGCTGTCGTAGTGCCGGGTGGCGCCCGGACGGGACCCTGCGGCAGCATTGGGGGGGCCTCGGTGAGGCCACTGGCGCCAGCGGATTGGACCCTCGCGGCGGAGCCACGGTGCCGGAAAGGACCTGGCTGCTCACCCCCGAACAACGTAGCCTACACATACAATGGAGAAGGGAGGACAGGACAACATGAAAAGTACAATTAAAGAAAAACGGTCAAACGCATCAGTGACCACGGGGATCCCAACCCCACCGCGACAGGAGGAAGAGACGACGGACGAACGAACGCGACAGAGGACGCAAATAGCAGACCGGACGATACGCCGACTGCAGAGACGCGAAAGGACGGACAGCGAGTCGAGTGCTGGAAGCGCAGGCTGCTCTTCTGCTCTCGACAGCGAGGCAGCGTCGGTGAAACCGACCGGACGGACGGAAACCGACGGACGGACGTTGACGGAGCTACTAGAGCTCATACACACGACAGCGACAAAAATGGCCGAGGCGGCTGCAGTTCAGAAGAACATGAACATGACCGTCAAGACAGGAATCAAGACGATCCTCGAGGCCGCCGATGCCGCACTGAACAGCTGCGGCTCGGCTGCCCCGAAAAAACGGACAATTGACGACGAAACAACGGAGACGGAAACAGAGACGAAAACAGAGACGAAGAAACAGAAGACGCCACGGACGAAACGGAAGCGGGAGGCGACCGGGACCACCCCGGAGTCCTCACAGAAGAGAGCACCGGAGATGGTGGCGGACGCCCCCTGGCAACCGGTGACAAGAAAAAAGAAGGCAAAACAGACAGAACGGAAGAAAAAGACGGACGATACGAACGCGGACGCCCAGGCTGAGAGGCACAAACCGGCCCCGAAACATCGGGGAGCGGCTGTCCTGGTCAAGCCTGGGAAAGACAACACGTACTCCGACATCGTACGGAAGATACGCATGACAGTGGACCCGACGAAGAGCCACGTACAGGTAACGACAGTGAGAAAGACGAAGGACGGACTGTGTCTTATAAAGATGCAGTCCAATACGGACGATCGAGACGCGTTCCGTCGCGAGCTCCAGGTTGCCGTCGGCGATGCCGGAAGCGTAAAAGCCATGACCTCCCGGGTGCAGGTGGAGATCATGGACCTGGACTGCGTCGCGACGGTGGACGACGTGACACAGGCGTTGAGACAGGTGACAGGACGGGACGGGGAGTTCGGAGTCCACATCTTCGGCCCGAACCTGGCCGAGCAGTACATGGCCGTGTGCGACCTCGAACCGCACGAAGCTGAGAAGCTGCTCGGCCAGGGGCGGATCGGGATTGGATGGGTCCGATGCCGCGTCCGGAAACGACTGACGGTGACGAAATGCCACAAATGCCTGGGCTACGGGCACACGAAGGCAAACTGCACAGGGACCGACCGGACAAAAAGCTGCAGGAGATGCGGCGAAACGGGACACTACGCCACGGACTGCACCAACAAACCGGCTTGCCCGCTGTGCAACGAGGCGGGGCACGCGAACTCGGCGCACCTCACGGGATCCGGGAGGTGTTCGGTGTTCCGGGCTGCGCTGGAGGAGTGCAGAAAGCGGGCCGGAAGACGGACAGAATAATTCAGGGGAACCTGAACCGAAGTAGGACAGCAGACATGTTACTACCACAGATAGCAGACGAATACGACGCAAACGTACTGATTCTGTGCGAACCGTACAGGAAACGACCGACGCAGACGTGGATCACGAACGACACTGAGACCGCAGCTATCTGGGTGAGGGGCGCTGCCCGATCCCGGGTGAACGGCCGAGGTGTGGGGGATGACTATGTCTGGGCCAGAGTGGGCTCTGTCACCTATGTCAGTGTCTACCTGACCCCAAACTGCACCGCGGCGGAGTTCGAGGGAAAGGTGGCGCTCCTTGAGGACGGAATTAGGGATCTGCCCGGGGACATCGTAGTCGCGGGGGACTTCAACGCGAGGGCGATCGAGTGGGGCATGACAACAACGAACAAACGAGGACGGCTACTGCTGGAGATGGCCGCAACGCTTGACCTGGTGGTGGCAAACACAGGAAATACACCGACATACAGACGACCGGGTTACGGGGACTCCATTCCAGACGTGACGATGATATCAGACGGACTGTTGCCGCTGGTGAGGCGATGGCGGGTGGTCGAGGACTACACGGCCAGCGACCACCAGTATATCGCCTTCGAAGTGGCAGGACAGACGGCGACGGCACGGAAACGGGTTCGGCACCCCCCGCGGTGGAACACGAACAAACTGGACGAACAAAAGTTCTCGGAGGAACTGGCGGCAGCGCCAGCTCCGATTACCAACGTTCCCCCGGAGCTGACTGGCCGGCTGCGGGCGGAAAGACTCGCAGACGAGACGGCCAAACTGACGGAACGGCTGTGCAACAGCACAATGCCAAAGAAACACTACAGACAAGACAGACATTCACAATACTGGTGGACTGACGAGATAGCCGAGCTGCGGAAAGAATGTCTCGCAAGGCGACGAGACGTGACAAGGGCCAAGGGCAAACCCGAGAGGGAAGCTCTACAGGCTAAGCACAGCACGGCACGAAAGATACTGACGAACGCGATACGCGACAGCAAGGCGAAGTGCTGGAAGACGCTCTGCGAGGAGGTGGACCAGGACCCCTGGGGTACCGGTTACAAGATTGCAACCGGTAAACTAGGGGCCCGGGCCCCACCGGAACTCAAGGACGCGGAAACCACACGACGCATAGTGGACGGACTTTTCCCGACACACCCGACGCGAACGGACGCGACAGACGACGACGAGACAGGGGCGGTTCCCGGCTTCACGGCGGAGGAACTCACCAGAGCAGCCGCCGCCGTGAAGCCGGGTAAGGCGCCAGGGCCCGACGGCGTACCGGGAGAGATTATCAGGCTGATGGTCAACCAGAGGCCGCAGATATTCCTCGACCTGTACAACGCGTGCCTTACGACAGGGACTTTCAGCGACCGGTGGAAGATCGCGAGGCTGGTCCTTATCCCCAAGGGTAAGGGCGACCCCAGCACTCCATCGGCGTACCGGCCGCTGAGCCTACTGGACACAACGGGGAAACTATACGAACAGTTACTGAGACCAAGACTGACAGACGCGATACAGACAGGGGGAGGCCTTTCGGACCAGCAGTTCGGCTTCAGGAAGGGTCGGTCGACAATCGGAGCAATCCAGAGAGTCGTCGACACCTTCCTGGACACAGACAAGCACTGCCACGCGGCGCGACCCATCGTGCTGATGGCGACACTGGACGTCAGGAACGCCTTCAACTCGGCCAGGTGGGTGGATATCCTGGAGGCGCTCAGAAGCAACTTCGGGGTTCCACCGTACCTGATCCGGGTGGTGGAGGACTACCTGCGCAACAGACGACTGACGTACGAGACAACAACAGGACAGGTGACCAAACAGATCACCGCGGGGGTGGCCCAAGGATCCATACTTGGACCAGACTTTTGGAATGGAGTGTACGACAGCCTGCTCAGGCTGGAGCTCCCGCTTGGCGTCTCACTCATCGCGTACGCCGACGACGTCGCGGCGGTGATCGTTGAGCGGACTCCAGAACTGGCGCAGCTGAAACTGAACCAGACGATGAGACGGGTTGGACGATGGATGACAGATCACGGACTGCAACTGGCAACGGAAAAGACGGAACTCGTGTTCCTCACGAGGAAATGCATACAGACGCGACTGCCGATGAAAGTCGGGACAGAGGACATCGAGGCCACGGGGGAAGTCAAGTATCTGGGCGTGACCATAGATACGAAGATGACCTTCTGGCCTCACATACAGAAGACGGCCCAGAAGGCGGCTGAAAGGGTAACAGCTTTGAGCCGCCTGATGGCAAACACAAACGGACTGAGACCGGGGAAACGCCGACTACTTATGTCGACGGCCCACTCGATCCTTCTCTACGGCGCGGAGATCTGGGCGGATGCCCTCAAGACGAAAAAATACTGCCACGCAATGACAACGGTACAGAGACAGAGCGCGCTGAGGATCGCCTGCTCATACCGGACGGTCTCTGCACAGGCCGTTTTGGTTGTAGCGGGCGTGATTCCTATAGATCTTCTGGCATTCGAGCGCAAGAGGATCTATGGAAGGAGCGCGGATACAAGACGGCAGGACGCGGCAAAGGCGGAGAGAGACAGGACGATACAGATGTGGCAACAACGCTGGACAGAAGACACAACAAGCAACTGGACGAGACGATTAATCAAAGACCTGAAATCGTGGACGAGTCGGGAGTTTGGGGATGTAAACTTTTACATCACCCAATTCCTGACGGGACACGGTTACTTCAGACGGTACCTCTACAGGATGGACAAAGTACAGACGCCGGACTGTACGTACTGTGGACACGAACGGGACGACGTGGAACACACGTTCTTCGTATGCGACCAATGGACAGACCTGAGACATGGACTAGAGACGACCGTCGGAAGTATCACTCCCGACAACATCGTGGAGGCGATGCTCCACGGAACAGACTGGTGGCAACTCGTCGCCACATACATAGAAACGATACTGCGACGGAAGAACACCGACGGCTGCCTGACATGACGGACCTGACGTAACACACAAGAGACAACACGAACAACGGATTTACAGAAAGACACACGGACAGGCCCCTCCAGCTAGAAGTAATACTAACGTAGTTCCTGGCTGGGGGGGAGACGCGGAGGATGACGCGGACAGAAGTGGTTCCTCCCAACTGGACGAAAGCGGTCCCGTTTTTGTCTGGGGGAGGGGGGTTTAGTCGGTATGCTTCTCGCGGAAACCGTTTCCGAACGGTTTCCGCGAGAAGAGAGTCCGACACATGAACGTGGACGCTCCTCCTGGCGTTAAGGGGCAATCCCTAACACCGGGCGTAGCGAAAGCGTTTACAGTCTATAAAAGATTCGCCCTACATTTTGCCACGATAAAAAAAAAATAATAATAATAATAATAATAATAATAATTTTTTTTTTTTTTTTTTATTAGAGAGGGGGGAAATGTTTTATACACCATAGAGGGGCTCGTTTCCTCCGTGTGCTGGGATCTCCTACGTGGCCTACCAGCTAAAACCCCACCTCTCATGTCAAACTTCCAGTACGACTGGATCCACCGGGGCACCGCTTTCGCATTACTTCGGGGTGGGTTTCCTTCGTCAATAGGACGCCTCCATCCGAGCCGTGATGGGCTCCTCTTCTATTTTGTCATCTCTTAACCGCGGGTGGCTTCGTCCTCGTCTCTTTTTTTGTGGCGAAGGACAGTCTCTACATAGAGCTGAACCTTCGTCCACGCGTCCTGGTCTCGGAGCATGAGCCCGACTATGTTGTCGGGGGTCACATGTCCGAGATGTCTTTCCAGGTCTCCTCGTTCGAGCCTCCACCTTCCGCATTCGAAGAAGGTATGGAGGGCATCGTCCGAGGGTGAGTCGCAGTAGGCACAGCCAGGTTCCGGCACCTTACCCATTTTATACAGGTATGACCGGAACAGGCCGTGCCCCGTCAAGAATTGGGTGAGGTAGTAATCTACCTCACCGTCGTGTCGATTGGTCCAGGTGTCCAGCTGGCCTATTAGCCTAGCTG
Organism: Pimpla rufipes; assembly: GCA_963932165.1. Classification (NCBI taxonomy): domain Eukaryota; kingdom Metazoa; phylum Arthropoda; class Insecta; order Hymenoptera; family Ichneumonidae; genus Pimpla; species Pimpla rufipes. The sequence goes on from OZ010640.1 coordinate 7,881,023, forward strand.
TCCACCTGCCCCGCGTCTCACTCCGCCACCTTTCCTGCCAGGCCTGCATAGTGCTGGCTCTGGCAGTTTTACGGGCTTCCTTTTTTCCCAGGGCAGGCGCCTGCTGGTGGATGAACTGTCGCTCCTGGGCCAGTAGGTCGATGGGTATGACCCCCGCGACCACTAGCGCCGCGGGCTCCGAGACCGTGCGGTAGGAGCACGCGATTCGGAGGGCTCCTCTCCGTTGTACCGCGGCCATGCGCTTTCGATACATTTCGTACCGCATCGCACCGGCCCAGACTTCCGCTCCGTATAGCATGACGGATTCGGCGGTACGCATGAGGAGACGCCTTTTGCAGGGCCGTGGGCCGTTGACATTGGCCATAATCCTGCTCAGCGCCGCCGTCACTGCTGCCGCCTTGTCCGCCGCTTTGATGATATGTGCCCCGAAGGTGAGCTTGTTGTCCAGCATCACCCCCAGGTACTTCGCGGTTGCTTTTGTCTGGACCGTCACGTCTCCTACCTGCATAGCGCGGATGGTGTTTATGCGCTTTTTGGTTAGGAGCACGATCTCGGTCTTGGCTGCTGCCAGTTCGAGCCCATGGTCTTCCATCCAGGAGCTGACTCGACGCATCACCTGATTGAGACGCATCTGCACCGCGTCGGTGTCCCGTGCGACAATAACTGCCGCAATGTCGTCAGCGTACCCAATCAGGAAACAACCCTCCGGCATGGTCATACGGAGGATCCCGTCATACGAAATATTCCATATGTCGGGTCCCAGTATGGAGCCTTGGGCTGCCCCCGATGTTAGCTCTCTCTGTTTCGGGCCATCCTCTGTGTCGTAGATTAGCCATCGGTCCCTCAAGTAATCTCCGAGGATTTGGAGGAGATACTCGGGGACCTGGAAATCACGTTCCAGAGCGTCCAGTGCCTTGTCCCACCTGACGGAGTTAAAGGCGTTCTTCACGTCTAAGGTGGCCAGCAGACACACGGGGCGGGAATAGTGGTTTCCCCGCTCCGTCGACCTGGCGGCGTCTACTACCTCCTGGACTGCATCGATGGTGGAAACGCCTCGCCTAAAGCCATACTGCCGGGGGCTAGGTCGCCCTTATCCCGTACAGCCGCATGGAGTCGAGGCTTGAGCAGTTTCTCCAGGAGTTTGCCTGCGGTGTCCAGCATGCATAGGGGTCTGTATGATGCTGGAGTGTCTGCCGGACCCTTGCCTTTGCTGATCAGTACCAGTCTCGCTGTCTTCCAACGGCGTGGGAAAGACCCCTCTTTCAGACAGGAGTTGTACATGTTCAGCAAGAGGTGAGGGTGACTCGCAGTGATGGTTTTCAGCAGTTCTGCTGGAAGTCCATCCGGCCCTGGAGCTCTCCTATTCCGCATTGAAGACGCGGCTTTGAAGAGCTCCGCCCTGGTAAACGGCAGGGCATCAGGAGGGGCGGATGTCGCTGGGACGTCCGGTGTCTTCGGGTGGGTGGGGAAAAGGGTATTCACGATGTTATTCATCGACACCGCGTCCCTGGGGGTCCCTTGAGCGAAAGCCCCCAGCTTGCGGGTGACGATTTTGTACCCCAATCCCCACGGATCGTTGTTCAAATCCTGTCCCAGCGCTTTCCAGCAGCGCTGCTTACTGGACTCGATGGCCCGGCCTAGAGCTTTTTTGGCCGCTATGTACTGAGCGGCCTTCGGGGCTGCGTCTCGATCGCGTTTTTTGGCCCTCTGCGCTATACGCCTAAGGCGCAGGCTGATTTTCCGGAGGCCCGCGATCTCGTCTGTCCACCAGTAGGTAGAACGTCTCATCCGACTACTTCTTTTTCTCGGCACTGCGTCTGCACAGGCCTGATGAATAAGGCGCATAGTGGCGTCCGTCAACGCTTCGGCCTGTGCAGGAGGCTGTAAGCCATCCATGACCGTCTCTAGTGCTTGCTGACCGCGTTCTAGTGACCGGGACAGTTTTTCTCGGTCCATTTTATCTACATTCCACCGTGGGGGCGCGCGCTGTGGTTGAACCGAGGCCGGACTGCCACCATGCACACGGAACATGATGTACTGGTGATCGCTTCCCGTAAGGTCTTCGATCACCCGCCAGTCCTCGGTTCGCGCTGCGAGATGTTCGGTCGCCAGAGAGACATCTATGATGGTCTCTCTGTAGCCGGGCCTGCGGAAGGTTGAGGTAGAGCCGGTATTGAGGACAACCAGCCCTACCCTGGACACCATGTCCATTACGCGCCTTCCTCTCGAGTCAGGCCCGGTTTCCCCCCATTCGGTGGCTTTCGCATTGAAGTCTCCGGCCACTATCAGTTCGCCTTGCAAGTCACGGATGGCATCTTCCAGACTGTCGAGTTTAGCCTGGAAGTCGTCTATACGGTCGTTGGGGGTGAGGTAAACGCTGACGTAGTATACGTTCGCGTGCCTCACCCAGACGAAGCCTCTGCCGGATCCGTTTCCCGCTACGTGGAAGAACCGCGGTTCCGGAATCCATATAGCGGCCGTACCGAGTTCGTCGGGGTACCAGCCTGGCCCTTCTCTGTCCCGGTACTGTTCGCTGATGATGACGATATCAGCCTTTTTCTCGGAACAGATTTGGTCCAGGAGGCCATGAGCCGTTCTGCTCCTATTCATGTTGCCTTGCAGGACTACGGCCATTTAGCGCGATGCCTTTGTCCGGGCTTCCCGGTATGTTCTACAAGCGCTTGACCCCGCCGCATGGTTTCGGTCAGCGGGATCTATGCCCTCTCCGGTGCAGAGGAAGCAGCACGGGTTGGCCTTGCAGCTAGCCGCTTTATGCTCCCCTGAGCCGCACCGGAAGCAAAGCTTGCTTCGGTCCGGGCCTCGGCAGTTATGACTGCGGTGTCCGTACCCCAGGCACCTGAAGCATCGCTCCACTACGTCTCGCCGTCTGACCCTGCAGTAGACCAGCCCCACCCTTATGCGGGCAGTCTGGAGGAGTTTGTTGGCAGTCCCCTCCTCGACCGTTACCAACGCCAAGCGCTGCTGCCGCTGGTTGGGTCTGGTCACCGTCACGGACAGACTTCCGCCGTAGTCCTGCAGGTCCCTCCTCAGAGCTTCCTCGACTTCTTCTTTGCTGGTGCAATAGTCGAGATCCCTGATCTCCAAGACTGCTCTTGGGACCAGTTCCCTCACGCTACTGCTGCCACCAACGCTTTCTCTCAGTGCCGCCGAGAAGGTGGCCCTGGCGTCAGGGGTCGCCTTGTTTAGCTCGAGGAGGACCTCGCCTGCCCTGGTTCGCCGAACCGACCGGATCTCCACTCCACTCTCCTCGGGCTTGATACCTCGACGGATGGTTTGAAGCACATCCGCATAGGTTTTGCCCTCGGAGGGTTTCAGGAGGATCGCGTCCGGTTTCGTCCTCGGGTTTTTTTTCTTCTTCTCCTTGCCGTCGTTCATCGGTTGGAGTGCTGCCTTCACTTGACGCGGGTCTTGTCCGGCCTTCCGGTTTTGTGTCGCCTCCTTCGTGGAACTAGTCTCGCTTCGTGTCGGTTCCTCGTTCCTTTTCTTCTTCTTCTTCGGAAGGACCTCCGCCCATCCCTCCAGCGTTGGACCGGGTTTCTTCTTTTTCCCGTGCTCTTCGATGAGCAGGAGAGGGCTTGTAGCGACCCTCTTCCTGCTTTCGCTGCCAAGTCCTCTGCTGGTGCTGGGCCTTGTTGCTGGACCAGGCGACTCCTCTCCATCGAGCGTTACCTCGGATGGCAGACGTTGGGCCCGGCGGTTCATACGCCTTCCGCTGCCCAGAGCGTCTACCATCTCCTCCAGTTTCGGAAGGCCGGTTTTCACCGCCCTCGTTACGTTTGGCTGCTTTTTAACGGCCGCCATCATGAGGGCGATGAGGTCCCTCATAGCCGCCAGCTGCTCCTCCCAGTCGAACTCCGGCTGTTTTGGGGTCGTTTCGACCGTCCTTTCCTGTGCTGCGACCATGACGTCGCTCTCTCCTTTCGTCTCCACTCCTTGGTTTTTTTTTAATTTCAAATTTTCTTTGCCGTTTACCGGCATTAATTCCCACGAGTAGCTAGGGAAAGGGTAGTCCGCCCCCGCAGAGCCCCGCTTGCGGGGGTAAGGCTGAATACTCCGGGAGGTCGCCTGGTATCCCGGAGACACCGTTTGAGGCACCACTCCCCTGGTACCACGCAGCCCTGGGCACGGTTGTCCACACCTTGGCTTGGGGTCCGTATTCCTGACAAGGAGCCCATTGCTGGGTGCTATCACCCGGGCCAGGTGAACCCAGAGCCAGAGCTTCCATTGCCGCAAGACCGTTTTAAACCCGGCTTACGTTGCCCAGGAGGCGCGACGAGGACGCTGGAAGTTGACGTGTCCCTAGCAGTGTTACCTGAAGGGTGGCCCCCCAATAGTAATAATAATAATAATAATAATAATAATAATAATAATAATAATAATAATAATAATAATAATAATAATAATAATAATAATAATAATAATAATAATAATAATAAATTGTTTTCAAGTTACGAAAAAGCGGGACGATACAAGCGGCAGGTTTTCGCTCACGATGTATGGATCGCGATCTTGATGTCCCAAGTCGAGACTGGTACTCCGTACATGCTCTACAAAGACCATTACAACAAAAAGTCGAACCAGCAGAACGTGGGAACGGTTAAGAGCAGCAATCTCTGCACCGAAGTCGTCCAATACTCGAGTCGCGACGAGGTAGGTGTCTGCAATTTGGCCTCGACCGCCGTCAACATGTTCGTCAACACGGCGACCAAAACGTTCGATTTTGAAAATTTGCGAAAAGTCACCAAAGTGGTGACGTGCAATCTCGACAAATTAATCGATATTAACTACTATCCGATTCGACTTTCCGGGGTTTGAAGACGGGAATGTACTACCTGCGTACGAGCCCGCGGCCAACGCAATCCAATTCACCGTTGACAAATCAAAGTTGCAAAATAATTGCACAACTCCGAACAACTCGCATATCGATGAAGCCGAGGTGGACGCAGCGTTCGCCTGCTCGCGCGAGAACGGAGACGCCTGCTTTGCCTGTAGCTCCTAAGTTCCGAGCTTAGCAAACGTGAACAAATATTTTTTTATCTTGTCGCGAAAAAGTACAAAAAATAACTGAAAACTCCGAGTCTAGGATATACGTTTTGCTTATTCATTACTCCCAAATCGTAATCGGAATGTACGTATCATGTGTGATTTTTAATTATCTAGTGCGTGAATTAGTCGCATTTCTCAATTATTGTCGAAAAATTGAAAAAAAAATGAATTTTTCATTACAGATTTCTCTGCCGGTAACTGATCTGTAATTTCTTTTTTCGAAAATCCAAATTCTGACTAATTCACGCACGAAATTCCCATCACTGGGGTCTGTATTTCAATTTTCGCTTCGATCCGTTAATAATTTATCATTTTTCCGTGTGTCCGTTACACCAAAATCCCACGTCGCCGCGCGGGATCTGATAAATTGATATATGCGGGGGAATTAAGTGGATATATCCGCTTAAGGGCATGCGAAACATGTACCACCTGACAGGTAAATGCGAGAGAGAGAGAGAGAGAGAGAGAGAGAGAGTTGCCTGCGAGACGTGAACATTTGTCGTAGTTACCGACAGTTTTTTCGGAAGTGCATTTTGCTTATTTTTTACTTCCGAATCGTAATTGGAATGCACGTATCATGTGTGATTTTTAATTATCTGGTGCGTGAATTAGTCGCTTTTCCAATTATTGTCGAAAAATTGGGAAAAAATTGAATTTTTCATTACAGATTTCTCTGCCGGTAACTTATCTGTAATTTATTTTTTCGAAAATCAAAATTCCGACTAATCCACGCACGAAATTCCCATCACTGGGGTCTGTATTTCAATTTTCGCTTCGATTCGTCGTTCATAATTTATCATTTTTTCGTGTGTGCGTTACACCGAAATCCCACGTCGCCGCGCGGGATCTGATAAATTGAAATATGCGGGGGAATTCAGCGGATGTATCTGCTTAAGGGCATGTGAAACATGTACCACCTGACAGGTAAGTGCGAGAGAGCTGCCTGCGAGACGTGAAAATTTGACATAGTTACCGACAGTTCTTTCGGAAGTGCGTTTTGCTTATTTATTACTCCCAAATCGTAATCGGAATGCACGTATCATGTGTGATTTTTAATTATCTGGTGCGTGAATTAGTCGCTTTTCCAATTATTGTCGAAAAATTGGGAAAAAATTGAATTTTTCATTACAGATTTCTCTGCCGGTAACTTATCTGTAATTTATTTTTTCGAAAATCAAAATTCCGACTAATCCACGCACGAAATTCCCATCACTGGGGTCTGTATTTCAATTTTCGCTTCGATTCGTCGTTCATAATTTATCATTTTTCCGTGTGTGCGTTACTCCGAAATCCCACGTCGCCGCGCGGGATCTGATAAATTGAAATATGCGGGGGAATTCAGCGGATGTAACTGCTTAAGGGCATGTGAAACATGTACCACCTGACAGGTAAGTGCGAGAGAGCTGCCTGCGAGACGTGAAAATTTGACATTGTTACCGACAGTTCTTTCGGAAGTGCGTTTTGCTTATTTATTACTCCCAAATCGTAATCGGAATGCACGTATCATGTGTGAATTAGTCGCTTTTCCAATTATTATCGAAAAATTGGGAAAAAATTGAATTTTTCATAACAGGTTTCTCTGCCGGTAACTGATCTGTAATTTATTTTTTCGAAAATCAAAATTCTGACTAATTCACGCACGAAATTCCCATCACTGGGGTCTGTATTTCAATTTTCGCTTCGATTCGTTCATAATTTATCATTTTTCCGTGTGTGCGTTACACCGAAATCCCACGTCGCCGCGCGGGATCTCTGATAAACCGAAATATGCGGGGGAATTCAGCGGATATATCTGCTTAAGGGCATGTGGAACATGTACCACCTGATAGGTAAGTGCGAGAGAGCTGCCGGCGAGACGTGAAAATTTGACGTAGTTACCGACAGTTCTTTCCGAAGTGCGTTTTGCTTATTTATTACTTCCAAATCGTAATCGGAATGCACGTATCATGTGTGATTTTTAATTATCTAGTGAGTGAATTAGTCGCTTTTCTCAATTATTGTCGAGAAATTGAAACAAAATTGAATTTTCCATTACAGATTTCTCTGCCGGTAACTGATCTGTAATTTATTTTTTCGAAAATCCAAATTCTGACTAATTCACGCACGAAATTCACATCACTGGCGTTTGTATTTCAATTTTCGCTTCGATTCGTTCATAATTTATCATTTTTCCGTGTGTGCGTTACACCGAAATCCCACGTCGCCGCGCGGGATCTGATAAATTGAAATATGCGGGGGAATCCAGCGGATATATCTGCTTAAGGGCATGTGAAACATGTACCACCTGACAGGTAAGTGCGAGAGAGCTGCCTGCGAGACGTGTTTGACGTAGTTACCGACAGTTCTTTCGGAAGTGCGTTTTGCTTATTTATTACTCCCAAATCGTAATCGGAATGCACGTATCATGTGTGATTTTTAATTATCTAGTGCGTGAATTAGTCGCTTTTCCAATTATTATCGAAAAATTGGGAAAAAATTGAATTTTTCATAACAGATTTCTCTGCCGGTAACTGATCTGTAATTTATTTTTTCGAAAATCAAAATTCTGACTAATTCACGCACGAAATTCCCATCACTGGGGTCGGTATTTCAATTTTCGCTTCGATCCGTTCATAATTTATCATTTTTCCGTGTGTGCGTTACACCGAAATCCCACGTCGCCGCGCGGGATCTCATAGATTGAAATATGCGGGGGAATTAAGCGGATATATCCGCTTAAGGGCATGTGAAACATGTACCACCTGACAGGTAAGTGCGAGAAAGAGCTGCTTGCGAGACGTGAAAATTTGTCGTAGTTACCGACAGTTCTTTCGGAAATGCGTTTTGCTTATTTATTACTCCCAAATCGTAATCGGAATGCACGTATCATGAGTGATTTTTAATTATCTAGTGCGTGAATTAGTCGCTTTTCTCAATTATTGTCGAAAAATTGTTAAAAAAATGAATTTTTCATTACAGATTTCCCTGCCGGTAACTGATCTGTAATTTATTTTTTCGAAAATCAAAATTCTGACTAATTCACGCACGAAATTCCCATCACTGGCGCCTGTATTTCAATTTTCGCTTCGATCCGTTTATAATTCGCGAAAAACGGCACTTCCAAACTTTTGAGGTGCAAAGTCGGTATTTCACATTCACTTAAGGTGATGTGAAACATCCACGTCGAGCCCAATCGGTATCAAAAACTGTAATGAACGTTTTTGACGGATATTTGCGTTTACAGCTAAAAGAAGAAATTCATTCCCTGCGGATTTCACCAGTGCAGGGAATGAATTTCTTCTTTTAGCTGTAAATGCAAATATGCGCAAAAAACGTTCATTACAGTTTTTATTACCGCAGTCGGTATTTCACATATCCTTAAGGGCGTGTGAAATACCGACCGCGGTAAGAAAAACTGTAATGAACGTTTTTTTACACATATTTGCATTTACATCTAAAATAAGAAATTCATTCCCTGCATTGGTGAAATCCGCAGGGAATAAATTTCTTCTTTTAGCTGTAAACGCAAATATCCGTCAAAAACGTTCATTACAGTTTTTGATACCGACTGTGCTCGATGTGGATGTTTCATATTGCCTTAAAATAAGGAAAAGAAAAAGTATTTTTTTTTATTTTTTTAATTTTCAAAAATACATTTTTGGACGCGAAGTTCTCGCCGTTCGCCAATCTGAAACAAACAAATTCATTACATTTTTTTTAAATATACATACGTACACGGAAAATGAGATGTCATGCACTGACTGAAATGAAAGAAGAAAACTTACTTTATTCATACATGTACCCGCGCGGGGGGTCCACAGGACCGCGTCCCGCCGGATGACCCGCTTCGTCGCGGCCGCCACCATTGCCGCGTCCCCCCGGTGGGCCGCCGCGTCCTCGGGGTCCTCTTTGCCCCCGGCCTCGCCTACAAATATAGCCTTGGGAGACAATCGCTCGGACCATCCGGGCCGCCTTCAGCTCGGCGTAGCGTTCCCGCGCGTACCAGCCGGCGCGGGTACCGCGATACGGACCTGAAAAATGAAAATACATACAATAAATACAAATAACAAACAAAAACAAATTAACATAATAAAAACCGTACGATTCAGTCGATGCATTTTGCCTGTCGATTCTTCATATCGACAGGCAAAATCCATTGACTAGTGTACTGAAAAGCAGCCATAAATGAAAAGTCATTTCATGCTGCGTCAAATGATTTTTCATTTGACGCAGCAAGAAATGACTTTTCATTTGTTGCTGCGACAAATGAAAAATCAGTTGTTGCTGCGACTAATGAAAAATCAGTTGTTGCTGCGACAAATGAAAAATCATTTGTTGCTGCGACAAATGAAAAATCATTTGTCACTGCGTCACTTCTTTTCATTTGTTGCTGCGACAAATGAAAAATCATTTGTCACTGCGTCACTTCTTTTCATTTGTTGCTGCGACAAATGAAAAATCATTTGTTGCTGCGACAAATGAAAAATCATTTGTCACTGCGTCAAATGAAAAGTCATTTGTTGCTGCGACAAATAAATAATAATTTGTCGCTGCGACAAATAAATAATAATTTGTCGCTGCGACAAATAAATAATAATTTGTCGCTGCGATAAATAAATAATAATTTGTCGCTGCGACAAATTACTATTTATTTGTCGCAGCAACAAACAAAAGATTTTTTATTTGTCGCTGCTTCTCAGTACACTAGTCGATGGATTTTGCCTGTCAATTTCAAGAATCGACAGGGAAAATGCATTGACTAGTGTACTCTAAAATTAACCTAATAAAAAATTAAAAACTTACGTCGGTTTTCGTCGTCCGGCGGATCGGCGGCTGGCACGACGGCGGGAACGGCGATGCCGGCGGCTGGCTGGAGGACGGGGGCGGCTGGGAGGATCGGCGGGAGTTGATCGGCGGGGACGGCGGCTTGCTGGTTGACGGGGGCGGCTGGTCCTCGTCCACGGGCTGGAGCGGGTTGCCCCCGATGACCGGCGACAACGGCCGCGTATGCCCGTCGGGCCGGCACGTTGCCCCGGATGACAGGCGGCGGGGCAACGTGTACGACGCGGCCGACGGGTCTCTGTCGGCCGCGGGGTTCGCCGCGTGCGGGCGGCGCGGCTTGACGCCCGCGACCATTTTCGGGCGCCTCGAGATCGAGAGGGAGATGTTCCTCGATGAAGATATCCTCCAGTTCCCTCTCGATCTCGAGGATGTTCTCGTTGTCGTGCTCGAACTCCATCTGAAACAAAAAAGACATTATGAAAACAACGCTACAACTATCAAGAGACGCGATAGCGTCTCGACGGTATTTCGGCCGAAAAGTCGGTCCTCCGCGGGCCTCGCAGGCTAGCAGAGGACCGACTTTTCGGCCGAAATACTGTCGAGACGCTATCGCGTTTCTTGATTTTGAGGAAAAACTAAAAACATTAAATAAAAGTAAAATAAAAAAACGTCTTACCACTTCGTCGTCGACTTGCCTGTCTGCCATCTTGAACGCGAATGAAGGAGACGAGTAGCGCCTCGTAGTCACGTGACCCACCAAACCAATCACATTCACGCAACATATTCTCCAATTGGAGGAGACGAGCAGCCGCGTTATTATTTCGTGGCGGTAGTTTTCCCTTCGTATTAGGCGCGCTGCGATTGGTTCTCGCATCTCGCGCCTCGCGATCGACGCCATTGCCATCCCGTTTGGCAGTTTGGCGAGTGACGTTTGCGTCGTTCGGCTACCCTGACGGTTTATCTTTGTGTCGTTCAGTTATCCTGACGGAATTCCAGTATTCCCGGTTTTCTCGTACGTGTTCATCGATACGGAATATACAGGTACGATACAAAAGTGTTACAAAGCTATCTTAGTGAAAACATTTCTCTGACAATTTGTCGGAAAAACTCTGACCGGTCCGTTTCAGTGACATTCAGAGATTCTATAACATTTTAAACAATTTCAAACTGCAGCTGTTACAATTCATATGCGAGTTATTGGAAATATCAACGAAGTTAAGAGGAAGCTGGAGTAGATTTAGTTACCGACATTTTTCGTGTAAAAAGTGCTATTTCGTAGAACATACTATACGTCGTTAAAACGCTATGTACGTAGTTGACATTTGAGAGGGATGTTATGTGAATATTCGTGAGTCGGTGTCTGTGCGAGTTTCGGTCAAAAACTAAGAGAAAATGTAAAAAATCGTATATATATTTCTGAACCTTTCAAAATTAATACGGTTGCTCGAAACGTCAACGGTGCCTTTGCTGTAACATGCAATCGTTTCAGGAATTCAAAGTTGCCAAATCAGACCGTACGCCAATTCTTTGAAGTTTTCTCTACATTCTAATACTCACAAAATGTCGATTACATCAACTAAATCCACGTATAGTGTGTTCTACAAAATATCACTTTTTACACGAGAAATGTCGGTAACTAAATCTACTCCAGCTTCCCATTAAGGCGAGGTAAAACCTGCTCAGTCGGTAATAAAACTAACCAATTATTTCGACGATGCTCAACGTTCCCGGAAAAAAGAAAAGTTTTACACCATTTCTCTTTCGATTCTGGTTGGTGTAACATTTTTATTTTTCCTGGCATGTGTCTAGTTTCCGTGTATTTTTGGCCCGAAAATTATTTTCTGTCTCTCTCGCACTCACGGTATGTTCACCTCGCCTTAAGAAGATGCTGGAGTAGAATTTTTACCGACATTGCTCGGTACAAATAGGCTATTCCGTAGTTTAGACCTCGCGTCGTTATAACGCTTCAGATATGTTTGAAATTTGACACAGATGTGATAAGAATATAAACGGTTTGGTGTTAATGCGATTTGCGACAAAAAACTAACAGGAAATAGAAACGAAAAACGTATATCTGTAAATTATCGAAAATCAATATGCTGTAAGATATAGTAATCGTTTGGGAAACTCAAGTGTGTCAAATCCGTAGCAGCGACAATTCCTTGAAGTTTTCAGAATATTCCAAAACCCGCGAAATGTCGATTATACCAAACTAAATCCGTAAAACATAGCGCCTAAACTGTGGTCGCATCGTCAGATTGTTTGTGAGCCGATAAAGAAGATCAATATCGACTCAAAATGTACAATTTTTTCTATTTTCAGTTAGATTTCCACCGCAAATCGCATCTATGCCGAATCGTTCATATTTCATATAATATCTCTGTCAAATATCAAGAATGTGTACCGACTTTGAGACGTAAAGAGTAAACTACGTAAAGCCTATTTGTACCGACCAATGTCGGTAAAAGAATCTACTTCAGCATCCCCTTAAGGGCATGTGAAACACTGAGCGCCAAAAACCTTCGGAAGTGCGGTTTGTCGCGAATTATGAACGGATCGAAGTGAAAATTGAAATACAGACGCCAGTAATGAGAATCTCGTGAATGAATTAGTCAGAATTTGGATTTTAGAAAAAAAAAATTACAGATCGGTTACCGACTCCAATTTTTTTGTATTAAAATCAACATTCTGACTAATTCATTCACGAGGTTCGCATTAATGGCGTCTGTATTTCAATTTTCGCTTCGATCCGTTCGTAATTCGCGAAAAACGGCACTTCCGAACTTTTGAGGTGAGCGTCGGTATTTCACATCGCCTTAAGGGCATGTGAAACATGTACCACGTGACACGTGAGTGCGAGTGAGACAGCCGCAATGTTTTAATAAACACCATTCCAAGACTATTCTTATTCTGGATGAAAACAAAATATCATCGGACGGAGAATTAAAATGCGCGTCCGTTGATGTTTTTCCTTGTCTCAGAATATTTTCGGTATCTCCATACGATTGATTACAGTTTTTGTTACCGGCTGAGCAGGTTTCACCTGGCCTTAATAGTTTTTCAGATAATTTGGCATGGAAATCAAAGATTTTCATAATATTTAGAGAATTACTACGATATTTTCACAGAAATATTTTCACCAAGTCATGTAATTACTATCTGCGCGCATGGCGCGTGGATATTTTTCCCTAATAGTGATCAGATTTTTTTTGCAGGTCCAGCAACCACGGGAAGCAGCAGCGATTTTTTTCGTTATTTTTGTTTTCATTTTTTTATCATTCGTTTTTTGTTGTGTTGGCAGCTCTTTGCGCCTATCAAAACTCGTTTGCAGCCTATAGCGCACTGGTAGCACTTTGCGTCTATCAAAACTCGTTTGCAGCCAATAGCGCATCGGTAGCACTTTGCGCCTCTCAAAATTCGTCTGCAGCCTATAGCGCACTGGTAGCACTTTGCGCCTATCAAAACTTATTTGCAGCCAATAGCGCATCGGTAGCACTTTGCGCCTCTCAAAAATCGTCTGCAGCCTATAGCGCACTGGGAGCACTTTGTGCCTATCAAAATTTGTTTGCAGCCAATAGCGCATCGGTTGCACTTTGCGCCTCTCGAAATTCGTTTGCAGCTTATAGCGCATCAGTAGCACGATAAAACGTTAGTACGATAAAAACATTACTACGGCTATAACGTTTTATTTAAAACACTTGCGAGTTCAAAACTGACTGACAGCTCACAGCGCACGGGCAGCTTCTAACGCGTCCTTCCGAGTCGTGGACTATAAGTAAACTGTTACTTAAAACCTGTTATCAAGATGGCAGGTGTGAATCGGGAGTTCGCACAAAAGATCACGATTATTGAAGGTCATCGACTAAACGACGATCATATAGATGAATTTGGGCGTTTGTTAGCCGCAAATTCAGACTTCATGGCACCATCCGAGACATGGAAGATTCATTTTCCAGATCTAATAAGCAGTATACCGCATGACCAAACGCACATTCAGCTATTGTACAGCTCGAGCGATCTTACTGATCTAAAAGCACCTGGCGGTCATTGGGTTTGCAGTTACTATGATAAAAAGAAACTGTTTGTCTATGATTCCAGCATGGCTCCGTCGCAACGGTTGCACGAACATCACAGATTGTTTCTCTCGAAATTGTATCCTCATCTGGATTTGACTAAGAAATCGAATGTTGTATTTCCACTCGTAGATCGCCAGCAGAATAATAAAGATTGCGGTGTATATGCCATCGCATACGCCGTATCGATTCTGTTTGGTTTAAAGCCGGAGAACGTCAGGTATGATAAGACAAAGATGCGTCGGCATTTGCTGGAGATGTTTGAATGCAGAAGAATCGAACATTTTCCTCGTCAATCGATAGACAACAACATCGTACCATCGTTACAAGTTGCAATCAACAGGCGAAAAGCGAGCGTCAGTCGAGCTCTGGTGAGGGCAAAGAGTCAAAATCAGGAAACAGAGTCTGCATCAGTAAGAGACGGCTATACTGGCGATTTCTTGACGGTCCCGTCCCGAAAAAAGACCCCACGCCCTGAGGACCGTAATCATGGCAAAAAGAGTGCAGTAGTGACTGACACTGTTGTAGCGGTCCAGAATACAAATCGATTTTCTATATTAAATAAGTTTGACGAGAACACTAGCGATACGAAATGCACCCTCAAAGAAAGTGTAAGCAGTGTAGAAAGTCGCGTAAGTATTAATAAAGCAAAAAGAACTGCAAGCTCGAAAAGTATTCACGCTAACAAAGTTATCGTTGTTGATGGCGCTAGTGCACTCATATTAAATAAGCTTGACGAGAATACTAGCGATACGAAACGCACCTTCAAAGAAAGTGTAAGCAGTGTAGAAAGTCACGTAAGTATAAATAAAGCAAAAACAACTGCAAACCCGAAAAGTATTCACGCTAAGAAAGTTATCGTTGTTGATGGCGCTAGTGCACTTAATAAAACAGATAAAACAGACAAACAACAAGTCCCTGGTAATGAATTACAGCAACATGTTAAGAATACCAAATTAACCGATAAAAGAAAGTTCGTTACGAGAGAGGCTTCTTACAATATTCAACAGATGCAAACGATCGCCGCCGGTCGACAGCTGAACGACAGTCATATTAATGAATTTGTAACCTTGTTATCAAGATTTTCAGAGTACAAATCGGTATGTACATACAGGTTTCAACAACTTCATAATGTGCCGTGTATTTTACCTTGTGAAAAACACATTCAGATGTTGTACAGCTGTATCAAACACGACGGCATTGTAAATAATCATTGGATTTGCAGCTATTATAAAGAAGGGAAAATATATATTTACGACAGCATGCGATTTGATAAATTGCATCAGTTCCATGAAAAGTTTCTTCGTGCATTGCATCCATATATCGATCTACATGATAGCAAATCAGTACTTTTTCCACCAGTTGAGAAAGCATCTAATATTCATGATAGTGGTGTGTATGCGATCGCTTATGCTGTAGCTCTTACCAAACAATTACAACCCGAGCATGTAAGATTCGACGAGACAAAGATGCGTAGTCATTTAATTAATATGTTGCAGACAAACACGTTTAAAGAGTTTCCGTTTCAGTTTATTGAAACAAATACAAAACAGTCATTGAATATAACACAGTGTCAACCTGAGCATATGCACTATGAGAAACAACATCAACCAGCTGTGCAGGTTACGAGAATCAACAAAAGAAAGTTTATTCCTCAAAGTAGTCAAAACAGTAAAATAATAATACTTGATGGCGAACTTGTATCTGATGATAGCATTGTCAGTAAATCGGCATCTGTAGTGCGCAAAGATATAATTAGTAGGTCTGCTAATATCGAGGTGTTACGCGATCGCCAGATGCATCTTGTCGTTTCTGGTGAAAGACTAAATGATGATCATATTAACGAGTTTGGAGATCTTTTAAGAATGTATTCCGGCTATAACCCAGCGCAAACGTATTTGCTTCAACGGCCTGAAAACATACCTTCTACTTCAGCAGTGAAAAAACATATTCAGATCTTGTATAGCTGCGCTTGTAATGGTAATAATCATCGCGATTGCAGAGGTGGACAGTGGGTCTGTAGTTATTATGACACAGAAAAAATATACATTTACGATTCTCTCAGGACAAATAAATTGCACAAGCACCATGTTATTTTTTTGGAAAAACTACACCCACACATTAATTTAAGTGATAATAAATTGGTCGTATTTCCATCAGTTGACCAGCAGCGAAATGCCGTTGATTGTGGTGTATATGCGATTGCTTTTGCTGTGTCACTGTTCTATGGAATACAGCCAGAGACTGTAAGATACGATGAAACAAAAATGCGTCCTCATTTGTTAAATATGTTTCAAGAAAAACGGATCCGTCATTTCCCACGACAGGTAATTGATTTTGACGTAACACGTGCCTCACAAGTTTTACCGTCCAGTTCCATGAGTGAGGTCGAACCAAGTGTTCGTGATTCAAATTCAAATTCTTTCAATATCATTGAAGTACAGGGTAGCAAATGCGAAAAACAGCTTCTAGACATTGCTCCCTTGGCTGAAAATATGAATCACGTTGCTGACAAGAACTGCAATGTCACTGATACCACAATGACCAATGTCAAGAGGAAATTTGTTTCTAAACCGCATTACAATGTCAATAAACTGAAGAATCGAACAAGAACCAATTTGATCGTTGCAACAAAAATTAAGAACAAATACACGAAACTCAATAATAATTGTCTAAGAACAAAATATACAGCAGAAAAATACATCCGCGATATATCTGAAGCATTAACACGCGACGCATCGTCGCCTGTTTCGCCCATTACAAGCAGGTTGAAGGCCGAGTGCATTCTCAAATGGTGTTTACATACAAGGGAAACGCTTGTTTCTGGATAAAAGAAAGTATTTAAGGATATCAAAGAAAAGTCTGAAGTGTGTGTGTCACGATTAGAAGACAATGCGACGCTTAATCTCTGTGATAACGTCGGAGCATTATGTGGACAACGCAGACATATTGCTTCGGCCGAAGCTTATTATGCAGAAACTGCTTACTATCCCCTGAATAGTACTGAACCTATCGTCATGAATTCTGAAGGCATAGCCACGAATATTTTACCTTTGTTAATAACTAATGATAAAAAAACCAAAACAAAGTCTTGGATTTGCAGCGATCTCTGTAAGACAAATGATCCTGAGGTTATAAATGATTTAGCGAATTTTCTTCGAAAACTATCAAATTGTACATTGCGAATATTAAATAGATTCTTATGCCGTGTACATATGTGCACGAATAAAATCAACAGTAATAAATTTGGCCATTCTCACGGCTGTTATATAAACTCCAAATCATGCAGGTCTGAATTCTTATCAATGGAAGTTTTAGCACCACATTTTCCAAAAATACGGTATATTAAAAGACTGTTTTACAGTTTAATGAGTTTTGACAAACGATTGACCGATTTGGATGAAGCTTTGAATAACAATGATATAACCAAACTATGCCACATTTCTGATCAAGCTCAAACGAAAGCACAAACTTTTGAACCGAAGACTGCAGAGATTAATTTGAATGAAGATGAGATACAAGCAAAATATAACTATGCTTTTAGACTTTACACAAAACGAATCACTGATACCCCACGCTTCAAATGTATTTCTTGTGAAAAGTTGTGTTGTGAGAGAAGCGGTAGTTTTATTGAACTTTCTAAAACCATGCTCGGACCAATTTGGAACAATTTAATGGATCACGTTCAAAAACGCGACTTCGCACCGAAGGAATATAATTTTCTGTGTCGATACTGTCGAGATAAATTTCGTCAAAATACGATGCCTCCAACTTGTATTCTTAATAATCTTGATGTTCCAGCGTGGCCATTTGAAATAATGTGTTTAAACGATTTCGAGCGCATCTTAATACAACGGGTCAAAGCGTTTCAAACTGTTCAGAAATTAGATCCTGTTTCAAAGAAAAATATGCCTCACAGGTGCAAGGTTCCAAAAGTCGTAGGAAGAACTTTCCATCTGCCGTTACCTTTGGAAGAAACGTTACAAAAGATATGTCCCCCAACTGAAGCAATTAATCGCAATCATGAATTATATATATTAGTTCGTAGCATACCAACAAAATCAAAGACAGTATGGGAAAGATTGGTAGATTTAAAGAAAGTGTGGAATGCGTTAAAATGGTTGAAATCGCATAATCCACTGTGACGGAACGATATATCCCCAACGAGAAAACTCGTTGTTGACATCGCGCGCACCCGCAGAGGATCGAGTTCGGTACCCGCGCGTCAGAATTCCCCCCACCAGCTACGTCACCCGGCCAACCGTTACACCGAGCGGCCGCGCTGACCACCGAAATTCAGAAGACCAGTGGTGGGGCAGCGGCTATATAAGCTGGCCACTTTCCGTATCCAGCTCTCATTACCTTTCCAACTCTCCTCTTAGGAAGATCCACAAAATTAAAACTCTCTCTTGTACGGCTCGTGATTGCCACGACACGTGCAAGTTTCCTTGAGCAAGCCCAGCTCACCCGAGTGGCTCGATACTGCTTCGACACATTCGGTCTTTCCTTGAGCCAGCCCAGCTCCAATAGATTAAAAACCTATTGTATTCTCCACTCTTTCCTATCTTATACCTAAGTAACTCGTGCGGCTTGATATAGCCTCAACACGCACACTCCACAATACCCGAAACAAAAGCGCAGGGCTCGTTATCGCGACGACACCTGTGCGTCCGTCTATCTCCTTTCCGCTATATGCGCGCTTGTCTTGGTCTCGCACCAATACTCGCCCGCGTCTCGCATACTCGACGGCAATATAGTCGGTGAGCCACGGTGTATGTCTCACCGACACGCACACTACACGCGACGTGCGTGTGTCCGTCTCGTCGACGGCGCGGGTCTCGCGGTAAAGGCATTGTCGCAGGGATTAGGCCGGATTAACGCTTTTGCGCGTCTCGCCGTCGCGAACCCAAATTCTCGGAATCGGTTAAAGGGATATATAATATTTTAATTTCGTAATTTCGATATTCTCTTGCACTCGTCAGAATTCGCGACTACATTATTCTACTTCGTTTCTCTTAGAGAACTCCTGGAGATAGCTCAACTCACGAGGTGTAATAATTAATTCACGAGATTGTTTACGCGTAGCAATTAGAGAAATAACTCGCAGAAGCTAGGGCCGGATTAGTCAAAAATTCAAGTTTCGCATGAACCACTGGAGACAGCCCATCTCACTTGATTATTTGAAAAGCCTCACTCTAGCGACAAACCGAGTTACCTTTGTTTACCTTTTCCCTGACCTACCCGAATCGACCTATATTCCGACGCGAAATAAATCACCTAGCCACGTTTAACTTCACACTCGAGAATTCGATGATGAGATTCATTATATCTCTGAGAACCGAATAAATACAATTACGCCCTTCTCCTCTCTTTTTCTTTATATGAGCCGCAGGCTCCTCGTAGTGTCATCTGCACACTACGTGAACAGTCGAGTCATTCTTTTAATTAGCCTTGCAAAATCGGGGATCTTGGCTAATCCCCGAAATTAATCATAACAATTTCATCGCATCACATGGGTGCCCGTCAATGATAACTATCATATAAACCAATGATGAGACTTTCTCTTTGCTGTTCAGGCTCAGTGAAGATCTGAGGTTTATCTTTCATTAAATAAACGCGTCTATCTCAGGTCCAGTACTGAATCAAGTAAAAAATCGAGTAAACGGCTAATTCTCCCTCACCAAATCCACCTACCTGAATTTCGGAATATTAGCGTGACGTTTCAATGGCGCCCAAACAGGGACCTGAGATAGGGTGATCTTTCTGAAAGTAATCTCCACTCATCACTTAAGAATTATCTCTCGAATATCCCCGCTAGGAATTTCCTTTGTAAAAAAAAAAAAAAAAAAAAAGAAAAGAAGCTATAGTAATCGCCGAATCAATACAGTAAAAATTAGTCGCGCACTACGAGGATGGCATCGCGCAACTCGCCACCCGTAGCCACAACTCCTTCGGGCGTGACAGCGACAGCAACGACCTTAACGAACACGACAGCAACAATACCTCAGGTGACAGGAAATTTTGATCTTTCGTACACGATCCCACATCTCGCCCAGCAACTCGCAGAAGCGATGGCCCACGATAATGGCAGTCGTAGGGAATCTCATCTCCCAGCCCAACGACACGGCCCACACCATAGTGAGGGACAAAACGCACCGGGAACTATAGTGCCCCTGCTGCAGGAGTTGCGAGAGATGCGCCTCGCTGATAATGCGTCAATAAATCATCGCCTCGATAATATGAGTAGTACCCTAAATCGTCGGGTAGATCTCATACAGGCCCGCATGGAGGAATCCATTTTAACAGTTCATCGCGAACTACAGAATATTTCACAAGCCATTGGCGCTTCCGATCTCAGCCATAGCGGCGACCCAGTCACGCAGTCGACAGGGGCGAGAAGACGGACCAGTGCAAATCCGGTGGTCTCCGCTCAAACGCCTGTAAATGGCCAAGGGCGAGAGCACATAGGGTCCTCTTCGGCAAATGCACGCAATATTGCTAGCCATGAGGGAGCTGATGACCAGCTCAACTCTGAGAGGGATTTACATCACTCAACCTCATATCACCCTATGGGTCTCCCAGCTGAATTTCCACACGGTAGAAATTCTGAACCCCGTGCCAATGAATTCCAGGGCTCAGAAAATTTCCAGCCCGAGCATTCTCAAATGGAGAATACGAAGCTCTGGGGAGCCCCTAAGCTCACAGCCCCAATCTTTAAAGGCAATCTCTCAGAACGCCCAATGCGTTTTCTACACGATCTGAACAAATACAGATTGGCATTAGGACCCCGATATCATTTCACTACCATCATCGAACAGAGTCTCACCGGTCTCGCCAAAGATTGGTGGACAGTCGAAGAGCAGTCTATTGGATCCTGGGAAGATTTTTCAATGTATTTCCGCCGCCGTTTTTGGAACGAAGAAGTCCAGTATAGTGTGCGTGAGAATTTAGATTTTGGACATTACGACCGCGAGAAACACACCAAGAGGCTATCATATGCTCTCAATCTTATCGGCATTGCACGCGAACTCCGCCCGGTTCCCACAGATGACCAGATCATCGCGAAACTGTCTAGGCACTTCTCGGAAGAAGTACGTAGCGCGATCATAGCCCGCGGTATCCACACAATCTCGTCTTTTCTTGACCTCTTGGAAAAATTCGACCAAGCCGGTACTCTCAATATTTACCGTAGGCGTTTCGAGAGTCAACCGAACCGTAACTATCCTAGACCCCAGGGGGACAGGAAGCCCGTGACCGAGAATTCAAACTCAGCCAGTTCGACGCCGAATCGTCAAGGTCTCCGCGAAGACCTAGCCCCGCGCAGACTAGCTCCCAGCAACCAAAAAATTCGCGCGCTCACCGACGGATCCTCCGAAGAGCCAGCGACCGAGTCGCATGTCATTGAGATAGAAACGTCGGAAAACGGGGAAGCGTCATCTCTCACTCCGTCGCAGTAAGAGAGGTGACGCTTGGCTACGGCGAAGATATGAGGGAATATCTTATAGACTCCCACGATAATCGTCCTAAACGGTCAGCAACGGCAAAGAATAAGGAAACTCAGGCAGAGGACTTCCACTTCAGATATCTGCGCAACGAGATGAAAATACACGAGCTATTCGGAGATAGCGTGCTCGGACAACCGAGTAAGGACTTCATCAATACAGCAAGGTACCGATGGGAACCATCATCATCCCGAAATCATTATTTTATTTTCAAAGAGATAACTCCGGATGGGACAACGGTGAGACACCACGTAAAATGGTTTCCCATTGAACTCGCTCCCAATCCACGGCCCATCCTCGGACTGGCGGGCGTGTCGCCACAACCCATCGTTCTGGGCAAAAGGAAGATCCCCGACTACATCGTACGCCAACAAAAAAATGCGGAAGAGCACCAGTTCCTCGAAGAGGCAATTAAGCGCAAGCACACCCGCACCAAAGTGTTCGCGGGTAAACGCAGGAGACCGACCAGCCCTGTCATAAATCCGCCAACCGAAGATCTTCTTCCAATACTCAGCGCGGATACCCTGTCACTACTCGAGGAACTCGACCAATATATCGAGAAATAAAGAATTGGCCATAACAACAACAAAAAAAAAACGAGTCTATTAATGCTAATACTTGTTATTAATCCAATCCTTTAGGGGGACAGTTGTGACGGAACGATATATCCCCAACGAGAAAACTCGTTGTTGACATCGCGCGCACCTGCAGAGGATCGAGTTCGGTACCCGCGCGTCAGAATTTCCCCCACCAGCTACGTCACCCGGCCAACCGTTACACCGAGCGGCCGCGCTGACCACCGAAATTCAGAAGACCAGTGGTGGGGCAGCGGCTATATAAGCTGGCCACTTTCCGTATCCAGCTCTCATTACCTTTCCAACTCTCCTCTTAGGAAGATCCACAAAATTAAAACTCTCTCTTGTACGGCTCGTGATTGCCACGACACGTGCAAGTTTCCTTGAGCAAGCCCAGCTCACCCGAGTGGCTCGATACTGCTTCGACACATTCGGTCTTTCCTTGAGCCAGCCCAGCTCCAATAGATTAAAAACCTATTGTATTCTCCACTCTTTCCTATCTTATACCTAAGTAACCCGTGCGGCTTGATATAGCCTCAACACGCACACTCCACAATACCCGAAACAAAAGCGCAGGGCTCGTTATCGCGACGACACCTGTGCGTCCGTCTATCTCCTTTCCGCTATATGCGCGCTTGTCTTGGTCTCGCACCAATACTCGCCCGCGTCTCGCATACTCGACGGCAATATAGTCGGTGAGCCACGGTGTATGTCTCACCGACACGCACACTACACGCGACGTGCGTGTGTCCGTCTCGTCGACGGCGCGGGTCTCGCGGTAAAGGCATTGTCGCAGGGATTAGGCCGGATTAACGCTTTTGCGCGTCTCGCCGTCGCGAACCCAAATTCTCGGAATCGGTTAAAGGGATATATAATATTTTAATTTCGTAATTTCGATATTCTCTTGCACTCGTCAGAATTCGCGACTACATTATTCTACTTCGTTTCTCTTAGAGAACTCCTGGAGATAGCTCAACTCACGAGGTGTAATAATTAATTCACGAGATTGTTTACGCGTAGCAATTAGAGAAATAACTCGCAGAAGCTAGGGCCGGATTAGTCAAAAATTCAAGTTTCGCATGAATCACTGGAGACAGCCCATCTCACTTGATTATTTGAAAAGCCTCACTCTAGCGACAAACCGAGTTACCTTTGTTTACCTTTTCCCTGACCTACCCGAATCGACCTATATTCCGACGCGAAATAAATCACCTAGCCACGTTTAACTTCACACTCGAGAATTCGATGATGAGATTCATTATATCTCTGAGAACCGAATAAATACAATTACGCCCTTCTCATCTCTTTTTCTTTATATGAGCCGCAGGCTCCTCGTAGTGTCATCTGCACACTACGTGAACAGTCGAGTCATTCTTTTAATTAGCCTTGCAAAATCGGGGATCTTGGCTAATCCCCGAAATTAATCATAACAATTTCATCGCATCACATGGGTGCCCGTCAATGATAACTATCATATAAACCAATGATGAGACTTTCTCTTTGCTGTTCAGGCTCAGTGAAGATCTGAGGTTTATCTTTCATTAAATAAACGCGTCTATCTCAGGTCCAGTACTGAATCAAGTAAAAAATCGAGTAAACGGCTAATTCTCCCTCACCAAATCCACCTACCTGAATTTCGGAATATTAGCGTGACGTTTCAAGAAATAACCACTTTACCAAGAAATAATTTTGCCATCGTCTCATAAAGATTTATTACCTGATGATTTACCCGACGTAGAATTTCAGGACGTTACTCAAGTCCAATCTGGCTTAGTTACACAAATAACAAACGATTGCACAATTCCTGATGAAAAGGAAAATAAGCCCATTCTTGAGATTAATGAACACAAAAAAGCTGCACTCTTGACGCAAATGTCGCAATCTGACTTATATTATGAACAGTTTACAATATATCCAATACACGAGAAACGGGTAAACAAAACTGCTACAGAGCTCTATCAAATGTTAAAGATTCATGATGTTCCTGTTGACAAGCGTCATAAAGATTTGAACGTAATGTGTTTTCCAGATTTATACCCTTACGGGATCAATGGGCAGTATGCCCAAAGATCAGTACGCCTTACTGATCATGAATTCATTAAAGCAAAGATGATGTCCGAACATCCTCATTTTCGTATGAATATACAATATATTTTTTATTTGTTGAACGACACCAATATACGGCAATTAAATGCTGGAATTTACAGTAAGATGAATGTAACTAATCCTCGTGAAAAGTATACTGCTGTTTCTTACTTAGAACAACTTAATAAAGATAAACTGGAATCCGATTTAACTACAATTTTCCGCAGATTGCGTAATTCGGAACAATATTGGACAATACCGAGAAACAACGTAAGATGCATGACGCGTCATTACGGTCCTGCGACATGGTTCTTAACAATAAGTCCGAGTGAGTGGCAATGGCCCGACCTCATACAATATCTTCGTGATATACTTAAAATTCCAGAACACGCAAAAGTTAATGGTAGCGAACTTATTGCGGCTGATCCAGTTTCGGTTTCTAGATTTATCGACATAAAGTTCAAAGCCATGCTTGACTTTATTTTGTCACCCGATAATCCTATCGGAGAAGTTGAACATTACTTTTATCGACGAGAGTACCAGTCTAGGGGTGCACAACACTTTCACCTTATGATTTGGATCAAAGATGCCCCCATAATCGGCAAATCGACAACCGAAGAAATTGCGTCATTTATTTTAACGTATGTGACATGCAGGATGCCAGATAAAAATGTTTCCCCGCAATTATATCGACGTGTAAATACTCATCAGCGGCACCGCCACAATGGTTACTGTTTACGAACTAAGAAAACCAAAACAGGTTTCACACGACGATGCAAGTTCGGCCATCCGCGACCTCTCACGGACACAATAAAAATCAGAGATGTCGCTGTATCAATTGCAGGTAGACAGCGATTGAAAACAAAAAGCAGGCTTTATGATTTGCCTCGCGGTTCAGCCGAAGCCTCAATTAATGATTACAATCCAGCTATTCTTTGCGTCTGGGAAGGAAACATGGATATACAGTTTATTGGTGAGGTGTCGACGATTTTAACATCGTATGTAACCAAGTACCAAACCAAAGCGGAAAAGTCTAATGCGTCAAACGTATTTAAAGTGCAAGATTCAACAAAAACAGTGCGATCCTGTCTTTGGAATATAGGAATGCGAGCGTTAAACAATAGAGAATGCGGTGCTCTTGAAGCTTCTGATACTCTTTTGGGTATGCCATTGCATGGAACTGACCCGTGGACGACCATAAGGTGGCTTGACGTCAATAAAATAAGAAACAGGAAATTAAAAACTCGCAAAGAAATTGAATTGTTGGACGATGAGTCCACTGATTTGTACTGTCCTGGGTTGATCGACACTTATTACCCTGCGAGATGGTACGATATTACAAAAACTATGCCTAAAATGGCTATAGAAATTCATAAAATTGGTGAATCCACGTATATAAAGAAGCGATTCCGACCGTGTCTTGTGAATCACATCATGTACAATGTACACACACAACCTGAAAATGATTATTTCGCAATACTTTTGTTGTTTAAACCATGGAAGGATACTGACGAGTTGAGAAATGGGCGCGATACATACGCCGATGCATTCTTCTCTTTGAAGTCACAATTAGAAGATGCTTATCGTTATCACGAAAAATTAGATGAAATACAACGAGGAATAGATTATATGAATGAACAAGTTGAGAAAAAATTGGCAGCAGATCCCGCGGGAAGTGTTACTTCTGGCGCGGATGCAGTGTTGGAATGCCTACCCAAAGAAGCAGAAGATGCAATGAAGGACGTAAAAGCCATGGCCGATAAATTAGATCTCGAAAATCTTACGCAAATGATTGCGGAATTAAATATTGATCAGAAACGAGTATTTGACAAAGTTACTAGTGGCATGACTTCCGAGAATGATGTTATTCGACTCTACGTTAGTGGAGAGGGAGGTACAGGAAAAAGTTTTTTAATAAAAACATTAAGATGTTGGGCTAAAAAAACTCTTGGAAAAGATACAGCTGTGGCTGCGCCGACTGGCATTGCAGCATTTAATATCGATGGATTCACGATCCATCGACTATTTCAGTTGCCGGTTGAGCATGGTCGCACAGCCAAATACAGAGAACTTTCCGACGCAGTCCTGAAATTATTGCGCGACGAAATGAGAAATACTAGTTTAATAATCATTGATGAAGTTTCAATGATTTCAAACGTTACATTAATGTACATTCACCTGCGATTATCTGAAATATTTAACACTGGTGAATTAGAGGATGGATGGTTTGGGCAGAAACACATCCTTCTCTTTGGCGATTTATTGCAACTTCCGCCTGTGCACGAAGATCCCCCTTTCGTTATGTTATGTAATGGCCAAGTTGAGGAATTAATAGGAGCATTAGGATCCGTTGATTTGTGGTGCAGACTTTTCACCTATGACGAATTAACAATTAATATGCGTCAAAAAGGCGATCTCGCGTATCGAGATATGTTATCACGAATTCGAATAGGAGTGGTCAATACTTCTGACACGGCAATTTTGGAAACACGAAAAATGCAGTTCACTGAAACATCTATCGATGGTCGATTGCGCGAACTATGTAACTACATGGTTAAATTGCCATCTGATACTGTCTGCTTACTTCACACTTGTGCTCAGTGTGACGCCTTAAATGCTGTAATGTTATCACGCATTCCATCCGAAGAAATAAAGCTTGTTGCTCGCGATGTAATCGATTGTGAACCTTACATGAAGAAAAAAGTTTCAAAAATGTTACTTAGCGATGAGGAAGATACTTCACGAACAGCTGGTTTAGCAAAGGTCATAACTGTAAAAGTGAACGCTAAAATTATGATAAGAAGAAATATCGATGTTACTTTAGGCCTTGTCAATGGAGCCATTGCTACAATTGTGTCGCTCAGACGAGGCAACGACACAAACGATGTCGAAAGTATACAAATTTTACTGCCGAACGGACTAGAATATACGTTAGAACGTTCGAATGTAAAGTTCGAAATAATGGATAGAGCATTTGTTATAAGAAAACAATTCCCGATAAGTCTTAGCTACGGTATAACAATTCATAAAAGCCAAGGCTTAAGCTTGAAGAATGCTCTTGTAGAAGCAGGCAATTCTACATTTAGTTGTGGACAAACTTATGTTGCGCTTTCACGAGTAACATCGTTACAAGGATTACATCTAATTAATTATGACCCGGCGGCAGTAAAAGCAAATGAAAAAGCTATAATAGAATACAATAGGTTACGAAGAAAATACAGACCCGATCTTATGGTTATTGATATTGCAAAAACTCGAGGTCCTAAGATAGGGGATTCTGTTTGGGCTATACATGAGGTCGTTTTAAACCGTCAAGGTCAAACAGATGATGATCAAAGTATTCCATTTCACAAAACAGTAAGGGGACTTCCTAATAATGACGGTGTATCCAGTTACGTTAATTGTGTCTTGCAGTGCATAATACATTGTTCTTCGATCTGCGACGAGATCCTTCGTGGTAAGATAAGGGATGCCTTGAAATCTTTCATTGAGACATATACGACAAATAATGAAGTTGTTATTAATACATTCGCAGTACGACAATTTGCAAGTGATAACTTTATTAACTTTACCGATAACAAACAACGTGATATTATTGTCTTTATGAAATCTCTCTTTGAAAAAGTATCCGCTTTTCGCAGACTTACTAGAAAAAGATGGTGCCCTTCTTGTGGTTGTACGGTGACTGATGCCAATTCATCAAATGATATTCTAGCATTAGAATTACCAACAAGTTTAACGAAGAAAAAAATACCAACGTGGCAGGATATATTTGATTACAATATATTGAAATGGAGAAGTTCAGATGGATCTTGTAAGGAATGCAGAGTTGTATCTGTGCTTGAAACTGCATCAGTTGAATTGACAAAGCAAGTTTTGATTGTTCGAATACCAAGATCTGATCGTATAGAAGAAAAAGGAAAAAAAGTAATAAAGATCAACATTAAAGCAGTAACCACGTCTTCGGTGAGAGTCAACAATCATAGTTATAAAGTTACGAGTGCAATATTCAGACATCGTGAGAATGAAAATGTACGTTATACGACAATGGTGCGAGGCAAGGGCACTGCATGGATATTTGTCAACGATTTAACAATTGAACGGCGCAATTGGCCTCGCAATTCTAAAGACGTGTATGTATTATTTTTGCAACGGGTATAGATGCATATTTTCCGATAATGAAAAATTAAAGAAAAATACTTGAATATTGTTTTATCATTTGCGTAGTAGTGTTTTTTAAATCTTTGCCGCATATTTTTTTATCTTTGCCGCATCTACATTAGGGCTGCTTTCTTAATAAGCTTCATTTTTCTTTTTAAACCTTGAGAAATGACTTTCCGCACTCAATAGACCGAACAAGATAAGCGCACTAAGTATAACAGAGCATAAAGCCGATCTTCAGACAGTATGGAGCGCAAAGCGCCACTTTCAAACCGTACGAAGCGCGACGTCCAATCCGTGCTTAGTGCGAAATTCAAACCGTACGGAGCGCGAAGCGCGATGTTCAAACCGTAAGGAGCGCGAAGCGAGACGTCCAAGGAAGTGTCTTAAGAGGCTTTGATACTTTGCTCGGAACTTCGTCGTCCAATGTTGTCGGAATGTCGCAATGATGTCGGAACTTCGTCGCCTATAGGGCTGTCCCTCTCGTACCTAGCGCTGTCTATTGTCTTCTGCAATACTTCCGCACATTCTATCAGAATCTAAGCTCTATCTGCTGAATAGTTTAGGAGAAAATAGCTTTCAAAAATTGGAACTCGAGTGGGGGAAATGCTACTGCCTCTTAAAAGTGGTCTAAGAGATAAATGTCCGGTAGCGACATTTTTCCACGGAAGGCTCACCTCAGATAAGTCTCAAGAAGACTCGTTACTTCTCGGCAGAACCGAGAATTCGAGGTCCTTCATAACCGCTTCACACGGCGTCTCAAATATAAGATTCTTCTTATGCTTACAAACGGAATGTTGATAGAATGGTGGTAGAACCATCCTATCAACATTCCTTTTCTATCTTTTTTCACTCTGGTTTATGATGAAATATATTTTTCATTGTTTACTATTTATATTATTCGAGTATCGAAAAAAATGTGTTTTCTTTGTTAAATGCCGAGTGGACTACGCTCTGGCGCTTTTCCAAACGTAAAACCATTATCTCGGGACCCGTACATGATATTTATTGCATCTTGATAAAGGAAAAAATTATATAAGGGTTTACAGAAATTTCGTTTTTAATTTCATGTTGTCAGGAGTATCTCAAATATTAGACGATGTATTTTGCGAAATGCTTCAAATACTAAACGATTTTTTTTCTCAACTTGAGTTCATTCAGCAGTGTCTACTTACCTTACCGTACCTCATCTTACGTTATCTTACTGGCATGCTGCTTTAAGAGGACACAGTCCCAGGAATAAATCCTAGTCTATCAATCTATCTATCTATCTTTATTCACAGTTTAATGTTTTTCATGGGGTTCTGATTTTCAAAAAAACGTGAAATAAACACAAAAATGTTTTTTCAAAACAAAAATGTGACGCCAAGTATTAAAAGAGTAGCCATCACTTAAAAAAAAATATCTCAAAAAAAAAAATCTCACAAAAAAAAATCTCACAAACAAAAATCTCACAAACAAAAATCTCACAAAAAAAAATCTCACAAAAAAAAATCTCACAAACAAAACTCTCACAAACAAAAGTCTTACAAACAAAAATCTTACAAACAAAAATCTCACAAACAAACATCTCACAAACAAAAATCTCACAAACAAAAATCTCACAAACAAAAATCTCACAAACAAAAAATCTCACAAACAAAAATCTCACAAACAAAAATCTCACAAACAAAAAATCTCACAAACAAAAATCTCACAAACAAAAATCTCACAAACAAAAAATCTCACAAACAAAAATCTCACAAACAAAAAATCTCACAAACAAAAAATCTCACAAACAAAAATCTCACAAATATAACTTCCCTGTTATAATTTTTTTCCAAAAAAATTGTTATAAAAATAAAGTTTCAAAAATATTAATCCGAATCAATATAATAGCCAAGTTAAACCCTTTGGTAGATGTTTAACAGACGTAGATCTTCAACAAACAAGACGTTTCTCTACAAAACAAACTTAACCCCAAGTTAAGCCAAGTTAAACCCTTTGGTAGATGTTTAACAGACGTAGATCTTCAACAAACAAGACGTTTCTCTACAAAACAAACTTGGCGTGCCAGCGTTTTGCTTCCGTACATAGTCCATTGAAATAAGGACGGGACCACTATTGTCTTCTACTAATTATTAGGATTCGGAGAAAGTTCAGCTTATTTGTTCCAGTGTTATTTATTCATTGAAGAGTGATCGAGGGAGGGTGGGAGGGAGGGAGGATGGGAGGGAGGGAGGGAGGGAGGGAGGGAGGGAGGGTGGGTGGGAGGGAAGGAGGGAGGGAGGGTGGGAGGGAGGGAGAGAGAGTTTGCAGCACGCGCGGAAGGCGAGTGTTACAATTACACGAGCTGAGAAAAATTATTTTTGTCGAGTATTATACTACGAAAAATTATCGGATCATATTCAGAAGGATTATTGCATGCATTAGAACTGTCTGCTTTTGAAGTTTCGATAGCACCCGTTTATGTATAAAAGAAAACACGAACCTGGGCTCTAAAGTTGACCGAAACTGGTTCGTTTATCTTGCGACTATTATCACACCGAGTAAAGTAAAAGTAGGTTCATAAATACCACGTAAAAACCTTGAAAATACAATTTCAAGAGTATCAAAGCGGAAAATCACAGAAATGCTTTGAAATGGAGAGAAGGAAAGCAGTAAAGTTACATTCTGCTTAGGAAATTGTAGTATAGCAGCACGCAAGCCGATTTCTTGTGTTTACAGGGATCCGACATTGTTCGGCGAGCTTATTGGGTCAAATAGCAAAATGCTGGCACGCCAAGTTTGTTTTGTAGAGAAACGTCATGTTTGTTGAAGATCTACGTCTGTTAAACATCTACCAAAGGGTTTAACTTGGCTTAACTTGGGGTTAAGGTTGTTTTGTAGAGAAACGTCTTGTTTGTTGAAGATCTACGTCTGTTAAACATCTACCAAAGGGTGTAACTTGGCTAATATATTGATTCGGATTAACATTTTTGAAACTTTATTTTTATAACAATTTTTTTGGAAAAAAATTATAACAGGGAAGTTATATTTGTGAGATTTTTGTTTGTGAGATTTTTGTTTGTGAGATTTTTTGTTTGTGAGATTTTTGTTTGTGAGATTTTTGTTTGTGAGATTTTTTGTTTGTGAGATTTTTGTTTGTGAGATTTTTGTTTGTGAGATTTTTTGTTTGTGAGATTTTTGTTTGTGAGATTTTTGTTTGTGAGATTTTTGTTTGTGAGATGTTTGTTTGTGAGATTTTTGTTTGTAAGATTTTTGTTTGTAAGACTTTTGTTTGTGAGAGTTTTGTTTGTGAGATTTATTTTTGTGAGATTTTTTTTTGTGAGATTTTTTTTGTGAGATTTTTGTTTGTGAGATTTTTTTTTGTGATTTGAGTAGAATGAAGGTTTTTGCTCTTTTACACTTAGCTGTGATCTCAGAAACGCTCGAAACACGCGATATCACGATTTCGGTGTTCTTCAATGTTTCGTTCGTTACAACGGTACCAGACAACTTTTAACGCATGGATGTTGTGTATTTGAGTAAAATTAAGGTTTTTTATACATTTACTTCTAGCTGTGATCTCAGAAACGCTCCAAACACGAGATATCTCGATTTCGGTGTTCTTTCATGTGTCGTTCGCTTCAGCGGTCCCAGACAACTTTTAACGCATGGATGTTATGTATTTGAGTCGAATTAAGGTTTTTGATACATTTACATCGAGCTGTGATCTCAGAAACGCTCGAAACACGCGATATCTCGATTTCGGTGTTCTTCAAGGTTTCGTTCGTTGCAGAAGCGCCTTTAACGCATGGATGTGGTGTATTTGAGTAGAATGGAGGTTTTTGCTCTTTTACACCTAGCTGTGATCTCAGTAACGCTCAAAACAGGCGATATCACGATTTCGGTGTTCTTCGATGTTTGGTTCGTTACAGCGGTGCCAGATAACTTTTAACGCATGGATGTTGTGTATTTGAGTAGAATCAAGGTTTTTTTATACATTTGCATCGAGCTGTGATCTCAGAAACGCTCCAAACACGAGATATCTCGATTTCGGGGTTCTTTCATGTGTTGTTCGCTGCACCGGTCCCAGACAACTTTTAACACATGGATGTCTTGTATTTCAGTAGAATGAAGGTTTTTGATACATTTATATCGAGCTGTGATCTCAGACACGCCCGAAACACGCAATATCTCGATTGCGGTGTTCTTCAATTTTTCGTTCGTTGCAGAAGCGCCAGACCACTTTTAATGCATGGATGTGGTGTATTTGAGTAGAATGAAGGTTTTTGCTCTTTTACACTTAGCTGTGATCTCAGAAACGCTCGAAACACGCGTTATCACGATTTCGGTGTTCTTCAATGTTTCGTTCGTTACAACGGTGCCAGACAACTTTCAGCGCATGGATGTGGTGTATTTGAGTAGAATGAAGGTTTTTGATACATATACATCGAGCTGCGATCTCAGAAGAGCTCGAAACACGCGATATCTCGATTTCGGTGTTGCACAAAGTTTCGTTCGCTTCAGCGGTGCGAGAAAACGTTTAATGTATGGATGTTATGTATTTGAGTCGAGTGAATGATTTTGATGCATTTACATCGAGCAGTGATCTCAGACACGCTCGAAACACGCGATATATCGACTTCGGTGTTCTTCGATGTTTGGTTCGCTTCAGCGGTGCCAGACAACTTTTAACGCATGGATGTTGTGTATTTGAGTAGAAAGAAGGTTTTTGATACATTTACATCGACCTGTGAAGTCAGATACGCTCGGAACACGAGATATAACGATTTTGGTGTTCTTCGATGTTTCGTTCGTCACAGAAGCGCCAGACAACTTTTAACGCATTGATGTTGCGTATTTGAGTAGAATCAAGGTTTTTGATACATATACATCGAGCTGTGATCTCAGAAGAGCTCGAAACACGCGATATCTCGATTTCGGTGTTGCTCAAAGTTTCGTTCGCTTCAGCGGTGCGAGACAACGTTTAATGTATGGATGTTATGTATTTGAGTCGAGTGAATGGTCTTTATGCATTTGCATCGAGCTGTGATCTCAGACACGCTCGAAACACGCGATATCACGATTTCGGTGTTCTTCAATGTTTCGTTCGTTACAACGGTGCCAGACAACTTTTAACGCATTGATGTGGTGTATTTGAGTAGAATCAAGGTTTTTGATACATATACATCGAGCTGTGATCTCAGAAGAGCTCGAAACACGCGATATCTCGATTTCGGTGTTCTTCGATGTTTCGTTCGTTACAACGGTGCCAGACAACTTTTAACGCATTGATGTGGTGTATTTGAGTAGAATGAATGTTTTTGATACATTTACAACGCGTTGTGATCTCAAAAACGCTCGAAACACGATATATAACGATTTAGGTGTTCTTCGATGTTTCGTTCGTTACAGAAGCGCCAGACAACTTTTAACGCATGGATGTGTTGTATTTGAGTAGAATGAAGGTTTTTGATACATTTACATCGAGCTGTGATCTCAGACACGCTCGAAACACGCGATATCTCGATTTCGGTGTTCTTCAATTTTTCCTTCGTTGCAGAAGCGCCAGACCACTTTTAAAGCATTGATGTGGTGTATATGAGAAGAATGAAGGTTTTTGCCCTTTTACATCGACCTGTGAAGTCAGATACGCTCGGAACGCGAGATATAACGATTTTGGTGTTCTTCGATGTTTCGTTCGTCACAGAAGCGCCAGACAACTTTTAACGCATGGATGTTGTGTATTTGAGTAGAATGAAGGTATTTGATACATTTACATCGACCTGTGAAGTCAGATACGCTCGGAACACGAGATATAACGATTTTGGTGTTCTTCGATGTTTCGTTCGTCACAGAAGCGCCAGACAACTTTTAACGCATGGATGTTGTGTATTTGAGTAGAATCAAGGTTTTTGATACATATACATCGAGCTGTGATCTCAGAAGAGCTCGAAACACGCGATATCTTGATTTCGGTGTTGATCAAAGTTTCGTTCGCTTCAGCGGTGCGAGACAACGTTTAATGTATGGATGTTATGTATTTGAGTCGAGTGAATGGTTTTGATGCATTTACATCGAGCTGTGATCTCAGACACGCTCGAAACACGTGATATCACGATTTCGGTGTTCTTCAATGTTTCGTTCGTTACAACGGTGCCAGACAACTTTTAACGCATGGATGTGGTGTATTTGAGTAGAATCAAGGTTTTTGATACATATACATCGAGCTGTGATCTCAGAAGAGCTCGAAACACGCGATATCTCGATTTCGGTGTTGCTCAAAGTTTCGTTCGCTTCAGCGGTGCGTGATTTGAGTAGAATGAGTTTGAGTAGAATGAAGGTTTTTGCTCTTTTACACTTAGCTGTGATCTCAGAAACGCTCGAAACACGCGATATCACGATTTCGGTGTTCTTCAATGTTTCGTTCGTTACAACGGTACCAGACAACTTTTAACGCATGGATGTTGTGTATTTGAGTAAAATTAAGGTTTTTTATACATTTACTTCTAGCTGTGATCTCAGAAACGCTCCAAACACGAGATATCTCGATTTCGGTGTTCTTTCATGTGTCGTTCGCTTCAGCGGTCCCAGACAACTTTTAACGCATGGATGTTATGTATTTGAGTCGAATTAAGGTTTTTGATACATTTACATCGAGCTGTGATCTCAGAAACGCTCGAAACACGCGATATCTCGATTTCGGTGTTCTTCAAGGTTTCGTTCGTTGCAGAAGCGCCTTTAACGCATGGATGTGGTGTATTTGAGTAGAATGGAGGTTTTTGCTCTTTTACACCTAGCTGTGATCTCAGTAACGCTCAAAACAGGCGATATCACGATTTCGGTGTTCTTCGATGTTTGGTTCGTTACAGCGGTGCCAGATAACTTTTAACGCATGGATGTTGTGTATTTGAGTAGAATCAAGGTTTTTTTATACATTTGCATCGAGCTGTGATCTCAGAAACGCTCCAAACACGAGATATCTCGATTTCGGGGTTCTTTCATGTGTTGTTCGCTGCACCGGTCCCAGACAACTTTTAACACATGGATGTCTTGTATTTCAGTAGAATGAAGGTTTTTGATACATTTATATCGAGCTGTGATCTCAGACACGCCCGAAACACGCAATATCTCGATTGCGGTGTTCTTCAATTTTTCGTTCGTTGCAGAAGCGCCAGACCACTTTTAATGCATGGATGTGGTGTATTTGAGTAGAATGAAGGTTTTTGCTCTTTTACACTTAGCTGTGATCTCAGAAACGCTCGAAACACGCGTTATCACGATTTCGGTGTTCTTCAATGTTTCGTTCGTTACAACGGTGCCAGACAACTTTCAGCGCATGGATGTGGTGTATTTGAGTAGAATGAAGGTTTTTGATACATATACATCGAGCTGCGATCTCAGAAGAGCTCGAAACACGCGATATCTCGATTTCGGTGTTGCACAAAGTTTCGTTCGCTTCAGCGGTGCGAGAAAACGTTTAATGTATGGATGTTATGTATTTGAGTCGAGTGAATGATTTTGATGCATTTACATCGAGCAGTGATCTCAGACACGCTCGAAACACGCGATATATCGACTTCGGTGTTCTTCGATGTTTGGTTCGCTTCAGCGGTGCCAGACAACTTTTAACGCATGGATGTTGTGTATTTGAGTAGAAAGAAGGTTTTTGATACATTTACATCGACCTGTGAAGTCAGATACGCTCGGAACACGAGATATAACGATTTTGGTGTTCTTCGATGTTTCGTTCGTCACAGAAGCGCCAGACAACTTTTAACGCATTGATGTTGCGTATTTGAGTAGAATCAAGGTTTTTGATACATATACATCGAGCTGTGATCTCAGAAGAGCTCGAAACACGCGATATCTCGATTTCGGTGTTGCTCAAAGTTTCGTTCGCTTCAGCGGTGCGAGACAACGTTTAATGTATGGATGTTATGTATTTGAGTCGAGTGAATGGTCTTTATGCATTTGCATCGAGCTGTGATCTCAGACACGCTCGAAACACGCGATATCACGATTTCGGTGTTCTTCAATGTTTCGTTCGTTACAACGGTGCCAGACAACTTTTAACGCATTGATGTGGTGTATTTGAGTAGAATCAAGGTTTTTGATACATATACATCGAGCTGTGATCTCAGAAGAGCTCGAAACACGCGATATCTCGATTTCGGTGTTCTTCGATGTTTCGTTCGTTACAACGGTGCCAGACAACTTTTAACGCATTGATGTGGTGTATTTGAGTAGAATGAATGTTTTTGATACATTTACAACGCGTTGTGATCTCAAAAACGCTCGAAACACGATATATAACGATTTAGGTGTTCTTCGATGTTTCGTTCGTTACAGAAGCGCCAGACAACTTTTAACGCATGGATGTGTTGTATTTGAGTAGAATGAAGGTTTTTGATACATTTACATCGAGCTGTGATCTCAGACACGCTCGAAACACGCGATATCTCGATTTCGGTGTTCTTCAATTTTTCCTTCGTTGCAGAAGCGCCAGACCACTTTTAAAGCATTGATGTGGTGTATATGAGAAGAATGAAGGTTTTTGCCCTTTTACATCGACCTGTGAAGTCAGATACGCTCGGAACGCGAGATATAACGATTTTGGTGTTCTTCGATGTTTCGTTCGTCACAGAAGCGCCAGACAACTTTTAACGCATGGATGTTGTGTATTTGAGTAGAATGAAGGTATTTGATACATTTACATCGACCTGTGAAGTCAGATACGCTCGGAACACGAGATATAACGATTTTGGTGTTCTTCGATGTTTCGTTCGTCACAGAAGCGCCAGACAACTTTTAACGCATGGATGTTGTGTATTTGAGTAGAATCAAGGTTTTTGATACATATACATCGAGCTGTGATCTCAGAAGAGCTCGAAACACGCGATATCTTGATTTCGGTGTTGATCAAAGTTTCGTTCGCTTCAGCGGTGCGAGACAACGTTTAATGTATGGATGTTATGTATTTGAGTCGAGTGAATGGTTTTGATGCATTTACATCGAGCTGTGATCTCAGACACGCTCGAAACACGTGATATCACGATTTCGGTGTTCTTCAATGTTTCGTTCGTTACAACGGTGCCAGACAACTTTTAACGCATGGATGTGGTGTATTTGAGTAGAATCAAGGTTTTTGATACATATACATCGAGCTGTGATCTCAGAAGAGCTCGAAACACGCGATATCTCGATTTCGGTGTTGCTCAAAGTTTCGTTCGCTTCAGCGGTGCGAGACAACGTTTAATGTATGGATGTTATGTATTTGAGTCGAGTGAATGGTTTTGATGCATTTACATCGAGCTGTGATCTCAGACACGCTCGAAACACGCGATCTATCGACTTCGGTGTTCTTCGATGTTTGGTTCGCTTCAGCGGTGCGAGACAACGTTTAATGCATGTATGTTGTGTATTTGTGTAGAATAAAGGTTTTTGATACATTTACAACTAGTTGTGATCTCGAAAACGCTCGAAACACGCGATATAACGATTTCGGTGTTCTTCGATGTTTCGTTCATTACAGCGGTGCCAGACAACTTTTAACGCATGGATGTTGTGTATTTGAGCAGAATGAATGTTTTTGATACATTTACAACGCGTTGTGATCTCAAAAACGTTCGAAACACGATATATAACGATTTCGGTTTCTTCGATGTTTCGTTCGTTACAGAAGCGCCAGACAACTTTTAACGCATGGATGTGTTGTATTTGTGTAGAATGAAGGTTTTTGATACATTTACATCGAGCTGTTATCTCCGACACGCTCGAAACACGCGATATCTCGATTTCGGTGTTCTTCAATGTTTCGTTCGTTGCAGAAGCGCCAGACCACTTTTAACGCATGGATGTGTTGTATTTGAGTAGAATGAAGGTTTTTGATACATTTACATCGAGCTGTGATCTCAGACACGCTCGAAACACGCAATATCTCGATTTCGGTGTTCTTCAATCTTTCGTTCGTTGCAGAAGCGCCAGACCACTTTTAACGCATGGATGTGGTGTATTTAAGTAGAATGAAGGTTTTTGCTCTTTTACACTTAGCTGTGATCTCAGAAACGCTCGAAACACGCCATATCACGATTTCGGTGTTCTTCAATGTTTCGTTCGTTACAACGGTACCAGACGACTTTTAACGCATGGATGTGTTGTATTTGAGTTGAATGAAGGTTTTTGATACATATACATCGAGCTGTGATCTCAGAAGAGTTCGAAACGCGCGATATCTCGATTTCGGTGTTCTTCAAGGTTTCGTTCGTTGCAGAAGCGCCGGACCACTTTTAACGCATGGATGTGGTGTATTTGAGTAGAATGAAGGTTTTTGCTCTTTTACACCTAGCTGTGATCTCAGTAACGCTCAAAACAGGCGATATCACGATTTAGGTGTTCTTCGATGTTTGGTTCGTTACAGCGGTGCCAGACAACTTTTAACGCATGGATGTTGTGTATTTGAGTAGAATCAAGGTTTTTTTATACATTTGCATCGAGCTGTGATCTCAGAAACGCTCCAAACACGAGATATCTCGATTTCGGGGTTCTTTCATGTGTCGTTCGCTGCACCGGTCCCAGACAACTTTTAACACATGGATGTCTTGTATTTCAGTAGAATAAAGGTTTTTGATACATTTACATCGAGCTGTGATCTCAGACACGCTCGAAACACGTAATATCTCGATTGCGGTGTTCTTCAATTTTTCGTTCGTTGCAGAAGCGCCAGACCACTTTTAACGCATGGATGTGGTGTATTTGAGTAGAATGAAGGTTTTTGCTCTTTTACACTTAGCTGTGATCTCAGAAACGCTCGAAACACGCGTTATCACGATTTCGGTGTTCTTCAATGTTTCGTTCGTTACAACGGTGCCAGACAACTTTCAGCGCATGGATGTGGTGTATTTGAGTAGAATGAAGGTTTTTGATACATATACATCGAGCTGCGATCTCAGAAGAGCTCGAAACACGCGATATCTCGATTTCGGTGTTGCACAAAGTTTCGTTCGCTTCAGCGGTGCGAGAAAACGTTTAATGTATGGATGTTATGTATTTGAGTCGAGTGAATGATTTTGATGCATTTACATCGAGCTGTGATCTCAGACACGCTCGAAACACGCGATATATCGACTTCGGTGTTCTTCGATGTTTGGTTCGCTTCAGCGGTGCCAGAAAACTTTTAACGCATGGATGTTGTGTATTTGAGTAGAAAGAAGGTTTTTGATACATTTACATCGACCTGTGAAGTCAGATACGCTCGGAACACGAGATATAACGATTTTGGTGTTCTTCGATGTTTCGTTCGTCACAGAAGCGCCAGACAACTTTTAACGAATGGATGTTGTGTATTTGAGTAGAATCAAGGTTTTTGATACATATACATCGAGCTGTGATCTCAGACACGCTCGAAACACGTAATATCTCGATTGCGGTGTTCTTCAATTTTTCGTTCGTTGCAGAAGCGCCAGACCACTTTTAACGCATGGATGTGGTGTATTTGAGTAGAATGAAGGTTTTTGCTCTTTTACACTTAGCTGTGATCTCAGAAACGCTCGAAACACGCGTTATCACGATTTCGGTGTTCTTCAATGTTTCGTTCGTTACAACGGTGCCAGACAACTTTCAGCGCATGGATGTGGTGTATTTGAGTAGAATGAAGGTTTTTGATACATATACATCGAGCTGCGATCTCAGAAGAGCTCGAAACACGCGATATCTCGATTTCGGTGTTGCTCAAAGTTTCGTTCGCTTCAGCGGTGCGAGACAATTTTTAATGTATGGATGTTATGTATTTGAGTCGAGTGAATGGTTTTGATGCATTTACATCGAGCTGTGATCTCAGACACGCTCGAAACACGCGATATCCCGATTTCGGTGTTCTTCAATGTTTCGTTCGTTACAACGGTGCCAGACAACTTTTAACGCATTGATGTGGTGTATTTGAGTAGAATGAATGTTTTTGATACATTTACAACGCGTTGTTATCTCAAAAACGCTCGAAACACGATATATAACGATTTCGGTGTTCTTCGATGTTTCGTTCGTTACAGAAGCGCCAGACAACTTTTAACGCATTGATGTTGCGTATTTGAGTAGAATCAAGGTTTTTGATACATATACATCGAGCTGTGATCTCAGAAGAGCTCGAAACACGCGATATCTCGATTTCGGTGTTCTTCAATTTTTCCTTCGTTGCAGAAGCGCCAGACCACTTTTAAAGCATTGATGTGGTGTATATGAGTAGAATGAAGGTTTTTGCCCTTTTACATCGACCTGTGAAGTCAGATACGCTCGGAACGCGAGATATAACGATTTTGGTGTTCTTCGATGTTTCGTTCGTCACAGAAGCGCCAGACAACTTTTAACGCATGGATGTTGTGTATTTGAGTAGAATGAAGGTTTTTGATACATTTACATCGACCTGTGAAGTCAGATACGCTCGGAACACGAGATATAACGATTTTGGTGTTCTTCGATGTTTCGTTCGTCACAGAAGCGCCAGACAACTTTTAACGCATGGATGTTGTGTATTTGAGTAGAATCAAGGTTTTTGATACATATACATCGAGCTGTGATCTCAGAAGAGCTCGAAACACGCGATATCTCGATTTCGGTGTTGCTCAAAGTTTCGTTTGCTTCAGCGGTGCGAGACAACGTTTAATGTATGGATGTTATGTATTTGAATCGAGTGTATGGTTTTGATGCATTTACATCGAGCTGAGATATCAGACACGCTCGAAACACGCGATAAATCGATTTCGGTGTTCCTCGATGTTTGGTTCGCTTCAGCGGTGCCAGACAACTTTTAACGCATGGATGTTGTGTATTTGAGTAGAATGAAGGTTTTTGATACATTTACAACGCGTTGTGATCTCAAAAACGCTCGAAACACGATATATAACGATTTCGGTGTTCTTCGATGTTTCGTTCGATACAGAAACGCCAGACAACTTTTAACGCAAGGATGTGTTGTATTTAAGTAGAATGAAGGTTTTTGATACATTTACATCGAGCTGTGATCTCAGACACGCTCGAAACACGCAATATCTCGATTTCGGTGTTCTTCAATCCTTCGATCGTTGCAGAAGCACCAGACCACTTTTAACGCATGGATGTGGTGTATTTAAGTAGAATGAAGGTTTTTGCTCTTTTACACTTAGCTGTGATCTCAGAAACGCTCGAAACACGCGATATCACAATTTCGGTGTTCTTCAATGTTTCGTTCGTTACAACGGTACCAGATGACTTTTAACGCATGGATGTGTTGTATTTGAGTTGAATGAATTTTTTTGATACATATACATCGAGCTGTGATCTCAGAAGAGTTCGAAACGCGCGATATCTCGATTTCGGTGTTCTTCAAGGTTTCGTTCGTTGCAGAAGCGCCGGACCACTTTTAACGCATGGATGTGGTGTATTTGAGTAGAATGAAGGTTTTTGCTCTTTTACACCTAGCTGTGATCTCAGTAACGCTCAAAACAGGCGATATCACGATTTAGGTGTTCTTCGATGTTTGGTTCGTTACAGCGGTGCCAGACAACTTTTAACGCATGGATGTTGTGTATTTGAGTAGAATCAAGGTTTTTTTATACATTTGCATCGAGCTGTGATCTCAGAAACGTTCCAAACACGAGATATCTCGATTTCGGGGTTCTTTCATGTGTCGTTCGCTGCACCGGTCCCAGACAACTTTTAACACATGGATGTCTTGTATTTCAGTAGAATGAAGGTTTTTGATACATTTACATCGAGCTGTGATCTCATACACGCTCGAAACACGCGATATCCCGATTTCGGTGTTCTTCGATGTTTCGTTCGTTACAACGGTGCCAGACAACTTTTAACGCATTGATGTGGTGTATTTGAGTAGAATGAATGTTTTTGATACATTTACAACGCGTTGTGATCTCAAAAACGCTCGAAACACGATATATAACGATTTAGGTGTTCTTCGATGTTTCGTTCGTTACAGAAGCGCCAGACAACTTTTAACGCATGGATGTGTTGTATTTGAGTACAATGAAGGTTTTTGATACATTTACATCGAGCTGTGATCTCAGACACGCTCGAAACACGCGATATCTCGATTTCGGTGTTCTTCAATTTTTCCTTCGTTGCAGAAGCGCCAGACCACTTTTAAAGCATTGATGTGGTGTATATGAGAAGAATGAAGGTTTTTGCCCTTTTACATCGACCTGTGAAGTCAGATACGCTCGGAACGCGAGATATAACGATTTTGGTGTTCTTCGATGTTTCGTTCGTCACAGAAGCGCCAGACAACTTTTAACGCATGGATGTTGTGTATTTGAGTAGAATGAAGGTTTTTGATACATTTACATCGACCTGTGAAGTCAGATACGTTCGGAACACGAGATATAACGATTTTGGTGTTCTTCGATGTTTCGTTCGTCACAGAAGCGCCAGACAACTTTTAACGCATGGATGTTGTGTATTTGAGTAGAATCAAGGTTTTTGATACATATACATCGAGCTGTGATCTCAGAAGAGCTCGAAACACGCGATATCTCGATTTCGGTGTTGCTCAAAGTTTCGTTCGCTTCAGCGGTGCGAGACAACGTTTAATGTATGGATGTTATGTATTTGAATCGAGTGTATGGTTTTGATGCATTTACATCGAGCTGAGATATCAGACACGCTCGAAACACGCGATAAATCGATTTCGGTGTTCCTCGATGTTTGGTTCGCTTCAGCGGTGCCAGACAACTTTTAACGCATGGATGTTGTGTATTTGAGTAGAATGAAGGTTTTTGATACATTTACAACGCGTTGTGATCTCAAAAACGCTCGAAACACGATATATAACGATTTCGGTGTTCTTCGATGTTTCGTTCGATACAGAAGCGCCAGACAACTTTTAACGCATGGATGAGTTGTATTTAAGTAGAATGAAGGTTTTTGATACATTTACATCGAGCTGTGATCTCAGACACGCTCGAAACACGCAATATCTCGATTGCGGTGTTCTTCAATTTTTCGTTCGTTGCAGAAGCGCCAGACCACTTTTAACGCATGGATGTGGTGTATTTCAGTAGAATGAAGGTTTTTGCTCTTTTACACTTAGCTGTGATCTCAGAAACGCTCGAAACACGCGATATCACGATTTCGGTGTTCTTCAATGTTTCGTTCGTTACAACGGTGCCAGACAACTTTCAACGCATGGATGTGGTGTATTTGAGTAGAATGAAGGTTTTTGCTATTTTACACTTAGCTGTGATCTCAGAAACGCTCGAAACACGCGTTATCACGATTTCGGTGTTCTTCAATGTTTCGTTCGTTACAACGGTGCCAGACAACTTTCAACGCATGGATGTGGTGTATTTGAGTAGAATCAA
Organism: Pimpla rufipes; assembly: GCA_963932165.1. Lineage (NCBI taxonomy): Eukaryota > Metazoa > Arthropoda > Insecta > Hymenoptera > Ichneumonidae > Pimpla > Pimpla rufipes. Next base: position 7,924,561 of record OZ010640.1, read on the forward strand.
GGTTTTTGATACATATACATCGAGCTGTGATCTCAGAAGAGCTCGAAACACGCGATATCTCGATTTCTGTGTTCTTCGATGTTTGGTTCGCTTCAGCGGTGCCAGACAACTTTTAACGCATGGATGTTGTGTATTTGAGTAGAATCAAGGTTTTTTATACATTTGCATCGAGCTGTGATCTCTGAAACGCTCCAAACACGAGATATCACGATTTCGGTGTGCTTTCATGTGTCGTTCGCTGCAGCGGTCCCAGACAACTTTTAGCGCATGGATGTTATGTATTTGAGCCGAATTAAGGTTTTTGATACATTTTCATCGAGAGGTGATCTCAGAAACGTTCGAAACACGCGATATCACGATTTCGGTTTTCTTCGATGTATGCTTCGCTTCAGCGGTGCGAGACAACGTTTAATGCATGTATGTTGTGTATTTGTGTAGAATAAAGGTTTTTGATACATTTACAACTAGTTGTGATCTCGAAAACGCTCGAAACACGCGATATAACGATTTCGGTGTTCTTCGATGTTTCGTTCACTACAGCGGTGCCAGACAACTTTTAACGTATGAATGTTGTGTATTTGAGCAGAATGAATGTTTTTGATACATTTACAACGCGTTGTGATCTCAAAAACGTTCGAAACACGATATATAACGATTTCGGTGTTCTTCGATGTTTCGTTCGTTACAGAAGCGCCAGACAACTTTTAACGCATGGATGTGTTGTATTTGAGTAGAATGAAGGTTTTTGATACATTTACATCGAGCTGTGATCTCAGACGCGCTCGAAACAGGCGATATCTCGATTTCGGTGTTCTTCAATTTTTCGTTCGTTGCAGAAGCGCCAGAACACTTTTAACGCTTGGATGTGGTGTAGTTGAGTAGAATGAAGGTTTTTACTCTTTTACACCTAGCTGTGATCTCAGAAACGCTCGAAACACGCGTTATCACGATTTCGGTGTTCTTCAATGTTTCGTTCGTTACAACGGTACCAGACGACTTTTAACGCATGGATGTGTTGTATTTGAGTTGAATGAATTTTTTTGATACATATACATCGAGCTGTGATCTCAGAAGAGTTCGAAACGCGCGATATCTCGATTTCGGTGTTCTTCAAGGTTTCGTTCGTTGCAGAAGCGCCGGACCACTTTTAACGCATGGATGTGGTGTATTTGAGTAGAATGAAGGTTTTTGCTCTTTTACACCTAGCTCTGATCTCAGTAACGCTCAAAACAGGCGATATCACGATTTAGGTGTTCTTCGATGTTTGGTTCGTTACAGCGGTGCCAGACAACTTTTAACGCATGGATGTTGTGTATTTGAGTAGAATCAAGGTTTTTTTTATACATTTGCATCGAGCTGTGATCTCAGAAACGCTCCAAACACGAGATATCTCGATTTCGGGGTTCTTTCATGTGTCGTTCGCTGCACCGGTCCCAGACAACTTTTAACACATGGATGTCTTGTATTTCAGTAGAATGAAGGTTTTTGATACATTTACATCGAGCTGTGATCTCAGACACGCTCGAAACACGCAATATCTCGATTGCGGTGTTGTTCAATTTTTCGTTCGTTGCAGAAGCGCCAGACCACTTTTAACGCATGGATGTGGTGTATTTGAGTAGAATGAAGGTTTTTGCTCTTTTACACTTAGCTGTGATCTCAGAAACGCTCGAAACACGCGTTATCACGATTTCGGTGTTCTTCAATGTTTCGTTCGTTACAACGGTGCCAGACAACTTTCAACGCATGGATGTGGTGTATTTGAGTAGAATGAAGGTTTTTGATACATATACATCGAGCTGTGATCTCAGAAGAGCTCGAAACACGCAATATCTCGATTTCGGTGTTGCCCAAAGTTTCGTTCGCTTCAGCGGTGCGAGAAAACGTTTAATGTATGGATGTTATGTATTTGAGTCGAGTGAATGGTTTTGATGCATTTACATCGAGCTGTGATCTCAGACACGCTCGAAACACGCGATATATCGACTTCGGTGTTCTTCGATATTTGGTTCGCTTTAGCGGTGCCAGACAACTTTTGACGCATGGATGTTGTGTATTTGAGTGGAATGAAGGTTTTTGATACATTTACATCGACCTGTGAAGTCAGATACGCTCGGAACACGAGATATAACGATTTTGGTGTTCTTCGATGTTTCGTTCGTCACAGAAGCGCCAGACAACTTTTAACGCATGGATGTTGTGTATTTGAGTAGAATCAAGGTTTTTTATACATTTGCATCGAGCTGTGATCTCAGACGTGCTCGAAACAGGCGATATCTCGATTTCGGTGTTCTTCAATTTTTCGTTCGTTGCAGAAGCGCCAGACCACTTTTAACGCTTGGATGTGGTGTATTTGAGTAGAATGAAGGTTTTTGCTCTTTTACACCTAGCTGTGATCTCAGAAACGCTCGAAACACGTGATATCACGATTTCGGTGTTCTTCAATGTTTCGTTCGTTACAACGGTACCAAACGACTTTTAACGCATGGATGTGTTGTATTTGAGTAAAATGAAGGTTTTTGATACATATACATCGAGCTGTGATCTCAGAAGAGCTCGAAACACGCGATATCTCGATTTCGGTGTTCTTCAATTTTTCGTTCGTTGCAGAAGCGCCAGACTACTTTTAACGCATGGATGTGGAGTATTTGAGTAGAATGAAGGTTTTTGCTCTTTTACACTTAGCTGTGATCTCAGAAACGCTCGAAACACGCGTTATCACGATTTCGGTGTTCTTCAATGTTTCGTTCGTTACAACGGTGCCAGACAACTTTCAACGCATGGATGTGGTGTATTTGAGTAGAATGAAGGTTTTTGATACATATACATCGAGCTGTGATCTCAGAAGAGCTCGAAACACGCAATATCTCGATTTCGGTGTTGCCCAAAGTTTCGTTCGCTTCAGCGGTGCGAGAAAACGTTTAATGTATGGATGTTATGTATTTGAGTCGAGTGAATGGTTTTGATGCATTTATATCGAGCTGTGATCTCAGACACGCTCGAAACACGCGATATATCGACTTCGGAGTTCTTCGATATTTGGTTCGCTTTAGCGGTGCCAGACAACTTTTGACGCATGGATGTTGTGTATTTGAGTAGAATGAAGGTTTTTGATACATTTACATCGACCTGTGAAGTCAGATACGCTCGGAACACGAGATATAACGATTTTGGTGTTCTTCGATGTTTCGTTCGTCACAGAAGCGCCAGACAACTTTTAACGCACGGATGTTGTGTATTTGAGTAGAATGAAGGTTTTTGATACATTTCAATCGAGCTGTGATCTCAGAAACGCTCGAAACACGCGTTATCACGATTTCGGTGTTGCTCAAAGTTTCGTTCGCTTCAGCGGTGCGAGACAACGTTTAATGTATGGATGTTATGTATTTGAGTCGAGTGAATGGTCTTTATGCATTTACATCGAGCTGTGATCTCAGACACGCTCGAAACACGCGATATCACGATTTCGGTGTTCTTCAATGTTTCGTTCGTTACAACGGTGCCAGACAACTTTTAACGCATTGATGTGGTGTATTTAAGTAGAATCAAGGTTTTTGATACATATACATCGAGCTGTGATCTCAGAAGAGCTCGAAACACGCGATATCTCGATTTCGGTGTTGCTCAAAGTTTCGTTCGCTTCAGCGGTGCGAGACAATTTTTAATGTTTGGATGTTATATATTTGAGTCGAGTGAATGGTTTTGATGCATTTACATCGAGCTGTGATCTCAGACACGCTCGAAACACGCGATATCCCGATTTCGGTGTTCTTCAATGTTTCGTTCGTTACAACGGTGCCAGACAACTTTTAACGCATTGATGTGGTGTATTTGAGTCGAATGAATGTTTTTGATACATTTACAACGCGTTGTGATCTCAAAAACGCTCGAAACACGATATATAACGATTTAGGTGTTCTTCGATGTTTCGTTCGTTACAGAAGCGCCAGACAACTTTTAACGCATGGATGTGTTGTATTTGAGTAGAATGAAGGTTTTTGATACATTTACATCGAGCTGTGATCTCAGACGCGCTCGAAACAGGCGATATCTCGATTTCGGTGTTCTTCAATTTTTCGTTCGTTGCAGAAGCGCCAGACCACTTTTAACGCTTGGATGTGGTGTATTTGAGTAGAATGAAGGTTTTTGCTCGTTTACACCTAGCTGTGATCTCAGAAACGCTCGAAACACGCGTTATCACGATTTCGGTGTTCTTCAATGTTTCGTTCGTTACAACGGTACCAGACGACTTTTAACGCATGGATGTGTTGTATTTGAGTTGAATGAATTTTTTTGATACATATACATCGAGCTGTGATCTCAGAAGAGTTCGAAACGCGCGATATCTCGATTTCGGTGTTCTTCAAGGTTTCGTTCGTTGCAGAAGATCCGGACCACTTTTAACGCATGGATGTGGTGTATTTGAGTAGAATGAAGGTTTTTGCTCTTTTACACCTAGCTGTGATCTCAGTAACGCTCAAAACAGGCGATATCACGATTTAGGTGTTCTTCGATGTTTGGTTCGTTACAGCGGTGCCAGACAACTTTTAACGCATGGATGTTGTGTATTTGAGTAGAATCAAGGTTTTTTTATACATTTGCATCGAGCTGTGATCTCAGAAACGCTCCAAACACGAGATATCTCGATTTCGGGGTTCTTTCATGTGTCGTTCGCTGCACCGGTCCCAGACAACTTTTAACACATGGATGTCTTGTATTTCAGTAGAATGAGGGTTTTTGATACATTAACATCGACCTGTGATCTCAGACACGCTCGAAACACGCGATATATCGACTTCGGTGTTCTTCGACGTTTGGTTCGCTTCAGCGGTGCCAGACAACTTTTAACGCATGGATGTTGTGTATTTGAGTAGAAAGAAGGTTTTTGATACATTTACATCGACCTGTGAAGTCAGATACACTCGGAACACGAGATATAACGATTTTGGTGTTCTTCGATGTTTCGTTCGTCACAGAAGCGCCAGACAACTTTTAACGCATTGATGTTGCGTATTTGAGTAGAATCAAGGTTTTTGATACATATACATCGAGCTGTGATCTCAGAAGAGCTCGAAACACGCGATATCTCGATTTCGGTGTTGCCCAAAGTTTCGTTCGCTTCAGCGGTGCGAGAAAACGTTTAATGTATGGATGTTATGTATTTGAGTCGAGTGAATGATTTTGATGCATTTACATCGAGCTGTGATCTCAGACACGCTCGAAACACGCGATATATCGACTTCGGTGTTCTTCGATATTTGGTTCGCTTCAGCGGTGCCAGACAACTTTTAACGCACGGATGTTGTGTATTTGAGTAGAATCAAGGTTTTTGATACATATACATCGAGCTGTGATCTCAGAAGAGCTCGAAACACGCGATATCTCGATTTCGGTGTTGCTCAAAGTTTCGTTCGCTTCAGCGGTGCGAGAAAACGTTTAATGTATGGATGTTATGTCAGAAGAGCTCGATGTAAATGTATCAAAAACCTTCATTCTACTCAAATACACAACATCCATGCGTTAAAAGTTGTCTGGCACTGCTGAAGCGAACCAAACATCGAGGGACACCGGAATCGATATATCGCGTGTTTCGAGCGTGTCTGATATCACAGCTCGATGTAAATGCATCAAAACCATTCACTCGACTCAAATACATAACATCCATACATTAAACGTTGTCTCGCACCGCTGAAGCGAACGAAACTTTGAGCAACACCGAAATCGAGATATCGCGTGTTTCGAGCTCTTCTGAGATCACAGCTCGATGTATATGTATCAAAAACCTTCATTCTACTCTAATACACCACATCCTTGCGTTGAAAGTTGTCTGGCACCGTTGTAACGAACGAAACATTGAAGAACACCGAAATCGTGATATCGCGTGTTTCGAGCGTTTCTGAGATCACAGCTAAGTGTAAAAGAGCAAAAACATTCATTCTACTCAAATACACCACATCCATGCGTTAAAAGTAGTCTGGCGCTTCTGCAACGAACGAAAAATTGAAGAACACCGAAATCGAGATATCGCGTGTTTCGAGCTCTTCTGAGATCACAGCTCGATGTATATGTATCAAAAACCTTCATTTTACTCAAATACAACACATCCATGCGTTAAAAGTCGTCTGGTACCGTTGTAACGAACGAAACATTGAAGAACACCGAAATCGTGATATCACGTGTTTCGAGCGTTTCTGAGATCACAGCTAGGTATAAAAGAGCAAAAACCTTCATTCTACTCAAATACACCACATCCATGCGTTGAAAGTGGTCTGGCGCTTCTGCAACGAACGAAAGATTGAAGAACACCGAAATCGAGATATTGCGTGTTTCGAGCGTGTCTGAGATCACAGCTCGATGTAAATGTATCAAAAACCTTCATTCTACTGAAATACAACACATCCATGTGTTAAAAGTTTTCTGGGACCGGTGCAGCGAACGACACATGAAAGAACCCCGAAATCGAGATATCTCGTGTTTGGAGCGTTTCTGAGATCACAGCTCGATGCAAATGTATAAAAAAACCTTGATTCTACTCAAATACACAACATCCATGCGTTAAAATTTGTCTGGCACCGCTGTAACGAACCAAACATCGAAGAACACTGAAATCGTGATATCGCCTGTTTTGAGCGTTACTGAGATCACAGCTAGGTGTAAAAGATCAAAAACCTTCATTCTACTCAAATACACGACATCCATGCGTTAAAAGTGGTCCGGCGCTTCTGCAACGAACGAAACCTTGAAGAACACCGAAATCGAGATATCGCGCGTTTCGAGCTCTTCTGAGATCACAGCTCGATGTATATGTATCAAATACCTTCATTCAACTCAAATACACAACATCCATGCGTTAAAAGTCGTCTGGTACCGTTGTAACGAACGAAACATTGAAGAACACCGAAATCGTGATATCACGTGTTTCGAGCGTTTCTGAGGTCACAGCTAGGTGTAAAAGAACAAAAACCTTCATTCTACTCAAATACACCACATCCATGCGTTAAAAGTGGTCTGGCGCTTCTGCAACGAACGAAACATTGAAGAACACCGAAATCGATATATCGCGTGTTTCGAGCGTTTCGGAGATCACAGCTCGATGTAAATGTATCAAAAACCTTCATTCTACTCAAATACAACACATCCATGCGTTAAAAGTTGTCTGGCGCTTCTGTAACGAACGAAACATCGAAGAAAACCGAAATCGTTATATATCGTGTTTCGAGCGTTTTTGAGATCACAACGCGTTGTAAATGTATCAAAAACCTTCATTCTACTCAAATACACAACATCCATGCGTTAAAAGTTTTCTGGCACTGCTGAAGCGAACCAAACATCGAGGGACACCGGAATCGATATATCGCGTGTTTCGAGCGTGTCTGATATCACAGCTCGATGCAAATGCATCAAAACCATTCACTCGACTCAAATACATAACATCCATACATTAAACGTTGTCTCGCACCGCTGAAGCGAACGAAACTTTGAGCAACACCGAAATCGAGATATCGCGTGTTTCGAGCTCTTCTGAGATCACAGCTCGATGTATATGTATCAAAAACCTTCATTCTACTCTAATACACCACATCCTTGCGTTGAAAGTTGTCTGGCACCGTTGTAACGAACGAAACATTGAAGAAAACCGAAATCGTGATATCGCGTGTTTCGAGCGTTTCTGAGATCACAGCTAAGTGTAAAAGAGCAAAAACCTTCATTCTACTCAAATACACCACATCCATGCGTTAAAAGTAGTCTGGCGCTTCTGCAACGAACGAAGAATTGAAGAACACCGAAATCGAGATATCGCGTGTTTCGAGCTCTTCTGAGATCACAGCTCGATGTATATGTATCAAAAACCTTCATTTTACTCAAATACAACACATCCATGCGTTAAAAGTCGTCTGGTACCGTTGTAACGAACGAAACATTGAAGAACACCGAAATCGTGATATCACGTGTTTCGAGCGTTTCTGAAATCACAGCTAGGTGTAAAAGAGCAAAAACCTTCATTCTACTCAAATACACCACATCCATGCGTTGAAAGTGGTCTGGCGCTTCTGCAACGAACGAAAGATTGAAGAACACCGAAATCGAGATATTGCGTGTTTCGAGCGTGTCTGAGATCACAGCTGGATGTAAATGTATCAAAAACCTTCATTCTACTGAAATACAACACATCCATGTGTTAAAAATTGTCTGGGACCGGTGCAGCGAACGACACATGAAAGAGCCCCGAAATCGAGATATCTCGTGTTTGGAGCGTTTCTGAGATCACAGCTCGATGCAAATGTATAAAAAAACCTTGATTCTACTCAAATACACAACATCGATGCGTTAAAAGTTGTCTGTCACCGCTGTAACGAGCCAAACATCGAAGAACACCGAAATCGTGATATCGCCTGTTTTGAGCGTTACTGAGATCACAGCTAGGTGTAAAAGAGCAAAAACCTTCATTCTACTCAAATACACCACATCCATGCGTTAAAAGTGGTCCGGCGCTTCTGCAACGAACGAAACCTTGAAGAACACCGAAATCGAGATATTGCATGTTTCGAGCGTGTCTGAGATCACAGCTCGATGTAAATGTATCAAAAACCTTCATTCTACTCAAATACAACACATCCATGCGTTAAAAGTTGTCTGGCACTTCTGTATCGAACGAAACATCGAAGAACACCGAAATCGTTATATATCGTGTTTCGAGCGTTTTTGAGATCACAACGCGTTGTAAATGTATCAAAAACCTTCATTCTACTCAAATACACAACATCCATGCGTTAAAAGTTGTCTGGCACCGCTGAAGCGAACCAAACATCGAGGAACACCGAAATCGATTTATCGCGTGTTTCGAGCGTGTCTGATATCTCAGCTCGATGTAAGTGCATCAAAACCATACACGCGATTCAAATACATAACATCCATACATTAAACGTTGTCTCGCACCGCTGAAGCGAACGAAACTTCGAGCAACACCGAAATCGAGATATCGCGTGTTTCGAGCTCTTCTGAGATCACAGCTTGATGTATATGTATCAAAAACATTGATTCTACTCAAATACACAACATCCATGCGTTAAAAGTGGTCTGGCGCTTCTGCAACGAACGAAACATCGAAGAACACCGAAATCGAGATATCGCGTGTTTCGAGCTTGTCTGAGATCACAGCTCGATGTATATGTATCAAAAACCTTCATTCTACTCAAATACAACACATCCATGCGTTAAAAGTGGTCTGGCGCTTCTGCAACGAACGAAAAATTGAAGAACACCGAAATCGAGATATCTCGTGTTTGGAGCGTTTCTGAGATCACAGCTCGATGTAAATGTATCAAAAACCTTCATTCTACTCAAATACACAACATCCATGAGTTAAAAGTTGTCTGGCACCGCTGAAGCGAACCAAACATCGAGGGACACCGGAATCGATATATCGCGTGTTTCGAGCGTGTCTGATATCACAGCTCGATGTAAATGCATCAAAACCATTCACTCGACTCAAATACATAACATCCATACATTAAACGTTGTCTCGCACCGCTGAAGCGAACGAAACTTTGAGCAACACTGAAATCGAGATATCGCGTGTTTCGAGCTCTTCTGAGATCACAGCTCGATGTATATGTATCAAAAACCTTCATTCTACTCAATTACACAAAATCCATTCGTTAAAAGTTGTCTGGCGCTTCTGTGACGAACCAAACATCGAAGAACACCAAAATCGTTATATCTCGTTTTCCGAGCGTATCTGACTTCACAGGTCGATGTAAATGTATCAAAAACCTTCATTCTACTCAATTACACAACATCCATGCGTTAAAAGTTTTCTGGCACCGCTGTAACGAACCAAACATCGAAGAACACCGAAATCGTCATATCGCCTGTTTTGAGCGTTACTGAGATCACAGCTAGGTGTAAAAGAGCAAAAACCTCCATTCTACTCAAATACACCACATCCATGCGTTAAAGGCGCTTCTGCAACGAACGAAACCTTGAAGAACACCGAAATCGAGATATCGCGTGTTTCGAGCGTTTCTGAGATCACAGCTCGATGTAAATGTATCAAAAACCTTCATTCTACTCAATTACACAACATCCATGCGTTAAAAGTTTTCTGGCACCGCTGTAACGAACCAAACATCGAAGAACACCGAAATCGTGATATCGCTTGTTTTGAGCGTTACTGAGATCACAGCTAGGTGTAAAAGAGCAAAAACCTCCATTCTACTCAAATACACCACATCCATGCGTTAAAGGCGCTTCTGCAACGAACGAAACCTTGAAGAACACCGAAATCGAGATATCGCGTGTTTCGAGCTCTTCTGAGATCACAGCTCGATGTATATGTATCAAAAACCTTCATTTTACTCAAATACAACACATCCATGCGTTAAAAGTCGTCTGGTACCGTTGTAACGAACGAAACATTGAAGAACACCGAAATCGTGATATCACGTGTTTCGAGCGTTTCTGAAATCACAGCTAGGTGTAAAAGAGCAAAAACCTTCATTCTACTCAAATACACCACATCCATGCGTTGAAAGTGGTCTGGCGCTTCTGCAACGAACGAAAGATTGAAGAACACCGAAATCGAGATATTGCGTGTTTCGAGCGTGTCTGAGATCACAGCTGGATGTAAATGTATCAAAAACCTTAATTCTACTGAAATACAACACATCCATGTGTTAAAAATTGTCTGGGACCGGTGCAGCGAACGACACATGAAAGAACCCCGAAATCGAGATATCTCGTGTTTGGAGCGTTTCTGAGATCACAGCTCGATGCAAATGTATAAAAAAACCTTGATTCTACTCAAATACACAACATCCATGCGTTAAAAGTTGTCTGTCACCGCTGTAACGAGCCAAACATCGAAGAACACCGAAATCGTGATATCGCCTGTTTTGAGCGTTACTGAGATCACAGCTAGGTGTAAAAGAGCAAAAACCTTCATTCTACTCAAATACACCACATCCATGCGTTAAAAGTGGTCCGGCGCTTCTGCAACGAACGAAACCTTGAAGAACACCGAAATCGAGATATTGCATGTTTCGAGCGTGTCTGAGATCACAGCTCGATGTAAATGTATCAAAAACCTTCATTCTACTCAAATACAACACATCCATGCGTTAAAAGTTGTCTGGCACTTCTGTATCGAACGAAACATCGAAGAACACCGAAATCGTTATATATCGTGTTTCGAGCGTTTTTGAGATCACAACGCGTTGTAAATGTATCAAAAACCTTCATTCTACTCAAATACACAACATCCATGCGTTAAAAGTTGTCTGGCACCGCTGAAGCGAACCAAACATCGAGGAACACCGAAATCGATTTATCGCGTGTTTCGAGCGTGTCTGATATCTCAGCTCGATGTAAGTGCATCAAAACCATACACGCGATTCAAATACATAACATCCATACATTAAACGTTGTCTCGCACCGCTGAAGCGAACGAAACTTTGAGCAACACCGAAATCGAGATATCGCGTGTTTCGAGCTCTTCTGAGATCACAGCTTGATGTATATGTATCAAAAACATTGATTCTACTCAAATACACAACATCCATGCGTTAAAAGTGGTCTGGCGCTTCTGCAACGAACGAAACATCGAAGAACACCGAAATCGAGATATCGCGTGTTTCGAGCTTGTCTGAGATCACAGCTCGATGTATATGTATCAAAAACCTTCATTCTACTCAAATACAACACATCCATGCGTTAAAAGTGGTCTGGCGCTTCTGCAACGAACGAAAAATTGAAGAACACCGAAATCGAGATATCTCGTGTTTGGAGCGTTTCTGAGATCACAGCTCGATGTAAATGTATCAAAAACCTTCATTCTACTCAAATACACAACATCCATGAGTTAAAAGTTGTCTGGCACCGCTGAAGCGAACCAAACATCGAGGGACACCGGAATCGATATATCGCGTGTTTCGAGCGTGTCTGATATCACAGCTCGATGTAAATGCATCAAAACCATTCACTCGACTCAAATACATAACATCCATACATTAAACGTTGTCTCGCACCGCTGAAGCGAACGAAACTTTGAGCAACACTGAAATCGAGATATCGCGTGTTTCGAGCTCTTCTGAGATCACAGCTCGATGTATATGTATCAAAAACCTTCATTCTACTCAATTACACAAAATCCATTCGTTAAAAGTTGTCTGGCGCTTCTGTGACGAACCAAACATCGAAGAACACCAAAATCGTTATATCTCGTTTTCCGAGCGTATCTGACTTCACAGGTCGATGTAAATGTATCAAAAACCTTCATTCTACTCAATTACACAACATCCATGCGTTAAAAGTTTTCTGGCACCGCTGTAACGAACCAAACATCGAAGAACACCGAAATCGTCATATCGCCTGTTTTGAGCGTTACTGAGATCACAGCTAGGTGTAAAAGAGCAAAAACCTCCATTCTACTCAAATACACCACATCCATGCGTTAAAGGCGCTTCTGCAACGAACGAAACCTTGAAGAACACCGAAATCGAGATATCGCGTGTTTCGAGCGTTTCTGAGATCACAGCTCGATGTAAATGTATCAAAAACCTTCATTCTACTCAATTACACAACATCCATGCGTTAAAAGTTTTCTGGCACCGCTGTAACGAACCAAACATCGAAGAACACCGAAATCGTGATATCGCCTGTTTTGAGCGTTACTGAGATCACAGCTAGGTGTAAAAGAGCAAAAACCTCCATTCTACTCAAATACACCACATCCATGCGTTAAAGGCGCTTCTGCAACGAACGAAACCTTGAAGAACACCGAAATCGAGATATCGCGTGTTTCGAGCGTTTCTGAGATCACAGCTCGATGTAAATGTATCAAAAACCTTAATTCGACTCAAATACATAACATCCATGCGTTAAAAGTTGTCTGGGACCGCTGAAGCGAACGACACATGAAAGAACACCGAAATCGAGATATCTCGTGTTTGGAGCGTTTCTGAGATCACAGCTCGAAGTAAATGTATAAAAAACCTTGATTTTACTCAAATACACAACATCCATGCGTTAAAAGTTGTCTGGTACCGTTGTAACGAACGAAACATTGAAGAACACCGAAATCGTGATATCGCGTGTTTCGAGCGTTTCTGAGATCACAGCTAAGTGTAAAAGAGCAAAAACCTTCATTCTACTCAAATACACCACATCTGTGCGTTAAAAGTTGTCTGGCACCGTTGTAACGAACGAAACATTGAAGAACACCGAAATCGTGATATCGCGTGTTTCGAGCGTGTCTGAGATCACAGCTCGATGTAAATGCATCAAAACCATTCACTCGACTCAAATACATAACATCCATACATTAAACGTTGTCTCGCACCGCTGACGCGAACGAAACTTTGAGCAACACCGAAATCGAGATATCGCGTGTTTCGAGCTCTTCTGAGATCACAGCTCGATGTATATGTATAAAAAACCTTGATTCTACTCAAATACGCAACATCAATGCGTTAAAAGTTGTCTGGCGCTTCTGTGACGAACGAAACATCGAAGAACACCTAAATCGTTATATCTCGTTTTCCGAGCGTATCTGACTTCACAGGTCGATGTAAATGTATCAAAAACCTTCATTCTACTCAATTACACAACATCCATGCGTTAAAAGTTGTCTGGCACCGCTGTAACGAACCAAACATCGAAGAACACCGAAATCGTGATATCGCCTGTTTTGAGCGTTACTGAGATCACAGCTAGGTGTAAAAGAGCAAAAACCTCCATTCTACTCAAATACACCACGTCCATGCGTTAAAGGCGCTTCTGCAACGAACGAAACCTTGAAGAACACCGAAATCGAGATATCGCCTGTTTCGAGCGCGTCTGAGATCACAGCTCGATGTAAATGTATCAAAAACCTTCATTCTACTGAAATACAACACATCCATGCGTTAAAAGTTGTCTGGGACCGGTGCAGCGAACGACACATGAAAGAACACCGAAATCGAGATATCTCGTGTTTGGAGCGTTTCTGAGATCACAGCTCGATGCAAATGTATAAAAAAAACCTTGATTCTACTCAAATACACAACATCCATGCGTTAAAAGTTGTCTGGCACCGTTGTAACGAACGAAACATTGAAGAACACCGAAATCGTGATATCACGTGTTTCGAGCGTTTCTGAGATCACAGCTAGGTGTAAAAGAGCAAAAACCTTCATTCTACTCAAATACACCACATCCATGCGTTAAAAGTGGTCCGGCGCTTCTGCAACGAACGAAACCTTGAAGAACACCGAAATCGAGATATCGCGCGTTTCGAGCTCTTCTGAGATCACAGCTCGATGTATATGTATCAAAAACCTTCATTCTATTCAAATACAACACATCCATGCGTTAAAAGTCGTCTGGTACCGTTGTAACGAACGAAACATTGAAGAACACCGAAATCGTGATATCGCGTGTTTGGAGCGTTTCTGAGATCACAGCTAAGTGTAAAAGAGCAAAAACCTTCATTCTACTCAAATACACCACATCCGTGCGTTAAAAGTGGTCTGGCGCTTCTGCAACGAACGAAAAATTGAAGAACACCGAAATCGAGATATTGCGTGTTTCGAGCGTGTCTGAGGTCACAGCTCGATGTAAATGTATCAAAAACCATTATTCTACTCAAATACAACACATCCATGCGTTAAAAGTTGTCTGGCGCTTCTGTAACGAACGAAACATCGAAGAACACCGAAATCGTTATATATCGTGTTTCGAGCGTTTTTGAGATCACGACGCGTTGTAAATGTATCAAAAACCTTCATTCTACTCAAATACACAACATCCATGCGTTAAAAGTTGTCTGGCACCGCTGAAGCGAACCAAACATCGAGGGACACCGGAATCGATATATCGCGTGTTTCGAGCGTGTCTGATATCCCAGCTCGATGCAAATGCATCAAAACCATTCACTCGACTCAAATACATAACATCCATACATTAAACGTTGTCTCGCACCGCTGAAGCGAACGAAACTTTGAGCAACACCGAAATCGAGATATCGCGTGTTTCGAGCTCTTCTGAGATCACAGCTTGATGTATATGTATCAAAAACATTGATTCTACTCAAATACACAACATCCATGCGTTAAAAGTCGTCTGGTACCGTTGTAACGAACGAAACATTGAAGAACACCGAAATCGAGATATCGCGTGTTTCGAGCTTGTCTGAGATCACAGCTCGATGTATATGTATCAAAAACCTCCATTCTACTCAAATACACCACATCCATGCGTTAAAGGCGCTTCTGCAACGAACGAAACCTTGAAGAACACCGAAATCGAGATATCGCGTGTTTCGAGCGTTTCTGAGATCACAGCTCGATGTAAATGTATCAAAAACCTTAATTCGACTCAAATACATAACATCCATGCGTTAAAAGTTGTCTGGGACCGCTGAAGCGAACGACACATGAAAGAACACCGAAATCGAGATATCTCGTGTTTGGAGCGTTTCTGAGATCACAGCTCGATGTAAATGTATCAAAAACCTTAATTCGACTCAAATACATAACATCCATGCGTTAAAAGTTGTCTGGGACCGCTGAAGCGAACGACACATGAAAGAACACCGAAATCGAGATATCGCGTGTTTCGAGCTCTTCTGAGATCACAGCTCGATGTATATGTTTCAAAAACCTTAATTCTACTCAAATACACAACATCCGTGCGTTAAAAGTTGTCTGACGCTTCTGTAACGAACGAAACATCGAAGAACACCGAAATCGTTATATATCGTGTTTCGAGCGTTTTTGAAATCACAACGCGTTGTAAATGTATCAAAAACCTTCATTCTACTCAAATACACAACATCCATGCGTTAAAAGTTGTCTGGCACTGCTGAAGCGAACCAAACATCGAGGGACACCGGAATCGATATATCGCGTGTTTCGAGCGTGTCTGATATCACAGCTCGATGTTAATTCATTGTAGTAGCTTTTCCCAATTCATTTTAAAAAAACAAGCTCTACAAAGCTAAAGTCCGGCGAGCTCTTCCCTTTATTTTCCCATGGGCGCCAGGCGCTTTCGCGCCGGGAAGAACTCGCGTTATTGACGGACCAAGCTGCGTTTGCCAGACTAGCCGCAGCCGTCAAAATTGTAGAGTGGCGGGATTCATGAGTCGGCGATCTCGGGATGGTCAAATAATAAATAACAATTCATTTAGGATTCAAATGTGCGGGAATTAACAATGCAATTTATTTAAGACATTAACAAACAAAGAAGATCAATTAAATTAAGATTCCCGCAACTGCATGTGGTAGAACAAAATATTAATTATTTCCCGTGTCCGTCGCTCGGCGTCAAACACGCCGGACCTCGCAAGGTCGCGAGTCACCGCACACGCCGCGGCCCTCGCCACACACACACTCACGCTCACACTCGCGGCGGAACGGGAGACGATCGCGAATAACGGACAAGTGAAACAGACAGATCGAACAGAAAAATAGAAAAATATAAAGGCGCATCGTCCCCGTTCTCGCACACCGATTCTACGGTTTTACGTCCCGACCGGTAACAAAATATACCAGCCGAGACGGGCGACTTCCCGCGACCGTACGACCGTTCGCGTGGTCGTTTTCACGCGCGCGATTTACCGCAGGACCGCCCGGTCGCGCAGGCCTCTCCCGGCGTGTCTCGCGCTGTCCCGGCTGACTAATTTTCCGATCCCGAACCTCGTGGGCGGGATGCGGAAATCGGCGCCCGGGCGCGAGGGTCTCAGCGCGGCGGACGACGTGCGAGAGACCTGTCGACACGGCCGTCGCGTACCTTCGCTACGATTTTATATTATTATTTACCGCGGGCTTTGCAAGACCCGCGGTGGCGGTTGGTCAGAAGGACCGGAAAAGGGACGACAAACAAATAAAAATTAACGTGACGCCGCGCGGCGGGGCTCACCCGTCGCTACAAAATCTTCCGGCGTCGAGTCCAACGTCTGCGGGATGTTCGGCGGAAAATCGCTGTCGTTGATCCAATTTCGGGCTCCTGTCGCTACGCTCGGGCTTCACGCGTGCTCGCTCCAGCTCGTCGCTCGACGATTCCTCGGGAAGTGCCCCGAGGTCTCGCTCGCACGCACGCACGGGGCGAATAATCCCCTCCCCGCCTAATTACGCTGACCGGCAAGCAGGCGGCCAACTCTGCGCTGCCGGGCAGCCGTCCGATCTCGGCGACGAAGATCGGTCGCGCCACAGTTGGCGTTAGTGGCGCGAGTTACGGACGACTCCGCTTCTCTAGGCGGCGGCGGCGGCGGCGGCGGCGGCGGGAAGTCCAACTACGCCGAGCGTCCAGGGACGTAGCGACAAGGCTGCTGCGGCTTTCCAACGTTGTTCCTCTCCCGCGCAGACTCGTCGGTACGGGTTCACCCCGGCGACGGCGTCAATTCCCGGCGAAATTATAAAATAAACGGGAACATAAAATAATAATTAGGGAAAAATAAATATTTAATAAATTATGGCCCTGCGGATCGGTCGTGGAGTCGTCGAGCGGCTGAGCTGGGCGTTGGTTTAGAGGCACGGAATTTTCCCGTGTTACAGCATCAAAACCATTCACTCGACTCAAATACATAACATCCATACATTAAACGTTGTCTCGCACCGCTGAAGCGAACGAAACTTTGAGCAACACCGAAATCGAGATATCGCGTGTTTCGAGCTCTTCTGAGATCACAGCTCGATGTATATGTATCAAAAACCTTCATTCTACTCAAATACGCAACATCAATGCGTTAAAAGTTGTCTGGCGCTTCTGTGACGAACCAAACATCGAAGAACACCAAAATCGTTATATCTCGTTTTCCGAGCGTATCTGACTTCACAGGTAGATGTAAATGTATCAAAAACCTTCATTCTACTCAATTACACAACATCCATGCGTTAAAAGTTTTCTGGCACCGCTGTAACGAACCAAACATCGAAGAACACCGAAATCGTCATATCGCCTGTTTTGAGCGTTACTGAGATCACAGCTAGGTGTAAAAGAGCAAAAACCTCCATTCTACTCAAATACACCACATCCATGCGTTAAAGGCGCTTCTGCAACGAACGAAACCTTGAAGAACACCGAAATCGTTATATCGCGTGTTTCGAGCGTTTCTGAGATCACAGCTCGATGTAAATGTATCAAAAACATTAATTCGACTCAAATACATAACATCCATGCGTTAAAAGTTGTCTGGGACCGCTGAAGCGAACGACACATGAAAGAACACCGAAATCGAGATATCGCGTGTTTCGAGCTCTTCTGAGATCACAGCTCGATGTATATGTTTCAAAAACCTTAATTCAACTCAAATACAGAACATCCGTGCGTTAAAAGTTGTCTGGCGCTTCTGTAACGAACGAAACATCGAAGAACACCGAAATCGTTATATATCGTGTTTCGAGCGTTTTTGAGATCACAACGCGTTGTAAATGTATCAAAAACCTTCATTCTACTCAAATACACAACATCCATGCGTTAAAAGTTGTCTGGCACTGCTGAAGCGAACCAAACATCGAGGGACACCGGAATCGATATATCGCGTGTTTCAAGCGTGTCTGATATCACAGCTCGATGTTAATGCATCAAAACCATTCACTCGACTCAAATACATAACATCCATACATTAAACGTTGTCTCGCACCGCTGAAGCGAACGAAACTTTGAGCAACACCGAAATCGAGATATCGCGTGTTTCGAGCTCTTCTGAGATCACAGCTCGATGTATATGTATCAAAAACCTTCATTCTACTCAAATACGCAACATCAATGCGTTAAAAGTTGTCTGGCGCTTCTGTGACGAACCAAACATCGAAGAACACCAAAATCGTTATATCTCGTTTTCCGAGCGTATCTGACTTCACAGGTCGATGTAAATGTATCAAAAACCTTCATTCTACTCAATTACACAACATCCATGCGTTAAAAGTTTTCTGGCACCGCTGTAACGAACCAAACATCGAAGAACACCGAAATCGTCATATCGCCTGTTTTGAGCGTTACTGAGATCACAGCTAGGTGTAAAAGAGCAAAAACCTCCATTCTACTCAAATACACCACATCGATGCGTTAAAGGCGCTTCTGCAACGAACGAAACCTTGAAGAACACCGAAATCGAGATATCGCGTGTTTCGAGCGTTTCTGAGATCACAGCTCGATGTAAATGTATCAAAAACCTTAATTCGACTCAAATACATAACATCCATGCGTTAAAAGTTGTCTGGGACCGCTGAAGCGAACGACACATGAAAGAACACCGAAATCGAGATATCTCGTGTTTGGAGCGTTTCTGAGATCACAGCTCGAAAAAAACCTTGATTTAAGGCTTGATTTACCTTGGTAAATGTATAAAAAACCTTGATTTTACTCAAATACACAACATCCATGCGATAAAAGTTATCTGGTACCGTTGTAACGAACGGAACATTGAAGAACACCGAAATCGTGATATCGCGTGTTTCGAGCGTTTCTGAGATCACAGCTAAGTGTAAAAGAGCAAAAACCTTCATTCTACTCAAATACACCACATCCATGCGTTAAAAGTGGTCTGGCGCTTCTGCAACGAACGAAAAATTGAAGAACACCGAAATCGAGATATTGCGTGTTTCGAGCGTGTCTGAGATCACAGCTCGATGTAAATGTATCAAAAACCTTCATTCTACTCAAATACAACACATCCATGCGTTAAAAGTGGTCTGGCGCTTCTACAACGAACGAAAGCTTGAAGAACACCGAAGGTCGAGATGTCGCGTGTTTCGAGCGTTTCTGAGATCACAGCTCGAAGTAAATGTATAAAAAACCTTGATTTTACTCAAATACACAACATCCATGCGTTGAAAGTTGTCTGGTACCGTTGTAACGAACGAAACATTGAAAAACACCGAAATCGTGATATCGCGTGTTTCGAGCGTTTCTGAGATCACAGCTAGGTGTAAAAGAGCAAAAACCTGCATTCTACTCAAATACACCACATCCATGCGTTAAAAGTGGTCTGGCGCTTCTGCAACGAACGAAACCTTGAAGAATACCGAAATGGTTATATCGCGTGTTTCGAGCGTTTTTGAGATCACAACGCGTTGTAAATGTATCAAAAACCTTCATTCTACTCAAATACACAATATCCATGCGTTAAAAGTTGTCTGGCACCGCTGAAGCGAACCAAACATCGAGGGACACCGGAATCGATATATCGCGTGTTTCGAGCGTGTCTGATATCACAGCTCGATGTAAATGCATCAAAACCATTCTCTCGACTCAAATACATAACATCCATACATTAAACGTTGTCTCGCACCGCTGAAGCGAACGAAACTTTGAGCAACACCGAAATCGAGATATCGCGTGTTTCGAGCCCTTCTGAGATCACAGCTCGATGTATATGTATCAAAAACCTTCATTCTACTCAATTACACAACATCCATGCGTTAAAAGTTGTCTGGCACAGCTGTAACGAACCAAACATCGAAGAACACCGAAATCGTGATATCGCCTGTTTTGAGCGTTACTGAGATCACAGCTAGGTGTAAAAGAGCAAAAACCTCCATTCTACTCAAATACACCACATCCATGCGTTAAAGGCGCTTCTGCAACGAACGAAACCTTGAAGAACACCGAAATCGAGATATCGCGTGTTTCGAGCGTTTCTGAGATCACAGCTCGATGTAAATGTATCAAAAACCTTAATTCGACTCAAATACATAACATCCATGCGTTAAAAGTTGTCTGGGACCGGTGAAGCGAACGACACATGAAAGAACACCGAAATCGAGATATCTCGTGTTTGGAGCGTTTCTGAGATCACAGCTCGAAGTAAATGTATAAAAAACCTTGATTTTACTCAAATACACAACATCCATGCGTTAAAAGTTGTCTGGTACCGTTGTAACGAACGAAACATTGAAGAACACCGAAATCGTGATATCGCGTGTTTCGAGCGTTTCTGAGATCACAGCTAAGTGTAAAAGAGCAAAAACCTTCATTCTACTCAAATACACCACATCCATGCGTTAAAAGTGGTCTCTCGCTTCTGCAACGAACGAAAGCTTGAAGAACACCGAAGGTCGAGATGTCGCGTGTTTCGAGCGTTTCTGAGATCACAGCTCGATGAAAATGTATCAAAAACATTAATTCGACTCAAATACATAACATCCATGCGTTAAAAGTTGTCTGGGACCGTTGTAACGAACGAAACATTGAAGAATACCGAAATCGTGATATCGCGTGTTTCGAGCGTTTTTGAGATCACAACGGGTTGTAAATGTATCAAAAACCTTCATTCTACTCAAATACACAATATCCATGCGTTAAAAGTTGTCTGGCACCGCTGAAGCGAACCAAACATCGAGGGACACCGGAATCGCTATATCGCGTGTTTCGAGCGTGTCTGATATCACAGCTCGATGTAAATGCATCAAAACCATTCACTCGACTCAAATACATAACATCCATACATTAAACGTTGTCTCGCACCGCTGAAGCGAACGAAACTTTGAGCAACACCGAAATCGAGATATCGCGTGTTTCGAGCCCTTCTGAGATCACAGCTCGATGTATATGTATCAAAAAGCTTCATTCTACTCAATTACACAACATCCATGCGTTAAAAGTTGTCTGGCACCGCTGTAACGAACCAAACATCGAAGAACACCGAAATCGTGATATCGCCTGTTTTGAGCGTTACTGAGATCACAGGAAGGTGTAAAAGAGCAAAAACCTCCATTCTACTCAAATACACCACATCCATGCGTTAAAGGCGCTTCTGCAACGAACGAAACCTTGAAGAACACCGAAATCGAGATATCGCGTGTTTCGAGCGTTTCTGAGATCACAGCTCGATGTAAATGTATCAAAAACCTTAATTCGACTCAAATACATAACATCCATGCGTTAAAAGTTGTCTGGGACCGCTGAAGCGAACGACACATGAAAGAACACCGAAATCGAGATATCTCGTGTTTGGAGCGTTTCTGAGATCACAGCTCGAAGTAAATGTATAAAAAACCTTGATTTTACTCAAATACACAACATCCATGCGTTAAAAGTTGTCTGGTACCGTTGTAACGAACGAAACATTGAAGAACACCGAAATCGAGATATTGCGTGTTTCGAGCGTGTCTGAGATCACAGCTCGATGTAAATGTATCAAAAACCTTCATTCTACTGAAATACAACACATCCATGCGTTAGAAGTTGTCTGGGACCGGTGCAGCGAACGACACATGAAAGAACACCGAAATCGAGATATCTCGTGTTTGTAGCGTTTCTGAGATCACAGCTCGATGCAAATGTATAAAAAAACCTTGATTCTACTCAAATACACAACATCCATGCGTTAAAAGTTGTCTGGCACCGCTGTAACGGACCAAACATCGAAGAACACCGAAATCGTGATATCGCCTGTTTTGAGCGTTACTGAGATCACAGCTAGGTGTAAAAGAGCAAAAACCTCCATTCTACTCAAATACACCACATCCATGCGTTAAAGGCGCTTCTGCAACGAACGAAACCTTGAAGAACACCGAAATCGAGATATCGCGTGTTTCGAGCGTTTCTGAGATCACAGCTCGATGTAAATGTATCAAAAACCTTAATTCGACTCAAATACATAACATCCATGCGTTAAAAGTTGTCTGGGACCGCTGAAGCGAACGACACATGAAAGAACACCGAAATCGTGATATCGCGTGTTTCGAGCGTTTCTGAGATCACAGCTAAGTGTAAAAGAGCAAAAACCTTTATTCTACACAAATACACAACATACATGCATTAAACGTTGTCTCGCACCGCTGAAGCGAAGCATACATCGAAGAAAACCGAAATCGTGATATCGCGTGTTTCGAGCGTGTCTGATATCACAGCTCGATGTAAATGCATCAAAACCATTCACTCGACTCAAATACATAACATCCATACATTAAACGTTGTCTCGCACCGCTGAAGCGAACGAAACTTTGAGCAACACCGAAATCGAGATATCGCGTTTTTCGAGCGTTTCAGAGATCACAGCTCGATGTAAAAGAGCAAAAACCTTCATTCTACTCAAATGCACCACATCCATGCGTTAAAAGTGGTCTGGCGCTTCTGCAACGAACGAAACCTTGAAGAACACCGAAGGTCGAGATATCGCGTGTTTCGAGCGTTTCTGAGATCACAGCTCGATGAAAATGTACCAAAAACCTTAATTCGACTCAAATACATAACATCCATGCGTTAAAAGTTGTCTGGGACCGCTGCAGCGAACGACACATGAAAGCACACCGAAATCGAGATATCTCGTGTTTGGAGCGTTTCTGAGATCACAGCAAGTGTAAAAGAGCAAAAACCTTCATTCTACTCAAATACACCACATCCAAGCGTTAAAAGTGGTCTGGCGCTTCTGCAACGAACGAAAAATTGAAGAACACCGAAATCGATATATCGCCTGTTTCGAGCGCGTCTGAGATCACAGCTCGATGTAAATGTATCAAAAACCTTCATTCTACTGAAATACAACACATCCATGCGTTAAAAGTTGTCTGGGACCGGTGCAGCGAACGACACATGAAAGAACACCGAAATCGAGTTATCTCATGTTTGGAGCGTTTCTGAGATCACAGCTCGATGCAAATGTATAAAAAAACCTTGATTCTACTCAAATACACAACATCCATGCGTTAAAAGTTGTCTGGCACCGCTGTAACGAACCAAACATCGAAGAACACCGAAATCGTGATATCGCCTGTTTTGAGCGTTACTGAGATCACAGCTAGGTGTAAAAGAGCAATAAACTTCATTCTACTCAAATACACCACATCCATGCGTTAAAAGTGATCCGGCGCTTCTGCAACGAACGAAACCTTGAAGAACACCGAAATCGAGATATCGCGCGTTTCGAGCTCTTCTGAGATCACAGCTCGATGTATATGTATCAAAAACCTTCATTCTACTCAAATACAACACATACATGCGTTAAAAGTCGTCTGGTACCGTTGTAACGAACGAAACATTGAAGAACACCGAAATCGTGATATCGCGTGTTTCGAGCGTTTCTGAGATCACAGCTAAGTGTAAAAGAGCAAAAACCTTCATTCTACTCAAATACACCACATCCATGCGTTCAAAGTGGTCTGGCGCTTCTGCAACGAACGAAACCTTGAAGAACACCGAAATGGAGATATCGCGTGTTTCGACCGTTTCTGAGATCACAGCTCGATGTAAATGTATCAAAAACATTAATTCGACTCAAATACATAACATCCATGTGTTAAAAGTTGTCTGGGACCGCTGCAGCGAACGACACATGAAAGAACACCGAAATCGTGATATCACGTGTTTCGAGCGTTTCTGAGATCACAGCTAATTGTAAAAGAGCAAAAACCTTCATTCTACTCAAATAAACCACATCCATGCGTTAAAAGTTGTTCGGCACCGTTGTAACGAACGAAACGTTGAAGAACACCGAAATCGTGATATCGCGTTTTTCGAGCGTTTCTGAGATCACAGCTAAGTGTAAAAGAGCAAAAACCTTCATTCTACTCAAATACACCACATCCATGCGTTAAAAGTGGTCCGGCGCTTCTGCAACGAAGGAAACCTTGAAGAACACCGAAATCGAGATATCGCGCGTTTCGAGCTCTTCTGAGATCACAGCTCGATGTATATGTATCAAAAACCTTCATTCTACTCAAATACAACACATCCATGCGTTAATGGTCGTCTGGTACCGTTGTAACGAACGAAACATTGAAGAACACCGAAATCGTGATATCGCGTGTTTCGAGCGTTTCTGAGATCACAGCTAAGTGTAAAAGAGCAAAAACCTTCATTCTACTCAAATACACCACATCCATGCGTTAAAAGTGGTCTGGCGCTTCTGCAACGAACGAAAAATTGAAGAACACCGAAATCGAGATATTTCGTGTTTCGAGCGCGTCTGAGATCACAGCTCGATGTAAATGTATAAAAACCTTCATTCTACTCAAATACACCACATCCATGCGTTAAAAGTTGTCTGGCACCGCTGTAACGAACCAAACATCGAAGAACACCGAAATCGTGATATCGCCTGTTTTGAGCGTTACTGAGATCACAGCTAGGTGTAAAAGAGCAAAAACCTTCATTCTACTCAAATGCACCACATCCATGCGTTAAAAGTGGTCTGGCGCTTCTGCAACGAACGAAAAATTGATGAACACCGAAATCACAGCTCTGAGATCACAGCTCACAGTTCTGTGTCTGAGATCACAGCTCGATGTAAACGCATCAAAACCATTCACTCGAATCAAATCCATAACATCCATACATTAAACGTTGTCTCGCACCGCTGAAGCGAACGAAATTTTGAGCAACACCGAAATCGAGATATCGCGCGTTTCGAGCTCTTCTGAGATCACAGCTCGATGTATATGTATCAAAAACCTTCATTCTACTCAAATACAACACATCCATGCGTTAATGGTCGTCTGGTACCGTTGTAACGAACGAAACATTGCAGAACACCGAAATCGTGATATCGCGTGTTTCGAGCGTTTCTGAGATCACAGCTAAGTGTAAAAGAGCAAAAACCTTCATTCTACTCAAATACACCACATCCATGCGTTAAAAGTTGTCTGACACCGCTGTAATGAACGAAACATCGAAGAACACCGAAATCGTTATATCGCGTGTTTCGAGCGTTTCTGAGATCACAGCAAGTTGTAAAAGAGCAAAAACCTTCATTCTACTCAAATACACCACATCCATGCGTTAAAAGTGGTCTGGCGCTTCTGCAACGAACGAAAAATTTCTGAACACCGAAATCGAGATATCGCCTGTATCGAGCGCGTCTGAGATCACAGCTCGATGTAAATGTATAAAAACCTTCATTCTACTCAAATACACCACATCCATACGTTAAAAGTGGTCTGGCGCTTCTGCAACGAACGAAACCTTGAAGAACACCGAAATCGAGATATCTCGTGTTTGGATCGTTTCTGAGATCACAGCTCGATGCAAATGTATAAAAAACCTTGATTCTACTCAAATACACAACATCCATGCGTTAAAAGTTGTCTGGCGCTTCTGAGACGAACGAAACATCGAAGAACACCAAAATCGTTATATCTCGTGTTCCGAGCGTATCTGACTTCACAGGTCGATGTAAATGTATCAAAAACCTTCATTCTACTCAAATACACAACATTCATGCGTTAAAAGTTGTCTGGCTCCGCTGAAGCGAACCAAACATCGAAGAACACCGACATCGATATATCGCGTGTTTCGAGCGTGTCTGAGATCACAGCTCGATGTAAATGCATCAAAACCATTCACTCGACTCAAATACATAACATCCATACATTAAACGTTGTCTCACACCGCTGAAGCGAACGAAACTTTGGGCAACACCGAAATCGAGATATCGCGTGTTTCGAGCTCTTCTGAGATCACAGCTCGATGTATATGTATCAAATACCTTCATTCTACTCAAATACAACACATCCATGCGTTAAAAGTCGTCTGGTACCGTTGTAACGAACGAAACATTGAAGAACACCGAAATCGTGATATCACGTGTTTCGAGCGTTTCTGTGATAACAGCTAGGTGTAAAAGTGCAAGAACCTTCATTCTACTCAAATACACAACATCCATGCGTTGAAAGTTGTCTGGCACCGTTGTAACGAACGAAACATTGAAGAACACCGAAATCGTGATATCGCGTGTTTCGAACGTTTCTGATATCACAGCTCGATGTAAATGTATCAAAAACCTTCATTCGACTCAAATGCATAACATCCAAGCGTTAAAAGTTGTCTGAGACCGCTGAAGCGAACGAAACATGAATGAACACCGAAATCGAGATATCTCGTGTTTGGAGCGTTTCGGAGAGCACAGCTCGATGTAAATGTTTACAAAACCTTGATTTTACTCAAATACACAACATCCTTGCGTTAAAAGTTGTCTGGCGCTTCTGTGACGAACAACAGATCGAAGAACACCAAAATCGTTATATCTCGTGTTCCGAGCGTATCTGACTTAACAGGTCGATGTAAATGTATCAAAAACCTTCATTCTACTCATATACACAACATCCATGCGTTAAAAGTTGTCTGGCACCGCTGAAGCGAACCAAACATCGAGGAACACCGAAATCGAGATATCGCGTGTTTCGAGCTTGTCTGAGATCACAGCTCGATGTATATGTATCAAAAACCTTCATTCTACTCAAATACAACACATCCATGCGTTAAAAGTCGTCTGGTACCGTTGTAGCGAACGAAACATTGAAGAACACCGAAATCATGATATCACGTGTTTCGAGCGTTTCTGAGATCACAGCTACGTGTAAAAGAGCAAAAAGCTTCATTCTACTCAAATACACCACATCCATGCGTTAAAAGTTGTCTGGCACCGTTGTAACGAACGAAACATTGAAGAACACCGAAATCGTGATATCGAATGTTTTGAGCGTTACTCAGATCACAGCTAGGTGTAAAAGAGCAAAAACCTTCATTCTACTCAAATACACCACATCCATGCGTTCAAAGTGGTCTGGCGCTTCTGCAACGAACGAAACCTTGAAGAACACCGAAGGTCGAGTTATCGCGTGTTTCGAGCGTTTCTGAGATCACAGCTCGATGAAAATGTATCAAAAACCTTAATTCGACTCAAATACATAACATCTATGCGTTAAAAGTTGTCTGGGACCGCTGCAGCGAACGACAGATGAAAGCACACCGAAATCGAGATATCTCGTGTTTGGAGCGTTTCTGAGATCACAGCTCGATGCAAATGTATAAAAAACCTTGATTCTACTCAAATACACAACATCCATGCGTTAAAAGTTGTCTGGCGCTTCTGTGACGAACGAAACATCGAAGAACACCAAAATCGTTATATCTTGTGTTCCGAGCGTATCTGACTTCACAGGTCGATGTAAATGTATCTCATCCATGCGTTAAAAGTTGTCTGGCACCTCTGAAGCGAACCAAACATCGAAGAACACCGAAATCGATATACCGCGTGTTTCGAGCTTGTCTGAGATCACAGCTCGATGTAAATGTATCAAAAACCTTCATTCTACTCAAATACACAACATCCATGCGTTAAAAGTTGTCTGGCACCGCTGAAGCGAACCAAACATCGAGGAACACCGAAATCGATATATCGCGTGTTTCGAGCGTGTCAGAGATCACAGCTCGATGTAAATGCATCAAAACTATTCACTCGACTCAAATACATAACATCCATACATTGAACGTTGTCTCGCACCGCTGAAGCGAACGAAACTTTGAGCAACACCGAAATCGAGATATCGCGTGTTTCGAGTTCTTCTGAGATCACAGCTCGATGTAAATGTATCAAAAACCTTCATTCTACTCAAATACAACACATCCATGCGTTAAAAGTTGTCTGGCGCTTCTGTGACGAACGAAACATCGAAGAACACCAAAATCGTTATATCTTGTGTTCCGAGCGTATCTGACTTCACAGGTCGATGTAAATGTATCTCATCCATGCGTTAAAAGTTGTCTGGCACCGCTGAAGCGAACCAAACATCGAAGAACACCGAAATCGATATACCGCGTGTTTCGAGCTTGTCTGAGATCACAGCTCGATGTAAATGTATCAAAAACCTTCATTCTACTCAAATACACAACATCCATGCGTTAAAAGTTGTCTGGCACCGCTGAAGCGAACCAAACATCGAGGAACACCGAAATAGATATATCGCGTGTTTCGAGCGTGTTTGAGATCAGAGTTGGGGACAATGCATTATTTTTTTAATGCATCACCGTTTTTTTAACCCATTATTTTAAAAATGGATAATGGAATTCGAATCCACTACACATTACTTTTTTAATGAGTAATGGAGCAGAGATCCATCACCCATTATTTTTTAAATGTTTAATGGAACAGAGATCCATCACCCATTATTTTTTTAATTTTTAATGGAACAGAGATCCAGCAACCATTAGTTTTTTAATGTTTAATGGAACATAGATCCAGCACCCATTTTTTTTAATGTTTAATGGAGCAGCGATGCAGCTCCCATTACTTTTCTAATGTTTAATGGAACAGAGATCCAGCACCCATTTTTTTTCTAATGTTTAATGGAGCAGCGAGGCGGCGCCCATTACTTTTTTAATATTTAATGGAACAGAGATCCAGCACCCATTATTTTTTAAATGTTTAATGGAACAGAGATCCAGCACTCATTATTTTTTTAATTTTTAATGGAGCAGTGATACAGCTGCCATTACTTTTTTAATGGATAATGGAGCAGAGATCCAGCAGACATTATTTTTTTAATGGAGCAGGAATTCATCACCCACTACTTTTAGAATATGTATATATTTCGATGTCCAGGTTGGTATCTCCATAGTTTTCGATGTCCAGATTGATTTTCCCATACTTTTCGATGTCCAGGTTGGTTTCCCTACAGTTTTCGATGTCCAGGTTGATTTCCCCATAGTTTTCGATGTCCAGGTTGATTTGCCCATGGTTTTCGATCTCCAGGTTGATTTCCCCATGGTTTTCGATGTCCAGGTTGATGTCCCCATGGTTTTCGATGTCCAGGTTGGTTTCCCTATAGTTTTCGATGTCCAGGTTGATTTCCCCATGGTTTTCGATGTCCAGATTGATTTCCCCATGGTTTTCGATGACCATTTTCATTTCCCCATGGTTTTCGATGTCCAGGTTGATTTCCCCGTAGTTTTCGATGTCCAGGTTGGTTTCCCCATAGATTTCGATGTCCAGATTGATTTCCCCATGGTTTTCGATGTCCATTTTGATTTTCCCATGGTTTTCGATGTCTATTTTGATTTCCCCATGTTTTTCGATGTCCAAGTTGATTTCCCCATAGTTTTTGATGTCCAGGTTGGTTTCCCCATAGTTTTCGATGTCCAGGTTCGTTTCCCCATAGTTTTCGATGTCCAGGTTGATTTCCCCATGGTTTTCGATGTCCAGGTTGGTTTCCCCATAGTTTTCGATGCCCAGGTTCGGTTCCCCATAGTTTTCGATGTCCAGGTTGATTTCCCCATGGTTTTCGATGTCCAGGTTCGTTTCCCCATAGTTTTCGATGTCCAGGTTATTTTCGCCATAGTTTTCGATGTCCAGGTTGATTTCCTCATAGTTTTCGATGTCCAGGTTGGCTTCCCCATAGTTTTCGATGTCAAGGTTGTTTCCCCTATAGTTTTCGACGTTCACTTTGATTTTCCCATACTTTTCGATGTCCATGTTGATTTCTCCATAGTTTTCGATGTCTAGGTTGATTTCCCCATAGATCTCGATGACCAGGTTGATTTCCCTATAGATCTCGATGACCAGGTTGATTTTACAGACAGGGTGAGACAGCGTTACATTGGGTTAGACAGAATTAGGCAGAGTTAGACACAGTTAGACAGTGTTAGACAGGGTTAGGCAGCGTTAGGCAGAATTAGACAGGGTTAGACTGGGTTAAACAGGGTTGGGCAGAGTTCGACAGGATTAGACAGGGTTAGACCGGGTTAGGCAGAGTTACGCAGAGTTAGACGGGGTTAGATAGGTTTAGACAGGGTTAGACAGGGATAGACCGGGTGATTTCTCCATAGTTTTCGATAACCAGGTTGAAATCAACCTGGACATCGAAAACTATGGGGAAATCAACCTGGGCATCGAAAACGATGGGGAAATCAAAATAGACATCGAAAACCATGGGGAAATCAACCTGGACATCGAAAACCATGAGGAAATCAACCTGGACATTGAAAACCATGGGGAAATCAACCGGGACATCGAAAACTATGGGGACATCAACCTGGGCATCGAAAACTATGGGGAAACCAACCTGGACATCGAAAACCATGGGGAAATCAACCTGGACATCGAAAACTTTGGGGAAACAAACGTAGACATCGAAAAGTATGGGAAAATTAACCTGGACATCGAAAACTATGGGGAAACAAACGTAGACATCGAAAACTATGGGGAAATCAACCTGAACATCGAAAACCATGAGGAAATCCACCTGGACATCGAAAACTATGGGGAAACCAACCTGGACATCGAAAACCATGGGGACATCAACCTGGACATTGAAAACCATGGGGAAATCAACCTGGACATCGAAAACCATGGGGAAATCAACCTGGACATCGAAAACCATGGGGAAATCAACCTGGACATTGAAAACCATGGGGTAATCAACCTGGGCATCGAAAACTATGGGGAAACCAACCTGGACATCGAAAACCATGGGGAAATCAATCTGGACATCGAAAACGATGGTGAAATCAAAATAGACATCGAAAAGTATGGGAAAATTAACCTGGACATCGAAAACTATGGGGAAACAAACGTAGACATCGAAAACTATGGGGAAATCAACCTGAACATCGAAAACCATGAGGAAATCCACCTGGACTTCGGAAACCATGAGGAAATCCACCTGGACATCGAAAACTATGGGGAAACCAACCTGGACATCGAAAACCATGGGGAAATCAGCCTGGACATCGAAAACCATGGGGAAATCAACCTGGACATTGAAAACCATGGGGAAATCAACCGGGACATCGAAAACTATGGGGAAATCAACCTGGACATCGAAAACTATGGGGAAATCAACCTGGGCATCGAAAACTATGGGGAAACCAACCTGGACATCGAAAACTATGGGGAAATAAACCTGGACATCGAAAACTATAGGGAAAGCAACCTGGACATCGAAAACCATGGGGAAATCAACCTGGACATCGAAAACCATGGGGAAATCAACCTGGACATTGAAAACCATGGGGAAATCAACCTGGGCATCGAAAACTATGGGGAAACCAACCTGGACATCGAAAACCATGGGGAAATCAATCTGGACATCGAAAACGATGGTGAAATCAAAATAGACATCGAAAAGTATGGGAAAATTAACCTGGACATCGAAAACTATGGGGAAACAAACGTAGACATCGAAAACTATGGGGAAATCAACCTGAACATCGAACACCATGAGGAAATCCACCTGGACATCGGAAACCATGAGGAAATCCACCTGGACATCGAAAACTATGGGGAAACCAACCTGGACATCGAAAACCATGGGGAAATCAGCCTGGACATCGAAAACCATGGGGAAATCAACCTGGACATTGAAAACCATGGGGAAATCAACCGGGACATCGAAAACTATGGGGAAATCAACCTGGACATCGAAAACTATGGGGAAATCAACCTGGGCATCGAAAACTATGGGGAAACCAACCTGGACATCGAAAACTATGGGGAAATAAACCTGGACATCGAAAACTATAGGGAAAGCAACCTGGACATCGAAAACCATGGGGAAATCAACCTGGACATCGTAAACCATGGGGAAATCAACCTGGACATCGAAAACCATGGGGAAATCAACCTGGACATCGTAAACGATGGGGAAATCAACCTGGGCATCGAAAACTATGGGGAAACCAACCTGGACATCGAAAACCATGGGGAAATCAACCTGGACATCGAAAACTATGGGGATACCAACCTGGACATCGAAAACTATGGGGAAACCAACCTGGACATCGAAAACTATGGAGATACCAACCTGGACATCGAAAACTATGGGGAAACCAACCTGGACATCGAAAACTATGGAGATACCAACCTGGACATCGAAAACTATGGGGAAGCCAACCTGGACATCAAGATATATACATATTTAAAAAGTAATGGGTGATGAATACCTGCTCCATTAAAAAAATAATGTGTGCTGGATCTCTGCTCCATTATTAATTAAAAAAGTAATGGCAGCTGTATCACTGATCCATTAGAAATTAAAAAAAAATGAATGCTGGATTTCTGTTCCATTAAACATTTAAAAAATAATGGGTGCTGGACCTCTGTTCCATTAAACATTAAAAAAGTAATGGGCGCCGCCTCGCTGCTCCATTAAACATTAAAAAAAATGGGTGCTGGATCTCTGTTCCATTAAACATTAGAAAAGTAATGGGAGCTGCATCGCTGCTCCATTAAACATTTAAAAAAAATGGGTGCTGGATCTATGTTCCATTAAACATTAAAAAAGTAATGGTTGCTGGATCTCTGTTCCATTAAAAATAAAAAAAATAATGGGTGATTCATCTCTGTTCCATTAAACATTAAAAAAATAATGGGTGATGGATATCTGTTCCATTACTCATTAAAAAAGTAATGTGTACTGGATTCGAATCCCATTATCCATTTTTTTTTAAATTAAATAATGCATTATTTTCACATTAAAAATTTCACAACACTGCTTTTAACGCATGGATGTGTTATATTTGAGTAGAATGAAGGTTTTTGATACATATACATCGAGCTGTGATCTCAGAAACGCTCGAAACACGCGATATCTCGACCTTCGGAGTTCTTCAAGGTTTCGTTCGTTGCTGAAGCGCCAGACCACTTTTAACGCATGGATGTGCTGTATTTGAGTAGAATGAAGGTTTTTGCTCTTTTACACCTTGCTGTGATCTCAGAAACGCTCCAAACACGCGATATAACGATTTCGGTGTTCTTCGATGTTTCGTTCATTACAGCGGTGCCAGACAACTTTTAACGCATGGATGTGGTGTATTTGAGTAGAATGAAGGTTTTTGCTCTTTCACACCTTGCTGTGATCTCAGAAACGCTCGAAACACGTGATATCACGATTTCGGTGTTCTTCAATGTTTCGTTCGTTACAACGGTACCAGACGACTTTTAACGCATGGATGTTGTGTACTTGAGTAGAATCAAGGTTTTTGATACATATACATCGAGCTGTGATCTCAGAAGAGCTCGAAACACGCGATATCTCGATTTCGGTGTTGCTCAAAGTTTCGTTCGCTTCAGCGGTGCGAGACAACGTTTAATGTATGGATGTTATGTATTTGAGTCGAGTGAATGGTTTTGATGCATTTACATCGAGCTGTGATATCAGACACGCTCGAAACACGCGATATATAAATTTCGGTGTTCCTCGATGTTTGGTTCGCTTCAGCGGTGCCAGACAACTTTTAACGCATGGATGTTGTGTATTTGAGAAGAATGAAGGTTTTTGATACATTTTCATCGAGCTGTGATCTCAGACACGCTCGAAACACGCGATATCTCGATTTCGGTGTTCTTCAATTTTTCGTTCGTTGCAGAAGCGCCAGACCACTTTTAACGCATGGATGTGGTGTATTTGAGTAGAATGAAGGTTTTTGCTCTTTTACACTTAGCTGTGATCTCAGAAACGCTCGAAACACGCGATATCACGATTTCGGTGTTCTTCGATGTTTGGTTCTTTACAGCGGTGCCAGACAACTTTTAACGCATGGGTGTGGTGTATTTGAGTAGAATGAAGGTTTTTGTTCTTTTACACCTAGCTGTGATCTCAGAAACGCTCGAAACACGTGTTATCACGATTTCGGTGTTCTTCAATGTTTCGTTCGTTACAACGGTACCAGACGACTTTTAACGCATGGATGTGTTGTATTTGAGTAGAATGAAGGTTTTTGATACATATACATCGAGCTGTGATCTCAGAAGAGCTCGAAACACGCAATATCTCGATTTCGGTGTTGCCCAAAGTTTCGTTCGCTTCAGCGGTGCGAGAAAACGATTAATGTATGGATGTTATGTATTTGAGTCGAGTGAATGGTTTTGATGCATTTACATCGAGCTGTGATCTCAGACACGCTCAAAACACGCGATATATCGACTTCGGTGTTCTTCAATGTTTGGTTCGCTTCAGCGGTGCCAGACAACTTTTAACGCATGGATGTTGTGTATTTGAGTAGAATGAAGGTTTTTGATACATTTACATCGACCTGTGAAGTCAGATACGCTCGGAACACGAGATATAACGATTTTGGTGTTCTTCGATGTTTCGTTCGTCACAGAAGTGCCAGACAACTTTTAACGCATGGATGTTGTGTATTTGAGTAGAATGAAGCTTTTTTTACATTTACATCGAGCTGTGATCTCAGAAACGCTCCAAACACGAGATATCTCGATTTCGGTGTTCTTTCATGTGTCGTTCGCTTCAGCGGTCCCAGACAAATTTTAACGCATGGATGTTATGTATTTGAGTAGAATGAAGGTTTTTGATACATATACATCGAGCTGTGAAGTCAGATACGCTCGGAACACGAGATATCTCGATTTCGGTGTTCTTCAATTTTTCGTTCGTTGCAGAAGCGCCAGACCACTTTTAACGCATGGATGTGGTGAATTTGAGTAGAATGAAGGTTTTTGCTCTTTTACAACTTGCTGTGATTTCAGAAACGCTCAAAACACGCGATATAACGATTTCGGTGTTCTTCGATGTTTCGTTCATTACAGCGGTGCCAGACAACTTTTAACGCATAGATGTATTGTATTTGAGTAGAATGAATGTTTTTGATACATTTACAACGCGTTGTGATCTCAAAAACGCTCGAAACACGATATATAACGATTTCGGTGTTTTTCGATGTTTCGTTCGATACAGAAGCGCCAGACAAATTTTAACGCATGGATGTTGTGTATTTGAGTAGAATGAAGGTTTTTGATACATTTTCATCGAGCTGTGATCTCAGACACGCTCGAAACACGCGATATCTCGATTTCAGTGTTCTTCAATTTTTCGTTTGTTGCAGAAGCGCTAGACCACTTTTAACGCATGGATGTGGTGTATTTGAGTAGAATGAAGGTTTTTGCTCTTTTACACCTTGCTGTGATCTCAGAAACGCTCGAAACACGTGATATCACGATTTCGGTGTTCTTCAATGTTTCGTTCGTTACAACGGTACCAGACGACTTTTAACGCATGGATGTTGTGTATTCGAGTAGAATCAAGGTTTTTGATACATATACATCGAGCTGTGATCTCAGAAGAGCTCGAAACACGCGATATCTGGATTTCGGTGTTGCTCAAAGTTTCGTTCGCTTCAGCGGTGCGAGACAACGTTTAATGTATGGATGTTATGTATTTGAGTCGAGTGAATGGTTTTGATGCATTTACATCGAGCTGTGATATCAGACACGCTCGAAACACGCGATACATCGATTTCGGTGTTCCTCGATGTTTGGTTCGCTTAAGCGGTATCAGACAACTTTTAACGCATGGATGTTGTTTATTTGAGTAGAATGAAGGTTTTTGATACATTTACAACGCGTTGTGATCTCAAAAACGCTCGAAACACGATATATAACGATTTCGGTGTTCTTCGATTTTTCGTTCGTTACAGAAGCGCCAGACAACTTTTAACGCATGGATGTGTTGTATTTGAGTAGAATGAAGGTTTTTGATACATTTACATCGAGCTGTGATCTCAGAAACGCTCGAAACACGTGATATCACCATTTCGGTGTTCTTCAATGTATCGTTCGTTACAACGGTACCAGACGACTTTTAACGCATGGATGTGTTGTATTTGAGTAGAATGAAGGTATTTGATACATACACATCGAGCTGTGATCTCAGACAAGCTCGAAACACGCGATATCTCGATTTCGGTGTTGCTCAAATTTTCGTTCGCTTCAGCGGTGCGAGACAACGTTTAATGTATCGATGTTATGTATTTGAGTCGAGTGAATTATTTTGATGCATTTACATCGAGCTGTGATCTCAGACACGCTCGAAACACGCGATATCTCGATTTCGGTGTTCTTCGATGTTTCATTCGTTACAGCGGTACCAGACGACTTTTAACGCATGGATGTGTTGTATTTGAGTAGAATGAAGGTTTTTGATACATATACATCGAGCTGTGATCTCAGAAGAGCTCGAAACGCGCAATATCTCGATTTTTGTGTTCTTCAAGGTTTCGTTCGTTGCAGAAGCGCCGGACCACTTTTAACGCATGGATGTGGTGTATTTGAGTAGAATGAAGGTTTTTGCTCTTTTACACATAGCTGTGATCTCAGTAACGCTCAAAACAGGCGATATCACGATTTCGGTGTTCTTCGATGTTTGGTTCGTTACAGCGGTGCCAGACAACTTTTAACGCATGGATGTTGTGTATTTGAGTAGAATCAAGGTTTTTTTATACATTTGCATCGAGCTGTGATCTCAGAAACGCTCCAAACACGAGATATCTCGATTTCGGTGTTCTTTCATGTGTCGTTCGCTGCACCGGTCCCAGACAACTTTTAACGCATGGATGTGTTGTATTTGAGTAGAATGAAGGTTTTTGATACATATACATCGAGCTGTGATCTCAGAAGAGCTCGAAACACGCGATATCTCGATTTCGGTGTTGCTCAAAGTTTCGTTCGCTTCAGCGGTGCGAGACAACGTTTAATGTATGGATGTTATGTATTTGAGTCGAATGAAGGTTTTTGAGACATTTACATCGAGCTGTGATCTCAGAAACGTTCGAAACACGCGATATCACGATTTCGGTATTCTTCAAAGTTTCGGTCGTTGCAGAAGCGCCAGACCACTTTTAACGCATGGATGTGGTGTATTTGAGTAGAATGAAGGTTTTTGCTCTTTTACACCTTGCTGTGATCCCAGAAACGCTCGAAACACGTGATATCACGATTTCGGTGTTCTTCAATGTTTCGTTCGTTACAACGGTACCAGACGACTTTTAACGCATGGATGTTGTGTATTTGAGTAGAATCAAGGTTTTTGATACATATACATCGAGCTGTGATCTCAGAAGAGCTCGAAACACGCGATATCTCGATTTCGGTGTTGCTCAAAGTTTCGTTCGCTTCAGCGGTGCGAGACAACGTTTAATGTATGGATGTTATGTATTTGAGTCGAGTGAATGGTTTTGATGCATTTACATCGAGCTGTGATATCAGACACGCTCGAAACACGCGTTATCACGATTTCGGTGTTCTTCAATGTTTCGTTCGTTACAACGGTGCCAGACAACTTTCAACGCATGGATGTGGTGTATTTGAGTAGAATGAAGGTTTTTGATACATTTACATCGACCTGTGAAGTCAGATACGCTCGGAACACGAGATATAACGATTTTGGTGTTCTTCGATGTTTCGTTCGTCACAGAAGCGCCAGACAACTTTTGACGCATGGATGTTGTGTATTTGAGTAGAATCAAGGTTTTTTTATACATTTGCATCGAGCTGTGATCTCAGAAACGCTCCAAACACGAGATATCTCGATTTCGGTGTTCTTTCATGTGTCGTTCGCTGCACCGGTCCCAGAAAACTTTTAACGCATGGATGTGATGTATTTCAGTAGAATGAAGGTTTTTGATACATTTACATCGAGCTGTGATCTCAGAAGAGCTCGAAACACGCGATATCTCG
This sequence comes from Pimpla rufipes, assembly GCA_963932165.1. Taxonomy (NCBI): domain Eukaryota; kingdom Metazoa; phylum Arthropoda; class Insecta; order Hymenoptera; family Ichneumonidae; genus Pimpla; species Pimpla rufipes. Next base: position 7,962,728 of record OZ010640.1, read on the forward strand.
ATTTCGGTGTTCTTCAATTTTTCGTTCGTTGCAGAAGCGCCAGACCACTTTTAACGCATGGATGTGGTGTATTTGAGTAGAATGAAGGTTTTTGCTCTTTTACACTTAGCTGTGATCTCAGAAACGCTCGAAACACGTGATATCACGATTTCGGTGTTCTTCAATGTTTCGTTCGTTACAACGGTACCAGACGACTTTTAACGCATGAATGTTGTGTATTTGTGTAGAATCAAGGTTTTTGATACATATACATCGAGCTGTGATCTCAGAAACGCTCGAAACACGCGATATCACGATTTCGGTGTTCTTCAATGTTTCGTTCGTTACAACGGTACCAGACGACTTTTAACGCATGGATGTGTTGTATTTGAGTAGAATGAAGGTTTTTGATACATATACATCGAGCTGTGATCTCAGACAAGCTCGAAACGCGCAATATCTCGATTTCGGTGTTCTTCAAGGTTTCGTTCGTTGCAGAAGCGCCGGACCACTTTTAACGCATGGATGTGGTGTATTTGAGTAGAATGAAGGTTTTTGCTCTTTTACACTTAGCTGTGATCTCAGAAACGCTCGAAACACGCGATATCACGATTTCGGTGTTCTTCGATGTTTGGTTCGTTACAGCGGTGCCAGACAACTTTTAACGCATGGATGTGGTGTATTTGAGTAGAATGAAGGTTTCTGTTCTTTTACACCTAGCTGTGATCTCAGAAACGCTCGAAACACGTGTTATCACGATTTCGGTGTTCTTCAATGTTTCGTTCGTTACAACGGTACCAGACGACTTTTAACGCATGGATGTGTTGTATTTGAGTAGAATGAACGTTTTTGATACATATACATCGAGCTGTGATCTCAGAAGAGCTCGAAACACGCGATATCTCGATTTCGGTGTTGCTCAAAGTTTCGTTCGCTTCAGCGGTGCGAGACAACGTTTAATGTATGGATGTTATGTATTTGAGTCGAGTGAATGGTTTTGATGCATTTACATCGAGCTGTGATCTCAGACACGCTCGAAACACGCGATATCTCGATTTCGGTGTTCTTCGATGTTTGGTTCGCTTCAGCGGTGCCAGACATCTTTTAACGCATGGATGTTATGTATTTGAGTCGAATGAATTTTTTTGTGACATTTACATCGAGCTGTGATCTCAGAAACGTTCGAAACACGCGATATCACGATTTCGGTATTCTTCAAGGTTTCGTTCGTTGCAGAAGCGCCAGACCACTTTTAACGCATGGATGTGGTGTATTTGAGTAGAACGAAGGTTTTTGATACATTTACATCGAGCTGTGATCTCAGACGCGCTCGAAACAGGCGATATCTCGATTTCGGTGTTCTTCAATTTTTCGTTCGTTGCAGAAGCGCCAGACCACTTTTAACGCATGGATGTGGTGTATTTGAGTAGAATGAAGGTTTTTGCTCTTTTACACCTAGCTGTGATCTCAGAAACGCTCGAAACACGTGATATCACGATTTTAGTGTTCTTCGATGTTTCGTTCATTACAGCGGTGCCAGACAACTTTTAACGCATGGATGTTGTGTATTTGAGCAGAATGAATGTTTTTGATACATTTACAACGCGTTGTGATCTCAAAAACGCTCGAAACACGATATATAACGATTTCGGTGTTCTTCGATGTTTCGTTCGTTACAGAAGCGCCAGACAACTTTTAACGCATGGATGTGTTGTATTTGAGTAGAATGAAGGTTTTTGATACATTTACATCGAGCTGTGATCTCAGAACCGCTCGAAACACGCGTTATCACGATTTCGGTGTTCTTCAATGTTTCGATCGTTACAACGGTGCCAGACAACTTTCAACGCATGGATGTGGTGTATTTGAGTAGAATGAAGGATTTTGATACATATACATCGAGCTGTGATCTCAGAAGAGCTCGAAACACGCGATATCTCGATTTCGGTGTTGCCCAAAGTTTCGTTCGCTTCAGCGGTGCGAGAAAACGTTTAATGAATGGATGTTATGTATTTGAGTCGAGTGAATGGTTTTGATGCATTTACATCGAGCTGTGATCTCAGACACGCTCGAAACACGCGATATATCGACTTCGGTGTTCTTCGATGTTTGGTTCGCTTCAGCGGTGCCAGACAACTTTTAACGCATGGATGTTGTGTATTTGAGTAGAATGAATGTTTTTGATACATTTACAACGCGTTGTGATCTCAAAAACGCTCGAAACACGATATATAACGATTTCGGTGTTCGTCGATGTTTCGTTCGTTACAGAAGCGCCAGACAACTTTTAACGCATGGATGTGTTGTATTTGAGTAGAATGAAGGTTTTTGATACATTTACATCGAGCTGTGATCTCAGACACGCTCGAAACACGCGATATCTCGATTTCGGTGTTCTTCAATTTTTCCTTCGTTGCAGAAGCGCCAGACCACTTTTAAAGCATTGATGTGGTGTATTTGAGTAGAGTGAAGGTTTTTGCCCTTTTACATCGACCTGTGAAGTCAGATACGCTCGGAACGCGAGATATAACGATTTTGGTGTTCTCCGATGTTTCGTTCGTCACAGAAGCGCCAGACAACTTTTAACGCATGGATGTTGTGTATTTGAGTAGAATCAAGGTTTTTTATACATTTGCATCGAGCTGTGATCTCAGAAACGCGCCAAACACGAGATATTACGATTTCGGTGTTCTTTCATATGTCGTTCGCTGCAGCGGTCCCAGACAACTTTTAACGCATGGATGTTATGTATTTGAGTAGAATGAAGGTTTTTGATACATATACATCGAGCTGTGATCTCAGAAGAGCTCGAAACACGCGATATCTCGATTTCGGTGTTCTTCAATTTTTCGTTCGTTGCAGAAGCGCCAGACCACTTTTAACGCATGGATGTGGTGTATTTGAGTAGAATGAAGGTTTTTGCTCTTTTACACTTAGCTGTGATCTCAGAAACGCTCGAAACACGTGTTATCACGATTTTGGTGTTCTTCAATGTTTCGTTCGTTACAACGGTACCAGACGACTTTTAACGCATGGATGTGTTGTATTTGAGTAGAATGAAGGTTTTTGATACATATACATCGAGCTGTGATCTCAGAAGAGCTCGAAACACGCGATATCTCGATTTCGGTGTTGCTCAAAGTTTCGTTCGCTTCAGCGGTGCGAGACAACGTTTAATGTATGGATGTTATGTATTTGAGTCGAGTGAATGGTTTTGATGCATTTACATCGAGCTGTGATCTCAGACACGCTCAAAACACGCGCTATATCGACTTCGGTGTTCTTCAATGTTTGGTTCGCTTCAGCGGTGCCAGACAACTTTTAACGCATGGATGTTGTGTATTTGAGTAGAATGAAGGTTTTTGATACATTTACATCGACCTGTGAAGTCAGATACGCTCGGAACACGAGATATAACGATTTTGGTGTTCTTCGATGTTTCGTTCGTCACAGAAGTGCCAGACAACTTTTAACGCATGGATGTTGTGTATTTGAGTAGAATGAAGCTTTTTTTACATTTACATCGAGCTGTGATCTCAGAAACGCTCCAAACACGAGATATCTCGATTTCGGTGTTCTTTCATGTGTCGTTCGCTTCAGCGGTCCCAGACAAATTTTAACGCATGGATGTTATGTATTTGAGTAGAATGAAGGTTTTTGATACATATACATCGAGCTGTGAAGTCAGATACGCTCGGAACACGAGATATCTCGATTTCGGTGTTCTTCAATTTTTCGTTCGTTGCAGAAGCGCCAGACCACTTTTAACGCATGGATGTGGTGAATTTGAGTAGAATGATTGTTTTTGCTCTTTTACAACTTGCTGTGATTTCAGAAACGCTCAAAACACGCGATATAACGATTTCGGTGTTCTTCGATGTTTCGTTCATTACAGCGGTGCCAGACAACTTTTAACGCATAGATGTATTGTATTTGAGTAGAATGAATGTTTTTGATACATTTACAACGCGTTGTGATCTCAAAAACGCTCGAAACACGATATATAACGATTTCGGTGTTTTTCGATGTTTCGTTCGATACAGAAGCGCCAGACAAATTTTAACGCATGGATGTTGTGTATTTGAGTAGAATGAAGGTTTTTGATACATTTTCATCGAGCTGTGATCTCAGACACGCTCGAAACACGCGATATCTCGATTTCAGTGTTCTTCAATTTTTCGTTTGTTGCAGAAGCGCTAGACCACTTTTAACGCATGGATGTGGTGTATTTGAGTAGAATGAAGGTTTTTGCTCTTTTACACCTTGCTGTGATCTCAGAAACGCTCGAAACACGTGATATCACGATTTCGGTGTTCTTCAATGTTTCGTTCGTTACAACGGTACCAGACGACTTTTAACGCATGGATGTTGTGTATTCGAGTAGAATCAAGGTTTTTGATACATATACATCGAGCTGTGATCTCAGAAGAGCTCGAAACACGCGATATCTGGATTTCGGTGTTGCTCAAAGTTTCGTTCGCTTCAGCGGTGCGAGACAACGTTTAATGTATGGATGTTATGTATTTGAGTCGAGTGAATGGTTTTGATGCATTTACATCGAGCTGTGATATCAGACACGCTCGAAACACGCGATACATCGATTTCGGTGTTCCTCGATGTTTGGTTCGCTTAAGCGGTATCAGACAACTTTTAACGCATGGATGTTGTTTATTTGAGTAGAATGAAGGTTTTTGATACATTTACAACGCGTTGTGATCTCAAAAACGCTCGAAACACGATATATAACGATTTCGGTGTTCTTCGATTTTTCGTTCGTTACAGAAGCGCCAGACAACTTTTAACGCATGGATGTGTTGTATTTGAGTAGAATGAAGGTTTTTGATACATTTACATCGAGCTGTGATCTCAGAAACGCTCGAAACACGTGATATCACCATTTCGGTGTTCTTCAATGTATCGTTCGTTACAACGGTACCAGACGACTTTTAACGCATGGATGTGTTGTATTTGAGTAGAATGAAGGTATTTGATACATACACATCAAGCTGTGATCTCAGACAAGCTCGAAACACGCGATATCTCGATTTCGGTGTTGCTCAAATTTTCGTTCGCTTCAGCGGTGCGAGACAACGTTTAATGTATCGATGTTATGTATTTGAGTCGAGTGAATTATTTTGATGCATTTACATCGAGCTGTGATCTCAGACACGCTCGAAACACGCGATATCTCGATTTCGGTGTTCTTCGATGTTTCATTCGTTACAGCGGTACCAGACGACTTTTAACGCATGGATGTGTTGTATTTGAGTAGAATGAAGGTTTTTGATACATATACATCGAGCTGTGATCTCAGAAGAGCTCGAAACGCGCAATATCTCGATTTTTGTGTTCTTCAAGGTTTCGTTCGTTGCAGAAGCGCCGGACCACTTTTAACGCATGGATGTGGTGTATTTGAGTAGAATGAAGGTTTTTGCTCTTTTACACATAGCTGTGATCTCAGTAACGCTCAAAACAGGCGATATCACGATTTCGGTGTTCTTCGATGTTTGGTTCGTTACAGCGGTGCCAGACAACTTTTAACGCATGGATGTTGTGTATTTGAGTAGAATCAAGGTTTTTTTATACATTTGCATCGAGCTGTGATCTCAGAAACGCTCCAAACACGAGATATCTCGATTTCGGTGTTCTTTCATGTGTCGTTCGCTGCACCGGTCCCAGACAACTTTTAACGCATGGATGTGTTGTATTTGAGTAGAATGAAGGTTTTTGATACATATACATCGAGCTGTGATCTCAGAAGAGCTCGAAACACGCGATATCTCGATTTCGGTGTTGCTCAAAGTTTCGTTCGCTTCAGCGGTGCGAGACAACGTTTAATGTATGGATGTTATGTATTTGAGTCGAATGAAGGTTTTTGAGACATTTACATCGAGCTGTGATCTCAGAAACGTTCGAAACACGCGATATCACGATTTCGGTATTCTTCAAAGTTTCGGTCGTTGCAGAAGCGCCAGACCACTTTTAACGCATGGATGTGGTGTATTTGAGTAGAATGAAGGTTTTTGCTCTTTTACACCTTGCTGTGATCCCAGAAACGCTCGAAACACGTGATATCACGATTTCGGTGTTCTTCAATGTTTCGTTCGTTACAACGGTACCAGACGACTTTTAACGCATGGATGTTGTGTATTTGAGTAGAATCAAGGTTTTTGATACATATACATCGAGCTGTGATCTCAGAAGAGCTCGAAACACGCGATATCTCGATTTCGGTGTTGCTCAAAGTTTCGTTCGCTTCAGCGGTGCGAGACAACGTTTAATGTATGGATGTTATGTATTTGAGTCGAGTGAATGGTTTTGATGCATTTACATCGAGCTGTGATATCAGACACGCTCGAAACACGCGTTATCACGATTTCGGTGTTCTTCAATGTTTCGTTCGTTACAACGGTGCCAGACAACTTTCAACGCATGGATGTGGTGTATTTGAGTCGAATGAAGGTTTTTGATACATTTACATCGACCTGTGAAGTCAGATACGCTCGGAACACGAGATATAACGATTTTGGTGTTCTTCGATGTTTCGTTCGTCACAGAAGCGCCAGACAACTTTTGACGCATGGATGTTGTGTATTTGAGTAGAATCAAGGTTTTTTTATACATTTGCATCGAGCTGTGATCTCAGAAACGCTCCAAACACGAGATATCTCGATTTCGGTGTTCTTTCATGTGTCGTTCGCTGCACCGGTCCCAGAAAACTTTTAACGCATGGATGTGATGTATTTCAGTAGAATGAAGGTTTTTGATACATTTACATCGAGCTGTGATCTCAGAAGAGCTCGAAACACGCGATATCTCGATTTCGGTGTTCTTCAATTTTTCGTTCGTTGCAGAAGCGCCAGACCACTTTTAACGCATGGATGTGGTGTATTTGAGTAGAATGAAGGTTTTTGCTCTTTTACACTTAGCTGTGATCTCAGAAACGCTCGAAACACGTGATATCACGATTTCGGTGTTCTTCAATGTTTCGTTCGTTACAACGGTACCAGACGACTTTTAACGCATGAATGTTGTGTATTTGTGTAGAATCAAGGTTTTTGATACATATACATCGAGCTGTGATCTCAGAAACGCTCGAAACACGCGATATCACGATTTCGGTGTTCTTCAATGTTTCGTTCGTTACAACGGTACCAGACCACTTTTAACGCATGGATGTGGTGTATTTGAGTAGAACGAAGGTTTTTGATACATTTACATCGAGCTGTGATCTCAGACGCGCTCGAAACAGGCGATATCTCGATTTCGGTGTTCTTCAATTTTTCGTTCGTTGCAGAAGCGCCAGACCACTTTTAACGCATGGATGTGGTGTATTTGAGTAGAATGAAGGTTTTTGCTCTTTTACACCTAGCTGTGATCTCAGAAACGCTCGAAACACGTGATATCACGATTTTAGTGTTCTTCGATGTTTCGTTCATTACAGCGGTGCCAGACAACTTTTAACGCATGGATGTTGTGTATTTGAGCAGAATGAATGTTTTTGATACATTTACAACGCGTTGTGATCTCAAAAACGCTCGAAACACGATATATAACGATTTCGGTGTTCTTCGATGTTTCGTTCGTTACAGAAGCGCCAGACAACTTTTAACGCATGGATGTGTTGTATTTGAGTAGAATGAAGGTTTTTGATACATTTACATCGAGCTGTGATCTCAGAACCGCTCGAAACACGCGTTATCACGATTTCGGTGTTCTTCAATGTTTCGATCGTTACAACGGTGCCAGACAACTTTCAACGCATGGATGTGGTGTATTTGAGTAGAATGAAGGATTTTGATACATATACATCGAGCTGTGATCTCAGAAGAGCTCGAAACACGCGATATCTCGATTTCGGTGTTGCCCAAAGTTTCGTTCGCTTCAGCGGTGCGAGAAAACGTTTAATGAATGGATGTTATGTATTTGAGTCGAGTGAATGGTTTTGATGCATTTACATCGAGCTGTGATCTCAGACACGCTCGAAACACGCGATATATCGACTTCGGTGTTCTTCGATGTTTGGTTCGCTTCAGCGGTGCCAGACAACTTTTAACGCATGGATGTTGTGTATTTGAGTAGAATGAATGTTTTTGATACATTTACAACGCGTTGTGATCTCAAAAACGCTCGAAACACGATATATAACGATTTCGGTGTTCGTCGATGTTTCGTTCGTTACAGAAGCGCCAGACAACTTTTAACGCATGGATGTGTTGTATTTGAGTAGAATGAAGGTTTTTGATACATTTACATCGAGCTGTGATCTCAGACACGCTCGAAACACGCGATATCTCGATTTCGGTGTTCTTCAATTTTTCCTTCGTTGCAGAAGCGCCAGACCACTTTTAAAGCATTGATGTGGTGTATTTGAGTAGAGTGAAGGTTTTTGCCCTTTTACATCGACCTGTGAAGTCAGATACGCTCGGAACGCGAGATATAACGATTTTGGTGTTCTCCGATGTTTCGTTCGTCACAGAAGCGCCAGACAACTTTTAACGCATGGATGTTGTGTATTTGAGTAGAATCAAGGTTTTTTATACATTTGCATCGAGCTGTGATCTCAGAAACGCGCCAAACACGAGATATTACGATTTCGGTGTTCTTTCATATGTCGTTCGCTGCAGCGGTCCCAGACAACTTTTAACGCATGGATGTTATGTATTTGAGTAGAATGAAGGTTTTTGATACATATACATCGAGCTGTGATCTCAGAAGAGCTCGAAACACGCGATATCTCGATTTCGGTGTTCTTCAATTTTTCGTTCGTTGCAGAAGCGCCAGACCACTTTTAACGCATGGATGTGGTGTATTTGAGTAGAATGAAGGTTTTTGCTCTTTTACACTTAGCTGTGATCTCAGAAACGCTCGAAACACGTGTTATCACGATTTTGGTGTTCTTCAATGTTTCGTTCGTTACAACGGTACCAGACGACTTTTAACGCATGGATGTGTTGTATTTGAGTAGAATGAAGGTTTTTGATACATATACATCGAGCTGTGATCTCAGAAGAGCTCGAAACACGCGATATCTCGATTTCGGTGTTGCTCAAAGTTTCGTTCGCTTCAGCGGTGCGAGACAACGTTTAATGTATGGATGTTATGTATTTGAGTCGAGTGAATGGTTTTGATGCATTTACATCGAGCTGTGATCTCAGACACGCTCAAAACACGCGCTATATCGACTTCGGTGTTCTTCAATGTTTGGTTCGCTTCAGCGGTGCCAGACAACTTTTAACGCATGGATGTTGTGTATTTGAGTAGAATGAAGGTTTTTGATACATTTACATCGACCTGTGAAGTCAGATACGCTCGGAACACGAGATATAACGATTTTGGTGTTCTTCGATGTTTCGTTCGTCACAGAAGTGCCAGACAACTTTTAACGCATGGATGTTGTGTATTTGAGTAGAATGAAGCTTTTTTTACATTTACATCGAGCTGTGATCTCAGAAACGCTCCAAACACGAGATATCTCGATTTCGGTGTTCTTTCATGTGTCGTTCGCTTCAGCGGTCCCAGACAAATTTTAACGCATGGATGTTATGTATTTGAGTAGAATGAAGGTTTTTGATACATATACATCGAGCTGTGAAGTCAGATACGCTCGGAACACGAGATATCTCGATTTCGGTGTTCTTCAATTTTTCGTTCGTTGCAGAAGCGCCAGACCACTTTTAACGCATGGATGTGGTGAATTTGAGTAGAATGATTGTTTTTGCTCTTTTACAACTTGCTGTGATTTCAGAAACGCTCAAAACACGCGATATAACGATTTCGGTGTTCTTCGATGTTTCGTTCATTACAGCGGTGCCAGACAACTTTTAACGCATAGATGTATTGTATTTGAGTAGAATGAATGTTTTTGATACATTTACAACGCGTTGTGATCTCAAAAACGCTCGAAACACGATATATAACGATTTCGGTGTTTTTCGATGTTTCGTTCGATACAGAAGCGCCAGACAAATTTTAACGCATGGATGTTGTGTATTTGAGTAGAATGAAGGTTTTTGATACATTTTCATCGAGCTGTGATCTCAGACACGCTCGAAACACGCGATATCTCGATTTCAGTGTTCTTCAATTTTTCGTTTGTTGCAGAAGCGCTAGACCACTTTTAACGCATGGATGTGGTGTATTTGAGTAGAATGAAGGTTTTTGCTCTTTTACACCTTGCTGTGATCTCAGAAACGCTCGAAACACGTGATATCACGATTTCGGTGTTCTTCAATGTTTCGTTCGTTACAACGGTACCAGACGACTTTTAACGCATGGATGTTGTGTATTCGAGTAGAATCAAGGTTTTTGATACATATACATCGAGCTGTGATCTCAGAAGAGCTCGAAACACGCGATATCTGGATTTCGGTGTTGCTCAAAGTTTCGTTCGCTTCAGCGGTGCGAGACAACGTTTAATGTATGGATGTTATGTATTTGAGTCGAGTGAATGGTTTTGATGCATTTACATCGAGCTGTGATATCAGACACGCTCGAAACACGCGATACATCGATTTCGGTGTTCCTCGATGTTTGGTTCGCTTAAGCGGTATCAGACAACTTTTAACGCATGGATGTTGTTTATTTGAGTAGAATGAAGGTTTTTGATACATTTACAACGCGTTGTGATCTCAAAAACGCTCGAAACACGATATATAACGATTTCGGTGTTCTTCGATTTTTCGTTCGTTACAGAAGCGCCAGACAACTTTTAACGCATGGATGTGTTGTATTTGAGTAGAATGAAGGTTTTTGATACATTTACATCGAGCTGTGATCTCAGAAACGCTCGAAACACGTGATATCACCATTTCGGTGTTCTTCAATGTATCGTTCGTTACAACGGTACCAGACGACTTTTAACGCATGGATGTGTTGTATTTGAGTAGAATGAAGGTATTTGATACATACACATCAAGCTGTGATCTCAGACAAGCTCGAAACACGCGATATCTCGATTTCGGTGTTGCTCAAATTTTCGTTCGCTTCAGCGGTGCGAGACAACGTTTAATGTATCGATGTTATGTATTTGAGTCGAGTGAATTATTTTGATGCATTTACATCGAGCTGTGATCTCAGACACGCTCGAAACACGCGATATCTCGATTTCGGTGTTCTTCGATGTTTCATTCGTTACAGCGGTACCAGACGACTTTTAACGCATGGATGTGTTGTATTTGAGTAGAATGAAGGTTTTTGATACATATACATCGAGCTGTGATCTCAGAAGAGCTCGAAACGCGCAATATCTCGATTTTTGTGTTCTTCAAGGTTTCGTTCGTTGCAGAAGCGCCGGACCACTTTTAACGCATGGATGTGGTGTATTTGAGTAGAATGAAGGTTTTTGCTCTTTTACACATAGCTGTGATCTCAGTAACGCTCAAAACAGGCGATATCACGATTTCGGTGTTCTTCGATGTTTGGTTCGTTACAGCGGTGCCAGACAACTTTTAACGCATGGATGTTGTGTATTTGAGTAGAATCAAGGTTTTTTTATACATTTGCATCGAGCTGTGATCTCAGAAACGCTCCAAACACGAGATATCTCGATTTCGGTGTTCTTTCATGTGTCGTTCGCTGCACCGGTCCCAGACAACTTTTAACGCATGGATGTGTTGTATTTGAGTAGAATGAAGGTTTTTGATACATATACATCGAGCTGTGATCTCAGAAGAGCTCGAAACACGCGATATCTCGATTTCGGTGTTGCTCAAAGTTTCGTTCGCTTCAGCGGTGCGAGACAACGTTTAATGTATGGATGTTATGTATTTGAGTCGAATGAAGGTTTTTGAGACATTTACATCGAGCTGTGATCTCAGAAACGTTCGAAACACGCGATATCACGATTTCGGTATTCTTCAAAGTTTCGGTCGTTGCAGAAGCGCCAGACCACTTTTAACGCATGGATGTGGTGTATTTGAGTAGAATGAAGGTTTTTGCTCTTTTACACCTTGCTGTGATCCCAGAAACGCTCGAAACACGTGATATCACGATTTCGGTGTTCTTCAATGTTTCGTTCGTTACAACGGTACCAGACGACTTTTAACGCATGGATGTTGTGTATTTGAGTAGAATCAAGGTTTTTGATACATATACATCGAGCTGTGATCTCAGAAGAGCTCGAAACACGCGATATCTCGATTTCGGTGTTGCTCAAAGTTTCGTTCGCTTCAGCGGTGCGAGACAACGTTTAATGTATGGATGTTATGTATTTGAGTCGAGTGAATGGTTTTGATGCATTTACATCGAGCTGTGATATCAGACACGCTCGAAACACGCGTTATCACGATTTCGGTGTTCTTCAATGTTTCGTTCGTTACAACGGTGCCAGACAACTTTCAACGCATGGATGTGGTGTATTTGAGTCGAATGAAGGTTTTTGATACATTTACATCGACCTGTGAAGTCAGATACGCTCGGAACACGAGATATAACGATTTTGGTGTTCTTCGATGTTTCGTTCGTCACAGAAGCGCCAGACAACTTTTGACGCATGGATGTTGTGTATTTGAGTAGAATCAAGGTTTTTTTATACATTTGCATCGAGCTGTGATCTCAGAAACGCTCCAAACACGAGATATCTCGATTTCGGTGTTCTTTCATGTGTCGTTCGCTGCACCGGTCCCAGAAAACTTTTAACGCATGGATGTGATGTATTTCAGTAGAATGAAGGTTTTTGATACATTTACATCGAGCTGTGATCTCAGAAGAGCTCGAAACACGCGATATCTCGATTTCGGTGTTCTTCAATTTTTCGTTCGTTGCAGAAGCGCCAGACCACTTTTAACGCATGGATGTGGTGTATTTGAGTAGAATGAAGGTTTTTGCTCTTTTACACTTAGCTGTGATCTCAGAAACGCTCGAAACACGTGATATCACGATTTCGGTGTTCTTCAATGTTTCGTTCGTTACAACGGTACCAGACGACTTTTAACGCATGAATGTTGTGTATTTGTGTAGAATCAAGGTTTTTGATACATATACATCGAGCTGTGATCTCAGAAACGCTCGAAACACGCGATATCACGATTTCGGTGTTCTTCAATGTTTCGTTCGTTACAACGGTACCAGACCACTTTTAACGCATGGATGTGGTGTATTTGAGTAGAACGAAGGTTTTTGATACATTTACATCGAGCTGTGATCTCAGACGCGCTCGAAACAGGCGATATCTCGATTTCGGTGTTCTTCAATTTTTCGTTCGTTGCAGAAGCGCCAGACCACTTTTAACGCATGGATGTGGTGTATTTGAGTAGAATGAAGGTTTTTGCTCTTTTACACCTAGCTGTGATCTCAGAAACGCTCGAAACACGTGATATCACGATTTTAGTGTTCTTCGATGTTTCGTTCATTACAGCGGTGCCAGACAACTTTTAACGCATGGATGTTGTGTATTTGAGCAGAATGAATGTTTTTGATACATTTACAACGCGTTGTGATCTCAAAAACGCTCGAAACACGATATATAACGATTTCGGTGTTCTTCGATGTTTCGTTCGTTACAGAAGCGCCAGACAACTTTTAACGCATGGATGTGTTGTATTTGAGTAGAATGAAGGTTTTTGATACATTTACATCGAGCTGTGATCTCAGAACCGCTCGAAACACGCGTTATCACGATTTCGGTGTTCTTCAATGTTTCGATCGTTACAACGGTGCCAGACAACTTTCAACGCATGGATGTGGTGTATTTGAGTAGAATGAAGGATTTTGATACATATACATCGAGCTGTGATCTCAGAAGAGCTCGAAACACGCGATATCTCGATTTCGGTGTTGCCCAAAGTTTCGTTCGCTTCAGCGGTGCGAGAAAACGTTTAATGAATGGATGTTATGTATTTGAGTCGAGTGAATGGTTTTGATGCATTTACATCGAGCTGTGATCTCAGACACGCTCGAAACACGCGATATATCGACTTCGGTGTTCTTCGATGTTTGGTTCGCTTCAGCGGTGCCAGACAACTTTTAACGCATGGATGTTGTGTATTTGAGTAGAATGAATGTTTTTGATACATTTACAACGCGTTGTGATCTCAAAAACGCTCGAAACACGATATATAACGATTTCGGTGTTCGTCGATGTTTCGTTCGTTACAGAAGCGCCAGACAACTTTTAACGCATGGATGTGTTGTATTTGAGTAGAATGAAGGTTTTTGATACATTTACATCGAGCTGTGATCTCAGACACGCTCGAAACACGCGATATCTCGATTTCGGTGTTCTTCAATTTTTCCTTCGTTGCAGAAGCGCCAGACCACTTTTAAAGCATTGATGTGGTGTATTTGAGTAGAGTGAAGGTTTTTGCCCTTTTACATCGACCTGTGAAGTCAGATACGCTCGGAACGCGAGATATAACGATTTTGGTGTTCTCCGATGTTTCGTTCGTCACAGAAGCGCCAGACAACTTTTAACGCATGGATGTTGTGTATTTGAGTAGAATCAAGGTTTTTTATACATTTGCATCGAGCTGTGATCTCAGAAACGCGCCAAACACGAGATATTACGATTTCGGTGTTCTTTCATATGTCGTTCGCTGCAGCGGTCCCAGACAACTTTTAACGCATGGATGTTATGTATTTGAGTAGAATGAAGGTTTTTGATACATATACATCGAGCTGTGATCTCAGAAGAGCTCGAAACACGCGATATCTCGATTTCGGTGTTCTTCAATTTTTCGTTCGTTGCAGAAGCGCCAGACCACTTTTAACGCATGGATGTGGTGTATTTGAGTAGAATGAAGGTTTTTGCTCTTTTACACTTAGCTGTGATCTCAGAAACGCTCGAAACACGTGTTATCACGATTTTGGTGTTCTTCAATGTTTCGTTCGTTACAACGGTACCAGACGACTTTTAACGCATGGATGTGTTGTATTTGAGTAGAATGAAGGTTTTTGATACATATACATCGAGCTGTGATCTCAGAAGAGCTCGAAACACGCGATATCTCGATTTCGGTGTTGCTCAAAGTTTCGTTCGCTTCAGCGGTGCGAGACAACGTTTAATGTATGGATGTTATGTATTTGAGTCGAGTGAATGGTTTTGATGCATTTACATCGAGCTGTGATCTCAGACACGCTCAAAACACGCGCTATATCGACTTCGGTGTTCTTCAATGTTTGGTTCGCTTCAGCGGTGCCAGACAACTTTTAACGCATGGATGTTGTGTATTTGAGTAGAATGAAGGTTTTTGATACATTTACATCGACCTGTGAAGTCAGATACGCTCGGAACACGAGATATAACGATTTTGGTGTTCTTCGATGTTTCGTTCGTCACAGAAGTGCCAGACAACTTTTAACGCATGGATGTTGTGTATTTGAGTAGAATGAAGCTTTTTTTACATTTACATCGAGCTGTGATCTCAGAAACGCTCCAAACACGAGATATCTCGATTTCGGTGTTCTTTCATGTGTCGTTCGCTTCAGCGGTCCCAGACAAATTTTAACGCATGGATGTTATGTATTTGAGTAGAATGAAGGTTTTTGATACATATACATCGAGGTGTGATCTCAGAAGAGCTCGAAACACGCAATATCTCGATTTCGGTGTTCTTCAATTTTTCGTTCGTTGCAGAAGCGCCAGACCACTTTTAACGCATGGATGTGGTGTATTTGAGTAGAATGAAGGTTTTTGCTCTTTTACACTTAGCTGTGATCTCAGAAACGCTCGAAACACGTGTTATCACGATTTCGGTGTTCTTCAATGTTTCGTTCGTTACAACGGTACCAGACGACTTTTAACGCATGGATGTGTTGTATTTGAGTAGAATGAAGGTTTTTGATACATATACATCGAGCTGTGATCTCAGAAGAGCTCGAAACACGCGATATCTCGATTTCGGTGTTGCTCAAAGTTTCGTTCGCTTCAGCGGTGCGAGACAACGTTTAATGTATGGATGTTATGTATTTGAGTCGAGTGAATGGTTTTGATGCATTTACATCGAGCTGTGATCTCAGACACGCTCGAAACACGCGATATCTCGATTTCGGTGTTCTTCGATGTTTGGTTCGCTTCAGCGGTGCCAGACATCTTTTAACGCATGGATGTTATGTATTTGAGTCGAATGAAGGTTTTTGAGACATTTACATCGAGCTGTGATCTCAGAAGAGCTAGAAACACGCGATATCTCGATTTCGGTGTTCTTCAATTTTTCGTTCGTTGCAGAAGCGCCAGACCACTTTTAACGCATGGATGTGGTGTATTTGAGTAGAATGAAGGTTTTTGATACATTTACATCGAGCTGTGATCTCAGACGCGCTCGAAACAGGCGATATCTCGATTTCGGTGTTCTTCAATTTTTCGTTCGTTGCAGAAGCGCCAGACCACTTTTAACGCATGGATGTGTTGTATTTGAGTAGAATGAAGGTGTTTGATACATTTACATCGAGCTGTGATCTAAGACACGCTCGAAACACGCGATATCTCGATTTGGGTGTTCTTCAATGTTTTGTTCGTTACAATGGTGCCAGACAACTTTTAACGCATGGATGTGGTGTATTTGAGTAGAATGAAGGTTTTTGATACATTTACATCGAGCTGTGATCTCAGACGCGCTCGAAACAGGCGATATCTCGATTTCGGTGTTCTTCAATTTTTCGTTCGTTGCAGAAGCGCCAGACCACTTTTAACGCATGGATGTGTTGTATTTGAGTAGAATGAAAATGTTTGATACATTTACACCGAGCTGTGATCTCAGAAACGCTCGAAACACGCGATATAACGATTTCGGTGTTCTTCGATGTTACGTTCATTACAGCGGTGCCAGACAACTTTTAACGCATGGATGTTGTGTATTTGAGTAGAATGAATGTTTTTGATACATTTACAACGCGTTGTGATCTCAAAAACGCTCGAAACACGATATAAAACGATTTCGGTTTTCGTCGATGATTCGTTCGTTACAGAAGCGCCAGACAACTTTTAACGCATGGATGTGTTGTATTTGAGTAGAATGAAGGTTTTTGATACATTTACATCGAGCTGTGATCTCAGAAACGTTCCAAACACGAGATATCTCGATTTCGGTGTTCTTTCATGTGTCGTTCGCTGCAGCGGTCCCAGACAACTTTTAACGCATGGATGTGTTACGTCCGATGTAACAAATTATTAAATTGCCCTATTTTAGACCTTAGCAACGGCTAATTGGTCTGGGGTCTGGGCAGAACGATTTGATAAAATGATTTCTATTTTCTTGTAAACTGCGAATCGAGGGTCGGTTTCTGGAATATGCTTTGATTTGAGGAATCTAATTATTACTTCTATTTTCTCGAGTTTATAAACCACACTAGGGGTAAAGTTAATATTGAGGGATTCCAAATATTCGCTAGTCATATATCCATGGGAATTATTCCTTGAGTAACCGTTAAGTTCTGAATTCAGTTTCCTCAAATAATTCTTTCTACCCCCGGATCGAGACTTACCCATTTAATTGGAGTTAACAAATTATGATGTGAGAATTAATTCCAGAGGTCAGAGAGATCGCGGAGGTCCGCGCAAAACTCTGGGCTCTTGGAATTAGCCTGACGATTAAGAATTCGTGGTGGTCCGCGCAATACTCAATGTCCTAAAAATTGTTTTAGAGAATTCGCGGGGGTCCGCGCAATACTCTTTGTGTTTGGTAACCAAGACAGGACTTCGAGAATTCGCGGTGGTCCTCGCAACACTCTAGTCTGTCGAGTAAGAAAATATATGTGTGAGTGTGTGTGTGTGAGAGACTCAGAGAATTCGCGGTTGTCCGCGCAAGACTCTGAGTTTTCAGGGAATTGAAAAAGACTTAAAGAAATCGCGGTGGTCCGCGCAAGACTCTAAACTTTTCCAGTGGGTTGGTGAAAATTTCGAAGTCGACGTAATTCTTACCACACTATTTAATTTAGTGTCTGCAATACAATTCCTTCGGAGAGGTTGGTTGAGCTTTAAGAATCTTAGAACTCACGAAAAATACAAAAATCGCTCCTTAAATACTAGTCGAGTCGCGTGTTAAACCTATAGGACCGTTGGAGAGGGCAACTTCTTCGGACCCTTATTGGCCCAAAAGGTCCCCGTCTCCCACTTTCCAATGTCACACAGAATTTTCCTATGTCTTAGCGTAAGTCTAGCGTTCGGAGGGGTTGGCGGGGGTGAGTTTCTCTGCCCTAATTGGTTCTGACTCTCCATCTCCAACTTCCTCGAAGACGTGAGAGCGATTTTCCTTTGTTTTGACTCTGATGGTGGGCCTAACGCCTCCCTACTCCTCGACTACCCCTGTCGTCCCTCTCTGCCGACCCCGTGACGCAAGGCACCCTGCTTGGGTCGTGCAGCGGTGTGTGGAGGGTTGCATGTTTGCAGGCGCGCATTTTCTTGGGGATGTAACACCTCCCACCTTGTATTCAAATGTCATCAATGAAATAGATATAAGTTGACATTTGATTCTAAACTAAATTTATGAAAACATTTTTTTCTTTGGAAAACTTTGGTTTGGAAAATTTTGAATCGACTTAAATATTTAAATTATAACTAATTCGTGGGATATATATAGGTTTTTATTTTCAATCAATGCATGACGATCGTATTTGACGGAAGTTGATCACGTAGTTTGGTCAGTTACTCCTCAGTGAAAAGACGCCAATTGGTGACGATTGTTGTGGAGGGCTGTCGTCTTGGGCGGCGCGTGCTTGCAGTTCGATTATCTCCTGCGATTCCGTCGAGTCGATTGATTGAATCGGTGTTCCAGGTGGTCCGTTGATATTTCTTTTCAGATGTAGTAGGAGATGCGTGACTGAATCCCATATGGCTCCGATTAAAACCAGAGACCATCCATACACTGTATGCAAAGCATAGCCGTGAATTATCGTGTCCACGATTAATTTGATTGCTCGGACTAGAAAGATGATTCCGATGACCCCTGCACTTGCAGTCCCAAAGAACATGAATCGGCCCCAGATTGTGTCCCACACGGAGTCTGCGAGATTCTGCAGACCATCCGCGCCCAGCATGTTAGAAAATGCTAATCCTTGAGATTGGGTTGGCTGGCCAGATACTCCACGTGCAATGGTATTTAGGACTGCTGGTTTCTCAACAGGAAACATGATGTGATCCCGGAGTTTGTCGAGGTCCTCCTTTGTATATATTCCACTGTTTGCCAGGGAAGATGGACTCGTATATTTCCAGGTTGGTTTGGTCATCGGCTTGATGATGATAGGCGGTAAACTTTGAACCGGACCCGGTAAAAGTTTATACCACGAGTCAGCTAGATGATACTGCGTTGGTAGTAGGGCGTCACACGTAATTTCAATCCCCGCTTCCATGATGATATGTGTTCTCGGAGACAGGAATAGGCTTTGACTCCCTCTGGATACCGGTAGTTGATGAAAACAATGTTCCGTTCTTCTCACTTTGACATCGACTGGAATGCATTTGATGATATGCACGACCTCACCCGCGACGACTGCCATGTACCCTGGTCCTTTCATCAGATGATACGCGAATTCATCAGGTGATTGTGTTGCGATGATGAGGGCGTTCTTCAATACCTGCTGCTCAAGGTTGCACCGTTGCGTCAATACGTCGAGATACAATTGATTGATCTGCTTTCGGATGTGTTTTTCGACAAAAATGAATTTTGAGTTCATGTACGCGAATATATCTAAGTTTTGTACGGAAATCTTGGCGGTACCTTGATTACCGCATTGGAAAGCAGACCGGAAGATGAATTAACGTTAGGGTTAGTTAAAGGCAAATTGATCGACGAATATAAAAGAAGAAAAGGCGTGCCAGATTCAGAGGATTCAAGCTCAGCATTGAGAGCATCGCAAAGAAGGAATACAGACACAGAAGCCGAAAAATCGTGTTTCTTTTGTAAGAAAACGGGACACTACAAACAAGATTGTTTCAAATACAAAAAATGGAAAGCGAATAAGGACAAAAGAGAGAAAGCCAACGAGGCGAAGGATGATGAAGAGCGAGCGGGATCGGTTTGCTTCAGTGTTCATGAAGCCGCGAGTCAAAAGGATGCCTGGTACATCGATTCGGGTGCCACAAGTCACATGAGTAACAACGAAAGCTTCTTCAAATATCTGGATCGAAAGAAGATGCGAGAAGTAACGCTTGCCAACGGACAAGGTGCAAAAGTATTGGGAATCGGCACAGGTGAACTGCATTGCCTCAATGGAAAAAATGAAGCAGTCAAAGTAAGCATTAAAGATGTATTATATGTCCCAGATTTGACAGAAAATTTATTATCTGTGAAAAAACTCACAGAAGGGGGTCATACGGTACAGTTCAAAGGCGAACGATGCGAAATTTCTAAAGATAATATCGTGGTCGCCACAGCAAATTTATCATCTAATATGTATGCAATGAGAGTTCACCACAGAGCATTGGCAGTCAAAGGAAACGAGCATACAGCAGACTGTCAACACAGTTGGCACAGGAGGTTCGGCCATCGCCACCCTGAGGATGTTCAAAAGCTGGAGATGAAGAAGCTGGTGACGGGCTTAAAAATCAAGGATTGTGGAATCCGAGAAGTTTGCGAATGCTGTATCAAAGGAAAGATGTCGAAATGTCCAATACCAAAGGAAGCGACGACCAGAGCCGCATCCGTACTAGAATTAGTACACACAGATCTCTGTGGACCCATGCAGAATGCAACACCAAGCGGAAAAAGGTATTCAATGACAATGATTGATGATTACAGCCGATTTACAGAGGTGTATTTTCTAAGGTACAAGTCAGAGGCAGCGAAATGCATCAAGGATTACATCAGATACACCGAGAACAAGTTTGGAAAGAAAATCAAGGTCATCAGGTCGGACAACGGACGAGAATATGTCACCAAAGAGCTACAGGAATCGCTTACGGAAATGGGAATAAAAGTACAGTATACGGCGCCCTACTCACCCTTCCAAAACGGTGTGGCAGAGCGCAAAAACCGAACACTCATGGAAGCTGCAAGGTGTATGCTGATCGACGCAGGGATGGAGAAAAAATACTGGGCGGAGGCAGTCAACACGGCGTGCTATTTACAAAATATTTTACCGTCTAAAGCAGTTGATAAAACCCCATACGAGTTATGGAACAGCAGGAAACCCGACGTCGAACATCTACACATATTTGGATGCAAAGGATATGCCCATATTCCAAAGGAAAAACGGAGAAAGTTAGACGACAAAGCGACGTTGCTCATTTTTGTAGGATATTCAGCTGAATCAAAGGCCTACAGAATGCTGGACACAGGAACAAATAAAGTAATCATCAGTCGCGATGTCAGAGTCATCGAACACGATTTAAAGAAAGAAGACAAGAAAGAAGAAAAGAAGGACGACAAGGAGAGAACCGAAGAAAAGAAGAGGAACGTTCAAACAACAGTCTCCGATATACCACTGCATGAGGAACAGGAAAATCGCTCCGAAGAGGTTGAAATAACTTTCGAAGACGAATTCGAAGACGAACAGTATCAAGAACTGGATAACGCAGTGGAAGAATTAGAAGAAACAGTGGATTTATCCGACGATTCGGTCCTAGAGCAGTCATTCCCAGCCGGCGACGAAGAATATATTTTTCCCTGCAACGCTGGTGGTCTCGCCAATCAAGAGGCTCGAGTTTCGGATAGACGAACGAAAGGACAACCACCAGAGAGATTCGCGCCTAGCGCAAAAGTCGTAATGGAATACACAGAACCGAAAAGCAGAGCAGAAGCGCTGAACGGAGCCGACAAACATGAATGGATCGAGGCAATGTACGAAGAGATGAAATCGATGGAAGAAAATTCAACTTGGGAACTCACCACGTTGCCTGAAGGAAGAAAAGCCATCGGTTGTAAATGGGTATTCAAAAGAAAAAGAAACATCGTAACTGGATTGATAAAATACAAAGCGCGACTCGTAGCGCAAGGTTTCAGCCAGAAATACGGAACAGACTACGACGAAGTGTTTGCACCGGTCGTAAGAGCAACAACGCTGCGCTTGCTGCTCGCGATTGCAACACAACGAAAACTGAAGATACATCATTTCGATGCGAAGACGGCATTCCTTAACGGAGAGTTGACAGAGACGATTTATATGAAGCAACCGGAAGGATTCGTCAACGCAAAGAAAGAATTAGTCTGTAAACTTAACAAGAGCATATATGGACTAAAACAGGCTGCAAAATCGTGGAATGAAAAACTCAATGCAGCCCTCATCAAGTTAGAATTTCAACAGAGCATATCAGACCCTTGTCTGTACTCCAAAACCACCTCGAAGGGCGTCCAGTACGTAGCGGTGTATGTCGATGACCTTCTGATCGCTGATGAGAACGAGGACGAAATACGAAACACAGCTGATGGACTCGAAGAAGAATTCACGCTCACGAGACTTGGTGAATTGAAGAATTATCTTGGAATAAATATCGAAAGAGACTCAAAAGGGGTTTTCTACATGGATCAAGCGGACTACATCCAGAAAATCGTCGATAGATTTGGACTACAGGACGCAAAAGTATCCAAAACACCCCTAGACACTGGATACCTAAAAATTGCCCGCGATGGAAAGGCGATGGTCAACGGAGAGAAATATCAGAAACTCATCGGAGCTCTCCTGTACGTAGCGACTCACACGCGACCCGACGTGGCAGCAAGTGTATCGATATTGAGTCAAAAGGTCAAACATCCGACTGAAACTGATTGGAACGAAGCAAAAAGAATTGTCAGATACCTAAAGGGTACAAAACAATTCAGATTAAAACTGACAAGCAACAAGAAAGGGCTTGAAGTGTACACAGACGCAGATTGGGCAGAGGATAGGAGCGACAGCAAGTCACACAGCGGATTCGTATTTTTATACAATGGAGGAGCAATCGCATGGGCTTGTAGAAAACAAACATGCACAGCTTGGTCGAGCTGCGAAGCCGAATACATCGCTATAGCAGAAACGAGCAGAGAGCTATTGTGGTTACGAAGATTACTCGAAGACTTCGGAATAGAGCAGACACGGCCAATCCGAATGTACGAGGACAATCAGAGCGCAATCAAGCTGGTAAAAAATGGGGAGTCGAGAAACAAAACAAAGCACGTAGACGTGAAATATCATTTCGTGACAGATCTAGTCACAAAGAAAATCATCGAAATACAATACTGTCCGACAGACGAGATGATAGCCGATATGATGACAAAGCCACTTGGAGCCGTGAAGCTGAAAAAACACCGAGAAGGATGTCAACTAGTGGATATCGAACGTAGCATCGATTAAAGGCGCATAATCGTTGAGGAGGGGTGTTGGAAAAACAGCCAAAATGAGCAACGATTTTGCGACGCATTGCGCATCCCGACGCGCGGGCGATGGGCGGATTCGCGCATGCGCGGCGCTTGTATACTCTCTCACTCACTGCTCTCTTATAGCTGTACCACCACGTGTTAAAATGTGAATTATATTTCTAATCTTTTCCTTAAATCTGTGTGCCAAATTTATTTACCAAACCTCGTACGGTGTTCCTGACTCCTATAATAACCAACAGTAATGATTCCCAAAAAGTCTGTCCACCTTCAAAATCTATGCAATTTTGACTCGTTAATAGGCACGTCGTTCCCGATCTTAAATTAATTCTATTCGAATTCAGGTTCGCAGTTGCGTCGTATTCCATTAGTGTAATTTTGACTGATCCTTGCACTACCACGTCATCCCAGCTTCCGTACGGATCAGAATACTGTGATCCGTGGCAGGTACCATCATTTTTTAGAGATCCAGCCAAAGTCATACTGCGAGTTGCGGTTTGGTTTTTGCGAACTTCGGTAATGAGAGCGTTTCCAATTCTGAAAATTCCGGTTGTGTGCAAATTTTGACAAGCGTCACGAGATAAATCTAATAAATATTCTAACTGACCGTGGGCTACGATTGACACGTGTGAACTCATTCCGCAATGGTAAATGACTCGGTGCAATTCCACTTTACATTGAGTGACTCGACTGTGTGTGAATTCATTGAGTTGCAGTAGCTGGACGTAAATCGGTTCTACAGTAACCTCAGGATTTGGGATGTCACAGTCGCCCACATCGATCAGTGATAGTGTCGTTATATTTAAATTTGATGATCCACAATCATAGCCTACGATTGCTGTTGTGTGAACTACAGTCCACAGCAATAACACCAGGGCCAACATGCCCTTCGTCATGGTGTTATTTGTTTTCGAACTACTGATATATATCTATATTTTGATATTCTATATGACTTATAAATATTGCTCGATTTTTATCACTCCTTTATCTCTTTCTCTCTCTCTCTCCTGTACCTCCTTCGCCCCCCTTTTTTTGCTGAAAATAAAAGAATTTATTTATTTGTTTGGCATTACCGATTTTAAATTCTTTTGAGGTGTTATGTAAGAAAGTCGCAATCTGTTAATGTTTACTACTCGAGTTTTGTTTTTTATTTGAATTTTAATATTGCCTTTTTCGTTTACTTCTAAAACCTCGTGAGGGCCAGTATAATGGTCCTCCAATTTTACAGGCTTAGGCCCTTTCTGAAGGAAAACGAAATCTCCAACTTTCAATGTTTGTGGCTTTATTTTGCGATCATAAAATGCTTTGGACTTTACTTTTGCAGTGATCAAATTTTCTCGTGCCAAATTTTGAAGTTCGTGTAGTCGAGTTACTAACTGCGTCAAATAATCACTTTAGGTAGATTCTTGTTCAATTGGTGGATCGTTTTAAGGTATTCTTGCCAATTTTCCGAATACTAATTCAAAGGGTGTATGCTTGGTTCCTTCGTGAGTACTTGTGTTGTAAGAAAAGGTTGCAAGCTCCAACCATTCATCCCATTCTTGGTCTTGGTTAGCAAATTGTTTTAAATATTCCCCGAGTACATGATGTGATCTTTCAATGGAGCCGTTCGATTGTGGGTGGAATGCAGTAGTCTTAAACTGCTGAATTTTGAATTGTTTTGCGAGACTTTTCATCACTTTGCTCAGAAAGTTACTACCTTGATCGGTTAAAACAGATCTTGGTGCTCCGAAAATGCAGATAAATCGTTTTACAAAAGCATTGCCAATCGTGGTTGCAGTTGCGTTTGGTAATGGTAGTGCCAATGAATATTTCGTTAATTGATCCTGGATAGTGAGTATATATTCATTGTCATCTTTTGTCTTAGCCAAAGGCCCGACAATATCCATCGCGACTTTATCGAATGCTGACTTCGGTGTGTCAGTAATTACCATCGGATTTTTATTTTTCACTCGAACTAGTTTTTTCAGTTGACAGGCTAGACAATTTCGAATAAATCGTTGGACATCCACTTTGATATTTTCCCAGTAATAACGTTGTCTGATCCTACTATAAGTTTTTGACACTCCCTTGTGTCCACCGATAGCAGAAGAATGCATTTCCTTGATAACGTCGTTTCGTTTGTTTGATTCTACGTATTGTATGGCTCCAGTACATATAATGAATTTGACAGTTAGTGTTTCACTGATATCGCATAAATAATTTCTTACGATTTGCCAATCTACTGTCTCTACCTCGTTTGATTTTGCGATACTGACTATTTTCAAATTTCTTTCTTTTAAAATTTCGGTCAGACTCCGTAATGTCTTTTCTATGTCTGACATTACTACTGACAATCCTTCCGAGAATCGATGAATAGGCAATGCAATATGAAGTCTATTTTTATGTTCTTTTACTTGAACTACTCCCGATTTTTAATTTTCAAACTTCGGAAAATTATTGCACTCTTTTAATTGTCGTGATCCAATGTCGCATGGTTCACCATCTTCATAAAGGAAGTAAGCGTAATTATCTTTTCTCATGAATAGTTGATCTTTGGATATTAGCAAATTTCGTGGATACCGTATTTTCCCGATTTTGTCATGCTCATCTATCTCTGGATTTTCTTTTTCCTCTTCTTCATTCTCATCCTCTTGCTCATCTTCTTCGCTATCACTTTCTTCTTCACTCGATTGACTTTTTATTTCATCGTAACATACTGGACTCGAATTCTTCTGTTCCTCTGTTGGCTTTATCTTGACATCAATTTTTTTCTTTACCTTGGCTGCGACTTCTAATTGTTTATTCAATTCATCGCTTAGCCTCTGAGGTTTCGTTCTATTTCGCGTACTCCTTCTCAGCTGTGTTTCACTCTCTTTTAAATTCAGGTTTTTGTGTATAATTGCTTGAGTTGACGATTTTTCAGTTTGTTGAAGCGCTAAAACCCCTTGTAAATTTACTGGATTACGGGACAAAGCGTCCGCGTTGACGTTCATTTTACCCGCTTTATAAATTATCTCAAATTCGTGATCTTTCAACTTGAATCTCCATTTTGAAACACGGGTTGTCGGATCTTTCGAAGTTCTGAACCAAAGCAATGGTTTGTGATCGGTAATTATTGTAAATTTCCTTCCGTAAATGTATGGATGGAATTGTTTGACACAATAGACTATAGCGAGTGCCTCTCTTTCGTACACCTCATACTTTTTTTCAGCGTCGTTGAGAGTTCGTGAAACATAGTGAATCGGTAAGTCTTTTCCTATCTCACCCTGAGAGAGTATGCCTCCGATTGCATACCCTGACGCGTCGGTTGTGATTAGAAAGGGTTATGTGAAATCTGGATGTCTGAGAATCGGTTCCGTACATAAAATTCCAATCAATTCCTTGAAAGCTGACTGTTCTTTTTCTCCCCATATGAATAAAGCGTCCTTTTTTAAAAGATTCGTGATAGGTTTTGCAATTTTTGAATAGCCTTTGATGAACCGGCGATAATACCCTGTTAGTCCTAAGAATTGCCTTACTCCTTTCACATTTCTCGGAACCGGATAATCTCTTACCGCCTCGATTTTCTTTGGGTCTGGTTTAATACCATCCTCCATTATCAGATGCCCAAGATAAGTTACCTCCTTGCGTAAAAATTCACACTTATCTGGTTGCAATATCAGATTTGCATCAGCGAGTCGATCTATTAACTTTTTATATTTGATTTTGTGCTCTTCGAGGGAGGACGCGTATATGACTACATCATCTAAATATACAAAAAGTTCTTCTCCTTGTAGTCCGCATAATACGCGATCCATTAGTCTCTGAAACGTTGCTGGTGCATTTTTCAACCCAAAGGGCATTCGAGAAAATTCATAATGACCGAATGGTGTTGAAAAAGCGGTTTTATGGGAGTCCTCGGGTTTGACGTTAATATGGTGAAAACCCGACGCGAGATCAAATACCGAAAAGTATTTTGCTCCTCCGAGTTGGTCGAGTATGTCCGTTATATTTGGCAATGGGTAGGAATCCCCGATAGTTTTTTCATTCAACTCGCGAAAATCTAAGACCATTCTCCATCGTTTATTGCCTTTGGAGTCTGGTTTTTTTGGAACAATCCAAACCGGACTGTTGTACGGCGATTGGGAAGATTTAATTATGCCTCCGTCATAAAGTTCCCTAACCTGCCGCGTGATCTCTTCTTTGTGAACGGGTGGATAACGATATTGACGAGTGTTTATAGGGCGCTCGTCGATTGTTGTGATGGGGTGTTCTATCTTTGTAGTCGCCCCTAGTTTTTCTCCAGGAATGTGGAAATGTTCCGCACTTTCCTGTAATAAATCGTCGACACTCTCTGTTTCCTCGCCATTTAAATGGTCAAGGCGGAGCAGACTCTTTACTTTTTGTACACGATTGTCCTGGTCGGCATTTTGCGCGATTGCCAGGCAGAGCGTGCTTGATTTTGAGGATTCAGTGGATTTAGTAGATTTTGTGGATTTAGTGCATTTAGTGGAATCTTTTGATTTTGGGAATTTATACTCTTCGAATACTTGAAGAGTCAGAGTAGGGACTTCGATTTGAATATCCTCTTCTCTTGTGTTATATACTTTGGTGTACGCGACGCCTTGTATATTTTTTACGAGTGCCTTTCCGAAATAAATGTCTTTTCCGATTTCTAATTCTGGTAAATATCCTTCCGAAATTTCGTCGTTTTTAACTCTCACGTAAAACGTCGATATTGATCTGGCGGGAATGGTCACTACTTCGGGACTCGAGAATTTTAAATTGATGTCTTTCCAACTTAGGCAATGCCTTTTGCAATCGATTGCTGCTTTATATTTTTGAATAGATTCATTCCCCAAAATTCCTGCTTGTACGATTGGGAAATCGTCTGCTACGATATGAAAATCAACGGGACTTCCTAAAATATCTACCGAGAATGACCCTAAGGTTTCTACATGATTTTCGGTTATACCGCGCAGCTCTAAAATATCATGATTATCGATTTCTGACTCTGAATTGACGTATTCTTTTTTAATTCAATTTGGTTCTGAACCGGAATCGACTAAAAGTTCTACCGGATATTGCAGGTCTGCGGATTCGATTTTTACCGTTGGAGGTGAATAACGCTGTCTTAATTTAACATACGCTACTCGGATTCGTCGGAAGTTTGTTCCCTCTGCTTCACTATTAATGTCTTTTGTGGGGCTGGCTTGTTGGAAGTTTCCTGTTTCGCCCCGGAATTTGGGAGACTGTTCGGGTTTCCCTGTGCGCGTTGTCGGTTATTATATTCTCTGTTCCTACATTCGTCTATCGTGTGGCCCGGTTTTTTGCAGTACCGACACGATTTTGGGTCGGACGGCTTCGAGCTCTGAGGCGCGCTAGGCTCTTGAGCGGGCTGTTTATTGCCCTGCTGAGAGGGCCCGGCGGCCTGGTGTCTGTGCCAGCACGTAAGGGCTGTGTGGCACGGGCGCTGACATATCTGACACTTCACGGGGTTCGTCGAGACTGTGGATACAGTCTCTTTACGAGGCCCCGGTTTTTCCGCGCGCTGGTGCCTTCGGAGCTCGCTTATTGCCGTCTGTTTTCGGTCAATTTTTATTGCGTCTGTCCCGGCGTCTGTCAGCGTCTCGTACGTAATTTTCATCCTGAGCTGAATTTCTGGCTTGAGACCGTCTAGAAAACTTTCTATACATTCTTTTTCCGTCGACAATTTATCGTTTTCCGAAAGAACGCCGTCATTGGAACTTTTGTGCGTCTCTAAAATATGGTTTCCTACCTCACGAACCCGATTGATGAATTTAATGACGTCTTCATTTTCTAATTGTACTAACGTTCCAAGTTCACGACGAACTTGGTTGACGCTCCTCGCAGGTGAATATAAATCCTTTAAAAATTTTGTGAGGTCTGCTAATCTGTCGAATCTATATCCCTGTATCGATTTTTTTGCTTCACCTACTACCTTCGTTCTAATCAATTTGACGAGATTTTGTTCCGCGTTTTGGGGATGCATAACAAGGGCTTCCTCGCAACTTTCCACGAACTGATAAACGGGAATATTTTTTCCGTCGAATTTCACGACGACTTCGACTGCGTCCTTAAGGGACACTATTTGCGTATTTCCCAGAGGCATTTCGGGATTTTGTATTTCGTCTTCGGGTAAAGGGATGTTTTGAGAATTATCTAAATCTTCAGAATTCCCTGAATTTCTTGTTGTAGATGAGCCCTGAGAATTTTCCGGATTTTCCGATGAAGTTACTTCAACACCTCCGGTTGATTACCCTTTTTGCGGCGAATGCCCAATTGGCATGATTTAAAATCAAATCGTTATTTGTATCCCACCGCTGTCACCAAAAATGCATGTTACGTCCGATGTAACAAATTATTAAATTGCCCTATTTTAGACCTTAGCAACGGCTAATTGGTCTGGGATCTGGGCAGAACGATTTGATAAATTGATTTCTATTTTCTTGTAAAATGCGAATCGAGGGTCGGTTTCTGGAATATGCTTTGATTTGAGGAATCTAATTATTACTTCTATTTTCTCGAGTTTATAAACCACACTAGGGGTGAAGTTAATATTGAGGGATTCCAAATATTCGCTAGTCATATATCCATGGGAATTATTACTTGAGTAACCGTTAAGTTCTGAATTCAGTTTCCTCGAATAATTCTTTCTACCCCCGGATCGAGACTTACCCATTTAATTGGAGTTAACAAATTATGATGTGAGAATTAATTCCAGAGGTCAGAGAGATCGCGGAGGTCCGCGCAAAACTCTGGGCTCTTGGAATTAGCCTGACGATTAAGAATTCGCGGTGGTCCGCGCAATACTCTTTGTGTTTGGTAACCAAGACAGGACTTCGAGAATTCGCGGTGGTCCGCGCAAGACTCTAGTCTGTCTAGTAAGAAAATATATGTGTGAGGGTGTGTGTGTGAGAGACTCAGAGAATTCGCGGTTGTCCGCGCAAGACTCTGAGTTTTCAGGGAATTGGAAAAGACTTAAAGAAATCGCGGTGGTCCGCGCAAGACTCTAAACTTTTCCAGTGGGTTGGTGAAAATTTCGAAGTCGAAGTAATTCTTACCACACTATTTAATTTAGTGTCTGCAATACAATTCCTTCGGAGAGGTTGGTTGAGCTTTAAGAATCTTAGAACTCACGAAAAATACAAAAATCGCTCCTTAAATACTAGTCGAGTCGCGTGTTAAACCTATAGGACCGTTGGAGAGGGCAACTTCTTCGGACCCTTATTGGCCCAAAAGGTCCCCGTCTCCCACTTTCCAATGTCACACAGAATTTTCCTATGTCTTAGCGTAAGTCTAGCGTTCGGAGGGGTTGGCGGGGGTGAGTTTCTCTGCCCTAATTGGTTCTGACTCTCCATCTCCAACTTCCTCGAAGACGTGAGAGATTTTCCTATGTTTTGACTCTGATGGTGGGCCTAACGCCTCCCTACTCCTCGACTACCTCTGTCGCCCCTCTCTGCCGACCCCGTGACGCAGGGCACCCTGCTTGGGTCGTGCAGCGGTGTGTGGAGGGTTGCATGTTTGCAGGCGCGCATTTTCTTGGGGATGTAACAGATGTTATGTATTTGAGTCGAATTAAGGTTTTTGATACAGTTTCATCGAGCTGTGATCTCAGAAACGCTCGAAACACGCGATATAACGATTTCGGTGTTCTTCGATGTTTCGTTCGTTACAGAAGCGCCAGACAACTTTTAACGCATGGATGTGTTGTATTTGAGTAGAATGAAGGTTTTTGATACATTTACATCGAGCTGTGATTTCAGACACGCTCGAAACACGCGATATCTCGATTTCGGTGTTCTTCAATGTTTCGTTCGTTACAACGGTGCCAGACAACTTTCAACGCATGGATGTGGTGTATTTGAGTAGAATGAAGGTTTTTGCTCTTTTACACCTAGCTGTGATCTCAGAAACGCTCGAAACACGTGTTATCACGATTTCGGTGTTTTTCAATGTTTCGTTCGTTACAACGGTACCAGACGACTTTTAACGCATGGATGTGTTGTATTTGAGTAGAATGAAGGTTTTTGATACATATACATCGAGCTGTGATCTCAGACAAGCTCGAAACACGCGATATCTCGATTTCGGTGTTGCTCAAAGTTTCGTTAGCTTCAGCGGTGCGAGACAACGTTTAATGTAGTGATGTTATGTATTTGAGTCGAGTGAATGGTTTTGATGCATTTACATCGAGCTGTGATCTCAGACACGCTCGAAACACGCGATATCTCGATTTCGGTGTTCTTCGATGTTTGGTTCGCTTCAGCGGTGCCAGACAACTTTTAACGCATGGATGTTATGTATTTGAGTAGAATGAAGGTATTTCATACATTTACATCGACCTCTGAAGTCAGATACGGTCGGAACACGAGATATAACGATTTTGGTGTTCTTCGATGTTTCGTTCGTCACAGAAGCGCCAGACAACTTTTAACGCATGGATGTTGTGTATTTGAGTAGAATGAAGGTTTTTGATACATTTTCATCGAGCTGTGATCTCAGACACGCTCGAAACACGCGATATCTCGATTTCGGTGTTCTTCAATTTTTCGTTCGTTGCAGAAGCGCCAGACCACTTTTAACGCATGCATGTGGTGTATTTGAGTAGAATGAAGGTTTTTGCTCTTTTACACCTAGCTGTGATCTCAGAAACGCTCGAAACACGTGATATCACGATTTCGGTGTTCTTCAATGTTTCGTTCATTACAACGGTACCAGACGACTTTTCACGCATGGATGTGTTGTATTTGAGTAGAATGAAGGTTTTTGATACATATACATCGAGCTGTGATCTCTGACAAGCTCGAAACACGCGATATCTCGATTTCGGTGTTGCTCAAAGTTTCGTTCGCTTCAGCGGTGCGAGATAACGTTTAATATATGGATGTTATGTATTTGAGTCGAGTGAATGGTTTTGATGCATTTACATCGAGCTTTGATCTCAGACACGCTCGAAACACGCGATATCTCGATTTCGATGTTCTTCGATGTTTGGTTCGCTTCCGCTGTTACGTCAAAAGTGTCGTGGATTTTACTCGAGCGACAATTTTACACGTATTAGTGCGGTTCAGCGTGATTTACCCGTGCTCTGGTCAAGAAGGAAGGCTCCTCCCTATACCACATCTGACGAAGTACACTAAACGCGCAAGCTCTGTTTCGAGTCTAACCTTTCGGAAAATTACTCGGGGACGAGCAGCGAATGCTTCTCTAAAGGGAATTTGACTGAGGTCTGAGATGATGATGATGTGATGATGGCTCGAGACAATGCGCGCACGAAATTTCACCGATATAATTAAAAATTTCACTTACCCTTTTTGTGTTGAACTGGATGCTGATGTTGCAGATGGGAAGGACACGATCGTAAAGAAACTGTGACACTGAATTTAAGAATGCAACCGTCGAATTTTATGCGTAAAGCGAGGGAATTAAATAAACCGATTTTTCTCAACAAAGGATGGTAACATGTAATTAATCGTGATGATATTCACAAATATCGGCACCTCGTGGTGTAACTAAATTCAGAGTTCGGATGTACAAGTTTCTCAAAATACGAAGCGTGTGAAATTATAAAAATAAAATACAAAATTAGTCGAAGCCCGAGAATACAAAACTGTAGTCTTATTTAAGTCTATGAACTCCTAAGTCCTCGTTTAGGACAAAGGTTCGAATTACGAAAAAATGAAAATCTTAGCGAAGAACGGAATGGATCTAAGTCCGCAGACGGATTAAAATTCGATTATGATTGGAGCTCGAAATTTCCTAAGTCCGTGATACGATTTAAATGATTTTTTCCTAAGTCCGCGGTCGGACAGAAATTCGTCGTTAATTCGATTTTAAAGTTTCAGTCTATGCTCGGGCAGAGATTCGGTGTGGGCAGATCTAATTTTCGGGGCGCACTGTATACTTGTCGATACCTTTTTGTCTTTTTATATGATTGGGTCCTTTGTCTTTTGATTGAGCGATGGTAGGGGTAGTACCCACGTGATCTTCGACTCCCTATCTCATGTTAAAGGAGGACACCGCACTTTTCAGGTCGCGCGTGGCTCGCGCGTGCCTCCCGGCCTGTCCCTTGCCCTGGCTCCACATTTACGACTTCCTCTTTCGTCAATGTCTTCTCGATGTTTCGACCAGGTGTTTACGCTTTTCGTTGGAACGATTTTTTTGCCTTATTTGGACCTCTTCGCTTATAAGTTTATAAGTTTGCTATAGAATACATTATCTGAGTCCTTGCCGTGTTTTTTAAGTGGTTTCGCGGGCGACAAGAATGAATTCTTAACAAGATCGCGTTGACCCGGATTTGAATTTACAGACTGTAATTCTCGAATTTGTTGTTGAAACTTCATCTTCGCTTGTCGTTGCTAATACGCGTTGTTATAAATTTTGTATAAAATTGGAGCTCCATATTCTCGCGGGGCCGTATCTTAACTTTCTTAATTATTCAAGATTATGCGACGTCATCTGTATCTAACTGTGTGAATCCCAATTTTATAAACTGTTAAACCTTCCACCATTTTATTTATATTGTGACGAGGCGCTGGAACGCGCTCGTCGCAACGCGCGGAGTCTCCGCCGTGCGCGGCGGAATACGCTCCACGACGGCACTCGAGTCGAAAATTCGCACCTAGCAACGACGCGTTGACAAAGGATGGACAGTCTCGGGACGTTGGGTAGGGACCGCGGGGCGGGGACGCGGAAGACGGCCGAGCGAGATTTCGCTAGTATTCGGTCGATATTCGGCGTTTCCCCCACCACAACGCGTGGGGTCTCGCGTAACGCGCTCGAGCAATAGATCAGTCCGGCGCGGATCGTCTGAATGAGAGTAATTAGAGTACGACTGCGAGATTAGAGATTGTACCGAGCTTCTATCGGAGATAGAATCGCGCGCGCCGAGCGAGTGGTGAGACGACAGATTATTAGAAAGAATAATTGTGTTCGCGAGAAGCCGCGCGTGCGGAATAACGTCGGGACGATCTCCGGATCGAGAGGACACGAGCCGAGAGAGGCCGACGGGTGATAGGGCGAGGTCTGATCGCGAGTCGGCAGCGTGTCGAGCGAAAAGCCAAAGGTAGGCGAACGACGTACCTCACTTTAGGCCTTTTTGTACTGCGCGATCGAGGACCGAATTTCCCTCGTTAACTGTAGCTTGCGCTCGAGACTCGGCTCGACCGAAACGGGCTTTTCCGGGGAACAGTGATAATTCGCGGCGTCGAATAAATCGCGATCCTCGTCGCAGGCTCGTGCCACTCGATTTGTGAATGTAAAGACACGAGTGTAATATTTTTGAGTGACCGTTATTAAAGTTTTGTTTGTTATTTTAAACTCGAGTTTACCGAGTGCAACTCGGGCATTTATTTATTGAATTGAACGATTTACCTGAACTGTACCCCCCGCGACCCCGAGAACCACGACGGACATCGACAAGGTGAGGAATATTACCCCCGGTAGTCGGGGAAAAATAAATTGGCTACCTGGCGCTCAACACGAAGGGGAAGGATAATTTTGAGCGCTGAGTGTTGTACGCGGCGGTCGGCGACGGTATCCCGCGTTGCACCGGCGGCCCGTCACAATATTAACAAGTATCCTACCGAATGTTATAATTTTCCAAAGTTATTCATATCTAGGTGTACGGATCCCGATTTTATAAACTATTAATCCTTTTACCATTTTCTTATGTTAACAAATTATCCTACCGAATGTTATAACTTTTATAAGTTATCCGTTTTTATATGTATGAATCCTAATTTTATAAACTATTAATCCTTTTACCATTTTCTTATGTTAACAAATTATCCTACCGAATGTTATAACTTTTAAAAGTTATCCGTTTTTATATGTATGAATCCTAATTTTATAAACTATTAATCCTTTTACCATTTTCTTATGTTAACAAACTATCATGGTGAGTTATATAATTCTTAACAGTTGTTTATGGACAATTTTAGTCGTTTTTGCCTCCTTACTTTACGGGGCTCCGTCTTTTGAGTTCCAAAGGTTCCTTGAGACATTGATTATTTCGTCTTGTTGCATTCTCCTATTCTTCAATCTGTGCATTTACAGGGGTCTTCAAGAAAAACGGAAGAATAGTTTTAGTTATCTGGCCAGACTATAACTCCATTACGCACAAATCATGATTTCCGAGACGAAAAATGAAACAACGATTTTGGTGGAACGTAGGGCATTCACCCGGTGTTCTCATAATCTTCTAGCTATCAGGGCTAAGTAGATTTCTTTTATTTCCCTTTTTTGTAACCACAGGCGGGTTCGGCTGCAACGAGTGATCGAGGATCGTTAAGAGGCGTGGTAACGCAAGGCCAGCGGCTGACGGTCGATAACCGACCCGCCCAGTTGCCTCTAGTTTCGTCTATCGCCGCTCGCTGGAGTGGCGTAGGTGACTTTTTCTAGAGAGATTAGTGTTTTGAAAAATCGGGCCCTGTTGTACCATCATCCGCACTCTTTTACCTCGACAGACCCAGCGCTATCTGTTAACAGATATTGTAGTTTCCGGGGCCTGCAGGGACCGTTGCTCGTATAATTGTTTACCGAATGCCCCCTTTCGCCAGAAGTCTCGAAACCCATGACTGAACTAAGAGTTCGTTTGTGCGAATAGCGCGAAGTTACGGCCTGACGTAACACCGCGGTGCCAGACAACTTTTAACGCATGGATGTTGTGTATTTGAGTAGAATGAAGGTTTTTGATACATTTACATCGACCTGTGAAGTCAGATACGCTCGGAACACGAGATATAAAGACTTTGGTGTTCTTCGATGTTTCGTTCGTCACAGAAGCGCCAGACAACTTTTAACGCATGGATGTAGTGTATTTGAGTAGAATCAAGGTGTTTTTATACATTTGCATCGAGCTGTGATCTCAGAAACGCTCCAAACCCGAGATATCTCGATTTCGGTGTGCTTTCATGTGTCGTTCGCTGCAGCGGTCCCAGACAACTTTTAACGCATGGATGTTATGTATTTGAGTCGAATTAAGGTTTTTGATACATTTTCATCGAGCTGTGATCTCAGAAACGCTCGAAACACGCGATATCTCGACCTTCGGTGTTCTTCAAGGTTTCGTTCGTTGCAGAAGCGCCAGACCACTTTTAACGCATGGATGTGGTGTATTTGAGTAGAATGAATGTTTTTGATACATTTACAACGCGTTGTGATCTCAAAAACGCTCGAAACACGATATATAACGATTTCGGTGTTCTTCGATGTTTCGTTCGTTACAGAAGCGCCAGACAACTTTTAACGTATGGATGTGTTGTATTTGAGTAGAATGAAGGTTTTTGATACATTTACATCGAGCTGTGATCTCAGACACGCTCGAAACACGCGATATCTCGATTTCGGTGTTCTTCCATGTTTCGTTCGTTGCAGAAGCGCCAGACCACTTTTAACGCATGGATGTGGTGTATTTGAGTAGAATGAAGGTTTTTGCTCTTTTACACCTAGCTGTGATCTCAGAAACGCTCGAAACACGTGATATCACGATTTCGGTGTTCTTCAATGTTTCGTTCGTTACAACGGTACCAGACGACTTTTAACGCATGGATGTGTTGTATTTGAGTAGAATGAAGGTTTTTGATACATATACATCGAGCTGTGATCTCAGACAAGCTCGAAACACGCGATATTTCGATTTCGGTGTTGCTCAAAGTTTCGTTCGCTTCAGCGGTGCGAGACAACGTTTAATGTATGGATGTTATGTATTTGAGTCGAGTGAATGGTTTTGATGCATTTACATCGAGCTGTGATCTCAGACACGCTCGAAACACGCGATATCTCGATTTCGATGTTCTTCGATATTTGGTTCGCTTCCGCGGTGCAAGACAACTTTTAACGCATGGATGTTGTGTATTTGAGTAGAATGAAGGTTTTTGATACATTTACATCGACCTGTGAAGTCAGATACGCTCGGAACACGAGATATGACGACTTTGGTGTTCTTCGATGTTTCGTTCGTCACAGAAGCGCCAGACAACTTTTAACGCATGGATGTTGTGTATTTGAGTAGAATCAAGGTTTTTTTATACATTTGCATCGAGCTGTGATCTCAGAAACGCTCCAAACACGAGATATCTCGATTTCGGTGTTCTTTCATGTGTCGTTCGCTGCAGCGGTCCCAGACAACTTTTAACGCATGGATGTTATGTATTTGAGTCGAATTAAGGTTTTTGATACATTTTCATCGAGCTGTGATCTCAGAAACGCTCGAAACACGCGATATCTCGACTTTCGGTGTTCTTCAAGGTTTCGTTCGTTGCAGAAGCGCCAGACCACTTTTAACGCATGGATGTGGTGTATTTGAGTAGAATGAAGGTTTTTGCTCGTTTACACCTTGCTGTGATCTCAGAAACGCTCGAAACACGCGATATAACGATTTCGGTGTTCTTCGATGTTTCGTTCATTACAACGGTGCCAGACAACTTTTAACGCATGGATGTTGTGTATTTGAGTAGAATGAATGTTTTTGATACATTTACAATGCGTTGTGATCTCAAAAACGCTCGAAACACGATATATAACGATTTCGGTGTTCTCCGATGTTTCGTTCGTTACAGAAGCGCCAGACAACTTTTAACGCATGGATGTGTTGTATTTGAGTAGAATGAAGGTTTTTGATACATTTACATCGAGCTGTGATCTCAGACACGCTCGAAACACGCGATATCTCGATTTCGGTGTTCTTCAATTTTTCGTTCGTTGCAGAAGCGCCAGACCACTTTTAACGCATGGATGTGGTGTATTTGAGTAGAATGAAGGTTTTTGCTCTTTTACACCTAGCTGTGATCTCAGAAACGCTCGAAACACGTGTTATCACGATTTCGGTGTTCTTCAATGTTTCGTTAGTTACAACGGTACCAGACGACTTTTAACGCATGGATGTGTTGTATTTGAGTAGAATGAAGGTTTTTGATACATATACATCGAGCTGTGATCTCAGAAGAGCTCGAAACACGCGATATCACGATTTCGGTGTTCTTCAATGTTTCGTTCGTTACAACGGTACCAGACGACTTTTAACGCATGGATGTGTTGTATTTGAGTAGAATGAAGGTTTTTGATACATATACATCGAGCTGTGATCTCAGACAAGCTCGAAACACGTGTTATACCGCCAAAATCCGTTTTACGGGTTTTGGAAGCGATCTCGGTTAATGACCGAGAATATTTCCGGTAGTGGGTTATATGACCGATTAAGGGTTAGAACCCAAGTACACGAACCACGATGGTTATTATAAACCAAATAATTTATTAAAGTCAAACACAAATCAATATTCTCCAGTTACACTTGTTTTACAATAGTTATTAATTACCTTATTTATTGCTAACGATTCCTTGCTCGAATCTTAGCCGAAACCGTACTGCACAGTTCTGTGCCCAAATTGTATCTGCTGGAGTGACCACTCTCTGGTTCTTATATATCATTTGAGATTGGTCGCTTCAGCATTTTGCAACTTATCTTTCCTAATATTATGACCTACTAATTTACCGCCCCAATTCGGTGGTAAAACAGTACCGTGGAGCCGCATGCAGTGGAATGCATCGGGCCCCGAATCTGCTGACTGGGTCTTGCGACATGCGCCTGGCCGCAGCAATGCCCAGCAGTGGCCGCATTCTTTTAGACCGCGCGCGGAGCGCCGCGGTCGCCTCATGCGCGTCCGCGCTATTGCATGCGTCTGATTCGGCAATTTCGTCATCGCGAGCGTGAAGCGCCGCGATGGAAGCGCGAGTCCGCGCGTGTCGCGCGGACACATTACCGGGGTACAACATCCCTCCCCCCTTAAAAGAAAAGGAATTTGTCCTCAGGTTTCTTTTCGCTCGTCTCCGGCGAGTCTTAAAAATATTAATCTACCCCGGAAATATTAGTTTTCGTAATTTTCAACCATTTTACAATTTTCCGTCATTTGACCGGAAATTTTCCCTCAATCATGTTCAATGACCCCGGGAGCGCTAATTGCTCGCCAATTTCCGCTGATGCAGTGTTACTACGTTATAAAAGTGAACTTCCGTTGCCTACGAGCTCAAATCGCAATCTACTACCGAACCAACATGGGTAAAATCGCTCAGGTAAGTCTCCGCAAAATCTAGAGTTTTCCCCAACTACGATTATCACTCGATTTTTATCCCGACTGTTCTTCTGTTTTCCAGATCGCTGACCCTCCATCGACGGCCGCTAGTACCACTGGGCGGTCCCTTGGGTTGAAGGCGAAGGATGCTGAGAGTCCCAAACCGAGGATCGTCATCCTGGACCCTCACGAGATAAATTACCGGGCCGTCCATGGCTGCCTCCCGCTGAGTTGCGCGCTCCGGATGCGGAGTAAATGCGCTACCGGAGCCTGGCTGCGTGTGATGGCCGCTGCAACTGTCGTCCCTCCGGCGGACGTGAAGAGTCGCGACGTGTAGATCGTTCTATGTATCCGTCCTTTTGTTGTTGTCGCGGTGCATTTTATCATTTTTTGTATATATCCTCATTTTCCCCTTTCAATAAACATAGTTTTTCTACATACTTCTGCGTCGGAAACCCTTACTTTCCTTTAGATTATATTCGCTTTCGTAGCCGGCGGCGTGTCCTCCGGTCTTGCGCGATGGGTCATCCGTAAGAAGCGATATATTGCGCAAGCTGATACGGACAGCAACACAATCGCTCTTATCGCGTATTGCCCGACGGTAATGTAAAAAAATGCAGTTTATTGGTATGCACCGCGTCCAATTCGTGGTTGATGTTGCGCAACCTCGTCCCCAGGTCGTTCAACTCCTGGGGGTTACTGACGATGTTCCGGAGTTTCGGACTCCTGCTGTCAGCGATTTTTGGTATTGCCTTTCCCTCGTGTTCTGACAGCGTTGAACTGTACGTTGGTGTGAAACCTCCGTCGCGGATGCCTTACGTAATCCGCCTCACCGTGTCCACCAGTTCCCGTTTGCACGTGTTTTGGAGTCGGTGTAGCTGTACCAGAATGTTCGCCTTTGCTGGGCCAAAAGTCCAATGTCCACGTGGATTGCGAGGTTCCACGTATCCGAGAAGATGTTCATGCTTCCGATTTCCTCGTGATAGATACCTGGCGAATCCCGGAACTTCCGGATTTCGTACGGCGAGCCCACACCTGTGGCAATCGCTTGCTGATTCAGCAGCGTTAGCCTCTGTCAGTGTGCCCAATAGTCTTCAGCCTATGCATTTTGCTGGCACCTGCATCGGTATAAATATTAACCGGCTACGCACAGTATCGTCACTTCGCTCTGCTCCGTGAACGATAACGATTCAAAAAGAATTCCTCAACATGAACGTTGGCATGGTCTCCCAACTTTTCCCCGGTCAGGAGTTCAATCCCGAATTTTACCGGGTGTTGGTAAGTTTACCGAGAATTTCCCCTTGGACTTTCCGTTGTGTTTTTTGAGAAATTCCAACACATTTATTATTATTATTATTTTCCCAGCAAGCTCTGTTTCCTCCTTCGGAACCACGTCGTCCGGCATACCTCGAGGAGTTCATTAACAAAGCTGAGAAAATTCGGCACCAGCGCCGACTTCTAATTCGAGGCGTGGATCGGCTGTGGGATAACAATCCGACCAATGGCGTGTCGGCTGATCCTCTTGGTCTGAAGAGACTGTTCGGCGTTATAACCCCGCCGTGTCCGCATTGCGGTTGTAATTCCTCCGCCGAATAAATACGGGTTTTACTTTATTTGCTGCTCTCTTTTGTTGTTGTTGTTGTTGTTGTTGTTGTTGTTGTTGTTGTTGTTGTTGTTGTCCTCAACCCTGCCCTTCGCCGCGCTGGTGTTCCTGAGCCTTTTCTAATGCTCGATGTAATTCTTAAGGCGGTTTACATGCACCTTAAGGGTTTTCCGCCCCTTCCGTATGGAATAGTTGGCGGCCGAGTGGACTTCCTCGACAACGTAAGGGCCAATCCACTTGGGTGTCAATTTTGCTGCTCTTCCGCGTCGGACTGTCTCGTCGTGTAGTAGTACTTTGTCGCCAACGCGGAATTCTTGCAACTTCGTTTTTTTATCGAACTGCTGTTTGGCCCGCTCTTTCGATTCCTTGAGGTTTTGCCTCGCTGTGGTCCATGCGGCGCGCAGCCGTTCGCGTAGCTCCCCGGCGTAATCGTCGTACGAGTAGGTCGCCCTTGGCTCCCTTTGAAGGGCAGTTGGAAGGTCCGCCTCGTCGCCAAATACCAGGCTGTGCGGAGTGTAACCCGTGGACGTATGAGGCGTCGTGTTGTACGTGAACATGGCGTATGGCAGCCATTGGTCCCAATTCCCTTGGTCCTCATCCACATAATTTTTTAGGTACTCCGCCAACGTCCGGTGTGACCGTTCCAGGGCGCCATTTGACTCCGGGTGGTAAGCCGTTGTTTGTATTTTTTCTATATGCAGGAGCTTGCAAACTCCCTTGAATGTGGCGCTGAGGAAGTTCGTGCCTTGATCCGTGAGCACGGCTTCCGGTGTTCCGAATCGGCAGATTATTACCTCAGCGAAGGCTTTGGCGACCTCGTTCGCTGATTGATTTTCCAGCGGAATCGCCACACTGTATTTCGTTAATAGATCCTGAAATGTGAGGATGTATTTATTCCTTCTTTCCGTCTCAGGCAGTGGTCCGACGATGTCCATTGCACACTTTTCGAATGCCTTTGTTGGTGTGTCTGTGATGGTCATCGGAGCTTTATTGAGAGGTCGGATCTTGTTCTTTTGACATTTGTCATATCGTGACACGTGTTTCTCGACGTCTCCTCGTAGACCGGGCCAGTTATGGCTCAGTTGTATGCGTTTTAGCATTCTAGCAACGCCCTGGTGCCCGCCGAGTGGCGTATCGTGGTATTCCCGCAGTATCTTCTGTCTTTCTTCTATCCCTGGGCTTCGGCTGCTCGTACCGCTGCTGTCCCCTTCGCACGCTGGCTTGCATGCTGGCTCGCCTGCTGTCTCCGTCGGATGCACGGCGGCTGGTACGCACACGGTCTCGCTCGGTGGTGCGCTAGCCGACTCACTCGGCGGCGCGCTCGGGAGGTACTGCGGGTCGCCTGCTGTCTCGCTCGGCGCCGCGCTAGCCGTCTCACTTGGCGGCGCGCTCGGGAGGTAATGCGGGTCGCCTACTGTCTCGCTCGGCGGCGCGCTAGCCGTCTCTCTCGGCGGTGCGCTGGGGGGGTAATGCGGGTCGCTAGCTGTCTCGCTTGGCGCGCTCGCCGTCTCACTCGGCGGCGCGCTCGTGGGGCAATGCGGGTCAGCGCGCGGGTGACGTGTGACGCGGCGGCCATTAAGTCGGCCGCGGTCGTCCGTCTCTGTCGCACCCGTGGCGCTCGACGCCTCTCCCGCGTTCGCCTTTGCCTGTGAGCGTGTGGCAACATAGATGCGGCTCAATGCGTCCGCGTTCGTGTTGCTCTTACCCGCTTTGTACTGGACGTCGAATTCATGTTCCGACAATTTTATTTTCCAGCGCATGAGCCTTGATCCCGGGTCCTGAACTCCGAATAACCACGTTAAGGGCTTGTGATCGGTGACGACCGTGAACTTCGTGCCGTATACGTATGGCCGGAACTGCGATATTCCCCAAACGATGGCCAGTAGCTCCCGTTCAGTGGTTGAATAATTCTGCTCTGCCTTGTTCAAAGTGCGGCTTGCATAGCAGATCGGAAAGATCCTCTCCGATTTTGCCTTGCGACAAGATAGCTCCAATCGCTTTGTCGGAAGCATCGGTCGTGACAACGAAGGGTTTTTCGAAATCTGGATACTGCAATACCGGTGCCGTTGTGAGGGCCGTCCTCAGGTCCTCGAACGCCTGCTCCTGTTTCGGCGTCCACACGAAAGGGACGTCCTTCTTCGTAAGCTCGCTTAAGGGCTTGGCGATTTTCGAGAAATCCTGGATAAACTTCCTGTAGTATCCGGCTAGCCCTAAAAAGGACTGGATTCCCTTAACATTCGTCGGTGTTGGGAAATTTTGTACCGCGATTATTTTTTCTGGGTCTGGTCGTACCCCCTCCTCGGAGATGACGTGTCCCAGATACTGAGTCTCCTTCCTCAGGAATCTGCACTTCCCGGGTTGTAGCGATAGCTTGGCCTCTCGTAGTCGCTGAAAGACCTCTGTGAGCC
This sequence comes from Pimpla rufipes, assembly GCA_963932165.1. Taxonomy (NCBI): domain Eukaryota; kingdom Metazoa; phylum Arthropoda; class Insecta; order Hymenoptera; family Ichneumonidae; genus Pimpla; species Pimpla rufipes. Next base: position 8,005,998 of record OZ010640.1, read on the forward strand.
GTTTGTTGTGCTCCTTCAGGTTGGCTCCGAATATCACTATGTCGTCTAGGTAGACGTAACACTTCAGTCCTGCGAGCCCTGCCAGAACTGAGTTCATCAACCTTTGGAAGGTTGGAGGTGCATTCTTTAACCCAAATGGCATTCGAGTATACTCGAAATGTCCTTGTGGTGTGGAGAAGGCGGTTTTTTCCCGGTCCCCCTTGGCCATGGGAATTTGGTGTAACCCTGATGCCAAATCGAGCGTGGTGAAATATTGGGCCCGACCTAGCTGGTCGAGTATTTCGCTGATGTTCGGCAGAGGGTATGAATCCCCGATCGTGGCCTCATTCAATTTGCGAAAGTCGACGACAACTCGCATTTTTCTCTTACCTGCCGAGTCAGGTTTTTTGGCCACTACGAGCAGCGGCGCGTTCCACTGACTCCGACTAGGCTGGATTATTCCGTCCTCTAGCATCTCTTCTGTCTGACGCTGGACTTCCTGCTTGTGAGCCTCTGGTAGCCTGTAAGGGTTGACCTTGATAGGCAGCACCCCCTCTTTTAGCGGGATGTGATGCTCTTCCATGGTCGTGCAGGGCAGCGTATCGCCCTCCAGATGGAAGATATCCGAATAATCCTCGCAAATCTCGAGAAGGTATTTTTCCTCCTCCTTGTTGAGGTGTGTCACGTTGATCTCGTTTCGTAATTTCTCGAGTCGCGTGCCTCCCCCCTTCGCGCTGACAGTGTTTACTTCGAGCGCGGTGTCGACGGCCTCTTCGCCGTGAGCGTTTTCTGCTGACTCCAGAGGTTCGAGTGTCACCGCAGGTCGGTCGACCTCGATTTCCTCTGTCGTGGTATTTGCCAAACTTACCACGCAGCTGTTGCCTTGAGGCGTCGTGACACAAGCCCCGAGCATTACCCCGTCTGTGATTGTGCGCTTGTCCACGACCCCGATAAATTTACTGTCGGTTGATGCGTAGGTTATTTTCTCACTCCTCGGCGGTAATTTCACCTTCAGGCTGCCGTTGATTAGGGGCATGCTGTGCCCGTACATCTTGACCGTGACGCCCCCGAGGATATCTACGCTATGTTTTTTTATCAGGTCCATGCCGAGAAATCCGTGAACCCCGAGCGGTACATCATCCGGTATTACGTGAAACAGGTGTGTTATGCTGACCGCTGGCGTGATTAGGGTGACTGGGGCCGCGCAGATGGCTTTAACCCTTCGGCCCCCGACGCCCTCGATGTAGACGTCTGATTTTTCGGCGGCTGTCTCGGCTTTCAGTGCGCTCTTGTTGATTATGCACAGCTGAGCCCCAGTGTCTGCTTTCAAAGTGAGCATATTGGTGAGTCCCATTGGCGATTTGATGTGAAAATCGTTGGCCGAATTGTCCGTTGCTGTTGCCCTTAACACGCATACCCTGTAACTTTCCGGCTCGTGTGTTGCAGTGACGGCGTTGGCCTGGAAGGTACCGACGGTTGTCCCGTTACCTCCGGTGTTTGCCTTCTGCTCGAATTTCGGAATTTCCTTTTGCTCCTTCTCTTTCTTGGCTTTTTCACGTTTCCTGCAGACCCGCCAATCATGACCGGGTTTCTTGCTGTACGTGCAAGTCACGCTCACCTCGTTGATCTCCTTGGCTGGTCCGGGACCCGGGAGGCTGGGTCGTCCTGATTTCCGACAATCCCGTGCCAGGTGCCCCGGCCTATTACAATTAAAACATTTTTGCTGTCCCTGCCCTGTTGCGGATAGGGATTGGCGCGAATTTCCGCCCCCTGTGGTATCCTTGTAGGGCTTTGCACAGGTCATTTTCTCGACCTCTATGGCTCCGACCACGGAGTCATGTAGATTCTGATAATTTCTCGAGCGAACGATTGTCTGTACCTCCTTGCACAGACCGTTCTCGAAATTCATCTGTGTGCTTTTCCTGGTGGCTTCCTCGATGTATCGAGCGCCTTCTTGAGCTATGCTTTCGCACAACTTTTCAATAACTTCAACTGTCAGCCGTTCCGCCCTGGTCGCGTAGGCTGACACGGACTCTTTCGGTCCCTGTTTTAAAATACAAAATTCATACTGTAGGGAGGCGAGAGATTTCCGTTTTCCATAAAGGGCTTCAAGTTCCACCCTTAGTTCCTCATGGTTGGTGATGGTTTTGTGCTTCATCTCCTTGATTGCCCGATCTTCTAACTTGTCGCTGAGAATTAGGGCGAGTAGGGTAGATCGCTGTCCGGGTCGTACCCGGCTCCACACCGCGTCGCAGGACAGCATAAAACCGTCCAGTTTCCCCGGGTCGTTGCCGTCGAAGGTTTTTATGTTTCGAAGGGCTAGACCTAGGTCGAGGTATTCTGACTCGTCATCCGGCCCTCGTGGCTGCTGTGACTGGAACGGATTCCTCGGCTGTGCGAACGGCGGTGGTGGCGGGTCTTGTGAGGGTCCGGAAGGGCCTCCTGGTCTCGCGAGGTTCTTCATGAGTTCCCCTAATTGAACTTCTAACCTATCCATTCTCTGGATCATCTGGTTCATGGGTAGTGATGCCTCCGCATCCCGGGCTTGGGCTCCGTCTTCAACTACTTCCTTGGCTTCCTCGTGTGTCTCATTGGTCGGTAAGTTTCCGCCGTCCAGCGGTATATTACCGAATAAGGTTCTCCGTGTTCGAGGAAGGCCGAACCTTGGCATGTGGCTTAATCTTCGTTGTAAATCGAAGTTGGTGGTTCGGTCCAAGTCCCAATCCAGCACGTTTTGTCTTCGTTCTCCGTTTGTGTTGCGATATTGGGCCCTTAGCGATTCGATTTCCGCATCGACCATGCCTGGCGTGATTGGTCCCCCGGCTCCTGGCTGCGCCATGATTGGCCCGGGTTCGAATATACTTTCGTCGATTTCCCCTAGATCGTCTTCCTCGTCGAATGCCGTGCCTCGACGCAGGTTGACACCGAACAGGGGATTAGGACTTCCCTGCCCTTCTTGCTGATCGAGCCTTGGCGATAGGGTGCTTAATGTTCTTCTCGAACGTTCGGTTATTTCAACGAGTGCGGCCTCTAAACCGGCGGCGACTGGTGGTTTTTCCCCCGGTAAAGCGGTTTCCAATGAATTGCCTCGACGTTCGATTTTCGTCAAGTTCGTTGGAGTTGCCGGATTACTCATGTATTTTGCGTTCGGGCAACACCGCGCGTAGCGGTTCGCAAAAATATGATTTTACGGGTGAAATTATGATGGTAACATGTGGTGCGACTTACAGTACGCTTATTACCCACATCTTGGGATGCCTTCTCGCTTTGGAGGTTGTATGGATCCCGTCAGAACTGTCTGGCGATCCCGCCCTTCGAAGGGTGCTGCAGGCTCTTCGGGGTGCGTTTATGCGGTTTCCGTTGGATCGTGGTCGATTCTTTCGATCGATCCTCGCGTGCCCTCCGTTACCTTGGGGGGTCTTAACTTTACCGGTGGTCGGTAGCTTCCGCGTGGTAATTTACCGACAGCGGGTATTGCAGATTTGGTGTTTGCGATGTTGGTTCGTTTATTTCGGTGAATCCCACCGCTGCCACCAATGTTATACCGCCAAAATCCGTTTTACGGGTTTTGGAAGCGATCTCGGTTAATGACCGAGAATATTTCCGGTAGTGGGATATATGACCGATTAAGGGTTAGAACCCAAGTACACGAACCACGATGGTTATTATAAACCAAATAATTTATTAAAGTCAAACACAAATCAATATTCTCCAGTTACACTTGTTTTACAATAGTTATTAATTACCTTATTTATTGCTAACGATTCCTTGCTCGAATCTTAGCCGAAACCGTACTGCACAGTTCTGTGCCCAAATTGTATCTGCTGGAGTGACCACTCTCTGGTTCTTATATATCATTTGAGATTGGTCGCTTCAGCATTTTGCAACTTATCTTTCCTAATATTATGGCCTACTAATTTACCGCCCCAATTCGGTGGTAAAACAGTACCGTGGAGCCGCATGCAGTGGAATGCATCGGGCCCCGAATCTGCTGACTGGGTCTTGCGACATGCGCCTGGCCGCAGCAATGCCCAGCAGTGGCCGCATTCTTTTAGACCGCGCGCGGAGCGCCGCGGTCGCCTCATGCGCGTCCGCGCTATTGCATGCGTCTGATTCGGCAATTTCGTCATCGCGGACACATTACCGGGGTACAACACACGCGATATCTCGATTTCGGTGTTGCTCAAATTTTCGTTCGCTTCAGCGGTGCGAGACAAAGTTGAATGTATGAATGTTATGTATTTGAGTCGAGTGAATTATTTTGATGCATTTACATCGAGCTGTGATCTCAGTCACGCTCGAAACACGCGATATCTCGATTTCGGTGTTCTTCGATGTTTGGTTCGCTTCCGCGGTGCCAGACAACTTTTAATTGGAAGTTGGGTTTCGGCATGGAACGGTCCGCAGTAAAAGGTCCAGGTGATTTACGTTTCGACTCTCATCGGAGCCCTCATCAGAAATATATTTGTGACATCTATAATTTACATACAAAAAGGTAATAGAAAATTGTGATGCAATCAGATTGTTAAACAAAAACTATATCAATTAACTGAGATTCATATAAAGTATTTCTTATAATTACAGCTAGCGACTCACCAACACACATTAATCAATAGTGCCTGCGACACCAACTCCTGCGCTCATTTATTTTGTAGGATAAATGAGGCCAGGATTCATTAATGTAAATTGCTGCCCAATTTTAATTAGAACGATGAAAAAAATTGATGCCCTTATGGGGAGAAAAAAACGAAAAATTGACTCGTTTTGCAACCGGGTCCTCCGGTTGAAACTTCTGACTCCCTTGATGTCCACGGGTCGTCGAGTGCGAGGTTAGAAAAACTGTCAAGCGCAAAAAATAAATGTAACGAGTGAGAGAAACCGCCGAGAATGATAAACTATAAAACAACTACATTTTTACTCTCACCTCCAACTGTTTTTTCACCGAATTTAACACTAATAAACTACATTTTATCCAAAAGTTTCAACCGGAGAAGCCGGTTGCACGTGCTCGTCGCAGCTGATCCGCCGCGAGGATCTACTTCAGTGCCGGTCGATTAACCATATCGCCCCGGCCTGCCGCAACGGAAGGCGCGAATTTGCCGAAACCCAAATGAAACCCAAAAACACCCAAAAATCCCTGTTAAACCTAATAATCAATCGGTAGGCAGCTAGTGAACCATCAGAATACATTTTCAACAATAATAACTAAATAGAAAATCGATATTTACAGATACGTCGCGAACACAGATATCTGTCCGTAAATGACCGAACACCAAATCTTAAATTTTCATATTTCTCAAAAACAAATTTTACCATTTTCACCGCAATTAACTAATAAACCATTACGTAATAACAATATCAATCCCCCCGACTCCCCATACACTTTTACAGCTCAAGTTGCAAAAAGAAAGAAAACAACCCCAACGTAATCAGTCATATTCCCCCGTCTTCGGTCATTTACGGACACGGACCCGTGTTATCCACGCGTTAACAGTTAATGATTTCTCGTGCCTTATAAATACTTTTTACATTCTAAAATAACCCAAATATCTATACACTATAGTTATGACATATTCGCAAATTATGTTCACGCGACGGCTGGTGGAACAAAACCTCCCATTTACAGATCTGTACTCAAAAACCCCACCAATAAATCGTTGTATCCGAGTTTATAATCACACCACCCTGATGTAACCCACGTAACGCGCACTTAGTCATTAAATTACCGAATTATAAATAACACTTAGTCTCTCTATATCAGTCCTGTAATTTACCGTATTTTTTTCCTTTTTAATCCAGATCATCTCTAATATAAGTCTTTTGCTCAAAACTGCTTCGGTCGCTAAAATCTTCACACCATCGAATCTAAAAACATGGTTGGCCTGTCTCGCGTGCGAGGATAACCCGGAGTGTTCCTGAGATAGATGATTCAACCTACTTATATGTTCTCGTACTCTAATTTTCAAATATCTCTCCGTTTGTCCTACGTAAGTGGCATCGCAATTACCACACGGAATACTATAGACCACTCTAGAATGTAATAGTTTCTCAATCTTATCTTTTGTAGAACCCACTATGGAAAAAATATTGTGGCTATTGTTAGTAATCAAACGAACGTCGAACTCTCTAAGTAATCTGAGTAAAGGATAATGCAGATGCTCGATAAATGGAAAATTCATCACTCTCTTCAGGTCCAACTCCGGTTTCTCCTCCGCCGGCCTCGCTTCGCCAATCAGTTGTCTTCTAATTCTAATGTACTTTCGAACAAAATTATCCGGGTAACAATTTCGTATTAAAGTATCCTCTATCAAAGCTAAATTTTGTTCCCAGAATCTACGATGAGATAACTTTAACGCCCGATCGACCAACATATAAATGATTCCGATTTTTTGTTTCAATGGGTGACTCGAAAAGAAATTGATAAATCTACCCGACCACGTTGGCTTTCTATACCAATTCGTGACGATCTTTCCGTCCTCCCGAATTAGCAACAAGTCCAAGAACGGAATTTTACCGTCTACTTCATTTTCAATCGTGAACTGGAGTTTGGGATGATATGAGTTGAACGTTGTTAACATCGATTGAATCTGATCCTCGGGCAGTGCGACAATAATATCATCCACGTATCGTTTATATAGTATCGGAGTGAATGTGAGCTTGGATAGACAACTCTCCTCCAGATCAATCATTACTATATTTGACAATATCGGTGCGAGAGGGGACCCCATAGGGAGACCCGATACCTGCTTATAGATCGTGTTGTTGAAACTGAAATATGTGGATGACATTATTATCTCAATCACCTTCTTCAACTCATCCAGCCACGCACCCCTGATGAACGAGGCCCTTCTTTTTTCCAGACTCGCCATTACTAACTCGATCGGAACGTTGGTGTAGAGGGAGGTAACGTCCAACGAATTAAGAACGTGTGAATCAGGCAGATTTAACTTCGACACAATATCCCTCAGTGAAAAACTATCCTTTACGTATGAATTAGCACTAGTAACTTTAATATATTTCCCTATCTGTCTGTGCACGTAATCAGCAATTCTGTGGGTCGGACTATTAATCGACGAGACGATCGGCCGCATCGGAAAATTGTTTTTGTGAATTTTCGGTAATGTATACATTCTGGCTAAGTTAGTGTTCGCAGGCTTCAAAAACTCGTACACGCTGTCCTTTATGTATTTGTCTCTCTTCCATCCATCCAATACTCGTTTAATCAAACGGTAACCAACCGATTATAATCTGTAAAAAGAATCAAGACAAGTTGAAAAAGATTTTCAATTACGCGCAGAGGAAAGTTTTAAATGTAGAGATTGACGACATTATTTATAGAAAAAAGCTGATCAACCACAGAATTAAAGAGACATTGCCAAAAATTTGTAGTACTCCGACACAGATCCATCGTAGCTTTTTCGCATTTGAGAACAATAGACTGACACGACTGGCTAGACAATTTTACTTTAAACATCAAAGGAAACTTCAAGTACTGCGTAACAACAGGAACAATCAATTGCATGATTACAATTTTACTGGTAGGGACTTTCTAACGACTATTTACTCACAGAGAAGCAATAACAGTTTAATTCTTGACGCAAATACAGACAGCAGAATGTCTGACAGAAATAACAATTCTTTTTATCATATTAACGATGTGGTTGATGGCGATAACGATAATTTAATGACTCGGGATAACGAAAATGGCAGTGAGCGCAACAATAACGTAACGGAGAGGAATAGTAGCGTGCGGATGCGTAGTGAAGAGGGTGCGAATAATGATAATAACTGGGTAAATGCGTGGGTCCGGCAGGATCCGTTCAGAATCATTTTGCATAACAATAGATTATCGCGCGATGTGAATAATAACACAAAAGGCTGGCTCATTAATTTAACCAACATCGAAATACCACCACATGTAGAGTTGTTCTTGTCATTAGGACCGAAATTTTGTCATCCGTATGCGAGCGCGCAGGAGCAAAAACTGGCTAATCACAAAGTCATCTGTGAATTTGAATCTCAAGCACACCTCCTTCCGAAAGACAGGATAGACACGATTCGAGGCTCTCTCGCGAACATTTTGAGCAGAAATAACAACAGTGATTTAAAAAAGCACACAAATAAAGTAGTTTCCGATACGAAAAAGTTTTTGAGTTCGAATCCAGAGTTAATAGTAACGAGAGCCGATAAAGGTAACAGTACTGTAGTTCTAAATGCAACGGATTATCTAAACAAGACGCTTGATTTGCTGAGAGATGAAACGACTTATAAAGTAATAACAAGAGATCCGGTTCAGAGTACGCAAAATTTGATTAAACGAGTATTGGATGGATGGAAGAGAGACAAATACATAAAGGACAGCGTGTACGAGTTTTCGAAGCCTGCGAACACTAACTTAGCCAGAATGTATACATTACCGAAAATTCACAAAAACAATTTTCCGATGCGGCCGATCGTCTCGTCGATTAATAGTCCGACCCACAGAATTGCTGATTACGTGCACAGACAGATAAGGAAATATATTAAAGTTACTAGTGCTAATTCATACGTAAAGGATAGTTTTTCACTGAGGGATATTGTGTCGAAGTTAAATCTGCCTGATTCACACGTTCTTAATTCGTTGGACGTTACCTCCCTCTACACCAACGTTCCGATCGAGTTAGTAATGGCGAGTCTGGAAAAAAGAAGGGCCTCGTTCATCAGGGGTGCGTGGCTGGATGAGTTGAAGAAGGTGATTGAGATAATAATGTCATCCACATATTTCAGTTTCAACAACAAGATCTATAAGCAGGTATCGGGTCTCCCTGTGGGGTCCCCTCTCGCACCGATATTGTCAAATATAGTAATGATTGATCTGGAGGAGAGTTGTCTATCCAAGCTCACATTCACTCCGATACTATATAAACGATACGTGGATGATATTATTGTCGCACTGCCCGAGGATCAGATTCAATCGATGTTAACAACGTTCAACTCATATCATCCTAAACTCCAGTTCACGATTGAAAATGAAGTAGACGGTAAAATTCCGTTCTTGGACTTGTTGCTAATTCGGGAGGACGGAAAGATCGTCACGAATTGGTATAGAAAGCCAACGTGGTCGGGTAGATTTATCAATTTCTTTTCGAGTCACCCATTGAAACAAAAAATCGGAATCATTTATATGTTGGTCGATCGGGCGTTAAAGTTATCTCATCGTAGATTCTGGGAACAAAATTTAGCTTTGATAGAGGATACTTTATTACGAAATTGTTACCCGGATAATTTTGTTCGAAAGTACATTAGAATTAGAAGACAACTGATTGGCGAAGCGAGGCCGGCGGAGGAGAAACCGGAGTTGGACCTGAAGAGAGTGATGAATTTTCCATTTATCGAGCATCTGCATTATCCTTTACTCAGATTACTTAGAGAGTTCGACGTTCGTTTGATTACTAACAATAGCCACAATATTTTTTCCATAGTGGGTTCTACAAAAGATAAGATTGAGAAACTATTACATTCTAGAGTGGTCTATAGTATTCCGTGTGGTAATTGCGATGCCACTTACGTAGGACAAACGGAGAGATATTTGAAAATTAGAGTACGAGAACATATAACTAGGTTGAACCATCTATCTCAGGAACACTCCGGGTTATCCTCGCACGCGAGACAGGCCAACCATGTTTTTAGATTCGATGATGTGAAGATTTTAGCGACCGAACCAGTTTTGAGCAAAAGACTTATATTAGAGATGATCTGGATTAAAAAGGAAAAAAAAATACGGTAAATTACAGGACTGATATAGAGAGACTAAGTGTTATTTATAATTCGGTAATTTAATGACTAAGTGCGCTTTACGTGGGTTACATCAGGGTGGTGTGATTATAAACTCGGATACAACGATTTATTGGTGGGGTTTTTGAGTACAGTCACAATCTGTAAATGGGAGGTTTTGTTCCACCAGCCGTCGCGTGAACATAATTTGCGAATATGTCATAACTATAGTGTATAGATATTTGGGTTATTTTAGAATGTAAAAAGTATTTATAAGGCACGAGAAATCATTAACTGTTAACGCGAGGATAACACGGGTCCGTGTCCGTAAATGACCGAAGACGGGGGAATATGACTGATTACGTTGGGGTTGTTTTCTTTCTTTTTGCAACTTGAGCTGTAAAAGTGTATGGGGAGTCGGGGGGATTGATATTGTTATTACGCAATGGTTTATTAGTTAATTGCGGTGAAAATGGTAAAATTTGTTTTTGAGAAATATGAAAATTTAAGATTTGGTGTTCGGTCATTTACGGACAGATATCTGTGTTCGCGACGTATCTGTAAATATCGATTTTCTATTTAGTTATTATTGTTGAAAATGTATTCTGATGGTTCACTAGCTGCCTACCGATTGATTATTAGGTTTAACAGGGATTTTTGGGTGTTTTTGGGTTTCATTTGGGTTTTGGCAAATTCGCGCCTTCCGTTGCGGCAGGCCGGGGCGATATGGTTAATCGACCGGCACTGAAGTAGATCCTCGCGGCGGATCAGCTGCGACGAGCACGTGCAACCGGCTTCTCCGGTTGAAACTTTTGGATAAAATGTAGTTGATTAGTGTTAAATTCGGTGAAAAAACAGTTGGAGGTGAGAGTAAAAATTTAGTTGTTTTATAGTTTATCATTCTCGGCGGTTTCTCTCACTCGTTACATTTATTTTTTGCGCTTGACAGTTTTTCTAACCTCGCACTCGACAACCCGTGGACATCAAGGGAGTCAGAAGTTTCAACCGGAGGACCCGGTTGCAAAACGAGTCAATTTTTCGTTTTTTTCTCCCCATAAGGGCATCAATTTTTTTCATCGTTCTAATTAAAATTGGGCAGCAATTTACATTAATGAATCCTGGCCTCATTCATCCTACAAAATAAATTAGCGCAGGAGTTGGTGTCGCAGGCACTATTGATTAATGTGTGTTGGTGAGTCGCTAGCTGTAATTATAAGAAATACTTTATATGAATCTCAGTTAATTGATATAGTTTTTGTTTAACAATCTGATTGCATCACAATTTTCTATTACCTTTTTGTATGTAAATTATAGATGTCACAAATATATTTCTGATGAGGGCTCCGATGAGAGTCGAAACGTAAATCACCTGGACCTTTTACTGCGGACCGTTCCATGCCGAAACCCAACTTCCAATAAACAACCTGCGGTCAAAATCAATTTCAACATTAAAGACAACTTTTAACGCATGGATGTTGTGTATTTGAATAGAATTAAGGTTTTTGATACATTTTCATCGAGCTGTTATCTCAGAAACGCTCGAAACACGCGATATCTCGACCTTCGGTGTTCTTCAAGGTTTCGTTCGTTGCAGAAGCGCCAGACCACTTTTAACGCATGGATGTTGTGCATTTGAGTAGAATGAAGGTTTTTGCTCTTTTACACCTAGCTGTGATCTCAGTAACGCTCAAAACAGGCGATATCACGATTTCGGTGTTCTTCGATGTTTGGTTCGTTACAGCGGTTCCAGACAACTTTTAACGCATGGATGTGGTGTATTTGAGTAGAATGAAGGTTTTTGCTCTTTTACACCTAGCTGTGATCTCAGAACCGCTCGAAACACGTGTTATCACGATTTCGGTGTTCTTCAATGTTTCGTTCGTTACAACGGTACCAGACGACTTTTAACGCATGGATGTGTTGTATTTGAGTAGAATGAAGGTTTTTGATACATATACATCGAGCTGTGATCTCAGAAGAGCTCGAAACACGCGATATCTCGATTTCGGTGTTGCTCAAAGTTTCGTTCGCTTCACCGGTGCGAGACAACGTTTAATGTGTGGATGTTATGTATTTGAGTCGAGTGAATGGTTTTGATGCATTTACATCGAGCTGTGATCTCAGACACGCTCGAGACACGCGATATATCGATTTCGGTGTTCTTCGATGTTTGGTTCGCTTCAGAGGTGCCAGACAACTTTTAACGCATGGATGTGATACATTTCGTCTGCGGAAAATTGACCGAAAACAATTGACCGAAAACAATTGACCGAAAAAAGTTGACCGAAAAAACAATTTATCGAAACAACAATTGACCGAAATTACAATTGACCGAAAACATTTGACAGAAATTACAATTGACCGAAATTACAATTGACCGAGACGACAATTGACCGAAATTACAATTGACCGAAATTACAATTGACCGAAAGAACAATTGACCGAAACTACAATTGACCGAAATTACAATTAACCGAAAATACAATTAACCGAAAATAACCACCGAACCGAACCAACAACCGAATTCATAGTATAATGACCCCGTACTTGCCCCACACCTCTGATAACGACTAAGCTTCTCGCTTACTGTCCTATCACGACTGTATTATTAGCATCACTGCTCAATCTGTGTTGAGCTCTTCTTGAGTGTCGTCAGTGCTTCTCTACTGTATTCTCACTTCGCTTAACTTGACAGATATCCGACTCGAGAATAATTCTGTATTCGAACGTCGTCGGGTGATGTTTTGTTCGATATGTCTCACGCAATGTTTTATATACATTTGACCTAATATGCAATTCATACTAAATTCCCATACTCTTGTTTCACTATTATTGTTGCGTACATCCATTTGTTCGCTGTTGAGCTCATGTCGAAAGCGGTCGAATATTTTCTGGCGGAGTCTAGCTTCGTTATACAGATCCGTTGTACGTCTTTAAAATTATTTTGTAACTAGACGTCGTTGGGCAATGTTGTGTCCAATGCGTCCCACGATACATTGATACATTTGATCTGATATAGTATTTGCCGATAATTGTACCTGCCGCTTCGCACTTCCTCCGCTACGATCACATCACACTCCTTCTGTACTCTTGCATCGCCGTTGTCTCTCAGTATTTTCACTCCTCACGTGTTGTCCGTATCGAGAGTGATCGAGTCCAGTCGTGTCCCATGTGTTTCAAAACACGATAAAGGTTCATAAATACGTTATCCTACGAGATCTGATTTGGTTTCCAAACGCTAAACGATGTCCCTTCAATTTATTGAAAGCGAAAAGGGCAAACCGAGGTTGCTGTACGATGGTTTTTTGTATTGGCACGACGGTGAACACAAGGACAAGACGTATTGGCGTTGTGTCCTTGCACGACCAAAACGTTGTCGAGCTCGTGTGACTACTTGTGGAGATGAAGTTGAAACGGAAGTAGCGCACAATCATGGTGGCCAGGCGGATGTCGTGGCAAAAGAAGTACCCTTGTACGACTTAAAAAATCCAGCTCGAAACTCGACTGTTAGTTCCCATGAACTGATTGCTCGATCCTCGGCTGGAATTAACGAAAGTGTCGTTTCGAAGATGCCATCAACGTCTTCTTTAAAGAGGACGCTGCGTAACGTTCGCAATGCCCAGGAAGACCATCCGCCACACCCATCATGTCGCGAAGACATTGTTCTCCCACCACAATTCAGGGAGACGGAAAAAGGGGAGAACTTCTTGGTGTACGACAAGGGGAATGTTGATGATCGCATTCTCATTTTTGGAACCGACGAAAACTTGAATTTGTTGGCGAGCGCACTGGCTGGCTGACGGCACTTTTGACGCTTGTCCAGCACTATTCTGTCAATTGTACACTATCCATGCAATGATCGAGGAAAGAATCGTTCCTCTAATATATGTTTTGTTGCCTGGCAAGTCGGAAGCTCTATACCGCGAGATGCTTGAACAGCTCAAAAGCGTCAAACCGACCTTAAACCCGGTGACGATACTCATCGACATGGAGCGTGCTGCGGCGCAGGCTTTCAAAAACGTCTTTCCCGATATTTCGATACGTTTCTGCAACTTCCATTTCAACCAGGCCGTCTACAGAAAACTTGGAGCACATCATTTGAAATCTCGGTATGACACCGAGGTGGAGTTCGCAAAAAACATCAAGATGTTGAGTGCGCTGGCATTCGTCCCAATTGATAAAGTGGAAGAATTATTCGACCTGATCGTCAGCGAAGTCTTCCCTACTCCAGATGAAGATACCGACGAGTTTCTCTTCTCGTTTGAAGAGCAGTACATCGGCCGCATGGATCGAAGAGGAACTCGCCGAGCCGGGAAATTTCCAATTCGTTTCTGGAACCACTATGAAGCATGTCATACAGACTTGCCTCGAACGAACAACAACATCGAGGGTTGGCACCGGGGTTTTAATGAACTAATCAGACAGAAAAAGCCAACATTGTGGCATTTGATCAGTAGCCTGAAGATCGAGCAGTCCCGGAACGAAATGGTGATTACCCAGATACGCAACGGTATCTCAGGGGCGCCACAAGCAAAAAAATACAAAAATCTCAACGATTGCTAAGCATCGTTAAGAACTACGACAAGCCTTTTTTCGAAAACAAAATCGAATATGTAAAAGCAATTGCTAATTGTATCGACTTGTGAATGGTTACCACAATGCATAACAACTTGGTAAACTATGATCCAAAACACTATTAATCAAATACATAAAATCAAAAACAAAAAAAATAAAAAATCCATTAATAAAATAATAGCAAACATTGAAAAAAAAAAATAATAAAAATAAAAAAATACAAAAATAATAAAAAATAACAAAAAAATACAATGGAGTCAGATTCCCACCACGTCCACGTCGTTGACTCTGGGTAAAGCTAAGAGTGGGGAATGAACGATCAATGAAGGGAGAGTGTGCAAACTCACGACATTTTCACATATTTTCTGTTCTAGATTGAAAATTATAGATGGTTTTCAATACAGATAAAAAACATAGATATTTCCCATTGTAGGTGACGAATAACAGAAGCAATTTGCTTGCTTTTTTTCTGCTAATCTCATTAATCTTTCCGCTTTAGTCAAGATCAGCGGAGAGATAACATTCGCATTATGAGGGAATTTCCGCCTTACGACAACTTAACTATACTTTAATTTACTTTACTTTATATTATGATGAATTTCCGCTTTAAAATAACATGTGGTTACTTTTTTTTCAGCTAACCTCATTAATGTTTCCGCTTTAGTCAAACATCAGCAGAGAGAGATCATTCGGTTTATGAAGAATATCCGCTTTAGAATAACATTGGCAATTTGCTTACTATTTAGTTTTTTTTTCTGGTCATCCCATTATCAAGAGATGCGGTAGCGTCTCGACGCCAAGTTAGAAAAGAAATATGTGTCGCGTGAGACGCCCACAATAAAAACCCGCGGAGTCGAGCGAGACTGCCGGCCACTGTAGGGTTTCGGCCGGTCTCACGTGCCAGTGGACAGACGTTGGCCGGCTCGACTGCCCAGGTGTATACAGGGATTTGCCACCGTAATTCTACGGACACGTAGACCGCGTGGGCGACTGTAAGTCCCCGTTGGGGGACCAGGCGGCGGAGCTCCCTGGTGGGGTGCGGGGGCAAAGCCGCCGCCGCCCAAGCTACTATAGCAATTTCATATAGCAAAAAAATGCTATACATATTAAAAAAAAGTATAAATGTACAGATGTAAACATACATGTATATTTTTACTTTTTCTGTTTTTTTTTTTTAATTTTATGGTGGTCCTTGCGCATCAAGCTGAGTTCGTATAAGTCTTCGAAAAATTGGGAGGAAATTGCAAACAGTTCTCGATAATATGAAAATCCGAAAAAAATCATGTATATTAACGGTGATACTACGATTTCCGTGGCCCCAAGATCTTAAGGTGGTTTCTTATAGTACTTTTCACGGGGAGCAATACATTTCCTATAGACTATGGTCCTAACTATTTATTTTCTGAGATATCGATTTTTTTTGCTTCCTCATAGAGGAAGCTTTGTTTTCGTGAAAATTTTTTTTTTCGAGATTTTCATGTTAACATACTTAGAATCACCTAAAACGTCGAGAAAAGTGGTCTAGAAAATATGTCTGTATGTGTGTATGTGTGTGTGTGTGTGTGTGTGTGTGTGTGTGTGTGTGTGTGTGTGTGTGTGTGTGTGTGTGTGTGTGTGTATGTATGGTCCAGGCACCGAACATTCAATTGTTCATAACTCAGGAATGGCATGGTGGATCGAGCTAAAAATTGGCACGGAAGTAGAGTATTAAATCCTCTGTAATTCACATTTTTTTTAAATTAAATATATCCATGTATACAAATTTTATCGAATTTTTAATTTTTCAAAAAAATGGCGTGAACGCTCTAACTTTCGTAAAAGTTCGACGACTCAGCTATATACTTCATCATAAATAAAGACACGTTCAATGTTGTTTGGTATTGAATTTCAGCGAAATCGGTAAAGCGGTTCCGGTTTTATAGAATTTTGAATTTTTCGAAAAAAATAAATTTTGCTCTATATCACGTCGAATCTCATCAACTGAACCAAAATATTAAACAGTCAAAAAATAACATACAGCGTTGCCACGTATAAAATTTGGTGACGATTGGTAAAGTCGTTCGGATTTTACGCTGTTATGCATTTTTTAAAAAATTAAGATTTTCGCTGTAACTTATAGAAAAGTTATTAAAGTAAGTCAAAACTTTGTATCTAATCAAAATTAGATGTAACGGTGTTTGTAACGGAGTTTTTTTGTTCAAATTTAAAAAAAAGTGCAAAGATTTGTTCAAATTAAAAAAAAGTTGCAAAGTAGAACTTTGCACACTGCTTCCTCATTAATTCCCCTTTTTCACAAAGCTTCCTCTATGAGGAAGCCAAAGTTAATAAATAAGCTTCTTCATAGAGGTGGCTTTGTGAAAAAGGGGAATTAATGAGGAAGCAGTGTGCAAAGTTCTACTTTGCAACTTTTTTATTTTTTTTTACATGAGTGTTTATCATGTCTACAGACTGCTAGCGTTGCCCACTACGCGCACACGAACCTGAGAAAACACGAACCGCTCCCACATCACACAAGTGCGAACTACGCGCACACGAACCTGAGCAGACACGAACCGCTTTCACATCATACAGGTGCGAACTACGCTCACACGAACCTGAACAGACACGAACCACTCCCACATCACACAGGTGCGAACTACGCGCACACGAATCTGAACAGACACGAACCGCCCCCACATCACACAGGTGCGAACTACGAACACACCAATCTGTGCAGACACGAACTTTATTTTCTGTCCATTGTACTTTTGGTAAACTGTACTATCAGTAGATTGCACTTTCGGTAAATTGAACTTTCAGTAAACTGTACTATCAGTAGATTCGGTAAATTGTACTTTCGGTCAATTGTAATTTCGGTAAATTGTACTTTCGGACAATTGTAATTTCGGTTAATTGTACTTTCGGTCAATTGTATTTACGGTCAATTGTAATTTCGGTCAATTGTACTTTCGGTCAATTGTAATTTCGGTCAATTGTAATTTCGGTCAATTGTAATTTCGGTCAATTGTAATTTCGGTCAATTGTAATTTCGGTCAATTGTCATTTCGGTCAATTGTTTTCGGTTAATTGTTTTTTCGGTCAATTGTTTTCGGCCAATTGTTTTTTCGGTCAAATGTTTTCGGTCAATTGTTTTTGCGGTCAATTGTTTTCGGTTAATTGTTTTTCGGTCAACTGTTTTCGGACAATTTTCCGCAAAGCGTGATCTCAGTAACGCTCAAAACAGGCGATATCACGATTTCGGTGTTCTTCGATGTTTGGTTCGTTACAGCGGTGCCAGACAACTTTTAATGTTGAAATTGGTTTCGACCGCTGTTGTTTATATATATATTTATATGATAGACAACTTTTAACGCATGGATGTGGTGTATTTGAGTAGAATGAAGGTTTTTGTTACATTTACATCGAGCTGTGATCTCAGAAACGTTCGAAACACGCGATATCACGATTTCGGTGTTCTTCGATGTTTGTTTCGCTTCAGCGATGCGAGACACCGTTTAATGCATGAATGTTGTGTATTTGAGTAGAATAAAGGTTTTTGATAAATTTACAACGATTTATGATCTAAGAAACGCTCGAAACACACGATATCACGATTTCGGTGTTCTTCAATGTTTCCTTCGTTACAGCGGTTCCAAACCCCTTTTAACGCATGGATGTTATGTATTGAAACGGTGGGATTACCCTCCGAGTAGACCGACAGTCGGTAACTCGCGAGAGGGTACACTTTGAGGCTCATAGAGGGGTGTGTCGTAGGGGGTTGGTGGGTACAAAGTCCACCCGTAACGGCTAGGGGTAGGAAGAGTAGGGGTTGGACCGATATAGGTATAGGGGTGCAGACAAAATGGGGTATAAAAGGAGTAGCTGGAGCGGCAGTCGGGGCATTCTGTTTCAGCCAACAGCGACGCCGCAACCAGCCAGAGGGGAACGAGGATAGGAGGAGCCGAGCCGTCAGTCGACCGGAGAGCACCGTGGATAGGCCAGGCCGTTGGAACCGCGACGTTGGCGATTGGGCGAGGAGCCAGACTACGGACTTAGCCGAATTCCGGTCGGATTTCTGCTCTCCGGTGACCAGGGAATGTGTCAGGCACGTCGGACTTGGGCGAAATCGGGTCGTTGGGGCTAACATCAGGGAGACGGAATAAGGAGAGAACGTTATCAACGTAAAGGGAACGTGGAGATAGCCGCAGGGACCGGATCCAAGGGAAAGTGACAGGGTCCAGGGGAATGTAAAAAGACAAAACGACTCACCGGGTTTCGTAGAAGCCTCGGGGTGTCGTTATTCCTGTTGGCGTAGACGCGGGAGAGAAGTCCGGTCCCGACGATACCACGCATGTCACACTCGAGGTGATAAAAACCCGAGAAAACCGCGAGAAACAGTTTCGAGGTGTCGAGCGCTACACCCCCCCCCCCCCCCCCACCCCACCGCTGATCAAGCCGCGATCTGGCCGAGACTGCCGGGTGACAGCTGTGCGCGTGGGCCATAGATTGCGACCACGGCGATCGATAGAGGGGCGGACTCTAGTGCCGCGCGGCGAGAGTGGGGCGCGCGCAGTGAGCTCTCGCGGGCGACGAGCGGCGACGCGTCACAGCAACCGCCACCGGTCGATAGTGTCGAGCGCGGGTAAACCGTTACCGCTAGGAGATGGACAAAATTATATCGAGTCACGCGAACAGTTGAGGGTTGGCATTACTAGAGGACGCCAGGAGCCCAGATATCGGTCGACGCGGAACGACGGGCCAAGAGTCTCACTAGATCGGCGGGAATAGCCGAGAGGAGACTGGGGAATAGCTAGAGACCATTAGGGAAATACGGGTGGACAGGCGTAGGGAGCAATCAGCGGTGCCCGCGAGAGATAAATGAGCCTCGAGATAGGGAAGGACACTGGAAATTGCGACAATCCGCGTTAATATCATTTGTAAATTTCCCGATTATTTTATAATTAGCATAATTAGTTATAGGACATTTTAATCTTATTATTATAATTTCAGCGTTGTATATCCGTCATTTGACGCTCAATATAGACCAATTTTACCCTCTACCTCGTCTGATTATTTAATCACTCCCTGTTCGGTTTTCCGTAAACAAATAAAAATTAATGTTAACGGACGAACCGCGTTACATTTGGTGCCGAAACCCGGGAACCGAACAAAGTGAGAGAAAGCGGATAGAGGGGAAGGCCTGGATTGAGCAATGTCGCGTGCATAAAATTACGGCCGAGAACATAAATATGGCGGGACGAAATGATTATCGGTGCAAGACGAGATAGCGGCTAGTGGGGTGGAGAGGTCGGAGGCTCGGATAGTGGTCGAAGCGGTGGATGTCCAGGTACATCCGCCACCGCTCGAGTCCACTACAACCGATGGACAGGTTAATGAGCGGGCCAGGAGAGATCGACGAGAAATAAATCGTCTCTCCGAAATTCACCCTATTAGGCCGGAGGAGGCGACCCGAACTATTGAGGAAGAGGAAAATGATCCGGAGTTGGTCGAGATGACAGGGGCAGCAGGAGGGACGAATGGGGCATCAGGGTCTGGATCTGGATCAGGAGGGACTAGCAACGATTAGCTGATGCAGTTCCTGAAGCAGATGGACAGAAGGGTCGAGAGCAAATTCGAACAGGTTAACACCAAAATCGGAGAGGAGGTTAACCGGGTCAACGTAAAAATCGAGGGATTCCGGAATGCACTGGAGGCTAAAATACAGGTCGAGGTGCAGAATGCCGAGATAAGGGTCGAGAGCCACATCACCGACCTCGAGGTGCGGATGGAGAAACGACATCACACCCTTCATGCGTTCTGCGAGGGCGAGATCCAGGACCAGAAGAAAAAGGTAACCCATCTGGAAAGCGAGGTGGCGGGGATCAAGAGCTCGGTGAAAGCGGTGAATGTCATCAGTGAGGGTCACTGCAGGCGTATCCAGGCTCTGGAGAGGAGCGTTAAGGATCGACCTGACATAACTTCAGCAAGCCTGGACTACAGTCGGCTTTACACCGCATCTCAGAAGTCACCGACTTTTAACGCGGATGGCAGGGAGAGGTCAATGAAATTCCTCCGAGAGTTCCGGGAGTTCTGCCAGGCCAGTGGAGTCGAGGAAAATGGCGCCCGGTATTTGATCGGAGCGGCGCTTCGGGGGCCAGCCAAGGATTGGTGGTTATTGGTCGGGGAAGGCGTGGATAGTCTGTCAGAATTCGAGAGGAAATTCAAGGCCAGATACTGGGCGAGGGATATTCAGGACCGAGTTCGATCAAATCTGGATTTTGGGACGTACTTCTCGGAAGGACAGACCCTGACGCGTGCAGAATATGCCACTCAGGTGTTTGGGAACACTCGTGACCTGGACGAGAAATTCAGCGATGCTGATATTATCCGGAGGATGTCTCGACACTTCGATGACGAGATCAGAAGTGCGGTGCGAGTGCGGTTGATTAAGGAGATCGACGAGTTTTTGGAGTTATTCGAGAGTACTGACGCTGCTGGACCTCTGAATAGCCGAAGGAGTGGATATAGGGGAAATAGATATAACCCTACATTCGGCCGACAAGGGTATAGTGGTCAACAAAATCCTCGCGGACCAGTAGGACCACCACCTCCGCCGTGGCAACGCCCACCGACAGAATGGCAGCCGCCGATGCAACCGCCGCAGTGGAATGGACCCCCACCTTCCCAGGGACCCATTCCTGTTCCGCCGCAACCAGGGGGCCCCCCACCTGGCCAAGTGAACGCGCTCGTGCGACCACCAGGGCCGTTTATTGCGAGCACGATTCCGCAGGATGAGATGGCGAGAGGCAACCCGGGTCAAGCTGGCCAGGGAAACGCCTAGCCGTTGCGCCTGTGGAAAATGTCGTGGAACAGGGAAATGGGAAACAGGGCGCAACGGGAAGGAAAAATAAGAGACCCAGAAGGAGAGTGAGAGCGTCGAAGAAGATTGGAGACGAAGGAGCAGGGAAGAAAGAAGAAGAAAAGGATGAGAAGAGAGAAGAAGAAAAGGATAAGAAGAAAGAAGAAGAAGAGGATAAGAAGAGAGAAGAAGAAGAGGATAAGAAGAGAGAAGAAGAAGAGGATAAGAAGAGAGAAGAAAGAAGGATGATGAAGAAAGGAAGAGGAAAAATAAGGATGTGGAAACAGGGGAAAGAAGGAGCGGGGTCATTCCAAGCGCGAAAGTGACCACTGCGCCGAGCCAAATCGAGGCATCGTCCGTCGAGGAGGACCACAGGGAGAGCGGGAAGCTTGAGCTGGCTGAGGAACCTCAAGTCCAAGCTGTTGGGGGACGGGGGTCTCCAGATAGCCAGGGGCAGAGGTACGTCGCGAGGTCGCAACCCGAAGGCCTAGAGGTCGGTACAGGCGGTTCAGGAGTACTAAGAGGCACGCGGCTGCGAAGAGTCTGCATGCTAATGGAAGATCCACGAGAGTTTCTGAGAGAAGAGCCCGAAGAAGAAGAGAAGTGGTACGACAGCAAACACCCTCCCTGTCCCGAAATCCCAATATTTATTGGTGGGATCAGGGTTACCTGTCTTATAGACAGTGATAGTGAGGTGTGTTGCATGTCAGAAGAATTTTTCAAGGCGAATGAAGAGCAGTTGAGCAAATACCCGATCCTACCGACGGCCCGAACAGCAGTAAAAGGAGCGTTCGGAAGTAAACCGCAGATGGTAACAAGGCAGATCATAATACATGCGGAGGCTTATGGGTCAGAAGCCGAATTAAAATTCTTGATTGTGCCCGAATTATTACGGCCAGTCCTGATTGGTTTCGACGGCATGTTGGACATGCAGATTTCCGTCGACTCGATGGATCGACTTGTGGCAGTGAAACATATGGTGATTGGCCGACTGATCGAGGGAGAGTGGGCAGTAGCTAATCCCAAATGGGACAAGATCACGGATCTACCTGCATGCCGTGATTGCAGATGGGCTGAGACCGGAGTCGGAATTCCAGTTGTCCCTAGCAGAATTTGAGGAGAAGATGACCGAGTGCTCAGATCTGAATCCAGGGATTGGATTAGCCTTTAAAGACCTCGTGAGAGAAAACCGAAGGGTGTTCGACAAAAGACCTGGGAGGATGTCGGAATATGTGCACCAGTTGAAACTCAGAGACCCACAACCGTATTTTCATCGTGCGTATCCGGTGGCTTTTTCCCAGAAAGACCGAGTACAAAATGAAATCGAAAGGATGATGGAGTATGGGCTTCTGCAGAAGTCAGACAGCGACTTCATTAACCCACTCATGCCAGTGATAAAGGATGACGGAAGCGTAAGACTCTGTCTAGACGCTCGGGAACTCAACAACTATTTGTTGAGTGACCACAATAATGCACCACCCATGGAGGAGATATTTCAGAAGTGTGGGGGCACATCCGTCATGTCAACGCTGGATTTGACGAGCAGTTTTTGGCAGATTCCATTACATCCGGATTCGCGAAAATATACGGCGTTTCAGCACGAGGGAAAATGCTATGAATTCACAGTGACACCCTTTGGGTTGAAAACGAGTACGGCGAGTCTCATCAGGGCATTGGATGTGGTATTACGAGGCCTGGATTTCGTGATAAACTTCGTAGATGATTTGCTCGTCTTGTCGAAAAACGAAGAGGAACATCTGAGGCATCTGGAAATATTATTCAGACGTTTCCAGGAGCACGGAATGACGCTCAAATTTAAGAAGTCACATTTCTTCCGTGAAGAGGTCACGTTTCTCGGCCACATACTCACGACAGAAGGTCTGAAGCCGGATCCGGAAAAAGTGCGAGCGATCAAGGAATATCCTGCACCACGGACGATCAAGGAACTGAGGGGTTTTCTGGGGTTAATAAACTTCTACGCGAAATTCACTAACCGCCACGCACACGAGACAGAGCCTCTGCACGAGCTGCTAAGGAAGGGTGTACGTTGGAAGTGGGACGAAGCTAAACAAACGAGCTTCGAGAAGGTCAAAAATTTATTCTGCGAAGCGGTCGTCTTACGATTCCCGGATATGAAGAAACCATTCTATTTGAACACTGACGCGAGTGGATATGCCCTTGGCGCAGCCCTGTGCCAGCGAAACGAGGCCGGAGAGAGCGAGGTGGTCACGTTCGCGAGTCGAACATTGAAGGGAGCTGAACTTGGATATGGAGTGACCGAGAAAGAATTGCTGGCGATTGTCTGGGCTCTTGAGAAATTCCGGACTTATCTACGAGGGGCGGAAATTTTCATCGCGACGGATCACAAGGCGTTAACCTTCCTGAAGACGTGTCGATTCGCTACGGATAGACTGAACCGATGGACCCTTTCGATTCAAGACTACAACCTCCAGGTCGAGCATGTTGAGGGCAAGAAGAACACGGTGGCCGACACGTTGAGCCGGGTACGGGCGGAGGCGGAAGGTAAGACAGAGAATCCGAAAGGAGTGATTTACCTTGCTGCCGCGCTCGCCACCAAGCCATCAAAGGAGCTGGTGAGGAAAATGAGGAAGATCGGGGCCCTGCAGGAGGAACAGGAGGATTTGAAGAAGATAAGGGAGATGTTGGAGACTGGGAAGGATCCCGAAATGGAGAAGAAGTTCCGTCTCCAGAAAGGGATCCTCCAGAAGAAGTCGAGAGGGAAAGTCTGCAAGGTGATACTCCCAAGGTCAATCGTCCGAGAGTTTATCTTGGCCTGCCACGAGATGTACGGCCATCTTGGAGCACGGAAGTGTTTCAAGATGATGGACAAGGACTTTGCACATCCACATTTGGAAAGACTGACCCGCACGCTAATCGCCTGTTGTGATACGGGTCATTCCATATGAAATCAACCGATAAAAAAAGAAAAAAATGCATGTAGGTCACGGATATTCTTCATAATTTACGTAAAGACAGCGGGCAGGGTATAGAAAAAGTTGGCATGGTTCATTAGACCCAACAAATTTTTCTTTGTTAATACCGCCATGATAAAATGTACTATCAATTTCGATTATGAAAATTACGCTGATGGTTTTTCTGCTCCCACGGGCTTCCATGTTTATGGATTTCGATGGTTCTGGTATCAAATTAAAGGTATTGAAAATACGCTTTTATTCAACTGTGGCAATTTAAAATCGAATTTATATATAGCGAGTTATCGCATTTTACCTGTATTTTTTTCATTATTTTTTTTCTCAAAAAGCTATTTTTTTTTTTTTTTGAAATTTACAGCAAACATTGTACGAACTGTGAGCTTTAAACACAAAAATTGGCGAAGAGTTTTTTGCAATTTTTAAATTATTAATTGTTGATTTTGGTAAATTCAAATCAATAAGGGATAAATACCGTCGCTCTTCATAGCCAATCGGTGAGCGATTACAGCTCATCGACATCGCTCGTCTCACATTCTTCATCAGCACATTCTGGAATACAAAACGAAACTTATCGTTAACGTTATTGTGAAATTATAAAAATAAAAACATTTTATATTGTTAGCTTACTAAAAAAAATCGGATTTTTACAATTAATTTATCGGCAATTCTGTCCTCCAGTTTCCGCGATATTAAGGAAGCTATTTTCTTCGCGATCTTGTACACCTTTTTCTTCGTTATTGTAGGTTCAACCACTCCTAACACATCCGAAAAAAAAATCTCCTCTTCCATGTATGGAAAAAGAAATCTCCTCTTCCATCAATGAGGAAGGAGATTTCTTTTTCGGATGTGTTAGGAGTGGTTGAACCTACAATAACGAAGAAAAAGGTATACAGGATCGCGAAGAACATAGCTTCCTTGACATCGCGGAAACTGGAGGACAGAATTGCCGGTAAATTAATTTGAAAAATCCGATTTTTTTAAATAAGCTAACAATATAAAATGTTCTTATTTTTATAATTTCACAATAACGTTAACGATAAGTTTCGTTTTGTATTCCAGAATGTGCTGATGAAGAATGTGAGACGAGCGATGTCGACGAGCTGTAATCGCTCACCGATTGGCTATGAAGAGCAACGGTATTTATCCCTTATTGATTTGAATTTACCAAAATCATCAATTAATAATTTCAAAATTGCGAAAAACTCTTCGCCAATTTTTGTGTTTAAAGGTCTCAGTTCGTACAATGTTTGCTGTAAATTTCAAAAAAGAAAAAAAATAGCTTTTTGAGAAAAAAAATAATGAAAAAAATACAGGTAAAATGCGATAACTCGCTATATATAAATTCGATTTTAAATTGCCACAGTTGAATAAAAGCGTATTTTCAATACCTTTAATTTGATACCAGACCCATCGAAATCCATAAACATGGAAGCCCGTGGGAGCAGAAAAACCATCAGCGTAATTTTCATAATCGAAATTGATAGTCCATTTTATCATGGCGGTATTAACAAAGAAAAATTTGTTGGGTCTAATGAACCATGCCAACTTTTTCTATACCCTGCCCGCTGTCTTTACGTAAATTATGAAGAATATCCATGACCTACATGCATTTTTTTCTTTTTTTATCGGTTGATTTCATATGGAATGACCCATACGTGTCAGCGGATGAAGGTTGGCCAACAGACGAATTACGCTGCGATGCAGACGATTGTCACTGAAAAACCGGGGGATCTGGTTTCGATAGATTTTTATGGACCCTTACCAACATCAGTCGGGGGTGTCAAACATATTCTGGTGACGATCGACGCATTCAGTTGTAATGTTCCGGATTCCGGTAAATTATGATTAACGTTGTCTTCGTACGCGAGATAGCGCGAAGGAACGTTTCGCCCGTGGAACACTGAAGTGTTCGGCTCGGAGGCGCGGGAATGTCGAGGGAGTTTGAAATAAAGGTAAAACTGAATTTAATAGTGAAAGTAAAAGTAACTGTTTGCTATATATATTGGAAATTCCGTAGTACACAAGTACAAGAGGAGGAATGAGTGTTCCGTACAACAGTCGAAGATATTCTGAGCGTAATAATTTGAAGATGAGTCTCGGCGAGATCTCCGACGCGTTGGTGGATGGGGGTGGTTCATCTCTCCGGGGTGAACGCTGGCCAATCGTTGGTCGTCGTAGTGGCGTCGGTTCTCCTTCTCCAAGGGTTGTTGGCCACTCCCGTCTCCCTGGTCGAAGCGGGAAAAGCGCGTCCGTCCGGCTTGGCGCGCTCGGCGTCGATCGGCGGATCGACGCCGACCGAAGCCTGTTGGTCACCACGTGTTGCCCACTTGAGTTGCGACTTTTCGGGCAAAAGTCACGTACACTCTTCGTTGGTGGTGCGTCTGTTGTTTGTCGAGTTGAAGACTCCTTGAATTGTCTTCATCCGGTGGTCCGCGAGTCTCGATGAGTTTCTCCAGCGTCATAAAAGAGAGAGCCCTTCTCTCTGCGCACCCTACGTTCTCGTGTGACCATTTCTATCTTTAAAATATCTACTCGTTTTCTATCCTCAGCATCTATGTTTGAATTAATCCACGTTTCGCGCGATTCGCGGGGTTCGCGGGATCGACTATCGACTGTTGGTTCGATGTAAAGGCAACCGTACATCACACAGTAAGTACGTCGTGTTATTTCCGATGCGGAAGGCTAACACGGTCACCGTCATCAAGAGGATATTCGGGGATTACATTCCACGTTTCGGAAAACCTAAGAGAATCCAGTTCGATCACGGTACGCAGTTCACCGCGAAAAATTGGCTCCGGAAGTTGGAGGAGGAAGGAATCCGGGCGGTATTTTGTGAACCGAGAACGTGTGAACCGAGAACGTGTGAACCGAGAGCTAGGACGATTTTTCCGGACGTTTTTAGTGGGGAATCATGCCGGCTGGAATAAATGGGTGCAGGTAGTGCAGGACTGCATAAATGAATCCCATCATCACACCACCGAATTCACGTCAGCCGAGCTGCAGTGTCAGAAAAAGCCGAACCGAATGTGGAATAACTGGCTCGGAATACCGGCGAGTGAGGAGGATGACCCACTGACGTACGAAATGAAAATCGAGATCGCGCGGGAACGGATACAGAAGAAGGGCGCACGGAGGGCTGAGAAGTTCAACGAAACGCACCGATTGGCTACATTCGAGGAGGGAGACCTGGTATTGGTCAAAGCACTTAACGTATCTGATCCGACCAATCAGATCACGTCGAAGTTTCTGCCTCTCCGAGAGGAACCATACCGCATTGGTCGATGCGTTGGGCTAGCCACATACCTATTGGAGGACGTGGTGACCAAGAAGGTGCGTGGGAAATTCCACGGGAGCTTACTCAGCCGCTATCGGACAGCGGGGAACGGTGGAATATGACCAGAAGGCGACCAGACGGATCCAACGGAAATATGCGGGAAGAGCGGGGGAAGGAAGAAGGAACGTGCATCGCAGAAGGACGAGACAATATATAATGAGGAAAAGGGACGAAAGGGTCGAGAGAGAAGGGGAGTGGGGGATAAGAGAGGCGAATAGGAATACTCGAGGGGAGAAGGGGAACGAGAGACAATTGGAAATTTGGAAAAAAAAAGAGAACAATGCGGGCGACCGACCCGGAGGGTGATGAAGGGTGCCCGTCGGTAATTATCATACGGGGGTAATACTCAAAAAGACGGGAAGATAAATCTATGCCGCATCGATCAAGAAGGCGACGGGGAAGGGGAAACCGAGTGGCACTAGATCCTGCCGAGGGAGGGTGAGGGAAGATTGACTCCCCAGTTTGAAATTCGTCGCCGAACGTAGAAATAAATCGGGAAAATAAAAGCGGTCGAAACGAGGGTCGGAAAGAAAATGCCAAGTGGAAATCGGGTGGCATCGGGAGAGAAGACCTGGAAGCTTTATAAGATCGAGTTGGAACAGCCGAAATCCCTCCGGAAACAGTGGGAAAGAGTAATTGAGTGGCATAGAGAGCAACGAAAAAAGTCAAACCGCTGGGACGTGGTGTACCCGGTCGACGGAGAGGGGTTGACGCGAATCACAGAGGATCACGTGGTGGGGTGGTACCCGGGGAAGTCACTCGGATTGTGACAAAGGACCGCCTTTCCTTCTCGAGTCACCGAGCTGCGCGCATCAAGTGAATCAAAAAAAATTATTGTCGCGAGTGAAAAAATGTCGATCACCGGATCCTTCAAGAATTTTCCGGCGGAAGGAATGGCGGGGGACTACATAAATGTCCGTGTGATTACCGTCGAGAGTGCCGAGAGGTTTTTTGTCTACAAAGACGACCCCGAGGGAGTTCGGGACCGGTGGCTGCACTTCGTCAGGACGTTGCCGGAAAATTATCCGGGACTCAGGCCCCTGCGCAACGACGAGCTCCTGTTGGGCGCCTCCGTCCTCGTAAGGGAAGAAGAGGGATGGGCGAGGGGAATTATCTCCTGTGAGGAGACCGTCAACGGATACTGGCTCGTGTGGTTGGGGGACTACGCGCGGGACTTCGCCGCGTTGCCGGTAGCCCACTACCACCCGCCACGCGACGTCCGGAGCGTCGCGCTGCAGGCCATCCCGGTGGGTCTCCACCTCACAAGGCCAACCCGGGAAGACGACTGGACGCCGGAGCAGACCCGGATGATCTCCCGAATCCTGAGTGCGGAGGTCTGGACCATGACGATCCTGCCGGACAGGACGAGTGCCCAAGCGAGGTGGGTCAATATGTGGATGATGGTGGACGGCGGGGTGGCGGTAACCGCACGCGAGATTTTCGTGCGATCCGGCTGCGCCAGGATCGGACGAAACCCCAGGACTTGGTCGTGGGGCATCACCGGCGGGCAGTATCTCGAGCCGCTGAGACGTCCAAGGTCGTCAAACGAGCAGCGAGGAGCCGCTCGTCGCGAGCAACGCAGAGTCGGCAGCAGGGAGCAGCGGGGAGTCAGCAGCGGTTGGCAACGAGGCGGCCACCGTAGCGATCGGCGCGGAAGGTCGACGCCAGCGGTCACCGAGAACAACAGCGGCGGAGACGATGACATCGAGGAGATTGCCGTCTTCGAGCTAATCACGCTCCCAGACTGAGGCAGCGTGGAAGGAGAGAGGAAAAGAAAAAAGAAAGAAGAAAGAAGAAAAAGATTTTATTTTCGTTATAAAAAGCCTTTATTTTTTGTTTGTTTATTAATATTACAATATATTCTATTTTTTTCTTTTCGTTATGAATATCGTCGGATAAGTTTCTTTTTTTTTGTTGTTGCGTGCGTAGAACCTGGCGTTGTCTTCCCATCCTGAGGTCCTGAAATATAATAAAAACAAATTTTTTTTTTATCATCGTGGTTCCGTAAGGGTTAGAATATAAAAAAAAGAGAAAGAAAAAAAAGGAGAAAATAAGGGGAAAGAAAGAAAAAAAGGAGAAAATAAGGGGAAAGAAAGAAAAAGGAGAGCAGGGAAGAATTGGTATTTCCTTTATTGGGGGGTGGGAGTTCGGAAACAAAAAATTTAACGAAGATGGGGAGGATTATTGTCTCTGTAATAATCCGAGGGCTATGGAGAAAAGAGAGGAGAGGGGGGAATTAATCGGGAGTAACAGGGTCGTAAGGAAATGTAGATATGATATAATTGGGGGAAAAAAATCCCAGGCTCGTTAAAAACTTACCTGTAACTTTGGGGGACAATGAAACGGTGGGGTTACCCTCCGAGTAGACCGACAGTCGGTAACTCGCGAGAGGGTACACTTTGAGGCTCATAGAGGGGTGTGTCGTAGGGGGTTGGTGGGTACAAAGTCCACCCGTAACGGATAGGGGTAGGAAGAGTAGGGGTTGGACCGCTATAGGTATAGGGGTGAAGACAAAATGGGGTATAAAAGGGGTAGCTGGAGCGGCAGTCGGGGCATTCTGTTTCAGCCACCAGCGACGCCGCAACAAGCCAGAGGGGAACGAGGATAGGAGGAGCCGAGCCGTCAGTCGACCGGAGAGCACCGTGGATAGGCCAGGCCGTTGGAACCGCGACGCGGCGCGGCGTTGGCGATTGGGCGAGGAGCCAGACTGCGGACTTAGCCGAATTCCGGTCGGATTTCTGCTCTCCGGTGACCAGGGAATGTGACAGGCACGTCGGACTTGGGCGAAATCGGGTCGTTGGGGCTAACATCAGGGAGACGGAATAAGCAGAGAACGTTATCAACGTAAAGGGAACGTGGAGATAGCCGCAGGGACCGGATCCAAGGGAACGTGACAGGGTCCAGGGGAAAGTGACAGGGTCCAGGGGAAAGTAAAAAGACAAAACGACTCACCGGGTTTCGTAGAAGCCTCGGGGTGTCGTTATTCCTGTTGGCGTAGACGCGGGAGAGAAGTCCGGTCCCGACGATACCACACATGTCACACTCGAGGTGGTAAAAACCCGAGAAAACCGCGAGAAACAGTTTCGAGGTGTCGAGCGCTACACCCCCCCCCCCCCCCCCTCTGATCAAGCCGCGATCTGGCCGAGACTGCCGGGTGACAGCTGTGCGCGTGGGCCATAGATCGCGACCACGGCGATCGATAGAGGGGCGGACTCTAGTGCCGCGCGGCGAGAGTGGGGCGCGGGCAGTGAGCTCTCGCGGGCGACGAGCGGCGACGCGTCACAGCAACCGCCACCGGTCGATAGTGTCGAGCGCGGGTAAACCGTTACCGCTAGGAGATGGACAAAATTATATCGAGACCACGTCTATTACCACGCGAACAGCTGAGGGTTGGCATTACTAGAGAACGCCAGGAGCCCAGATATCGATCGACGCGGAACGACGGACCAGGAGTCTCACTAGATCGGCGGGAATAGCCGAGAGGAGACTGGGGAATAGCTAGAGACCATTAGGGAAATACGGGTGGACAGGCGTAGGGACCAATCAGCGGTGCCCGCGAGCGATAAATGAGTCTCGAGATAGGGAAGGATACTGGAAATTGCGACAACCCGCGTTAATATCATTTGTAAATTTCCCGATTATTTTATAATTAGCATAATTAGTTATAGGACATTTTAATCTTATTATTATAATTTCAGCGTTGTATATCCGTCATTTGACGCTCCATATAGACCAATTTTACCCTCTACCTCATCTGATTATTTAATCACTCCCTGTTCGGTTTCCGTAAACAAATAAAAATTAATGTCAACGGACGAACCGCGTTACAGTATTTGAGTCGAATTAAGGTTTTTGATACATTAACATCGAGCTGTGATCTCAGAAACGCTCGAAACACGCGATATCTCGATTTCGGTGTTCTTCAAGGTTTCGTTCGTTGCAGAAGCGCCAGACCACTTTTAACGCATGGATGTTTCATATTTGAGTAGAATGAAGGTTTTTGCTTTTCTACACCGAGCTGTGATCTCAGAAACGCTCGAAACACGCGATATCACGATTTCGGTGTTTTTCAATGTTTCGTTCGTTACAGCTGTGCCGGACAACTTTTAACGCATGAATGTGGTGTATGTGAGGAGAATGAAGGTTTTTGCTCTTTTACACCGTGCTGTGATCACAGAAACGCTGGATACACGCCATATCTCGATTTCGGTATTGTTCAAAGTTTCGTTCGCGTCAGCGGTGCGAGACAACGTTTAATGCATGGATGTTGTGTATTTGAGTAGAATAAAGGTTTTTGATACATTTTACCGAGTTGCGATCTCAGAAACGCTTGAAACACGCGATATCACGATTTATTTATTTATTTATTTATTTCAAACGGGTCATAACCCAATTCCGCGGTGAGGGGATATCCCCACACCTATACAAACAGTAGGCAGTATCGACAGTTGCAGAAATAATCATAGGTTTGACCATACATACATAGGTATAACATTAGCCAACATAATTATAGTAAAACGTTTTCATAGAAAAATATAGCGATATCGAGATATAATATATAAAAATAAACTTATAAAATTTAACTTTTTCTAGTTAATGGATATCAAGAATTTATATATTACTAGTAACGAGAAGACGGTAGATCGCAGCTTTAAATTGCGGAAGGGATAATTAAAAAATGTTAGCAAAAGGAAGGAACTGATTTCCTAACCTAGCAATACGGGGCAGCCAGCTGTAGTAAGCATAGTTCACCCGATAAAATGGTACGACAAAAATTTCCGCGGATCTAGTGCCTCGACCGCCTTCCCGAAACATCAGTAAGGATGTGAGGGCAGGCCAATCAATCGAGCCGCGAACAATTCGATGCAGGAAAGCCAAGTCCGCAACCAAACGCCGATCTTCCAGAGAGCGCAATCCCAATGTAGTTAGGATGCGGCCGTAATCATGATCATACAGATCCATGGCCTGACCGATCCTGAAGGCGGCGAAGCGCAAAAATCTGTGTTGAACGCCTTCAAGTAAATTACAGTATACCCGCGCGTGAGGTGACCAAACAACTGATGCATATTCGAGGTGAGAGCGCACAAGGCCCTCATACAAGGCCAGCAAAGCACGCGGATTATCGAACCGGGCTGCGACCCGTTTAACGTAACTAAGGATCTTTAACGCACTTCCGATGATTGCCTGAACGTGGTCAACGAAGGATAGCTGATTATCCATTGTTACACCCAAGTCACGAACCGAGGCAACCACCTCTAGGACGACACCGTTCAAAGAATACACCGAGAGCAACGGGCTGCCCAGTCTCCTAAATTGAACCACCTTGCACTTAGCCGCATTCAGACCCATCTCGTTGGACGTACACCACCCCGCAACAGCATTCAAGTCAAACTGGAAACGATCGGCGTCAACAGATGAGTTAATAACCTTGAAGATTTTCAAGTCATCAGCGAACAATAGTGCTTCCGAATATCGTATCTCTCCCACGATGTCGTTTATAAAAACATTGAAAAGAACGGGCCCCAAGTGAGAACCTTGTGGCACACCTGAACATGATCGATACGCCCGCGAAAACAGTGAGTTTACCCTAACCATCTGTCGCCTATCCTCTAGGTATGACCTCATCCAATCAAGGAGCCTTCCTGTAACGCCAATCGCCTCCAGCTTTGGTAGTAAAATTCGGTGATTTACACGATCAAATGCCTTGGAAAAGTCAGTGTATGCTACGTCCACTTGTGCTTTATTACCAAACGCTGTGATTACAAAGTTAGTGAAAAACGCCAAATTCGTTACTGTTGATCTACCCTCTCGAAACCCATGCTGCTCATGCGCAATGACTTTATTCAGATGAATGGTGAGTTTTCGTGTAACTATCGCCTCGAAGAGTTTTGGCACAACATTCAGAGCACAGATAGGACGTTAGTTTTGAATTTGGCCTTTTTCACCAGATTTATGAATAGGCGTAACAGAGCTCGTTTTCCCGCAAGAAGGAAAAACACCAGACTGCAGGGACCGCGAGAAAATTGTATGTAGCGGGCGCGCGAGAGCAAATCTACAATTCTTTAAAACGGTGGCCGGAATGCCGTCAGGCCCTGGACCCTTATTAACATTTAGCAACGCAAGCTCCTCGAACACTTCGGTTAGTGAAATTGATAACGCAGATACATTTATTAACGGCTGGCGGGGCAACAGTGGAGTAGACCCGCAGTCGGACGTGTACACCGATTCAAAGGGGTCCGCAAAAAGGTTAGCGATGTCAAGCGGGGATGATGCGATCTGACCACCAAGAGCCAGTGAGTTTGGTAAAGAGTTCTCATTTTTCCCGGAGTTCGCAAACGCCCAAAACGCCTTAACATTATTACAGATATTGACTTGAGCGTTTCGTAAGAACTGGCTATAACACTTATCCGAGAGCACCTTACATCGCGATCGCAGCTCGGAAAACGCTCTGTAATCTTCAGGCATATGCGACGACTTCTGAAGAATGTGTGCTGTTTTTTTTCCGAATAACCAGGTGGCGTAGTTCAGCTGAGAACCAACGAGGGAACGATGACGTGTAGCTGTTTTTCCAAGGTACGAAACGACTGATTCCCTCACGTATCATGTCTGTGACATAGGAGACGGCATCATCAGGTGGTAATTCGTCGATGATGGTGACTTGGAGAGACAATGCAAGGAAGCAATTTAGACCCTCAAAATCGGCCAACCGGAAGTTGAAGTTTCAACGATTTCGGTGTTCTTCGATGTTTGTTTCGCTTCAGCGGTGCGAGACAACGTTTAATGTATGGATGTCGTGTATTTTAGTTGAGTGAAGGTTGTAGTTTCTTTTAGTTTTATTTTCCCCAAACCGCCCACAAATCGCCAAGGTCCCTCGAGTTCTTCCCTTTTACCCAGGGCGCCAGGCGCTTTCGCGCCGGGAAGAACTCGCGCGTTGACAGGACCCGGCTGCTCTGGCCAGGCTAGCCGCAGCCGTCAATTCTGTAGAGTGGCGGGATGCGATGAGTTGACGATTTCGGAGAGGACAAGAAATAATGTGACAACCGAACAACGGTCAATCTGCGGGAGCTCAGAAAACCGTTTATTAAACAAGACAAATTAATAATGACGAAGATAATTCAAGTAAAGTCTCCCGCAATGCTGTCTCGCAGAAACGAAACACTTCTTCGTTTCTCGCAGTTTCGCCGGTCTACCGCTCGACAACAAAATTCTCCCTCGCAAGGTCGCGAGCCACCGCGCGCGACGCGGCCCTCGCCACACACACACTCACACACACACGCACACACGCTCTCACACGCGGCGGGAGGGATAGCGGTCGCGTGGTTTTCCCCGGTCCGACTGCACGGTTTCAACGGCGGAATGACTCGAAAATTAAAGCCGGGGAAAAACCCGCGGAAAAATTGCAACAAGAGAATTATTTACAAGAAATAAAATTACAAACAAGAAAATTATTACACCTGTCGATCGCGCACCGCTTCTCTCCTCGCACACTGACTCGAATACTATCGTCGCGGGATGCACAAAAAAAACAAATGACTTTACGCTCTGATCCTCGGCGCGACGGCTCACTTCCCGCAACCAAACGACCGTTAGCGAGGTCGAACTCGCGCCCGAGTTTCCCGCAGGACCGCCCGGACGATCGGGCCTCTCCCGCTGCACCCGGCGCTGGCCCTTGTTTTCGTGGATTTTATCTCGGCGCGAAGGCCTCGAGAGCTCGTCGCCGAGATTTTGCGCTCGCGTGCACGGGCTACAGCGACGCGGGATGCTCGCGAGAGCCCCGTCAACACGGCCGTCTCGCGCGAAGACGACGAGGGCGCGATGTCACGCGCAACAAAATAACAAAAGGAAAATAAGAAAAAGCACTGACGCCTCGCGGCGAGGCTCACCCGTGACCCTCGTGGAAAAATCCCCCACGTGTCTCTCGTTCGCGGGAGGCGTCGTTTGCGGCGGGATGGACGTGCTCGCTCTCTCGTTTCTCTCCGTCTCCTCGGTGTTCTCGTCGTTGTCGCTCGCTCGCTCGCACGCTCTGCTTCTCGCTCGACGGCTCCTCGGGAAGTGCCTCGATGTTGCCTCTCTCGCACGCTCGGGCAAGTGGCCCCCTCTCCGTCTCGTAGCGCTCTCCGGCAGGCAGGCGGCCAACTCTGCCGTGCCGTGCAGCGGTCCGGTCTCCCCAGGCGAGATTTCCCCGCGCCACAGTTGGCTGGCGTGGCGCGAGACTTAGACGGCGGCGGTCTCTCCGTCTGCGGCGGTGGCGGGCGATTCGAACCGCCGAGCGGTCAGCGGCGCAGCGGCGAGGCGACGGCGAGGCGGCGGCGAGGTCCCAGCGTTGTCGCTCCCTCTCTATCTCCCTCTCCCGCGTAGATCGTCGTCAGAGCTCGCCCCGGCGACGGCGTCAGCGCCAAGACGGCCCGTGAAGCGGGAAAGATAAATAAAAAAAATAAAGAAAAGAATTAATAATCGTTATAGCGCTACCTATGGCCCTGCGGATCGGTCTAGGCGTCGTCGAGCGGGAGAGCAAAGCGGCGGTTGAACGCCACGGAGTTTTCCCGTGTTACAAGGTTTTTGATACATTTACATCGAGCTGTGATCTCAGACACGCTCGAAACACGCGATATCTCGATTTCGGTGTTCTTCAAGGTTTCGTTCGTTGCAGAAGCGCCAGACCACTTTTAACGCATGGATGTGGTGTATTTGAGTAGAATGAAGGTTTTTGCACTTTTACAACTTGCTGTGATCTCAGAAACGTTCGAAACACGCGATATAACGATTTCGGTGTTCTTCGATGTTTCGTTTATTACAGCGGTGCCAGACAACTTTTAACGCATGGATGTGGTGTATTTGAGTAGAATGAAGGTTTTTGCTCTTTTACACCTAGCTGTGATCTCAGAAACGCTCGAAACATGCGATATCACGATTTCGGTGTTCTTCAATGTTTCGTTCGTTACAACGGAGCCAGACAACTTTTAATTGATGAAAGGGTTTCGGCAATGGAACGGTCCCCAAGAATAAATCCAAAGTCTTTACGTTTCGACTCGCATCGGAGCCCTCCTCAGAAATTTATTTTCGACACCTATAATATGAAATACAATAGTATATTGTGCAACAAGGGTCGAAAGTTGGCAATTGCGGCGAGTGTGAGGTTTGCTGCCCGATCGAAGCGAGGGCTGCAATCACACGAGTCGCAATTGCCAATTCGACCCGTGTTGCACATCATACTTTTTGTAACGAGTGCACGAATCGGCGGCACTTGGAATGGCAGTCGCGCGAGACGAACACTGAAAAGTGAGGTTGTGATTGAAGGGACGAAAGTGAATGACAGAAACTCCCAAGGGACGAAAGTGAACGAAATGCGAACTGCGCATGCGTGACTCTGTCATTTCACCACAGGTTCGCGACTGATAGGGAAACGGCCACTTTCGGCTCGCAAGACTGCCATGGAAAGTGCCGCGATTCGTGCACGTGTTACAAAAAACTAATATAAATTGTATTTATTGGGTTTTCTCTTTTTCTTTTGCTGCGATGGGAGGGGGGCACGTTGTCCTATCGTCCGGCACTGGGTTGGGTCGGGGCGACGAAGCGGATTGACCGGCATTGATCTGGATCTTCGCGGCGGATCGGCTGCGACGAGCACGTGCAACCGTCTTCTCCGGTTGAAATTTTAGTGTAAAATGTGATAATTATAGTATTAAGCTGGGGTGGAAAGTGGTATTTGGTGAGAAAAAGTGCTTTTTATATCGTTCACTGATGGTTTTTGTTGATTCTCCATTTCATATGTGTCTTTTTTCTACGTTTGACAGTTCCTAACCTAGCACTCGTA
Organism: Pimpla rufipes; assembly: GCA_963932165.1. Lineage (NCBI taxonomy): Eukaryota > Metazoa > Arthropoda > Insecta > Hymenoptera > Ichneumonidae > Pimpla > Pimpla rufipes. The sequence continues at coordinate 8,043,245 of OZ010640.1, forward strand.
TCTCCGTCAACAGCTAAGGAGCAAGAAGTTTCAACCGGAGGACCCGGTTGTTTTTAACGAGTCGATTTTTCTTTTTTTCCCCTTAAGGGTGTCAATTTTGTTAAATAAGCTTTCGTCAGCAATAAGTACCAACAATCCTTGCTTATTTGTCTTACAGAATAAATGAGCGAGCGGTCGGTGTCGATTGGCACTATTGATTGATACTCATCGGTGAGTCGCTTGTGGTTAATTACAGTAAATAATAAAATAAAGGAATGTCTTTTAAATGTTTATTTTAGTTAACAAATGTATTTCAGGTTATATTGATAAAAGTGGAGCACAATTTATATTAGTTTTGTATTTCATATTATAGGTGTCGAAAATAAATTTCTGAGGAGGGCTCCGATGCGAGTCGAAACGTAAAGACTTTGGATTTATTCTTGGGGACCGTTCCATTGCCGAAACCCTTTCATCAATTACTGAACAGCGGTCGAAATCTTCAACTACAAACAGACAACTTTTAACGCATGGATGTGGTGTATTTGAGTAGAATGAAGGTTTTTGCTCTTTTACACCTAGCTGTGATCTCAGAAACGCTCCAAACACGAGATATCTCGATTTCGGTATTCTTAAATGTTTCGTTGGCTTCAGCGGTGCCATGCAACATTAAACACATGAATGTGGTGTATTTGAGTAGAATGAAGGTTTTTGATACATTTACATCGACCTGTGATCTCAGTCACGCTCGTAACACGCGATATCACGATTTCGGTGTTCTTCGATGTTTGGTTCGCTTCAGCGGTGCGAGACACCGTTTAATGCATGAATGTTGTGTATTTGAGTAGAATAAAGGTTTTTGATACATTTACAACGATTTATGATCTAAGAAACGCTCGAAATACGCGATATCACGATTTCGGTGTTCTTCAATGTTTCCTTCGTTACAGCGGTTCCAGACAACTTTTAACGATTGGATATGGTGTATTTGAGTAGAATGAAGGTTTTTGATACATTTACACCGTGCTGTGATCTCAGAAACGCTCGAAACACGTGATATCACGATTTCGGTGTTCTTCAAGGTTTCGTTTGCTTCAGCGGTGCCAGGCAACTTTTAATGTAAGGATGTTTTATATTTGAGTAGAATGAAGGTTTTTGCTTTTCTACACCGAACTGTGATCCCAGAAACGCTCGAAACATGCGATATCACGATTTCGGTGTTTTTCAAAGTTTCGTTCGCGTTAGCGGTGCGAGACAATGTTTAATGCATGGATGTTGTGTATTTGAGTAGAATAAAGGTTTTTGATACATTTTACCGAGTTGCGATCTCAGAAACTCTCGAAACACGCGATCCCTCGATTTCGTTGTTCTTCAATTTTTCGTTTGTTACTGAAGCGCCAGACCACTTTAACGCATGGATGATGTGTATTTATCTAGAATGAAGGTTTTTGATACATTTACATCGAGCTGTGATCTCAGAAACGCTCGAAACACGCGATATCTCGATTTCGGTGTTCTTCAATTTTTCGTTCGTTACAGAAGCGCCAGACCACGTTTAACGCATGGATGTTGTGTATTTGAGTAGAATAAACATTTTTGATACATTTACATCGAGTTGTGATCTCAGAAACGCTCCAAACACGCGATATCTCGAATTCGGTGTTCTTTCATGTTTCGTTCGCTTCAGCGGTGCGAGACAACGTTTAATGTATGGATGTTATGTATTTGAGTTGTAACGGGTGCAGGAGTTGAGGATGCCAAATAATAATGTATGTTTTAACAAAGAATGTCTTTATTGGAGAAAGCGAGTTATATAATAGACGAAGTGATTGAGTGGGTGGTCGAGGAAGAACTAAAGAGTTCTCCTACGCTCTCGGGGCCCTTGATCCCCGCGCGGTGTTACTCCGCGCTGATAAGGGCCGCCGCCGCGCGCTCGGTGGCTGCGCGGCGCTCGGTCCATACCGTGAGAATGCTGAGGTAAGCAGTCTCACGGTTCGGAGAAGCGATAGCGCTATGCGACCGTTACACACCCCCTCTTTCAGTATGATGCTCCACATCGTAGGGGTATTTCAATGATTCTATATAATGCAAAAGGTGTGCGCTTGTTGGTTACATTTTGTGTTGGCTCTACTTTTTATTTTAATTACTCTCTTTTGTTTCTGAGTGTTCTTTTCCTGTTGTTTACAATTTTTGTACATTCTTTTGTTTTTGAGTGTGATTCTATACAATAAAATGGGGTTAGATTCTATACAACGAGGAAAAATATTTAGATCAAATTGAAATTGGGTGTTTTTTAGATTTTGGCGTGTGTTTAATGTTTTGGTGGACTTTTGGGGTTTACTTTATGTTGGATTTAGTTCGTCAGTATTTCTTGGATTGTATATATGGGGTTGCGGAAGCTGTAGTGTGGTTTGTTGACAAGTCGTTGATCCTTTCTTGTTAATGTGCCGGTTTCCAAATTGGGATGTCGTCTATTTTGGTTGGGTTGATTCCGTTAAAGGGTTCCAAGATTTGTCTTGTTTTCCTTTGGGGTATTGGTTGCTTACTTTTCTGAAACTAACTAAATTTGCGCATAGTTGATATAATATTCCGTTTCTGGATCAAGGAATCTGTTACCGGCATTTACCGACATTTTATCTCAGACTCGAACCGCTTAGCACAGACTCAAACCCGGATGGTGACGTCAGGGAGGTGGGTGAGGACCCCCCCCCCAACGTGCCACCCACCCACCACCCACCCACACCCACCACCCACCCCCACCCACCCCCACCCACCCACCCACACCCACAACCCACCCACTACCCACCCAACCACCCGCTACCCACCTAACCACCCACCTAACCACCCACCCAACCACCCACCCAACCACCCACCCACCCATCATCCAACACGGTGGGTGGACGCTGGGAGGGTGGGTGGGTGGCTGGTGGGAGCATGGCGAGTGACGGGGGGGGGGGCTACGGTGAAAGACTCAGTTTAAAAATATTTTTCTTCAGATAGGGAGAGAGAGAGTGAGAGAGAGAGAGAGAGAGAGAGAACGTGAGCGTTCCGTCTATTGCATTCGGTCATTCGTTTTATCAAGAGGACACTTCAAGTGTACACTCTTCCAAACAGAGAGAGAGAGAGAGCATTCAGGGACTATTAATAATAAACTGGACCACACGAGAAGAGGGGAAAAAATATATGCTTCGAATATGCGCTTTAGAATCCTCGATGACATCTGAGACGATCTTTCTGGAGCGTCAAGTACTTAAACCCCCTAGCGCCTATTGGCCTCCACCTCATCCCAGTCTAAGATTTTGAACAGCTAATGAGCGCAGAGGGGGTGGGGAACTCTGCTGACGCGTTTTCATGATTTTTCACATTTTACCATAATCCACCGATCAGTCGAGCAGTCAACGTTTCTTCGCTCACGAGTTATGAAAGTGAAAAAATGGATCCAAATAAGTGTACGAAAATAGTTGACATTATGAGAAGGGGGTATATCACACGCAAAAATAAACCCATATCTCACGCGGATGTGCAAAAGTGTCTGCAATTCAGTGATAACAATGTGTCACTACTGCGAAAGATCTTACGCTCACCCGAATTGAACGTCGGCAAAAAGTTGCGATATCAAGCAACGATCGCTGCGCTGCTAACGCTCTCGGAAAAATAAAAAAGAGCGGTTCGGGCGAGTCCGTGAGTACAGTGAGATGGGTAGAAATGGACTCGGCATTTCAATCGCGAATACGCACGGGACTTGTGGTCAATTTGCATCACAAAGATCCCACTCATTTCCTCGAGGATGCGCAACATCTCGTGGTGGAGAAATTGACCGAAGCACGGCAAACGGAGGGCAATTTAGAAGCGAATTTCACGCTAATCGCCACGTTCGAAATTGTGAAAAGTGGAGACACTATCGTGGAGGAAAAATCATTTCAAACGGCGAATGGTACAATTTTGCAATCGACAAACATTATCGAGTGGCTTGACGAGCATGTGAAATCTGTTCTATTGAGGAAAATCGAAGAGTTCCAGCAGCAGGAATCTGGCTGGTCTCTACGTGAAGTTCAACATTTACGTGTGAACATAAACAAATTTGTACCCCTACGAGGTGGAATTTCAACGTTTGTGCGTTTACCGAGAGACATCATGTTGAAAAAAGCTGTTGTGAACGTGGTGAATAGCGACGTCTATTGTTTTTTGTGGTCGATAACAGCTGCATTATTGCCCGCAACAACACTTGTGGATCGAACCACCTCATATCGGCACTTCAGTGAAGTTTTAAATTACACAGGACTAGATTTTCCGATGAGTCTCGCAAGTGTGCCGAAGTTTGAACGATTGAACGGACTATCGCTGAACATTTACGGTATTGAAAGTGGGAAAAATCATCGTAGTGAGATAGTGCCTGTATATCTCAGTACATATAAATCTGCGAGACCGACGATTCACCTTCTAATGGTGGAGAGCCCCAACGCCAGAGAGGAAGTGGAATCCGACGACGAAGATGTCGACGAATACGAGCTCCACACACTTGTCCATCACTTCGCATGGATAAAAAATCTATCCAGATTGGTGAGTTCGCAAATCTCAAAAACTGCGCATCACACGTGGCTATGTGACAGGTGTCTGTGCCACTTTCGCGAACAATCAACGCTCGACGATCATTTGGTGGACTGCTCTGTTGCACCCCGGAATATTTAAATTCCATTTCGAGGCAATGGGGAAATTTCTATTGCTCAATCGAACGTCCGGTCGGGGTGAACGATCGAGCGCGTGCCGGAATTCGCCGATGTCGAAATCGAGCGAATTGACACGAAATGCTTACGCACCGATTTCCGGTGAATCGCAGTGATCCACTGCAATTCACCGGCAGTCGAAGAACAGACGCGGAGCCGAGCAGTCAGGCTCCTCTTAGACTCGGGTACCCTCACGTTGTAGAACAAATAGAAACGAATAGTAACAAACTGTAACTGTAACTCAGAAATATCTTTCTTTCAAATAAATTGTCTTTAAGGTAAACCCGAGTTCGCGTGAGTCCAACTCTTTAATCGGCAAACGATCCCGAATAAACAAACAATTACCCTTCGACTCGTAATCTGATCAATTACCGAGTCGCCGGGCACAACATTTTGGTGGCAGCGGTGGGATCTGCCGTAAGCCAACCGGACACGCCACGAGGATAATCTTGAGGTGAAAGATCTCGTGTCGGGGGGCCACATTTCCCTCGCACGAAAAAACCCAGAGTCAAACCCGACACGCAGACGTTGGGGCAAAGGACCTGGTGCGGTCTGACACGCAGTCGTCAGATCGTCGGACGATCGGGAGCGCGACCAGCAGGACGCGACCGACACGCTCGTTGGCCGAGGACCGCCGGCGACGAGAGCTACCGACGGACGAGGATAAATGATCGACCACGCCGGAGAGGACGGTCGGGCCGACCAAGGACATCCAGACGCCGCAGCCAGGGGTCAACGTCCAGGCCAACACGACACCGAGGACGACAGCCCTGATGACCAACAGCGCCATGGCAAGGATGCTAATTCTGTAAGTGGCGATTGCAATGTACATGTGCTAGGTTTTTTTTTTTAATATACCAGAGCCAAAAGAAAAATTCTCGAACTAAAAAAAAAAAAAATCGCGTAAACCCGTGGGACTGAGCCCGCGAGCCCAGATCTCTCGTTAATGAAAACCGAGACCCTTACTTGTGAATCCAAATAAGTTTGTAGCAACTTACGCGGATTCACAGTATTAATTCGCGAAAGACAGGAGGCCAGGCTAACACCAACCACTGTAGAACATAACTAAAATAAAAATAAAATAAACGCGAAGGGAAGCGCGGGTAATCCCGGGGGGGGGGGGGGCCAACACATGCCCGGAGGTCGTGCCTCGTTGCCAAAGAGGAGGGCGAATTCCGAGGACTTGACCTTGCCGGCTGAGCCCGTCACCCCGACCACTGGGTTAGAGGCCGCGGTCCACGATATCACCTTCCGGACCCGGCGGGCCCTGCTGGAAAACTCGCCGACAGGGCGACTCCCAGCGGCCACAGAAGCAGCGCTAGCTGCTAGTTTGCGCGCGCCTTTCGGCGTCAACACCGTCCGGGATACCGCGTTCGGCGGCCCCGACGACAGCCTAATGAATCCCCGCAGGGATGACACACGACGCGTGACCAACGCGATGGTGGGTCGGGGCATTGAGGAGCTCCGCGCCCAGCTGGACACCACCAACCGGGGGGCGGCTGGGGGCGCTGCGGGGCCCTCCCCTCAAGGGCCCGGTCGGTCAGAGGACGACGGAGACGACAGCTACCGTCTGGAGACGATGGAGGAGAGGCGGATCCGGGAAGAACAATCGACGGTTCGGGAGGTCGATCCCCGGGCAAGCGCGCGGAGGAGGGTGGCGCAGGCCCTACAGGGGGTGAGGGGCGATGAGATAGACCTCATCTGCCGTCTGCAGGAGCAGGTTGCGACCCTCAAGTGCGAGCTACAAGCACTAAAAGGGCAAATCGGCGGACCCTCCCTCGCGGGGGGGGGGGGGGGAAATCCGCCGGGCGCTCCGGGAAATCCGCCGGGCGCCTCGGGTAATACGCCGGGCGCTACAGGTAATCCGCCGGTCCCGCCGAACAGGAACTCGCGGGGTTCCCCGGCCCAGAACGGCTGGGAGCCGCCGTACGGCTATCATCCGGACGCGTCCAACTACCCCCCGAGACGGGACGCGGACACACTCGATTTGGGTTTGGCCTTGAAAAATATAAAGAATTTCGATGGTAGCAAGCCCACAGAACTCGACGGCTTCATAACCAGCTGCGAGACCGTGTTCGAGATGGTCTCTCCCAGCAGGCACGGAATATTGCTGAAGCTCGTGTTGAGCAGCAAAATCGGTGGCCAAGCCACCCGTGAGCTCAAGCACAAAACCATAAATTCGGTGAGTGAGCTCAAAACCGAACTAGAATCCATGTACGGGCAGCGCAAGTCCCTGGCAGCCCTACAGTTGGAGTTTAACGCCCTCCGCCAGGGACAGGGCGAGAACATCGCCGCGTACGCGGCTCGGACAGAGAAACTCACTATCGAGGTGATCGAAAAACTCTGCGGTGTCGTCTCGTCCGAGCGCGACGCGCTGACAATCGAGGAAGTCACGCGGAAGTGCGGCCAGGCGAATTTCGAGAATGGCCTGCACGGGCAGGTCCAAATTCTTGTTCGCTCGCGAAATTTCGCCACGCTGCACGAATCGATCGCCGGGGCGATCGAAATCAGCAACATGGTGCAGCCGAAAGGCGGCGCCGCCGGACAGAGCCACAACAACCGGCGATCAACAACAGCTCCGGCGCAGGGGGCAAAGACCTGCTACAACTGCGGAAATGCGGGGCACCTGGCCCGAGACTGCACGCGGAAATCGGGCCGCGTGAGCCTGCCAATGGCCGGTCCAAACGATAAAAAAATAAACCAGGTGGACATCGTTTGCACATACTGCAAAATAAAGGGCCACACCTGGCAAGAATGCCGGAAGTGGCTGAAGAATAAGAAGGAAAACGGCCAAGGACAGCAGCAGCAAAGCAAAGCGGCGAATAATCAGCCAGCGGGGAACGATAAGCCTCAGGCATCCAGCATGGCCGCCAAGAGCAACGTCAGCAGCGGGGCCGCGCGTACGCTGGGCACCCTGCAGGTCAACACACTGGCCGTCCGGCACGTAGCGCAAGGCCGGAGCGAGACGCCCGCGGCCGAGAGGGAGACGCTGTGAGTATTGCAGATAACGCTCCCGGCCGCGAGCGATACGGCGGGCGACACCGCCGCTGACTTTGATATCGCTTGCCCTTGTAACGGCTGGGCCGAGAATTCGGAGATGTGTGTAGGATGGTAGTGCGGATGCATTGGCGAAGTTTCAAAGAGAGAAAAGATATGGTGATCTCCGGGACTCGAACCCGGAATGTTCATTCCTTAGTCAGAGCGCTAACCACTGCGCTAATGTCACCTATATTTTTCTCTCATTCGAATCGTCTTCTTATATGAAGACGGGCCGTTACACACTCCCCCTTAGTGAACTCGACGTCCTCGTCGACTGGGCAGAGCGGGTGTCCGATTACGCGATTGCAAGACGCGATTGCGAGACGCTGCGCTCCATCGGTACAAGGCGCAGAGCAGGTAGCCTGTTACGCGATTGCAGTGGAGCGTCGTAGATCTCGCGAAGCCTATCTCCATCGTCGGACCTCTTCCCTCGGCCGTGTTGAGTCCCGCGGTGCAGCTCTTCAGTGCCAGGCCGGGGTCATCTGTACGCCTCCGTCGGTACAAAGGCGCAATTGGGGATCGTGGGCCCGAAAACTTCTGACACCATGTAACGGCTGGGCCTAGAATTCGGGGATGTGTGTAGGATGGTAGTGCGGATGCATTGGCGAAGTTTCGAAGAGAGAAAAGATATGGTGATCTCCGGGACTCGAACCCGGAATGTTCATTCCTTAGTCAGAGCGCTAACCACTGCGCTAATGTCACCTATATTTTTCTCTCATTCGAATCGTCTTCTTATATGAAGACGGGCCGTTACACCCTACTGCCGCTCGCGGGCTCTTGACCCTCAAGGCTGACACCGGAGCCCAATGCAGTATCGTTAAGTACAGCTGCTTGAAGGCCGAATCGCGAATCGCGGACAGCGACGCTGAGTTGCAAGGGGAAGGGGGGAGTAAATTTTCTCCTCTCTGCAAGGCCGAAATTACGCTGAAAACACCGCGAGTATCCGTGCAGCATTGGTTTTACGTCGTGCCGGACGACGTGCCGTTGGCTGTGCACGGGCTGCTGGGGATGGACTTCATTAAAAAACACAAGGCCGACATCCTCAGCGGCGAAACCTTTAAATTATTCGGCCACAGCATGCCGCTAATAGACGGACGCTCGAAGCTAACGATCGCGCCTCGCTCGGAAAAAATAGCCTACGTCGCGACGACGAGTAAATACGTCGGTTTAGTCTCGCGCACGGAGGTGAGCAAAGGCGTGATACTCGGCGCGTGTTACACACCGCCACGAGGGAATAGCTGTGTGGTGAGCCTCGCTAATACTACCGAGCACGAGGTGGTGATAGAGCGGCCGACGGTGACACTTGAGCCGGTCGAGATAACCGAGGCCGAGCTCGACGCGAACGCCAAGGCACTGCTCGTAAGATCGGTGCTTGTGGAAAGGGGGGCCCAACGACTGGAGCGGCTGAAACAGGAGCTCAGCCTGAGTCACCTCAACAGCGAAAAGCGAGACGAACTCTTGAAAATCGTCAATCGATACGAGCGGATTTTCCACTTAAAGGGAGATGTTCTGCCGTGCACGCACGCCGTGGAACACAACATCCCCCTAAAAAGCGGTGCGAGGCCGATAAAAGTGCCGCCTTATCGACTTCCGGAAACGCACAAACGGGAAGTCGAGCGGCAGATGGAGGAGATGCTGGCGGAGGGAATGATCCAGCCGAGCCGCAGCCAGTGGAACGCTCCTCTGCTGGTAGTGGCCAAAAAACCCGACGCGGCGGGGGTACAGCAAATGCGAGTAGTCGTGGACTTCCGAAAATTAAATGAAGTAACCGTCGGCGACTCGTATCCCCTGCCGAACATCACGGAAATACTCGACCAGCTGGGGAAAGCGCACTACTTTTCCACCCTCGACCTCGCCTCGGGGTTTCATCAAATCCCAATGGCGAGCGAGGATAAGGAAAAGACGGCCTTTTCGACGCCGAACGGGCATTTCGAGTACAATCGAATGCCCTTCGGGTTGAAAACCGCGCTGCCCACATTTCAACGGCTGATGAATTCCGTTCTGGCCGGCATCCAGGGCATAAAATGCTATGTTTACCTGGACGACATCGTGGTTTACGGGAAAAATCTGCGTGAACACAACGAACGACTTGAGGAGGTTTTCCGGCGACTAAAAGAAGCGAACCTCTCTGTCCAGCCCGGGAAGTGTCAATTTCTGCGGAAGGAAACAACGTACCTGGGACACATCATTTCCAAGGAGGGCGTGAGAGCAGACCCCGTCAAACTCGAGGCAGTCCGAAATTACCCGGTGCCGAGAAGCGTAAAGCAAGTTCAGTCGTTTCTCGGGCTTGCCGGCTACTACCGGAAATTTATAAAGAATTTTTCGGAAATTGCCAAACCACTGACAGAGCTGATAAAGAAAAACACCGTCTTCGAGTGGACGGCGGTACGAGACGCTGCGTTTGAGGAATTAAAAACAGCTCTGACCACAGCTCCAGTACTACAATACCCGGACTTCGAGAAGCAATTCCTGGTAACGACAGACGCGTCAGGAAAGGCCATCGGGGCGATTTTATCTCAAGGCAAAGTCGGCGAGGAGCTGCCGATATGCTACGCGAGCCGCACGCTCTCGAAGGCGGAGTTAAATTACAGCACCACCGAGAGAGAGCTGCTTGCGATAGTGTGGGCAATCGCGCAATTCCGTCCGTACATCTACGGTACACGGTTCAAAGTAATTACGGACCATCAGCCGCTCGCCTGGTTGTTTAGCCAGAAGGACCCAGGTTCCCGGCTCATGAGAAGGAAAATAAAACTGTCAGAGCACGAATTTGAGGTGGAATATAAGGCTGGAAAGAGAAATACCAACGCCGACGCGCTTAGCCGCATTTTTATGACAACACGTGCGCGTGCGAGAGAGAAGGAAGAAGCCAGCGCGCGAGAAGGAGCGAGCGCGCGAGACGAGGCGAGCGCGAGAGAGAGAGAGCCCAGAAGCCCGGCAGCCAGCAGGGCCCTTGCGACGAGGCAGCGCGGCCAAGCGGCCGGAGTGGGGACTGCGCGAAGACCCGCACAAAGCGGAGACCCGAGGAGACGGAGAGCGCTGCCGAGAAGGACAGCGCTATGCCAGCCGTCGCGCACGGCCGCGCTCGCTCTACCGCTGGACTACAGGCGGGAGCGGGAGAGCCTGTGCCCGCGCGGGAGAGCGAGAAGGACGGCGCGACCACGTGCGCCGCGTCGCCTAGCAACCAGGCACGCCAGCGCGATGGCCGGTATGAGGGGAGCGGGGACGGTGCTGGTAAGCGCGCCGCGCCGCTTAACCGTCAGCCAGGCCCGCGCGACTCCCGGTATGAGGGGAGCGGGGACGGCACGTGTATACGTGCTGGCGGCCGACCAAGCCCGCGCGACGCCCGGAATGAGGGGAGCGGGGACGGCTCAAGTATACGGGCCGCGCCGCCTGGACGCCAGCCGAGCCCGTGCGACGCCCGGAATGGGGGGAGCGGGGACGGTGCGAGCACGTGCTCGGGGCCCAGCGAGGCGACTGACAGCTCGAGCGAGGATGACCGAGCCGTCACTTGTCCGCCCGTAAATGACCGGCCAGAAATACTTCGCGAATACCACAGTGCGCCCCTGGGTGGACACCAGGGGGTGAAACGGACACTGAAACGTATTCGCGCGACGTACAACTGGCCGGGCATGAAGAAGGAGGTGGAAAATTACATTTCCGCCTGCTCCAAGTGACAAAAAAATAAATTGAGGGTAAAGAATCAGGCGCCAATGGTCATCACTGACACGCCCGATCGAGCCTTCCAGAAGGTAGCAGTTGACATCGTGGGTCCGCTACCTGAAACCCATCGAGGAAACAAAAATATACTCACCTTCCAGGACGCCCTCACCAAGTACAGCGCTGCCGTGGCCTTACCAAACCAGGAGGCCCAAACCGTGGCGAGGGCCCTCGTCGAGGAAATAATCTGCCGGCATGGAACGCCGGAGATCATCCTGTCCGACCGAGGCACTAATTTCCTCAGTGCTACATTCAAAGAAGCATGTAAGCTGCTGCGGATAAAGAAGATCCAGACAACAGCTTACCATCCCGAGAGCAACGGAGCACTCGAAAGGTCGCACCGGACCTGCGTACCTGTCCGTGAATACCTAAAGAATTTTATCAGCGAGGACCAGTGCGACTGGGACGAGTGGTTGCCGTATGCGATGTTCACATACAACACCACACCTCACACAGCCACGGGGCTCTCGCCGCATGTGTTGGTGTACGGCCGGGAGGCCGAGCTGCCCACGTCGGTGAAACGTGAGCCGCGCCTCACATATACGCACCACGGCTACGCCAGCGAGCTACGCGAGCGACTGCGGGCCGCCTGGGCTGTAGCCCGCGACAATCTCCGCAGCGCGAAGGAGCGAGCCAAGCTGGCGTATGACGTGCGAGCTAGAGAGACAGAATATCAAGTAGGAGACCATGTGCTCCTGCACGATGATACCGTGCGACGAGGACGGGCCGCGAAGCTCTCGCCGGTATGGACGGGCCCGTATCTCGTGACGGTGAGGAGAGGCGACGTTGATTATGAAATTAAAAAGGGACGGAAGACGACGACGGTACATGCGAACCGCCTCCATCCCTATGTATATCAGTAATCGAGCCAGGGGGAACGCAATTAATTCTAGCCTAAAACTAACAAGGGAATAATAGGGGTAGATACGTTCGGGTATTTTTTGTTTTGTTTATTCCACCCCCTCTCGGGGATGGCTTTTCACGGAATACAGCGCATCGTAAAAAAAAAAAAAAAAATCGAACGATAAAAATTAGGTCGATGGTCGCTGCGGTCCGGGCCCCTGTCGCGGACTACCAAGGCTCATCCGTCGGGGTGGAGCTCCTCTCATACCGCCGGGACGGGTGACTCGATGGGTTGTGGCCAATGGTGGCGCAGCCCTCCTTCTTCTCGAAATAGGTGCCGCAGAATGGGCACCTAACTTCTGGCTCCCCGCCAAAGAGCCTCTGCAGGCCCAGGAAGTAGGGGTCTGAGTCTGGGCCCCCCCCCCCCCCCAAAAGTCGTTCTCCCAGAGGGAGTCCCGACAGGCTCGCAGGAATTCCCTCTGGAGCCGCACCTCCTTGGCGTGGAAAATGAATTTCTTGAGCCATCCGGGCCGCTCCGCGCGGTGCTGGCGCTCGAGCATGTCACACTGAAAAAACAATGGGGGAAAAATTTAAAAACCTGATCGGGGGGCGCCTTGGGGGGAAAACCAACGGGAAAAACTCACCGCTCGCCGCAGCAGCTCGCGTACCGCCTCGCGTTCGTCGGAAAAGCCCAAAAATTCCATGATGTCTTTTTCTCGTCTGGTTGATGCGGAAGGTTTGGAAGTTTGGTCGGTAATGACCACCTTATGAGCGCGACGGCGGCGCGAAGGCCCCGACGACAACGGGGGGTGGGGGCGAAATTCCGCAAAATCAGCAGTCGCACGGTCCGAGTCCCGCTAACGCTCACCTTCACGTTGCAGGACGGAAACACTACTCCTCTGCCTGATGCCGTGGGCCGAGGCGTCGGATGACTACAGGCTGACCCCCTTCACGAGCAGCTCCGGTCTCTACTACGAGGACATCGAAAGCCTCTCGGTGATAAAGGCGACCTGGAGGCTAGCCATCAACATGGATTTAACCACATTAGCGAGACGGGAAAAGGCAATCCGCGAAAACCTGCAACAGCTCACGGAAATTTGCAGCCGCGAAAAAGAACAGGGACGAAATGACGAGCAATGCTCCGAAATGGGCGAAACCATCCGTCGTATGATAAGGAAAATCGACGACGGCATGGGCACGGTCCACGACCTCGTGAAACCCAAGCCGGCGCGCACGCGTAGGGGGTTGATCGACGGCCTAGGATCAATTGTCAAATCGATTACCGGGAACATGGATGCTGCTGACGCCGAGCAAATACACGACGAAATATCGACGCTGCAGGCGAACCAGCGAACGCTGAAGGACGGATTGAAAAACCAGCTGCAGGTTGTGAAATCGACACTCAACCTTTTCAACGACACCGCCATAAGGGTAAGGCAGAATGAAGTAATGCTGCTCAACCTCGTCGCCAGCATACGCGAAACGATGACCACGCGGGCCGACGACCTTGCAAGGCGACAACAAATCGACGCAAGCCTCGGAGCCTTGAGCTTCATTGTAGAGCAGCTCCTCACCGACGTGAAGGAGTTGGTGTTGTTGCTCGCCGAGATATGAACCGGGCGGATAAGCGCGGAGGTACTCACACCGCGGCAGCTAGTGCAACACCTCACCGACGCACTACCACACTTGCCGGCCGGCACGGGTTTCCCCGTCGCGATAACGTGCGGCGAGGCGACCATACTCATGCGACTCATCGACACGAGGGCCTACGGCCACGGGTCCGCGGTCGTGCTGATACTTGATATCCCGCTGATAGGAGCGCAACGCTACAGCGTCAGTCGGGTATATCCTATACCAACAAACGCAGGCAACGGAACGTACTACTACGTCGACGCAACGGAGGACTTCGTGGTAATAGACCAGGTCCACCGTACCTACCTGCGGTTGACCGGCAACGACCTCGGAAAATGTAAAACCTTCGCCAACCGATATTTGCGCGCGCCGTTACACCCGTCCATACAAATAACAAGTCACGCGCCATGCGAAGTAATAACATACGCGAAAATCGACACGCAAAACGGACTTAACTGTCCAAAACGCGCGGTAAAATTGGAACGAACCTTAATCGTCACTATGAACAAACCGGGCCAGTGGTTGTACATCGCGCCCGCCGAGGAACCCATCTCGATCACGTGCGGCAGCGCACCCGCGAAACACGAGAAATTAAAAAACACGGGAATTTTGGCTCTGGTAGGCACATGTACTGTAACCGCCCCTGATTTCAGCATCCAAACGATCCGCCGGGTTACGCAAGTGACCGACGGAAATTACCTGCCGTCATTTAACCTGACGCTTTCGACGATCGACAAAAATGTCAACACGCGAGTCGCCAACAGCAGTGTGAAATTAGTGAATGTGCTACGCAACCCGGAGGAGTTAAAAAACCTCGGCACTCGTGTGAACGTAATTAGTGATCAAATTGACAAAGACTTTGAAAATAATCCGCAATATTATCATAACGTCGGATTTTATTCCTTGGGTGCTATAGCGCCGGTAGCATTGGTCTGCTTTGCTATTTACAAGCTCTACAGGCACGTACTGGGTCGTAACGCGACAACGACAAGGTCGGCGGAGGCAACGACTCTCCCGCGGCCCTCGCTGAGTATAAACATGATGCAGCCACTTGACGCGCGGCCGGAGAGCCGATTGCACGCGGAGCTGCAACGAGCCTGCTCCGTCAGGAACAGCCGAGTCGGATTTGCAGACCAGGCCAATGCACGGCGACAATAAATATTACCGCATCGTCATAATAGTAATAATCGACGTGATACGGGGTTTAGAATATAGGAAAACTAATGTGAACCCGAGTCTACAGCTAAGCCGCTGCGTAGAGGTTATTGGAAAAACAATATTTTCTTACAAAAGAAGAACATTTTTTTCTTAAGGGGGGAGGAGTGTTGCACCCCGGAATATTTAAATTCCATTTCGAGGCAATGGGGAAATTTCTATTGCTCAATCGAACGCCCGGTCGGGGTGAACGATCGAGCGCGTGCCGGAATTCGCCGATGTCGAAATCGAGCGAATTGACACGAAATGCTTACGCACCGATTTTCGGTGAATCGCAGTGATCCACTGCAATTCACCGGCAGTAGAAGAACAGACTCGGAGCCGAGCAGTCAGGCTCCTCTTAGACTCGGGTACCCTCACGTTGTAGAACAAACACAAACGAATAGTAAGAAACTGTAACTGTAACTCAGAAATATCTTTCTTTCAAATAAATTGTCTTTAAGGTAAACCCGAGTTCGCGTGAGTCCAACTCTTTAATCGGCAAACGATCCCGAATAAACAAACAATTACCCTTCGACTCGTAACCTGATCAATTACCGAGTCGCCGGGCACAAGAGCTCTGTTATGAATAATTGTAGCGTTATATTACCGGAGCCCGAGCAAGCGACTTTAAAGTTTAAGAATTTTCGCTACAAGGATAATGTTCCGTTTGTTATTTATGCAGATCTGGAATGCCTTCTCGAGCCTCTTATCGCACCTCAAGCGTATCAAAAACACACACCCCACAGCCTCGGGTATTATTTCAACTGCTCATATGACAAATCTCTCGCAGAGTACAAGAGTCACCGCGGTAAAGAATGCATCACCTGGTTCATGCTTGAATTAGAAAAAATATCCAGAGTTTTGGATTTTCGTGTAAAAAATATCGTGCCGATGAAACGATTGACTGCCGAGGAATCTGACGCATTTAGGTCTGCAGAGATTTGTCATATTTGCGTACAGCCATTCGTTGATGGGTGCGTAAAAGTTCGAGATCATTGTCACTTCACTCGGAAATTCCGCGGCGCCGCCCATCAAGACTGCAATTTAAATTTCACAAAATCGCACGTAGTTCCCGTAGTTTTTCACAATCTATCGGGATACGATGCGCATTTTTTTATTCGAGCATTGGCCACGACGTTTGCGGACTCGATAACTTTCCTGCCCGTAAATAAGGACAAATATATTTCCTTTGCGAAAACCGCGGGCGATACATGCATTCAATTTCGATTTATTGACTCGTTTCGTTTTATGGCGAGCAGTCTTGAAAAATTGGCTTCTTATCTGAATATCGGCGATAAGCTGATAACAAGGCAGTATTGTAATAGTGCAGTGGAATTGGATTTATTGACGAGAAAAGGAGTGTTCCCGTACGACTATCTCGATAGTTGGGCGAGACTCGACGAGACTGAGTTGCCGAGCAAGGCAAATTTTTATTCCAAATTGTAAGGCGAGGATATTACCGACGAGGACTATACACACGCAACTAACGTTTGGACGACATTTAAAATCAAAACTTTAGGTGAATATTCAGATTTATATCTGAAAACTGACGTATTGCTGCTCGCAGATATCTTCGAAAATTTTCGAAGCAATTGCAGTAACACGTACAATTTCGATCCATTGCATTATTACACAGCGCCCGGACTGGAATTTGATGCTATGCTCAAATGTACGAGTATCGAACTGCACCTTATCACCGATATTGATATGTTGCTATTTATCGAGCGTGGCATTCGTTGAGGTGTGGCGCAATGCTCAAATCGCTACGCCAGAGCAAACAATCGGTACATGGACTCTGATTTTAACAGCGCTGAAGACGAATCATATTTGATGTATTTCGATGATAATAACTTATACGGTGCGGCTATGAGCCAACCTTTGCCATACGGCTCTTTCGAGTGGGTACAAAATATCGGTGCAATTGACATTCATTCGATTCCGGAGGATAGTGCGATTGGCTATATATTCGAGATCGATCTGGACTATCCAACGGAAATTCACGAACGTCACAAAGATCTTCCTCTTTGTCCGGAACATTTTGTACCGCCTGGATCGAAACAACAGAAACTCACGACGACGTTATTATCGAAAAACCGGTACATTATTCATTATAGAAATTTACAGCAATGTCTCAGTCTGGGTTTGAAAATAATAACTATTCACCGCGTACTGCAATTCAATCAGTCCATATGGCTGAAACAATACATTGGTTTAAATACCGAGCTACGAAAAAAACCGACAAACGATTTTGAGAAGAATTTTTTCAAATTGATGAATAATGAAGTTTTCGGTAAAACGATGGAAAATGTGAGACGTCACCGCGAATTCAAACTCGTGACCAAGTGGGACGGAGCATATGGAGCGAGGGCCTTTATTGCAAAGCCGACTTTCCACAGCTGCACCGTATTCGACACTGACATGGTTATAATCGAACTGAAAAAAGTCAGAATTAAATTTGTCAAGCCCATATACGCAGGTTTCGCAATTCTCGATTTATCGAATACATATATTTATGATTTTCATTATAATTACATGAAGGAAAAATTCGACGAAAGGGCGAAACTTTTGTATACGGACACGGACAGTTTAATCTATCACGTCAGAGTCCCCGATATGTTTAGCGTGATAAAAAATGATTTGCACAAGTTTAATACATCAAATTACGCACCCAACAATCGATATGGCATACCGCTGGCTAACAAGAAAGTGCTCGGACTCATGAAAGATGAGAACAATGGTGCGATAATGGAGGAGTTCGTAGGATTGAGGGCAAAATTGTACTCTTTCAGAATTCGCGGCGACGACAATCCAAAAAAGAGGGCGAAAGGCATTCGCGGATCTGCATTAAAAACAATAACTTTCCGCGATTATAAGGATTGTTTGTTCGAGCGAGAGAACGTGGTTAGTGAGCAGCGGATCATTCATAGCCGCAAACACGTCGTCGAAACTGTGAGACAGCAGAAATTAGCTCTCAGTTGGAACGACGACAAAAGAATGCTCTCAGCTGGCTCCACGGATACGGTGCCCTGGGGCTACCAACCTACGAACGCGTAAGGTGGACGCGCGTATATGTGTGTGTGTATGTGTGTTGAATATTATGTATATTGTATGTTTATTGTAACGATGTAAAATAATGTGTGTGTGCGTGAGTGTGTGTACATATGTAAATGTTTATGTATATATTTTATTTTATTTTTTATTCAGTGATTGTAAATTTCTTTTAAATATATCTTTTTTCCTCGAGAGAGAAAAATAAAAATCTCATGTTTAGCGCTACCTTCCCACACTTCGCCAACAGTGCGTTCCCATGCTTGAATTCGAAAAAAAGAGAAAATAACTTTCTACGAGCCATGTGCGGGATGACCACCCTTGTCGCTAGAGTTGCATGCTTTTTACTTTCTGCGATGCGGAAAACTCAGGAGTGACAGAAGAAGAAGAAAAAGAAGAAAGTAGTAGAGCGAGAAAGTGAATGGCGTTCTACCCGCTCGTAACGCTGCAGCGTCAA